>CM061351.1:9533021-11933021 GCA_030867105.1 Liasis olivaceus | reverse complement strand
ACCACCCTAATGGCAGAAAGTGAAGAAGAACTAAAGAGCCTCTTGATGAGGGTGAAAGAGGAGAGTGCGAAAGCTGGCTTGAAACTCAACATTAAAAAAACTAAGATCATGGCATCTGAACCCATCAATCCCTGGCAAATAGAAGGGGTAGAAATGGAAGCAGTAACAGACTTCATTTATTTGGGCTCCAAGATCACCGCAGACGGAGACTGCAGCCATGAAATTAAAAGACGCTTGCTCCTTGGGAGGAAAGCTATGGCAAACCTAGATAGCATATTAAAAAGCAGAGACGTCACCTTGCCGACAAAGATCCGCATAGTCAAAGCTATGGTTTTTCCAGTAGTAATGTATGGCTGTGAGAGCTGGACCATAAAGAAGGCTGAACGCCGAAGAATTGATGCCTTTGAACTGTGGTGCTGGAGAAGACTCTTAAGAGTCCCCTGGACTGCTAGGAGGTCAAACCAGTCAATCTTAAAGGAAATCAACTCTGATTGCTCATTGGAAGGATTGATAATGAAGCTCAAGCTCAGATACTTTGGTCACCTAATGCGAAGAGAGGACTCTTTGGAAAAGACCCTGATGCTGGGAAAGATGGAAGGCAAAAGGAGAAGAGGACGGCAGAGGATGAGATGGCTAGATAGCATCACTGAAGCAATGAGCATGAAATTGAGCAAACTGAGGGAGGCAGTGAAAGATAGGAAGGCCTGGCACAATATGGTTCATGGGGTCACGAAGAGTCGGACACGACTTAACGACTAAACAACAACAACAAAGGAATATATGTGAGAGTAAAAATTGTTCCTTATTATTTCAATCTATCCTGCCCTGCCCTGCCCTGCCCTGCCCTGCCCTGCCCTGCCCTGCCCTGCCGTATCCTATCCAAACTGGTCATTTTCTCACCACAATAGGATTCTCATTTCTCTTATTTAAATATCAGGTAGCTGCAGTGTGTAGGTAGAAGCTGGAACATAATTAAACAATGTAGCCTATTGCCTATCTGCTATAAATTATTGTCTGTATTTAGTGGCACTCTCAATGTCAAGCAGCTAAAAATCTAGCCCCTCTCCCTATATAGTTGGATTTTTGATCCAGTATGGAGTTCGATACATAAATCAATATTTAATAACAAAGCAATGTGATTCTTCTATGTGCTTTTCTGTGTCTCTTGATGTGTTTTAATAATCTTCGCTTCCCAAAGGTGATGGAAACTTTATTTAATTAATGTCCACGAAGCATTGTATGCTGCTTTATTTTGGGCACTACCTAAATGCCAATTCCCACCCCCTTCACTTTTTCCCTTTAGGTTTAATTGAATCTTAGGTTGATTCCCCACTACTGTACATTCTCTTTCACATAACAAAATGTTTAGCCATGTCTTTTCAAATATGATCTTATAGAGCTATTTGGATACATTTTTTCATGCTGGTCAGAGAATTTCTAAAGCAGGCTCTCCCGACCTGTTGTCTTCCTGATGTGCTATACTTTAATTCCTATGTTATTTAGAAAGAATAGTACCCCAAATCTCACAGTTTTGAAATGAACTAGATTAAGAAACAGTGATTGCAAGTTATTCAGTGATGCTTGTTAGTTCAAGTCATCCCATATCAAGAAAGGGCAAAGTGTGGTCTCTGAACACTTAATATTTTTAGGAGTTCCCTGAAGCACACATTGGTTTATGGATCGGTACTGGGATGGGCAGGGATGGAAACCCCTCTCCACAGCGTTTTGCAAAATAGAATATACATGTGATTGGAAATGAAGAATTTGATTGAATGCAGCACATCATGTGTTTAATGAGGTCAGTGATGTCGCTGGGATAGAATTATGAGGTAATGGGGAAGTACTACAAAGACAATGGTAGCGTTGAGAGAACAAAGAGGCAGTATTTCATGAGTTACTTATCTTACACTGTCCTTGTTTCCCAGAACCACCTCCTAGTACCATTTCCCAGCATTCATTGGCCTTTTAAATATTTTATAGCTGAGCTGACAGTTTAGTTTCCCTGGGAAAGTGTATTTTTGGAGGGCATAATTTACTTGCCAGATCTGATGCCCTATTTTCTCCTTCACCCCCAGAGCTACTTTTCATTGAGTTGTGTTTTCCAAACCCCTTGGGGGCAAACAACGACAACTTGAACACTGTTATGTAACTCTAAAATACATTTAACTCCACAGCTGTGCAAAGCATTTGAATAGTTTTCCATTTTGTTTTTATTTTTAGTTGTGTTAAGTAGGACTATGCAAGGCATTTGAAGGGGCACTTTACAAAGATGTTGGTGTGAGCAAAACATCCCTCTTTGAGGCAATGAGAGGACTGCATCCTTTGGAAAGGTTCAGTGTGGCTACTTCCAGGATTTCCTCACAGACACAGGCAACAGTTTCTCTGGGACTGCTAGTGAAGCAAAGTGGCTTTGCATGGATCCAGACATGGAAGTCCCTCAAAGCAGCCACAGCAAGCTTTCTGGAGGATGCGGTTGCTTCCACACTTCAAGGGGAGGTTTTTTGCTCACACCAACTTTCATGAAGCTTTGTACAGTCTTACTCCTTGGTAAACAAAAAGCAAAGCAGGAAAATATTAGGGGGAAAATCTTGGCCCCACTGATGCGCAGGGCACAGCCTTACCCACTTTGCAACGTGCACCATTCACAGAAGCACTTGCCCGTTTAAAAACTCTTAAAATGCCTCCTGCTCCCCCAAAGTTGTCCACTCCCTTTGTGATGTTGCCTGCATTCCCAATACTACAGCCTCCCCGCTAGTCTGAATGCTAGACAGTGTCTAAGCTTGAATACACACTCTGTCTTAGCTTTGGGCTTTAGTGCATATGCTCATGAATTCCCTCAATGCCCCCCACTCCCGTACATAGAAAAAATAGTTCATTCTTTTAAAAGACAAAGTAGAACTCGGGAGCAGCAGAGCAAGAACCTGCTGTATCAGAACGGGAAAGACAAGTGGGGTGTACCATCTCCCCAGCAGAGAAGTTGGGGGAAGTCCAGGGAAAAGAGGCAGAGAACTTTGCTTTGGAATTCTAGTTATCACTAAGATATAACTGTTTTAGTCAAAAACTGTGTTACGTTTTAGCACAGCTAGATTCCTCTAAAGGTAGTTAAGCATTATTTGTCCTATTACTTAGAACAAGGCTGTTTTCCAGAAGATTTATTTTTCCTTTGTTTCTTGTGAGCTGAAATCTAATTTGGAGGCAAGAAATTCTGCCCTAGCCCATTAACTGTAGTGTACCTACAGCATCTTGTCATTTGACAAGAACATTGCATGCATTTTGTCAATTGAGTTCACATTCTCTCTCTTTCTGTTCCCACCTCTCTAAAGTTTGATTTTCTTTGTCTTGTGACATTCACTATCTCCAAACTAAGAAAGGGCTGAAATCTCTAACCACATACCTCTCTGATACAGCACCAGGAGGCTTCATTTCATTTTTTCCCCTCATTTTTATTATTTTTTTTTTACTGCCCATGAGGCAAAACATATAGTGAGAATCCTTTCTCTCACATAGTTGGATTAGGGAAGTGCATCAAATGAAGTTTGGATGTGCAGACTGTGATGGCTTCTGGGAGAGGAGGTTTGTGACCTCCAAACTTTGAGCCTATGAGCCCAACCCAAAGGCTAACTGTGACAGGGCAGCACCTGAGTGGAAGATGTTCCAAAAATATATGATGCAGTGTTTCCACCACGGAGGTCTTGGTGCTCGGTTGCTTGCTTGCAGATATTTCATTACCTGACTAGGTAACATCATCAGTGCTAGTGAGTGTGGGTTTGCTCCCCGTTTATACAACAATGTTTATAACAGCATTTCTACTGTTCTCCTTGCCTTAAAAGTTGGGACACAGCTGACAATGCATGGCCAAGGCCATTCCCTTTCTTCTTTTTAGCTGCCCTGCTTCCTTTCTTTTTTGCTCCCCTTCCTCACCCACCCAGTGGCTGGAGGCCAAAGCAGTTGCTATTGTAGTCCGGATTGAACTGATCTCTTGCAGAAGAGATTTGAAATTATTAAAAGGTTTCTTGCAAGTGGCAAACTTATATTAGCCATCAAGGCTTGGCTTTGGGAAGGACTGGAACAGAGTAATGTCAAAGGTGCTCAAGCACTTGATACCTGCTCTAAGATATCAACATGGCAACTTTGAACCAGGGCTATAGATTTTGCAAAAATACCTCAAGTGTTGCTGAAAGCACCCTGGGAATGTGCTGTGCTGTCTCTGGAAAGATGGGAGCCTGGAACTAAAAAGGACCATGGGCCAGTTCTCTACTCTGTCACGTCACTCAACCACACTACTCAAACCTGAGTTCTAGCAGCGAGAGCCCACAACATCTAGCATTAATTTTATTTCTCCCCCTGCCCTACTTTGAAAACCTGAAGGCTCTTTAAAATTGGTGGATAGTCACTAATGGATTTTCTTAAAAATAAAAATTGTCTAGGCAAAGGGCTTGACCTTTCCAAGTCTCTGTTTAGCACCCTCTGTTACATCCACGCGCTTCATTTGTTACCTTACTGCACCTCACTGGGAAAGGTAATTACAGTTAAAATTAAACTCTACAGACTGTGTCCTGCCTGCCTTTTAACTGGGAGAAGCAACAGAGAGACCAATTTGGGTGCATTCTCCTCTTGTTTAGAAGATTCATGTTTATCTAATGTGAAGTCAATATTATCGTCCTGTAAAGAGTTAGGGCACCACTAACAATTCATCAGGGAGTGCTTCTTTATCATGCCGATGCTACGCTCTGCTGGCTCAAAATCCATTTAACACTGTGCTAATGCTTGGGCTCAGCTTTGCCGCGTCAGCATTCCCACCACCATTCATCTCAGCCTGAAACGTTTCACAATCAAGTGTTTTACCAAGTGCTCCCAGTGGTGAGCCCTTCCTAAAATGGGGGAAGAAAAACAGATATATAGACCCACACATCAGAACGGGGTTCTGTGTGTTTCACATGAAGCAAGCAAAACCTTATACTTTTATTTCAGTTTCATGTATGAATATGTATATGTTAAGCTATTATTGTTGTTATGATTATTACTTAAATTTGTTATGGCTGCCCACTCCAGTAGGCTCTGGGAGGCTTACAAAATTAAAAAAAGAATAAAAGCAGTTAAAAACATAGATCGACACACACAGCCCAGATTAAGACCAACATGGCAATAACAAGAAACCACAATGGGGGCTCCACAAATGCATTGTGATAGAAAAATAATAAAATAAAGCTGGACACTCTTCCCCCCCTTGCCTATCCTGCAATCTCACTTCCCCAATTCCTCCTGCTGTTCTTTGCTCATGCAAAGCTGGATTAGCTCCAGGCTATTGCATGACCCAAGAGGGATCATATTCATACTGAAACAATTGGAGGGCCATCACCTGTCTGCTTAAGGGTTTTTTGGTTCTCATCTCACTAAAGAAAAACCATTTATTCCCCATTTAACACCTATCGAAACCTGAGATCCCTCAGATTTCCCGCCCCTCAACCTCAAAACTGTATACATTCTATGCTCTTCTATTGTTCAGAGTCCCTCTTTCTTGAAAGCAGGCACCCAATGATCATTGCAATAAATATGGTTCTTCTCAGGGTTGTGCTCCTGTCTGGCAAAAATTCTACCCCAGGACTATGAAAAAAAACAAAAACATCATGTTAGATGGCTCAGCGGAGTCCTTTCCCATAAATACATAGGAATGTGCTTTAAACTGAGCTAGATTATTTGTTTCGCTAATTAAGGACTATCTGCCTCGAGTAGTAAAAGCTTTTTGGCATCTCAACAAGATTTTTTGCAAATCAATGTCTCCTAATTTCATTCCCTTTACCTTGGAACAAATTTCTGAAGCAAATTCTCTTTCACCCAAGGACTGAGAGAAAGAAAGTGCCGAGGAATTTTGCAGGCCAGCACTGATCCTAATGATAAACTGATCAAATTAAAAAGCTCTCTTAGATTTTCAGCCTTGATAGGGTCTTCTGGGGTTTTGACTGAAATTGAAATTTGGAGTGCACTGTTGAATCATGAAATGATTGCGCCTGATTTACTAAGGAGCCAGGAGGCTGGTGTCAGAAAAGGAAGGATTCTAGGGCAGGGAAAGAAACTACAGGTATTGACCTTCTAGATGTTGCTGAACTACAATTCCCAGCAGGCCATGGTCAGTATGGTCCAGGGTCATCCGCAAGAGGGAATTAAAAAAAAAAATCAAGTTAGCAGCCCTGATGCACATAAAAAAGAGCTTTTATCACATGATTGCAGCTACTACTTTGATTTTTTTGACCCTCTTCTCTTCCACGGGTACCCCAGGCAGGGCTAATGGTAAAAAATGTTAGATTAGAAAGGAGTAGACAAAATAATGAGAATTTCAGGGCAAATTTGAAGGCATCTAAACAAAATTCTGTTAAGTTAAATTCTCTTGTATCCACAATTTTGGAAATGAAAGGAAAGCTCTTCCTTATGCCTCCTCTTTTTTCTTTTTGTACCTTTCCAGTTCACAAGATTATTAATACCTATTTTATTATTTTCTTTGTTTATTGGTTTTGACAATGTCACATTCAGGGAGAAGGTCGTTTAACATATGCTTAGTAGGCAAACACATTCCAAGATAACACATAATGCAGACTATTTTCAAATTGGGTCCAGGAATTAGAGTGACAGAATGAATGAACTCCGCCATCGAAGAGCAAACATTTAATGTGGCATGTTAAGCTCTGTTCAATTTGATTAGATGAAATGCTTTACCCCCCCCCACCCCCCCATGCAAGATGTAAATATTGAACTGTAGCTCTAGGTTGTTTAGTTGGCGGGGATGATTAAATAAGGGTTAATGAAGATAACTGCTCCTCTACCTCCTACAACCAAATTTATCTTTTTGCTTTGCCTTTTGCAAAATTAATAACTCAATCTGGCATTGTTTTTCAAGGCACTGTGAGTATAACAGGTGTCTTACAGACTTAATGCAGCTTGGCTAAGCCAGCAAAAGGAATAGAAAAATGGATTATCCTTCTGGATGAAATTTTCAGGTACGTAAGGGGAAGGGTATAGGGTGTGTAGTGAAAAAATAAACCATATCCAACATATCTGGAAGTGTTCAACGCTTTCTTGGAGAACAAAAACTCTTCCTGTCTAGGGTCTACCGTCCATTCCAACATTAAAAATCAGTGTGAGGATGCAGAAATCAAATGGCTATACACAACTGTGTCTTTCATTATTTTGGGGTATACTATTATTCATTCATTTCAAGTGGAAAAAAAATATGTTCTCTGGCAATGGAGGTGGCATCAACAGTGGATATGATGTCAGGGGCTGCTTGCTTTTCCCAGCAGGCCCCAGAATAACCCAGTGCCCTAGGCACTATGGGAAAATGGAATGGTAGCCACCAGGAGGGAGTTCAGTGAGATGTGGGAAGGATATTAAAGAGAGAGAGAAATAAAACTTGACAATGAATGCCAGTAACTAGAGGAATGTATACAGCCTATCCGACACACTGAACAATGAACCAGATGAGGGTTTTAATAGCAAAAATGATCGGAATAACAAACCCCAAAATAAACCTTGAAGAATTCAACTACGTAATATAGAAGTGACTCTTCCCAGGACTCTCTTTATTCCAATCTGCCGAATTAGCACTGCCGCTTGAACTGTCTCCGTTCCCTCCTCTGTTTTAGCAATCCTGCGGCAAAAGGTGTAGGGAATTCAAGTCCCTTCTGGTTTGCATCCCATAACCTTGATAATTTCCCAGCTCCTTCTTAGGCAGATTTTTCATCCTTGAGTTACAGCAAAAAATTATACAATGGGCAATGGGGCTTTCATTTTCAAAAATGAGTTTTGCCAATTTCATCCACATTAGATCACAAGGGTAAAGCAGAAATGCACATGGAACTCAAACTAAATTATAATCATAAGCCTGCCACGATCTTCCAGGACCCAGCGCTGCCTTATTAAGTAACCACTTAAATTTACACCAGGCTAATAATGTATTTGCTCAGCTTGATATTCTGTGCATAAAAGGTGGGAGAGAGAATATTAAGTGGGGGTGGAGGGAATCTTTATTATTATTATTATTCATTTTTTCATTTTTCCCCATAATCTCTTGCAGATAGGTTACAAAATAAATTGTTTCAGCTGCTATTAATAGTCTTGGCAAAGTATGTTCATTCTGAAGTCTTTTTTTTTTTTTAATGGAGCTTATTAAGAATTAAATAAGATTAAAAAAAGAAGAAGTTAAACGAAGAGGAGGTGGAGGTGCCAAAAGCAGCCTTATACCTAAAAATACAGACACGCAAAGGAGTTAGCCAATGCGAGATGATGGAATTGAGCAGGATGATTTTGAACAGATGTTCATTTCCCCAGGTGGGGCCAATGGGTCTGAGCACATAAAAATGTGGTCACAAATTGTTGCTCTGGAGTGATATCTTGGCACCCACTGCACCAAGTTAAATGAAACGAAAATGAAAAATATTGTGTATGTAAAATGTAATGTAGTACTACAAGTCTGAGGAGACTTCACAGCAACAAGAAAAGGAGGGACCGAGGTGAGGTGGGGAGGGGGGATAGAGTGAGAGAGCTGAGAGTACAATAGTGTGGACTACAGTGGTACCTCGGGTTACGAACTTAATCCGTTCCGTGACTCTGATTGCAACTCGATTTGGTCACAACGCGAGGTAAATTTCCCCATAAGGTTCAATGTAAATACAAACAGTTCTGAAACATATGCATTTTATTTTTAAACCACAAAAACATGAAAAAAAGTACAGTACAGCACAGTACGAAGAGGGAGAATGGGGTGGGGAGGCAGTTATTGTTTGGAGGGAGAGTCCCCCTCCAAAGGGACATTGGGGAGATCTCCTTCAGGGGTTTCCTCTCTTCTTTGCCTCTTAGCTGTTCTGGGGAAAAACCTGTCTAAAGTCAGTTGTTTTTTCGTGCGCTGCATAACCCTCCGGAAATGAGAGACCACGTTATCATCCATCATGTTCAACACTCTGTTCGTTACAGTTATGTTGGGGTGGTGCTTCTCAAAAAAGTCCTGGCACTCATTCCATTTTTCCATAATGGATTTAATCACGTCACTGCTAACCTCCTCCCTGTCTTCCACTTCCTCAGTGGAATGCTCCTCACCAAGCGCTTTCTGTTGCTCACTCTGGAGCTCAGCAAGTTCTTCCGTGGTCAGCTCCTCCTCATGGTCCTCAACAAGCTCCTGTATGTCTGCATCATCGACAACCAGACCCATGCTCTTGCCCATGGACACAATCTCCTCCACTACCTCTGCATCAGACCCTTCAAAGTCATGTTCAGTTGACACATTCTGGCCACAGTTTCCTCCAGGCTGAGTTTAAGGTCCGGCAGGTGACATCTTCCCAGGCTTTGTCAATGAGGCTGATGCAGTGAAGGACATTGAAATGTTTCTTCCAAAACTCTGTCTGAGTCAGGGATGTTTCCTCAGTGACATTGAAACACCTGGTGAAGAGCGCCTTTGTGTAGAGCTTCTTAAAGTTGCAGATCACTTGCTGGTCCATGGGCTGCAGAAGAGGTGTCATGTTGGGGGGGAGGAACTTGACCTTTATAAAGTCATACTCAGCGTCCATATCATCCACCAAGGCTGGAGGGTGTGCCGGGGCATTGTCCATCAGAAGAAGGCACCTTTCAGGCAGCTGGTTCTCAGAAAGATATTTTTTAACGCTGGGTGCGAACACCTCATGCAGCCATTCCATGAACAACTGCCTTGTGACCCACACTCTCGCATTGGCCCTCCACATGACAGGCAGTCTGGCCTTGTTCACATTGTGTTCCCTGAATGCACGAGGGGTCTGGGAATGGTACACCAGTAGCGGCTTAATCTTCAGGTCGCTGCTTGCGTTCGCACACAGCAAAAGGGTCAATCTGTCCTTCATGGGCTTGTGCCCTGGCAGTGCCTTTTCCTCCTGCGTGATGTAGGTTCTGTTTGGCATCTTCTTCCAGAAGAGCCCCGTCTCGCCGCAGTTGAACACTTGCTGAGCGACGTATCCTTCCGCCTTCATGAAGTCCTCAAATTCTTCCTTGTAGGCTTCTGCAGCAGCCTTGTCAGAACTGGAAGCCTCTCCATGTCTTGCCACACTGTGGATGCCACTTCTCCTGTGGAATTTCTCAAACCAGCCTCTGCTGGCTTTAAATTCCTCACTTGCTGCGCTGGTAGAGGGTTTTTTTTGCAGTAAATCACTGTGCAGTTTCCTGGCTTTTTCACAGATGATAGCTTCACTCACCCTATCACCTGCCAGCTGTTTCTCATTCAGCCACACTAACAACAGCTTTTCCACCTCTTCCAGCACTTGTGTCCTCTTCCTCATTAACATCGTTACTCCTTTTGCCACATCAGCTTCTCTGATGGCATCTTTATTCTTCAAAATAGTTGAGATCGTCAACTTCGCCATCTTGTACTCCGAGGCCAGATCAGTCACACGAACACCACGATCGTGCTTTTCTATAATCTCCTTCTTCAGTTCGATCATCACTTTCTTCTTCAAAGCCTTATTCTTGCCAAGCCCGCTCTGCATTTTCTTTGGAGCCATGCTGACAAGCACACCAAAAACCTTCCAAACGCCACAAAACACACCACAAGCCTCACCGAACGTCTCCTTGCTACCGCAATCCCGCCCACAGGAAGCCGTGACCGCGTGGCAGCAGGGCAAATGGCCGCGGATCCGGTTCGTGGCTCGAGGCGGAGGTCACACGGCGAGGTAAATTTTTGGGGCTGGAGCTGGTCATATCCCGAAAAATTCGTAAGGAGGGGCGTTCGTAACCCGAGGTACCACTGTATTTTGTAAAAAGAAGGTCTACGTTACAACTTACTTTGGAGTCTGTATTAAGAACTTGCTAAGAACCAGTTTAGTGCGTTCTACTCTTCCATTAGGAACGAAAGCTGGCTGGGTTTTTGCTCTTGACTAGCTTCCTTAGGCTAAGCTCAGAAAGCGGAGGAAAGTCAGATCTGGTGAGGACTTGGATGAGACCACAAGGAAGTCTGAGGAGGCTGGAAAAACATTCATGAGATGGCAGTGGCTGGTCATTTCCATCCTGTTCACGAGAAAAATAAATGGAAATTGCCAGGCACTGAGTTCAGCATGGACCCCTTGCTGGCTGGGGAATTCTGAGAGTTGAAGTCCACACCTCTTCAAGCTGCCAAGGTTGAGGAACACCAATGGAAACTTCACATTTACTTTAATTTTTATCTCTTAATTGTTCCCCAGTTTCTTGTCCAGGGAGGTCAAGAAAACTATGGGACTATGAATTGTGAAAAGTATTAGATGATTTGGCCTACCTATTGGTGATCTTTTAGGGAAATGATACTTAGTTAAGCCCTAACATTTCTGCCCACATTCCTGACAATCAAGTCTGCCATTTTCAGAAAGAGCCATGCTTGTTCCTATGGCTCACAAGGTCTCTTTTCAAAGCACACCCAATCTGTTTATCTGAAGTTTGGCACCCATAGAGATGGGTACTACTCCTGAACATTTCAGCACATTCTGTCCCAAAACAGCAACGTTATCTCCCAGCATAATTTTTTTTTAAATATCGGCTTTAGCATGATTCAACCCCACATAGTGTTTTAGCTTCCTCCAATTCTGAGGAAAAATAATAACAACCACAACAGATTAGGCCTGTGCAAAGCAGCCTCAGTTTGCCTTGATGAGGGACTTCATGACATGGAGGTTACTGGATTTGCTTCCTCTAGGCCCAGTGAAGACATCTTCCCCCTTGGTGCTTGGCCTTGGTTTAACCACCTCTATGAGTACATCCAACAGCTGAAAGAGGTTCCCGTGCATGTGCAGAGAAACACTTGGATTGAAAGGCCATGTGTAAAAAGGGCTAACACCTCTAAACACCCGACACAAACTGGGCAATGATGAAAGAAAAGTGTGACACCCTGCAAACTCCAACTTTCTGTATTTGTGTTCCAATGTCAGACACAAGCATGTAGGTGATGTCGTTTTGGTTGTGACGTGAACAATGCATGTTTTGTCATATTCCTTCCCCCCCCTCCCCCCCCCCCCGTATCTTTGCTACCTCCCTCTCCCTATGCTGAGTCTTCGGGTCCATTTAAAGAGCAATTTAAAGAGATCACATCTCCAGTGAATGCTGTGTAGGTTTGCTTTCCATCCATGTTATCCAGAAGGAGGCAAAAGAGCTTTCAAAGTTACTGTATTTTAAAGATGTGGCTATTTCGCAGGAAGGCTTCTCCTCCTCTTTCCTTATCCGCGATGGAAACAAAGCCAGCTTGAAAATGCTCAAAGGCTTTTCTGTTACAGTACAGGCTTTGTGGTTTAACAACAGAAGAGAACTCTCTGCTTGAAACAGGCGAACACAGGGGTATGCAGGTATTGTCAGTAATTAATATTGCTAAGGCAAGACTGTCAGCTCTATTTAACTCCAGTTCCAACATTTCCACTCCCCCCAGGTCCAGTCCATGTCTATGCTGCCTGTAGAAATGAATTGGGGATGCATCTCTACTTCGGACAGGATAATAATATATCTGGTGGTGTCCCTCCCCCCCTTCCCCCATTTTCCTCTTCTTTGGATCAGCCACGCAATCTGTCATTACGTTCTACTGAAAAGGGATATTTTGCAAAGAAGAGGTATCTCTTCCATTCTTAATTCCTTGCTTCGACTTCCTAACTTTATGGAGACTGAGGAAGGGGAGGGCTCCTGTCAGTATCGCAGCATTAGAGCAGATCAGATGCCTGCAACTCTTGACTGTCAACTACTGGATGCAGGCATTCATCTCTTTTTAGTGATTAACTCAATAAGCTTTAGTTGCACACAATACAAACTGTGTTGGTTCTTTAGCTGTTTACCCAGATTTGGATGGTTGGGGTGGGGGGAAATTACTCTGTACAATTGTAGTAGCAACTGGAATTGTAAGTGTAGGGCATGCTTATCTTTGCCCTATATGATGTATGATGGCTTTGACTGATCACCCAAATGGTGGGAACATTATTTTCTTCCAGCAAGGTTTGAACTGGGAAGCCCTGATTTAAAGATTGCATTCTTAGCCATTATCATTAATTTTGTACCTGATTCTGTCCTTCACTTCCCCCTTTTTCCCCTTGAAAATTTGAGCTTCAGTTCTACTGACTCAGGGTTGTTGAACTGCAATCTCCTGCCAATTCAGCCAGCATAGCCAATACTGAAGGATTCTGGAAGCTGTAGTTCAGCCACATCTGAAGGAACATAGGTTTCCCAATCTACCTCATTCTCAAGGTGCTTGATAAGTAGAAATATGAAACAGTAGAAGGTCCTTTTGCTCCGCACTATATTTTCTCTAACAACTTCTTAGGCTGCTGATACCTCTTCAAAGGAACCCATGGGAAGATGGGTTCTTCTCAACAAGCCATTCTTTATTGCCTCAGAATCTTGATGGGCACTTCCAGGAACTGTAAGAAGAGGTTTTTGAGCATATACAGAAATCTCTTCTGTCTATTGCAGCTGTAGGAGAAGGCCTCAGAAGTGAGGGCTACCAAAGCAAGGTGACAGTTTTGCTAGATTGTTAGAAGCAGGGGACTGCAATACTTCACGAAGGGACTTCAAAAAGTGATTTTGCTCAAAGTATCAAGGAACACATCCCTTAATTATGACACTAGCCCAGATAAAGTGATATTGGCTATGCTGCTTAGAATATCATAGTAGAGCTATGATGTCCACTAGATGGGCAGAAAAAGCTCCAGAAACAACCTTTGCTGTCATCTGGTAGTGGCCAGGCCTTCTGTAGAAATGGTATCAGCTAATGGTGCTTATCTTGGGATTGTAAATGGTACCACAAGTGATGCTTTTCTGAAGCCTTTTTTCTGTTCCAAATTTGGCAGAGCTGTCTTGGAAACCACAACCATGTGGAATTGCAGCAGCATTTCCTTCTACTTGCATTTTAATCCTGTGACAAATTAGACAGGAACTGCTTCTGCCCATCATTTTATGATGCAATCTGCTTAATGGACTCTAGTATGAAATGCCAAAAAAGAATTGTGTCTTCTCTAGTGGGTCATCACTTCTATGATTGAGCATTTGATGTTCTTTTATTATTGTCTCTTCACTATATTCCAAGCCTAATTCTTCTCCCATGAAAGAATGTTATTGATCTACTTATTAAATACTGTCTATCTCGTATGAATTTTTCACATAAGCAGTGTTATTTAAAAAAATGATAATTATGATTTATCTACAATGCAGGGCTTTAAAGACCAACCTCATCAGGAGGTGTGGGGGGGGGGGGAATGGATGGATTTCAGCTAAATACTTTGTGTACAAAAGGCTTGTACCTCCTTTACAGAATGCCTTACTTTGATTATATCTCTTAGAAAAATGGAGCAATCAATAAATGATTATGCTCCTTGAACATTCAGTCCATTGGATTTTCTTTTGTGCTTTTTGCTCACTATCAATTTAAAAGGGTAGTTAGTCAACTTACAAAGTCTACAATCCTTTTTTTTTTCCTTTTAAACAAGCTTTTCTTAAAGTTGCAGCAGATTTACTTGTAAAATGTGGTGGCAGCATGGAATCTGTCTATCTATCTATTTATCATCATCTCTATCATCTATCTATCTATCATTTATCTATCATTCTATCTATCATCTATCTATCTATCATCATCATCATCTCTATCATCTATCTATCATCTATCTATCTGCCATCTATCTATCTTTCATCATCTCTATCATCTCTATCATCTATCTATCTAACTATCATCCTATCTATCTATCTATCTATCTATCTATCTATCTATCTATCTATCTATCATCCATCTCTCTCAGTCCCTGGAGGCAGGGGCATCTGCAGGAAGGGTCAGAAAGATCAAGATGGCAGCATATCCACAGCCCCACCCCTTTTTTTACAAGTGTAAAAACCAGGCAGTACAGCTTCCTTCATAAGGAGGGAGACACAGTAAGTTTAGTGTAATCCCTGAAACACAAGTGCAAAATCTGAAACTATGGGGCTATAGGTGACCCCCCCCAAACCTTTGGACATGAACCCCCAAGTTGTTACCAACTTATCATGTTTAATAAGAGAAAGGATAACATGATTGAATACTGTGCAAAGCTGGTAAGCAACTGTATTCAAATCCAATTTTAGTTTTTGTCCTAGCCCCACTCACTATTTTTTAGAATGTGACCCCCAGTATTTCATTGAAAAGCCAAATGTGATCCTCAGCCAGGAAAATATTGTGCCACCCTGCTTTAAAATGAGTTTTACATGATTTTTTGGGGAAAAAAGGAAAAGAAAAACAGACACCCTTCCTAAATCTTTCCACCCTTGAGAATATCTGGTCCCTATCTAAGCAGGTGATCTAGCCTCAGCTCACCTCACCTACTTTGAATTCCAGTCTCACCCACTTGGGTCCTTGTCTCCCAAGAAACATTACATGAAGCCTTCTTTATCACAAAGGTCCATTTCTGATTTACAGGATATGACTAAAATCCAGTTGGTTAACTGGAACGTACTGAAAATGTTGATGGATGAAATCCTCGATATTGGAATCAATTCAGCTTTACAAGGTTTCATCATTAGTGTTGAAAAAATAGTATATATTTCTAATGTTCTTCTCTTGCCCATAACTATGATGTATAAGCAGTGTTCTGAATATGTCATTGCGTGAGATGGTGTTAGGGGAAGTAGCACTGTTTTAAAAGTCAGACATTTTCATAAGTTTTGGAAGTGTGGACATTTTTATTTATAATTTTGAACTTAATTTGGGCAGTTGGAAGACACCATCTGGTGGTGTCACGGGCTCTTTGGCTTGGTGCAACATGTGAACCCAGTGTTTTGTATAAAACTTCACGTCATGCCAAGATTGTTTCAGAGTTGGTTTTGCATCTTTAGTTCCAGTGTGTCTATAAGAGTTAGGGGTTCCAGATTGTACCCACTTGAATATAGCAGTGAATCTGACAACATTTATAGCATAGCACATTTATTGTGGCATGAGCATCTTTTGTGCCAAGATTGTGGAATGAACTGGAAAGAAACAAGACAAAGGAAAAGGAAAAGAAATAAGGAAGCCACTGAATTTCACAGTTACCAGGTTTCTGCTTTGAATTTGTCAGTCTCAAAATGGTTAGATGAAACACTGGTCAGGCACTGTTCCCTCAAATTTCTTTATTAGTTTGGAACTGGGAAAAGCCATTGTTCACCTATGCAGGGTGGGTTTTGTCTTAAATCTAAATTTTCTCCAACTCCAGGACAGAAAGCCTTACCCTGAATCAAAAAAGCAGTGTCCTCCCACTACAGTGTAGGAGCAAATCATCTGATAATCCCAGTTCTGTGAAAGAAGAAGAAAGAAGCTGTGAAAAGGCTGAAATTATCTCAGAAAACATTGAGAAGCTTTGCAAACTGTAAGTGGCATATGCCAAAATTTCTTATGGGCTCAGCCACCTATTTCCTAGCCCAGTGTTGTCCAAACTTGGCCACTTTAAGATGAGTGGACTTCAACTCCCAGAATTCCCCAGCCAGAATTCCCCAGAAGTCCAGTCATCTTAAAGTGGCCAAGTTTGGACAACACTGTCCTAGCCTATGACTGGAAAATATGGCTCTACATATATTTCTGGTTCAAACCGTGGAAGGGCCACAGCTATATTCCCTGTGCTGTGGCCTACGTATTTCCATGACTCTTCTAGTTTATACTGAGAAAAAAAGGTAGTCTTCTTTCCAAAGGTCCCAGCGGCAATGCACATTACAGTGCTGGCCACCACAATTCTTTGAATTGATTGCACAAGGGTCTGCAGGCAGGGGGTTGAGGATCACAAAGGTAAGATGGCAGCTGTGGAAGCACGATCAGAGACTCCTTTTCTATGGGTGTTAATGTCACAAGCATACACCAGGTCATGGGGTTTCAATCGCACTTCTGTGACCACTACCTTGCCTTTTTTGACCTCCTCTCTGGATGCTGGGGATCAATTGAGAAGAATATATCTATCACAAGGAAAGAAGGCAGACAAATACAACTCAGAACTCTACTGGTGCATTCATATATTGTATTGCAAATGCATAATAGAATAAGCATTCTAATCTTTATTCATTAGCAATAACAACTTCCTTTGCAAGGTTTAGACTCTGTTCAGATAATTAAGTCCAATGCTACTTAATAACCAACCCAAGGGATTGGCAGTCTTTTCAGGCACTGAATGCCATTTTGTTATCTTGTGAGATGGAACATATCCCCGAGTTAAAATCTGGCCGATTATCATATATTGCAAAACTTTGGCAGTTGCATGCCTCAAATTTTGTGCCTTCTCCCATGTGAATGCTGAGGTCTTGGGTACTCCCATCTGAAATCTCATGGGATTCTCCTATTCTCACCTGACACCTTGTGAGATTTTTATGGGAGGAAACCAAAATCTTGCAAGATTTAGCGGTCATGTGATTTCAACCATTTAATTAAAAATAAAAATTTAATAAATTGACTAATTACACAGCAATTCATTGATGGTCCTTGGATTAGATTCTGTGAAGCTGCCTTTACTCCCTCCCCCCCCCCCCGCTTCTTCTACCTCTGTAAGTTTAAGGGTGTTCCAAGGGCTACAGGAAGGAGACCGATCCCTCCATCTAACAATACATATGGAGTGATGCATGATAGCTAATTTGCAAGTTAATTTTTTTTTCCTTCCTATGAGGTCCTTGGATAATCAGCTCAGGAGCTGAAACATTAAGCCATATTGTTGACTCTGTCCTATTATTGGTAGCACTTGGGGGGAGGGGGGGATTGAGAGCCACAGGACTGCTAGGATGATTCTGGATCAATCATATTACAGGATGCTGAAGACGCATTTATTATTTTGGATTGTATGTGGAATCTATCAAGATACTCAGATTTTTGGCTATAGGTCCTGACTTCAAGGTTACAGCAGTGGAAGGTAGAATCAGCACCTGATCTGCAGTAATGGATTGTTGATAATGCATGGTTTGTTGACATTTGAAATCTCTCTCTCTCTCTCTCTCTCTCTCTCGAACAAAAGGGCAAGGAAGAAGACTTTCGAGCAATATTATCAAAACTTTTGTTCCGTTTACAAGATAGTATCCAGGCCTGCCTGTCTGCCTTCCACCCACCCACCCATCCATCCAGTTGGGGCGGAGGGTGAGGGTGATTAGTTTAGCAAATAAAAACAGTAATAGAATAAGCTCCATGAAATGCAGATGGGGTTTGTTCCTGAGTAAACACATTCAGGATGTTTATGACAGTCAAACTGAATAATTTCCTCTCTGATTTGGGAACACGCATACGCAAACTAACTAACTAAATAAATAAATAAATCAGCTGCTGGATTCTTCTTTTAAAAAAGAGACAAAAGCAGCACCCTTAAACATGATCAGTTTTTTTCTTCCAATAGACAAGGATGTCACTGCATACATAATATACTATAATTAATCCTTTCATGGATTCCTGTCTACACTGTACAATATAACTATAGGTTGTCTGTCACCTAGTAATTTCTGCAGGTGAGCAATTATCATGATAATTAATAGTTAGGGAAATTACCAGGACAACCCCATCTCGTTTCACATAAAGAAAACTTGCTATTTATTGGGTGAGCTTTGCGTTCTCTTGTACACTGCCAGCAGAAATACATATTTTTGCATCTGCTTCTCCAAATTGCCTGTGTGTTGATATTTCTTCATACTTTGTGAACAGAATGTGTATTATATTAATCCTTTGTCAAACAAAAATTAAATGTAAGTGATAGTGGAAATATCAGTATGGGCTTTTGGAAGGAGTGAATTGGAACATTTTTATGCCACAAAAGTAAAGCAGTTTGTGTCATAATTGTACTTTGGAATAGTAGGATACTTTTTGGAAGTATCCTGAGTGTGAGTCAGTATATTGCATGTATCTCCTAAATTCATGAGGTGCAGGCAACGATATATTGGTTTGCAAGGTATTCTCTGGATTACACATCCTAGCTTGTACATGAGTGTGCTTGGGGTGAAAAGGAACTATGGTTGTGTTTGTGCAATACTAGCCCAAATGTACCCAAACTGACTAGTACTTCCTTACTATTGGCAGGAAAAGTGACATGAATATGAACAAGGCTTGAAACTTAGATTACACCTCTCTTTCTTACTTAAAAGCTTCATGTGTGAAAGCCTCAGTTGACCAAAGCCATGAGGAATTCAATCTCTGTAAGCAATTGTGGTGATGACTATGCATATAGAAGATTGTGACTTGGCATAGAAGAGGAATAATGGTAATGAATTAACACATGAAATGAAAGAAAGAAAAAGAAAAATGCTGTGTTTCTGTGAAACTGAGAGAAAGGGGAAAGATGTGATGCGTCTGAATGAAGTGGTCTGATGTTCTGGAATGGAGTGGATGAATACATGCAGAGGAGTGAAGGTGGTGGCTTAATTAGGAATAAAAGTCTAAAATGGATGACAGAAAAAAATGAATTGGTGTCATCTAGGTTGTTGTGGTTGGATGTCAATGGTTGATGACAGTTGCATGTTATGTACCAATGTATGGTATGTTATGTGTTTTATGGTTTTTATATTTTTAAAGCTGCACTGGGGTAGCATTTAATTTCGTTGTACAAGTAGTACAATGACAATAAAGATTTCTATTCTATTCTATTCTATTCTATTCTATTCTATTCTATTCTATTCTATTCTATTCTATTCTATTCTATTCTGTTCTGTTCTGTTCTGTTCTGTTCTATAATGGAAGAATTAGAGACAAGATTTAGGGAAAATTGTGGAACCTTCTGAATGATTGCAATCCAGGGAGAAAAATTATTCAGGCCTGACTGGAGGTTTGGGAATGGGATGACACAGTACAGAAAAAGTGATTGGGCCACCCAGAGACCAAAGAAGGTATGTGAATGGTGATTGTTTGGTGTGCATCTGCTTAAAAAAAATGCCTCACACACAAAGAAATTAATATAAATCTAAAGAATAATTGTTTTGATAGTTCATGAAACATATAAAGTTGATGAGAAATTTTGAAAGTGAGATAGACCATTTGTTGATATGTCAGAAGTGGATCTTGGGAAATAATGGACTTGGAAGAAATGAAAGTGAAAGAAATGAAGGTAGAAAGAAAAAGACAAGTCCTGTATAAGAAGTATTAGAAGATAGCTAATCGTTCAGGAAGGGAGGGAGGGAGGGAGGAAGGAAGGGAGGGAGGAAGGAAGGAAGGAAGGAAGGAAGGAAGGAAGGAAGGAAGGAAAGAGATAAGGCTATTAAGTATAAACGATGTAGCTCAGGGACTTTCGTGCAAGGGGGCAAGAAAGTCAAGATGGTGGCTGAGACTGTGAGATTGAAGACCCATTCCTTTGTAAATTTTTTGACCCCCCTTTCTGGTATAAGTGCACAAAAATGTACATGAATGTCGTTTACTTTTCGGAATGCTATGTCATTTGTTTAACGTGTGTGAAAACTGTGCCTGACAACTGGATACAGAAGAGGAAGAATTATTCCTCTATTCTTAGTTCTTGAAGTGTGCCTGGGAAGATGTTTGCCAACTTTCTGCTAGAAAGAGCACAAGAGATGAAAATGAACAAAATTTGGGAAGTGCAGTATGGCAAGTGAATGTGCAGACTAAATTCTGCTCTTCAACAGACCATAGAAATATAGGAAGGTGAAGAAAGTTTATTGTATATTTGATTTAGGGAAAGTATATTATAAAATGAATGGGCCTGTATTATGGAATGTTTTGTGCAAATATGAAATTGAAGATGGTTTGTTGAATGTGATAAGAGCAGTACATTGTGGAAATAAACCATCTGTGAGAATAAGTGGAATAGTTAGTGAATGGTTCAGCAGTGATAAGAATATATGATGTCCCCTTGGTTGTTTAATATATTCATGGATAAATAAATATGAAATACTTGCAGTTACAATAGAAGTGTATTGGCTGACATTAGAAGTGCATTGACACGTACGTTTGAATGCAAACAATTCCCTGTTGTTGACTCAGAATATGAATGATTTACAGCTAATGTTAGATAGATTGTGTGATGCAAGCAGGAAGATGGATTTGAAAATTAGTGTAGTAAGACAGTAGTGTTTGACAGGGAAAATAAAATGAACAGTTGCAAGTTGTGCATGGATGCTGAGAAGTTATAGCAAATAGATGAATTTGTGTATTTAGGAAGAACATTTACTAAAAATGGAAAGACGGATGGGGGAATTTTAAGACATGCAAATTCTGGTAGAAAGTGAATGAGTAGTATGTGAAGGAATGAATGTTTGTCAAAAGAAGGGCAAAGAGTTTGAATAAGAATGTGCTTCTGCCCATTTTATTAGGTAAAAATTAGAGTTTGTTGCATCAGGAAAAACTTACAATGCTGTGGAATGGAGTATTTTAAGCAGTGTATGTGGTTAAACAAGAGAGAGGGTCAAGAACGAATGAGTGCCGAATGAATATGTATAGAATACAAATCTGAGTACAAAAGAAGTATTCTGAGGTGGTTTGCTCATGAAGAAAGCATAAATGAGGGTTGAACCACAAAACACATATCCATGAGTGAATGTGTGGAGAGGAAGGGGAAGACTCAAAAAGTTGTGATTGGAAGAAAGTAGTGAGCCTCTCAGAAAGAGAAAGAGGAGGTGTTTAAAGAAGAAGAGGCAGTGAGAGAACGGTAGAAGAAAGAATAGTTTGCAAGACTAGAATTTATGCAGGTTTGTGTATTGATTGCACAGTCAGCCAGATGTTTAGACTGGCTTTGGCATTTTTATCCAGCTATCGATCCTTTCCAAGGACCTGGGATAGGCAGATGTTGTTTGATGGTGTTAGAGGTATCATCGCAGGATATAAGCTGTTCCAAGTAAAGCTGTCTTTTGCAATGGACTGATGGTCATTTTGTCAGTGCCGATGGTGTTCAAGTGGTACTCCAGATGTTTTGGGATTGACCTAAGGCGCCTATAACTATTGGTACTATCGTTGCCTTCTTTTGCAACAGTCGTTCTACTTCTGTTTGCAGGTCTTTGTATTTTGTAATTTTCTCCAGTTCTTTCTCTTCTATTCTGCTGTCTCCAGGTATTGCAATGTCCACTATCCAAACCTTCTTGTCTTTCTTATCAACAATTGGGGTGTTGTGTGGCTGGTGCTTGTCTGTTTGAATTCTAAACTCTATTATTATTATTATTATTATTATTATTATTATTATTATTATTATTATTATTATTTTGTCCTGCTATTCCTCACTCTTTTCCTGCACTTTACATATAATTCAAAAGTATGATGGTATGTCAATATGTATGGATGTATCTATGTACATACTTGTTTGGAATGCTATATGGTGATTTAAATGTTTAAGTTTTCAGATCAAATAATTTGCTGCAATCAAAGCAAATTTACAGATGTAATAGAAAAGTTGGTCGGCTGGTCATGGATATAAAAAATCAGCTTTTAAATGGCAATTCTGCTATTTGAATTCAAGGCTTATCAATCACTACATCTGTTTGTTAATTATTCAGTCATTTTTCAACACTGCTTTAACTTCAGACACCATTTTTTTTTTGCTACTTCTGTAATTTGGGGATGTTATTATGATTATTTATTGATTCTGGACTTAGACTTGTGGAAATGTGTTGAAAATCAGTGGGCCCAAGTTAGTCTGAACTTTTTTACATTCTAATTGATTTAGTCTTTTGGTAAACTGATCCAGGATGGGGCATACTTATAAATAAACACACAAAACAAATGCATTTTAATGAAGAGATGCTACAAACTTTCAGCTCATGTGAATGGAGTGGTCCTTAATATAAGAGCAGGAGAAGAATCGGGAAGATCACAGTAAAGAACTACCTAGCCTGGCATCTGTTCTACAAATCTCCCTTTGTCTATTATCATTTCTCTGATTGGTTGATTTTTATCACGCCTTTCGATACAGTGGAATACTCAAAACGGGTAACAGTAATGAAATGTGCAATGCAAAATGCAGATTAGAAACAAGGCAAACGCTAAGTTGCTTGCAATGAAAAGCTGAGCAAAAGAGATATAGCCTGACTGCTCTTCTAAATTCAGAAAGAAGGGGATGAAATGCAACCAGTCCCGGGCAGAGTGAGAGGGCCACTGCAGGTGGTGGCTGCTGTCAGAAAGAGCAGCGTGTTAGAGGAGAGAGCTGTGTGCGATGAAGTCTGGCTCCTATAATCCAAGCCAGCCTTTCCCAACCCTGAATGCCCTCCAGCTTTGTGAACCAACTCCCAGAGTCTTTAGCCATGGGCAAGCCATGGAAAATAGTATGGCATTTGAAGTCCATGCATCTAATGGGTGCTGATTTGTGAAAAAGGTATTCAAGACCAGTGATGGCAAAACTTTTGGGCTTGGAATGTCAAAAATTCAGAAAATGCTTAACTTGACTCTGCTGAATGCCCCCCCGCCCCGCCCGCAAAATAGAAGCAATTCTTTAAATATTCATTTATTAAAAAAAAATACAGTCCGATCACGTGTGAAGCTCTGTATTATATAAAGAAACATCAAATAATTACAAAAATGAAATACAAGTAAAACAAACTCAGTTTCTTTGGTAACTCAGACAGGGAGAATAGTTGTTGTCGGGTGTTGGAGAATGACGTGTCATCCAAACCGTCATGGCATGTCACCTTTGACACGCATGTCATAGGTTTTCCATCACTGTTCTAGACAAACTGCCTTCAAGAGGAGAACCTGAGCAATCTCTGTTGTGGAAGAAAGACTCATTTGCCAATACAGCTAGTTTTTGCACACTGAGCAAGAAGGAATGGCATCTTGTTCTTTGACTCAGGCAAAAGAAAAGCTTGAGGTGATCCAAGTAAATATATTCTCACTTAGAAAAAGGTTGCTGAATTCTGTAGCAGAGATAATGGTTCCTGAGGAAGCCTCTAGATGTGCCTTTATGGGCACACTATGAAAAGACTGCTGTTGATGGTGATGGGGAATGAGATAATTTTCTTGATTCATTGATTTTTCAGTGCATGATTTCCATTCTTTGACTTTTATTCTTTGACTTTCATCCGCTGAGTTTCATTGATTTTCAGCAGTGACCGGACTGATTCATAGGCAACCTCATGGGTGATTTCATGGAGACTACATATCATTTCACTGGCACAGCAAATGGGATGATTTTGTCTCTGGGCCTTGGCCCATATTTATCCCACATTGGCATAGACCAGGATGCAATAGCCTGGCCCTTCAAAGGTATTGCAAAGAAGAAGAAATCCATTTTCCCATCAAAGGAAAGCAAAGTTTGAGATAGACAGTTTTATTAACCTGTATATAGACATTATGTGTGTGTGGCTGACAGCCTTGAATGATGTACTTTATTTTGCATGTCTCCAGCTGATAAAGCAAATTTCACACTTAGGAAAATAGCATCATATTGAAGGTCAGATAGGACTGGATTGCACACGTAATAAGACAGTACACAAAGACACCCTTCTGTCTTTTCTCCTTATGCTCAACTCCTCAGGCCTCTCTGGGCTTTGAAAGCAGGGGAGAATCTGGGAAAAGCAAGCTTTCCAGAGCCTGGATATTGTTTTGTAAGCTTCTGTGATGAGAATCTGATCTGGTAAGATTTCAGTGTTGTTTTATGAGAATTGCAAAAGAGCATACAAGAACATTGAAATCTCTGGAGATTTCATGGAAGAGCAGTTCCAGAGAACTCAGGATATGTGGACAATATTCTATGACCTCATGAATATCAAGAATATTTTTTAAATGTTACTTTGTTTTGATTCTACTGTGAACATCTCTTGGGGATCTGGTGAGAGCACTGAAACTTACAGACATGGTGGCATTAATATTTGGCCTAGAACTATGGCTAGAACAATGGCTAGAGAGCCATTGAAATTCGCTGGATACAGATACAAGGTGTTCTTGCCAATGTTAAATGTATCCTTGTGAACCACTACAAGCAAACTTAATGGGATGGATGTAAAAAGATCAGAGACTTGGGGAAAAGCACACACTTTTGCAGATAATAGTTATTCCAGGTTCAGTCCTGGGCATATAAAAAATTACATAGTAAACAGCTGAGCTCAACATCTTAGAGAATCACTTCTAATCTAACTTCAGGGTATAGGACTGTATGGAGAAACAATCAAATATAGCATGATCTTGATTCTTATATATAGAATTTTTTCAAATGATGATGCAATTCCATCAATAATCCCTAGCTTGATCCGAAGGGTAGTATTCAAGATCAGTTGGATGAGGTGTATCCACAGTTGCTCAAAAACATCTCACCACTTTGTTACTGCAGGGCAAAATTCTAGTTGGTGAGTGTAGAAATGGAGAAGTTTACGTGGGATGCTACAGGGCTCAATTCTTCCTCCCATTTTATTTAAATCTACATAAAGCTGCTGGGGGAAGTCATCAGCAGTTTAGGATATACATCTGTATCCCAGACCAGTCAGGAAATGCAGTAGAAACCTTGACTGGGACAATACCAACATAGCTTTTGATGAGGTTATGCTCCTCCATAAAGACTCGGTGCACATTCTCCTGGACTCTCAGATCCTGCTGGGGAAACAGGTGGAAAATGGGGAGATGATAATAATGGTCACTGATACCTAATGGCCACATCTAGACTACTGAAATTAACTTTGCATGAGGCTACCCGTGAAGACCATCCAGAACTTATTTATATATCAAATTTATATAGCCACCCATCTCAGAAGACGTGACTCTGGGAGGCGTACAACAAAGATATAAAACAATAAAACATGTCAAAAAAAACCCCCAATCGTTATTTAAAAGTTTATTTACGTATATATCAAATATATATTGGAACTTGCAATTAGTGCAGAATGTGGAGTTCTTGGGGTTCTCTGAGCTTGGTTCTTTTCTTGCAAATGTTTCATTACCCAGCTAGGTAACATCTTCAGTGCTACCTAGCCGAGTAATGAAATGCTTGCAAGAAAAGAACCAAGCTCAGAGAACCCCAAGGACTCCACAGTTCAACCCTGAGCTGCACATATTCATCTCTATTAGTGCAGAATGTGCTAACCAGGACTACTAGGTATAGCCACAATACTGCAACATCTGCATTGTCCACTGATTGCTTTCTCTGTATAATTCAAGGTGCTGGTGATAAAAGTCCTGTACGGCTTGGCTCCCGTTTATCTTTGAGAATCCACGTAATGGAATTCTCTGAGTCAGGGAATGGGAGTGGTTGTTGCAAAATACTGTGACCAGGAACATTTGTGCTTTTCTTCCTTATCAGACAAATGGGGAGCAATACTACCCCCTCCCTGCAGATGATAAAAAAACTAGGAGACATTGGTAACTGGTTAAAAGAGAACAAGAAGATTAAAAAAGTTCCAGAGACTTGAATAGTGTGCCAAAATGGACAGGATGAACTTTAACAGAGAGACATGTAAAGTTCTTCCTCTGGAAAGGAAAAAAGATAGACACAAGCATGGATGGGGAGAGACCTGGCTTGGCAGTAGAATGTAAAAGGATCTAGGTGTTCTAGTAGATCACAAATTAAACATGAGCCAACACTGTATAGCAGCTGGTAAAAAAGCCAATGCAATTTTGGGATGTCTTATCAGAGGCACAGGATGTAGTGATCTGGAGCAGAAACTGGAGCAAGTGCAGAAGAATGATTAAAGAAACTGGATATCTTTAGCGTGCCGAAAAGAAGTGTGCCGAAAAGAAGAATAAAATGAAATTAATAAACTGAAATAAATAAATAGACTGAGGAGAGACATGTTAGCAATCTTCAGCGGGTTGTCTTATAAACGAAACAGTGGGTTTGTTCTCCAAGGGGACAGGACCAGAACCAATGAGTTGAAACCACAAGGAAGTAGATATAGGATAAATATCAGGAGTTATTTCCCAGTGATAAACCTGAGAATCAGCAGCTTCATGAAGTGGAGTGTTTCCCCTCAGTGTTCAGGCAATGTCAGAAAACTCTGTGCTGGCTTTTCTAGGCAGCGATGCAACTGCTGCAAATGCAAATGTTAGACGATCAGTCGTTTGCTACATCCAGGCCAAATATATAATCTCCTTGATTAATGCCTGAATCAATGTTCCAAATGAGCTGGCAAAACTCTAATAAATACTGCTTTACTCCTATGACTGAACATGGTTCCAGTCTGGTGGCATTTCCAGATTTTTGAAGATCTTGTTCATCACTGTAACATTTCTATATTAGTGTCATGTAAATAAATATCTCACATAAAGTTTCTTAGGAAGATAGAGAAGGTACAGTCTAGGTTACCAGCCTAGTAACTAGGTTACCAGTATCTACTTGAAAAAAACCAGACAATTGATTTGGAGATGTTGTTTAAGCATAAGTCTTGTTCTCTAGACAAGATCAAGATCAACTGTCATCCTTCTGCATTGGTCAAACCACAGTTTATAATATTACATCCAATTCTGAATATTACATTTTAGGAATGACATTGACAAACTGAAGTGTGTCCAGAGCAAGCAAGATGATAACAGACCTGAAAGGAGGAATCACTGGAGGCATTTAACTTAGAGAAGAGAAAACCACAGGGAGATATGATAGTTGCCTTCAAGTATATGAAGGTCTGTCAAAGTAGCAGATGGACAGTAATTGTAGTATGTGATCTGTTACAAAGAAAGAATGAGTGCTGAATCAACGTGAATTGAACACATATCATGATCAGTATGAAAAAAATAATTTGAGGCGATTTGCTTATGCAGAGAGAGAATGGATGAATTAATGAAGATTCAATTGCAAAACAAATATATGAAGGAAGAGTGAACAGACTGAGAGAAAGAGAAAGACTGAGAAAGTTGTGATTGAATAGAATTGATCCAAATTCAATTGTGATTGAATAGAATTGATCCTCAGAAAGATAGTCATCAGAACTTTCAGTCAAGGATGGTTTGCAATTATAGAAATGTATAGAGCAGAATAGTGAATCGTGTTGACGTAGATTTAGTTGAATTTCCTTTTCTTTTTCTCATACCTTTAATTTCTTTGGTGCCTTTTTTCTTAGTCCCCTTCTGTACTTTGTCCAATATTGCTTACCTTAAAAGGAATCACAAGAGGACAAAAATGTATTTTGTATTGTTTTCTATCATTCTTATTCAGCTTGATGGGTGAGAATTAGCACTTAAAATCTTTTGAAAAAAGAGTAGTTGGATGAAATTCTTATGTAGTATTCATGCTTTTACAGTGGTACCTCAAGATACGAATTTAATCCGTTCCATGACTCTGATCGCAACTCGAATTGGTTGCATCCTGAAGCAAATTTTCCCATAGGGTTCAATGTAAATACGGTTAATCCGTTCTGCCCTCTGAATTTGGTTGCACCACGAGGCAAATTTCCCCATAAAGTTCAATGTAAATACGGCTAATCCGCCCTCCGAATTTGGTCGCACCACGAGGCAAATTTCCCCATAAGGTTCAATGTGTCAGCTGGCATTGCAGGGCTAGGAAATTCCCCAGGCGCGCTTTAGTCAGTTTCACCGCTTGAGCGCTAGCACAGAAAGAGGAAGTGCTAATGAAAGGGCCACCTGGTGCCTCTTCACTAATCTGTTAACGCCAGAGGGCCGCGGGCGGGCGCTATGGACAAAGGAAAGAGCTGCGGAATTGAGGAAGAGCAATCAGCGCGTGAGAAAAAGCTCCCGCTCCCGGCTGTGTGCGCGACAAAAGCCCAGCGAAAGCAATGACCACGCCAAGGGCTATGGACAAAGGAAAGAGCTGCGGAATTGAGGAAGAGCAATCAGCGCGCGAGGAAAAGCTCCCGCTCCCGGCTGTGTGCGCGACAAAAGCCCAGCGAAAGCAATGACCACGCCAAGGGCTATGGACAAAGGAAAGAGCCGCAGAATTGAGGAAGAGCAATCAGCACGCGAGGAAAAGCTCCTGCTCCCGGCTGTGTGTGCGACAAAAGCCCAAGGAAAGCAATGACCACGCCAAGGGCTAACAACAATTAAAGAACAATGGGACTCAGGCTGAACCTGCCATCTGGACAATTAAGGGGGATCATTGGGGCGCTGATAATCCGCAGCCTGTAAGGAAGGGAGGTATAAAGGAACCAATGTATTGTACCAAGCCAGTCCTGGCTTTGCTTGTAACTGTTGCGTTACGCTTGAGTAAACCTCTTTTGTGAACTACACGTGTCACGGGAGTTTCTCTTGACGAACGGGGCAAGATCTTACACAATGTAAATACATACGGCTCTGCATTTTCTTTGGAGCCATGCTGACAAGCACACCAAAAACCTTCCAAACGCCGCAAAACACACCACAAGCCTCACCGAACGTCTCCTTGCTACCGCGATCTCGCCCACAGGAAGCCGCAACCACGTGGCAGCAGGGCAAATGGCCACGGATCCGGTTCGTAGCTTGAGGCGGAGTTCACATGTCGAGGTAAATTTTTGCAGCCGGAGCTGGTCGTATCTCGAAATTTTCGTAAGGTGGGGCGTTCGTATCTTGAGGTACCACTGTATTTAATGACAAGGTGGCCAGGGAATATTTTTTGAATGTCCTTTCTTTCACTGTACAACCAGCACTCCATCTGTCTACTAGGATGTCATCATGAGAAAATTCCACTCATTGGATTTTCTCAGATTGGAAATTATAGGCAGCAGGAAGGCATCAGCATGATAGAACTGCCTCCATCATCAGCATGATGGAACTGCCTCCATCATGCTCCACCACCTCTGATGTTTTTCAAATGACAAAGAGAAGTTGAAAGAAACTCTCAAGTATCCTGAAAAGTCTTTTTTTGCAGAATACATTTGACAAACTACATCTTGAAACGTAAATTCCACCTTATCATCCTCCATCCATAACTACATACTGAGTTAATAGTTCCACCAAACCCTTCAGGTTCAACCCTGAAGTCTTAACTCCACACGTGATGGTGACTTGCGATCTCCTGCTGGCTTCCCCTTGACTTTGCTTGTTGGAAGCCAACTGGAAAAGTCACAAATGGGAATCACGTGACCATGGGGATGCTGCAATGGCTGTAAGTGCGAGTACTTGTTGGAAGTCACTTTTTTCACTGTTGTAACTTTGAACAGTCGCTAAATGAATGGTCATTAAACAAGGACTACCTGTATTTTGCTTCACATGATACTTGCTTTGATCTCCCCTGAATTTCCCACCATTAAGCATAGCATTAGAAAGGGAGAAAACATCTCACAGAAAGAAATCGTGAGACTAAATAGTACAGGCCTAGAAAACAGTCTGCGGAGGACAAAGTTAAGAGAGCCAGTTTGGTCTAGTGGTTAAAACACTAGGCTAGAAAGCAGGAGACTGTGAGGCATGAAAGCGGTCTAGGTGACTTTGGGTCAGTCATTGTCTCTCAGCCCAACTCACCTCACAGGGTTGTTGTTGTGGGGAAAATAGGAGGAGGAAGGAGTATTAGGTATGTTCGCTGCCTTGAGTTATTTATAAAAATAAGAAAGGCAAGATAAAAAATGTAAGAAAAATAGTTATGAATGGTCTCCTCTATTGTACAATAGCATCCTAATACTAAATGCTGGGACATATCTTCAGCTGCCCTTTTATATGCCTTGAGTTGTAAATAGCCTGGATTACAGCTAATCATGTTCTGAGAAGCAGATTTATTCCTGCTTTCTGATGTTCTCCAATGAGTGCCAAAAAAAAAAAGAAAAAAAGATGAGTGCTAAGCCCATTTTTTAATTTGATAAAACCTGCTATTAAGCAGTAAATAAATAACTCTCAGGGCACCATATAATGAAATATTGCTGGCTTAGTAATGCTACTTGGAAAAGAATCCGAATTGTAGTTGGTTGCAAACCAAGTATGAGCCAACATGGTGATGTGGCTGTAAAGGCAGCAAACATAATTTTAGGCTGTATCAAGAGAAGTATAGTTTCCAAATCACATAATAGGGAATAATAGTTTCATTGTATTCTGTGCCGGTCAGAGCACTTCTCAGCTTCACACTTTAAGAAGGGTTCAGACAAAATGGAACAATGAGGAAGATAATCAAGAGACTGAAAACTAAATTTCATGAGGAATGTTGGAGAAGACTGGGCAAGTTTAGCCTTAAGAGGGAAATATGGAGAGGAGACAAGATAGCATGCTTCAATACCTGAAGGGAGGTCATACAGAGGCCAACATCTGTTCTTTCATCCTAGACTGCAAGTCACAGAACAGTTTCAAGAAACCAGATTCCACCTGAATATTAGGAAAACCTACCAACAGAGGGTGAAGGTTAAACGAGAAATATATAAATAAACTAAGGGCATTTGTGGACAATTTGGTTATGCCTCTAGAAAATCCTATGGAAGGAATAGATATATTAATGGAAAGGTTGAAGGAATTTGGTGCATTAGCTGGATTTAAAATTAATAAAGGGAAAATGAAGGGGTTAGCAAAAAATACGAGGATGGAAGTCCAAAATGAATTAATTGAAAAAACTGGTTTTCAGATTGAAAAAAAAAGTAACATTCTTGAGCATTGAGACTAATATGAACTGTATGTTATTTCAAAATAATTATGTCAAGGTATGGAATGAAATGAAGTAGGACTTACTAAGGTGGGAAAAGTTACAATTATCATTGCTTGGAAGAATCTCTGTGGTGAAAATGAATGTTTTACCTAGAATGATGTTTTTATTTTAAACAATACCTGTTTTGAAAAATGATGCACCTTTTAAACAATGGCAAAAAGATATATCTAGATTGATATGGTAGGGGAAGAAATTATAAAATTCTTCAAGATGCAAAGGAAAGAGGAGAACTAGGACTGCTGGATTTTAAACTGTATTTTGCAGCCTGCTGTTTGGTTTGGATGAAAGAGTGGGTGTTGCTGGTAAATAAGAGAATATTAAAATTAGAAGAACATAACCTGAGGTTTGGTTGGCATGGCCTTTTATGGTGCGATAAAGTTAAAGTTAATGTAGATTTTCAAAATCTTTATGTGAGAAATGCAATATTAAGAATATGGAATAAATACAAGCCCAGGCTGTGCCCAAAAATACTTTTATTGGTCTCAGAACAAGAAGCATTTTACAGAAAAGAAACAGTGGGCAAAGAGAAATGGTTAACATCTCAAAATTTGTTAGTACAGGAACATGGAGAACTTAAAATGAAGTCAAGAGAACAACTGACTGCAGAGGGATATAGTTTTCAATGGCTTCCTATGCACAACTGAGAGAAAGATTTAATATAGATAAAAAGGTTACTGGAATTGAACAGCATAAGACGGAATTTGAAATTGAATTATGTACAAATGATGAACATGTGACTGCAAAAATGTATAAGCCTTTGCTGAGATTTGAAAGAACAAGTTAAAGATTGCATGATAAAATGGGCCAAGAACTTTGGTTATAACATACAGATGATCATTGGGAAAGAATATGGATAAAAGGATGGAAACGTACATTGTGCTATAATTTAGGAGAGGATTTTTATAAAATGATTACTGTTGGCATATGACACCAGAGAAATTATCTAGGATGTATAAAGGTCAATGCTGGAAATTTGAAAATTTGAAATTAAGAATTTGAAAAACGTGAAGGGATGTTCTACCATGCATGGTGAGCTTGTGAAAAAGAAAAAAAAATGTATACCAGTACATATGATGATACAAACAATTTTAAAGATTAATATTAAGAAGAAACCAGAAGGTTTTTTTTTTTTTTTAACTGGGTCTTACGGACAATCAATTAGAAAAGACTTAAGGAAGATTGATTTTATATATGGTAACTGCATCAAGATTACTATATGCACAACGATGGAGAAACACAGAAATACCCACAATGGAGGAATGGATTGTAAAGATGGCAGAATTAGCAGAAATAACAGAACTGACCTCTCTGGTCAGGGATAAAAAAACAAGTACGTTTATAAAAGATTGGAAACCTTTTATGGACTTTTTGCTGAAAATGAAGTGAAATGGTGATTTCTGGATTTGCTAATTGAAAAAAGGGTTGAATATGGGACAGAAGAGATCTTTGTGATGTAATCTTAAAGAGGGAAGAGGGATAATAAGTTCGTTTGTAGCTGCTGCAAAGAAGATCGGAGGTTGCTTTTTAATTATCTTTTTCTTTTCTTTCCTTTTCTAACTGTATTGCTTTTTGCACTTTTCCCTTTCCCTTTCTTCTTTCGTCTAACTTGTATCTTGTATCTGTATACAGATCTTGTATCTGTATAAAAAATCTTCAATAAAATTATATATACACACACACACACACACACACACACACACACACTCACACATTTTATTCAAGATTTTTTATATGAATATAAAAATATATGAAATATAAAATTATATATACTGTATATGAAAACCTACCAAAAGAAACAGCAGTTTGATGGTGGAACCAAATACCAAGAGATGTGAATGTTCTCAAGTGTATGCTGAACAGACATCATAGATCTCCCTAAACTAAATAGGGGGTTTGGAACGGATGACACCAATGGATGTCTTCAAATCTATAATTCTGTGCCTCTGTCAGGCTAACTTGAATTGAACTGAAGCACTACGCTGCATTGACTTTCCCCATTGGTCTTCTTTCTGTGACAGCACCTTCCAGCCTTGGCTGGTCTTGAAAAACTGAATGAGATTAAAACTGATTAGGACTAGGATGGAAGGCTACCAAGAGGCCACAATTCTGTAGGCTAGATTGGGAAATTAAAAAAAAAAACTGGAAGAAGTCAATGCAGACCACTGCTATATTGGTGCCAGGCAAAATTACATATACAGGCAGTCCTCATTTAGCAACCACAATTGTGAACAGCAACTCAGCTGCCAAGCAAAGCAGTTGCTCCTTTGCTTTACATTCCTGTAAAGGTCATAAATGTGAGGATTGGTTGTAAAGTTACTTTTTCATCCCTGTTGTAACTGTGAATGGTCGCTGTATGAAGCAGTCACTAAACAAGGACTATCTGTATGTAGTAACATCTGTACTACAAAGAAGATATTATTTATTTACGTAAACAATTTATATGGCGGCCCATCTCACAACAATGACTCCGGGTGGTGTACAAAAGGTTAGAAGCAAACAATGAAATAATCAACCGATGATCCAAATCCATTAATTTATTCCTCTTCATCAAATATATAAACATTTGCTTTGTGTGCAGAATGTTTCCAGCATCAGCAGCAGAGAAGAATTAGGTGGCAAGGGAGAGGAAAATCTTGGTGAAAATCTAGGAGACCAGATCAATTCAAGATCAGTGATAGCGGGCTGGATGAATAGACAGTCTGCTTGGGCATAAGCTAGTTTCTCATGTTCACATACCATGTAAAATGAGTACTGAGAAGAACTGAGATCCCCTTTAAGTCATGCAATAGACAAAATTGAGTCAAAGGTGACTAAGTTTTGGGCTCACCAATACATGTGATTTGAGGTAGATGTAGCTGCAATGTTGATTTCGGAGTGCTGTGTCCAACTGCATAAAAACAATTTTTAAAAAGATCATTCTCAATAAGAGATAAAATTCCCTTAAATGAACAATAAATAGCACGTAGAAGATGATCATTTATTTTTGCCCTGAACAAGACATTTAAAATATTTTCAAGGACATCATGTCTGCAGGCTTTAAAAAGATCAACTAATTATCAAATCAATGATCATTTGGGGGAAAGTAATGAAGTATGGAAAATAACCACTTCAAATTATATAAATCATTACTGCAAAGTATTTAAAACCTGTAAGCCATTAGCAAGGAGATTTAATGTGTGGGCATTAAGTGCTTTTAAAGTTTTACTTTTGGTTTTTTTTTAAGAAATGGCAAATTATATTTTAATTGTTTTAATTTCTCTGAATGTGAATAACTTGCATTTTAATATTAAAAAAAAAATCCCCTCTCACCCCTATGGGAGGTGTCTGTCTACCTCAGCCTTGGGCCCTTTACCAGAGACCTGGCAATTTGAGGGTTCTGCACAATATCTTGGCTGTTCCTAGCACTGCACTGTTCTGGACAGAGAGGTTGATCCTGGGATCTGTTGGAGCCACTCTCCCAGCTTAGGAGTCACAGCACCGAGTGCTCCTACCACCACTGGGTCCACTTTGGCCTTTACTTTACTTTCCACATCCTCTCTAGTTCTTCCTTCAGGCCCTGGTACTTCTCTCATACTCCTTCTTCTGGATATTGCTGTTACTTGGCACTGCTACATCTATCACCACTGCTGTCTTCTGGTCCTTGTCTACTACCACGATGTCTGGTTGATTGGCCAGTACCTGCCTGTCCACCTGGATCTGGAAGTCCCACAGGATCTAAGCCCTGTTATTCTCCACGACCTTCTGTGGAATCTCCCACCTGCACTTGGGAGGGTCTAGCCCATACACTGTGCAGATGTTCCTGTACACAATCTCAGCTATAGGTTGTGCTGTTCAGTGTATGCTGTTCCTGCCTGCATCTTGCAACCTGCCACTATGTGTTGGACTGTCTCTGAGGCCTCTCTGCACAGTCTGCACCTTGGGTCCTGTCTAGTGTGGTAGACCCCTGCTTCTATGGATCTGGTGCTTAGTGCCTGTTCTTGTGCTGCTATGATAGTGCCTCAGTGCTGTCTTTTAGTCCAGCCCTTTCCAGCCACTGATAGCATTTCCCAATGTCAGACACCACAGTTATCTGTCGATGGTACATCCCATGCAGGGGCTTGTCTTGCCATGGCACTTCCTTCGCTTGAATTTCCTCCCATGTCTGCTGCTGCCTGAGGCATTCTCTCAGCAGCTCATCTTTGGGTGCCATCTTACTGATGTACTCCTGGATACTCCGGGTTTCATCCAGGACAGTGGCTTTGACACTCATCAGACCCGGCCTACCCTCTTTGTGGCTGGTGTACAATCTCTGGATGTTGGACTTGGGGTGGAAACCTCCGTAAATTGTGAGGAGTTTCCAGATCTTCACATCAGCAGCCTCCATGTCCTCCTTTGGCCAGCTCACTATATTGGCAGGGTATTCTTTCTTTTGGAGAGATTGCACAGCTCTGGGGAAAGCTCATTCATCCTGGGTAGATCACATCCTGGGATAAGGCACCAGAATGCAGAACAATCCTATCCTTGGGTATTCAGAAGCAAACACCAAAGAGTGAAATCTTGGCTGCAGCTTCCATCTGCTGTTCCAGCAGGAGATACAAGTCCAGGAGGATGTCCAGGTTGCATATCTGCCTGTGATGGAATGCAGTAGAGAATGCAATAAAGAACTGAACTTGGCTGGATTGTTTCCCTGTTGTTCTGGGGCTGGATCTGACACTCCCCTTCCAGATGTAGTACCCACTCTGTCTAGAGCCAAAGATAGGGTTACCCTGAGTCATATAATTTCTGCCCAAACAAATGGGATTCATTTTCAGCCTCTTTCATCTCAACTAGAGCCTCACAGTTTCCAAACTTTGCATCAGGATAGATGAAGACTTCAGATAAATTAGTGGTGTAATGCCAGTGAGTTTCTGGCTATTTGATAACTCAACTAACAGAATTAATTAATCATTAGATGGATTCATGGAAACTGTGCAGGAAAATATGTCTTCTCATACTACATGGACTATAGACTCTCGTATGCTATATAGCTGTCAGGCTGATAAAATCTGTGTACCCTTCATTTAGGAAGTAAATCTTTTTCTGGGGAAATGTTAAAAGTTCTCAGGAATTAGAACTTTCTATTTTCTTGAAATAGTTTCCTTGAGGTATATAGCAAGCTCCATTTGCTAGGACCTGTGAAGGGCACCTCAAGGTTGGCAATGACCTCTTGAACCCTTGAAAATCGGTGTGCTTAGCCCTGAATCTGGCCAGTGTTTGAAATGAAAAGACATCCATCACCTGCAGACTTGAGAAGAATGAAAAATCAGGATCTTTTGTTCACAAAAGATGCCCTCCCGCAACCTAGATGTGACCTACCATCTTAAGACTAATTTATCCCAGACAAGCTTTGATCTAGTGCTCATCTGTAACCATTAGCAACTGAGAGCAAAATAATATACTGCTGAGATAGCATTTGCAATAAAAGGGGAGAAAAATAATTTAGAGTTGATTTGCTTTTATTCTGTATTCTTGATCGTAAGGATAAGCACGAGGTCCTTGCTTAGTCGAAATTACTCTTTGAAGGCAACTATAGAATTTATTTATTTATTTATTTACTTACTTATTATTAAATTTATCAGTGGGTCTGACCTAAGGAAAAACTATACAGACACATACACACATTTGCATCCACACAGACACAGATACACACATGCACATGTGTGTCTGCAGAGGGACCAAGGAGGAAAATTGATGTCACATGGGCAGTGACATCGTATCTCACATCATTTTTGCATCAATCATAATGTCATGGTCTGTCATAGTGTCATGTAGATGTCTATGCAGAAGTATGCATGGATGCACATATGCATACACGTTGGCACATATATGCTCGCACATACACTTTTAACACCCATTACTATAATAGTGTCTTCTGCATAAGTTTATGCTACTATTGTGATTACCAGTGCTACCTCGTATTAGTGTATGTTTATTTATTGAAAGCATTTTATCCCACTCTTTGGCCCAAAAAGACAAACATGAGCAAAAGGCTGTTCATATCTTTATACCGGTGTTTCTCAACCTTGGCAACTCTACGATGAGTGAACTGCAACTCCCAGAGTTTGCTGGTCAGAAATGATCGGCGCTCCAGCGGTTCGGGCCCGGCTCCGCAGGACAGGGTGAGCTCCTGTCCCTTGTCCTAGCTCCTTGCCCACCCAGCAGTTCGAAAGCTATTCCATCTGCGAGTAGATAAATGGGTACTCCCGTTTAGATGGGAGGAACCGGCGGTGCCGCGCGGGGGAGCAAAATACCGGTGCTAGCCGAACTCCGAATGCAGCCGGCGTGAGCGACTAGCAATGCGAGCGGCGAGGAAGATCTATGGAGGAGGAAAAGCCCGGATGACCCCCTAGCGGCCCCTGCTGGTCACACACCATAACAAGCACTAATTGTATAATTGTAAGATTTGTAAGATTGTAAGATTTCACTGTCTCACTGTTAGAATTATATATATATGTACTTTGTGAGCCGCCCAGAGTTCCCCATTGGGGGGAGATGGGCGGACAATAAATCGAATGTATAAATAAATAAATAAATAAAATAAATGATGGGATACCTCTCAGTAACTAATGAATAATGTAAAAGTAACTTTTCAAGCATATCAAGTTCAACAGTTGAAGTATTATATATGATATGATATCATCATATCATATCATTATATTCCACCCTCTCAATCATCATCCCTCCTGAGATTAGGTTGGCCCCCACCCTGCTGGTCTTCCATAAGGCTTGGAAGACCTGGTTCTGTGCCATGTTAAAGGATTTTTAGGATTCTCCAGCTGTTGTGTGTTTTATTTAAAATTTGTATATATATTATTTGTTTTTAAGGTTGTGAGCCACCCAGAGTCATGTACTTGAGATGGGCAGCTATATAAATTGAATACATAAATAATATTGATGCTACTCTAGAAGTTGCCTCAAACCCCAAACTGTTACTCTATCTTACATTTGAAAACACAGCCAAATTTGGTCCGATGCAGGCAGGGCAATCCTTGGAATACCACGAATGCTGATTTTCTACTTTTCTTTCCACTTCTGCAATATCCTTCATAAATATTTCCCAATGCTTTCTTCTTTCTTTGAGGCCATTATTTTTACCCTGATTGATGGTGAGAAAAATTAGCCACTATGAAGCTACCTTGTATAATGCTAAAATATTTCATTATCGAAGAACTCTTATATAGCCTTACTCAGTGCATTTCTACCCGTTCAATGGCTTTGCAGATTATTTTTAAACACAAAAAATCAATTTCAATTGTACTTTATGTTATTAGATTGTAAGCAAGGCTCTGAAAATTGTAGCTGTAAGCTTAAACAGTACAATGAACAAAACAAAAAAACAAAATAAAAAAACCCCCAAAGTTATAAATCAGTACTATTTCCAGTTTTACCAAACTGCCTAGATGTTTGTAATGTTGCTTCGGCAGTGCTAGTTTCTGGCAGTCAGAAAAGTCTGGGCATCAGCACTTCAGAGCTTCTATCTTGACTTCCACAATTCATGCATCCTAATTCAATTTCAGGGCTTTTGAAGAAAGATGTCCGATTTTGCACAATCTTCGTTTTTTCACAGACGCTGTCTGCCTGATCAGTGATGCCAACAGGCAGCATGACAGAACAACAGTCTAGATCAGGGCTTTGGGGCAGGATAACCAGGTACAAGTGGGAGTCACAAATGAGCATCAGGGTTGGGCATCACAGCATGGCAGGCCTTATCCAGCTTACCCGTCTCTGAATGATGTGGTTCAATGCATGTAATATTCTCACAATGGGGAGTGTAATAAGATCCTAATATTAATTAATATCCATTAGATCCACAAGGCTCTACATCTTTTGAGTGGGTTTCTGTTTTCATGACCTATCACAGACTGTAGAAGGAAGAAGGAATGGCCTTGAAGAACAGGAGGAAGAGCTGCTACCAAGGCAATAGTCAGATAAAAGAGGACTGAGACCTACCCAAGACAGTAACTTGAGAAAACGTCTCAGACAAGCCCCTCCCTAGTTCACATGCAGATAAAGGGAGAGAGGAGGAAGAACATTCACACTTACTAGATTCTCTTCCTATAGCTGTTACAATAAAAGTAGTCCTGTAATGGATGGCATGAGCGGGGAAGATCCTGGAATGGAAGTTCAAAGTTGTCAGGAGGGGAGAGAAGCATTCCAGAGCAAGTGCCTCCTCAGCCTGCAACAAGAGTGTGGGAAGACCAAGATGATGAGGCTGGCCCCTCCCTAGAGTCTCATGGGGAATATCTGCTAGTTGCTTCAGCATAGGTTTAGTCTGGCGAGATTCTGTCTATTAGGAGTGAGCTAATAAAGGAACTGACCTGTACTGGATTGCCTCGTTGTTGTTCTTGGGCTGAACCTGACAAGTCCTGACCTACATGGCATTGGTTTCTTAGTCTGGTCTGGGTTAAAGGGCTGACAGAGGTGCAGTTAGATAATTCTCTGGCAACTGAACAGAATGGGACCAAATTTGGTGTGAGGGGAGAAGAACAGAAGGATTGCATGAAAAAATGGGCCAGATCCAGAAAACCTTTCCCCCATTGGATCCCTATGGAAAAGGCAGCTGGGAAGTCGCTTGGAATGCCACCAACTGCACCATCTAAGCCTCCTGTCTTCTCCTGATCCCATGACCCAGAATGGAGCCTAAGCAGCCTGCCCAATGCAACATGAGGCAAGAGGAGAAATACACGCACGTCCACACACATATATAGACAAAACACATTATTTCATTACACAGAAGAACATACAGTCAACTCCTATGGCCGTGCTGGTAAAGAAGTTGGAAAGACGTTGAGAAGCCAGGATCTGCAGGCTTTCTCGACCTTGTTCACCTAGCTTTCAAATAAGACAGAACATGGAGAAATACTCTGGCAGTGTTCTTTTCAACCCCTGGCAGGATGAAATCAGGCTGGCTACATGAATAAAGTGCTCATTTCCCCTTATGCAGAGGGTCACCTGAATTATCCTGTGGGTTCTAATAAACCCAACCCCCCAAACGTTAACCTCTTCTTATAGTTATATTTTCCTTTCCTTTTCTCTTAAAATATTTTTAGCCTGCTTGCAGAAGAGAAAAGCTCCTCTTAAAAAAAACCAATCCAAGAACAATTCCAATAATATACCACAGCAGAAAGCAAATTGCTCTTCTCAACTTTTCAAGGCAAAAACCATTAAACATATTGACAGTTGACGAAACCTTTAATGTGCAGTTTGCTGCAAAAATCCTCTTTTTCTCTCCTTTCTTTTCTTTTTCCTCTTGCCAGTTTCATCCCTTAAAACTTTGGAAGCTGACAAGGGGACACTTACAAGCTTGGACAATTACAGTTTTATGAGTGATTATAACTCTTGTTAAGGCCAGAGTGTGGGATTCTACTTAAATTTCCTGGCATTTGTTCAGCACCAAGTGCCCAGTAAATGACAATATTTTATTGCTCCCGTCGTGTTCTTTACATGATGGTGCTGCATTGTGTCCAACTCATAAATAAAACAGCCCTACAAAATGCTTATGTTTTATGACTCCGTCGAAGGCTGCTGAGGGCCAAAATGCTGGCTGGTTTACCCATGTCCAAGGCTGCTCCCCTCCAATGTTGGTAATGAAATTAAAACGGGGAGCAATAAATCTACATGGCATCTATCAATGTTTCCATATCTAGACTGCAGTCACTTATATGAAGTAGGCTGCTGTGAGAGTTCATTTTAGTGTAATAATCTGTGTTCTATTTAGTGAATTAAGAAGGTCGCCCACAGCTAAGATGAAAAGAGGGTTGGGGAGAAACTTATTAGCAAAGGGGACTTACCTAATTGCAAAGGGTTAGTCTTGCTGGCCTAACATTTACACAAATCTTCCCAAATCCTATCCATTGTATGCTCAGGAAATTTCGTTTAGCTTATAACACAACTCCAAAATGTGTTCCAGGGGAGAGATTATCCCTGTACTTCTGCCTGTGAAAGATAAAAACCAAGGAGGAGATCCATATCTGGTACGATGTCAGAATGAGAAATAGGGATGTGGTGTTGTGTTTTGTGCAAATATGATCTATAAATAAATAAATAAATAAATAAATAATTGTGTGGTAGACAAAACCTTTTATTTGGTTATTATTTTCTCCTTTCCCCCTATGGCTTCAGAACGTAACAGTGAAAGATCTTAGCGCCTGGATGGAGAGGCATTTGCTACTGTGAGAACAGTTTTTTCCCTAAATCCAAACCAAGAAATACATCCAAATAATATGGGGACTAACTGCTTACCAGTTTACTGATGCTATCATTCACCACAAATGGCACATAACGCTACTGGAAAAGTAATTCTGGGTTCCCTGCTCTTTCTGCCACTGGGTTAGGTGAATTATACCAAGAACTCATAAATTCTTAGAAGGATTTAAACCTTTTCACCTGCTCTTTGCTTGAGAGAATGCCCCTTTATATCCTGCATTTTTACCATGAAATATTAAGAAGTCACAGGACCATGTTTCACAAAAGGCATGCATATTTCCTTTTCTGGGTGGCTATATAACCCCTCCTTGTGCAGAATAGGAGGAACTGAATATAGTTTCGGGGTGAGGGGTTGGTTGGATTTCTCTGCAATAATATTTTGAAAGCAAAAGCTTTTTTTTTTTGTATCTGAAAACCCATGACCTGGAGCAGTGAGTAGTTCTTGTAAATATAATACCGTCTAGAGACTTGACTTTTTTCAGCCACCCATCCAAACTCCAAACAGCATTGTGCCTCAAGGGTAATGTAGCCATCACCTCTGTGATATATCCAGTGATAGCCAATTTTCACACCTCATCATATCTCCAGTTTATTCCCTTCTGATCTTCCTAACTTGCTTTGGCACTGGCACCAACCCAACCAGTGATGCCCTCAAGTCAGGGATCAGGGGTGGCATTGCTGCATAGGGATTGGTTGAGAAAGCAGTGATTGGGACACCATCGCTCCCATTATTCCTCTTGCCACCACAGCATCCAGCTGCAATCAAGGTTCCAACTATGGGTTTTTAATGGGCAGGAAGACTTGCCCAAAATCTTGACTGTCCCAAATAAACTAGGGTTGTGCAAAGAAATGGAGATGGTATTAAAAGGTCCTGATAACAATTCAGTTTTTATTAGGAGCATCCATTTTACTGGTAACTGCATCAAGGATGGGCAACTTTTTTTTAGCAATGTCTGGGACCACAGAGACCTCAGCCCTCAGAAAGTAGAGTATCTTGTGGACAATGCTCTGAAATGACCACCACTGATAGAAGAGAGTGGGAAGAAGCTGGAACAAGGGCCTAATTTCATTAGGACAAATGTTGGTGACTGGCAAAAGGGGTCCTATCCCATGAGTCCCTTACATTGGGAAATATGGAAAAAAAATCTCCGCCCCACCAGTATAGATGACACAGTCCCTACCTGTTGTGACTCTCAGTCCCTACCCAAATCAACTCTTATCCATATGTGATTTATATCCTTTACCATATTTTCTCCCAGGGTTTTCTCTGCATAGTACTCAATTGATGTTGCTTTGCTGAAGTTCTCTGAGGCCAGTTTGGTATTGCAGATGATTCATTAACTTACTAGGTCACATCATCAATGCAGGAGTTATGCAGAAGTGAATTTTGTTGATTGGTTGGAGTTAGATATCCTGTCTTGCCTGCTTTGTACTTGCTTGAACAGGATGGTTGTGTGGGTGAACGTTTTTTTTGCAAGTGATAGATATCTTGTTGTTGGTTGATTATTTACATGACCAATAAAAGTGCAGGTTCTGTCTTATCTCTGTGTTGGTTGCATCCTATGTGATCAGTGGTGTTGATGGCTTGTTGGGAGTCTCATTTTGTTCCTTGTGATTGTTGAATTGCAGCTGGCTTTGGGTTATTAGATTGATAAGGAGATAACTCTAGTTTTTCTAGTGTTGACTGATTGCTGTGCTAACTTTCTCTAGCAGAATAAAAGCATGAATCCTGAAATACAACCCTAAAGGCTGAAGTGGAGCAGATATCTCAAGGATCATTCTATATTTTGAGCATCAATGTTCTTGATCATATACCTGTAAGAGAAGGGGAAAAAAATCATCTTGATATGAGTAAAAATTTGGCCACACTATAGCCATCCTATGCATTATTTGTTTGTTCTCATTACAGCTGTTAAATACTTCAATATTATTCCCACATTGTGGAAGAGAAACAGAGAGAGAAGCAGCTTGTCTTAGACTTTTTCAGCTCTATAACATTATCACTGGGAAGGACAGGAAAAGCCATGTGGTTGCTCCACTTTCATTATTCCTGCTTGCAAGAACCTAATGTTTTTGGGTTGGGTTCTAGACCATCTTCAATGGGTGATTCTCTGTGTATGTACAAAATTAATCCACCCAACTCCTGTACTGGGGAATTTCCACTACTGTCCTTAGGATGAAAATCAGTGCTCTTTTCCCACCAATCAGCTGAATGGTGAGGAAAGGAGCCAAAGGCCATAGCCAGTCCAAGGGCTGTGGGTTGTTAACCCACAATCAACCATAGAACTGTAGCCTTTCAAATGCTCCTGAGCTACCACCAGCATCAGATTTGGTTGGCCTGGCCAATAGTAGGGGATGTTGGGTATTTAGTTCAGGGAACTTGGGGACCACCCATTCTCTAACACCAATGTAGGGGGTTCATAGCAATGATGAGATGCAAATGAGGGACTTCCTGATTCACAGCTGAACCTTGGAAGATATGACACAGACATTTATAACTTTTTCAGGAGGATAAAGTTGCTTTATTTCAATGAGAACAGCAGGATGGAATTAACATCAGCTGTGAAATGACCAGTCAGGAGTTAATTGTTTCATTACTGCAACTGCAAAATTCTTTAGATCAGTCCTCCAGTCCTCCATAAAACACTAAGAATGTCATCTTTTGTTCTGAAGATTCACTGAAGAGGGGAGGAAGAGGGGAAGAGAGGAAGGAAGGAAGGAAGGAAGGAAGGAAGGAAGGAAGGAAGGAAGGAAGGAAGGAAGGAAGGAAGGAAGGAAGGAAGGAAAAGAAAGAAAGAAAGAAAGAAAGAAAGAAAGAAAGAAAGAAAGAAAGAAAGAAAGAAAGAAAGAAAGAAAGAAAAAGAAAGAAAGGAGAAAAGAGATGAGTTAGCATTCCTGATGTGGGCCTTGATCACTGAAACAGAAAACAGAAAATTTGTTCTGAGCAGTAGGAAAGTCATTTGTTCCTTTATGCATGTGTGTTTCGCTGTGAGGTACATATTTTGCTGAGAAGAAAGACACGTGGTTTTCCATCTGCTGACATCAGCAAAAATTCTAATAATTTTACAAGCATGATCAAAGAAATTCATTCCCAGCTGAAAGTTAATGAAGTATGCCAAGATGCAAGCTGCATTCTTCTGAACTTTTTAAAGATATTTTATAATGTAAACAGAATTATTTTTAATGGGACAATGCAGTAGAAAAGAATCTAAATTAAATATGGCTTAAATAATATGTGCAAAACCGTGATTGTGTCTTCTCTGTTGTACTTAAATATTTGAGAGCCATTGCTTATCACTGTAGCTCAATGCCCTCTCCCACCTATTGGCAAAAGATATTACATTAGAAAAACATACATAGGCTGGGGTAGAAAGACACCAATGGTTATGCATGGTAGCTGAACTGAATGAACCTCCCTATACAGAAGCAGTATACCTCCATGAAACAGATATTAAGCCAATGTCTTGCTGACAAACTTTCCGAGATATTTAACCATCTGCTATTGGAAGGAGTCAGACTGACCAGCAAGCCACATATCATCTTTGTGTAGCCCACTTCAGTGCGTGTTCACTTAAAAATGTTGCTATGAACAAAAATTTCTCCTACGATTTTTCCTATCAGTTCTGCCTAGAAAACAACTGGCTTTTGAATATTTTTTTCCCAAGGGAGAAGATCATTTCTGATAATAATTTCAGAAACATACTCACAATTAGTGTATACCTATTGGCTTACTGATTGACTGGTTCATTTATTCATTGAATTTATACCCCATATTTCTGCTCTGGCAAATGTTAAGGCAGTTAAAAAAAAATAGAACAAATATAAAGAATTGCTTCTGTAGGAAATTCAAGATAGAGTCTCCTTGGTCATTTTCATTGACTCATTTAAATAATACTTGCTGACATTCACCATGCAATTTCTCAACAACCTTTTCCTCCTGCTAAGAAAGATGCTCCTGCATTTCTACATTATCCCCGGAGAGTTTCAGAATTTCTTTGGAATTTCTCTTGGTGGAATTTTGATTGCAAGAGGTGAAGGAAGGAGGAAATTGCTTTCGCTGTTTTCTGTTACAAATCTTTCCATCACCCCAAACCCTCCCTGGCTGCTTCTATTCCTGAAGCAGGGCCATGGAAGGAGATTCAATGGATATGCATGGATATATCTAATATATGGATATATACATACACACACATTATATAATTTATAAAAATCAAATACAATAAACACTAAAATTGTTGAATGAGAGACAGCCTTTACAATTTCCGAAATGCCGAGAGAGTGATGGGTCCCACACAATTCCCAAGGAAGTACATCCCATCACTTGGGAACAGCATAGAAGAAGGTTTTTGCTGCATTCCACAAAAGTGAACTTAGGACAGTGTACAGGACATCTTCAAGAATCTCTGCATATTTAGTAGCTGAGTGGAGGAACCTCTATTCATTGCATTACAAGATGGCCAACTGGTATTAACCAGTCTCCCTTTCTCTACTGCACAGGTTTATCTCTAGTGATTTGCAACCTCCCTGGCTTCCTGAATATCCATTACCGAGAAGGCAACCACCACCAAATGCCTGAACCCTCCCATGTATATGACATAACCCCACCTACTTTTCATCATGGCCCCACCATCGGTGGTCCTTGTCCCTCCCCAAAATATTGAAAACGGTCCCTGGCTGTAGAGGCCTCTGGGATTGCAGTCAAAAAGTCAAGTTGTTAGCTGCAATTGCACGATGAAAGTCTTGCCTCTTTTCATATGCAACATAGTTTGAAAGGATGGGGTTCAGTCACATAGTACAGCTTGCCATCTTGAATTTTTTGCCCTGCCACCATGCACAGTTGCCTCTGACTGGCCACCAAAATATTGTCTGCTCTTGTTCCACCACAGAGAAGCTCACAGATTGGAGAAGGGAGAGTAGAAAACTGAAGATAAAATATCTCCATCACTGATAGCAAGAGAACCTTTGCAATGGAGGTCCTAAGCTGACTCAGTCAACAGCTCAAGGGGCAGTCTGTCAAAACAGGGTGCAGCCTTGGGTTCTTTTCTGCGTTTCCCATGAAACATGGGCTTTAGCCTCCTTGCAGGATGACCATTTAAGACAAATCAGCCAGACAACTAGATTTCCTCTGAGTTGGAAGATTTCACAGCATTCTTGCAGAAGCATGTGATGTTGTGAAATTCCCTCAGACAATATTCCTATAAGGTGTCTGGCAATAGAAAAATCCTTTTTGAGGGCTTATGCAAAACAGCTGCATTTTTCCCCCTGCATGTAGTTTCTCTCTTTTTCTTGTGAAGGTGATACAAATGGTTAACCTTCGCATTATAATGCGAACTGTATCCTTAAAGGAAGGGAATCTTCCCTGTTTAGGGTGAGTGCTATTGTACTGTTGAGGAAGTTTAGCTTTCCAGATGCTGAACTATGATTTTCAGCAGCCCTAGCTAGTGTGGGATTGTAGCTCAACAGTTGCAGAACCACTGCCATTCAGACTTTCTTAGATGAAGTAGCACTAACCTTTAGAAAGACTGACTGACTTCAGACTGTGGGAGGCTTCCAAAATCATCTTCCTCAAGTCACCCTGAGTTTGTAAGAAAAAAAATTAAACCATCACATTTACCACTAAAACATAAGAAGAGCCTGTTCCCATTCTTTTTCCTGGGACTTGCTACAGCCATAACCCTAACCACAGCAAAACCGGTCCTGGTCATATCTTCTGTCTGCTGTGTCCCATTGACATTATCTTTGCCCCATCCCCATCCCATCATTGAGACAGGCTGAAGTTATCCTTAGCTGTACCCATGCTGAAGTAGTCTCCTCCTTCTCCTTCTCCTTCTCCTTCTCCTTCTCCTTCTCCTTCTCCACCACCAAGATATATAAAATCTGTTAGGCATTTTCATAGCTTACTTTGGATGGAAGTCAGGTCACTGCCCTGCTTTGAAATAATAGTGACAAGGTAGGGATTAGCAGTGGGGACAACTAATTATATACTGGTATAGTGTCCTCCTAATACATTTGTCTGGGATGATGGCCCCAACCTTTGAAAGGGGTTCAAAAAATGGCCTCAATTGTGTTTTTAAGGAATTCTTTTTAAAATCTGTATTTTTAATACAGATTATCACCTTAAGCACCATTTTAGGCAAGAAATTGAGAGGCCAGTTCTGGAACTGACTGAATAAGGAGCAACGCCAAAGTCCAATTTAGAGCTCTGTTCAAAAGGTATTTTTAATTTATGGGAAAAGATTAGTTTTCTGGGTTGGGGGGTGTTTAAGCTGAAGTTAGTGAGATTTTGGAAAACGTTTTGAATTTTGGGGGAAAAAAGCAATTAGTCTATCAGTCCTCGTTGTCAGTGTTGATGTGCAGGGCACCTTTGTATGTTAGTCAAACATAATTGCTCCCTGTTGCATCTCCTAAACAGGGCATCCGTTTTCAGAGAATTGGTATATAAATGTCATCCAGACAAAGCATTTTTTTCCCCTCTGCTCTTCAGAACTTGCCAGGTATAATAAGTAGAATGGGTCATAGCTTGATATAACTGTCAGGAATGTCATCTTGCTGTCTGAAGATGTTGCTGTTGCCTTGGAAACTTTTTTTTTTTAAATCTAGCATATTGCAATTGGGCATTTCCAGCCTCTGTGCAGCGAAATTTTAATAGCCATGCATAACTGCATGTAATTGCTGAGACCAATTTTTATCTCTGGTTTTATAACTTGTTTAAAAGTTCAGTAATTTAGCTTCATTGCTTCAGTCCACAACTCTATAAATAAAACATCTGCGCAGATTTTACTCTGTCAGTAGTAACGGTTGATATTTTGAGCTCAGTTCTGCAGATTTCTCCCTGCTATGGGTTTGGGCTGCTCCCTGAGACTTCCCTGCCTCAACAAAGATGGGAAGAGAAACCTAAATCCATGGCTTTGGGAAAATCCCTAAAATGGAAATATTTACTGGGTTTAATTAAGCCTTATGGGGGCGTCGGTAGGGTGTGGCCAAAAGAGTGAAGATGTGGCCTTGATGGTGAGTTTCAACTCCCACCCATTTCTTTATAAGCATTGCATTTCATTTGCACCCTTGCAGATGCCCTCATGACCATTTGATGGGCATACTCTGCATCCTAAGGGATTATGCAAATATTGCTGGCTAACATGCCATCCTGATTGAAACAACTAGGAGAATGTTGCAGTAGAAGAATCTCAAATAATGGAAATTATTTTTTTCAGATCAGACTAGGAGGAATCAAGGAAGAGAACAGGTTGTTGTTGTTGTTGTTGTTTTAAAAAGAACTATTAAAGTAAATAGACATTTTGTTTTATAGCATGTACCTGCATTCTTTAAGATATTTAATATAAGAAATCCTAGATTTTTTTTCTTTGCAAAAACAAAAACAAGGAATATATTTAAAAGTCTTTAAAGATAGATTAGGCAGGGATATTTAAGCCCAGTCAACCTTCTATTAGAAAACTGGGTGATTTTTTTTTTAACACACTGTTCCATTTTTTGTTTTAGATTACTGTACTAACTTCCTAGAACCATTAGAGTAGTAGCCAAGTGTGATGCAGGAAAGTCTCTGGAATGCAAAATGGTCAAAGTGTCCAGCCCATTTAGACTTTTTTTGGGGGGGGGGGGTGAAACGTGAGAGGCACAATGTGGGGTACTATGGAGACTGCAAAAAGAGGGTTGAAGGAGACATGTGATCCACATGGCACAGATTGTCCAGAGGTTGCTCACCCCTGTTCTATTTGTTTTCTTCTTTGAGGGATGTTGTGTTTTAGATGCTCGGGTGCATTCAAACTGATGCCATCAGCAGTTCCATAAGAGTGACAACAACAGCAGTCCTAATATTGTAAACGAGTACTAGGAGCATCCCGTGTTCCCTTGGTTCAAAGACTAGCATCAACTCTGCACAACAGCTAGTTCTATACTCTGAAGCAGATGCTTGCCATCATGCGGCAACGAAACCCTTTTCGCTCGCAAGCTGAACCAGCAATTCCATTTGCCCCCCACATAAACACACACTTGGCCTCCCATCAACATAAAACTTGCCTCTAAATTGGACGAGCTGGAATAAGAGAACAGTTAAATCGGTGCAGTCCAGTTGGCCAATAATTCCACCCTCTTGCCAGCTTTAATGTTTAAGGATCCATTTTGTGAATAAAGGGAAGACTAGCCATGTAACTGTTGGAAAAAGAGAGCATCTCTTTTGCATCTGAACTCGAAGGATGATGACAAAAGCCACTGTTTTTTAAGAGGCACTTATCTGTGCAAAGAACGCCCCCCAATGTCGGAAATTTCCATTTTTTTCTAATATTACAGGAAATGCATATATCCTAGTAAAGCATCCAGTTGCCTCCCCAATTTTTTTCACCTAATAATTATGAGAATTGCCTCACTGTCATTATCTTAGTGAGAATCCTAAAAAGAATCTTTATGACAACTCCAGTCCTTCTTGTTGTACGTTATTATCAAGAGACTCAGGACACATAGAAACAGATGCAGGTTTAAAACTTGCATTGTTCACTTGCTGAATGAAAATCTCCACTCATTCACACATTCATGCAACCATGTGTACCTGCTTCACTCAAATTCTAGCTGAACAGATAAGGCTTGTGTTCCATAAGAACTGGGGTGAGATGCAGAGTAAGTACTTCATTCAGTGTGAGGGCTGCAAAAAACTAAGTTCCAAACCTATTTATACCTTTCAACAAAGTAGCCAGCTCCACTTGAACCCTTTTCTTATATCTCCTGGTCCACCAGTTGTTTTAGGACCATCTTTGGTCGTGAGAATTGTAAGTCATCATGTCTTCTTCAATGTTTTCATCCTGGTCCCTTTTCACATGCTAAAATCTTCCTGAATGAAGCGATCTGCCTCCATGGCCTGCTTTGAAGGGTAAATAATTTGTAAATAATTCTGAGTGAACTCTACAGCCAACCTACATTTTCTCTATGCTGTCTTCACCATCTGTAGATCATAAATGCTGCGGGGTTATCTGCATGCTTGCACATCTGGAGGTGAGTGAAAAGTACCTTCAGACAAGCATTATTCCATCTGTCTGAACTAATCCGCAACTATTGGAAAATCAGTCGATCAGTACTCACTTTCTCCACTTCAAATATGTCAATTGTTGCATTTTCTGCCCCTCCAAGTGAATTAACCAACAGTTCTCCTTCACCAAAAAAGCAAAAATATTGTTAGCATACCTTCCCCAACCAGATGCTGTTGATTTCTTAGTGACTTACAAAACATCCTTCCTGATTTGCTGCTGTAAAGGTGGTTGCAAGAGAAGATAGATTTCTGAAACTAATAACAAAGGAGTCTCAAAAGCTTCCGCTAACTATGGAGAGAAATCAACATCCCTTCTGAAATGTGTTACCCCAGCAAATCCAGGTTAATGCAGCAAAACTGCATTCAACGACTTTTCCCAAGCAGGAAATGTGAGTTTGGATGCTGAGTGAAATGCAGACGTGGGAGGCAGGGTTCATGGAAAGCAGTCTTTTCCACAAATGCAGGTTGAACTTACTGGAACATGAGATTCATCTGTTACTGGAGCAAGGGAGAAGAAAAAAGTTAGTTTCTTGAGTAGTGAGGAATTGAAATTTGCAATAATAAATGAATTTAAAGCAGCAGAGATGGGGAAAATGGTGGGCTAGATCTCTGTGACTCAGTCCATTCAGACTCATTCAAGACATCTTATTGTGAGATGAAATTTCTTGACCTGTCTGGATATCCAATTTTCTTAGGCACAACTTTAGCCATCACTGTTCATGCTAAAATGTAAATATATGAGGCCATATTGGTAGGAAGTAGCAATGCCAAGACTGTCACCTATGTAAACATTGAATCTTGTTGGAAATTTGTATTCAACCCATTAGGTAAAGGGGAATTGGGTGAGTGGAATCACCTGGGATAAGGAAAGGTGATATTGATCGGGAACAATTGGCTCTGTAGCCCCAAGCAGCTAATCACATAGCATAGCAAATCACAGGTCTAGTGTATGCCATGATGCTTGCTATCTTGGAAAATTGAAGCTTTGCAGTAATTGTGTGGAATTTGCTTTGGCTTAATAAAGGTATTGCCTCTCTGAAAGCCCTGTCTGGCTACTTTTTCAACAATACTAGATTGGAAGCAGGTACCCAAGGACACAATACTCTGATGAAAAGGTTTATTGTAGGCAAGCTAATGAAACCATTATGAAAGAATTTCCGCAACTGCTATGTATCAGATGCAAGCCCTACTTATATCAAAAATCAAAGTTTAAATTCTTGCACCTTACCCCCCCCCCCCCCCGTCCACACAATGTAACTGGCCTGAAGCCACTCCCTTTTGGGCAGGAGGGATGTTTGCTTCTGGCCTTATGGGAATGGGCTCTTGTAGCCACACTGCAGAATTTGTGGCTTTGGGTATCAGCCTGATACAGTGTGCGGTATTGGCTATTTGGCTTAGGTCTGTATATTTTATATTATTCCATCATCTTCACTGAATACCAGTTGCAAGGGGAATACAGCAGGAAAGAGCTTTTGACATGTCCTTTAGGTCTTCCTAAAGTCTGGCTGAATCATGTGGTAGGATATTTGGTCTCATAAACCAGAGGGGCAAGCCTTACCGTTAGGCAGAAGGAGGCACCTAGCTGTCAGAGTCTGCACACTCATTCCCAAAATTCAGTAAATCCGCTAGAGACGAAACAGTTCCATCAAAGATTTCTTTATTAGGAGAAGTGCACAGCAGCATAGATTGTTGAGTCTAATTCTACAAAGCAATACCTTCCCTTTTTAAGCCCAAATTCCCCCCCTTCTCCTTTCTTTTCCCGCTGGAATTCTTCGCGCCTCGCTCCGGCTCTCACAGTGCTCGACCTTGGAAGCGCCTCTGAAGAGATAACCACACCTGGCATCTTCTCTCCCCACTTTCTCCTAACTTCAATGGCAGGTCAAGCAAGCGGCCTGCAATTAACATTTTTACTATTAACCCTTTAACATACATTGCTAAGCTAAATTAAAAGCAATTAAGTTTTCTAGCTTGTGTAGATCCTGACACTAGCCATGATAGTTGGTACTGGGTGACTTGGGAATGAAGAAGCAGCAATGCCCCAGTTCATTCATCTGAATCCCCAAGAAGTAACTTCTATTGGTCATAAAAGTGTATATGCCATGCACCCTGTCTTATGCTTACTGATCTATCTTAGGTGGAAGGTGGTACCCAAAAACAGTGCTTAAGCACCTGGCTATCCATGTGGTTTTCCTGGTAAAAATACAGGAGTGGTTTGCCATGGCCTTCTCCCACACAGTATGAATTGATGCCTTTGCCACTGTCACTAAAGTCATCATCTGTCTCCACCATCTTCCTATATCACTGCTACCCAATATAGTCACTATAGTTGAGAAATAAGCCACAGATGATCACAGATGAGTGGTATAGCAGCCACGTAGGCCTTGGAAAATATATTCAAATGCCATGACATGACAATACTTACAAAGATCAGGATCGTGCAAGCAATGGTATTCCCTGTGACACTCCACGGAAGCGAAAGTTGGACTTTGAAGAAGCAGGATAGGAAGAGTATTGGCACGTTTGAACTCTGGTGTTGGAGAAGACTCCTGAGAATGCTGTGGACAGCCAAGAAAACAAACCAATGGACCATTGAACAAATCATCCCAGAGTTCTCACTCAAAGCATAAATGCCCAGGCTCAAATTATCCTACTTTGGACACATTACGCAAAGACCTAGCTCTCTGGAGAAGGCTCTGATGTTGGGAAAGATGGAAGGAAAAAGAAGAAGAGGACAACCAGGAGCAAGGTGGATGGATCAGTTACAGTGGCAGTGTGTGCACTGTTGGAAGACCTGCAGAACCAGGTTAGGGACAGATCATCATGGAGAAAATCTATCTGTGGTTGCTAAGAGATGACACTGACTTGATAGCACATAATCAATCAAGCACCTTCTGCACATGCAACATGTGCCCCTCTCTCTCCTTCTGCTTAAGGCAGCAAAATAGCTGGGGGGCACAAAACCTTGCACCCCAATAAACTTAGTCTTGAAAGTGCTACCAGAGTCTATATCAATTCTGGCACATTATTATGTATCTTATCCCAGAATTGTAACTTTTCCCCTCTTTATGCCCTCCAATTATTTTGGGACTGCAGTTATTCCCAAATATTCCCAGCCAGCCTGGCCAATGAAATTCTGGGAGGAGAACTTAGCATCAGACTGGGAATACTGGCTCAGAGGCTTCTGTTGGCTGAACAAGTGGTTAGATCCAAGAAGATGCATGAATCATATTGAATAGATGATGGTTATTTCTGGAATAATTTCCTTGTTCTCTGCTTCATCATTAATGTGCATAGAAGCTGTATATTTGTACACCTATGTGTACCGCATCCCACTGCAGTCTTTGGCATGACCTATCACTGGGTCCCTGCCTACACAATGACATTTCTTTTGGTTCCCATGCCATTAGCAGATATGCATGTAATTATATTCTAAATATTAGCTAACTGCCAATCACAGTAGGAAAATACATGCTTTGTGTAATTTACTGGTGTCCTCTAAGAATACTTATTGCCTATAGATTGTGGACTATGAAGATTAGTTATGAATGTTACGCTTAGGGATGGGGGGATTTACAAAACCTTTCAGTTCTCCTGGTTTTCTAAGTGGCCCACTCAAAAATGCATTTTTAAGCGTTTCCCTGAGGAAGCTGGCAGGAAGTTGCAAGTCCTGGGTGGCTCACAAGGAGGCAGGCAAATGGGTGAGTACCACTGAGTGAGGTGGGGCGGGGGCGGTGCTGCAGCGAGTGCATGCAGGCGGGAGAGGGGGTGCTGCTGCAGTGGCAGAGATCCTTGGGAGAAAAAAATGGAGGGATCACTTGCAACCTTCCCTGCTGGCTTACCCACTGATGTGGGAAGCCAGCAGGGAAAGTTGCAATTGGCAATCATATGAATGCAGAGTTGCTGTGAAGGCTGCAACTTTGAGGACCGGTCATAAGTCCCCCTCATTCAGTGCTGACATAACTTCGAATGGTAGTTGAATGAGTGGTTGTTAACTGAGGATTACCTGTATGTGATTGATTGATTGATTTGATTGATTGATTGATTAAAATATTTGAACTGCCCAATAACTAAAGCTCTCTGGGCAATGTACAATGAAACTCACTAAGAGATACAATCTGGATAAAAATATATACAATAAAATCACATAAAATGCATAAATGAAAACTGGGCAGCAGCAAGGCAGTTATTCAAAATCCAAAACAATACAAATTAAAATACAGTTAAAAGCTAATTAAAAAGCCTGGGAAAATAGCAAGATCTTTACCTAGTGCCCAAATGATGCTAATGTGGATGCCAGTCAAGCTTCTCTGGGAAGGGAATTCCATAAGGTGCCAACACGGAAAAAACTCTCCCTTGTAGAGACCCACCTCGCCTCCTTTGATGGGGGACCTGGAGAAGGGCCTCCTTAGATGATCTTAAGGTCTGGGTAGGTACATCGGAGAGAAGGTGCTCCTTCTGGTAACCTGGTCCTAAGCCATTTAAGGTTTATCATCATCTGGTTCTTATTATGCTGAAGGGGTGCCCGCTCTTGCTTATCTGGGTGTTGGTTCATAGTTGTGTGATAATAGTCTTGAGGACTGCTTATGTTCTTAAAGTCCCCTTTAACTTCTGGTAGTTGTGATTAACAGTATAGTTTGATTACTTCTCTTTAGATAGCAGCAATATTTCAGTCTCCCTTGTTTACATGCTAAGGTAAGTGATTTTCTGCAAATCCTTACAAGAATCTAGACACTGCACGAAGATTTCTTTTCAGTTCTGTTTCTCCTCCCAGAATAGTCTGTGTTGGTCTGAAAGAAACAATGGGCTAATCTGCTCTATCAGCCGAGAGTAGCACGAGAAGGAAAGAGACACTTTTCCATATGAGCTGCAAAGCATTTTTGTAATCAGCTAATGCTGTGCTGGATCTGCTTTGATGTTGCTTAAATATTTTCTTCTTTGTGCTCAGTGCTTTTCTTTTGCTACCTTATTTCCCCTTTGAAAGAATTTTTGAAACCAAATTCTCTTCTCTGAAACCACCTGAAAATTGAAGGAAAAAGTGCAGGAGAATTTTTTCTGAACACTATTACAATATCGCGAACATTTAATGAATGGAGGCCCAAATCACATAATTCTCCCCCTCGTTTTCTTAAAGAATATTAATTGCCCCAAATATCCTCTTCCATATTCAGATATTACAAAGAAGATCTGATGCCCGCTCGAAGTTACTGCATTCCTGCCATTACCCTGTGTAGCCTATTTCTTGCTTTTGGAAGGATTAACAGAAAACAAGGGGGTTGGGAGAGAGTCCTGCGAGAGTTAAAACTGTGGGTCAAAGGATATAAAGAACTGGTGCTATCTTACAGCACTAACTTGCAAATAATTCTGAAAACTCTGGACTAGTTAATCATTGGTTTCAGTGAGTCAGCTCCACGGTCCAGTTTCGATCTAGTTCATTGTACCGTGGTCGTCTGTGTGATCCCCAGCATTAGGAGCTACTTAGGTAGGACACGACTACGTCAAACAGCATGACGTTCTTGATAAGATGTAAGTTCGCTTAGGTCTTATGCAAGGCATAGTCTGGCAAGCATTTGAAGTGCTAGGTGCCGCAAAAGCAGAATTTTCAATTTAAATTAAAAAGGGTCAAAATCTCATGTAATCAGTCACTAGTTCTCCTGAGATTGCAGTATTGCTTTGTATCATGCCCAGTATTGTTTTGTATTGTTCTGCTAGGCCACTGAGAAAACTGGGAAGCTGGATGATACGATCTTTGCTGCAGCCTAAGAGGCCTCTCCCCCACCCCCACCCCCCAGTTATTAACCTACCGAAGATGTGGACTTCTAAATCTTATTCCAACATGGACCATGCAGGCCTGAGCTGGTGGAAGATATACTTTGACTTAATGTAAATGTGTAGTTGGGTGGAAGGAAAGTTCCTTATCAGCTCACCTCTGTATTTTCATAATACTGTTTTGAAGACTTGAAATGGACTATGTAAATGCTAAGGACTATTTTTGCTTGTTCCCATGAATGCAGCTTTCCTCCTTGCACATGAACCAGAAGTCCTGTTTTTCTTGTACATGTCACTCATGTCCACTTGCCAAGACCTTTTGTGACAAAACGTATCTTGTCAGTTATCTCCAGTTTTCAAGGTTGCCCTTCAAATATCTACATTGTCCCTCCTAAGCATATTTATTGCCTCAGTTTCTATTTAATACACATTCCCACATCAAAATGCCCCAAGGCTTACCTCATTTTTCCCTACCACTCTTTTTTTGCAACATACACTTTAGTTCACACAATTTGCTCTTGGTACATAGGGAATTATATTCTTCCAGTTTCAACATGACAGTTTGTCCTTTTACACTTTTCTGTTTGTTTTGACAAGAGAGAGATGCAAGTGGTCTCTCAGAAAACTCTCTTATAGGAACACATTTTGAGGCAATGTCACTATGTATTCAGCTTTACAAGGGGCAAGCTTTGACTTGCCAATCCAAATGTTGAGTTTTTAATACCCTTTGACAATGTAGGTTGCAGCTATTTCCAATGCTGACAACTAAACTTGTATTCTGGGATGAAAAATCTGGAAGGGTTAGATGAGTGGGCCACTTAAAAATCTGCTAGATGTTTTGAGTTTCAAAAGTTGCTTTGCCATCTTGAAAGTTTCAAGTTGACACTGACTAATAAGTAGGCCTACAGTAGAGAAAAGGGCAAGGTGAGTTATAGTCCAAAGATAGAACATATGACTTGTAATAAAGAGATCCCAGGTTCAAATCCACATATTTCTAAGTAATAAAGAATTGGGTAGGCAGTGATGAGAAGACCTGCCTGAGACTTTTGAAAGAGGCACCTATCCATGTAGACCAAATGCCCACAAAGTTGGTGCTCCCCAAATGCGTAGACAAGTAGCCCTGGAATTCTCAGTGACAACCAAGTGCACTATTTTGTAGAAGACTAACAGTTCGCCATCCAAGGTCACTTGGATTGAGATAGGCGGCTATAGAAGTTGAATAAATAAATATATACATACATTCAGTGAATGTTTAGTTTAATAGACCATCTTTCAAATTCAGTAGACCAAATTAGCAGTTGGACTTCACCCTCAAAATAGCAAATAAGTCCTTGTTTCCAAAGACTATAATCTGCATCACTTGCAGCAACTGACATCATTTTCATAATTATATAATTGATGCAAGTAGCTCTAATATGTGGATTTTTAATAAGCAACTTGCTTAAATATATGCTTGCTTTTGGACACATTCTTCCTCAAATATGCACATTTTTTCTCTAATGTTTTGAGCAGATCATGCCAATCTACCGTGTTGCTTCTTTGTTCTGTTTTTTGAATTTATATCATTACTCTAAGATCCGGTTGGCCTTTTATTTTTGCAGGATGGTTGGTACAATAAAATTACTTCTCCAAAGCAACAGTAGAGGAATATGAGGTGACTAACCTGGCTTTGATTTTAATCTGAGTTGGAGAAAAGTTCCATCCTTCCACCTCCTTTCTCCCTATTCCCATTCTACTCTTCCTTCCCTTCCCTTCCCTTCCATTTCCTTTCCAGAAGACTGATATTTGAGTTGCATCAAACTGTGAGGAGAGTGAAGAAAAGAATCTTCCCTTCTTTGGCTTGCAGTCCTGGAAGTCCTATTCTTCCTTTCCTTGTTCTCCTTCCCCTAAATTACAAAAGTTTGGAGTCAGGGAACTATGCTTTGTTTTGTTTTGCTTGTACAGTGGTACCTCGGTTCACGAACTTGATTCATTCCAAGACTCTGGTCGCGAACCGAATTGGTCGTGAACCGAATCAAATTTCCCTATAAGGTTCAATGTAATTACGGTTAATACGTTCTGAACCATGTTTTTTTTTTTTTAAACCGCAAAAATATGACACAAAGTACAGTACGAAGAGAGAGAAAGCTAACCTTGCTCGAGGTGACTTCTGGCGTGGAGGACAGGAAGGCGGGTGGGGAGGCGGTTACTGCTTGGAGGGAGAGTCCCCCTCCCTACAGGAAGCCACGACCACATGTCACAGCAGGGAAAATGGCCACGGATCCTGTTCGTCACCCGATGCGGAGTTCGTGAACGGAGGCAAAATTTTGCGACCGGAGCTGTTCGTGAACTGAATTGCTCATGAACAGAAGCGTTCGTGAACCGAGGTACCACTGTACTTTGATTTCACTGTTTGACTAAGCTAGGCATGAGATCATAATTCAGTAATGGAAAGCATATACTTTCAGCACTTCCAGATGAGAAATCTCTGGTGACCTCAGTGTGAAACCCTGGAAACGATTGATCCATGTCTTCTGCAGGAAACCATGGAGGGCCAGCATAGAACAGGCAGTGGCAAGCTAGATGGACAACTGACCCATCTCATAAGACAGCATAACATAATCCCAGATAAATAAACATCATTCCCCATATTATGGTTATTGAGGACATAACCTTGTATGAAAATCACATCCCTTCAATCCAGTCTAGACACAAAGGAGGCCTTGAGTCTCCAGGAATACTTTTGAATGATTTCTTCAGCAGTCAATTACCCCATTCTCATTGTTTCTGATCTGTACTTGAAAAATTTAGTAATTGCATATGGAGAAGGGGGGAGGGTGTGACCTCTGCATGCCATTGGAAGCATGATTATTTATGGGGTAGTACTTCTGTAATTGGTAAACCACTGTCTCATCTTCAAAGAACTGGCCCTAACACTATGCAACTGCCTGGAACAACACTACTACATGATAGAAAGCCACTGTTCCCTATTGCGGAGGATTGGGAGTGGAAGAGAAGAACTTTGTGTTTTAATTGTATCTTTTGCATCAGGGGATTAACCTTGTTGGATAGCTAATCATTTGCAGCAAAAGCCTCGTTAGTCTTCTATTCCTTTTCTCGGCGCGTTGTCAATTATTGTCCCACTTCTGAATGCTTCTCCCTGAGTTAGCTACCACTAGGGAGGTGCTGATTGGGATTCTAGAATACACTTGCTGATGATTATGTGTTATTTTAACAGGAGCATGACAATAATTTCCTGTAATGCCACTTGTTACCGTAATTATTATGCTGTAATTGCCTTATCAAGGTGTCATACAGGAAAGGAGATAAAGATTTCACAGCTGCCGCCCTACCGATGCTATGTGCTGCTCAGGAATAGATTATCAGACCTCTCCTTGAATTCCTCATGCAAATTCAAACCAGAACAACTTTTCTGGGTGTCACAGAACATTAATAAATATAGCAGTAGAAAGCCAGGGACTCTCTGTGTTCCTGTCCAAACTGGGTGGAATAATTTGGAATATGTACATGAATAGGGATCTGGTTTCTTGTAATGCTGGACAGAAGCAATCTCAAATTTTCTTCTCCATTCTTGTTAAATTTGATGAAAGAAAATTTGCTTTGGAAATTCTTTTGAAAGAGCAGAACGTTTTGGAGAAATTCTTATAGATGGAGAGTAACAGGGTGAGCTCCTGTTTCCTCCCCAGCTCCTGTCAACCCAACAGGTCGAAAACTCACGTGAGTAGATAAGTGGGTACTCTCACTCCGGTGGGAGGAAAAATGCTGGCAGCGCCTTGCACAGAGAGACGGGACCAGTTGCCGGTAAGCGCGAAACCGCGCTCGCCCGAAAAGGGTGCGAAGCAACGGAAATCCCGCCTCCTGCGCTCACCAGCTGGGCTCTGCTCTAGGAAGGAGGCTCTGGCAAACCCCTTCCGAAAACAATTGCCTTGAAAACTGCAAGGACTCGTCCAGGCAGTCACTGCAGGGTCAGTAATGACTGAGCGCAGACAAAAAAAAAAAAATTATTCTTCCACCAAGTTAGTACAAGACAGCTGAGGGGTGTGGGTAAATGCCCTTAAGAAGGCATCAAAAGATTTCTGAGAGTGTGTTTTGTTGTATAATCATTGCTTCAGTGAAGTGTGACCTTCCATGTTTCTGTTAACTCCTGAAGAAAGACATCATGAAAGGATACCTCCCACTTGGTCTTTTTAGTGGTGATGCTAATGCCCTTCCCCTTAAAAATTGTTGGAGTTTTTTCCCCCTTTTTTTGTTCCTCTGAAGAAATTTGGAGAAGTCATCTACTAGTTACCTTGGTCACACATTGGATGAGAATCCCATAAATCTCCTTGTCCCTCTTTCTAATTCCATGCTTCTTCAAGTGAAATTAAGGAGGGGAGCAAGATAATAGCAAAAGCTGGGGTGCCTCAAGATATTTTGCTTCCAACTCCCATCAGACCCAGTCAGCACCACCAGATGGGGAGGACGATGGAAGATGTAGTCCAAAGCAAATGGACAATCTCCATGTGGAGAAGACTCTGATACAGGTTCATAAAATTACTCGGTGCCTGGAAAAAGTGGACCGGCACACATTTCTTGCCTTATCTCAGTGGACTAAAACTCAGTACTATCCTTGGATACCAAGCAAGATATTTAGGACAAATAAAGAAAATAATTATATTCAGCAGCATATAATTTGTTAAAAAAAAGAGTCATTCCTGAAAGACATGGTGTTCATTCATTGTCTCAGATGGCGGGAAAGTGATAAAGCAGAAATAAGCAGCTTTGGGGGTCAGTGGAGATGTTTACAATGTCAGAAGACAGTAGCTATGAAAATGCCTTGCCTATGTGCAAAATAACCACCATGGTGGTATTGAAACACCCAATACCATCATATAAAAGAAGGCAAGTAGATAAGATTGATCTCCTTCCATTCTTTCCACCTTTCACTTTACCAGATTCTCCCAACCAGCCAAGTATGTAATGGTTGAGGCAGAAGAGACAGGAACCGCATTTCCCAAGTCACAGATGAGCTTTACATAAATGTGCCAAAGATCTGTAAATTAGGAAAAGCAGGAAGAAGTGATGAGTTTAAACCCTGAATACATGAAAGACTTTTACATCTTGACAATAGAAGAGAGCAATCAACTGTTGAGTAATCCTTCATTCTTGTCTGCAGTAAAGATTCTTATCTAGCCAAGCTGAGTCTGAGAGTTTTCAGCCAAGTCAAGTCAAGGAGCTAAGTCATGAAGTGTCAGTGATTTACTACTGAGACCCTGGTCATTAATCCAGATGGACATGATTTTTTTAAAAAAAACCCTTAGACGGGATTATGATTATGGCATTTTATTTTGCAGCATCTGCACTTAATATATAAATTGGGCAAAAGATTAAAATTAGATGGGGAAGGAGACTGGTGGGTACCAAGGAAGGTGTCTGCAGATCATGTTACTTAGCCCTGCAACTAGATATACAAAATATCTAAATTATTAAGTGTCATGACACATAGATGCTGTTGCAGGGATCAGCATCTGAACAACTATAAGGACAAATTTAAGCAGGCTTCTCTAGTCAGATACCCTTCTGTTGGATTGGACTACAGAATGATGGTTGGAGATGATAGAAATAGTAGAATAACCTATTTTCAGGGCACCAGATGGGCACCTTGTTGTGTTATGCCAACTTTATGGCAACTGCATGAAAAAAGATGCACAGCCACATAAATCTTCACTTTGCTCTGATTCAGAAAATGGGCATGGTGTGTATGATCAGCCCAAATCAATCTACTGCAGGTTGAAGTCATCTTCATGGTCATGATCTGTAATCTACCACACTGATCCAGTGTTTTTCAACTTTCTAGGGCTGAAAGAGAGAGACAGTCGGTCCAAAGTCACTCAGCCTTTCTCTGCTGTTCATTGAAGGAATCTGACCAGTTTTCAGGTGTCTGTCTGAACCTACAGGCAAGGTGCTGCTGATTTAAGAGTCACCTTTAATAAGTGAACTCCTTAAAGCAGCAGCATGATTTGGTAAGCTCTTGCCAGCAAAAGTGCAGCTGTTTTAATGAATAATAGAAAGGACTGTGCTTTCACAAGGTCCAAAGGATTTTTAATGGTTCCAAATTAAAACACTTCCTGATGGAAATCCGAGTTGTCATTGAAGGCCATAGCCAACCTGTTTTGAGAATCTAATCCTTTTTTTTTTTTGGTTCCCCTACATATAAAAAGAAATAACACCAAAAGAAAATATAAGTTCTTCTTCTTCCTTCTCCAATATCAAGGCTCAAAATATATTTCATACAGTGTTTGTTTAGTGTGTGTGTATGCTTTTAAATTCCTATTCTTTTAAAAAATATTGCTGCCTGAGCTTTCAGTCTTTCAGATGTGTTTCTAAATGAAAGACAAGGTATTTTTAATAGATTTTAATTTTAATAGATTTTAATAGATAACTGTGGACTTTTCATCTCCAAAAAATGGGACCAAAACTGAATTCAGATTCTTTAGTGTGGAACCCTTTGTTTGTTAATGTAGCCTTGGGGAATATATGCTGTGTTCCAGTATGTTTAGGTATAATATATATACTTTTATAATATATCATTCATTTTTATAGGAAGTTTTTCTTGACAACACATTTTTTCTCCAGAATACTAACAAGCTTTAGTGTGCCTTACTTTTATGGAAATAATGTTTTGCTTTTCCCTCTTAATCAGTGTCTCTGGTAATTTAAAGACACTACATAGTATTTATTTGTTTGTTTATAACATTTCTATCTCATTTTCTGCTGGTAAACGATGGCTTGGCAAGAAGAGGTAGATGATATATATGGTGGAAATAACCATGTCAGAAATATTGATTTTTTGCTTTACTTCGATATTAGTTTGCAAAAGTGCATAGGGCCCTGTGGTCTATTTTAGTGGGATTTTACAAGGATAAATGATTCTAGATGCTGAGCTGTGAAAAGTAGCAAGAAACAGGAATTTGGTATTTAACAATAAGCCAAAATAGCTAAAGCTGGTTGTAGACTGCCATAGTGGATGAGAAACAGAGCCAAAAGGACTGCACAGACAATGTATGACCCAGGAAGGAACACTGGACTTTCTCATATATGGATATGCATGGTAAAGAAGCAATGGGAAGGATGGGGATCCTCAAGGTTTAAGCAATGGGAAGGATGGGAATCCTCAAGGTGTGAAGGGCAGACATGTTCAGAAGAATCAGCCCTGTTGGTTCCTGTTTTCCCCAGCACTGGTATTCTATTGATCCTGCCTTGCAAAGATCTATGAAATACAATGAACGGTAAGAACAATATCAGAATCCAGAAAGGAAATATTTCCACCTGGAAAGCATATTTAAATACATTTTCCCATGATTCAGCGCTCCTCCTTTTCCTTTCTGTTCTTTAGATTATGAAGTTGAGCTTTGCAATTATTTAAAAACATTATTATTATTATTATTATTATTATTATTATTATTATTATTATTTCACTGTCAACTCTTAACAACCACATAGATGTTTATAAAACTTTGGATACTCAGTTTTATAATCATCTATTAAGCTTTAAATATAAGAATCCTAAAAAAGCCAAACTTACTCATGCTACAGCTTACTCAAAGAACTAAAGAGGGTTATTGAATGTTGTGACATGTAATGCTAATATGAAATGAAACATATTATGATGATTGGACAAGTTACTCACAGTCGCCTGGAACCAAATTAGCAGGGTATATAATTGTGAATATTCTGGCTAGACTTAGTAGAGATAGCCAAACAGGTACATGGTATTTGTGGGCCAAACTAACCAGAGTGAATATTCTGGGGCAAGATTTGGTAGAAATAGCCAAACAAATACAGGGCATTTGGGGTTCAGTCTTCTTGGAGGAATTCCCAGGGTGCTTGGGGGCTAAAGTTTGGTAGAAACATTCTTGGGCTTCCTTGGGTTGATTCTGATAAAAATGTACCCAATCTTAAGAACTCAGATTGCTAAATGTTGGAAGCGTGAAGGAGTTGGATGCTGGGTCAGGAGACATATCCCAGCACAGGGATGGGGGGGGGGGGGGGGGGGGGAGGGGGCGAGAGAGAGAGAGAGAGAGAGAGAGAGAACACATTTCTGAGGGTGAAAACTTTACCTCAGAAAGGATTAATGAAACAAGTTTTATAACTATTATAGAAAGGAGATTTATTTACAGGAAATATCAGCTAGCTAACTACATCCTACCAGGAGGATGTCTTTTGAGATTTCTATCTAGCCTACAGTCCTGGTACTTCCAAGTTCTAACCAGATCCAACTTTGATTAGCTTTTTTTTTTTCCGTTTGAGGTCAACCATAATTGCTTTGTGCTGAAGCTCCAAAGCCTGCAGTTGTGATTGTCTAAGGAAGAAAGCAAGAGAATATTTGCAATATTTGTAAAATTTGTAAAAGGATTTGCCTCTGATAAATGCCACAAGATCTGCTATACATCTTTCTCCCGTATCATATTCATTTACTTTCAAAACAATATATCAATATATCTAAATCAAATCTTTATTATGGCCATAAGTCATAAGGAGAGATGGATGGTTCATATAGAGGCACAAAATTGGGCAACTTGGGAGGTTATATTGAATGATGGTCGGACTGGAAAAGCCACACATAGAAATCATGCTCTTTGGCAGGGAATTTCTTCTGGATAAGAAGTTCAACAAACAGGAAGTACTGGTGTCTTCAGAAGGACCTCTCTTGCAGCTCCTAATAATGGGTCTGAAAACTGAAATGATAACGTAGAATATTGTAGTTATTTTTTTATCATATTAGTGCATGTCTTATCCATTTCAAGCTTCTCAAGCTGCCATGGATATGTGAAAATCCATCCTGAATAAATAATTGAAATGTTGTTAGCTACCATTTTCGGACCTCTCCAAGAAATGACATTAACCAATACAGAACCAGGAATGCACATCTGTTCAGTGAATGAACAATGCAAATACAAACAACTCATGAGTAGGGAGGTATATATTTGGTGCCTTAGGGTCAGTTTTTGACTGAGAAAGTATATGGTATCCTGGCCTCCCAATGTTTAGATCAGTGTTTCTCAATCACTGCTTGCTGCTTGCTGGCTGGGGAATTCTGAGAGCTGAAATGCACACATCTGAAAGTTGCCAAGGTTGAGGAACACCGGTTTAGATATTTCTTACTTCACCCCAGCTGGAAAGAAGAATATGTCAGGATTTTCTCATGGGAAGAAATTTCATCTCGTTATCTGTACAACAACTTATTATGTCTAGTGTATGTAGCTTAATGTAAACAAAGCAACTTGTGACTGTGTGTTGTGCAAGTACACTGCTAGTTACTGCCACCTATTGGCATGTGTATGCTAGTTAATTCAGTGGGGGGGTACATGTTGGCAATATAATGGGAGGGCTAGATGCCCAGCCTGTCAGTCATGTACAGTTTTATCTATCATGTAGTTAGGTTTTGTGGGTTATGTAGTTGTAACTAATAACCAAGTAGTGTACCTCTTCTCTGAGAGTTTTTTAGCTAGGGACTTTGTTGCGGATAAGTCTTGGATGCTACATTTTATGAGAAGAAGTTTTTATTGTTATTTCCTATATTTTGTATGCAACTTGTATTTTATGGAATTTTGCATTTTTATCAATAAAAACCAGTTACTATATATTTTCTGACTGGATTTTCTTTGGAGAGCAAAATATGGACATTGTATTTTGCAAGCTCTCATGCTGATGTGTAGTTTTCCTGAGAGCAGAGTTTTTGGATGCTTTGCTGCGCTCTGCACAACAGAATACTTTCAGGACATGTTCTTTCTCAACTAGCTGGTGAAATGTCTGAAATCTAAGTTTTGTCAAGAAATACAAAAATGAAGAAAACATCTGTCCACAGTCATTTTAACCACTGTATGAAAACAAAAGACTGGCGGTGGGAAGAAGAAACTTTGCTTGCAATTTTGCCACACATTTTGCCACAGGTCCAAAAAATTAAGTTAAAAAGAAAGTTTACAGTGAAATGGTGCTCGGTAATTTTCAGGGGGAAAAAAAGCTGGTTAATCAAGTCCAAACAATGGTGCATCCGGTTCAGTCTTATCTCAGCGGGCAGCATACTCCTGTTTACTTCCAGACTCCTCTTTTAATCGTGGGCAGAATACTGCAGGATGCAAGAAGTTCCTAATGACAGCAGATGCTTCCATAGCAGGTGGTGCTAGGATGACAGATCTTGGACAGTTCAAATGTATTATGGTTAAGATATTGCATTTGTAGAGAGCCAGTTTGGTGTAGCGATTAAGGCACCAGGCTAGAAACCAGGAGATTGAAAGTCCTGCCTTAGGCACAAGGCCAGCTGGTGACCTTGGGCCAGTCACACTCTCTCAGCCCTAGGAAAAAGGCAACGGCAAACCACTTCTGAAATCCTCCCACCAATACTGCAGGGACTGGTCCAGGCAGCTGCCAGCAGTCAACACTGATTTGAAGGCACCAAAAAAAAAAAAAGTATTTGTACAAAGGAGATCCAGGTGCAATTATTTAAGCAGCAGGTTATCATCTGGTTGATTGTGACTTCCACAGCTCTGTATTCCTGCCAGCTAGAATGTAGAACTGAAAAATCTTCTCATGAAAGCAAGGAATTGAAAGACAGCTGGGATATCTTCTGGTCTAATCCTCTGCTCAGTGCAGGGTCCACCAGACCATCTCTGTCCTAGGACCATCCAGCCTCCATCCGAAGATCTCCAGCAAAGCAATACTATTTCATGTGGCAGCTTGTTCGCATGGCTGACAGCTCATGCAGTCAGGAAGTGCCTTCTGATGTCTATTTTCAGTCTCTAATCTTGCAATTTCAATCCATTGGTTCTGGCCCTGTCCTCCAGAACAAGTGAAACTAAGGCCATGCCTTCTTCTATATGACAACCTTCCGAGGTTTGAACACTGATATCCTACCTCCCTTCTCTTCACAGGCTAAACATATCCAGATTAGCTCAATTTCTGATTAGCTCAACTTAGAATTCTTGCCTTGTAAATTAGAACTTGAAGGAAAAACTGCGCAGTCTATGGGGAAATTGGTGTTGATATATGAACTGGGGTTTTGGCCCCCTTTGCAAAGGCTTGTTAAGCAATTGTGTTACATCCTTGTTATTTACTCAGAGTGGTTTATTTACTAAACAAGAGAATTTGGCTTTTGAATTTCCTAACAAAGGTGAAGTACACAAGTGATGGTGAGGCAAATGTTTGCATTATAAAAGGCATAAAAAACAAGAAGAGTGAACATTGGCTAGCAAACACATTTGGATTCTGATTTGGCTGGGAGCCACTTCCATCCTGCGTTTGCCAGGGTTTGCCAAATTTGTACCTCCTTCGTTCCTCCATCGCTTCTGAAAATTGCCTTAGAGAAGGGATGAAGGAACCCATCAATTTCTGCTCCTTGTTCATATTTACTGTTGTATTTCTCTGCAAATCTGCATGAAAATCCATATTTATATAAAAGATTAAAAAAAAAAGATTTTTAACTCCGTCTTCCAAGTAGTAATTTGCATTTCTAAAAGAATGGTCCTTAGGAGCCATCAGCGGCTTCAAAAGAAAGCTCAGATTATTCTTCCCTGCGATCCTCACTTCAAATCAAATCGAATATTTATTATGGTCAAAGACCAGCATAAGGAGGGTGGGGTACAGTTTCTATAAAGCATAGAAAATACATCAAAGTATAGATTGATAGATTGATAGATAGAGAGACAGAGAGACAGAGAGATAGAGATGGATGACAGACAGACAGACAGACAGTCCCAGTGATGGTAGGAGCCTTCAGGGCTGTGACTCCTAAGCTGGGAGAGTGGCTCCAACAGATCCCAGGAACAACATCTGAGCTCTCTGTCCAGAAGGGTGCAGGGCTAGGAACAGCTAAGATACTGGGCAGAACCCTCAAACTCCCAGGCCTCTGGTAGAGGTCCCAAGAGTGAGGAAGACACATACCACCCAGAGGGGTGAGAGGGGAGATATACTGTATATAGCTAAAAGATATAAAACAAGAAGTGAGTGTGTGTGTGTGTGTGTATAAAAATTCCCCTCTCACCCCTATGGGTGGTATGTGTCTTCCTCAATCTCGGGTCCTCTACCAGAGGCCTGGGAGTTTGAGGGTTCTGCGCAGTATCTTAGCTGTTCCTAGCACTGCACTCTTCTGCACAAAGAGCTCTGATGTTGTTCCTGGGATCTGTTGGAGCCATTCTCCCAGCTTAGGAGTCATGGCCCCGAGTGCTCCTACCACCACTGGGACCACTTTGGCCTTAACTTTCCACATCCTCTCAATTTCCTCCTTCAGGCCCTGGTACTTCTCCAGCTTCTCATGCTCCTTCTTCCTGATGTTGCTGTCACTTGGCACTGCTACATCTATCACTACCACTGTCTTCTGGTCTTTGTCTACTACTACGATGTCTGGCTGATTAGCCAGTACCTGCCTGTCCATTTGGATCTGGAAGTCCCACAGGATCTTAGCCCTGTTATTCTCCACGACCTTCTGTGGAATCTCCCATCTGGACTTGGGGGGATCTAGCCCATACGCTGTGCAGATGTTCCTGTACACAATGCCAGCTACTTGGTTGTGCCGTTCAGTGTATGCTGTTCCTGCCTGCATCTTACACCCTGCCACTATGTGTTGGACTGTCTCTGAGGCCTCTTTGCACAATCTGCACCTTGGGTCCTGTCTAGTGTGGTAGACCCCTGCTTCTATGGATCTGGTGCTTAGTGCCTGTTCTTGTGCTGCTATGATCAGTGCCTCAGTGCTGTCTTTTAGTCCGGCCCTTTCCAGCCACTGATAGGATTTCCCAATGTCAGCCACCTCAGCTATCTGTCAATGGTACATCCCATGCAGGGGCTTGTCTTGCCATGGCACTTCCTCTGCTTGAACCTCCTGCCTTGTCTGCTGCTGCCTGAGGCATTCTCTCAGCAGCTCATCTTTGGGTGCCATCTTACTGATGTACTCCTGGATACTTCGGGTTTCATCCAGGACAGTGGCTTTGACACTCATCAGGCCCCGCCTGCCCTCTTTGCGCCTGGTGTACAGTCTCTGGGTGTTGGACTTGGGGTGGAAACCTCCGTACATTGTGAGGAGCTTCCAGGTCTTCACATCGGCAGCCTCCATGTCTTCCTTTGGCCAGCTCACTATACCGGCAGGGTATCTGATGACTGGCAGGGCATACATGTTGATGGCATGGATCTTGTTCTTCCCATTGAGCTGGCTCTTCAGGACCTGTCTTATCCTTTGGTGGTACTTGGATGTTGCTGTCTTCCTTGCCTCCTCCTCATGGTTCCCATGTGACTGTGGGACACCAAGGTATTTATAGCTGGTCTCTATGTCTGCTATGTGGCCCACTGGTAGTTCCACTCCATCGGTCTTAACTACCTTCCCTCTCTTTACTAACATCCTGCCACACTTCTCCAGTCTGAATGACATCCCAATGTCCTCACTGTAGATCCGTGTCAGGTGGATCAGTGAGTCGATGTCTCGTTCACTCTTAGCATACAGCTTGATGTCATCCATGTAGAGGAGGTGGCTGATGGTGACTCCACTCTTGAACTTGTACCCATATCCAGACCTTGTGATTATCTGGCTGAGGGGGTTTAAGCCTATGCAGAACAGCAGTGGGGACAGTGCATCACCTTGGTATATGCCGCACTTGATGGCCACTTGTGCGAGCTGTCTTGAGTTCACTTCCAGTGTTGTCTTCCACAGTCCCATTGAGTGCTTGAGGAAGGTCCTTAGTGTCCTGTTGACTTTGTATAGTGCAAGGCATTCACAGATCCATGTGTGCGGCATTGAGTCATAGGCTTTCCTGTAGTCAATCCAGGCTGTGCTCAGATTGGTCTGCCTAGACCTTGAGTCTTGGGCGACTGCCCTATCTATGAGTAACTGGTGTTTTGAGCCTCTGGTATTGTTCCCAATGCCCTTCTGAGCTGTGCTCATGTACTGGCCCATATGGTCCTGTAGCTTGGCAGCTAGGATGCCTGATAGAACTTTCCATGTTGTGGGGAGGCAGGTTATTGGCCGGTAGTTGGATGGTGCTGTTCCTTTGTGAGGGTCTTTCATGATCAGCACTGTCCTTCCTTGTGTTAGCCAGTCTGGGTGGGAGCCTGCTGCTAGCAGTTGGTTCATCTGTGCTGCTAGGCGTTCATACACTGCTGTTAGTTTCTTTAGCCAGTAGGTGTGGATCATGTCTGGGCCAGGTGCTGTCCAGCTTTTCATGTTCTTGACCCGCTGTTGGATGTCTGCTACTGTGATGGTGACTGGTTCCTGTTCTGGGAGATTGCTGTGGTCTGCTTTCAGGTCCTGCAGCCACTTTGCACTGGTGTTATGCGTCTTCTCTTTCTCCCATATGTTCTTCCAGTACTGTTCAGTTTCTGCTGCTGGTGGCTCAGCTGCTACTCTGTGGTTGCACTGCAGTTGGGAGTACACTTTGGATGGTTCTTTGGAGAACAGGGCATTTATCTTCTTGGCCTCTGCTTCTCTAGTGTATCTCCTTAGCCTGGTAGCCAGTGCTGTGAGCCTTTGTTTAGCAGTCTCTAGGGCTTCAGATGGAGTCAGGCCCATGTATTTTTTCAGTAGCCGAGTCTTATCCTTAATCTCCACACGCTTCTGTAGTTCCACCAGCTGACTGACTTCTCTCCGAGTTCCCTTGATCTTAGCCTCCAATCTCATTTTCCAGGGTGGGTATATACTGCTGTTCTTCTTGATCGTGTAGCCAAGCAGTTCCAGGATTACAGTGGCTGTAGCATATACCAATTCATTGGTTTCAGTTATGGTGGCAGTAGGGATTGTCTGGAGGGCTCTGTTGGCATCTTCTAGCATACTATCCACTGAGCCTTGACTCAGTGACTCGAGGGAGTCACTCGAGGGACTCGAGGGTTGACTGTAACTAGTTTATCCATGATCTTATGCCTCATATCAGCTGCTGTGCTCTGTAATGGAAGGGGTGGCAGTGACATTCCAGCTTCAGGTGTTGGCTGCACATCTGCTTGTTCTTCCAGGTCTGCTTGAGTCCGGGTTGTAATGTGGAGTTGGTCTATCTCAAGTTGTGAGAGCAGCTTCCTCTTCACTATGTTGAAGCGCTGGGTAACTAGTTGTTTCTCAGTTAGTGTGGATGTAGGCCTTCTGTCTATCCATAGTTCCCTCATACGTTTCATATATCCCCTCTCATTAGGTCTGCTGTTGTAGTAGCATTCCATCATTTCCAAGTTCTCTTGTCTCGTCCATGTATGGTTTGTTCCAGTAGCCCACTTAACATCAGATTTATATATATATATAAGGAATCTAAAAGGAGGGGTAGAAGTTTTAGATGGGTATGGGGGCATAAAGGTTAGTATGTGGCAGACTATATCTATCAAATTACAGAGCACTCTAGTAAGACAAACTAGATGCTCATTAAGACCAGTTTGTGGCACAGGTCATCATCTGATGAATTTTAATCGCTGCTGCATAGAACCTGGCAACATGATACGTTGTCGCAGGGTCGGTATCTGAAAGCAGCAGCGAAGTGTAGAATTGTCCTGTGTACCCTGAAGTGAACAATCCTCACTTCATCTTCTGAAGAAATGAGGAGGGAGCGAAGCAGAAATCTGAATCTGCCCAGTCCAAATTCCTCCTCTCTGGCTGCATTTCTTTCTTTCTGAAGGAGCACTTATATCAGCCTCTGCATGCAGGGGCAGGGGGGAGGCACAAAAAAAAAAAAAAAGGATCCACTCCTTAGGATACTCCCTGGACACCCCCCAGCACATCTTTGAAAATACTGGAACGCTGATTAGAACCATAAGGTTGCCTTCTTATGCATTTTCATTCCAGGTACACATTTCTAAACATACTTTTCTCCTTAAGCACATATCTTAAGATACCTTTCAATTTGTAATTATTTTAATCTTGGTTTGTTTGGAGCCAGAAACTGTTTGAATTTTCAGGAAGAAAGGAAGCTGGTGGACCACTGAATCATGATCTTCACAATGTCTACATTCAGGACACCTTGTCCTGGAATTTACAAGGATCAAATTACTCATAAAGATCCTCGCCTTGTTTATCCATGTGACGTTTGAGGAAGTCACAAGCACAAGGTCCTTTTGAACCTGAAGCCTTCATCAGGGCAACAGTATTTCATTTCAACTCACTTCCTTTGGGGTGGCACTGTCAATGGAGGTTAATTTCTTGGCCATTGTTTTGACATTCAGATGTAGATTCTGGCATATTAGCATCAGTGGATGGACTGCATGTGCCTGGGAGCATCCTGGGTGGGTTTCAGTGAACCTTGTGGTCCTGCCCCTCCCAAGTTAGTTTGTTAACAGACTGGGTTCACACCACACACTGAGCCCAAAACCTTAGTTAGTGAAACTATACATACATGGTATGCTGTGTCCAAACAAATAAACCATGTTATGGTTGAACATGATGACACAGCATGCTAGGATAATGGCTGTTACTCATAAAACGAACTACATATTGTGTAGTTTGGCACAATATGCTGAACCACAAACTACACAAGCTCATTTTAACTTTTCTGGTATGTTGTGCAAAACAAGACTTAGTTTTGTCTTGGTTGTGCAAAACATTGGTTTCCATCTAGTGGATTTCTCCTTGATTAATCCCAATTGCAGGATCATCTCAGAGGTGGGGGTCAAAAAAGTTAAGATGGTAGCCAAGACGGTGTGATCAAAGCCCTCCTTTACACTTTTCCTGAGCAGCCAATCTCCTCTGATCAGTCCTGCAAGATACTTAAATTTCATCACAGTTTCCAAACTGAGGACAGCCTTTACACTGGCTTGATTTAATATTTTAACCTCAGCTGTCTGGGAAGGAAGATCCAAGAAAGTGCCTTATGCCCTTCAAATATGTCCATGTGATAGAGGTGATGTAGAATCTATTGCTGATGTGTTATTGTATTGCTGGTTTTATAGAGACCCTTTTATTTCCCCTCAAATATCCAAAGTGTACCGATTTACTTTACACACAACTCATCTGATCAGGCAGAGTCTATCTCTCTGGACATCGCCAAATTTCTTTCTGCCACTAGTAAAATGAGACAAAATGTGATTGCTCCTTCAGCTTCATAAATAAGGAAGTTTTAGATTTAAGCCTTTCTTTGGAGCTTATGCAGCTTAGGTCTACCCACAGGTTTATAGACAGAAATAGAGATTTAATGCGAATCACAGAGCTATAGTATTAGTACTAACAATAATAATCTTAAAAGTTATAGTATTAGGGGAAATAAACATTTTGTTTTATTCTGTTATCTTACTGAACTCATATTGAAGCCCAGTGTTTCTGGTTTTGACTACTTTGTTCTAATTAAACAGTTGAGTTGATTGTGTGATGCTGTGCTGGTCAATTACCAACCTAAAGATTTGATTCGATTCACCCCTATCCCTTTTTATGTGCCTTTCACATGTAAACAGAACAGAACAGCAACTTTATTGATTTAGTCATCTGAGCATATCAAAAGTATAATGATGTATGTAAAAAAGAGGGACTTTGATTACCCTATAGAGGCCCCCATTTTGACTTGCCTACTTCCTTTTCCCAATTGTGTAAGTTCACTTTCAAAGGATAGTGTGTTCTACCCTAATCACTATTAAATGTGGAACTGAAACACACACACACTTTCGACGGCTATGTAACAAAAGAAAATTAAAACAAATTCACAGCAAAGTAAATACAACATTGTCATGTGGTTTTGCTTTTTTTTTTAATGGGAAAACAGACAAGAACAGCACATAAATAGCCACATATTTATTGTTAGAATTTCCTGGAAGGACATCATAACAACAGGAACTGTCTTTGGTGCGTATTTTTTTAAAGATTTGCGTCAGCAAAAGAGCAGAAAACAATATGAAGATGTGAGATTAAAGAAAGTGGCTCAGCGAAACGAAACAGCTTGCATTTTGAGGATTTTCAGGTATTCCTCCCACTTGTAGAGTAAGAAGGATATTCTTTCTTCCTCCTGCCCCAATTCTTTAGCCACATTGTTAGACGTTAAACGTTTGACTTCTCTTCTGGAATATTCAGTTAGGTGAAGAGGTTCAGTTCCATGAGGAAACCCATGTCAAATACATCTCAGAGGATTGCTATGACAAGCCAGTAATAATGCATGTGAGAATTGGATGCATTAAACAGACAAAAATTCCACAGACACTTTTCTTTTTTGAAGAAAACTGAGATAGAATTTTCATGATTCAGTGGAAAGAACATCATTCAGATTTTATCCAGTATAATACAGTCTGCTCAGTTTCCTCTTGAAGTATTCTCCTGGTCCATATTCTTATAAGGAATTGTCAGTTAATAACCCTCATTATAACTACCCATTTTCTCATGATCTAACCATGATTGACACCCAGCAGGTTCATTGCTATGGTTATTATCATGTATTGGAGTCATGAACTCAGGAAGGATAAGATGCAGATACAGCCACCTACTACTTTCTTCTCCCTAAAACTCATTACTCACATAATATCTCCTCTCCTTCTGCTACATTTAGTTATGTTTCCTTTACTCTTAAGCCTAACACTCAATTTCCTCCAGCAGGAGTGTCCACAGGGAATCAAAACATTCAAGTTGGCAGCCATAACCAAGTGACTTTATGTTGCAATGGATTCAAAATAGGCATGGGGTTTGATTGCCTGTTTGAGGGTGCCAACTTTTTTGAGCCCTCTGGGTGAACACCACTGTCTTCCAGGGAGAAGCAATGTAATTTAGAGAACAGAAGCTTAAATCACTCATTTTGCCCCTTAAATCTTTTCCAACCCCCCAACCTTATAAAACAAACTACTGGGCTGTTTGGCCCTACTCACTTGTCGAATGCTCTGAGGTTTTCCAAAATGGTGGTGGGACCACTCATATCCTGCAGTAATCAAGTTGATCACCCCTGACTTAGAAGAAGAAGTAAAGAATCATTAGAGAGAGTAGATGACAAAACCAGGTATACTCTGTCCATAACTGTGGCTGCCTGCTACTAGTGCTTTGGATTTATAAAGTTCTAACAGAAAACATGGAATGAAAGACTGTAAATGCTTCATCAACTATTCATCAAGAGAAGCCCCATTCAGGATTACAAAGACATGCCAGGCACAAGAATAATTTCAAGTCCCCAGGGACTTAACCCCCCAAAAGATACGTTCATATGAGTTGCTTCTTTGCATACAAGAAAGAAGCCATATACATGTGTGCAGAAGATCTGCCTGCTTCAGAAGATAAAAATCAAAGCCTATAAATATGTGTTGAACCTCACCTTAAAATTTCTGAGAAGTTTTCTCCCCCTGCTCCTCTTTCTCCTTTACTCATTGGGTGTATAGTGCAAATTTCTCAAGCTGATGTTTTTATTGTCAAGGGCTGTGAATGGTGCTACTGCTGGTATGTTCATTGTTATGTATCTTTTCTTCACAACATTAAAATTAGGACATTCACATATATCTTGTGACCATCTCATCACCACTCTTTGCAGCTAAATGCCTGCACGGTTTAGTCTAGTGTGCCTCTTTGACATGCAGACAAGGAGCATATAACATTTAGGGAACATAACATTTAGGGAACGGAAGAAAGATTTGGGGGGAAGGAATGAGAGCTGTCGTAGATAGGGCAACAAAGTGAAATAGACTGAATTTGGAGAGCTTTCCCTGTATTCTAAAAATATGTTAAACTTACACTAGGATTTTGCTACTGTATTTTTCATGCATCTCCTGCCTGAAAATTATTGAAAGCTGTGCCACCATGAGGTGGCAGGATACAAATGGAAAATTATTTGTAACTTCATTCTGATCTTTATCCTACATTTTTGGGTTATGTAGTCCTAACTAGTAACCAAGTAGTGAACCTCTTCTCTGGAAGTGTTTTTTTAGCTAGAGGCTTTGCAGTGATAAGTCTCGGAAGCAAATATGAGAAGAAGTCTTTGTTATATCCTATATTTTGTATGAAACTTGTATTTTGTGAAGTTTTACATTTTAAATGTAACTCTATGTAACTTTCCTTTCTGCTGATGCTGAGTGCTCTTATCTCCCTCCCTCCTCAGATAGCAATGCTCTAGACAGCAAGGCCGAAATGTACCCAAAACAAGGTACGACCGGTGAAGACAAGGACTTGTGGTTTAGCTACCAGCAATTGACCAAATTTGGAGTACGGAAGGCATGGGGAGGGCACTGAGGGGGGGATTGGGGAGAAACGGCTCTTGTAATGATAAAAAGGCTTGCTGAACTCCTTTTCGGGGTTCAGTTCTTTGCAGGGACCTGCGAGTCATAACTGAACCTTTGCGCAACCAAGTTTCAACCATCATTGCCACTCCAAGTGTTGCAAAATGTTTTGTTGCCAGCTTGCATGCGGTCTTGGGGTGATGAGGTCTTCACACATCAGCTAGATTGCATGATCACTGTTACCACACAAAGACTGCATTGCTGTAAGCTATTGTGTTATTCTGTGATGTTACCAAGATATTGTATGAACTGAACTGCAAGATCCAAGTCTGTTATCTTGATGTTTTGTGATTGTTACTTGTAAGGTGTTTTTTTTTAAAAAAAATAACTATCAGTGAAGTATGGAACTAGGATAACATTGAAAGCAAGGTTGTTTAAGCCAAAAAGGATCAAGTGGCAGATGTGATGGTGCGGTGGGATAGTGGAAGTTGAGCAACTTACATTCCACCCTTTAAATATTGTAAATAGCTTTATTTCCTGTTAATGGGGTAATTTATACAGTCCCAACTATCTCCATTGACAGCCCTTTTTATCCACCAGCAAATGGGCAGCATTTACCAAATCAATTACTTGAGTTATGAAGAGGAGCACAAAGACTTGTCGCTACTCCATTCTTCTCAATAACAAAGGAGAAAACACATTAAAAACTAGCATTGATGGGTTGTTGTGAGATCCAGTCAATGAGCACTTCCAGAGTTGAAATTAAAAGGCAGTTAGGAGAAAATTGTTTTCTCTGGTCATCAGTCACCATGTGAAAGGGCTTTTTCACAATGATTAATTAAAAGCTGAGGATGGGGTGGGGGGGAGAGAGAGGATGGCGGGGAGGGGGACGAAGATTCAGTCAAACATCCGTGCAAAGGTGGGTAGACAACATCATGAGTTAATGGACAGTGGCTTGCCTTGACTAAGTGTTATACCTCCAGTCCATAATTTCATCTTGAAAATGGGCAAGGGAGTGAATCTTCCTCTTCGTAATTGAGTATTGATTTGAAAATAAATGGCACTGAAACACCCACTGAACTGTCAGGATATATTCTGGACAGGAGTGACAATAAATGGTTTTTGGTTGGTGTGAAAGTTATGTATCAGCTCAATACTTAAACACAGAGAGCTCATCTGCAATCGGTCTTCCAATTTATCAAGCTTCAGAGAGGTCAATACTGGCACCGCGTAGGAAATAACATCTGGGAGATTAAAGCTGAGATGGTCTGAGCAGTACAGACGAGGGGCTTTTTCTGAACTTCCCTTCATTTGCAGAATTTCTTGGAAAACTGCAGCTGAGATAAAATGAGGCTCCAGCAGCCAACTGTGTGGCTTTTTTCCTTGGCAAATAAAGAATGGTTTCTTTATATTTACTTACGTATTTGTTTATTTATGTATTTTTTTTATAAATAGGAGCCTAGGAATCTGACCTATGCTGAGTCCACCCAACCTAGTTTTAGAGCTGGGGCCACTTTCAGATGTGTGGACTTCAACTCCCAGAATTCCCCAACCAGTATGACTGATGCTGAGAATTTTGGGAATTGAAGTCCACCCATCTGGAAGTTGCCCAGGTTGGGAACTAAATTTGCAGTCTTCTTCCTGTTAATAGTTTTTTGGGATCTTCCCTATTACTTCTTAAGGTTTTTTACACAGAGATTGCTAATGTTTGAATCAAGTTGCTATTAAGTTATAGTTTTTAATTCCTTTCCTTAGATCAGGGCTAAGCAAACTGTTCAGCAGCTTTATCTACTGTATCTATCATCTATCTATCTATCTATCTATCTATCTATCTATCTATCTATCTCTTTTTCTCTTTTTCCAGGGGGAAGGCTGCAATTAGTGTGGCGATGTAATTATGGACTTTTCATTTTAATTTTTTCAGGTTTTTCAGTTTTCTAGAGGTATATAGCTTGACAATTTACACACTGATTTAGAATCCCTTTTTCTTCTGTTTCTGCTCAAAACAGCAGGAAGAAGTTCTATTGTTACATGCTACTTTGTGGCTGAATTTCAGCAATGTGAACTTTGAGCCCCCCAGCCTCCCCCCCCGCAAAAAACAAAGAACAACCAGGGGCTGCATGTAGCTCTTAGCTCGTGGTTTTTGTAACCCCCCGTTTTGATTTTGAGGATTCAAGGATTTTCATTGTCATTTGAGATCTTATTTGATTTGAGGTGGTTTGAATGCATTTGATCTGTGCAATCCTCAAGCAAGGCATTCACATGAGCCCATTCTCTTAACACGGAAACCCTGGACTGAGGAAATTAGGCTCATAGGTCTTTCCCCAGCACCATATTATACTGCTACCACTCACCCCTAATCCCATGGATCTTCTCTGCCTTATCACTAGTGGATTTTTTTGAGCTGGAAACAAGCTAAAGGCAACTTCAGGAGGACAGGGTTAGTTATTCATGACAACATGGCCTATGATCTACAAACGTATTTGCTGTTAAAATCTTGGTTACAAAACGTAACCAAGGTTTGGGGATACTGTGAAGTAACACAGGATATGTGTGAAAGATTAAACAGAAAGGCAAGTACATATTTAAAAAAAAAAAAAAATTACCCACCCTTGATAAGTTACAACATGTTCCAATTACCTTGTATAAATATACTAAGAAATGTTGTGTTCACCTCTTTAATGCTTCTGTGTGAATAGACATAGAATCAGTTCTTCCTTATGTACACATGGGAAGGTCATAGCATGTGTACTGATTACATACAGTTTCAACCAATATTCCGTATTTGGCCAGCACAACATAGTGTGGGTGCTGTGACATTTTCAGTGAATTGTTTAAGAGAATAAAATTACATGCAAATAAATATTGTACCTGTGAAGCTACAAGAAAACTCGACTGCATTTGTTTGCTAAAACTCTCACTTTAAAATATCACAATATGATTCACTGTAAACAGATAAATACAAATATTAGAGAAAGAAATATTCAGATAAATACATGTAGCAAGGAAAGATATGCATAAAAGATATTATCTCCCTTTCATAATAGGAATATACTGGAACACACACACACACACACACACAAATGTGTATTTTGGGAGAAACATGCATGAAAAGTCGCATTGAGTTTTAGGGGTCTCTTTCCATAATATGAAAAGTGAGCCAGAAATGGGTTGATTACAGTGGAGAACATGAGAAACTGGATGGAACTGAAGTTAAGAGATTTAGTTCTCCCTGGTGTATGTGGCCACAGCAATAGGACTTATTTTATAGTAGGCATGATGGCAATATCTACAAGCCCTGAGGGATTCTCCCTCAACACACACTGGCAATCCTCATGTAATGGGGTGACCGGATGCATTTTCTCAGCAACAGAACATCGTTGTGCACTATGGCTGTGGCAACACAACATCTTCCATTCAAAAGGTGGAATGGTCAGTCAAAACCAGGCTAAGTCAATTTATTGGGATGAGAAGGTTTTTGTGAGGTCATCAGAGCTTGGACAGGATGGGTGAGAAAGGAGATGTTGTAGTACCTTACTGGATATCACTGGGGCAAGGTGAATGTGTATAACCAATGACTGTATAACCAATATACAATGTATATACAATATACAATATACACCATATATACAATGTGTATAACCAATGACCAACCTCTGGGAGGGTGCCCAGAGCCACATTGATTAAGACTGCTTAATCTTTATAAAACTGAAAACAGTTAATGGTTTGTAAGGAAGAATTTCCACAAAAGAACTGTTTCTAAATCCCACAAGGAAGCTAGCTAGGGCAATATACGACCTGTACAGCAACATTTTCCAATTCTTCACTCAGCATAATCAGTCCTTAGTAACTAGCCTTCATGCTATATAGTGGGGAAAATATATTTTGGATTTATTTTTATTCTTTTTACCTTTTTAACTTTTTAAAAACTTTTTAAATACATTTTTATTTATTTGGATTTATTACTATTTGTTTAAACTTGGTTTGGGAAAGAATGTTTAGAAGTAAAATAAAGCTCAAAATCTTCACCTTTCTCTTTCCCTTTCCTATTCATTACCAAGCTGTCTAAGGCTGAGAATGTTTTATTAATACTGAAAAAGGACTGTCAAAAAGGTAGCCTTATTAAAACACAACTTGATTCTTTACTACTTGGAAGCTGAGAAATTGGAGAATTCAGCGGACATTGTAAAGACTGAGTGAGCAAGAAGCACCAAGACCACGTTTACGCTGAGGAATATACTCAGTGCTCATTACCATCAGAAACTGCTAATTAGAGGGTAAATATAATGATTGTTGCCCCTCTGTCTTCTTTAGTATGTTCATGAAAAAAAAATTGGAATTACTGTTGCCATTTCAAATAACCTTTTTTTTTTTTTTTTTTTGGTCTCTGATTAGCTTCCCCTCTAGTTTATCACTAAAAAACATGATTTGAATTTGGCTTGTTGGGACAAACCATAGTTAAAACTAACTAAAGCTTGCCCTGTATATAAAAATTGGAGTTTAGTGGTATATGCAAGCAAAGGAAATAATCAACTAGCTATGTCTTCAGCTTCAAAGCTAGAATAAAATTACAAGGCTTCAGAGAGCTTTTAAACAGCCAGTGTTCCATTCATGAGTAATACATTAAAACCTTGTGCCTACTAAAGGGGAAACATCCATTATGGACTTCCACGTAGCTTCAGTGCTATGCCTGTCTATCTGTCATCTATCTATCTATATCTATCATCTCTACAATCTGTCTGTCTGTCTATCTCTCTCTCTCTCATCTATCTATCCATTTATCTATCATCTCTATCATCTGTCTATCTGTCTCTGTCTCTGTCTCTCCATCCATCCATCCATCCATCCATCCATCCATCCATCCATCCAGCATCTCTATCATCTGTCTGTCTATCTGTCTGTCTCTCTATCTGTCCATTTATCTATCATCTCTATCATCCGTCCATCCGTCCATCCATCCACCCATCCATCCATCCTTCCATTTATCTATCATCTCTATCATCTGTCTGTCTGTCTATCTATCTATCTATGAGGAGGAGGAGGAGGAGCCAGGGAACTTACGTTTGTTTCTTTGATGCTTTGAATCAGGTAGCCATGCTAGTTTGCTTTATAGGCTCTTGTTCCTCTAACTCAGAACTCTGGGGAAAGTTGGGGTTGCTGTTGATTTAGATGGAAGATTTCTCAGCAATAAAACTAACCTGATTAAGATCAGACATAGCAAAGCAGTGTGTGATCGTAGGAATGGCTACTGGTTTTATCAATAGATAGCCAGACCATATGCTACATACTAGAATAAATACATATTCATTTGAATGTTTTCCTAAGGAAGGTTGAGAAGGTCTATGTATTGAAATGGAACTATAATTCCCAGAAATTCAACCCAATATAGCCTTTTGATGGAATTCTGGGGTTTTGAGTCCCAACACAGCTCAGGTCATCAACTTGCACGCGTAACTCTGCTACACTCTCAAAGGCAGTGAGATCTAGCCTCCACTTGATGTACCACCTTCCCAAATGTTGCTACTTCATAATGTAGACAGTGGGTTGAACTGACCGACATCTGGCTTGCCCAATTGAAAAGATACAAAGTCAGGTTTCCATTAACAAGTGGGCAGTAACAAGTAGGGGCTATCAAAGTACAGAATGCTCCAGATGAGTGGAACAGTCCCAGTAAGAGTAGGCCATCAGATCTCTCTGAAAAAGTACATTAAGGCTCCTTTGTATTCCAGTAGTACAGTGTTTCTCAACCTTGGCAACTTGAAGACGTGTGGACTGCAACTCCCAGAATTCCCCAGCCAGCCATGCTGGCTGGGGAATTCTGGGAGTTGAAGTCCACACGTCTTCAAGTTGCCAAGGTTGAGAAGCACTGCACTAGTAAATACAGCTTGTTTTTCTAAGACAGCTGTATGTGTGTGAGTTCTCTATTGTATGCTGGGAGCTCAGAAGAAGACACAATTTTTTTATTTTTCTTATATTGCAGTCTTCTGTACCTTGAGAAAACACGGGGGTCATTTGTTTCTTTAGCATCTTCATGCTGGGCCTCTTATATACTTCTAATAAGTGGAAGATTTCTCAGCAGTAAAGTATACATTTCACTGTAAATGTAACTTTAACTGGACAGCTTTCATCTCCTAGGATCCACTGAAACATGAGTAATGAACTGCGATGTCCCTTTTTATACTCTTGACAAACACTGAGTGTTGCTTTTGCCATCAATCAGCTGTAGAATTGAAGAGTTGCCTTCTGCAGCTTTTTGCTCCAGAAAAATGGGGGGGGGGGGGGGAAGAAAAGCAGAGGAAGGTTATTTAGCCCCATTTCCTGGTTGAATAGGTGCTCCCCCTCCAGAAATGCCAAAGAAGCCAATCGACAAGCAGAGTATTTATTTTCAAACTAAGCCTGAGGTTGCATATGTGCATTGCAAGGTGATAATGGAACGGTGGCATTTGAGGTTTTTTGCATTATTTAATAAAAGCATGCTCAGCAAGGAGACTGGTGGCTGAGAGAGATGATGAAGTTAATGGCCCCTTCATACGTGTGTGTACATCACCGGCCACTGGGTGACAGACAGGAGATGATGACTACTAACACAGTGGGGGTCAGCTCAAACAAGCAATATTATAGCATAACTTGCTTGGGCTGACCCCCATTGATGTTATTAATAATAATGGTTGGATTTGTAGTCCCTGGAGGATCGTAGGGACTGAAGCCAGCTGCCAGCATTCCCTTTCATATTCAAAATTTATGCCACTGCAGTTGCTCGGCTCAACCCGTGCTGCGTTGAACATTGCTACCATCTTTGCTCCTGTGCACTGTACCTGCATTTCAAGTCATGCCTGGAAGGGACACCAGGAGAGACCTAGCAGGCATTCTACCTAGAATCTCTCAATCCTGGGTTTAGTCCAGGAGGGCAAGAAGAAGGGAGAAGGTCAAGTATTATTAAAGATGGCAGTGCCAAAATAATAGGAAAAAGGCTTCACTGTTAAGGCTACATCAGGAATAGCAACCTATAGGTGGACAGATTTGATCTGAGGGCCATCAAGTTGGCATCAACTGTTAGCAATCAGATAGTTGGATTTTCTCCAGGAGGATCTGCCCCCAGGCTGGTCCTCCAGATCTTCTAACAGTGCACCCAACTCTGCTATAGTCAGATCTATCTACCTTGCGGCTGGTTGTCCTCTTCTCTTTCCTTCTACCTTTCCCAGCACTATGGATTTCTCAAGAGAGCTAGATCTTCACATAATCTGTCCAAAATATGATAATCTGAGCCTGGTTATTTGTGCCCCGAGTGAGAATTCTGGATGATTTGTTCGATGATCCATTTGTTTTCTTGGCCATCCACGCTATTCTCATGAGCCATGCTTCCTTTTTTCTGAGCCACAGAGGGGGAATAATAATGCAAAATGGATGGAGTTGTGTATTACACCAAGGAAAAGAAACCCTTCAGGCAGTGTAGCACTCAATGTTAATTGCATAAAAAGGCCCTGTCTGCCATGCACTTGAAAGAGAAAACAGGGAAAACTGCTTCTGCTGCCCAAGATGTCCCCCCTCCTCAATTGGAAGAATTTCAAAACTCCATTAAGAAGAGACAAAATGTGTTCTCATCATTGTGAAGAGGACCTGAATTACTTAATCAGGACTGCTCTGGGTGAAGACTCCACATGAAGTCCCTGGGAGAGTTCCAAAACCCCAAACATTGGAGAGAATATTATACAATGCATGAGTGACCCCAGACTATGTTTCTAGCTTAATAATAGATATAATGACTAATCTAACATGTGTAGATTCTGCAATGGCTGATAATTGTTTGTAATAGAGATGTAAATAGTTTTCTTCCAATTATCCTGGAATCAGCCATTCCCCCTTCCAGAGATGGGATTTAGACTGACTTTTAGGTGAACTTTAAATCTTAAATGAGACATATGTAATCATTAACTAATACATTGCCTAATACAATGTATTCTGAACAATTCTGTCACCCTACATTCTGCATCAGACATATGAGCAGGGCCAGGATTTCCTGGGATTGCAGAGAGTGGGTTGCTTTCCTCCCCTTTAAAAAATTGTGTTAAGTCTATTTTAGAGATTTTCCTGCAAACTACAGTAGTCCTCAACTTACGACCATTCATTTAACGATTGCTCAAAGTTACAATGGTGCTGAAAAAAGTTACTTATGACTGGTCCTCACACTTACAAGTGTTGCAGGGTCCCCACAGTCACATGATCAAAATTTGGGCACTTGGCAACAGGCATGTACAGTATTTAGGACTATTTCAGTGTCCCAGGGTCATGTGATCACCATTTGCGACCTTCCCAGGAGGCTTCCAACAAGCAAAGTCAATGGGGGAAGCCTGGATTCACTTAACGACTGTGTGATTTGCTTAATGACTGTAGTGATTCACATAATGACTGTGGCAAAAAAGGTCATAAAATAGGACATGACTCACTTAATCATCACATTGCTTAGCGATGGAAGTTCTGGTCCCAATTGTGTTCGTAATTTGAGGACTGCCTGTAGTTTTTTTCCTCCCTTTAAATGTTAGAAAACGGAATAGCCGAAAGTTAGTAGCATAGTCAAAATGGGCTAAAAAGAAGAGTAGGTGGGAACCGTAGGCAGTCATGGGCCAAACTTTGCCTATACCTGACTTAGGTGGAATATGTGAACAGCACATGAACAGAGAGCCTTCTCTGCTGTGGCCCCCGCCCTATGGAATACCCTCCCCACAGAGGTGAGGCAGGCCCCAACTCTCTTGTCCTTCCAGAAAGCAGTCAAGACCTGGCTCTGCCAACTGGCATGGGGCAAAAAAAGGGGCAACCAACCCTGGGGGTGGCTAGCACCTTGAAGATGCTCCCATATGTTAACATCTTATTGATCACCAGCATCTTGGAAGATATTATTATTTGTGTATGGTTTGGTTTTATTGTATTTTTACCCTATTTTTATACTGTTTTTATTGTATTTTAATTAATATTTATTTGTTGTTTTATTGTGAACCACCCAGAGCCACTTCTTTGTGAGATGGGCTGTATCTAAATTCAAAATATAAATAAATAAATAAATAAGTAAGTAAGTAAGTAAGTAAGTAAGTAAGAGATGCAGGAGAGATGATAGAAAACTTTGATCTAACTCATCCACATGTATGCATGAGTTTCACCTAACTAGACCTCCTATTAGGACAAGAGTGGGGAAAAATACAACATTTCTGATGATTTGTGGACCATCAGTGCCAGCCAACATGGTAATGCTAGAAGTTGCGATCCAGCAACATTTGGGGAACAACCATTTTGCAGGCAGAGAAAAGTGGTCCATGTTGTTAAGTAGTAACTGCACAGTTAATGCTAATGAAATGCTCATAGTTTGGATGTGATATAAGAATTAAGGGGCAACTCTGAACTTGATTTCAGAGAACTTGAAATAGTAAGGTACTAGATCATGGTATCTGTTCTCCTAGTTGGGAAACTGCATCTTTGGAGAATGACCAGTCCATAAGAATCCCCAGTGATGCACTTATAAGTAAGAAATGTGCTATAGTCATATTTTCCTGAGTGCTGTCCAAAGTCATATCTTCACCTCACTGTGGATAGCTGATCAGCCTGAGAGTCTTTAAAGTACAACCCGGTGTAACAGACGTCTCAGGCATACCAAATATGACCAGAGACCAAAAGTCTCTGGTACACTTGATGCTCAGACTGCAAAACTGGCTCTTCAAATGACGAAATTAGGCCACAGCGCTGAAGGTTTAATAAATCTACCCACTCCAAAAGACAATCACTTGGAAAGGGTAACATGTATGCATGGATTCCAAAGATGTGGCCAAGATCTAGAACAGTGTTTGAAGAATTCAGTCTCTTCTCAACATTATTAACCCTTCCAATGTGATTATTTTTCAAAGGCCGGAGTGACCTGCAGATCATTTTAGAGAGATGAGACTTGAAGCACATAGATTTTTGTCAGAAGATAAATTGTCAGTCGATGTCCATCATAAAACCCAAGGGGGGAACAACCCACTTTCAAAACATTTTGAACTACATGGTGCTCTGAAGAAGAGATAAGGCATGAATATGCTCACTCATTTGTGAAGCAACAAAGAACTGTATTGTTTTATCAATATTCTTCCCATCTGTTAACACTTTTAAGCTCCTATTGAACAAGATCATTCTTGCTACTTGAATCAAATGGAAATACAAATGTCCAGGTGTATCATATAAAATGCCAAACAGAACCAAGCACAAACTCATATACTCAGTGCTATTCCACAGACAAATGACAGCAGGTACTGGGGCCAAATGAAGATGTTAATGGGAAGAAGGGATATTAGGATTCCATTTCTTTCTTTTTTCTTTTAGACATTTTTTAAAAAAGAGATATTGGGAATGTGAGTGGGTGTGTGGGGTTGGTTTTGTGTAGTAGCACCTGCAAAATTATATACAGTTAATTTGTCCAGTCTCCATCCCTCTTCCTCTGTGTGAGCCTGCTGTCATGTAAACTCATCCCATGGACTACATCCAGCCAGGGATTGTAGAGAAAAACAAATCCATAAAATTTCCCTCGATGCATTCTATGGGAAAGGTAGTTGCGCAGCAACTCAGAAGATCGTTAACTCCTCCATTCTAAGCCCCTTCCTTTTTCCTTCCTGATGGTGTGATTTTTAGCACCACTATTTTTAGGGAGTTGGAACGAAGTCCGGAAGTCAGATTTTGTATGCATTCCATATCTTGATATTCTTTCCAACCCAGTAGAATATGGAAACGAATCATATAAAGGGAATTGAGACTTTGTCAGCAGGATAACTCCCCCAAAACAGAACAGAATGAGGTCAAATTTGATATGAGAGGAGAAGCCAGCAAAAGAAAGATCAGGTTTGAAAATGGGCTGGATCCAGCTGGGGCTGCCAAGAAAAAAATCCAGAAAAGAAATCTGCCAATGCAACTGTATGGGAGAGAGAATTGGACAATGCCTTAGTACAGTGTTGTCCAAACTTGGCCACTTTAAGATGAGTGGACTTCAACTCCCAGAATTCCCCAGCCAGCATCTTAAAGTGGCCAAGTTTGGACAACACTGCCTTAGAATGTTGTCTGTTCCCCTATTCAAACACCACCTTGCTCTTCCTTTTCAATCAGCTGACCCAAAGCAGAAGGGTTGGAAAAAAGAGAAACTGCACCCTGTATATTTTTCCTACTTTAAAAGAAATCAATTATCTATCTATCTATCTATCTATCTATCTATCTATCTATCTATCTCTTAATCTGGTTTTGTGTAACATCTTGAAGTCAACCTGCCCATTATGTTGATTGAAAATAAGGGTATGTTCTGATTTGATACAAAGAGTGAACCTAATGCAGCATATTTTATTTTATTTTATTTTATTTTATTTTATTTTATTTTATTTTATTTTATTTTATTTTATTTTATTTTATTTTATATTTTGTTTTTAGGCTACCCATTTATCAGGCAACTTTTGGACAGCTTACAAAGAACGATAAACCTCAGCATTGTAAAGAACAAAATACAAATGTATAAAAATGCTACCACTGCCATAAAAAAAACAGAATAGGGCACTCTGGGATGGTTTTTAATTCATTTGAGGTGCATCAGAGTGTCTAACTCGACCTCTGTTCCCAGCTCAAAATCCAGCATGGAAGCTGCCTCTTCCCGTAAATAATTCTGGAGCTCAAGGTAAATTCATGCCCTAAGAAAAAAGCCTACAGGCTTTCTGGAGGGAGGAAATGACTGCTCCTTTTCAGAGGGTGTTGAAGATCCCTGAGGGCCAGTTGGGTGTGGTGGTCAAGGTGTGGGACAAGGAACCAGGAGACCCTGAGTTCTAGGCCGCCCTCAGGCATGAAGACCAGCTGGATGACTTTGAGCCAGTCATTCACTTTCAGCCGAACCCACCTCATGGAGTTGCTGCTGTGGGGAAAACAGGAGGAGGGGGTTGTATAAAATAAAGGTGAGATATAAATAAATCTATCAACCTCTGTATTTCCTTTGGTTCATTGCATTTATGATTTGGTGCTATTTGGGGGTAATATTTTTTTACTAGGATGTTCATGTGTGTGTTTGTTTTAATGCAAGCTATTTTAAATTCAGTACAGTGAATAATTTTAGATATAAATAACATTTGCTAAATGAATCCAGTTAGGGGAATCCAGTTAGTGGTGCTATGGGGCTAAATCATACCACATCAGTGGCATGACTTACCTTCTAGCAACAGGAGGTAGGATGCTCCATGATCTCCTTGAACATTTAGGCCTTCTTTCTACTGTTCCTCTTTTTTTTTTTTGGCTGGGTTATAAATGCAAAAGAAGTCATGATTTTCCAAAACCAGAATGACAGTGGATCTTCTCTGGCCAGACCTAACGTGCAACAAAATGATGTGCCACGGTGGTGACTGAATGATGTTTCCTCACTAGCAAAAGCCTTCTGCAAGGCTCTTATGATGTGCTTTGACCTCTAGCTTGTCAAATTAAGATTTTTTAAAAATCTTTTTTTCTGGTAGAGGAGGGGATCAATCTGTCGTCACTCAGATGTTATGGGAAAGAGAGATTTATATGCCATTTTCTTTATGGGATAAAGCATAGCTCAGCATGGCCTCTGAGTTATCAATGGCAAAAAATGAAGGAAGTGTCTTCTGATCACTTGGCTGTACAGAGCTGTTTTGATTGTTTGAACAACACAAGAATGGTAACCCATGAAACATGGCACATCCTAGCACAGAACATTAAAACTGTGTGAACGTGCTGGCTGGGGAATTCTGGGAGTTGAAGTCCACCCATCTTAAAGTTGCTGAGTTTGAAAAACTGCTCTAGTACAATGTTATCTGGGGCATTCTAAGATATGATTTTAGAAAGATTTGGTAGCCTTCCACCATTCCAAATTATACAAAAGCCGAGCCATTAGAAACAAAATCTGCCTATAAGTTTTTTTTTTAATGTTTCCAATAATGGCATAATGGTTAAACAAAAGCAAAAAACAAACACCCTCCCCCCACCAAGAATATTACATGTTTAATTTACAGCTGAGAGCCTGCAAATAATGAACTGACAAGTTTACTTTTGATGGTAATCTTCATTCCAAGTCTCAGCAGGGAAAGCTTTTGGCGAGGGCTAAAGACAACACGGAGACACACAGGTGCCTTCTCAGGAGCAGTTCAAACTCTGGGTACCCTAAAAAGAGACAGAATGAGAATGTCTCTCAATGGGACACACTAAGGATGAAGCAAAGATTACAAATTGCAAAGGGTGATCACCATGAAGATTGGTCCAGAATATAACTACTACCAGCCAAGATATTATGTAGTTGATAAATTATATATAAGTTAGACCAGCCTCTCCCACTCTCATGCCCTCCAAGATATATACAGACATCAATTACCATAACTTCATTGGCTATCATGGCTAGGAACTGTGAGAATTGAAATCCAATAAATCTCATGGCCACACAGGGAATCTGATGCAGAGTATATTTCAATTTTCCCCAATAACATGCTAAATAACACTAAATATAGGAGCTGTGTTGGGTAAATCTGCATTAGCTAAGCATAGGGAAACAAGCTATCGGGATGTTCTCTTGCACTGATCCCAAAGAAATGAATGGGTGATCAAAAGTCATTTTCCTCTCATTTCAAGAAGACAGTTCACAGTTGGAACTAAAGATTCATCATCCAGAAGCCTTGATGAAAGTATGTAGGCGTTGGCTTGAGGGGAGATACAACCTTGAGTTCCATCATGGAGGAAAAGATCTGTGAAAATGTAATACCTATGAACTTACCCATCAGTCACAGTCAGCTGGATTTGCTCTATTTTGAGGAAAACACAGCCTGTCTCTTTTTAGTAGACAAATCTGCCTCTTCCTTTCAACCATGAAACCTCATTATCATTTCATTCAGAATGTATTATAAGCTAGCTGGACAGCAAGGGAAGATACACCTTTAATTCAGTGTCCCTTGACACATGTTTCGTTCAATTACTGTCAGAGCATCAACAAACCTAATGGAATGGTAAATGATAGACCTGAATCTAGAATGTAGTAGAGTGGTCTCCTATAATTATGGTTGATTTTGGAGTCATAGAAATCTGCACAATGCTGTAGGCAACATGGAGCTACTGAAACTAGTTGCAGGCATTTCACTGAGAGTTTGGCTAGAAGCAGGAAATGGGTCTGTTGCTACAAGCTCATACCATCTTAACCAGGAATACATCCACTTAAATATGTTGTTTATGCACTAAATTAATTCATGTTCTTCAATAAAGATTGCCATAAATCTTGAAGACTCTATCCACAGTTACTAATGTCTACATTTATTTGACCTGTTTAGCCAGACTTACTTCATCTCATCCATTTCATTTCTCCTTTGTTACATTACACCCACTCAGTCATAGCCAGGGTTAATGAGAAGTGAAGAATATTCGAAAAAGCTACAAAGGTTTTCATCACGGCGGGCTATTCATAGTTACTGATATATTTCCCCCCTCCTAACAGGCTCAGTTGTTAAGTGTTCTAAATCAAAATCTATCAAAGATCATGCTCTTTAGCTATATTACATTCATTGCCATAAAATGGGATTGTTTCGTGCTATTGGGAACGGTGGTTCAGGCTGGCCATCAGGAAGAGTGATGTTTCATATTTCAATGAAAGCTGAGAGTCATGCGGAAAAAGTCTTCTGCATTTTTTTCTCATTCAGTTTGAGAAAGAGAATTTGCTTTAAAAATTTTTCAGAGGAGAAGACAATTTTGAAGAAGGTCTCTTGGAAGGATGGGGGTGATCCTCTAGGGATGTCACTGTACAATCTTTCTTTCCCTGCCTTTTATGGTACGGCCCTTTCTCCAGAAATCGACATTCCCACATTTCTATTAAATATCATATAAATTCAGGAGGGAGCTCTTCCTATTGAGCTTTCTGGAGGGAGCTATAGGAGTAGCCAAAAGGGATGATGGGAAGATGGGTAGCAGAAAACACCACCACCAGTAGCCCCTTCTGCCAACAAGAATCCACTTGAAAACTGGAAACAAATTCTCAGGTATCTGAGAATACAGGATTAAAACAGAAGTCTCTTTCACAAGGGAAGAAACTTCTGAGAAATTGCAAAGCAGATGTTGGCTCAGCCTGAAGCTGAAATAAGAAGGGGTACATATGAGCATGAGAAGTTATTCAACAATCTTTAGTTCAATGCTTTATGGAAGGAATGAAGTGTTTATGGTAAATTTCAGGCATTTGCTAAACATTGGCCAAGATCATTAATTCTTAATTTTATCTACGTTCCAGAGGTGACCATGGAGGAGGCAATGGGGGGGGGGGGGGCAAATGATTAAAGCAGTGCCATGCTATTGTGATGGCAAGTTCTGCCCCTTTTTTATGTATGTTACAACATTGTGTTTATTGTGCATGTGTATATGTGTATCCATGTTTGTGCTGCATGATACCCCAAATTCTAAGTTTTTAAAAATACAATGTTGACAATGTTGACTTGAAGATGTTTCATGATGGCAAACCCTACATATTTTTAGGCCTTTATAGTACTCTTTCTGCAAAAAGTTTGTAAACATTTTAGGACTTTATTAGTATACTTTTTGTAAAAAGTGGCAGGCTTCACACTACATGGTAATCAATGGATTGTTTAACTATAGCTTACTGAATTAACACAATTAGCTGAGTTTCCACAACACATTAAACCAACATTCCCCAATCTGACACCTTCCAGTAGTGTTGGAACTGCTGGCCAGGAATTCTGGGAGTTGCCATCACAATGTGCTAGAGGATGTCACATTAGGGAAAGCTGCGCTAAGCCAACAACCAAGATTATAAACCCCAATGAGTAATTCACACACACCATCAAAGCTGTGTGTTCTAACTCAAGAACAACAGGGAAACAGTCCAGCCGAGTTCAGTTCCTTTATTGCTTAAACCATATAGACAAAATCTTGCCAGACTAAATCTGTACTACTGCAACTAGTGGATATTCCCTGGGAGATTCTAGGGAGTGGCTATTCTAAACCTCTTACACTTCCCATTCTCCTGCTCCGGACTGTGTTGTCTCTTGTTTCTCTGCCCTTCTTGGGATGCGCCCCCTCCTTCCTGAGAACCTTGCTCTCTTCTTCAATCCACCACATAAACCAAACTAACCACACTGTGACTTAGTGCAATGTGCAGACCAGGCTTTTATATCTGTCAGCCCCTTGAGGTAGTCCAGACAAGAAGCACCAATTATGAGTACTAACACTACCTTTATTGTAAGGTTACAGTAACAGAATTTTGCAAGTCTGAAAGCACTTCTCCCCTCCCTTATTTTTACTTTCCCAAAAACTAGGGAAGGTCCCTTCTGAGATATTTTCTCTACCCTCACCTCTTCTTTGGACTCAGATTTCGTTTATCAGACTGTTGTCTACGCTGCGGCTCTTTGTCCTGTCTCCCAAGGTCATTCCCACATGCCATTACAATATCTTAAAATACAACCCAAGTACCCTTTTACTGATAAACATCTGCTGACTGCACTTGGATTCATACACCAGGTGATGCTGTAATTGTTGTTGTTGTCTACTAAGCCACAATGGCAAGATTCACACATAAGCCATTATATCATGCTTTGCAAAACTTAACATCTTGCAAGAGACAAAGTCATTAACTGACTCAAGCCAAGCTGTGGTGGCTGTACTTCACAGAGCATCCAAGAGAGATTTCCAGGAACCAGAAAACTCTCTGATAGCAATTAGCTCCACAAAGGAACATCAAGTGACGATTCAAAGGTATTAACCAGCAATCTTCTTAACATTGGAACTAACTTGCACTGATGTCTTAGACTTCAGTCACATTTATCATCTTTAAGTTGAAAGTTTTACTCCCCTTTTGAGGTTAACACACTCGTGCAGCCTTATGAATGTGGGATGAAGCAGTGGTGTCCACAAGGTGGAGATCAAATCTTCTACAAGATGGTGAGCACAGCATTATGATCCAGTGGGGCTTGGATCATGATGCCACACCCACCATCTTGCAGATTTCAGTCCTCCCCTGAAGACACCATTATTGCAGGGTGAAGGCTAGCTTCAACTCTTTGAAAAGAAGTTCTAACTTTGCTTGATTCATGGGACTGAGTGTACACCGTAGCCATCTTGGCTCACCAACTTCACTTGCAGTCTTCCTGATGCATGCCTTATTTACTGCAAGGCAATTTAATTTGGCCTGTGTAATTACTGTTTTCCCATTTATCGTGATCAAATTATGCCAAGCATGTCTCCATTTTATAAGGGAAATTGGCTCCCGGTGACGCCAATTTCCGCTATATAAAATCTGATTGAAAAAGGCAACTGACTTTTGATTCATGCTCACAGTGCCTGAGAGCATTGCAGCAAGAGAAGGAAGGTGTTGAAACAAATCCAGAGGGAACCATATAACTCACTGACCTCTCGGTCACCTAGATTTGTAAAGGCAGTCGTGGCTTTTGTGTTTTCAAACAGCACAATGCTTGCCCAAAAGAAAAAAAAATGAAAAAAAATCAGTTCTCTTAGCATTGGCATATATACACATAGTTCATTCCTGTCTGTTGGCGAGCTTGTGAGTTCTTCATTGGCGCCTTCTCAGTGCATGAAGGCAGAAATTTTGCAAGTTATCAAAAAATGCTTCACAGCAGTTATTTTTATTATTGCAGATACAGAAAGTTTCACAAAGGTCACCAAGGGAGGAGGTTTTCTTTTCTTTTTTTCCCCTCCCTTCCTTGAAGTTCACCTAAGCAGCACTTTCATTTTAAGTGTTTCACATTGGGCTTGGTTGGAACAGCCAACAGACCAGCTTTAATTGCCTTAGAACCAGAACTCTGGTGAGATGACCAACTCCTGCCATGTGGGTGAGCAAAGTGATTTTATTAGTCTAATTCATTCTCACATTGGCACCTTCTCCTTCTTCAGAAAAGCCCAGCTGATCAGTTTTATCCTCAGAATAACTCCTCCAAGTGAGTTAGGCTGAGAGAAAAAGAGAATAGTTATGGCTTCCAGGAAGCTTCATGGAATATAAAATTAGATTTCCAAGGTCTAACCTTAACCCTCCATCCACTCCACCTAGAACTGGGTACAAAGCATATTTCAGAATTCTCAACCAAATTCACGAGAACTTCTCCTTCCTGTTTAGGAGGGTTGGTGGGGGAGTGGGGGAGGTGATGCTATCTTTCAGTTTAACTGAATCCCAAAGATGAAACCCAAATCCTTTGGGGAGTTAATGGAAGTGTGGGAAGCCAGGGAGTTTCAGATTATTGGAGAAGGAATTGGATACTGGAGGACAAGATGATCACACAGATATCTTGGCTATTGTAATGGGACCTTGGGAGACAGGGCCAAGAGATGCTGCCTAGGGAATGGCCAGATAACAGAGAGCATAGCCCACAGGTGCAAAATGGGAAGGGCAAGAGGTTCAGAAGAGACCTCCCTAGTTTCTCAGGCTTTAAAGGGGAAGGTGAGAGGATTGTACTTTCAGACTTGCAAGATTCTGTTAATGTAGCTTTACAATAAAGTAGAATTAGTTTATCTGGTTGGGTTTCCTGTCTAGTCTACCTAGTAAGGCTGACAGCTACCTTGTGACTAAATAAGTACTCATAAGGACAGATGCCACTCATTATATATAATGTTCAAAGCATTCCATTCTAGAAATAAAGAACGAACTCCAAAAATGCTAGAAGACTGAAAATGGATATATCTGTTTAAAGAGATGCCATGCTTGCCCTCCTGCGTGCTCCAAAGTGCATCTTTCAAATGCATGAGCAGTCCTAAATTACTATGCCAACCATAATGGATGCCAGAAGACACTAGGCCAATATTTAGAAATAGCCCAGAAGACAGGTCACCTGACTTGCCAAAGCTCACTTCCGCACATGTTAAGGGCAGCAACTGATGCTTATTTTTCCCTACTGACAAGTGACACTGAGTAAAAGGGAAATTTAAGTTGACATCTGTTTATGCTGATTCAAAGAATGGGAAAATGCATGTTACACAGTAGTGAGAAAGAGCCAAGCATGGCTTGATCCCAATCAGCTTTACAACAGAAATTCAATTTATAATGGAAACTCTAGATCTCCATCTAAGTATACTGTAAATCCAGAGGGGTTTACCACCCACTTAAGTTAGGCAATATTAATTAATTAATTAGTTTGCTGGTTTGATTCAATTTAGGCACCGCCTGAGTCCAGTTGACAGTGGGTGGCTCACAATATGCATTTCAAAAGCATCCTTTTAGTATAGATTTCAAGACCAGCATCTGGGGGACACTGGCTGCTCTTGAAAGCTGAGTTAATTTTTAGATGGGAGACTCCCAGCAAATTGCAAATGGCTAGACTAGGAAATAATGAAAAAGAAGCATCTCAGAAGAAGCCAATGGCAACCCACTTTTCTATTACAGGAGGGGTGTCTGCAGATGTGGCCAAAAACATCAAGATGGTGGCCACCACAGTTCTGTAGAGATTAAGGAAGATGACCTTGGCAGAGATATGCCCCAAAGGAGAAAAACCTACCTTAAGGGGGAGATGGGCGGCATACAAATTTAATCAATCAATAAAAGAAGTCCACAGCAGGTAGATAGTGTCCATAAGCAGCTCAGACACCTCCTTAATTCACAAGAGTATAAGAAAGGGAGGGGGGTCCAACACAATCTGACTTGCAAGATTCTGTGATTATGGCCTATCTTAATACAAGTAGTTTTAGCCTTCCTGTGGAGTTGATATCTTGGTCTGGTCTACTTAGTGGGGCCAACAGGTGCACATCAAAATCGTCTGGGCTTCAATTTCATTGCCGTAGCCTCTTGACATTCTTGACCACTGCAGGCCCCTCTGTACTATAGTTTGAAAGTTATTGCACTAAACTAATTAACAAAAGAAAGGTAGACATACATACGGCAGAGTTAACAAAAGAACATTACATCAGACCGTCACCACCACCACCATCACCGTCATTTTTAATTTTTAGAAAAAGGCGTGGGAATTTATATTACAAATAAATGAAAACCTTGAAAACCTTGGACCATATTGCCTCTTTGTCAAGAAAACAAAACAAAAAACCCTGCGTGGAAATGTACCCACATGGTCAGTACGAGTTGAGTTTGATCTGAAGGAGTTGTTATGATCTGAAGGAGTTGTTACTTTATAGACATAGACCTTTGATTTCCTACATGAGCATAACCTTCTTGAATGGCCCGCTCCCTTGGTTGGTCATTTAAATCTCACTTCATAGCAAGAAACATCTCAAAGGCTGCTGGGCTGCAAGGCAGAGATGCAGGGGACCTACTTTCCTTCTGTTCTCATTTAACCTTGAAGGGGGAGAGAGGAAATACGCTTTGTGCTGACACCTGCTTTTTAATTGTCTCTTTGCACTTGAGGCCATCACATGCTGTCATCCTGCCTCTCTGGAGGGAGTTAACAGGGAATGTATACATGAAGACGAAGTGCCTCTGGCCAAAATTATTAATAGAATGCCTGATTCCCTGGCAGTACAGCCTGCATCGCTGCGTGATTCTTCTGCAGTGGATTCTTCCATGGGGACATCAGGCTGTGCTGATGTGGTGAAGCTTCTGGAGTCATCTTAGGGCTCTTCCACATAGCTTTGCAGCTAGTCTCTCTTCCCACCCCAGAGCCTAGAGAAAATCATGTCAGCATAAATTGGGCTGCTATCATAACATGCCCTTAACCTACCTCTAGAATGGGGGTGTGCCATTCTGCTGTTCATACACCTCTACTGTCAGATGCCCTAAGGGCAGTGATTGGTGCTTACCCTGGCTGAGAAATTCCACTTCTGCCCATTATCATCAACAAATCTGCACCATCCTCCCCACAGAATGTGTTTGGCTAATGCTGGTATGCTCCAGATGCTCCATCTGATCATTTTCCCTGCTAATTTTTTGCAAAGCATTATCAACCGTTATGGCAGCACAGAACTAGAGTTTTATGTCTCTCTGGGTTTCCATCACATGGTCATGCAGCTTTGTGCAGCTCAGATATAGCTTACCGGATGCATTACTGAAGAGCTGAAGTTCAAAAAGGGGTTTTGATGTGTGTGAAAGAGATCCTTGGAATGAGAATCTCAGGGAGCATTCTGTAGGTTGATAGGGCGATATTATCTTTAAAATGCAGCAAATAAATTGGATTTTTGGTCTGCCTTGCAGCAAAAGCAATATTGCATAGCAAGTGAATAGCTCAGTGATAGGGCAGGGGGAGCAGTGCCATGCAAGACTGCAGGTCAAACTGGAGCTAAGCAGGTTGCCCACCCAGGCAGCATCATTCCAAGAGTCTTCCGCCATGCATCCTGGACTGTCCACATGAGAAGTTCTTGTGCCAGGATAAGAGGGAAAACACTTCTACACCACAACACCTAAAGCTGAGTCAGGCTGCCATAGCAGTAGGCTGGCAATGAGATGGAGGTGACATTGTGAGGCATGTCCTCTACAAACAGTTAGTGGGATGTCTTCTCACTGCACCAAGCAGACCATGTGGAAGACTCAGAATATTTGCCATCTATTCCTGCTTGTTATTTGGGCACTAAGAAATTATGGACAGACTGGTTCTGTGCTGGTTTAAGGCTCCTCTGAATCTTCTTTGCAATGATATATTCTTTGGGGGACCATCAATTGCAGAGCAGGCAACCTTAACCAGCCCAGGAGTCAAGGGTGCTGTGTAACACAATCTTCACTTGGCAAAGAGATGAATATTTATTTCCGTTTCTCTCTGTTAAGTCCTTTTTAATAAGGTTTCAGATTATGGGAAGGAAGGAAGGAAGGAAGGAAGGAAGGAAGGAAGGAAGGAAGGAAGGAAGGAAGGAAGGAAGGAAGGAAGGAAGGAAGGCAGGCAGGCAGGCAGGCAGGCAGGCAGGCAGGCAGGCAGGCAGGCAGGCAGGCAGGAAGGACCAGTATGAAAAGAATGTAGTAGTTCAAAAACAGAACACTCATTTTTCAAAAACCTTTGAGAATGGGCAATTCCAAGCCCCAGGGCTTCATGCAACACCAACTCATTTCCCCCATTCTTTTCCCAGCTGCATTTGCTGAGAATTGGCAGTATGGTTTCTGACTCTAAAACAGGCTTAGCATTGTATAAAGCAAAATGAAGAAATACTCCTAAATCCTTTCCCAAATAAACCAAAAAGAAAACCAGGAAAGAACAGAAAATTCTGCCCCAGCATGTTACATCACCCATCCTCTTTGCCCATCTACCCTCTGTGACCCTCCTCTTCCCCCCAGTGCTATGTGGCTCCTTGCTAGCAAGGTCTGTCCCTCCTTGCCTGAAATTATGTTGATGAGGAGGCCATTCTGTGTCCAATTCTCATGCAACTCCTTCCTGTGGTCTTCCTACTTGCCCTTGATGATCAACTCCATATGCTTGTTTAGTTTTCTTAGAAATCCTTCCTTCCACTTTTGATGATTATTTTTCCTCTAGGGCTCAACCTCAATCACGGCTTTGAGGGTGACATTTTGGGTGATGTTTGTAATTTCCCTTGGTATCTTCCCCATTTCCTCCAAGCATTCCATACAATAATGCTGGAGGGCTTTCTGCCCCTCTTCTTTCTCTCATCAGGATTGTAATGTCTCCTGACCTTGAAATGACAGAGTAAATATCCTCATTTCATTGTCTAAGTTGAAGCTTAGGAGAGACGCTTTGATTTCTTCTTAGTCTAAGCCCATTTTTATTTTATTTTTTTCCATCAGGAAAACAAATGTAAAAGAAGAAAATTAAGAGACAAATCGTAAGATTATTTGATCTCTGCATCTTGGTCAGGAATGGGGCCAGAAGGCCTGTCCCCTTAAAGGAGAGAGAGGACACACCATTGTCCTTGCTGATGCCACCCTATCATTCTCTCACTGTTACATCCCATCGCCAGTGGAAGCAGTATAACCAATCATCCTTCAGCTACCTGAGTGCTCTTTAGACCTCTTTCTGATGGGACCCATCAAGCACAATATCGACTTCACAGTAGGCTTCTTTGAGGACTTCTGAAACCTCTCTTTGAAGGGGCCCCTCACAGGTATCTACTTAGGCAGACAAAGTGTACTTCACAGTATGCTTCTTTAACATCTGTAGATGGTAAAACATTGAAAGAGCTGTGATTTCAGGTACAATGAAGGGTCTCCTCCAGGTGGTGAGCTGAGGAACCAACAGATCAGGTTTAACCCCATTTCGATGATGCTTATCAGTACTGAAAGTAGTTGCTTCATCTCACCCTTGGGAGGCTCGCCTAGATCTGCATTTGTCCTATTCCACTTTGCTTTCCCAACTGAAATAAGTGGCATCAGGCTAGAGAAGTAATCACCCTTTTTGAGCAATGACTGACAGATTTGTCAAGTTTGTTTCCTCCCATCTCTCAGTCACTGAATTCTTGAGTTTTTCCCATCCAAGTCATTAAAAAAAAAAGGTGAATGTCAGTAAATGTTCATAACGAAACCAATCACATAGTTTTCACATCAGTTTACACCAGCCAGATTCAAGATCTGTCCCCAGCAAAGAAAGGACAGTGTTGTGCCTGTTTGCAAGATGAGGAATCTGTTGGGGAGAAAAAGGAAATAGCAATTCCAGTTCAGTTCCATGAACACTGGCTGAATAAACATGGACTCAGAGTTAAGCACTCTGTTGCAGTTAAGACAGAACCCCTTGGGGGCATCCTGGGAGGGAGGGGGGGTCAAAACAGTCAAGATGGTAGCCACAGCTGAACAATCAAGGCTCCACCCACTCAAAAAGGGATGGGGCTGTGACTATGCTGTTAGCATGCTGTCACATGCTGTCACCATCTTGATTTTTTTGACCCCCGGATGTTCCTATGCCCCCATGTTACAGTTTAGGTGGGAGACTTTAATCTATATTTTTAGTGTCCGTATGCTGCTGTTTTTGGAATATGTCTATGGCCTTAGAGCAAGTAGCAAGGTAGCTAGTGAGTGTTACCTTAGGTCTGGAGAGATTCAGATTCTACTCCATTTTCAGTCAGGGATGGTCACCGAGTAATTTAGACCAATCGCTCAGCTTAAGAAGTAGAGAACGCCCTTCAACTGAATTGCCCTTCAGATTTTCCCTACTGTGCAGGATTAGTTTTCCCCCTTATCAGCATATGCTAATTTTTTTTTTTAAAGAATCAGTCTAGAGAAATTCCTAGGAAAGTTACAAGCTGCAACTCACCTTGTCTACCCATAGCTCAGGCCTGGCAGCTGCAATCAGAAGATGCCAGGCTTGAACTATGGGTAGACAAGACGAAATTTAGATAAACCTGTTGGTTTATGAATTTTGTCTGTTATGATTTCTTTTGTGGATGCTATGATTTTTATGGTAACTTTTGGTCTACACCATAGAGCTAACAACTAAATAAATTTCTCAGCCTAACCTACCTGACAAAGAAAGGAAAGTCAGGATATAAATCTAATAAATGAAATATAAGATTAAATATAAAATTGTAAATATTTTTGTTATTTACATGATTTGTTAAATATGCAAGTATATATTGTTTCTATATATGGGCTGCAAAAATCTGAGAAGCCTGAAAGTAAAAGTTTTCAAGTTTTTGGGATTTAGTTGTTAGTGAGAAGTTTGCAGTTCAGACCTGGTAGCCCAGCACAGCCCATAATCTGAACAAAGCTGGTGAACATGTTCACAAACTACATTTTGTATCTTAATTACAGCAGACTAAGCCTGAGAGCTTATCATTAAAAATTGTATTTTTCTACCATATTAAATCCAGCTATATTCTATTATTGCCTCTCTACACTAAGGAAACATGACCATTAATTTTGTGATAAGTAATTTCTCTGGGAAGATTCTCAAAGATATTTAGATGTATCAATTACATAAAGGCTTTCATATATTTTAGTTGGATCTTAATATTCACAGTAAGTGGAATTTAATGGTCTCCTTCTGTTCTTCTTCATTTGGTGTGCATTTCAGTTAAGATGGCATACAATAATAAATTTTGTTCAAGTTTAATTTTTGGAAATTAAGCAAAAATATTATCCACATGTCAAGCTTCAGTATAGATTCAAGTGATTCTATGATGTTAGGCCTAATTAAAGGCAATTGCCATTAAGGGAGCTACATTCACGAAATAGATGCATCAGGCTGTAGGCTACGGCCCTTTGGTTCGGTCAATTGTGCAAATTAAAAATCTGACTGGATGCAAAAGGTCAGGGTTAGGCCTGAGTTATACCCTCCATCTAAATCCTGACCAGGAATTTCTGTTTGCCAAGCTGGCTTCCTTACCAGTTGAGTTTCTATAGTCCAGGTGAGGAAGAAGAGTTAATGAAGCCCATGTGAGGATGAAGGCTTAGCTGCAATCTACAGAGGGACAGATAAAAGACCATAGGCATAAAACAGAAGGCCAGAATCACCATATTATTTATAAAAGACCTTATCCTATGTCTGTCAGAAAGCTAATATTGCACATACCTGTTCTATTCTTCTTTGAGAAAGGCCTTAAGGAAGCCTTGGGCACTTTCTAGATGGGTGGGCCAATTCACAGAATTCTCAGGAATGGCCATGCTCATTGGGGAATTCTGGGAATTGAATTCTAGAGGACATCCTAATTGGGTCAGGCTGCTCTAGAGTGAGGCTAAGGAATCTTTGGCTGGTTGGGATCCATACATTATATTCTGGAGAAGATCTGAGGGCCACAATACTCAGAGTGATGATGCAAAGTGGATTGGACTATGTCAAATAGAGATAGGATTTTCCATCTCTTACCCTAGTTTGGAGCTTTGGAGGAGATGTTATTTTTTTTGTTTTCAGAACTACTTTGGAGATCAATTTTTAGCAATTGTGTGGGATGGTACTCTATGAGTTGTAAAAAAAAAAAAAAATGAGGAAAGTTCATAAGGTAGAAATGGGCAAAGTATAATTTCCAAACACTACTGAGTTCTATGTCTCATCAGCAATAACCACCGTGGCACATGAAAGTTGATGTAGCAGTGATATATTATGACAATACATAAAAGGCCACACATTGTGACCCAAAAGTCCAAGGCTTAGGTGCCACAGTCTTTATCCTAAACGGCACTCCAGTTGAGAAGCATCTCTGAAATAGCCTCCTAGATGTCTTCAGCTTTTGAATGTTTTACTTCACTTTGGGGATGCATGATGCCATGACCTTTAAGATAATCCCTTCATGGAATTGTTCTATAAATCTGTATTTATTAATGCCATATTAACCATTAAGTAGTATTAACTGTTTCCCAAGGGAGACACTTGTGCAATGGACAGCCTCTTGCTGGAAATGAGGTGGGTCCCCTTGTGACTGGCTTTCTTTAAGCTTTTAAAAATGGAAGTCTTTCAGAGGACCTGTGGAGGATGAAATGATTTTTTTTTTCCTAGTGTTTTTCATGCAGGTACAGGGTCCACATTTTTTTCGGATCAACCAAATGTTGATCCATTGGTTGTGACAGGAATTGACCAGAAGGCTTGTTGCCCAAGCCTGACATTGTGGGCTGAGAGAGACTGACCAGCCCAAAGTCACCCAGCTGGCTTTCATGCCTAAGGCAGGACTAGAACTCAGTCTCTCAGTTTCTAGCCTGGAGCCTTAACCACTGAGGAAATGAATGCCATTGGCTTTTTATTGTAGCTTGAATTTATTTTATTTCATGGTTTTTAATTTTACATTATAGATACTTTATTGTATTTCTATTGTAATTTTTCTTAATAGTTGATTGACATATGGGTATTGTTAAATGTGGATGGTTTAAACCTAACACATAAACAAACAAAAAATGCAACTATTTGTAGTCTTTATGTCAACTATTGAATGGATAATTGAGAAGCTACAGAAAACAGACTGGGTTGGTATGTTTGGAATCTAATAATTTCAGATTACAGCTATTTGTGGGAGATTGTACACAACTGTACCCAGGATCAGTTTCCCAGTTTGCAATAAACTAGCACTTCCAGATTCATGCTAAACCATCCTTGTGTTTTATTTTACATGCAGGCAGATTTTTATTTTTATTTTTTTTAAAAAAGTGGCATTTAAAAAGCAATTTGCCATTGCGGTCTGTATTTGTACATACCCAAATCCAGCAAACTGCAACCCATGTTAACTCAGACGGACAGGCCCTCTCGGCATTCCTTCAACACTATAATCTCACCAGTGCTGTTTAATGTGCCAATACAGTAAAAGCTTCTCTAAAGTAACTGCTTTGCACACTAGTAACACGGGCGCTTATCACCTCTATGCATTCGTGCTGCTGTGCAAAGATTAACTAATCACCGCAAGCAAAAGCAATCAAAATGTCAGGCGCTCCTTGGCTAATATCCTGCCTTGAGCATTCATAATAACAAAGATATGGATAGCTCAGAGGGAAGGGAAGGACCACCCAAACTGGCCCACATCTTCCTAGGAATTAGAAAGAAATCCTAGGAATTGTTCTACTGAAGCAAAAGAAAGGATGATGGGATCCCAGAGGATTGGCCAGGCCAGCCCTCATCCTTCATTTCTTTTATATCACTCAATTTGGCAAAAGAGAGCTTGTTTTATTAATCTTTCAATGGAAAAGAGGATTTCAGAGACATTCTCATGGGTAAAGTATGGGGTCCTTGCATTTATTCAGTTACAGGGCAGCCGATGCATGTGTGAGTATCTTGTCTTTTACTGGCCATCGCTTCTCTGTTGGCCTGCCATAACCCTGGTTCCATGCACTTGGTTCAGTCATGAAGGAAGGTATTTGGAGCACTTGCTCATCCGATTTCTTTGTCCATCAATTTGCGGAAACTGGTCACTGGCCCCAAAACAGTTTTGATTAATTGAAGTGGAAATGTTTAAAAGTCATTTGTCTTCATTTCTTTCTAGTCTGGATAAGAAGGGGGGAAGGGAGATAGGATTTCTCCTGAAAAAGCATAACCACAACCACAACACGCAACCAAAGTGTTTAAACGCTTAATCATTAGTCTAAAATGAGCCTATGGTTAGGTTGAATAATGGTCACTGGCACTGATGAGACCAATGGCTGATTAAAACTATCCTGATAATTCAAAGATATGAGTGACTTCTGATGAAGTTCTAATGTCTGAAAAGGACTGAGTGCTTACATCAAGCTTTTCCAGCCTGGTACCCCTGAGATATATTGGTCTACAATCATTCTTTAGCAGAGTGGCTGATAGAGACAGGAGGTAGGTTCTACCATATTTGGAGAATACCAGATTGCAGAAGAGATATCTGAACAATTATCAAGAAGTAGGTTTGTTTATTAGAACATAAATCTTAACCTTGTCTCTTGGCTATACTATCTTGATGCTTTTCTCCTTTTAACTGGTACATGTGACTTGACATGTTGAGATTGAGACTGCACATGGCCCTTGTGGGGGCTGTATTCTGAAAACTCTCATTAAAATAGCAATGTGGGGCAGCTTTTGAAGGAGCTCTGAGACCATCTCCATGGCTTTTGGAGACCACATATGGCCTTGAGACTTAATATACACCTTTGCTTTATACATGAACAGTTTGAATATCATCCTGGTCCAAAGTCAATTCCAATGCATTTTGAAATCCATCTTGACAGCATGGAAGCTTCAAACAAAGCATCTTTTCTGGCACTTCTGCTCTTTATGCAGTCTCTTTGATGGCAAATCTGAGAGCAAGGCTTGATGTTGTTTTCAGCAGAACTTCTGATTTTTGTAGCTATTTTTAATACTTTCAGCCACAATAAGAACTAACTGACTTGAAAACTTAATTCCCCACTGTGTGTTGCACATGGAAAATATCCATATCAAGTGTTGCTCATGTTGAATCCTCCCCATTTCTCATTGCTGCCACCAACTCACAAGCTAGCTCTCGGTTGGACCAGATTGCTCCATACCATTATACACCCACTCTATATTTCCTGACTAGACTCTGGCAGCTTGAGCACTGAAGTATCTTGGTTCTTCCATTAGCAATCTAAAAGTGACCCAGCCCTTCTACCCCACTCACCCTCAACTCTCATTCCTACTTGCCCTAATCATTCGTGATCCATCTTTGGCTTTAATGATAGCTACTCCTCACCCTTTTGATGAATGACCATGGAAGAGATTTCCTATCCCAGCTATCTGCCTTAGGATGTGTTGGCACCTGCTGATTAATCAACTTACGGAGGATGTTAGGCATAACCCTCATTGTGATCCGCATCATAATTCCTCTCTTTGGCTGGGAATTTCATGGAAACAGAGAATATGTAGGAAATGGCAGGGACAGAGAATATATGGAAGTTTCATAGAGGTATACAATACATATTAGTACTGAGATATGTTCAGAAGGATAATGAATGGAACCTAGGAAGCTAACTGATCCTGTCTTCAAACATTGGTCAATCTAGTTCCAGTGGTTGCTGCTTAAGCTTCCAGGCAGAATACTCATGTTGTACCTTCCTGGAGATGCTGGGGATTTCATGCAAAGCATATGGACTATGGTTAAGCTATAGCTTATTCCTAAAGATGAATTTATTCATTTATTTACTTATTAAACAAATTTATATGGCCACCCAACTCGCACACCATGACTCCAGATGGCTTACAGAAATCAGACCCCAAATACAAACCCCACTAAACTCCCCCACCCCCCGGCAACAACAACACATTCAGACAAGCCATTATTTATTATCTATTTATTTAAACAAATTTATATGGCTGCCCAACTTGTAAGCCGGTTTGTAATCATAAGCATTTATCCTAGAAACGAGCCGTCTACACAGCAAGACTCACCCTTGAATAAACACGCACTGGACTGTGTCCTCAACTTTTCTTTACTCCTCTAATTTTGCACCACAAGACAGCTCATTAGGAAAAAAAAAAACATTAATAATTCCTTGCCAACCAAAAATTATCTTCCTCCTCCCACTTCAAATGCAACTTCTATAGGCATGTCAGCCAATTAAAAAAAAAAAGCTGGTTGATTAATGTATGAGTTTTAATCAACTGTTACATATTCATAATTCCTATCAATAAGAAAAGGAGGGGGTCTCAACCACAAAGAATGAGCACCCCCACAGACTAGAGAACAAAGCCCTGTGTCCACTGTGTTCATTCTCTAGGAATGATTGCAAACAGAAATGATTTGGAATTTTGTATGACTGAGCTTCAAGACCAATACAGTTATACTGTCGGAGGTGAAAGCTGCTTATATTCCCAACGCAGTGATCTGTTGACACATAAATCCATCATTCAAATGGGATTCACCTGTTCTCAGGTGTTAATAGAGACAGGAGCCCATGGAAAGAGAACTCTGAGTGAAGATCTGTATTCTTCAATGGAGTGAATGGAAAACATGCGTATGGTCAGAAAAAGTCCAGATGGTGGCCATAGCAGTGCAATAGAAGTTCTGCCCGTTTTTTATGTGTGGTGCACATATATCACAAGACAGGGCTTCCACTAATCATAACCACCATCTTGACCTTTTTGACCACACAGTGCAGACACCCTTATAAGTTCATATTCCCTCCCTCTCCACCCCTGACTCGATGAGTTTATAGCCTATTAAATTAGTTTTTGAAAAAGGACTTGAGAAACAAAAAATATTCAGAGGCTTATGTCTACAAGAACCATGATATCAGCAGAGGAACAAAAAAAGCAGTGAGCAACATTTACAATTAGTTAAGACATTGGCACTGAGCCATCATATCTGCTACTTCAAGGGCAATTTAGTTCATTTCATTTCATTTCATTTCATTTCATTCCATGGTCATGACCCTTTTTAGGTCCCTACAAAGTTAGGAACATTTGAGGGACTCTCCATTTTAAGATATATTTCACTTTTTCTCCCTTGCCTTTTTTTTTTTAAGAGATCATATGAATTTGGGGAAAATGCTGATTACAAAATAAAAAATAATCATCAGTGGTTTTAAACTTTCTTTTGAAAAATGGTTCATCAAGAGAGTTTGAGATGCTGGCAGTCTCATTTTCCTGATAATCTATGTGTTCCTTTAATTCATCTCTTGATAATATAGGACAATGAAACAAACAGGTAATGGGGAAGAAGTACTATTCTAAAAAATAGTAGTCAATACAGAAAGTTAAAGAGAAAGTGTTTGCCTCGCATTGTAATTAAAAGTCTCTTTTCCTTAATGAAGTCGTCATAATACCAACAAAAGGGAAGCAAGAATTATTTCAATATTACAAATGCCAAATGAAATGGAGACTCCTTTGATGTGTCAAAAAGATTTCCAAAACTTTATTATTGTCAACTGAAAAGGAGAAAGCATAAGCTTATTGAAATGCAAGGATTTCCAAGAAAGGATAACAAAAGCAGGAGAAAAAGAGGGAGGGAGGGAGGGAGGGAGGGAGCGGGAGAGAGGGCCTATAGTGAAATTGAAGATATATGTCTTTGTAGCTAGAACTGTGAAGGATTATAATAGAAAGAGACAGTTGGAGCTGCAAATCAGGAAATGTCCTAGAATGGATGCAGCTGGAGCCCCCCCCCCCCTTTTGCCGATGATTAAAACTAAACAAAAGAAAAATAAACAGCAGATGAAAAGAAGAAAAGAAGAAAATAACTGGGACTGGCAGAGGATTGGGCTACAGAAAAGGATGAAGAATGAGATTAGGCAAACAGTTGCTTGATTTGGACTGAAATTAAATCTGTATTTTATTCCAAGATGTGCTTTCTTTTTTCCTAAGGAAGAAGCAAAAGGAGAGGAAGAAAGGGAAAAAAAATATGTTGTGGTACAGTTCAGTTGATACCTGTTTGTCAGCATAGAATTTAGAAGGTTGTCAGTGTTGTATATTTGTCTGTCTGTCTGTCCCCTACCTACTTTAATGGACACAAAGTTGACATCAGGACTCAAAACAAGGAAGTAATAGCCAAGCATTTCAACCTCCCAGGACACTCTATGGCAGGCTGCAAAGTGACTGTTTTGGAAAAATGAGACTTTTAACAGCACCGTTGAATGAGAGATTGCTGAACTCGGGTACATCAAGAGGTTTCAGGCCGTCTCAGAAGGCCTCAACAAACGCAACGGGTTTTTAACACATTCCAGTTGTTAATTGATAAGGTACTTGTAATCTGTCGCACAAGTAACCTACATCTACTTAACCAACCTAACTTCCCCACCCTTTTTCACCCCTCCTCCCAGTTTAAACCAAAATCAGTCTAGCCACTCTATGCATCTGATGAAGTCAGCTGGACTCGTGAAGCTCATACCTTTTAATACATTTTGTTAGTTGGAAAATGCGCTGCTAAGATCCCTCTAATTTTGGGTTGCCATAGACCAGTGTTTCTCAACCTTGGCGACTTTAAGATATGTGGACTTCAACTCCCAGAATTCCCAAGCCAGCCAAGCTGGCTGGGGAATTCTGGGAGTTGAAGTCCACACATCTTAAAGTCCCCAAGATTGAGAAACACTGCCATAGACTAGCACAGTTTCCACAATACCTACCTCTTTCTGAATCTGGCATATCTGTTTACCAAAAGGGCCTGCAATCACCAAGTGCCATACCGAAAAATCTCCTGTATTTTTTTCTACCAGTTCTCATTGAACATCGTGCCAGAAAATGTGCTTTCAACAGAGAGAAATTTGGGGAAATTCTCACAAGTGGAATGTGACATTTTTGCACAAAACACCTACATGTTTGTCCTGTCATCCACAGCACCACCATCTCAGCACCAATCTGCAGGCCTCCTAGTTTCTCACATTTCAAGCAATATTTGCTCATCCCAACGTGCCCATTAAATCGCTTTAGGACATTATAAACAACTTCTCCCTGCGGACTTTTCATGCTGTTTTCAGCAGAACTAATGGGAGTCCTTGGTGCTCTCTGAGCTTGGTGGTTTGCTTGCAGATGTTTTATTACCTGACTAGGTAACATCATCAGTGCCAGCTATGAAAAGGATAACACTACCATACATCAAACATATCTCAGAAATGACCAACAGGTTATTACCCCCACATGGCATCACCATAGCACACAAACAACTAAAGCCCTCCAAAACATCTTAAGTAAACCAAAAGACCCAGGAGCCCAAGAATTAAAAACAGGAGTCATGTACAACATACAGTGTAAGGACTGTAACAGCCACTACATAGGACAGACAGGCAGAAGGCTAGCAGAGTGCATCCATGAACACCAGCAACAACTAGCGGTCAGAAGATACGATGAAAACTCCTTAAACTCACAATACAGGGATAGACTCAACCATAGTTTCAACTGGGAAATTGTGAGCATTCTAGACCAAGCTAAATACAAAAATGCTAGGGAATTTCTGCAAGCTTGGTATTCAGTCAAATCAGCCATCAGTAGACACACAGAGATAAACCACATTTATCACACACCATTCAAAAGAGACAATAAAAAAGCTAAGAAGGAAACAAAAAGATCAGAACACATCCTCTCCAGCAACCTACACCCAGATAAGGAGGGATTAACACCAGACAAACAATCGAGCAGAAAACAATACCCTGATCAAGGAACTAACAAAGAGAAAACCACTCCCCCACCAACACTGGCAGGGCAAGCTACTGTATATAAACAGGGAGCAAACCCCACACTCCCTTGCACTGATGATGTTACCTAGTTGGGTAATGAAACGTCTGCAAGCAAGCAACCAAGCTCAGAGAGCACCAAGGACTCCACAGTTCAACCTTGAGCTACAGATATTCTCTTCTATTAGAACTGATGGGAGACAGTGTCCCAGGTAGCAATAATCTTAGCAGTGTTACCTTCTGCCACTTCCAGGAAGAAAATCAGCTCAAAAATATCAAAAGCCTCTTCAGCAGGGGAAGAAAACTTGGGGTAAATTTCAAGGTGGATTTCAGCACTGCTTTCTCTGATACTTTATGAAGTTGTGGGCAGTCCTCTAAAATCTGGTCCCCTTCAGCCCTGCAATTTCCCAGAAATCATGACAAAGATGGGCAAAGATAGCCATTCTTGCCTGCTACTTAAGCCACAGTTAGCTGGCACAGCATTTTTCAAGATCAAGACAAGGAGACTTTCAAGACACTTTCAGATTGAACCAGCCCTCCTTACAATCATCAACCACATGGGAAATGGATGCATCATTTCAGAATAGATTTGGAAGTAGTGATGTGGAATGCAAATTAAATGCCCTGCTTGAGTTATTGTTACACTCCATGTCTCCTGAGCGTTGAGAAGGTCCTGGTGTACAGTTTCCTAAAGAAAAAGGATCACTGGAGAGTATACTGCTGAAGGACTGCTGAAATTTTATGCATAAGGGGGAGGACGGGTGGGGGGGGGAGCAGAAATATGCATTTCTAAACATATCTGACCTCAAATACTTATAAACGCATGTTATTATAAGGTCCACATTTTTAAATCCAATTCTGAACATGATTGTACTAGGAACTACATCCCTGAGATCCTAACAATGTAAACACAAATAAATCGTTATGCTCCTATGATTATATTAATTTGGGAGATGTGGATTGGATCAGATAGCATGAGAATTCATAGAATTGGAATTCATCTTCCTCTCATAAAAGGGGAAGAGGTGCTTTGGGGGGGATGTTGTTAAGGCCTCAAAGCCCTTTCATTTTCCAAAATTCAAAGATCCCTAGAATTGTATAGGCTTATAAATAGGATCTCCCCCCCCCCCCCCCAATGAAAAGTGCAATCCAGCAAATACCAGCAGAACATCATTTTCTGGGAGATCAACTGAAGGGCTGGGCAATACAGTAACCACAGAGTAAATACAGAAGTGGTTGCTGAGTATCAGTGGGATTCTGTTTTAAGCATGCATAGCAGGAGATTTGGGTGAGAGTATAGAGAAAAACAGAAGGACACAAATTGGATTTAGCTTCATAGGAATTTATGGGGACAATAAAGCAGGTGGATTTCTTCTTGATAGTTTTGGAGGGCTGAAAGAAGTGAGCTTCAAGGTGGGAACCACATAAAATATACTCAGAGAGGCACTAGGTTTACTGGAAAACTGGAAATGCGTGCACACACTGATGGACAGCGTTTTTCTGGAAAACACTTATAGAATTTGGTGAAATTGCTAGTCATTGTCTGAGATATTTTGCATAAGCAAATTGCCAGCTAAACTGCACATCTTATCCCTTTCCTTTCCTAAGCCTGAACACTTTTTCCAATAGCCACCTTTCCTAAGTTAAAATAGACAATTTAATAAGGCTAGATAAAATAAGCATGCAATTTTGTGACGTTATGCCTTGCACCATTTCCCATTCTTTGCATGGCTATGAGGAGTAGTGGGGAATACTTGCCACAGGCACTGGGTATGAGTTAATTATCAGAGACCTCTGTCCAGCAATAACATTCATCTGCAAACCTGCAATTTCATCCAGTCCGCTTAAACGGCTTTCCAATTATCATTTAACTCAGTATTTCTCAACCTCAGCAATTTTAAGATGTGTGGACTTCAACTCCCAGAATTCCCCAGCCACCATGCATGGAGTTGAAGTCCACACATCTTAAAGTTGCTGAGGTTGAGAAGTACTGATCTAACTGATCCATAAAAAGCAACGACTTTGCCGTGTAGATTGGGTTGGAAACAAAAGCACCATGTTAAATGTTCAAAACGTACCTCTCTGCCTTGTTTCCTGGATGTTGAAGTTTTGCTCAGTAGAACAAATGCCTCAACATGCATTCCTACAGATGTGTCTGTAGAAATAACTCCCATTTAATTCAGTGGGATTTTACAGAAGTCAAACTGCATTGTGATAAGGGCATAAGTCACTGTAGCCAAATCTTCCTTCTCCAGGAAGAGTCATAACGGGGCAAAATCCTTCCTGAGCATGGCTTCCACCTACCCATATAGCAATAGCCATTATTTGTATGAACTGCCTAAAGCCAGGTGCCACAGTCTGTGACATTCCAGATATCTCCATCTTCATCTCCCAGAATTCCCAGGAAGCACAGCAAGTGGTGAAGGATGCCTGAGATATAGTTCAACTGCATCTGGAAGGCCACAAATTGCCTATCCTTCAGAGGAATCCACAAGGGCTGGGGCAGCCAAGATGGAGACTGTGACCATATGATTGAAGCCCTGTTCCTTTGGATGGCCACCCTTCTGACTCTTTGCCCCCCCCCTGTGGACACCCAAGCTACCCTTGTACTAACATGTAAATCACAAGCCCTTCTGATTTTTCAAGGGCTGAAGTTGATGAGAACTCTTTTTTCTGATAGATATTAGCTTTGATGGATCTCAACTTCCTGAAGGCTTCGCTTCACCACTACCTCTGAACAATTCCACAAGCTGCTTTTACAAAGGACATCTCAGAAAAGGCTAATCTTATCCCCTGATTCCTGTTCCAAAAACTTTCTGTTGGAAGGGCTGCAGCCCAGGATCTCTATTTTTGGAGCAAACTGACCTTAAGGAAGGCATGTACAAAGTCAGTTAAATTAAAACCATGGAAGATGAGGGTTTTCTTTTTGTTCTCTCTTTTTACACTTTTTTTTTTTTACCTCAGCCCTCTTCTTGTGTGAAATATGGGGGACAGAATCATGCTATCCTGGTAGAGGCAAGTCAGATTTTTCCAAGTTTGGGTCTCAATAGGTTTTTGGAGAACCACTCTCAATTCCCAACAGATTGACAGGAATTGTCACCCAGCGCTGAAACAGGGAGGTAGCAACAAGACAAGAAATGTTATGAACATGATGCAAATACTGGCACACCATCCAACGTGGCATCTGTGGGCCCTGAAGGAATTACTCAATGGCATTCATGCACTCCCCAATTAAACTTCTTTCTTTTGCAATGAAAAATGAAAGGAAACACAATGGGCTGAAATCTCAAGAGAGGGCCAATTCCCATAAGACTGCAGGCATGAGTATATGAGATCTCAGGAGCAGACTGCTAAACTTTTGAACAATACAGTGATTTGGGGAACATGTAAACATTTTTAAACATTTGGAATGGCCTGCAGGACCTAAAAAAATGGTCAGTTCCTGGCATAAGCTGAACCCAATGACCAAGAATAAAAATAATTCCTTTCTGTCATATTGGCAGAGACCAGTTTCATTAAAGCCCACTTAGGTATCACAGCACCCATGAGGGGAGAGGCAAAAAGGTCAAAATGGCAGTCTGTGACAGCATGATTGAAGTCCCACCACTTTTTTAGGAGCATCACATCAGCAATCCACATGAAAAAGGGTTGGGATGTTGAATGTGCAAGAGTGGTGGACCATGACCTTGAGTTTTTTGACTGTCCCTACAGACACCCTGTTAGGGTTAGACATTGTTTAATTTCTTCATTCCCCTCCCTGGGAGCAGGACGGGGAAGAGGAGAAAAACATTAACTCTGGGGCTTCTGCTCTATCACTTTTCTTCATTTAAATAATCAAGATCTGCCAGGAAACCCTCTTGTAAAGATTGTTATAATTTTTCAGGATTCCATGGAATTGATGGGTAGGGTCAGCAAAACCAGCATTCTTTAGTCTAGGAAAAAATGAGGCAAAATAAAATACTCCCGATCTCACCCACTTTTTCCAAAATCTCACTGAAGCTGGTAGAACAATTGCGATTATATTTCTGGATCAACGGCATTACATTTTAAATATTTCCTGTCATTACCAAGGGTGGGGGGAGTCTTGAGATATTTAGGAACAGATTCACAATATTAGAAATGTGACCTCCAATGTTCACTCATAAGTCTAGTAGAGGGTATTAGCGCATTTTAAAACTGACTTTACAATACGAGTGTATCTAGCAAGAGTAATAAATAAACTCCTAAGAGTACAAGGACTGAGTGTTATTTATATCTACCAAATTTACCAATTAATTTTGCATTTAGCATAAATAACAGGGGGAAAAATATCCTGAGCAGTCAGGCCAAAGAAGCAACCAGAAATGATTTATACACACTCAAAATCTTTTTAAAATCTATACACTTTCCAGTTTATTTTATTAATAATGAAATGACAAATAATTCTTTTAATTTGGTACTCATTTTTACTTATTAATGGTCTCCTGAAATTATCTTTAAGTAGTACACAAACTACAAATCAGATGGTTTGTCTGAAGCCGTAAATCTTACGTAAGGAAGGGGGAATATTATGAAGTGGAGAAGGAAGTCTAAAAACTAGATATAAGGCTATATAACTTGCACTGAATACCTAAACCTTTCGCAGTGCAAGTAGCAGCAGGGCTCAGCATTTGGGGTGCACAAAGGGGAAAAGAGATGTTTAGCCCTCTCCTTTCTATCACTGCTCTAAGTACTTTTTAAAAGAACGCTCAGCTGTAATTTAAAAGTTTTTAAATTAAATAGCATATTTGCAGGATCTGGTAAAAGGGTGTATTGGAGAGAACCGTTATCCTACCCTCTCCGTAGTTTAAAGTTTTGGTCCTAGTCCTTCCTTGAAATCTCAGCTTTTCAAAACTTTGATGAAGGAATGGGCAACATCAATTAGATGGATGCAAAATGCAAGATGTCCTCTTACCTCCCTTAGCCACCTCTTCTGTAATTAAATTATAAGAACTCAATATCCCACAAAAAAGAGCTTTTCATTTTTCTCCTAAAGGAGTGAAACATCTTTTTCTTCCCTTCAAACTGAATGAGAATGGCATGCAAAACTGAACAAAAATGTTGGCTTAGCATTTTAGTCCACTCAGTTTATTTAATATTGTTAATAATCACTGACAATTGTTGTTCGTGGTCTTAGTGAAGGAACTTTCTTGAATACTTTTGCTTTGAGTGGAAATTCTAGAACTAGCAATGGTCTACCACACCTCTACAAATATTGTATATACTACTTGTCAATCTACTCATGGTCCACTTGGAATGCAAAGAAACTGTCTTATGAAGAAGGATTTAAATTGTCAGAAAGATGGAACAATAGAACAGAAGCTATTTTGGACCAATGAAAAAAGTTCAGTCAACCTCAACCGCATAAAGCAGTTGCTCCCAGCAAAGATCAAGAGCAGGTGGTCCAGGAACTGGATATCATAATATGCTTACTGAGTTTCATAATATCCTAATAAAACTGTATCCATATCAGAGTTTATGACTGGTTGATCACAGGGGCAATGTGCAAACTTCCTTTTCCAGCTGATTATCTTTCAGATGAGTGGTCCAACCCATCTGGAGAATATCAGGTTGGGAAACACCTACATCATAGGGTCTAATCTTTGTTTATGTTTGTCTAAGTTGTTACCAGGATCAAGAACATCTTCCAGATGCTCTCCATCTTTTAGCCAGCGGGAAAATTCCTCTGGAAACCTCCATCAGATGCACAGATCCTTTTTCCTTTGGGATCTGTTCTTAATCGTTGCCCATTACTGGTCAACCACAGAGATCAGCAATCAGGTACCAATGTGCCTTGGTCTCCATCCCCATGAGCTTAATTTAAAAGGTAAATGGAAAGTAGGCACGCTATAAAACAAAGGAACTTTTAGCTTCATATTTATTTGCATTAAAGCTTTTGGGGCAATCCTTGAATAATAGAAAACATTTTTAGGGGCTAGTTTGTCTACTGGCAAACAGGTGTTTTGTATCCTTTATGATAGCTATTTTTTGAAAAAGCACATCTTCCAGGCAGTGCCCTTTTAGAGATTCTGTGTATATGTACTGTATATATTCTTTAATATGTGTTTATATTTCAACCCCTGTCATTCGTTTCTTAATGAGATGCCAGAGAAGAATTGATACTTACATATGTTTTGCATAAATTATGTAAAGCTATTTGTACTTTCCATACATGCTTGCATTCATCTTCAGAGTAACTTCCTGGTCAAGTTGTAATTGTTCAAGGAAAACATCTAACGAATGCCAGATTGTTGTCAAATGGAGATTTTCTGCTCCTCCCTATATGTTATTTAGCTTCCAGATAATATGACCACCTCAAAATAAAATCAAAAATGGCAAGTTTACAATAAGTTCAGCATACAGTACAAAGAGTGAACACTGTGTTGTATTCTCAGATCTCCAGCAGGGAGGTTTAATAAAGGAGTCAAACTCTAACAGGAGGCACTATTAAACTAGGGACAAACTTTCATAACCTAGAATTCTCTCAGGGGGTTTTCCTTGACAGCAAACACTTGTCTTGGGGAAATAAACTGCTGTGTCTGCTCTGTGTCTTGCTTATTCGAGAGAAAAAAGGTCTATGACCACAGTCATTTCTGGTTTTCCCATCCTTCTGATCACTTGATCCTTTTGGAAAGTCATGCCTGAAAGTCATTCATTCAAGTCTCCTACTGTAGGAGAAACAATAAGGCGATACAGCCATTCAGAGTCATCACAGTATGATATCTCTGAGTGGGGAAAGGTGCTCAGAGATCAGTGGCATGCCTAAAGATGATCCAGCAATCTCCCTGCAGATGAAATTGATCTGGATCCTAGCTGCAGTGAAGCTGTTCTTGCTCTTTGTATACTGACCACAGAAAATAGAGAGTTCCGTAAATCATTTCTGCAGGGATATGTACGCATCCGATGTATATTTTTCTTTTCCTTGCAATCTTCTGAAAACTTTATGGGAATGGTGGGTAGCCTAATTCTCCTCCTCCTCCTCCAGAAAGTAACTGATAAGATTCAGTGCTGAGACCAGCTGATAATTCTTTTCACAGCATGTAATTGAACTACAGAATTTGCTGCCACAAATGTCCCCCAACTTAAAGTTACTGTAAAAAGGGATTAAATAAATCTCTGGTGGATGGGTTAAAGTAAATGTAGCATTTCCTTCATGTTGAGCTCAACTTCTCATAACTTCATTGTTCTGTGCCTTGCCATTGCCTTTTTCTCAGGTGTTCTTTTCACTGGTATTTCCTTTTGGTCTCCCATCCAAATACAAAGCAGGTTTCACCTTGCTTAGGAGATCAGCCATGTTTGCCTGGATTATGCAACACCACAGTTATGAATACCAGTTATATCTAGGGGGCAGAAGAGCACTTTTCTAGACAACTTGCTAGTCCACAGAAAAATGGGCCTCTTATCTGAACTGTCATAGCTCCTTTAATTCCCCCTCCCCCATTACAGTTTATTGACTCTATGGAAAGATATATATTTAGTACTGATGCTCCATATTCTTGTTCTAGAAGGCCCAACGTCCTTTGAATATACAAACACTTAATTTGTCAGAACAGAGAAACTAGTCTTCATCCCATAATTAAAACACTTTTGCAGATAACTCTCCCAACTTCTGACCATTGTAATCAGAGCATATCGGCAGGCCCATATCAACTGAAATATTTTCTCCTAGATTACTGAGGTCTTAATGCAAAACCACTGCTTTGAATAATGGAGCCAATGCAAATGGATCAGTATGGCATCTATATGTTCTGTATAAGGAGCCCCAGTATGGTGGGTATCATCAGTTTGGGTAAATTCATGTACAGGTGCCTTTTAATTCAGTGTTTCTCAACCTTGGCAACTTTAAGATATGTGGACTTCAACTCCCAGAATTCCCCAGCCAGCATGGCTTGCTGGGGAATTCTGGGAGTTGAAGTCCACATATATTAAAGTTGCTAAGGTTGAGAAACACTGATTTAAGTGCAGGGCTCCAGTTTGGATGTTACTACAGTGCGAATAATTGCAAGTGGGTTCGATGGACTGAACAGGAATGTTCACATGTTCACAACATCCTCATCATTACTGTTGCTATTCTCCAGATGTTGAACACTACTCTCAAAATCATAGCCAACATCTGCAATGTTCAACACATCTGCAAGGGGCATCAGTTTGCAGAAGGATCACATTGGAATTTGTGCAGATATACTGTAATTATGACATTTGGGCCATCATTATCTGAAAATCTAAATCACCGGGATGGTAGGTTTTCTATCCTTCCCTGCTGAAAGTGATAATCGTATCAGATTGTAATGTTATGAGTTTAAGCTTCTAGGAACTTGAAATTTTGCCCTGAAATTTTTCCGGGCAAGTATATTGAAATTGACAACCCCCCCTTCCTTGTTTTTTAACATAAAGGATTCAGCTGTATCTGACATCATGAAAAATGTGCTGATTTCCTAATGCGTTTTCTCCCTGTTTTTATGAAACTCTGAATCTATGTGCAAGAAGTGTAATTTATTGAATGTCATGGATGGGTCATCTGACCAGTAGTTTGAGCAAGAAATTCATATCCCATGATTCCGAAAGCTGAAAGGTTAATACATAACAGATGCTGCTTTAGAAGAGACCATTACTGGCAATGCTTTTCAATCAATGAGATGCTATTATGAGCAATAGAGCCAATTTCTTTTAATCAATGAACCTTTATTACTACATTTACTAAGAGAGAGGCCATATGCAGTTCATATAAAACAGTCTGCAGTCTTCTGTCAATGCTTCCTCCCTTCCCCTAAACCCCTTTTACTTTCTTTTCTCTCTTTCGCTGACCCTGAAATACCTACCCAGTTTGAATGAGGGCTTCCATTTAAGCGAGTAATGTGACTTCTTTCAGTAATGAAATCCCAGTTTAATTATAACTGCTTACTTCAGTTAAGAAATGAAATTATCGCATAGCTGGGAAGGTCCCATTTCACAATCTAAGCGATTTTTGCTGTTTTAAGGCTGAATCAACCTTTTGCCTATGACTGTCTAACAATAGTAGTTATAGGTTCAGAGCATCATAACATTGGAAGTTGTCATTCAAGCCATGATCCTCTGCAGGTGTACGTATTGAATTCAGGCATCTCTGACAGATGGTGGAACAGCTTTTAATGGACATACCCTGCCAGTTGCCTCCCTTGGTCATTGGCTTATCTATATATTTATTTACTTAAGAAATGTATATGCCCCTCTCCCAGCTCAACTCTGGGCAGTGTAGAGTAAGCAAACAACAAAATAAATAATAGCATAAAAATTCAGTTAAAGTCAGAACTTTAAATTTTTTTAAAAATTCAGTTAAAATCAAGTTTAAATCAGGTGAAGTAAAAATAATCTGTATTGTTGTGGTTTTGTTTTTTTTGTTGGTTTTTGATGCCTTCGAGTCAGTGTTGACTCCTGGCAACTGCCTGGATGGGTCCCTGCAGTTTTCTTGGCAAGGTTTTTGGAACTGGCTTACCACTGCCTTCTTCCTAGGGCTGAGAAAGAATGGCTGGCCCAAAGTCACCCAGTTGACTTTGTGCCTAAGGCTGAACTATAACTCATGGTCTCCCAGATGCTGGCTGGGTGTCTTAACCACTACACCAAACTGGCTCTCACACAACAGTTAATAGGTGATTGTAAACCCAAATGTGCCTTACATACCTCTCAGTAGAAGCTCTAATCATCCTGGCCCTAACACCTGAAGAACATATATCGGAGGTGGGAGAGAGATTCTTCCAGAGGGCATCTATTGCAATGGAAAGTCAAAGTGCTCTTCCTGTTAGGAAATTTTCCTAACATTCGACTACAATTTGTTTTTCTGTAATTTAAGATGTGGCTCCATGTTCTGAGCTTTTGGACAGTGTTGAACAAATCTTGGTCTTTTTTCTAGATAATAACTCTTGAAAAGGTATAGCCACAGGCTTTCTACCACTGTGGGAACCCTACAACAGGCTGGTAGGTAACTTTTTCTCTGTTAAATGATATATTTTTTTAGCATTATTATTGCCACCAAAAGTTCTTTTATTCTTCTGGAAATGGAGGGAGAGAAGTAGATATTTGGCAATGTTAGCATACAAGGGGGATCTACAAACAGGCACTGACTTCCATAAATTGAGATTTGGTAACATGATATCTGCAGCCAACAATGGAGACACATCCCTACACCTAGCACGTGACCTAGTTGCAAAGGAGAATCAAGAGTAGAGAGTGGGATCGTGAAAGCAAATCAAGAATACTATAATAAGAAATGTATGTGACCCGACTTTTAGGGTTGTTTTTAACACTGTGCCAAAACCTGCCTAACAACTGCTCAGAAGTTTCTTTCTCAGGTGGACGAGTCTTCTGTTTTTCCACCTTATTCTGAGAGAGCTTGAAAAATTCACCTGAATTACTCTTGATAGAGTTTTTGAGCTTCTTTTATTCTTGGAAGTGGCAGAGGGTACCACTGTTGATGTAGGTGTTGTCTCTTACAGGTTTTTTCCACCTCTCTGCCTTACACACCCCAATCATAAAAAAACTCAGTTGAAGGGATTTCCCCAGGGTTTCTGTGATGACGTCATCAACATGGACTAACATCTTACTGACCTCGGATGAATTTCTTTATCATGGATAAACAACATGCTGGAAGGAATGTCTCCCTAAGTCTTCAGGGCCTTCTGAGACTTTTCCATTTTAAAACAATGGAAATACAGGACATGTGATGGGATGGGGGGGAGGGAGGAGCCTAGTTCCACCTTGTGAATTGCTGTCAAATCAAGCCCTAAGGAAAATAGAAACAGTTTGAGATGATGGATTGAGTTTAGTAAGTTTGGAGGAAAGCACCCACTGTGGAGGAAAGCACCCACCTTCCACTTTCTTTCTCCTACGGTTGGTAATTTCAAAAGCACTCTTTGTTCAGAAATATATTATTGATGTATTTATTTAGATCTGATTTACTTATCCAATTTTTAAACTGCCACCATCCCATAACTCATTTTGGATGCTAGAAAGTCACGATTGGTGGCCCCAATGGTGTGATGGAAGCTACACCTACTTTTTATGTGTGTCACCCACAAGAAACAGGAAGAGTTTCTATCCCACCATCAGGGCTGCCATCTTGACTTTTCTGACCATGCCATGCAGACATCCCTACCAGAAACACAACACAGCAATTTAGACTTGCTCTGCAGTCTAATATATGCTGTGAGCACTAACTGTTAGTGGACATAGTCAAAATAGCCCGCCCCACCCAGGGAGGCAGGATTGCTGCTGTTCCTGGAGGTGGACACAGATGACCTCTCAAAATTCTTCACAAATTGGTGGACAGAGAAATTGAATGATTTTTCTGGATTTCTCCACTGCAAAGAAAAAAAAAATCCAAACACATCTCAGGGACAGCATTCCCTCTTAATAACAGTAGCGGTACAACTATTGAAAAAGCCTTAGGGGAAGGATTTCCTCTTGATGTTTTCCCTGAGGTTGGCTGCAGACCACTAGGGAGATGATTGTGCAATGAAAGGCGAGAGACTCACACACACTCCTTGATTGAATTCTGCGGGGCTTGTAAGCTGGAAATTCTCTTCTTCTTTCAGCCATATTCTAATGCAAATTTTCTTTCATCAAAGAAAATGATGGGAGAAAAAAAATGCAGGACAATTTCTTTGCTTGGTAACAAGAGGGGGGTTAACTTTCCTTGGAGACCTTGAATGCGATGGCGCCATGATCCTCCTTGGAGAAGTCCTTGAACTGATATGTGCCACAACCCTCCATGGAAGAGATCTTCCATCAATCTCTCCATGTACACTTAATCCATGCTCCTTCATTATGTATTTATTCATTAGCATTTTAAAACCAAACTATATCCAAAACTTTCTGGGTTATTTACAGTGAAACACACACATACACAAACAACAACCATTCAAAACATATACAATAAAATAAAATGCAAAATAAAAACTGCCACACAAACAAGGCAGCAGCAAGGCAGTCATCAAAATTAGAATATGATTAAAATATGATTAAAAAGCCTAGGAAAATAAAAAGATCTTTACCTGGGACTGAAATCATGCTGATGTGGATGCCAGTAAAGCCTCTCTGATTCAAGCATTCCATAAATGGGGGGCTACCACTGAAAAGGGTCTCACCTTGTAGAGACCTACTTCAATTTCTTTGTTGGGGGGATGTGGAGGAAGTTTTTATTGATATAAATCTTGCATCCACGTAAAAGTACTAGCTATTATAATCCAGATATGCTTCTTAAAGAGCTCAGTTGTACACATTCCACAAATATTGTTTAAAAGAAAAAAAAAAGATGGGAAAATCCATCTAAATCATTGGGAAAAGTCACATGGTTTGTATGATGATGTCAACAATTTGAACCAACATCATTGCTTTTTTTGACCTCCAATGAACTTGCTTTATTTGACCAATTTGACCTCTCAGATATGCCAGAAGATATGATTTGCAGTTTACATTACCCACTAAATTTCAATGAAATGTGGAATTAAATGTCATCTCATACAGCACTATGTGGAAGATCATAGTTCACTGGTAAAGGACATGCTTTGCGTGCAGGAAATCCAAAAAGTTTTTCCTTGGCATTTTCACTTGGTAGAATTCGGAAACAAGAAATAGGAAGGACACCTTTCTAAGTCCCTGAAGAGCTTTTGACACAACCAGACCAGATGAACTTTACTGCATCTGGTTATATTTCTGAGATGCGTGCTTCTTTTAAGGGTTTGTTGTTGTTGTTAACTGACCTGAGCAATATCTGAAGAGATGGTACAGAAACATTAAATAAATCTACATGGGGCTACCCTGATTCTGCCATTCACTTTGCCATTTCCATGACCCCCACCCTGATTGCAGATCTTTTTCTGATGCTATCACTGCTTCTCGAAGGCATTATCTCCAAAAACAGTCACACTGTGATGCTTATCCATTCGACTCTATAAACCTGAAAGGGATTACTGGTTTTCCTAGAAACATTTTGGGATCCTTAGTTGCTGTTCCTTTATTCTGACATCTGAAAAATGCAGGCTGTCATAAAATGACTGGGGCACTTTCAGATTCTTCTGATGCCGTGTACATGGCAAAAGCTCTAGGTTGTGCAGTGAAGCAGTGCCCCAAATCCAAAGAGCTTTAATGCTGAAATCAAACTAAAAAAACCTGGTCATTTGAATGACTTTAAAATGCCCCTTGGGAAAAGAGGTGTTCAACTCAGAGACAGTAATTTCTGTGCCGGGAAAGCTGCACGGGTGTACCGGTATGAATGACTCACCTTGTGCTAATAATCCTATGAATGATTTCCATAGGAAGAGGTTTAGAAATGATTCACAGATATTTCCATCATCTCTTCTTCAAGGGGGAGGGATGTTGTCGTGCAAAACTCCCCCCCCCCGCAACATCCTTCCCAACAAATGAATGAGAGAAGTTGTGGCAGGAGACGCCATCAATCTTTTTACAAAGGAAAGCGTAGAGACGGATCCTTCCCCCCCCACCCCCCCAGAAGGCCTAAAACAATCTCCCTCCACCATCCAGCATGGAGCAGAAGACAGGAAGAACAGATAAGCTGCCAGTTCTCAGATGACATACTTCTGCCAGGATATTTACAGTAACAGATGCAGCAATCTGCATTCCAGTGGAAGATGGATTTTGAAGAGAAGCAGTTGGGGGGGGCCGCAGGGGGATAATAATAATAACGGAGGCTACATTCAAACGCCATCAATGGCCCAACCAAAGTTCAAGTTGCACAAGAAGACTCATCTCAAAGCATATATGTCTCTACCATCTGGAAAATACATGCTCTTTATATATTCAAATTGGGCAAATATGTGTATTTTAGCAGGTTATATTAATCTCACTTCCTAGACTGGTAGGCTTCTGCCAAATCATTAGCCCTCATCCTATAGTAAGAAAGTAGGCCTTCAAAAAAGACAATTAGGGCCATATGGCAGATATGTGCCAATATTACCACTGTATTTCTATGTCAACAGCCAGTACTCAGATATAGCTTTCAACTAACAAAAGAAGCTGCGGAACCTAAAACTTATTTTCTGATCACATTTAGGACTAGAACCTATATTTGGTATGAGCTATCAATGGGCCACTGTAATTTTTAATGGGACAAAATTGGGGAAGATTATTAGATATGATGATTGGACCATGATATTAACTTAAGTTTAAATGTAAAAGAAATGAAATCAAATAATCAAACTGAAAAGTAACTTGCTATTAAGTACAATAATTAGCAGCAGCTCTCCAGGATTACAAGAGGAATTGGACCCTGGTCTCACCAACTTTTCCCTATGTCCTCATCCCACTTCAGCCATTTTTATGAATCCTTGATACATTGCTCATCCAGAATCAGTGATCTTACAACTGCATTTTTTGTGTTTGGTTTAAAAGAAATGCTGAGAATTCAGTGTTACAAACATTGACATGAAAGACTTAAAAACAAACAAAAAAATTCAGTGTCGCCGTCTGAACGGTAGCTGAATATACAGATTTCACTACGACAAAAAGAGAGATAGGAAAAACGAATCAGGAATGTATTACAGATGATTCTTTTCTACTAAAAGTATAGATTACACATGAATATTCTTAGCTTTTGTTGCAATAGACAATTGCGTCTTGCATGTGAGTTATATTGAAATTTCCCGTGGCTGTACTGGATAACAGGGAATGTATGAAATCATCAGTCATGCTTAAGGCAGGAATGACAGGCCAAGAGAGAAATTGTCAGAAAAATAATCTTGTCTGAGAGGCAATGGGAAACTTCTCCAGAGTTGTTTTTAAAAAAAAAGGGAAAGAAAAAAGATTAATGCAACCGTCCCTTTGCAAAATAATGTATCTATATAAAACTTATTAGTATAATGAATTGCTTCCCCAAAGAAACAGTGCTGTTGGACCTAAAACCCACACTGGTAGGTAATTCAGGTTTTGCTATTCATTATAGCTCGTGACAGGAGGCTTTGATAGAATTATGATTGCAGAGTTGGGCCATTTGCATGGAATCCCACAAAGGAATGCAAAATCCTCTTAACAGCTGTATGGTGTGGCCATATTGTAATTGGAGATTCTCAGCTCCTTTAAAGCTACCTAATTAAGTGAAAGACACCGCAGCTAGTTCTCCTGCCCTTGTTCCTTCTCCATCCCTTTTGTCCTCTCTTTTGATACCTGCCAGAACTCAGAGTAACATGAAGGATGGGAATTCATGGCTGCTTGGGTTTTTTTCCCCTTAAGTAGCAGATCAGGTCCATATTCCAAGCAGATTAAGGGCTAAGAGCCCATTCCCACAGCTCAGAGAAAGGGCTTACCTCCCATTCTTGAGCTGGCTGAAAAAACCATCATAAATGTTGCTAGTCCCACTGCTATTCCCAGGGATTTCATGTTGCCTCGCCATTTGGTGGTCATGTCTTGGTTTTGCATGAGCAAGGCATGCTAAGGAAGGGGGGGGATTCCCCTGGTGACAGGCCCAGCCCAAGAACAATGCTGAAACAGTCCAGTCCAGTCCAGTTCCTTTATTTGCTTACATTTAGAGACAGAGTCTTGCTAAACTAAATCTATACTACAGCAACTAGTGGATATACTCTCTGAGATTCTAGGGAGTGGCTATCCTGAACCTCTTTCACTTCCCACGCTCCCCCTGCAGACTGTATGGTCTTTTGTCTCCTTTCCCTCCTGGAATCCACCCCTCCCTCCTGATAGCCTTGATCTCCCACATCACTTTCCTCCTTGTAGATACATTCCATCACATCTGGCTTGGTTCCCCTCCTTCCTGCCAAACATCACCAGTTGGATGGAAAATATCTGCCAATCTCTCTCTTTAAGGTGCAACAGGGCTGTGGAGGACAGAGAGCTAGACTGCCTTTGACTGTTTTGCATGAATGTGTTCAAAACAAGCCTGGATAACATGTTGGGAGGACTATATTGAATAGCAGAATGGTAGGGCTGTAGGGTCAAGTGGAAGATTGCTCCTGTGAGGAATGAAGGTGGGGAAGCAAAAACTAGCAGTTCTCCTATTCCTTTAAGACAGATCCCATGCCTTTGAGGGCCAAATATCCACTGGCTGAGAAAGGCAAGAAAAAAAGATCTAGAAGTAGAAATCTGGAACAGAATGCTATATATTTGACTCCTGTGTATCTCAGTAGGACAGTTCTTCATTCCGATCTGTAATTAAGACATCCCTCTGACCTTGATGTATCTGTGAGTCTTCTGTCCAGTAAGCCAGGCCTTCAATAATGAATTGAATGTCTGGAGTATTGAGATTTACTAGGGTGAATGTACAGTGTCATCATCCATTTCTGCCCTCAAATAATACTTGTTGGCCCATTTGGACAGTGGGATAACAAGGTGGTGCAGAAAAACCCCCCAAATAAATTGGGGGTGATAAGGTGGACCAGGAGGGTAGGTGGGCATTCTTATGCATTTGCTTTCTAATTAATTAATGTTTTGCAGATGGCCACCCCTAAGTAATTCTGTACATAGGAGAAGTCATCTTTTGTGAGTGTCCTTGGCAAGCTTCAAATTGCCAGATGTGCCCAGAGAATAAAAACTTGAGGAATGTTACTTTCTTTGAAGGACTGATTGGTCTATCCTGCAAATAAAGAACTCTAAGGAATATCAGACAACAAAACAAGGAAGGGGAGAGGCTTTGAAATTGACCATCCATAGCCGATACCAGCATAATTCCATTGGCAGGACAACGGCCTTCATTGTTGTGCCATTGTGAGAAACCCTGGGCAACCAGTTGCTGTCTGATTCATTGCCTTGTAACTCCTTTTAGGCAAACACCTGTCAAAGCTGCTTACGCACTAAGGTGGATGCCTGTGTATAAGCACGTGTTGCACAAAAGTGCACCCATGGAAAGAATAGGGGAAGAAAGAGAAGTATAAAAGCCATCGATGCTAATGATGTTGCTCTGCAAGTTTCTTCTCCCATCAAAGAGGCCTTGGTTTCTCTGCCTTGTGTTCAGGATGCCAGATAACTCCTTTCAAACTTCTCTGAGTCCTTCTTTAAAAAAGGAAAAGTTGACTTTGCCTTTACAGGGGAAGGAAGGTGCTTCTCCCAGTGCTGCATCTTTCTAACTCCTGAAAGTCTCCTTGGCTGCCCAGATTCCCAGTAAAAAAGGAACTCCCCAGGCAGTCTTTTTCTTGGGATTTAATGGAAATGAAGGAAGCCAGAAAGGTTGCTTGAACGTGAACTTGATCTCCCTAGCGCACAACTGGTGGAATATGGTTTTGTGGCTTTGCAACCTTACAATATTTTATGGTATTTGCGTTAGAAGAGTGTTCATGCCAATAATACAAAGACCTGTTGACGACCTCTCCCCCTCTTTCCACCATAAATGTTTTATTTGTACAACTTCTCTATAAAGGCACTGGCTGTTTCAGTCAGTAGATGCTGTGCTAACCTGGTTGTGACAGCACAGGATATTTTAAATGATATTATATGCCTTTTTTGTCTGTTTTTTCTCTCTTCTGTCCTTCACTGACACCACTTTTTTTTTTAAAGTACAAAGTATGTCCAGCTGAAAAACTGTAATAAATCCGTGACAGATACTAAATAGGTGCTTATGAAATTGATGCCTGAAAATAAGATGCCTGGTGACTGGAGAGGGAAAAAGGGAGTCAGAAACAGCAATGGATTATGAATGAGGCATTCAGTATCATGGAGAGAATATGATTACAAAAATCAAGGAACTCGCATACAGGGAAACTGAACAAGCTGAGGGTGGCAGGATCTTTGATTGGGCAATGCAACTGATGAAGTGAAGCAGGTGGAGATTCATCAGTCGAGAAATGAAAGTGTGGAAATAGAGTCGGAGAGTCAAGGAAGGTACGGAAAAGTCAATCTTTGATGATGTCAAGAGCTGCACCGAGTCACTCTGTCTCCCAGGGCCATCAAGGCAGCAGATGGCAAAGAGCTAATGAAGCTGGGAAACGCTGCTAACGGCTTCAAAGAACACCTTGCAAATTGCACAACGTCACAAAGGGATGGTCTGGAGAGGGGCTGCGTGTGCACTCAGCTTTGGACGAGGCCTCAATCAGCCCAAGCTGAGCCTGTTAAAAATTTCCTTTCTGAATCTCTGGCCATTTTATTTTACGACTTCTTCCCTCAAATACTGGGTGTTTCACTCTGATCCTTGCACAACTGTTGCCTTTTTTTTAAAAAATGGAACAAAAAAATTACAATTAATAGGGATGCAGTAAATATAAATAACCATAATACTTGCTAACATCATAAGCACAAATGGCTGTTTTTTCTCATTCAAACCGTTAGTATGTCAGCTGGCATCACACAATGTATTAACCCATAAACTATGGTATATAAACTCAGTGGCTGGATTCACAGAGCATGGCTGCCCACAGACAAGCAACCTCCTTTGGCATACCACGCCATGTGAATTCAGCCACTAAAAAGGAATATGTGTTCACCTGAGAACCAGCTATTTATTTACTGGATGTGTTTACCACTTCAGTCTCAAGGACTCTAGGTAAAGGGCAGAATCCAGTTATGGAATACATCAGTGATAGAACACAATTAATGCAAATGATTTAACCATTCCTGGAAGTGATGACTCCACACAGAGTCTGTCCCCAAAGGCCCCACAGAAGAGCCAGGTTTTTACAAGCTTCTGGAAGGCCTGAGAGGGGAAGCTGCTGCTGCTGCCCCCGCAGGCAGGCTATTCTAATGGAGGAGGGTCCCCACAGAGAATGCCCACCGTCAACCCCTTCCTGTTACACCTCAAGATAGGAGAGGAACTTCAGGAGACACTCCCTGGTCACCCATCAAATGCTTTCAATCTTGCAAGATTCTGTTAATGTAAACTTGCAATAAAGTAGGATTGATGCATAACTTTTTACTTAATGAAACTGGGTACAGTGGTACCTCGGTTCATGAACGCTTCTGTTCACGAACAATTCAGTTCACGAACAGCTCCAGTCGCAAAATTTTGCCTCCGTTCGCAAACTCCGCATCGGATTACGAACAGGATCCGCGGCCATTTTCCCTCCCGTGACACGTGGTCGCAGCTTCCTGTAGGGAGGGGGACTCTCCCTCCAAGCAGTAACCGCCTCCCCACCCACCTTCCTGTCCTCCACGCCAGAAGTCATGTCGAGCAAGGTTAGCTTTCTCTCTCTTCGTACTGTACTTTGTGTCATATTTTTACGGTTTAAAAAAATAACAACATATGGTTCAGAATGGATTAACCGTAATTACATTGAACCTTATAGGGAAATTTGATTCGGGACGCGATCAAAAATTGGTTGGCGACCAAATTCGTAGGGGTCAGAACGGATTAACCATATTTACATTGAACCTTATGGGAAAATTTGATTCGGTTCACGACCAATTCGGTTCGCGACCAGAGTCACGGAACGAATTAAGTTCATGAACCGAGGTGCCACTGTAAATGGAGCTCCCACATATAGGCCTTGCTCTGACAGCATACTTATTCCAGTTACTAAATCAGTCAGATTCCCTTACCAGAGGATAATCACACTAACGGGGTCAAAAATCACCATTTGGAAATACAGAATCTCAGGCATTTTCTCCAGGAAGTGTTTGAGATACTGGGAGCTGTGGAGTCCTTGGTGCTCTCTGAGCTTGGTTGTTTGCTTGCAGGCGTTTCATACCCAACTAGGTAACGTCATCAGTCCAAGTAAGTGTGGGGTTTGCTGCCTGTTTATATATAGTAGCCTGCCCTGCCAGTTTTTGTGGGGGTGTAATCTTCTCCTTGATGGTTCCTTGATTAGAGTATTGTTTTTTACCTGATTGTTCGCCTGGAGTTGATCCCTGCTTCCCTGAGTCTTGGCTGCTGGAGGGGATATGTCCTAGTTTAGTTTTCTTCCTAAATTTTCTTATTGTCTCTTTTGAATGGTGTGTAAATGTGGTTTGTCTCTATGTGAGTACTGATGGCTGATTTGTCTGAATGCCAAGCTTCCAGAAATTCCCTAGCCTTTTTGGATTTGGCTTGGTCTAAGATGCTAAGAGTTTCCCGGTTGAAACTGTGGCTGAGTCTGTACTGTGAGAGTAAAGAGTTTTTGTCTTGTCTTCTGACTGCTAGTTGATGTTTGTAGATGCGTTCAACTAGTCTTCTGCCTGTCTGTGAGCCCTGCGCCTGCAGAATACTACGAAAACTATATGACATCACATGTCCCTACCCATTGAACAGGCAGGCAGCAATGGCTACAGCTGGGCCTCGGCTCTGTTTAATGTTTTACAGGTCTATTCTGTGTTGTTACACCTCAGTTTAGTAATGGACAGGCTTCCTTTTTCAACCCCTTTTTCTCTTCCACTCAGACTAAGCATGCAAAAAGAGTCATGGGATTGGGTTTAGGTGTTCCCACAACTTAACTGAATGGGTTTCTTTGGAGTTATATGTAGCCCCCTAGGAATTCCTTCTGGGTCAATTAACTCCCTTTTAGTGTTCCCACCACAAAATGTTCCTCCTCACTGACTCAGTTAAACCTGCTGTGGGAACAGGGCCACATGGTTTTCCCCATAGAACCTCCAGTCGTTTTAATACAGCATCGTGTTAAAACACACAGCATCCGCACCAGATGTTATTTTAGATATCTATTCATGTATTGTATCCAGAATACTGCATTCTGAGTTTCAGTCCCCCAGATGCATAATGATTAGTGAACAGGAAGGGCAGCCATAATGTTTCTCCAGCACTGAAAACCTAAGACGTCCCCAGCATATTGTGAAAAAGGCCTTTGAAATCTAGACAGAAGATGGTTTTATATTACAACAGTATCTCTCATCCTTGGCAACTTCCAGATGTGTGGATTTTAACTTCCAGAAATCCTCTGTTAGTATGACTATTGCTGAGAATTCTGAGCGTTGAAGTCAATGGATCTGGAAGATGCTAAGGGTAGGAAACACTGTGTTATAACTTCCTCCTCTCTGTCTCAAATAAACTCTGAGTTGGGTTCCCCTTAAGCTCAACTTCTAAAGCAAATCAAAGCCCAGTCACACCCTGTGGCTTCTGGATATTCACCCCTTACTGCAAAACATACTTCTTTAATGAAAACACATCAATGAGATCTGACAATATCATTTCTTCAATTTTTTTTTAATTGATTATGTGCCATCAAGTTGTTGTTGACTCTTAGCAACCACGTAGATAACCAAGAGTTATCCATAAGTATAAGAAATTTCAGTCGTATACCTTTTTCCCTCTAAACAAAAGCAAGGTTAATTTCAACCCAGACAGTTGGCATATGCATAATGACTACTTTATATTCTAAAACTTTCAGCAGTAGTCCCAATAATATGTTCTTCTTTCTGGATATTATTTCAGGGAGGAAAAATCACCCCTTAATATTTAGCTTGACGTTACTTTTCTGGAGGTAAAGCCCTATTAACTGATATCTCTGCTTCAGCTGGCTTGCATATTTGAAGTAGCCATATTATTATTTCTCCATCCATTTTTGCTTTTAAAATCCTCTCTAATCTCAGTGGATCTTCCCTAGACCATGCAATTTATTGCATTTGGTTTAACTACCTGAACTTAATCTTGACACCCAGGAAACAGGTGGTCGTGGTATATTTTACTCTTTGCTTTGAAAGCTTGAACAGCTGATTGGGGAGGGGGGAGCAAGAGAGAGGAAGACCTTTAAAATTAAATCAACCGCAGAACCTCAGTACTGGAATACTTGAATATTTTAACGATTTTGCTGCAATACAGATTTTTAATTCATTGTCTTTCAGTTTATCTCTATATTACCCAAGTTTTTAAGATGCATTTTTTTAATTTACATTTTAAATTGTGATATAATAAGCCGCCCTGGGAAAACTTGGTTTTGAAAGGGGAGGATATATTTCTTTTTAAACAAATAAATTAGACATAGATATCCTTTGAAATCAAGTCAACAATTTGGGAACAGACTATTCTGTAGTTTTACTGATGTTTATGACCTCCTGCATTTCCAGTTCAGTTTCCTGAATTCCAAAGAATTCTGTGTGTAAAACCAAGCTGTTTTTTAATTGTGTCAGATTCCATCCATCCTTCCCCCAGATATTATTTTTACTTCACTACAAATCACTTAATATTTACACACCCATGTATTTGTAGGCATTTGTTCACTGAAAGAAGTCAGTGGGTTAGTAGGGTTTTCTTACAGAGATTCCTCTAAGGCTGAAATGATACGCAAGCACAAACCCACCGATCAGAGTTTACCGATCCACCCTCTGAGCAATTACATGCATAACTGAGCTTCATGGCTAATTGCATCACGGGTATTGTAGTTTTAAGGCTGCATGGACATTATATTCTTACTCTTTTTCTCTCTTACGCATGTAGGCACACAAAAATACAAAACATCATGTTGCAGGAATTTGTAAAATTACAAGAGAAGGCTAGGTGCCACAAAAAAATTCAAGACACCAAGAACAAAGCTGACTCGGTGCAAAACTATTAAAATACCATAAGACTACAAAATGGTGGCCTGGTTTGAATGGGTCAGTTCTCCCTGATGAGTTAAAGGCGGCTGCGTCCCTTCCTCCGTTCAATTGCTTCTAGCAAATGAGGCCATATAAATGTCTAGTTTTAAAAGTAGTTTCCGTACTTCACTGTAAGAATGTTTAAAATCATCTTTCACCTTTTCTACTAAGTTCACAAACCAAGACCACATGCACAATTTATCAAAGGAAAAGTATATTAATGGCAACCTGAGGTGGTTTTGCTTAACATGCAGAATTTTCCCCAACAATTCTGAAACGTATAGGCCTCAGAAGACCTTTCTTTCTTTCTTTCTTTTTTAAGTTCTCTTCACCTTTCAGATCAGTCCCAACCTCCTTTTTTAATTTATGGCGCGCCTTAAGTTACAAGTTATGTTTTACCAGCCTTGTGGCATTTCCATCCCCCAGAAGGGCACCCTGAAGATTTAATGGCTGGGCAGGTATCGGCTCCAGGAACACCTTTCCCCCTCGAGCTATTGTTTCTGCTTTAGCTAACCGCCAAGATTTCTGGCTTTGGGGTTTCATCAGGCTTCATGTCGAGTCAGCAATCTTCGTGCAGAGCTAATATTGTGGAAGACATTTTATTTGCAGATAAAACCTGTCGAAATATCTTTTGGAACGGAGGTCAAGGGACCCTTTGCTTGTAATGGCAAAAGGGTCTGGGCCGTGTCTCTGATGCATTCAAAAGCTGGGTTTTTCTTCCTCCCAGCTTCTAATAGGAAGCATTTTATGGGAGAGGCTAAGAAGGGTTTCTAGGTCCAGTTTTGCAATGTGGATGTTTAGAAAGCAGCTAGACATCCCTGTTTACCCTGCATTCCGCAAGCCTCGAACGGCTCTGTCAAAGTGTCAGATATTGTTGCAATTTTTACATTTTTAATAATAATTTTGCAATGCCATTTTAATTGCAATTTTAACCTCAGGAAGCTGTGCTGAGCACCAAACGGTAATAGTGTGGGATACAAATAAACGAATACTGTTAAACCCAGCAACCAGCTTTCTGGTTTTTTCTTTCTTCTGCTCAATGCCTTCTCAACATTTAGGGTTGTCTGCAGGGTGAGGTCAAAAAAGTCAAGATGGTGGCTATGATGGTGTGATTGAAGCTTTGCCCATTTTTAGGTGCATCACACATTATTTTGTGTGACTCAGAATCAGAACCTGTTACTGTACACACCGATGCAATTAAAATGGAAGCAAGATGCAATTGTGATGAAATGGAAGATACTCCAGCAGTTCATCTATACTGTGTGCTGATTTGAGATTATAAGATTTTTTTATTATTAAGGAGTTCACCTCCTCAAAGCAGATGCAAATTTCAAAGGAAGGATTTTATTTCAGAACTGCAGGAACGGAGTAAAAAGTTCAACTTTCCTGCTGAATGGGCCACCATCCTCATTAATGCTGTGTCCAAATCTGCTTTGTAGTTTATCATTTTCTTCCCCACTTCTGTTTTTCTACCCTATCTTCAGGGTACTTGAGAACTTCTTCCCATTTCTCTTGGTGATGATGATGTGGGAGTTACAGTGTTGTTGGAGGGAGAAGAGGGTGCTATGAATCCGTTTTCTCTTCCCCATCTTTCCATCTCCCTGAAGCTTCCATAACATTTCCCAATCTGAAAATCCCACAGGAGGATCCCTTCAAGATGGACCCATGTCCACCCATGCAGCCACTGGCTTTATCCCACTTACCTTCAACAGAGCTCAGCATCAGTGCATCCCCACTGCTTAGCACCCATGTTGCCTCCAGCTAGCCAAGGGGAAGATACGGAAACAGCAGTCAGCTGATGCCCCACTCTATCATAGTCCTTTCTTCATCATCACAGTTTCATCTCAAAGCTTGGGGGGGAAAAACTGAAGAACTTCTGGGCACTCTGTAGGGGGGCAGCAAAACCATTCCTCAGTGTATCTGTAGAGTTCGGAGAACATTGGCAAGCACCCCTTCTACAATTGTTGTCCAGCAAAGTGGCATATTGTAGCATATAGTTCCTGACCAACCTAAAACCATTCATATAGTCCCTGATAAATCTCCATGAATTGTTCCAAGCCCCATATTCTTTTACAGCCATTTAAGCGATGGCTACTATAAGAAGAAATAGTTGGATGGGACCAACTCCATAGATTCTGTACTCTGTTATCTATGGTGGGGGGAACGGGGGTGGAAGAAAGGAACAGCAGCAGCAGGACAGGGACAAGAGGAGAAGAAATCAGAAACAGTATGTCTTCTGGATATTTTTTTTTTCTGTCTAAGACAGTCACCTTCTCAAGTTCTTAGCCCACTTTTCTTATATCTCATAGTGTGATGGAATGGAATTATTAAGGCCAGGCTCAGGGAGATAAACATTTTCTTAGCTCCCCGGAAGAGCATGGGAGGAACAAGAGGATGAGACTGGCACCTCCCTGAGGAATTCACACTGTTGTGGCTGGCTGACTTTGGGAGTTGGGGTTTGAGTCTGGGAAGATTGATGTCAGGCCTAGCCCAAGGAACTCCAAGAGACAATGCAAATTCAGTCCAGTTATGTTTATTAGCTACAACCTCTAGCAAGAATCTTCCCAGACTGAAACCCCAGCTCCCAAGTAATGCCAGCCACAACATTGTGAATTCCTCAGGGAGGTGCCAGTCTCATCCTCTTGTATCTCCCAAATGCGAAGACCAACCCATGTTGTGATTTTTCTTTTCTCTTGTCCACCATCAGTATCAGTCCTTCGGACATGATTAACATGGATTCCCATAATTCCCAGCCAACATGGAGACTGTTGAGAGTTGAAGTCCAACACTTTGGGAGAATGTACAGTGGAAGATTTTGTAAGGCTTCTTTTTTTGTTGTTGAGGTTAATATGGAAGTTATATGCAAATAGCATTTGCACAGTGTTTATTCATCTAGCAAAAAGGTCAATAAGAAATTCTGACTAATCATTTAGCCACATCACTGCAGAAATTTGTGTGGAACTATGATTTATGCATTCCCCCCCCCCCCTTCCAGAGTTTTGATGCATAATTTGTAACCAGCAATCATGTTCCTTTGGAATTTCAAAACCCCCTTTTTTATTTTTTCTGGGTGCCTTGGATAAGCACACCTGAAGTTAGGAGAATTTTATCCGGTAGCTCACAGTGTAAAAGTCTGTTTGAGCAGGCTGGATGGAAAGCAGAAAAAAACGAGTGAAAATGCTCAGAGCATGAATCAGAATCTATAGATTTTCTCCTCCTGTTTTCTTCTTACAAAAAGAAATGGGGGGCGGGGGGGAGGAGAAGGACAACATTTTCTCTCTCTCATACATACACACACGCACGCACACACCCAGTGACAGAAATACATTTGCCAAAGACCATCTTAATACAAAGGCTTGAAGAGTCAAATATGTTGTCTTCTCTTATCACTTCTGAGCAGACTCTGGAGTTTGAAAGGAGTTCAGAAATTTGCTTAACTTGCCTTTTGCTAACATAATGAGGGAATCAGTGTGCCCTGTTTTCAAAAATGCTGGTGACTTCAGAGCAATTCAAGAGTCTGCAAGGATAAGCAGAAACAAGATTGCAAGGACTTGCTCATCAGCTGGGTATCTGAGATGAGTTCCTGATTGTTATTTTTTTTTCCCATACACACACTAACGTAGTGCTGTGGGAAAGTCCCATATGTTGAGAAGCATACCTCTAGCCTCATCATTTATTAAAACAGACATCTAACTAGGATAATGGATTCCTTGATTTAGAGTTTTGAGGGTCCATCTTATTTTCTCCAAGATTTTCCCATCAATCAACTAACCAAGCAGACCACAAAACAAAAGAGAGTTTAAAAAAAAAATTAAAAGAGGAGCTGGATAGGGAGTGGTAATGGGTGATGGATATCGTGGCTTAAAAGGTTATAAAGAAAAAAATAGACCAATTTATAGATGACGAGCCTATGTAAATATTTTCTATTATATCTAACGTGGAGGCTGGGGACTTTGAAAAGAACATCAATGGCTATGACCCAAATAGTGGAGGAGCTGTTAAGGAAATCTGCAGACATAAAGACACTTTATTTTAAATTCTGGACTTGGAGGAACATAGCATGGGCATTTCTCTCTCTTTACTACACACACACACCCCTTACAGCATATTGCTACAGGTTGTTATACATCTTTGGTACCTACATGAGCTTGAAATCAATAGGACAATACAAACAAAGGAGTAGAAATCTTAGAAACAAGGACAGAGGGATCCTCCTGATGAGATTTAGTGGTCAAGAGGCTAAGCTACTAAGCAAAGAAGAGCACTAGACACAAGGATTCATAGTACTTACTGAGGTCTGGGCACTTAGCAAAATCCTGAGTGCGAACAGGAAGAATTGGGTGCAAGGCACGCTTGGGGACAGGCAAAGGCCAACTTTAGCTGGGAACTTCAGGAGAAAATATGGAGGTACCTTGTCCTTTTCTAGAACTGAGAGGACTATGAGCAAAACAAACGGAAATGAGAAGGGGCTTTTCTTCTTAGAGCTACGATAGTGTAAAAGTAGCAAAGTAACAAACAGAGAAAAGATAATCGAATATAAAATGTCCGTGACAGAAGGTTAAAATGATCGCACCCGGACTGAGGTCATGCTAATCATGGGTGCTCCCTTAGGTGAAATTTATTGTTTCTGCAAAGCTCTTTCAGCTCAGAATGGAGATTTGCACACCATTATCTAAGGTTACAACATTCCTCTTCTCTGAGACATTTTGCATTTTATCTGTTTTGGATCCAGGGTGAATGCATAGATTTCACCCCTACTGCTTAGTCCACAAATTAAAAAAAAAAAAATCACATATATGAAATGTGCAAACAAAGAACAAAAAAGCCACCTGATTTTAGGGCTTTCGTCAGTGGATAATACTTATTTTGAATACTTTTTAAGTATTACAAACTATTAAAAAGCAAAGTACAGATATTTTTGTTAATTAAATAAAGGCCCTTTCCCAGATTTACCATCCCAAACAGTATCATTCACAAGGTCCAAATAATTCCCTTTCTTTCCAGCTGGCTAAAATATTTACTCTTCCTGTTATACCAGAAATTGGATTCCCTACTGCCAAACAGGCTTGGCGAAGTGAAAAACTAACCTCTTAAAAGCTAAAAACGTTCACTCGACACATTTCTGCTAAATTCCAGAAGAGATCCTTATAAATGTCAGCTGCTAATTTTCACTATTTGCTGTTAGCAATAAACAGTCGTCAAAATCCACCATTGATTATACACAAAAGGGCTTTTCAGTTTGTAATCCTCTTCTGTGCGTAAGGATTTTCCCCCAGCTTAGTAGCTGCAGACCAGTCTGAGACAAAGAGGGGCCAATACGATATTTTAACTGGGTTTTTACTGAAAACTACCCAGAGAGTTTCAACTGTTGGGTGGTTTAAAAATAAAAAAAAATAAAATAAATGCCAGCAGTAAGACGTGTTTCTAATTGTAACCCACAGACTGCTTGCTTTTGTTTCCTTGAAGATCTTTTTGAAAAAGGAGAAAGCATCAATTTGAAATAAAAAGTTCCAACAACAGACGGCAGCCATTTTGTATCCTTTTAAAATCACTCCACTAGGCAGCAAGAAAATAGAAGATGGCCACCACTAGAGGGCGCCCTTGTGCTAAGCTAACAAGGGTTTGTTTAATACTGGGACTTGTTATAGCTCTGGTTTGCAAAACAAGACCCCAAAGACACCCAAAATAATAAAGCAGAGCCACTCTCTGGAATCAGGACTGGAAGATACGACCTGACAAAAGGATGAACTTAGTCCCAGATAGACTAAAGGAAAGACAAATTACCCTAATTCTGAAATGTGACATACTTCAGCTAAATGAGATTCCAAATAAAGCTTTGTCTATCACTCTTTCACGGTTCACATACAAAAGGGCTGCTTAAAATTGATCCAAAGAATAGAGCGCTGTTTTCAGAAGGAGAATCAAGAAAACACGGGTGGGATTAACACACTGAAAACAGACCAGGGCACAGCACTATTCACATTACGGTTCTCTATTTCCTTTCACGTAAACAATGTGGTGTCCTTAAGCCTTCGCAGATGTTATAAAAAGAACCCCTCTCAGGAGTGAAAAGAAAGAGGCCCAACTGCCGTTGAGCGCCACAAAAGGAGAGAGGTGGTTACGCTAGAAAATAGAGAGTTTGCAATGTTAGCCAGTATAATTTGGAGTCCAGGGATCTCAACTTCAAATTATGCTGAAAATAACGTTGAACTAGAATAAATCCACCCTACAGTGTTGCCTGATCAAAAACAACTTCTTCAGCCAGGAGCATCTGGAGGGTGATGGAGGTAAACAGAGGTTGGGGCTTTGGTTGCATGGTCACAGCTGCCATCTTGACTTTTTTGACCCCTCCTTGGATGCCCTTGCCTTCAGGGCAGGAGTTTTCGCAAGCTACGCAGTCCAGAAAGCATCCCTGCAAGGGCATTTGAAGAGCAGGTTAAAATACTCTCTCTTGAAAACTTAAGTCCTGAGAACATAAGATGGTGAACCTGTTGAATCAGCTCAAGGGTAGCCTACTCATTCCAGTCTTGCTTTCCCATATGTATGGCCTGAAGGCAACTTGATCTCCAGGACATGGGGCTCAGAAACACATTGCCTTATAACAGCAGTCCTAGCGAGAAGCTTCTCCTGGATGGGTTTATCAGGCCCACCTGAGCAAAGAGGCCCCATCACATGGCGTTGAATCCCACCAATAAATAACACCTTTCTTAAGATTCATCCCTGTATTGCTTTCACAGCATGAGGTCAGCATCAAACTTTCCATTCTCAGAATTGCCTTGAATGGATGCAATGTTTTGGTCCTTCTTTTGGTTAGATTGCACACCAACGCAACTCCCTTTGTATTAAAGAGCAGGTGGGCTCCATGTTGATTAGACAGAGGGCCGCCCACCTGTATTTGCTATTCACACCCACACCCACGCCTATTCAGAGTTCAGGTGTCAACCAACTGTTGCCTCATGACTGTTGCCTTCAGCCACCTGCCAGCATCAGTCAGATGACATCAAATGCATGCGAGCATTCATGCTCTCATCGTAGATGTCTGAAGAAAGAAACAACCAGGGCCTGCTGAATGTACAAATGCTGCAGAGAATCATTAGAGAGGTCTTGGCGGGGCATTGGGGGCTATCTGGAAGACTCCTGTGGTCCACGCTTTGGATTTATAATACCAGAAGGGGGACATATTCCAACCTTGATTTCAGTGAAATCAAAGACAGAATCACTGTGCATGACTCAGTGTGTATGCCTATGGGTGTAAATGGGGTTGATCCCTAAGAGATGATTAATGCATATTTCACTAGAAGAAATGACCCTCTTCAGAGTATAAACACAAAATAACATATATACCTACTTCTACCTTTTCATGCAAGTCATAGTATCGTTTCTGAGACCCAGATCTTTGCTGCCCTAGATTCACAGTGTGTTTGGGGGGTGGGGGAAGCAAGCAAGCTATGTTTTGCCTTTACCATCTTGTAGTTAAGTACTCACAGGTCCTTCATGCTACTCATAAGCAGAGATGCAAGCAAGCCTGTGCATATAGTTATGACATGATTCTTTGCTTTTCCCATCATTTCCCATCCTTTTTTATTGGAGATGGGAGGGCCATGCCCTTACGGGGACACAGATCCTGCTCGGAAGCAGGACGCACACTTCCCAGAGTGGAGGGAATGCTCGTTGTCCACCCTGAGGCTCTGGATGTGGGATATGGGTTTTCCTCCCAAGTACAGCGTTTCATCCAGAGAATGGATCTGGACTCAAGTCAGATTTCACCAAGTGCAAAGGAACCTCCTCTCTCCTGGGAAATATTCTCTCAGTCTTTGGTGAAGTTGTTCAAGGTCAGGCTTCTCTTTTTCAAAATTAATTTAATCCAAGTCATTAACTATGAGGCCTCGAGAAGTTTATAGACCTGAAAAATACAAATAACCGAGTGTTCGGTGCCTTTAATTAGTAACACTCAAGTTCTGAAAAGGTAACCGAAAGGTATAGGACCATCTCCTTCATTAGCGGTTCCCTGAGCCACGTCCGTCCGACAAAGGGCTTCTTCCTTTCCACGGGAGGCAAAGGAAACCCTTAGCCAGCTCTCTCCCTTTTTCACATTAAAGCAGCTTTGTGAAAATTACATGGACTCTGAACATGTGTGTGAAATGCAAAGTGTGTTTAAATGGTATTGGGGGGGAAAAAAACCCACTTTCTGTCACTAGAAAGTTACTCCACATGGCAACAATTACAGTAAGAAGCACCAACAGAAGAGAATAACTATAGCTCAGGTTGAACTGTGGAGTTCTTGGTGCTCTCTGAGCTTGGCTGTTTGCTTGCAGATGTTTCACTACCCAACTAGGCAACATCATCAGTGCAAGAATCGGCATGCATCAGTATATCCATCCCCCTCCACCAGTGGTTTCTTTAATGGTGCAGCAGGGGAAGGATCACCCGGTGGCCTACTTTCCATCTCCACTCCACTGCTGCCTGCAGAAAAGGGAAGCTGGAATAATCAAAGACCATTCCCTTTGGGACTGCCTGTGCTGATTTCCCATTGTATTGTTTCCAGTGGTTCTGCAAAGTTCTGTGACTTTTGATATACAGGTACAGAGAGATAGATAATGTATTAACTCCTCTGCCCTTTTTATCTCTGCCCTGTTGTTTATGTCTCTCCTCTCCCTGTTTTTGCCTGCCGTTCATCCCACTCTGCAGTTAATGGTTTTGATGCTTGCTGAAATTTAATAAATAAGCATCAAGCCATACTTTTTGCTAGCTGAAATGAGTCGTGTGTTTGCTTGGTCTGGTCTGGATACAGATGTGTAATTTTCCAACAATACCTGCATCTATAGACTGATGCAATTTGCTACTTTTCTAAGAATGCAAACCTCTGTTTATTAAGGAACATGCCGCCAAAAGATGTGTATTAAAAGAAGGACAAGCAAATGCATTCTCTTTGAGGATATTTCTTGGAAAGTAAGCCATTTGTGACAGGAAAGCCACACGGAGAAATGGGCATGTTGAGAAAAAGAAGCACATGAAAATGCATGCAGGTTTTTTTGCTGATTGCATTTCAAAAAAAATGCAAACAGATGCTGAATTGGCATGAGCCAAACTTAAGGGTTGAGGAAATGACAATTTGAAAAAAAATCAAAGTAAGTGGATTTGCCCTTCTTTAGCAAATTGGCAGGGACAGATGATTCCCAGGCAATATTCATAATTATGAAATGTTACCCATATTTTTGTTAGCTTCTGCACCCTGTTATTGCCCAAAGAAAATGAACTGAGTTAAATTTTTTTTAAAAAAAGGCAGATGCCTCTTAATTAAAAATTGGGATATTCCAATGGCCTCCCAAGCATTCCCATTTTAAAGTGATCATATACAATTTGTGTAGAAGAAACAAAGGCATGAAGCAGCCAGTTAAAAATTATTTGAGAACACTATGCTGTAATTGTGTGACTATCTTTAGACCAACATTACTGTGTCCTGTGCTTGTTTGTTTTTTGCCAACTTGGCAGAACTTTCCAAAATATTGTCATTAACTGCTGATTATCCGCTCCTTCTAAATTAACCTTGTGATCTTTTCCCTGCTTTGAAATCAATGTGACTTTAAACACAAGTCCATTTATTAAGTCTTTTTATTAGGTCTTTCATTATGCATGCTTGTAAAGATCTTAATAGAGATGTTAAGTAATGAAATTTTGCAAGTTCCTAAAATCTTCATAAATCTCCATAAATTGTCTTTTTATGAGAAACCTGCTTTCATTGTGTCTGACTTTTTTATTCATATGCAACAAAAATGTTAATATACTTTAATTACGCTAATATGATTTATCTCTTCACTCATTATACAAGTTAATTTTGTTCCAAAGGAGTCCTGTTTTCAAATTCTCTTCAGCAATGGAGAATTAAAGTAATTATAGTTTAGCACAGGAAATTAGTCATAAAGGTCTATGATTTTGAAAATAAATGGAAGTTTTCACAGGACAGATTAGGCCCTATGCCTTACGGTGAGAAAGATTAGAGAAAAGGAATGGCTTGAGATTGTCTCTTATATCTCCATTAGAACTTGTACTTTCAACTGGGAAATCTCACGTGATGAAGATTTTGTTGATGCAGAGAGAATTTGGGGTCTGGTTGTCGTGTTTCCCAACCTGAGCAACTTCCATTGCTGAGAATTCTGGGAGCTGAAGTCCATCTGGAAGTTGCCCAATTTGGGAAACCGTTGTTTAGTGTGACAGTCTCACACTCATTTTTACTGAAGGGGCATAAAAGCTGGTTCACTCAAGCAGATATGTTGCTAAAATTTCCACACTAAATACATGAATTCTAGGCACTTGGTCAACATGTTGATCCTTATCCAGGAATGGGAGCAGAATCGAAGATACCAGTCACCCAAAATCATGTCCGTGTCTGGCTTCTCACTCTGGCCTCTGCTCTTGCAGTGATGCTACGAAGTGTAGTCACACTGACAAATCTAAGCAACAGGCGGCTACTGTATCTTCATCATCCTCTTCCTATACACACAGTTTCTTATTTGAATACCTATTGAAGTGGTTCATGAAATGAAAAATGGAAATGAATATAAATAAATGAAAACATATACACATAGAAAAGGAAAGGAGAAAGGAACCCTAAGCAGAAATAAAATCCGTTCAGCCAACATTTATATAGGGATGGTCTGAATGAAGAGATAGGTTTTCAAGAGATGCCTAGAAGATACAAGTGTTTCATGAAGATCCGGAGTGCAGAGGAGGTCCATGAAATGCCCATCTTCAGTAGGAACTCTCTCAATAAAGTGAACATCCAGCAAAGGTGGTCCATCAGGGATTTTGGTTGAAGTTGTTTACAGCCTTGGATGTTAGAGGTGAAAGATGAAACTGGCTTAGTAAATTAACTGGTAGCCAGTGAAATTGCTTTAACAGAAATGTAACGTGAGTAGAACCACGTGTCCCAATTCAGCATTCTGGTTGCTGCATTTCTGCCCCGATTCCAGGTCCTGAGTAAATTGCTTGGGCCGATCCAGATAGAGCTCATTATAACAGATATCTAGGCTTGCAGGTGTTCACTAAACCAACATTCAGATTAGGAGAACTGGATGAGGGCGCATGTTGGTAATAAAGCCAGAGATGCAACACTTACTTACACACTAACCCAGCATTTCTCAGCCTTGGCAGCTTGAAGATGTGTGGACTTCTGGGGAATTCTGGGAGTTGAAGTCCACACATCTTCAAGCTGCCAAGGTTGAGAAACACTGGACTCATGCTTTGCATGCATACCCTGAGAACAGGGCTTTGATGGATATGTCCATATATAGTACACAATCACATTTTTTAAAAAATGAAGCAGAGTACATTCACAAAAGTGGAACGAGCCCACACATGGGCTAACTTCAAGTGCACAATGAATAATCTCTATTGTGATGCCTTTCTCACTCTATTTTGATTGCCTGTCTTCTACAACACTTACACAATGATACTTGTACTCCCTTTTCAAAACATCCTTTTCCTTTGAAGCTGCTGGCAGATCCTTGTAATTGCCACCTCTTTTTAAAGATCTGAACTTGCATTCTTCCTCCTATTCTTAACACTGGTTTCAACTCTATATAAAATATTGGAGTGTCCAAGGGAATGTCTTCTTACTGCCATGCTAAGAAGCACGCATTGAAAAACAGAAAAGGACTTGCAAAGAAAGGTGACATTTCAGGATTCCACTCTCAATTCCATTCTGTTCCTTTCCATAGTTTTGGTGGCCATTGAGTATCTACTTTCTTCTTGCAGCTCCCTCCTCTCATGTTTCTTTTCCCAATTTTCAAAATAAAGTGTTCACAAATGTGTACATATGGGTGACATTGCTTTATCTATGTTTTTTTTTTAAATGTCTTTGCTCCTCATCCCCATTTTAAATCTCCAAGTGAATGAACAGATCTAGAATTTAATTTAAAATTCATTAAAACTATAAGCTGAAAAGCCTCAATAAAGAGATCCATCTTATATCTCCTTCTATACTGTAGTATGAAGGCAGCCACAGCTCCAACATGCTATTTCGTAGTTTAGGAATAAAGCTGTCAGACAGTAAGTATCCACTGAAGATACTTAGAAGGTGCCCCACTGAATAGCTGGGCATTCTGCAGGCAATTTCACCTTACACCATGCAAAGCTTCAAACTAGGCCTATGCAATACTTCATTTTGATTTGGAAGAGATACTTTGGGATGGGCAGAGACCTGAGTGCAGCATCTGGCTGCAATTCTGTAAAGCAGCCATAACAGTACTCCAATTACTGCAAAGTGGTGATATTGAACACAGACTCAGCTGCTTTAATGAGTTGCAAACCGTTCCTGCTTTTGTACCATCACATGTTCTGAAGCACCTCACCTGAACTGAATCCAGGACAGTGGACAGTCCTATTTTATATTCTAGAGTATGCAACCAGTAACCCATTTATTTGGTTCTATATTCCATGGCACTCAAGCCTGCACATGTGAAATAGAAGCCATTTAAACTTTACAGAGAGAAGTTAAACAAGGTACTTGAATTGTGAAGGCTGGCAGCTGAACATCCAAATTAGCATCTTTCTATGGTGGTTTAGGGGATGCTTTGACCACACATTTAATGCTACTCCCCAAATCTCCATTTGGAGGTCAACAACGAAATTGTGTAGTCCTGCCAACAGTGGAAATTAGAACAGGCAGAAAACACCATGAGCCAATCAGTGCTTTCTCCAGAAGACTAACAGGAAAATACTTTTTTTTTTTAATCTATCAGTGCCCCACCCCCTGAGTTAAGACAGCTCATAATAATTGCTTTGCCCTGCTCCCCACAGAAGGAGAAAAGCTATGGGAAAGCCATCATAAAAAATGATTTCTCTGTCCCCTTACAGGCAGTGCTATGGCTATGATACCAAAGTTCAACAGTCAGGTGCTGTTCCCAACAGGTGCAGTGAGACAGTGGGAAGAGTTTGGGGCAAGTTCCTTATATAAGCAGGGAAAATCAAGAGGCGGAGTTTTTATTACTTAAAACTGACTCCAAGGATTCATATCTAGTTGGCTGATCAGGTTGCTGTGAAATCTACCAGAGAGCTCCAGGTTCAGGCAGCAGGAGGAAGGGTGTGGCTTCTGCAGATGGAAAACAGGTTACCCCTCTACCCCTCTACCCCTCCAAAAATGCTATGGAGCTCCACTGTCTCGCATTCCAAAATTTTGTGATCTCTCTTGCACCCAACTCAGCCAGAAGCTGTCAGCTCCACCACTCAACATCTTGTTCTGTGAGGACATGAAGATCCAGAAAGATCCTTGTGTGGAGGGCCCTTGAATTAACATGGAACATCTCCATGTGACTGAGCTGGAAAGTCACACAACATCTCGACAAAGGTCTGTAAACATGGAGGGCAGAGAAACCTGTTCCAAAAGAAGTGATCCACAATCCTCCTTAATCTTACAATTAGATAATCACATTCACTACATTCTCTGTGTCTACTTTTTTTTCCTTTCCAGTGAATTATGTGTATGCTTTGATTCTGCAAAAGAAAATGCTTGCAGCAAATAGTCTGACAGATCGGTAAATTAATAAGTGAAATGTCCTGCATTTCAGAAATGTTTTTATCTAAGGAACCTTTGTAATAATACAGGTGGAATTTTAAGATTGCAATAACATATATTCTGCTCGCTGGCTACCTTATGGCATTCACACAGTATTATTTTGGCAAATAGCTCGCAACTTGATGGACAACGTATTAGTCGGTGTGCTCAGATGCTGAAATGTAGCTTATTGTTGCCCATTTTCTACTTGCAATGAGGAAAATATTGAATGGCAGCAAATATGATACAGCAGTAATCCACTCAAAGCCACAGTTTAAATTCTGGCCAGTGTATTTTAGGATGCATTTTTTTTTTTCATTTCCAGTCTCCTTTTACAGATAGGTCACAGTAGGTAACAGCACCTAGCTAAACATGGATGATTTGTAAGAAGCTAAGCAGAGTGAGATCTGATTTATACTTGGATGGGAGATCACTGTCAACATTCAGGGCTGTAGACTAGGGTAGGGAAATCAAAAAGAAAAAAATCACAGAGCAAGGTCATGACATACCACATCTGTAATGCTGCCAAGAAAAGTACATTGGTGCACCCATGTAGTTGCCCATGTAGCTGAACTCAACTTGAGTGAGTCTTTACCTTATCTTTATAGTTGGACCGACTAGGGTACCATCTGAAGAAAAAAAGATGCTAAAACACAAATATCATCAGATAAATAGGTGGATGACTTCTGCTTGTTCTCTAAAGCTGTGGTTCTTCTTTTTGCAGATATAGAAAGCACAACCAGCAGATGACGGTTGCCATTTAACATAGTGGTTCGACCAAGGAGGCCCATGTTCAAATCCCCACATAAGCAGAGGAGCAGTGAGTGGCTTTGGGAGTTTCCTTCTCTGTCTCTCAGCACAAGCTATCTGACAGCGTTGTTGTTAGGGGAGGAAAATAAAGGGGATCCCCATGTAAGATGACTCAAGCTCTCAGAGAAAAAGTGGGATATAAATGCAATAAGGAATAAGGATCGTCTTGAAATCCTGCAACCTCTGAGAACTCCAGGGAGTATAGGGAGAAATGGCCATTCAAAGATATAAACAGCTGTAGAAATTAGCATTCAGATGCACCGAAATTTATTTATTTATTTATTAATTATCAAATTTGTATGCTGCCCATCTCCCCCAACAGGTGACTCTTTACATGCTGGTTTCAAATTAGCTTGCATATAGATACTCTTTAAATTGCCTACCTGAACACCCATAACTTGGAAAGAAGTGAAGATGAGACCTTTTCATCTCATGCACTCAGCAAATATCTCAGTGGTGTTTTAGACACCACTCCATTGTATCTCTGGGTGACAAAAATGGAAGGTATTCAAAATTATTTTTACCACATCTCGTAACATTTGAGCCTAGACCTCTGGAATCAGGTCCAACATATTCTTCTTAATACACAACACTCCTTTTATTTCAGAAGAGTAACTGTCAAAAGATGCTAATAAAACATATATATGTCAGTGCTTTATTGATTTATTTAATGTCTAGACTGTATAAGTTTCCTCTTTCCATGTTTGACTGCTCTGAGGGGGTTGGGCTGAGCACATGGCTAGGTAATACCATCTGGGAAGTGACAGATAATAAATGTTGCACTGCCCTATGCTTCCAAATAACAATGTTGTTAAATGGTCTCCATTGCACTGAAATGACAAAATGTAGGATTCATTTCTTCCCCCTTTTAGCTTCTTAGAAGCCTTGAGCCAAAGAACACTGGATTATTGCATAATCTCTCTCTCTCTCTCAGATTTTATTCTCATTAGGGAAAACAGCAAAAATGATACTTAGACTTCACTTCCTTAATATCTTCAAAGATACCTGGTATTCTTCTATATGTGATATTTTTCCTATGTATCAATGGTTGCCGTTCACTCAATGGGCGCAGTGCATTTTATTCTACTGAAGGCAACATTCTATCAAGGGGGAAATCTATCAGAAGCATGTGAGTGAGGACACCCATTCCTTCTTTGACACGCCTGTTTTCTCTTTCTGGCATCCCTCTTGTTCATTCTGGCTTTCTTTCAGACACCTTTTTCTCTCTTCCAAGCAGCAGGCTGTAGAGAAAAAACCCTGAGCTTATCTGGGGTAGTCGGATGGGCTAGGAAATTAGATCAAGGTTCACATGAAGCCTTAAATGGTCCACATCCACACTTAGGGATACCACGGTGTGAGGACAGTCCTGCTTTACTCAAGGAAGGACTGGAGTTGACTAAGAAGATTGGCTTCACACTCAACAGGATCTGAAAGTATTACCTTCTTATAGAACTTCTCTTCAGTGCTTGGCCTGGATGAATCTACACTGCAATAGAAGTAATAATATTCTGAGCAGTGGTTGATCTAGCTGCCATTTTAATTTCCCACAATGCTGTGAAGGGATACCCTATTAGGAATTGTGAGAAATTAAAATTGTGATTAAAATCATAAAATCATAGAGTTGAGGCTCATAGAGCATCCCCTGCTTGCTGCAAATGAATACAGATTAAAGTTAAAGACAAATGTTTTCTGCTTAATTATATTTAACAAAAATAAGTGGTTCTACTGTTGAACGGCTACTGACCTTAGGTCCTTTCCCCTAACAATCAGAATCTGCATTCCAATAACTTAAGGTCATTATTCTTTATTCTTTCTAGGACAAGAGAGAACTGGCCTTACCCTCTTCTCTGTGATATCTCTTCAGATACTTGCAAAGTCCTACCATGTCAAGTTTTCTCAAGGAGAAAAGCTAGTTCCCTGCTCAGAATAATGGACAAGAATGGAAAAGTTAATTGGAAGCCTGGGATAATTACCAGCAGTAAATCCAGCCCCATTCATTGATAGCACACTGTAATGTCTTACATCCAAGATATTTTCTGCAACCACTTTTCTGTAAATCCTCCAGTGAATGAAAAATCTAGCTAACAAGCTTACTTTTCGCTTCTATTTAGACTGTGATTTAGCACTATAGTCTATTTCTGATTATGAACAATAACATTCAGATAATACACCGAGAATTAATGATGCATGCAAGACACAATGTAATGAGCGAGAAAAAAAGAAGCTGTGCTCAGTTCAGTTTTGCATTTTGCTTTGGTGGTTTTCCCTCTGCCTGCTTGCTTAAATCAAAATTATTTGCAACAGGCACTCAAATGGAGATCATCATGAACTTTGCATAAGCTTTTACTACAAATTAAGGGCAATTTTTTCTCTCTCTCTCTCCTTTTTGCAAGCTCCTTTTCCCTTCCATTTTGTTTCAGTTGCACCAGAAGAAAACATGTCTTTTTAATTAAACACTATCAGATGAAAATTATGTGCAGCAGAAGCAAGCCAATAAATATTACATAGCTCAAAGATTTCAGGCCCCAGGAGTGAGGACCTCCACTGCTTTTGCCTGTTCCCAACAGCCTTCTTTACAGGCTAGGTAATTTGATCATTGGTAGGACACACACTGGTGTTTGCGGTGTGAAAGCTTGTAATGAACACTATGAAAGACCTTGCCTAATCATGCAATTCATCTTTGTGATGAGCAGGGCCAGTCAAAAGGTGTCCAGTTATCAGAAAGCAAACTTTTGAGGTTGCAACCTAAGATGCCTTCTAGCTGCCCTTTATCCAGAAGGTTCTCTGCTACGACCCAGTTCACCTTTGATCTTTTTCTCGACCAGTGGTTCAACTTCCAAACTAAGCACTGCATTGCAATCATTCTCCTCATTTTCCCCATCTAACAATACCTGTGGAGGACATGAAAGTTATAGAGGATCCATGTCTTGGAGATACGAACGATGCTACAGACTGCCAGTTGCTTCACACCATAGGAGCTTCTCATTTCATTTTTTTTTTTCAAATTAAAAGACTCTATAAAAAAAAAAAGTCAAGCACTGTGGGGTAGGATGCTTGGCAGACGACAAGGAAAGCGTCACTGGTAATACATTGGTATCCACTAATACTTCACTGCCTTGTTAGTGCAATCAGTCACAGGCTGGAGATCTGACTCTAAATATTAGAAAGTATTTATTACATTTATTTGTATCCTGCTTTTCAGGATAACAATCTTCCTGAAGCAGTTTGCAGCTATACAGACAGATATATACGTATGTGTGTATGTATGTGTGTGTGTGTGTGTGTGAGAGAGAGAGAGAGAGAGAGAGAGCATGCACGCATGAACGTCTGTGCATAGATGGAACTAGCTTACTTGATGGTTTCATTGGTACATATCTGAAGAACTATATAGGCAAGGCAAACTCCAACATTTTTGGTACTAGACCCCGATGAGAAAGAAGGAAGGTTGGACATTGGACTAGCAACCCAATCCTGTAAAATGAAATCATTAAATAAAGAACAAGTAAGATTCAATGAAATACACACACTTGGTTTGATTTCAAAAAGGCATTTAAACAGCAGAGGGAATCACTATGGCATACTGTAAAAACACACGTCCCCCAACTCTCTCACAACATATTCCAGATACTTTGTTGAACTCCACTTGTTGGTGATGACTGATAATGTCATCACTGATTTTTTTCACCATTAGTACTGCAGTACAGCAAAGGTGCATCATCTCATATTTTTATTCCTGCTGACTGTAGACTTCATCATGAGAAAAAATGTGTGTGGGACAAATTAGATATGAAAGACCACTTCAGATGTAAAGATTTGGAGTTTCTGAGTGATATGCTCTCCTAGCAGAAACCAGGGAATATTTATAGGACATGACTGCCATTTTGAAAATAGAGGCTGGTAAAATCAGACTGAGGGCAAGTAATAACAAAACAAAAGTGATGTAGGTTGAAAATGCTCAAAGATACACGTGGTTGTTGGTGGATTCCAGTCAGCTGAGGAAGTACAGCCGTTCACCTATCTAGACAGTACGCTATCAGATGGTGGAGGTGTTGAGATAAACATCACCCGATTTGGACTACACTGATGATTGACACTGCAACAATGACCCAATTTTACAACACCATCATTCTTGCAAAAGTAACCTGTAGAAGCAAAACTTGGAAAATCCCCACACATATAGCACAAAAGTCAATGTACTCTACCAGTGCTGCCAATGAAAAATCCTTAGTGTCAGTTACTGTCACTAACGATGAGACTCTACGAAGAAGTGGTTCATGCAGGCTGCAAGGCATCGTGAAGGAACATAGGGTATGTTTTGTGGGACCCATTCTATGTCTGCTGGACAGGCATCACTCAAAGACTGCCATGTGTTGGATACTTCTTGGAGGGAAGAAGAAAAGAGGCAGACCCTTCCATACTTGGTGAAAAATATTTAAAACTTAGAAAACATGGAATCACATGGCAAGAAGCAGAAACCATTTTGGCTGAATGAAATCATTGGAGAAAGTTCGTTATCCAATGCGCTGTATGGCACAGGAGGATCTAAGTCTAATTTCCAGACAAGACTTGGTCACCTCTATGAAGTGCTACAATCACACACAGGCGTTCGTTAGCAAAGCAACATATGAACATTTATAGCTGAAAAAGAATAAATCAATAAATAAACTTTATTAGGGTCTCAGACCAGTATCTGAGGTCATTCCATTGCTTCAAACTATAAGCAAAAACAAGATCACATAAAGAATAGTGGTTAAAATGTTAGACTAACACTAGAGAACACTCAGATTCAAGTCAACCTTCAGACACAAAAGCTCATGGAGTGAGGCTGGGCCAGTCACTCTCTCTCAGCCCAACCTACCCAACAGGATTGTTGGGGGGGGGGGGGTTGTGTGTGGGGGGGTGTGAATAGAAGGAGGGAAAGCTATGTGTGCCACCTTGACCTCCTGGAGAAAAGGCAGGATTAAATTTAATAAATAAAATATCATAATGTAAAATGCAACAATAAGGCAATAACTGAAGAGTCAACATGGATGTTATAGTTACAAAATTTATTAGGGCAGTGGAATATTTTAGATTCTATCTCCAGAAACACAGCACCTGTCTACAGCCCCTTAAAATCATATGCCCCTTTCCCAGGTTCACACAGTGGTTGCACAATCTGGGAAAAAGGAATTTATTTTCATTCCTTGAGATTACAAAGGCCCAATCAATAACTATTCTAGGGGTGAGGCTCCCTGGCAGATAAGAGTGGTCAGAGAATAACATTTTTATTCACATTTCATCACTAAAAGTCCAAATGAAATACATTACATTTTAGCAACTCATTTGGAAAGATTTTTCTTCCACTGGTGTTTAATTTATTTTATTTTCAAAAACTTTGATAGGTCAATGAACAAGGGTCATATAATGTAGTTGTGAACTTCAGTTAGCCCTTATATTACTCATTAATGATTTGTTCTATGGGAACAAGTGTTCATGCAACTTAATGCCTTTGTCAAAATTTCAAATACCATGATAAATGTCAGTATGACATATTTACATACTTGTAGCTTTTAAAGAAAATAGACCTAAGTCCAATAGAACCCCCCCCCACACACACAGCTATAAGAAAAAAATAAGATTGGCCATTAAATGAATGGCATCTCTCACCACCACAAATATTGTTAGTGTTCGTACCGATCTGAGCCAAAATAAGTTTATGAGTAATGCTTAGATTAGCTGAGCTACCTCTGAACAGAAGAACTCTGGAGATGTACAGATGTGCAAAGAGGAAATAAATAAAGCAGGGAACTGAACTGTATCAGGATACATAACTCCTAAGCCACCAACAGCTGCCCAAAGTATTATGTGATGGTCCTAGACCTTCTTCAAAATTTGCCATCCAATTGTAACTTTTGTACCGAAGGAAGGGGATTGCTATTAAACACATTAGGTGTAATCAAGAATGTCCATGGCTAAAAAAAAAAAAAGTTGTGCTCCTTGGCTTTAGTTCCTAAGCAAGCTTTCTGCTTTTTCTGAATTTCAGATTCCATTTGGCTACAGATGACTCCTTCAGTCTTCCCACAATCTCTGATAGACATGTCCAGAGGCAAGAAAGAGAAAAGTCTAGGCTGTGATGGGAAACCCTTCCAGATACCAGTTTTTAGCATGGAACCCATGACCATCCTTTAAGCTTTCAAACTCAAAGACCCAGTCATACAAATAAAGAGAACAAAAATCATAACAAATCATTATATCCAACTGCCAAAGGAAAGGGGATTGAGTGTATCATGTTTGGAAACTTAGTGCAAAATTAGTTATTGCAAAGTCTTCAGTGGCTATTATTCATTGTATGTCGAACCAATCTTCATTCTGGCTTCCTCTTTTGAATATGTTAGAATCACCAGGAGATTCCTAAATCAATTGACTATGGAAAACTGTTCATTCACTATGCCCTCTGGTGTTAAAAGCTGGTATTTATATTTACTACACCACTTTTTGAAACTGATTGCATGTTTCTTTATCTGTCTCTCCTCCCAGAGTATCCCCAATGTCTCTTGCATCAAACAATATGTAGTGTAATTGGATGAGGACTTTTCTGAACTCTCCAGAACATAGCTATACCGTGCGTGGTATTTCCTGTTTCCTAAATCCCAATTTTCATTAGATCATTATAGCTGTTCTCATCACATCTAATCCCATCTTGCTCCAACAACCAACTCTTTCCACACTATGAAAGAACAGAGTGAGAAACAATGCACCCAGATTCCAACAAATACAGTCATGCTGGTGGTGAATGACAGAGAGGGAATCATCCTGGATGCTGGAATGAGAGGAAAAACTTCCTAGTCCCTAGTCCTTTACAGATTTGTTTCTGCAGTGTTTCAGAAATTATTGATGGTCTGTAAGGAAATTGCAGCTGGTATTTTCAAGAAGCAAAGCTGGGAGATAGGCAGATAGGTTGGTTGGATAGATGTTTCTTTTCCATACCTTTCCTTAATGTATGTTAATCGTGCAGTAGAAAATATGGCATTAGTCTAGCCAAAAAAACTTAATCCACATCTTCTTTCCCAGGAAAAGTACACTGTCAGTTTAACTATAGAAGTATTTGAAACTAGCAATGTAGATTAAGATACTAAAGAGACAAGAATGCCACTAGGAAACAAGGTCACTGAGACAGACAATAACCATCAAAAGCAAATTTGTCAAAAACTGTGGCCTTGGACAAACTTAAGAAGTTTGTCTTTGTAGTACTGCCCCAGTGTATCATGGATCTGCCTCGCTAAACATATGATACCTCACTAAATATACAACAGGCTGTTCAGTCAAATATGATACTACAACCAGTTACTAATTTTTCTGTACCAATCATATATATTTTAATTTGAGTAAGCCCATGTAAGATGGTTGCATCCCTGTCCCTTTTAGGTGAGACTCAGCTGCCTCCAGTACCGCTAATAAACAATTTATGCTTTAGTGAAAGAGTACATCTGAGCCCCATTACTAAAGAACTCTGGGGAGAAGTGTTCTTCTACAACTGCATAGAGATAGAAAAGTCACAAATAGTCTTCATACCTTCACTCTCACATCCCCATCCAGCCCTGCTCTGACATTAGCCATGTGTTGGAAGGAAACCCCCAAATAGGGAAAGTCTATCACACAGGTGTGGACAGAAACCTTGTGTACTCAAGATTCAGTTATGGGGAAAACCTGTTTGTATTTAGTAGGTTTTTGCCCTGTTCCAACTTTAGACCTTCCCTGACTACATGGATAGGGTGGTGGTGAGTCTAGACCAGCGTTTCTCAACCTTGGCAACTTGAAGATGTGTGGACTTCAACTCCCATGGCTGGCTGGGGAATTCTGGGGGTTGAAGTCCACACATCTTCAAGTTGCCAAGGTTGAGAAACACTAGTCTAGAAGCAGCTAAGTGACATTGTGGATTGGCCAAAAATGCCACCCACTCACCCACACACAATTTTCTAAGCGTGCTTTGTTCTTCCTGAGTAAGACAGGCTTGGTGCTGTATACGCTAGCCATGTTACTTAGGAGGCTACACAAATCGCCATAGCTATTGTGTGACAGTAAAAGAGGAACAGATAACTCCATAGTTCAGCTGATTCTACCCACTCTGGAAAATCCTCGGATGCAAGAAAGGAAAAAGAGCCAACCTGCCTTTTGCTCACTTTCGACTCTGTCAACCATTCTGATAATTTCCATTCCGTCCCTGAGTTTCAGCACAGCCATGATTACCATATTTCAATAGGTCCCCCTGTGTGCTCAGAGTAGGAATGGGCAAAGGACTTACTGGATTACATGCCTGATTTCCCCTGAAAGCTTCTTCTTCCAGTAAATATTGCAGCAATTTGAAAGGATTACTTTCCTGTGTCCCTCTCAATTTTTCCAACTATTTTTGATCTGCTGGCACCAGCTGATAGTCACTTAAGGGTGACAACAGCACTCTCATCAATTTCTTGTAAAGGTGGACACATTACGCTTCCCAATCAAAGCTGCGGGGTCCCCAGAGGCCAGTGGGGGGAGAGAGTTATTGGTTTCCACTGCAGATGGGGCTTGAGATTTCTTTAGGAAAATGACTCCCTAACGTCTTCTGTAATTTGCAAACAGTATTTGAGGTTTTGAAACATCTGCTGTGGGTTGAGAAATATTCAGGTTAATGTAGTCTGAAGAAAGCTTTCAGGATTTTTAAAAAAATTCTTATTTGTGTTGTTTTCCCTTGTTTCTTGCTGCTAATTGAACCTTTTGAAAGTAGGAAATAAAATGTCTGCTAAGTTAAGTAAACTCTATCAAGCCTTCCATGTCTTTATACTATCTCCCTACAAATCCAGAGGCTGTTTTTTTAGCAACTAAGATGAGCATTTGACTTTTGCTTTCCCTCTATTTTTTATTTATTTATTTATTTTGTCTGCAATAAGCTTCTATGGGGAACCCAGAACATTACCTTTTTACATGTATGTATGACTCAGGGGGCGCCCTCATTCCCTCCAGGAAAGGAAAAGGTAAAAGATAAAGTCTTCCAAGTTGAGTTCAGTTCATGTACACATCTATCTTGACAATGATGTAGAAGTGATTTGCCATACCTTCTCCCCAATCCAGCTTATAGTCTCGGTATTTCCAAGTTCTCTCCCATCCAGGCCTGACCCTGCTTAGCTTTTTGAGACCATTTTTAGGAATGCAAACTTATTTTTCAGAAAAAGAAAAGTGAAAGTGATGGTGATGCAAGAGAGTGATATCCACTCTAGATATATATTAACTAGAGTATACACTATTTGAAATTGACTTTCTCTAATGCAGTGTTTCTCAACCTTGGTGACTTGAAGATGTGTGGACTTCAACTCCCAGAATTCTGGGAGTCAAAGTCTACACATTTTCAAGTTGCCAAGGTTGAGAAACACTGCTCTGATATAATGCATTTTTATACACTTCCTTTTATTATTTGTTTATACAGATAGATTTCTTTTAATGTGTACTTTTTTTTTTTTTGCAAATGAGTATTTCCCATAAACCAATGCTTTCTTCCCACCCCCACCCCCATGTGCTAATTTCTCTAATAAACATTTTGGCACATACTTCCTCTTAATATATGTACACAACTTTTTGAATTACACAGCATATTGCATTATTCTGAAAAGTGTGAATTGTGAAATGTAAATGCATTTTGATTCAGATATAGTTATCCAAGGTGTGAATTGAGTAAGTTCCTATATAGACTAAACAAATTCCTCCTCCACCTCTATTTCAGGATTTGGGGACAAATCACTAGAAATCTTTCTAGCTACCAAGAAGTGGAACAATTACTTGGATAAACTAACTGTAGCTCACCAAAGTACTCTATCAGAGACATACAAACAAATGAAGCTCCATCTTCTCAAACATTATTTTTTTAAGGAGAACTTCTGTTTCTTTTAACTGAAGGAAATAATAATCTTACTTAACCAAGAAGACCACTTGGTGAATTTGCTGGAAATATTTATTGATGTTCATCAGACTGCTGCACAAGATCAATTGACTTCACCACTTTGACACCTCCATTCTGATTTACATGTGAGTGACATCAATTTTATTTTTTTAGTACTGACTAGTGTTGATTTAGTGATTGATTCCTTTGCTTGTTGATAGTAATTGTTTTAGAGATTACTTTATTCTACAATGTATGTCAGAATAAAAAATAGGTTAGAATTGTGTATTAGGATATAATTTGAGTGCCAAAAGAACCCCAAAGTTATTTCATCTAAATTATAATCAGCTCCAGTGATCTCTATAATGGAAAGATTTTATTCTTCCTTTTTCTTTCAGAACGATGTATTTACTCTTAGAAAACCCGATTCATTTTCAGATATACTCAAGTTTCTAAAATTATTCATACCTGCTTAACATTTAAAGAAGAAGAATGTTTATTGGATCTCACATTAAATTCTAAGTTTGTGTTACTCTTTGCATTGCAGATAATGAGTTCTACTTGAGAGGTGAGTTACTGATAGCTTTTGTACTACCATTAGGATTTTTAACCATCCTCTTTAAAGCTTCATGTTAATTTCTAAGGGTCTATTAGCCATATTTGCAGAGAAACTAAAAAAGAAGAATTGTCCCTTAGAGCCATCAACCAACCAACCAGAAAATTTCAAACTGCTCTAACTTAGAGTTGGCAGAATAAACAAACCTCAAACAAATACACATTAATGCACACATAGTAAATGGCTTGTTTACACATTATTTTACATATGTGACTTTTGGCAATAAGAAAAGCTGGGAATGACAGCCCATTGGTATGGAAGCCTGGAAATCATAGCCATGGTAAGTGGGCTGGATAAGTGAATGGAAGACAGGCAGAAGGAGGTGAAACCACCTGGAGACTTAATTTCCCCCCCATGCCATCTTGTATGGATTGTAATTCATTCTGGTAGATTTGGCAGGTCCAAAAGTAGTTTAAGAGATTGAGGAAAAGGAATTTGATGAACAGGTTTAATGACCACTCATTTATGGATCATTCAAGCTTGTGACAGCACTGAATGACTGGTACTTATGGCAGGTCCTCAAAGTTCCAGTGTCGCAGAGCCCCCACGGTCACGTGATCATGATCCGGGCACTCGGTAACCGGCCTGATTTCCAACCATGACAACATCCCATGGTCACATGATCACAATTTGTGACTTTCCCTCCCTTCACAAGCAAAGTTAATGGGGAAGCTGGCAGGAAGCCAGAAGTCGCAATCACATGAGGTCCTTTCTTAACAACCCATGTAGTTCTCACTCAATGGCAGTAACCAGGGACTGCTGGAACTGCCGTCACTAAGCAGTGCAGTCATGTGACATTGCACTTTATGACTACATCGCTTATGTAGTCGATGCAGTCATTCCATTACAATGGAAATTCTGGTCCCAATTACCGTTATTAAGTAAGCCCATAAAACTGTATACCTCTTTATAATGGTTGGGTATCAGAACTGTCAATCAAAGCATGGTTATGTAAGACACTGCCTCCCAGTATTTATTTATTTACGAAATGTATGAAATTTATTTGTTGTTGTTCAGTCGTTAAGTCGTGTCCGACTCTTCGTGACCCCATGAACCATATTGTGCCAGGCCTTCCTGTCCTTCACTGCCTCCCTGAGTTTGCTCAGTTTCATGCTCATTGCTTCGGTGATGCTATCTAGCCATCTCATCCTCTGCCGTCCTCTTCTCCTTTTGCCTTCCATCTTTCCCAGCATCAGGGTCTTTTCCAAATTTATACACCACCTCAATCTGTTACGACTGTAGGTGACTTACAAAATATGCAGCAAAAGTACAAAATGCACATACAAAATCATCAAAAGTCCAGAGAAAAACCCAACAATCATTTAGGAAAATGCAGAACCTTACACAAGGGGTCCCTCAGCCACTCTAACCCAGGGCCTGGAAGCAGCCAAATTTGAAGGGTTTACTTAAATAGGGCCAGGGGGTCCATAACAACCTCAGAGAGAATGGTGCTCCAGAGGGCAGGGGGTTTGACAGAGAAGAATCCTTTCCTGAGTCCCACCAGTGACATTGTTTAATTGATGGGACCCACAGAAACAGTGGGGGATCAGTGGTCTTTCAGATAACCAGGCCCTATTCCTGAGGGAAAGGAGAATGGAGGTGAGGGGAGAAGGGTGGAGTGGGTCTGAGAGTCTGAGCCTAGGAAAACTTCCATCTGTCAAAGTAACAAATTTACAAATACGTATTTAATTCTAGGAAAGCAAAGATTTAAAGCCTACAGGCCCTTTGTAATATTAAGGGAAACTGCTTGCAACCCACTTAAAATATTTAATAAAAATTAATTTGTTTCCTTATTTAAATATTAAAGTGACTATGCTATTCCATATCTTCTCCACATTCCACCAAGTCATGTTACTCAAGATGCATTCAAAGAAATAGAAGAAAAGCAAAATCATTTTCAAACAATTTCCAAGGTTTGTTCCTTGTCTTGCTGGTGGCAGAGCTATGCAGAACTTCCTGATATCTAGCAGTTTCTTCCTGCATAATTGCTATCTGCTTCTAATCAGCTGTTTCCATCAGTGAGAAAGGCCATGCCTTTCTACACAGAAGCTGTTCTTACTTTGGGCAATTGGGCAATTATCTCAACTCTTTGCTGAAGTAGAAAAAGATGTCTCCATGAGACTTCGTAAAGCATCTTAGGACACAAAGGGAGGGAGGTCACCCACAATCTGCACATCTATAGGTGGTAGGTTCCCACAAACATTTAGTCATTTAATTATCTGGTTAGCTAATTTTATTTCTTTCTCATCTTTCCACCTGGGCCTCCATGCGGTGCATTATGCAGTCTGTCCTCTAACCATCCAGTAAGATTGTATGGCTTGAGAAGACAACTGGCCTTAAGTCACCCAATGGAGCTTCTATGGTTGAAAGTGGATTTGAATATGGATCTTCCTGATACTAATCCAATACCTGAGCCATTGATCTGCTCCAGCATTGTGGTTCTTATGATTTTATGGTATTCCTAGGCCCCAGGTGCACTATTTAAATTTCTGGCAGAACCTTGGGTGATGCAACTTCAGCTCCCAAATTCAGCTACCCAGTGTAAACTTTGAGGAACGAGAACATTACCAACCAACCCAAAGCAGTGTAAACAATGGTTAGAGCCAACACTTTGGGAAGGAACCTGTGTAATTATCTATCTAATAGAATTATCTATTCTGTAGGCTGTGAAATTTTAGCAGAAGGGTAGAGAGTACAATATGTAATGTTATGCATGCTGGTTAGCCTTATCTTTAAAAACAACACTATTTACTATTTTTTTTCCTTTTATTATTTTTTTAAAATTATGATTCATTTAAGAACACATTTTGAAATGATCCTGTTGACTTCAAGCTCAAACCTTAATACTCTGTTAAGGGATCTTTTTTTTCCCCCTTTGACTACCAACTAATTTATTTGGGTGTGTGGGAGGGGAGAGGGTCAACCTCTTTTTTAAAGAAAAATGTTTGTCATGTTTATGGCAAATGTCTGACTCAAACTGTCCACCTACATCTTCTTCAGATTTGGCCAAAAGACTCCAACTTGATAAATGTGGACTATAGATCTGCTGCAGCACAAACACATGAACAGATGAGGGGATTATTCATCGCTTATTTCCTTAAAAGGAGGGCAAAAGAGGCCCTTAATTGCTCTGGGCCTTCCTCACTAGCTAGTGTTCAGATGCTTAGAGAAGGAGTGCAGCTTTTTTCAAACTGAAGACCACACTTTTCCTTTAAATGAGGTGCTGGAAGCTACAAAGAGCAGGTAGGATCAGAACAAAAGCTAACTTTGATCTTATTTAAGCTTATATTAACTAAAGTTAATCTGATTTGTAGAGTCATACACAAGGGGCATTGGAGGACATCTTAGAGATCAACTACTCCAACCCCCTGCCCAGCACAGAAATTTGGTACTACAGCATTACTCCTCATTTATTTAAACCTTTCCCTATCATGTTAGACATTTAATTTTGATTACACTGGGGTACAACAGAAAAGTCAGAGAGATAGACAATATTTTTGGCTTGGGAGCATATTTGGAATTTTGAGAGTATGTGATGGACATATTCATAAAAAGATTTTTGTGAGAATGCCCACCGCGTGCTCACAAAATACCACATGCTCTCATACTCACAAAATCTTGCTATGGGAAATTTGCCCATTTGTGAAATGACTCCTATAATCCCCAAACACCCATTTAAAACTAACCCTCCTACCCACTATCATTTTTGGGTTGTATGAGTTGGTTTGGAGTTGAGCGGCCCCTAAATCAAATAAACAAACTTTATTTGTATAAAGTTTATCTTGTAGGGCCCAAAGGCATGGCAAGAAAGAAAACACAATGTCAGAGATTGCTTCTTTACTTTGTAATATGCCAATTTGCTTTAAAAATGTATTTAAAGAATCATAAAAAACTTAGATTAAGTGGAGAAACTAGTTAGCACCAAGAGAGATTACTGGGAGCACATTGGTATAAATAGGCCACATAACGGCTGTACCTGTTTTAAAGCCTTGCATGCCTACTCTAATTAAAGCTTGATGAATCAACTTTTACAATAGAACCACTTTGGTTCTATTCAAGCATTCACATTTCTGGAAGAGTCAACATATGTGCTCTTCTGATAACACCCAGAGAGCTCAAATGATATTGGCTCCTGCAGACACTTGGAAACTGAGCATGAATATGAATTAAACCTTCTCACATAAGGCTGTATGCAGATCGGCCTGCTTGTGAGCCAGGAACCTCAATATCGCCATCCTAGCTCATGTGGAAGCCAATAGTTATCTCCTGCAGATATTCATGTTGAAGCTCTAGCTACAGAATGATTGATTTGCTGAGATATTATGCAGACATGCCAAGAATCCCATGAAAGGGAACTCCTCCAATCAGCCTCCTTACAATCAGCCATGAAGGAGCTTTCCAAAATGATGACAATTCTTGGGTTGTGGGAGTCCAACAGGCTCTTTCCACACAACTGCTACCATCTAGACCTGAATTAATTAGGCAGAATTCTGTCTGAAGTGTTGATTCAATTGAAGTTTGCAATCTGATCTGATTTCGAAAATTTGTTCAATTCCCTTTTTTTGCAAATCAAAGTGCTGAGCTGATTCAGTTTGAACTTCTGAATATAAAGGGGGAGAAATACCTCATATCTGACACGAGAAATCATTCAGATCATCTAAATTGGAGGCATCCAGTTTGATTATTCAACTTCGCTTTCCAATTCAGTTCAGAAAGGGGATGTGACTCAAACGTTTGCCTGAATTGCCTTTGAATCACATCTCCAAACTGAATATTGAAATATCTTCTTAATGCAACTTCACCTTCAATCCAGAAGTATTCTCCCAATTTTTTAGAAGAAGGACCAAATTCCTATCGTTATCTGAATTTTGGTCTATCTTGTTGATCTCCTCACAAGTTCTGAAGTTAGCTATTTTACTGGGCTCAGGGCTCCTGACTTTTCTGCCAATCACCATGTTGCTCTTTTAGTCCCTGATTATTTCTATAATGGAAGCTCCTAATTTTAATTTCTGGTAGGGCTCCTATAACCTAGGCCATGGATGGGCAGCCTTTCAGAGGTCAAGATTCACACTCACCAATTTTAGGGGCTGTGAGATACAAAGCGGTTGGGGTCATATCCCATCTGCAAACAGGGCTGAGTATGGAAGAGAACCTTGAAAATTATCTCAGTTTTTTTTTTAGTTGCAATATACCCACTTTAGGGCATACACCACAGTTTGCATCTGTTTCCCTCTTCCAGTGGTTGCAAACTGCCTTCATTTTCAGCACTCGTAATCAAAGGGGCCTTCAAGAGCCATGAAAAGGGGACTCAGGACTGTCTGCATCCCCAGAAGAGCTGACTGTCCTCCCCTGGGGATGTTTTGTAAGCAAGAGAAATGCTTTAAAAAGTGAAATACTTCCAGGACTGCAGATACAGTCATAGCAGAAACTGTCATCTGCTGCACTGTTACCACTTTAAAAGGCACAGAAGCACTGCCAAAAAAGAAAAGAAAAAGAAAAAAAAGCTGGCAGGACTAATCAGATTACTTTGCAGATGGCTATTGTGATCTTGGCTAACAGATGGCCATTAAGATGTTACTTAAATACTATTACTTAGCTATATCTTATTTAAGAGATTTCTCTTAGTATTTAGCCAAAACAGGCTCCCTGCGATATCTACTCATTAGATTGAGTTCTGCCCTTTTGTGGAACTGAAAACAAATCAGCTCACCCTCTTTGTCAAAGTGTTTAATACATCTGTAATATAAATGCCTCATGTAGATCGTGTTGTGAAATTCCACTTCTCTGAGCTACAAATATATTTTTTAACGAAGGTAAAGGAAACAAACCACATGTGTTAAAATGAGTGCAAGGGTGGTTCTCCCCACCCTTTCTGCTTCATTGAATTCAGTGACAAATTGAGTATCTTTTGAGGCCTGCTGAAGTCAAGCAATGCTGCATTAGTTTCCGGCTGAAGTAACTGGACCATTGATCTGGAAAATATCAGAAAACTAACTGTAATCAAACTAACTGTAAGTCTACATACCTATAGTTGATCCCACTTGTCTCTTATCTCTCGATTGTTTTGATCTTCTTCACAGTCTGTAGTAGATACCAAGCACAGTTAGTCCCCGGCTTAAGAATGCCTGGTTTACCGACAACCCATAGTTAGGAACAGAACCTATTGTAGCAAAATTTGAGTTAAACACACCATGATTTGAGTTAAATACACAATAGTTTGAGTTCATTTCACAATACTACTTATACAGTATTATACAATAATACTGTTCCAGCTTTCATACAAATTCAACTTAAGGACAGACCTTGGGGATGGAATTCCCCAAGTTCTTAAATTGGGGACTACCTTTATCTCAAGGCAGGAAATTGCCTTCTTACTTGTTTCTTTTCCAAACGGCAAAACACCAGTTGCCTTTATGGTTTTGCATAAAATAACAATTGCAATAAGACAAACTGGCAAAAGACTTTCATAAGGCCACCTAAGAATCTGAGAAAATTTAAACAAAAATGGAATCTCCTTATCAGGTATATTAACAAAACATGCCCACAACAGAAATTAGTAGACACTCATTGAACAATATCCTGGTTCCTAAGTTCCCGATGAAGAAATGGCAGTGCTTGATCACATAGCAGCCGCACTGCTATTATTATTACTGCTGTTGTAATTTATTATTAATACCCTCTTATTATCACCACAATAATCAGAAACAGCCATCTGAAATCATCACGGCTTCTAAAGGTCATCAGCAGTTTTGTAACTAATCAACCAGCAACGTTCACCAGTTCAGAATATTAGCAGCATGCATGCATTCCTGTTTGCTGTTCACCAGCTGAGGCCACTGCTTACCTGGGAACTCTCACAATCATTCCTGTGAAAAATAAGAGGCTGTCACTTTAAATTTGCAGCAGCATCAGAGAAATGTCAGCTTCATGCTAAAAACATACAGTGAGACACATTTTGTCTGACCCGAACTCATCACATCAATTTGAGCTCATGAAAATGTCATTTCTAGCGTGCTTTTCTCCCCCAATCCCTTAACCAATTTCCAAGCTGAAACGGTATTTTCCTTCTGTTCATTGGTGAGTACATCTCTACCTTCTAAAATCAAAATCCAGTTGGATTATTGGATTTCTCTAAGTGACACTCTAGGTTTACTCTTCATCATTTGGCATGCTGTAGTGGGCAGGATGAGATCTTAGTTTATAAAGTAACCTATTTGTGCACATAAAGTTTTTTATGATACATACTTCTAAAAAATCCAACGTGCTGCAATTTCACACCTACCTTCACCCATAATAAAATTCTCATTGATTGCTACTGAAAATTGTAAGGATTTTAAAATGGTCCAAACAACACATGGGTGGAAAGGAGAGTAATATTGCTTATTAGTTAGAGGATTTAACATTGCAATAACATACCTGATGGCAAGTTGTTTGGCATCTGCCTAAGACAAATTCTTTTTCAAGCATTCTCACAGAATCTCTTTAGCAAGATTTCTTGAGAAGAAATGGAGTCACAAGAATTCCAGCAACTGAACTATTTCTCTTCTAAAGCCAGCATGGCCCCAAAGAACATTAAAACAGAGTCTTCATTATTTTCTTTAGAACTGCCTTCCTGTGAATCAGAGAAGTGGCTGGTCTCTTCACTGATGAGGAGGAGCTTGAAGCTGGTTGTTTACATAATATAGGCTGTGGTGCCCACGCTGATGAATCTTCTCCCCGCCCCCCAAGGTGAGGTTGGCCTCATCACTGTTGAACTTGCAGAGGTCCCTCAAGACCTGGTTATGCCAGCAGGCCTGGGGACCCCAGGGGACGGTGAGCTAGTGAGGTGGCTCCATTATTTTTAACAAACTTCATCTATTATTTTTTGTTTTAGTTTGGTTTTTATTCTTTTAATGTCTTTATTGACTGCTTTAGCCCTGTTGTATGCCACCCAGAGTCACTTGCTTGTGAGATGGGCAGCTATACACATTGTATGTATGTATGTATAAATAATAATGGTCTCCTGAATCTTTCTCCATTTGCGAGCCAGCCATTACACTTGATGTATATTTCTAATTTCCAAAATCTTTATGAACACAGAATTTCAGCTCACAGGATAAGATCCTGGGAGTTGAAATCCAACTTATCTGGAGGGCCCCAGGATGTGGAAGATTATTTAAATGAGACTGATATATTATTCTGCTTTCTCAAATGGACACAATTTGAAAGGATTTATAAAACCATAAAATAACTGCTCTGTCTTGGAGACATTAGGGTTATCTTTAGGAAGAGAGCTGCGTTAGTCTATGGTAGCCCAAAATCAGCATCTGGTACCATCTTTTCAGACTAACAAATTTGATTAAAAGGCATACGTTTTCATAAGCTAGTAATGTCAGCTTATGGCTTTTAATAAAATGTGTTAGTCTGCAAAGACACTATCAGATTTCTGAGTAGGGTTATCTGTAGCCCTATCCAGATGATAAAATCATTACGTGCTTTGTTTCAACAATTTCATTAATTGAATGTTAATATTTATAAGCTAACTTAGTGCATTAGGCTAAGTGTGAGGTGGACAGCACCTTGGCCTTCAGATGTTGAATTCCAATTCCTAGTAGCAGCACCTAAATTGACCAATGATGGGGAACGATAAAAACTGCAGAATTGCACTGAGCATCTGAGAGCGACATGATGGTTTAATAGACTAGGCTACACTCTAAAAAAGGAGGAATTTGGCTCTGGATTTTCCAGCTGCTGATCCCTCATGAAGGCATCCCACAGTCGTGTATTGATTAGGAAACATCACTTATATAAGACTCCATACATTTCATTTCTGCTTTTTGGGAAGGATTTGAATTGTTTAAAAATATGCCAGGGTACTTTATATTACAACCCTACCTGGCTTATTCAGATGACATTTAAAACCATCTTAAAAATGTGAGGCTAGGAATAACTTCATGAAACCTAATGAGTGTTCGCTTGTTCATTTTTGATTAGACCAAGCCAGAATTATCCTGCTCAACTCCATATCCTAAAAACACTTAACAGCTCCATAAAACTCAATTGGGCTCATTTCTGCAGGGCATAGAGTTGCCCTCCCAGACTGTTTTTCAGAAAAACCAAGGCTATTCTATTGATATAATATTGTTTTCACACTTGTTTTACCTTTAGCCTTTATCTTCTGAGATAAATTTATGTCAAATCATGCCCGCATGGTTTTCTTTATGTCTCCTGGGCTATTGTTACCATAATGAATCTATCCTGGCTTCTTCTGCTCTCTCTTCACACATAGGCACTAGAGAGAAATTTAGTCCACTATTCCAAATGACTTGGTGGTTTGTCTGGACCATTGAGGCTCTTTTTAGCACTCTGCTCCTCATGAGGTCACTGATCCTTGAATAGCTGCTAGCCAGGAATGTCATAAGGTAAGATGTCTCACCACTAGTATTCCAGGGAAGAAAAATAAGGAATTGTACCCATTTGAATGCATACATGAACAGTTGGCAAAAGTGTCACTAGCCCGACTTCTCAAAGCATAGGAAGTATTATCAGGAAAACACAGCTGGTAATGGTTTGGGAGTGGAGTAGAATGGATAGGAGAGAACAATCGCTAAGTGAACGTGATATTAAATTATTTTATTTACTTTTCTTTTGGGGAAGCTTAAGATAGGAGTATACATTTTTAATGGCCAAGGGCAACATTTAATGATTTTCTAGAGCCAAGAACTCAATGGCAGGGAGAAATGATGCAAAGTGGGTGGCTCATTTCCCATGTTTTTCTTTTTCTTATAATTTTTATTAAAGAGGTTTTCAACAGAATAAAAACAGTACAAATTTTAAGTTGAAAGTAAGAAGAATAAGGAAAAGTTAGAAGTTAAAAGTAAGTGAAGAAGAAATAAAAAAGAGAAGTAGAAAAGAAAGACATAGAAAAGAAAAAGAAGAAGATTACAAAGAAGTGGCTTCTGGTCTTCTTAACAGCAGTTATAAATGCATTTATATTTTACTCTAAGATAACATCATAATTTCCTTCTTTCCATAATCTACCCTTTCTAATTATCAAATCTAAAAATCACAAGTTCATTTTTTCTTCTTTTTTCACCCAAAAGTCCTGAGGGGTTCCCAGTCACTAATAAATGTAGTAGTTGATCTTTTTCTAAGCAAACAAGTTAATTTTGCCATCTCTGCTAGTTCCATCATCTTCACCAACCATTCCTCCATTGTGGGTATTTCAAAGTCTTTCCATTTTTGTGCATAAAATCATCTCACAGCAGTAAAATCATATATAAGAATAGCCTTCCATGGCTCTTTTCTAATTGTCTGTCCATTAATCCCAGCAAAAAAAATGTTCTGGTTTCAACTGAATATTAATTTTTAAAATTCTTTGTATCATTGCGTGTATTTGAACCCAAAATTTTCTGACTTTTTTACAGGCTAGGCATGATAAAATGACCCTTCATGCTGTCCACATTTCCAACATAAATTTGAAGTACCTTTATACATTGTAGACAATTTTTCCAGAGTCATAGACCAACAGTACATCATCTTATAAAAATTCTCTTCTAAGTTATAACATATTGTAAATTTCAGTCCTTTTAACCACATATTTTCCCACTGTTCCATCAATACGTTGTGTCCAAAGTTCTTAGCCCATTTTTGTCATATACTCTTTCATTTGTTCTTCTTCCATTTCAGATTTCAATAAAAGTTTATACATTTTAGCAGTTACATGTTCATCATTTGTACACAGGTCAACTTCCAATTCTGTCTCCTGCTATTCAATCCCAAATGTCCTATTATTTTCTTTAAATCTTTCTCTTAACTGTGCATACGAAAACCACTGATTCATTTCCCATGTGTGAGGAAGCTCTGGTTTAGGTGTGTGTGTGTATGTTATTTTAGGGCTTAATTATAGTATTTTCTGTCTCAAAATGGCAAGAAACTATGTTTTCATAAAACTACCCCCCCCAAAAGGCTTGGAGGTTCCTGGCTTAAACTGAAATATATTGATCAACATATAAACAATTCCTTCCTGAAGAATTGTATAATAGATAAAGAGGCAAGCTTATATACTGTTTTTTTGGCAGTGAATGGTAACTGGAGGCTTAAAGGTTGAATCCTGTTAACTGAGTTCCCCTTTGCCATTAGTTACCAATGGCAAAGCGAGGAGAGATGGGGAGGAAGAGGTGGTCATGGCAACCGGATTTACTGCTACTATATTTAGGTGGGGCCTGGTCATGGCAATTACAGCCTCCCCTTGAAGTTAGATAAGGTATCTATCATCATTAATACTCCTGGAATCTAGGACTCCTATGTTGTTAATGAAAGCCTGAAAAGATCAAAGTAACATTGGTCCAGCTGTGGACTGTAAAATGGATGTGAATCTGCAGTTTATTCATAAGTAGGAATTTAAATAATTTCAATAGGGTATTAACATTCTATAGAACTATACCTGTGAATTTTGAACCTGTTCCATATGCATCAGGTGTCTCTTTAGCATCTATTTATTTATTCTGCCCTTCATCAAGGAATTCACAACCATGCATGAGATTCTTCTTTCCATGCATTTGTAACCGATTAACTCTTAGACACAGAGTGAGTAATGATCATTTCCCCTAGCAATACCGAATTAAAATGTTCATCTGTTCATTCAATAGCTTCCTATGCTTTGTGGATCCAAATCTCTTCCACTGTCATATTGGAAACTAGAGTTGAAAAAGTTACAGAAACAGAGTGGAAGGGCCTTTTAGGACATTTAGTGTGACCTCCTGGTCACAGGCAGAAAATGAGATCTGAGGCATGCTCAACACTGGATGTCCAACCTGTACTTAAATCTTCCTTTCAAAGGAAAGGCTTTGCTTAAAACCTTATACCTTGAGAAAACTAATATTATCATTAACAGAAATCACAGCTCCTTTCTATTCAGGCTTGTCAAATTGTATCTAGAACCTTCACTACTGGGTACCACTTCTTAGGAATACAGACAGCTCAGAGCATGTCCAGGGCCAGCAACCAAACTGAAAAATGCCTGGAAGGAAAGACTTATGAGGAATGGTTGGAGGCATTGGGTATGTTTGAAGTGGAGAAGAGATGACTGCAGGGAGACTGTAGAAAATGGGGCAGAATAAGTTCTATTGTGTTTCCAGAAGAAAGGACAAGAAAAAAACCTTCCTTAATTATAAGGAAGTAGATTTTGGTTGCTCATCAGGAAAAAGAATCCTAAAATAAGAGTCTTCAACAATGGAAGTCTACCTTGGCAGGTGGTGAACTCTCCCTGGCTAGAGTTTGTTTTTTAACAAAGGTTGGATGGCATCTGTCAGAGACGCAGTAGAGATTCTGCAGTAGTGAATTCCTGCGCTGATAAAGGCATTGGACTAGATGTTCTTCAAGGTCCCTTGCAACCTTACATTTTATGATTTTATGATATTCTCTGGGGCAGCAGAGAACAAATCTTTGCCCTGTTCTCTCTGGTGGCTTTTTAGATATTTGAGGAATAGTTGCAAATCCTGCCTTGATCTTCTCCAGCCTGAACTATAGAAGAAATTATTTTCTTTCTGAAACTTGTAAATTTCACTTAGCATAAAGTGACCTTAGCCATAACAATTACAGTGTTTTAACATAAGTAGTAGGACTATGCAGATCTCTGAAGAGGTACTTTGTTTCAGTAAAGCTTAAGCAAAGCATTTCCTCCAAGCTTCTTCATAAAGGAACTGGCCCCTTCACTTCCACAAGCAAAGTGGGACAGCTGTGTTGCTTCACTTTATCTGCTCTAAATACTTTGATTGGTACTTGCAATAAGCCTCTTCTGGTTACTGCAAGTGCCAGTTGAGGTGATGAGATTTGAGGTCTTGGCAAGGAAAAATGTATTACTTCTGCAGCACAAAATGCTCAAGACAAATCAAAGCTGCCTCACACAGACCTAGTGATTTAAGGTACTGATGCCAAAGTTCTTGTAAAAATGTCAGAATACACTTGATACAAATAGTGACATAAGCTGACACAACAAGACACATAAGTACACGTGGGTAATGATTTCCCCCCCCTTAGGTCATGCAACATCAAGGTTATCCAACAGAAAAGTCACCCAACATCACTGTCATCATATGCCATCCCATGTTAATTCAAAATGGAGAATTCTGAGCATTATGCCCCATATTCCAAACATAGAAAATCCTAGTTTTTGTGTACAGGAATTTACTTTTCTCCTTTTTTAACTTGGAAAAGAGTGATTATGATCTTGCTTAAATAAAGCTTTCTAAACTTTTAGTGCCATGCTGGAAATAGGCAGAGGTAATTAATATTTAAGTGCAAACCCTGCATTTTAGGTAGTACCCTCTTCTGAATATATTTGGATTTATTTATATCCTGAACATGTTAAGACCTAAATTTAAGAAGGCTCACTACCTCATACAAAGAACAAATTCGTGCTTTCAACTATCTCATCTTCATGAAGGTTTCTGAAATAAATTATTTCAAGACTTGCCTTACTCATTTATGCATGCTTGATGAATAAATGTTTGGTAAATAAAACTATTTATCACTTTTGGGAAACTTTCAAGTCCAACTTTTGTTGAACAGATCCTGTCGAACATATCAGGACCCAAAAAATGTCAGCTGTATATAGGAACAGAAAATTGTAAATGTTGAAAGTATGAATTTAAAAAATCATCTGAGAGAAAAAGAGAACGGATGTAAGATTATGTCACAAAATAATAGATTGAGCCTCTTAGAAGTTACCAGTGTGAGAGATTTGAAAAACGCTGTTCTTATCTTGCACACTTGGACTATAAAGAATATGATCTACAGTTCAGACCCAGTGATTTGCAAGGAGTAACTATGAATAACCTATTTGTTAAGTCTATTTCTAGTTTCTGTTTTAATTGGGTGTCATATCTATTGAATCAACCCAGAATTCTCACTCAAGGCTCAAATGACCAGACTCAAGTTATCCTATTTCAGACACATTATGCGAAGACCTAGCTCTCTGGAGAAAGCTACAGTGCTGGGAAATATGGAAGGAAAGAGAAGTAGAGGAAGACCAGCAGCAAGGTGGATGGATTCAGTTACAGTGGTGATGGGTCCACCATTGGAAGTTGTAAAGGACCAGGTTAGGGACAAATGATCATGGAGAAAATCTATGTGGTTGTTCACCAACTTGATGGCACATCAATCAATCAATCAATCAATCAATCATCACTGTTATTTCAAAGGTTTGTGAAAGGGAAAAAAATCCTTCTGGATTCAGGCAACTGTTGAAGCATCAAATAAGAAATGCATAAGGTGACCTTGGGCCAGTCACTCTCTCTCAGCCTTGGGAAGGTGGCAATGGCAAACCACTTCCAAAATCTTGCCAGGAAAACTGCAGGAACTAGACCAGGAGTCAACACTGACTTCAAGGCACAACAAACAAACAAACTCAAAAGTATCTACTTCCATTTGAAAATTAATGATGCTCTTTGCCCTGAATCAGCTGTTCTTGGGAGACCACTGAATGTCTTCTCTCTTGTGATGGATAACTTCCTTTGTTAAATTCCATCTCAAAGCTCAAGCAAAAAGCAGCACAGACCAGAATACTTGCCTTCTGGTTTATGTGTTGTGTAAAACAAATTCATTGCTGAATACAAGTAGGTTTCACTGTGAGGAGCTTTTTCTTGAGATTTCACATTAACCCAATATAGCTCATTTTATCAGTTTTCAACAGTATAGACTGTGCTTTATTTCCTGAATTTGGGAATACAGCATATTATTATCATGTCACAATAGCTCTTTCTCAGAAGATTCAGAAAATGTCCTTTATGCCATTTCCCCGTGGTTACTTGTTTAGTACATTTTTACTTTGTCCTTCCTCTAACAGCTCTAAGGAGCTTTCTCTAAGAAGATCACCCCTCATTTTATCCTCACAGCAACAATGCTGTGAAATAAACAGTTGAAAGAAAATGACTAGCCCAAAGTCATCCTGTGGCTTCAAGCGAGGACTTGAACCTGGGTCTTCCCAGTCCCAGGACAGAATTCTACCATGAAAAAAATGCTAAATCAGGTTCTGAAGATCTCTTTTCAGACTGACAGATGCTCTAAGGACAAAGTGATGTCCTTCTTGGCTCTAGTATTTAAAATCTTTTTTAAGGAAACAACGCAAAAATACAAAGCATCTTATAAAACAATGGGCCATTTCTTTTGGCAAGATCAGTGTCAAAGCGATAGACACATGAATGAGAGTTCAGACTTCTGACATCTACTTTGGCATTGATTGATTGATTGATTGATTTAACCAGAACTTCGAAAACTACCAACTATTATGTTCCCTAGGTCCCACCACATGAACATATAAGGCCTTATGACTTCAAACTTCCAGAGCAGTGTTTCTCAACCTTGACAAGTTTAACATGTGAGGAAGTCCTCACATCTTAAAGTTGTTAAGGTTGAAAAACACTGCTCTAGAGAGTGGGAATAGCCTGCTTGGCAATAGGAATATTACTGCAACATTGATGTATGAACTTAGAAGGATTCCCATGTAATACCTTAAAAGGTATCAAGATTAAAAAGGTATTAAGATTAAAAAGGTATTAAGAAAGTTACTATAAGAAGAATAATCCTTTAAAAGGAATTGAAACATTAATGGGAAAACTAAAAGAAATTGGTGCATTAGCAGTTTTAATATCAACAAACAGAAGACAAAGATGTTAACAAAAATATGAAAATAGAAGATCGAACAGAATTGATGCATAAAATTGGTTTTAAGATTGAGAAGAAAGTAAAATATCTGGGTATCAGTATGACAAACATGAACTGTATATTGTTTCAAAATAACTATGTTAAGACATGGAATGAAGTTTAAAAAAAAAATTAACATTAGACAAACTACAATTGTCATTGTTGGGAAGAATGTCTGTGATAAAAATGAATGTCCTGCCTAGAATGATGTTTTTGCTTCAGACAATACCTCTTTTGACAACTGATGCACCATTTGAACAGTGACAAAAGGATATATCTAAATTTGTGTGGCAGAGGAAAAAATCATGAGTTAAATATAAGCTGCTACAGGATGCAAAGGAAAGAGGAGGACTGGGGTTACCTGATCTGAAACTGTATTTTGCAGCTTGCTGTTTGGTTTGGATGAAAGGGTGGGTGCTGCTGAGAAATAGAAGGCTTTTGGGGTTAGAAGAACATGACCTGAGATTTGGGTGGCATGGATATCTGTGGTACAACAAAGTCGAGGTTAATGTGGATTTTAAAAATCATTTTGTTAGATGTGCCATATTGAGAATATGGAATAGATACACACTCAGGTTGTGCCTGAAAACACTTTGTGGCTTTCAGCACAAGAAGCATTTTTTAGACAAGAAATAATAGGCAAACACAAATGACTAACTTACGTGAGATACTAGAATTTTGTCAAGGGGAATGTAAAATAAAATCAAGAGAAGAACTGATGGCAGAGGGATACAGTTGTCAATGGTTCTCTTACACACAATTATTATAAAAATTTAAAGTAGACAAAAGAATTTGTGGTTTTGAACATTGTAAGACTGAGTTTGAAATAGAATTGTGTACAAATGATGAACATGTAATTGCTAAAATGTATAAACTTTTCTTGAAATTTGAAATCGAAGAACAATTGAAAGAATGTATGATAAAGTGGGCTAAAAATTTTGGTTATAATAGACAGATGGAACAATGGGAAAATACGTGGTTGAACGGATTGAAATTTACACTATGTTATAATCTTAAAGAGCATTTTTATTAAACAATGTACCATTGGTATATGTCACCAGAGAAATTGTCTAGAAGGTATAAGGGCACTTCAAATTTATGTTGGAAATGTGAACAAGAAGGGACATTTTATCATGTTTGGTGGACACGTAAAAAAGCTAGAAAATTCTGGATTCAAATACATACACTGATTCAGAGGATTTTAACGATTAATATACAATTGAGACCAGAGGTTTTTCTTTTGGGACTGATGGACAAACAGCTGGAAAAAAGTCATGGAACTTTATTTTTGTATATGATAACTATAGCAAGACTATTGTATGGACAAAGCTGGTAAGATTCGCATTAGCCACAATGGAGGAATGGTTGGTAAAGATGATGGAACTCGCTGAGATGGCCAAATTGACGTCTTTGATTAAAAGACAGTATCTGTGTTTATTGTTGACTGGAAACCCCTGATGGACTTTTTGTGGAAAATAGAAAAAAATGAACTTATGATTTATGGTTTTGATGATTAGACAGGATAGATTATAGAAAGAAGAGAGTTATGCTGTAACTTTAGAGAAAGAGGTAAATTTATAACTGTAGTTATAACTGCTGTAAAGAAGATTTGGAAGCCATTCCTTTGTATCTTTTTTTTCCTTTCTTTTCTATTTTTCTTTTACTTTTTTTCCTTTCTTGTACTTTTAGCTTTCTCTTTGATGTCTTTTTTTCTTTTTTCTTCCCTCCTTTATATTACTTTGTATTAGTTTTTATCTTCCTTTTTAAAACTTCTAATAAAATTACACACACACACACACACATATAAAGAATCCTCTAGATTTTTCTCTACCTAAATCATGATTATCAAATGATGATGATGGAGTGGGGAAGAGTTCCTGATTTTCAGGGAACAGTGAGTCAGAAGTCCACAATGACCAATTGAAGCCAGAGCTTTGTGGATTTTGAATCAGGACAGAAGAGGTTAGAACCATCCATTTCACCCTGGGTAAATCATACAGATCCAAAGCACAGCTGTGATACCTGACTGCATGGAGGCATGGCCCAAATTTGGTAATGTTAACAACACTTATCTAAGTCACACTCAACCAAATGCATATAACAAGAATGACAAGGGCAGGAGATTTCAAACTACCAGGAAACCACAATTCTGAGTCTAATTTGTTTCCAATTCCTTTCTCATTTTCCATCTTTGACTGGTTGGCAGATTCAAGCTTTGATCCAGTAATGATGCAATAAAGCTGATTAAAACAGGAACCAAAGGCCAGACTGCTAGCCTCTTGGAGGGAAATGTCTCATTTGCAAAGTTGCACGCATCAGTGGCTTGATTTACAAGTATTGATAAAATGGTGCTGTGGTTGCCTGCCTTGCAGTCATTGACTATTGCCAACTCTCCTCGAAGCAAAGGCTTCAGTTTTTCCCAGTGTTCTGCCAGATTGGCAATGAGCTTTCAAGTTAGCAGGATGTTAGGAGCAACAGTGGGGTTGTAGAGGATTCAGCTGAGACGTTCAAGATTTTTAATGGACCTTCCTCCCACCTGAACACAAAGAAGCTTTCCAACATCACCAACTGATTTGTTTCTTACAGAAGAATTGCAAATTTTTATAACATGTTGAGTATGTTTTCTTATTTATAGCAAAAATTAGATTTAGTCTTCAGGTATCAAAAAATAAAGAACAGGCAACATTTTCATGTCTTTCTGGAGACCTGAAGGCTGCAGTGGGCCATGAAAGTATATAAAATGGGAAGGGTTATATCACATACAGAGGCAGCATGGAGTTTCTTGCGGGGGTGTTGCAGGCATTCTTGAGGGTTTCCTTTTTCTTTGATTGCTAAAGTTAGTTTTAGGTTTAAACTACAGTTGGCGTGTCTCAAAATTGTGCCACAGACTTTCAGCTGTTGTTTTTTGGAGGGGGTTTCCAGGAGTCATTAAAAAAAAAGAGAGATTTTAGGGGACACATGCAATCTTGAGACATAAGTTATCACCCCAGTTTCCATCTTCGCTCCAGTATCCTATACAGGAGAAAGAAGAGTATTTTTCATAATATTGAGACTGATTAGAGACAGACAGAAGGCTATTAGATCTGAAAGGAAAGTATTGATTAAGTTTAAGATTAATGTTGTAGCATAATATTATATTATACTATATAATATTATATTATATAGTAGTATTGATTAAGATTAAGTTCTTCCTCCTGTTAGGTTCATGACTGGGCTCAAAATGTAGGCAATTCTGAGATCCCCAGTGGGACATGGTTTCATCAGCAATGCACAAAGAAAGGTAGCCTATGACATTCCAGATGTGGTGAACAATAACTTCCCAAAACTCCAGTTAATATCGCTATAGAAACCCTGTAAGTTGCATTTCTGCAGAATTTGGACCATGTGAAAGTTAGTTCTCACATGGCAAAATATACCAACACATGAACCAATAAAACCTTATTTCCCACCCCCAAATTTTCACTTTATTAGATCTTACAAACACAGCTCGCATTTGACACATAGCAATCACTGGAATTCTGTGTTTTTAGCTTTTCTATAATTAATGTTACTTAACATAATTGAATTGGTTCCAGTCCAGCCTCCTAGGAGAAGTCCAACTACCTCCCACTGCATACTTCTGCTTTAGGAAAGGTTTCAACCATCTTTTCCATTATTCACTTTGGATTCGTATCTCATTGTTGGCCTCTACAGTACAGTAGTAACAAGTGTTTTGTTGGATCACAACAAAGGGTTATCTTATACCTGTAGTGGTGAATTATATATACCTTTGAGAAGTTCACAAGCAGATCATAAACCCAACAGCACCTTTCTGCTTCTGTTTTTAGCAACTGAAATTGAGAAGTATATTGCCTCTAATATTTCAGATCATAAATAGCTATAAAGACTAGCAGTCATTTATTGCCTTATCCTTCATGATCTAATTCCCATTTAAATCTGGCGTCCCTGACAGAAGGATTTTTCCCTAACCCCAAACTAGTGCCTGATTTGTTCTGTGAGATAGACAGACAGACAGACAGACAGACAGACATTTTGTGCCTTCAAGTCAGTGTTGACTCCTGCCTGGACAAGTCCCTGCAGTCTTCTCGGCGAGGTGTTTGGAAGTGGCTTGCCATTGCTTCCTTCCTAGGGCTGAGAGAGAGTGACTGGCCCAAGGTCAACCAGCTGACTTTATGCCTAAGGCAGGACTAGAACTCTCAGTCTCCAAGTTTCTAGCCTGGTGCCTTAGCCACTACACCAAACTGGCTCTCTCTATGATCTTTAGATCTGGGAAATATAGTTTTTACTTGGACTGCTGTAAATGTCTGTTGTTGTTGTTGTTGTTGTTTAGTTGTTAAGTCGTGTCCGACTCTTCGTGACCCCATGAACCATATTGCGCCAGGCCTTCCTATCTTTCACTGCCTCCCTGAGTTTGCTCAATTTCACGCTCATTGCTTCAGTGATGCTATCTAGCCATCTCATCCTCTGCCGTCCTCTTCTCCTTTTGCCTTCCATCTTTCCCAGCATCAGGGTCTTTTCCAAAGAGTCCTCTCTTCGCATTAGGTGACCAAAGTATCTGAGCTTGAGCTTCATTATCAATCCTTCCAATGAGCAATCAGAGTTGATTTCCTTTAAGATTGACTGGTTTGACCTCCTAGCAGTCCAGGGGACTCTTAAGAGTCTTCTCCAGCACCACAGTTCAAAGGCATCAATTCTTCGGCGTTCAGCCTTCTTTATGGTCCAGCTCTCACAGCCATACATACAAATGTCTGTTGATCTAATATAAATGACATTTCCAGAGTAATTTGCACTAGATAGACCAGATAGCAATACATCAGGCAATAGAGAAGGAAAGGGGGAAAACATTCCATCTTCAACACCAGCACAAGCAGCCAGGAGAACAAGTGTTAGAGGAAAGTGAAAGAGTTCCAAGAAGAGCATGTATGGATGTATGAAAGAAAGAAGGAATGAAGTTCATCACCAGCTTGGATTACATTCTAAACCAGAGAAGCAATAAAAGATGGCAGTGTTTGCTATATTCCAGATAAGCATGAGAAACACATTTCAGTAACAATTCTATGGTTATTATATTACCATATAGTGGCATTTCATAATCCTGTGTATATGGTTTTGGCAATAAGTTCCACCATTTTCAGTAGGGCTTACTATCAGGTTAGTGGGTGTGATAGCTGTAAATTGCTTTATTAATCATTTTGCCTCCTTAGGGAATGTTAAGAAGGTAGTAATATTCACACCCACACCCATGCACACCATTCTCATCAAACTAGAGTTCCCAGGATGTTGGGTGGGATGCCACAAGACTGGTTGTAACTTTAACCTGCCCCCAAAGACAATAATATGCATAGCAAAGAACTAAAGGTAACTCTCATGCTGTGCAAGGGTTAAATGGCTTTGGGGTGTGAATAAGTCAATATCTATGAACTTTACTGTCCAATATTGCTAAGTAGCATTTATTAGCTGGAATGGTATAAGATCAAAATGCTGATATTGCCCACAAAGCTTCAGAGTTGATGTAATTAAGGGTGAGGGACATAAAAGGCATCTTTGATAGGAGGGTCAAAATTAAAACATCTTACTGTCTGCTCTCAAAACACTATAGTTAATCTATATTTACCTTTTTGATCCAAATAGTTATAGGGTGCTCCATTACCAAACATTCATTAAGTAAAACAGAACATTTTTACCAACAGTTGAATAAACCCTTTCCAGCCCTTGTTTAGAAAGTTTTTTTTCCCCCTATGCAAGAAAATGAAACTACAGTATACTACCATCAGTGGTTATTCAGTAACTTATGTCATATAAAAATCTATGCCCATTTCAAGTGCATTAGAGCAGGAAACTCAATCAAGCAACTCAACAGGCAAACCCCTTTGGTTCTCCCATCATCAAATGAATAGTTATATCTTTATTTTGGTGCGTCTACTAATTGTGTCCACCTGGACATACAAGGGCCCTACTGAAATAAATTCAAATTGTTCTGCATTGTGTGTGCCTGGAGCTACTCCAACTAAAACCTATCCAATGTCAACATTCACTGCAACACTCCATTAATATAAAACAAAGGTTCTAGCCATTCCATTTCTGATTTTATAGAGATTAACTGTATGATTTTAGTCAGACAGATAAAACTAAAGCTGATGACCCTGCTCCAGATCTCCCATGGCCTAATTAAAAATAGTCTGCAAGAATCAGACCACATAAAAAAAACATAAAAACAAGCTCTTCCCATTTATAACCTAGGTCTGTCAATGCGCACCAGAGTCCTTTTTGGAACAGCAAGTGTTGTCAGAAAAAGATGGCAACACAAGATGGCAACATTAAACAATATGAATTTGGGCAGTTCAAATGTGGTCAGCCTATTGCAGAGATCTTCACAACTGCAACAAGGTTATGTAAATATTAGCCCTTTTCTTATTCCTGACATTATCACAAAATTGATTAGTTTAGGGTGTAAAATGTACGGTATAATGGTAACATAATAACCTCAGATTACATCCAGGACTTTAACAACTCATGCAGACTATGATTCAACAGACCCAGAGCATGGTTTGCTTGAACCCTGACAGACAATTGCTTTCCACCGATCTGAAGAAGTTTTCGTTTAAGCTGAAGTAAAATTATGTCAGGAAGAGGCAAATTTTAAAGTGCAACACAATCTCCATTGATCTCCAAATGTCTTTCTAGCAATTATGGTAGCTGGGAATTTTGGAAATGGAAGTCTAGCAGATACCATGTTAGGGAAAGCTGGTGAAAAATTGATGATAAATGTGTGTGTGTGTGTGTGTGTGTGTGTATGCACACACAAAAGAAGATCTATTCCTAAAGCACTTTTTCCTAGCCACCCAACTAGAAAAGGTTAGCCTTCTCAGCACTAGTTCAATAATAAAGTTAATATGTTACATTATTTCATTGCATTTCTGCTGATTGCTTAGAATCATCAATTGTAAGGGCTGGAAAAGATATTTGAGTTCATCTCATCCCACCCTCTGCCTTTTACAGAAATCCACCACTATACTATCTGTGACAGAAAGTCATCCAAGCTCTGTTTAAATACTTTCAGTGAAGGAGAATCCATCACCTCCTTAGGTAGCCTGTTCCATTGTTGAACAGCTCTTACCATTTGGAAATTCTTCTTGATGTCCAGTTGAATTTTGCTACCTAAGCAGTTTAAGCCTGTTTATTGTCATGTTTTCTGGAATAAGTCTTAAAAATTCTGCCCCACAGAATTAGCAAATCTTAGGGTATTTACGTGCAGCTATTATGTCTCCCTGCAGTCTTCTTTTCTCAACACTAAATATACCAAATACTTCCAATCATTCCTCATAACTTTTTCTTTACAGCTCCTATCATTTTGATTGCTGTTCTCTGGACATACTCCAGTTTGTTAATATCCTTCCTCAACTGTGGTGCTCAAAGTAAATAAATAATTCTAGATGCAATTTGGCCAGTGCAGAATAGAAAATCATGATGACCTCTCTTGTTCTTGATACTATACTTTTCTTAATGCAATGCAGGATGGCATTTGCTTTTTTTTGCAAATGTTTAGTTTGCGATCCATGAAGACACCTTTTTTGCACATACTGTTTTCCAATACAGTTCCTTCCACAACCAGAAAATTTCTGCCCAGTGTTCAACTTGTCAAGAATCTGCCCTTATACTGAATTAGACAGGGACTAACAATGAGAATATTAGCTAAAAGTTAGATATTGTCTCCATACTGATGACATCTCAGACCAAAACTTTGGTTGACCTCTCCAGCAGTCATGTACCTACAGTATGTGTCAAAGAATTGCAGGCCTATGGAACACCAACATCATTGTCAAGAAGTTGAATTGTCTCCTAGCATCATTTCTATTTGTATGGAAACAGCCATACAACCAATAGAAGTAAAACCATAATCAAAGGGTAGCTTCCAATGATATGATCTGTCCAAGAAAATAGTATGATTGATAGTACTGAACACTGCAGAAAAGTATAGGAAAATCAATAGTGTCACACAACTTTCTTCTTTCAGAAAAGATGATCCCTACAGGAAAGTCAAGGCAGTTTTTAATGCCAAAAACATATTCTGAAAACTGATTCAGCTGAATCCACTGGAAACATTTTTAGCTGAATAAACCAGGACTTGAACTTGGAACATTATTTCTTCAAAGAACATGATGTATAAGGAAGCTGTGCTTCTCTCTCACATTATCTTGCCTTTTCCATTTCTGGTTGCTTTTCCAGGAGCTGGTTGAGTTTTCTGTTCCCAGCAACCACCAAAACCAGAACATTTCAGGTGATCTAATGCTGTGGATCCACATCTTTCCTCAATAACTTTCCTGGTGGTTCCTTTTGTACCGAATTCCACTTTCCATAATAAAAAGAAATAGGATTGCAAGCAGCTGTGCAGTTATGCTCCTAAACGTCACTGGAGTTTACAGCACTGTAAACCCAAAAACCTCATTGGGTTGAATATATATTGCTTTTACCTCTTGGCATCACCCCTTAGAATCAGGAGGCTCCTTGCTTCTTTTTGTCAGAGGAGTACATTCAGCCAGAGTTCCCCCATCACATTTTCCAGGGGCATCAACAGAGGTCAACTTATATTAAAATACGTGAGAACATTCTACAGACCATGCCCAGAGGCGGCCTTTACTACTCTTCTTGAATAAGCGTCCCTGCGTGAATGCCTGAAAGCAGATTAGGAGAATTAAAAGAAGGAATAGTGGGAGATGACACATATGTATGTATACAAAGCCATCATGCTATTCCTTTTGAGATAAGCAGTGTTATGCAGAATGGAAAAAAAAGGAGTAAAAAAATAGTGAGCCAAAGAAATTTAAAGTGTGCAGTAAGAAAAAGAAAAGTACAATAGCTAAAACTAGTTTTAAACATTATTCATTATGACGCTCCATGATTGTTTGTCTTTGCAAACCATCCTTGCTTTCATCACATACATACAGTACGTTGATTCACATGTTCATTTTTGTTCTTTGAAATTCTCACATTTTTCTTCTTCAGGAGCTTATCCACAGCATCCAACAATGATGCTCTCAGTATTCCTCTTCCTCAAAACACACTCACTTTCCCTCATATTAGGGATGTGCTGCCCTTTGGATCCAAAGCTGAAAAGATGCTTTGCAGCATAGGTGGGCTTGCACATCTCACCTGTCAAACCCTTCCTGGAGAATCTGCATTTTCTATATCATCCACAGCCTTTTCTACTTCAACATTCCATCAAGCATCCTTTTCATACTTGTCTTTCATGTAACTCCATACACTTTTTTGCCACTCCATAACATAATTCTTTTCACTCTGTTTCAAACAGCTTCCACATCTTCTCTCCTTATGTCTATCCTCCATTCATTTTGGGGGGAATTATCTTGTAATGCTTTTTTATACAGGACTTGTACTCTCTCTTCCTGCAATCATTGTACTATTCTATATTTTTTCACTTCTTCTTACTTTACTTTATTTCCATTTCTACTTTCTTCCAAGGTCCATTCTTAATACAGTCCCACACTCAGAACCTCTCATCATCCTTGCACTTCTTACAAATTATCTCACAATCAATCAAATTAGTCATGCTTTTAGATTTGTATTCATTCCTTTGCCAAACATACATAATACACCTAGGACTAAACTGGACATTTGAAACAAGACAACCTCCTCCTAACCAGATACTCACCAACAAGTCACCATTCATGAGTCTCTGAATGGCCAAAAAACTTCTTCCCTATTATCTTTGTTGTTTCCTCTCAGGCATTCATGTAATCTAGCACAATAATCTTCTCCCATAGGTTTCATTCATTTAGAATCTTCCATATGTTCTCCAAAACCCATCTCCGCCATTTACTCAAATGTAACATGTAACTATCACCAACCTACAAATTCCTACTTTCAAATCACCTGCAAAAACGTAGATGACACCAATTCATACTTTCTGATATATATTTTAGCCCCCTCACTCATAATTAAACCTAACCCTTGATTTCCCTGTATTTATTCATCTACTTTACAAGATCAGACCTCCTTCATTCATATCTATTATCTCTTTTCCCTTTCTCTTAGTTTCATAGGCACACAACATACAGTATCTATTTTTTCTTTCATTCATTTAATTTGCTACCAGTTAATCCTCTTATATTCCAAATTGTAGTCTTCTGTATGCTGTGGCCAATAACAGATAGGCCCATAGATACCGACATTCACCACTCATCTTGGCTTTGGTCAATCAAGGCTATTGCATAACCTGTTTTGTCAGATTCAGAATATTTGGACTATGTTATCAGCCTCAGTTGTACACATCACATACAACAGTACTTGCTAATGGTATGGATGCTAGTACACCACAGGGTCAACCAAAGCTCTGGTCTACCCCAGGGATACAAGCTAGGATCTTTAATCTAGAAACTATTCTGAGTGGAGACGCCCACTGGGCAGAAAGTATGTTATGCTTTAAGTTCAGACCAGTTCAAAGAAGAGAGGGCTGTACTTTAAGGTAACAAAATGGAGAAATGGTGACACTCTAAATTCCCTTCCAAATGTAGGAGGAAGGCAGAAAGAAGGTCACTTACCTCAAGGCTCCTGTTGCCATCTTGTTTTTTTTTTTCTTTTCATGGCATGAGCCATGGGAACTAACAGTGCTTTTTCACTCCCATCTGAAAAGTAAATTGTGAGAAGATCTCAGGAGCTTTCATACTGATATGAAGTGGTATGGGGTGGGCTGTTTTGACTTCAAGTCAGCTTGCCTTTGCTAGCATTACAAAGTTTCTTGGTGCCCTATTTCTCCCACCAACAAAAGACAAAAATGGCAACACAGAATATTCACAAAAATCTCTTTCCCCTGAATTCCAAAGTTTAACTCCCTCATAATTTACCTTTTCTGAAGAGAGGAAAAATAACCCAACTCCCCCCATTTGGCCCAGGATTTGTGCTGAGTTTCTAAACTATGCCTAAGGGAGGTCAGGCTGATTCCATCTTTAGCAAAGCACACTTGGCAAGGGGAAACATAGCTCTTTGAGAGGGCTTGTCAGATAGCAGAAAATCACCTGTACTTTGTCCTATGGCTTTGCTACAAGTTGTATGGCTGATGCCTTCATGATGTTGCTAATTTTTTTTAATGTTTTGAAATGTATCAGTTTTATTTTTCTCCTAATCCACTTATCATAAATTGATAAGTCAAGGTATTTATTTGTTAAAAAAAAATCACTGTACGTCCAAAATCCAAGACAAAGGAATTGTTTGGGTGTTATATTCCAAATGATTCTGTATGCAGGAGGGACAGCAAGAAGTTAAGGAATCAGCTCACAAGGATAAATAGCAGCTTGAAGGCCTGTTAAGATCTAGTTGTTCTAAGGATGGAGGAGAAATGCTTTGTAATATTAGGTTGCATCCTTTTTGTGCAGACAAATACATATATAACAGCTAGGTACGTACAAAATAGTTTTGATTAGTGAATGTGATGGGGAATATTAAGGATTTTTCCTGGAAAATTCAACTATGTAAGACAAATACAAAATTCAAATATTAGGAAACTGAAGTATGAAAAATGAATAGGTATATTCGTCCATCCCTAATGCATGTGCCATGCTTTTTTATTAGTCAAACTTCTAAAATATTTTACCTGTGGTATTTAGGTCACTACCAAAACATATTGATGCTTATCATATTAGTTGGACTATACCATTTTGTAGCAAAGATACATTCCGAAAAGATCAAGTTTTTGCCATTTTCTTAACCAAAGGAAAACTGGAATGTTTTAAGGCCTATTAATGTCAGTTGTTGATTGGATCAATTCCAGTTTCTTGTACTGTATCAATAGTATAGTCCCCCTCACTCAAAATCTGCAAATATTTACATATACCACAGAGGATTAGATCAGAATATTGTTGTAAATATATAAAAATTAGATAGAAAGTTGGGTAACTCACTTTAAAGAATGGGTAGGAAACCTGTATCCTCAGAACCAATAGAAATATGGTGGCTTTCACAATTGAAATTTGAAGCTACAACTTTGGTTCATTTGTGTGTGTGTGTGTGGGGGGGGGGATTTTAAGATGGAATGATGGTTTGGACTTTGTCTCAGGGAGGCTCTCTACTTCCAATACCACTTTTAACTCCCTGCCCCCCAGCTCAAAATGGGATGAAACTGTATACTCAGATATACTTCTCCTGATACCAAAGCATCCCTAGATGATCTCTGGCCTCCACAAAGTTAAAAGGTTCAGACATTGTCTTCTTCCTCTCTACTATAACTTCCAGCATCTCTAAGTATTGGCTTTGCTATCATGGCTGCTGGGAGTAGTTTTATAGAGGGTCATTGTTCCCTATCCTTGGTCTAAAATAATCAAAGGACATAGTAGAGCTCCCATATAAATCATTCACCAAGGTTAATCTGCTATAGGGACTGAAGCTCATAATCAGATAGATTATACCTCATAATGGCCTGTGGTCTTGTGGATGATCTTTCACAACCTAAATGCAATTGTCAAATTGATGCAATTTTGCCCCTTCAGAGCTTTTCTTGCTGTTTTCCTATCTTCTTGATTTCCAGACTCCTTAAAGCTACCATAATTGCAATGTTCAGTCATCTCACAGACATAATTTCAATGTCTTATTGACAGGAGTTATATCTGCTATTCATTGGATATTCTCCTTTTATAATAGCTCTGATTTTTTAAAACAAATTGCTTCTCTCTGTACAGGAGAAATAATGGCAGAATACTGCAATTATATTTGTAATCCCTATATTCCTTTTCACATTTCTACAGCTCTTTCTTTCATATGTGCAACCATCTCAAATGGTTGATATTTCTAAAGGAAAATAAGGTTCCTTGTGTTCAAAAACCTAGCAAATAAGAAGTCCATGAGGACAATACAGATGGCTTATTTACAATACACAATTCCTTATTTAAGTCATCTGGGACTAAAATGGTCAGTAGGATCAACACTTTATTTGGAAAAGGGGATTACTGTAATTTTTCTACAAGCTGACTTATATGCTCTTTTATATATATATAATTTTTATTAAAGATTTTAAAAAAGGAAGATAAAAACTAATACAAACTAATGTAAAGTAGGGAAGAAAAAAGAAAAAGAAAGAAACCAAAGAGAAAGCTAAAAGTACAAGAAAGGAAAAAAAGTAAAAGAAAAATAGAAAAGAAAGGAAAAAAAAAATACAAAGAAATGGCTTCCAAATCTTCTTTACAACAGTTATAACTACAATTATAAATTTACCTCTTTCTCTAAAGTTACACCATAACTCTCTTCTTTCTATAATCTATCCTGTCTAATCATCAAAACCATAAATTATAGGTTCATTTTTTTCTGTTTTCCACAAAAAGTCCATCAGGGGTTTCCAGTCAGCACTAAACAGAGACATTGTCTTTTGTCTAATCAAAGACGTTTATTTGTCCATCTCAGCAAGTTCTATCATCTTCACCAACCATTCCTCCATTGTGAGTAATGCCAAATCTTTCCATCTTTGTGCAATAATCTCACTGCAGTTATCATGTACAAAAATAAAGTTCCATGACATTTTTCCAACTGTTTGTCCATCAGTCCCAAAAGAAAGACCCTGGTCTCAATTGCATATTAATCATTAAAATCCTCTGAATCAGTGTATGTATTTGAATCCAGAATTTTCTAGCTTTTTTACGTGTCCACCAAACATGATAAAATGTCCCTTCTTGTTCACATTTCCAACATAAATTTGAAGTGCCCTTATACCTTCTAGACAATTTCTCTGGTGACATATACCAATGGTACATTGTTTAATAAAAATGCTCTTTAAGATTATAACATAGTGTAAGTTTCAATCCGTTCAACCACGTATTTTCCCATTGTTCCATCTGTCTATTATAACCAAAATTTTTAGCCCACTTTATCATACATTCTTTCAATTGTTCTTCGATTTCAAATTTCAAGAAAAGTTTATACATTTTAGCAATTACATGTTCATCATTTGTACACAATTCTATTTCAAATTCAGTCTTACAATGTTCAAAACCACAAATTCTTTTGTCTACTTTAAATTTTTATAATAATTGTGTGTAAGAGAACCATTGACAACTGTATCCCTCTGCCATCAGTTCTTCTCTTGATTTTATTTTACATTCCCCTTGACAAAATTCTAGTATCTCACGTAAGTTAGTCATTTGTGTTTGCCTATTATTTCTTGTCTAAAAAATGCTTCTTGTGCTGAAAGCCACAAAGTGTTTTCAGGCACAACCTGAGTGTGTATCTATTCCATATTCTCAATATGGCACATCTAACAAAATGATTTTTAAAATCCACATTAACCTCGACTTTGTTGTACCACAGATATCCATGCCACCCAAATCTCAGGTCATGTTCTTCTAACCCCAAAAGCCTTCTATTTCTCAGCAGCACCCACCCTTTCATCCAAACCAAACAGCAAGCTGCAAAATACAGTTTCAGATCGCGGTGGCGCAGCGGCTTAATGACGCTGAAAGTTGCCGGCCAGAAATGGCTGACGGCTTCGGCGGTTCGAGTCCAGCCTTCGCGTTAACAGGGTGAGCTCCTGTTTCCTCCCCAGCTCCTGTCAACCCAACAGGTCGAAAACTCACGTGAGTAGATAAATGGGGACTCTCACTCCGGTGGGAGGAAAAATGCTGGCAGCGCCTTGCACAGAGAGACGGGACCAGTTGCCGGTAAGCGCGAAACCGCGCTCACCCGAAAAGGGTGCGAAGCAACGGAAACCCCGCCTCCTGCGCTCGCCAGCTGGGCTCTGCTCTAGGAAGGAGGCTCTGGCAAAACCACTTCCGAAAAACAATTGCCTTGAAAACTGCAAGGATTCGTCCAGGCAGTCACTGCAGGGTCAGTAATGACTGAGCGCAGACAAAAAAAAAAAACCCCAGTCCTCCTCTTTCCTTTGCATCCTGTAGCAGCTTATATTTAACTCATGATTTTTTCCTCTGCCACACAAATTTAGATATATCCTTTTGTCACTGTTCAAATGGTTCATCAGTTGTCAAAAGTGGTATTGTCTGAAACAAAAACATCATTCTAGGCAGGACGTTCATTATCACAGACATTCTTTCCAACAATGACAATTGTAGTTTGTCTAATATTAATATGTCTTTTTTTTTTAAACTTCATTCCATGTCTTAACATAGTTATTTTGAAACAATATACAGTTCATGTTTGTCATACTGATACCCAGATATTTTACTTTCTTCTCAATCTTAAAACCAATTTTATGCATCAATTCTGTTTGATCTTTTATTTTCATATTTTTAACATCTTTGTCTTCTGTTTATTAATCCTGAAACCTGCTAATGCTCCAAATTCTTTTATTTTGCCCATTAATATTTCAATCCTCTTTAAAGGATCTTTCAGAACCAACACTAAGTCATCTTCAAAAGCCCTTAATTTATATGTTTCTTTTTTAATCTTTACTCCCACAATCTTCTCATCTTGGCTTATATCTCTATTCAGTATTTCAAGAACCAAAATAAACAAGGCAGGAGACAGTGGACATCCTGTGTTGTTCCTTTTTGTATCTCACAGTGTTTTGTTAGATCTCCATTAACGATTGTTTGTGCTTTCTGTGAAGTGTAAATTGATCTTACCCATTTTATAAAGTTCTCTCCAAAATTCATATCTTCCAAAACCTTGAACAAGAAAGCCCAGTTCAAACTGGCAAAGGCCTTCTCTGCATCTAAGAAAATCAATGTGATTTGTTTTTCATTATGTTGCTCCAAATATTCCAAAATGTCCAACACATTTCTAGCAGTGTCCTTTAACTGTCTTTTAGGTAAAAACCACATTGATCCTCATTAATAAATTCTTGTGTAATTATTTTCAGTCTATGAGCTAGAATTCTTGTGAACAACTTGTTGTCATTATTCAGTAATGATATTGGCCTATAGTTTCTTGTTAAAGTAAAAGCTTGTCCCTCTTTAGGTATTAATGCTATATTGGCCTCTTTCCAACTCTCTGGCACCTTCCTTCCCTGTAGGATAGAGTTCATCATATTTTGTAAAGGTTGTAAAAGTTCATCCTCATAACATTTATAATAAGAACCTGATAATCCATTTGGTCCAGGCACGTTTCCTAGTTTCATCTTTTTTATCACTTCAGAAACTCCCCTTATTGTTATAGTTCATAATCTGTCTCTGTTCTTGTGTAATCCTTGGTAATTTTTTTCTTTAGATATTCATCTATTTTCTCTAGAGAGATGTTACTTCCTTTATACAAATTGGAATAATATTTATGAAATGCTTTTTGTATGGTCATATTGTCCATTAATACATGAATACTGCCTCTTGTAATTTCAATATCATTTTCTTTCTTTTTCTTTTTGTAATTTATATGCTAGCCACTTCCCTGTTTTATTTGCAAACTCAATTTTTTTTTTGGCTTTACATAATTCATTTTTATTTCCATTTCTCTTACTGTTAACATAGATACTTGTCATTGTAAAAGCTTAATTTGTTGAGAAATACTTCTCTTCCCTGGAAATTTCTTTAATTCTTCTCTCTTTATTTCATCCAAAATAGCATGTGCTTTCTTTTGACTTTTCTTTTTAAGCTCACTATTATGTTGTATAAAATAACCTTTGATAAAAGCTTTACTTGCATCCCAAATCATTCTTAAATCAGTGCCTTTACCTAAATTATTTTCAAAAAATTATTTAATTTCTTTTTACAATCCTCCACTATTGCTTCTTTTTAGAGCAACATTTTGTTTAGTGTCCATCTAAAAGAATTAGATTTTTTTTAATAAACCAAACTTACAGGATTATGATCTGAAAAAGTCTTTGGAAATATATGTACTTTAGAAACCTTAGTAGCCAAGTTCTTTGAAATCCAAATCATGTCTATTCTTGAAAAGGATCTATGTCATTCAGAAAAGTAGTCATACTCTCTTAAACTGCCATTTTTCTGCCATATATCAACCAGTCCTAAACTGTCCATCAAATCAAAGAAAACTTTTGGTAATTTGCCTTGAATGATTTTAATACTTTTCTCTGAAGTTCTGTCCAATTGTGGGGAGATGGCTCCATTCCAATCCCCAACCAAACACCAATTTTCATAAGAGAAACCTATTAATCTCTCCATTAGTCATTTATAAAACAATACTTTGTCCTCATTTGGGGCATAATTACCCAGTATCAAAGTCTCAGTCCCATGCAAGGTAACTTCCACCCCAACAAATCTATCATGCTCATCAGTCAATACAAGTTATGGTTTTAGTTGGAGATTTATATACAAAACAACTTCCTTCCTTCCTTCCTTCCTTCCTTCCTTCCTTCCTTCCTTCCTTCCTTCCTTCCTTCTCCTTTTCCTTTCTTTTTTGTTCCTGCTGAAATAAATTCTTCACCCAAATTTTTATAAATCAAATATTTTATGTCCTTTTTTCTAATATGTGTCTCTTTAGGCAAATTATATCTTGATTTAATTTTTTCAAATAATGTTTTTTTTCTCTTTTGAGGAGCATTTGCTCCATTTATATTCCACATTAAGCATTTGTAATCCATAATCAAGCCAACATTTTAGAAAAAATCAATACCTGTAGCACCTAGTTCAGTATCATCCCTTTCAGTTTCCTATTGTACCTACTGGAGTTTTTTATAGTCTCCTCTGGCACCTCCATTTGAATCTCCTCCAATTCTTCTTTGAATTTTTCTAGAAATTCCCTCGCCTTCTGCACCAAATTCAGTCAAAACCTTTGCTGGTTAAAAGTAAAAATCACACCTTCCAATTTATCCCATTGAAATGGGACCTTTTTCTGCTTTAATCTCTCAGTCAAAAAAGAATACCCTTTTCTCTTATGCAAAATTCTAATCGGAATTTCTTGAAGAACAATTACATCTGTATTATCAATCTTCAGTCTTGTATTAAAATTCTGCTGCAAAGCTTGATCCCTTGTCTTCTTCCTGACAAAGCGCACAAAACATCCCTTGGAATATTTCTTATCCTCGCAAATCTTGTATTTCTTTCTTTATTTTCCGTTCAGTTGTGTCAAACTCTCAGAGACTGCCTGGACAAGGCCCTGCAATTTTCTTGGCAAGGTTTTTCAGAAGTGGTTTGTCATTACCTTCTTCCTAGGGCTGAGAGAAAGTGACTGGCCCAAGGTCACCCAGCTGGCTTTGCGCGTAGGCACAACTATAACTAATGGTCTCCTGATTTCTAGCCTGATGCCTTAACCACTACACCAAACTGGTTCTATTTATTTTATATACTTTATCAATTTCTGCCTCTGTAGCCTCCTCATCCCAATAAAAAAAATTGCTAAAACTTTAATAATATTTTCTCTAATATATTCACCAGAATCCTCTGAGATTGCTCTAAATCTCAAACAAAATTCCTTCTCCCTCAATTCCAGCAGAGCCAGATTATCTAGTTCTCTTTCCAACTCTCAATCTATAACTTCTATCTTACTCTCCAAAATTTCCATTTTGTCATTAATTTGTTTTACAACTCCAGACACTTGTTTTACAGAGCTTTCCATCTTTTTAACTTCTTTCATCTCCTCTTTCATCTATACAAGTCTTTCATCCATTCTTTTTTCAATGTCAATTTAGTATCAAATGATTCAGCTAACTTACTGGCTAGTTGCTGAAACATTTTCTGAAGCAAATCTGGTGTAATTCCTCCCTCTGCAGTTGCTCTAGCAATTCTCTCCTCCCTCTTTTTTTGTTGCTTTTCTGGTGGTAGCCATTATGATATTATAATCCAAGAATGAAAATGTCTCAAGCAAGGGAAAAAGAAAAGGCAAACTCCCCCCCCCTTTTTTTCTATTTTGTCTTCCTGTGCCCTTAATACTTTCATCTCAAGTGGCACTCCATAGTTATTGTCAACATCACAGTCAACATCTCCATAGTTCCAGTCTGGCTCATATTGGCTTTATCTTTCATTTTGTAAAACCCACCAATTGTCTGCACTCTTTAATAATAAATGAAAAACATTCCCATGAAGGTCTGGTTTATTTGTCTAATTTAATTCCAATTTGTTCAAAAATACTTTCACCCAAATATCATCTTTCAAAATAACTATCCCCTTTATCCATTTTAAACTTTCTCACATCGATTCCTTGTTAAACTTTTTGCCAAAAGTTCTTAAGTGTTTAAAACCTCTTTTTTTTTTCTTTATTCCTTTGTAATTTAGAAAGAATAATAACTCACCAAGTGGAATTTTTATCCTGCCACTCAGAAAATCTCTTTAGCTGTAAATTAGTTACATCCAAAAGTGGTTAAGAAATGAGGCTCATGCGAACCTTGTGTCCATATAGCCTGCATTAGGGCTGTGAGCTTGATTGAAATCCCTCGACTCCCAGCCGCTCAACTCATGAGCTGACCACAAAAACCTCAGTTCCTGTGGTCTCCTCATGAGAAGCAGCTGTCCAGAGTACAAGTGGGTGATCTCTGGTCTCTCCTTTTTCTAGGGAGACTGTGCCAGTCAGAATTCACCATCTGGACACTGATCTGGCTGCATTGCCACCCCTGTTTCTTCAGGGACATCTAGTTCGGCATGAATCCAAGCTAGTTTATATGTTCCAGTGTGTTTTCCACAGACACTTATCTAGTTTTTTCCTATTTGCTAATGTATGCTAAAAATAGATTTGGGCATGGGCTTGGAGCAGAATACCAGTACCTTTATTAAGGTGGGGGTCATTTTCCCCTCCTACTTTCAGGGAAGACATAAGAGTTTCTCCTACCTGAGCACATGGGTGTACTTACCCAAGGGAGTCCAACTATCACTCCTTTCAGAGCAGGAATTGACAATCTTTTGGTCGCCTAGGACTATCCTTAACATGTCAGCTCAGAGTTTCAAAGTGGGTGAGGGCACCTCATATGTTAGCAGGGAATGGAGCTGCTGAGGGAGTGCTGAGGGACTTTCTTTACTTTTTATGATATGTTTGTTTTAAGTTTAAACCTGTTGTTTTCATACCTTTCCCATCTTAACATAATGGGAAATTATGTTATCTGGTTCAACAGTTGTGATCAGAAAGGACTCTAGGAGCTGCAGAAAAGAGATTCAAGATGCACATACAATCCTAGGATCCCAGGTACCCACTACTGCTTTATATAAGCAGTGCAGGCTCCTTCCAATTTCTTTGGGAAAGCTTTCCTTCCCATCCTCCATTTGTGATAATAAGCAACTGGTTCTTGTCCATTCTTGGGAGCTGAGTAAGAATTTTGGGGTTGCCTCCTGATTGACTTTGGTGCCACCTTTTATCAGCTTACTATTTTCATTAGATTTGGGTCACTTTGGGGTTCATTCATCTCTGGGTACCCTACCTATCATTTAGTAAGCACTCTGAGGCACCAGGGGTATGAAAGATATATTTTCTTCATGCTGACCAGATGTTAGAAAATCAGGTTCTATCCGGTGAATTCTGAACAGAGGGCTTGGTGGCAAAGACAGGGATTCTCATCTGCCTTCAAGACAGGAAAGCAATGATGGCTGACATAACTGACTTATTTCACAGAGAAATGGTAGAATTGCTTTTAATAGATGCTAGCTGTCATCAGCTATCCAAAAGGGGGGCCTGATCTCTTATATGGCAGATTCTTTAGGAGCCAAGGCACAAAGTCCAAACTTGAAGAAGGAACATGATGAAACCAGGAAAATTGAAACTCACATGAATCTCAGCCTTGAGCCCAATCTGGAAGTGATCATTGGAAAATACCAATGCCATGGTTTCTTTATATGCTTCCACTTCATGTATCAAGGGAAGGGAAGGGAAGGGAAGGGAAGGGAAGGGAAGGGAAGGGAAGGGAAGGGAAGGGAAGGGAAGGGAAGGGAAGGGAAGGGAAGGGAAGGGAAGGGAAGGGAAGGGAAGATCCCACTTGCTTCATCTGCTGAAATACTCACTTGGCAGTACTAAATCAACAGCTAAGTCCTCAATTATATGTTCTTGCAATAATATTTGCATTTGTCATTTATTTAAGGAGGCTGTGAGATGTGGGATTTGCACCCCAACATGTCTGGAAGGCCCTAGGTTGGGTACAGATGCAGGAATTTAGGTTAATTTTTTTTTCCTTCTGAATCCTCACAGATTGTCACAGAAAACTGTGGGTATCCATGGGTTATCTTATTTTTCCACTGACATTTTAATTATCCTGCCTCCCCTCCCAATGTGTAACCACAGCTACAGAGATGGGGAAAATATGGGGTCACTATGTCGACTCTGACATTTATTTTGAGAATATTAGGCATTTGCAGCTCTGCCATTTCCCAAATTGAATGTATCATTGTAGACACATGAGGTCTCCTCTCCTATCTGCTAAAACTGTCATGGGAATGTGTTCACGATATTTTGCATTAATTTTCTAATCAAAAATCATGATCCCTGAAGGTCTCCTATTTAGGGAGAAGAGAATTTTTGATAAAATCTTTTCAAGATACTCTTCCAGGCTTTTCTAGGACTAGAACTTGGAGACACTTTGTGTCAAATAATTTGTGGTAAATTCAGCTTAAGCACCAATTAATTTGTGGAACTTCACTAGTGTAAGAGGAGTGATGGATCACTGTGCCAACCCAACACTGCCATTTCTCAAAAGATTTTCTTTCCTTGAGAAAGAGGCTTTTAAGTTAAGCTCAGTGTATTTAATTTCTCCTAGTAATGGTCTTGATCTTTCTTTATTGTCGGAAATGGCAGATGGTGTTGCTTTTCTCTTACGTATTTTTCCATCATCTTGGCTGTCCACACTTCCAAATCTGAAAAAACTCCATGGCACGAGTTCTTTCATTATGTGTGAGGGATGATGGGGAGAGGAGGATAATAGGCCATGCACTTAGACCTTGACCTTCACTCTTGACTTTCATGTGGTGATGGGTATGATGAGTGGTGGCAGTGACAAGCTTTCCATTAACTTTATGTTCTGTTTAAGATTATCACTAATGTGTAGTAAGGGTCAGGCTTTTCAGCGGCTTGTCTCCTGTGATGATTGAGAATCTCACGGTAACCAGTGAAATCTGTAAAAGTGAACCAAGTTTCTATTTTTTTCTTTTTTCTTTTTAGGCCATCTAATGTGAATATATCTGAGTAGAAAAACTTACAACATTACTAAGGGCTAGTTAACATTCGTGAAATTATTTGTAAGTTATCTCAAAAGAGGTACAAAGGGATTTTTCATGACCTTGAAATCTGACAACAATGATCCAAAAGATCACTGGTAGTTTTATAGTGGTAGTTCATTGGGAAGTAAATTATATGAGAAAATTATAACTTTTATTTTCTTGAATAATAAATGTAATGAGGGCAGACACAGAATCTCCTTATAGTCATATGAATTAGAATGCTTATATGATAAACATGTTACCTGCATTTACCATATTAATTTGAAATTGAGATTCATCTCTAGCAAGCATGTTTTGGAAAATAACTCTAATTAGTCTGTCTGTCTATCTAGACACACACAAATGCATCCCATGAGTAATCAACATTATACTAAATCTTTGTACTGAAATAAAAGATTATTGGTCTTGTTTTGTTTTTTTAAATCTGGTTGGACTGGTACACTTCTGTCCATTTTCCTATAAAGTCTCTTTATAATCTGTCCTTGGGGAGGGAAAAATCAATTTGTGTACTATATTGTTTCTATAATAATTATTAGGCTTAGGCAGAGATCCATATTCCAAGGACAAAATGTGATTTGGAGCAAGCATGTAACAACTGTTGGGAACATTTTAAAGCAGTTGTGTCTTTTGAACTTGTCCAGCTACCCTCCACAACTTGCATACAATCCTGGGAAAAGATGTGTTTAGTTTAAGGTATTTGGTTTAAGGTGTTTCACACTATATATTGCCCTTTGAATCAAGACTTCTGTAACGATTAATTATTGCCTGCACTAACTGCATTGCCTCTGGATCCTTAATATATTAATTTGGAAGTAGGTCCCATTCATTTCAGGAAAAGCTACATTGGAGTAACAGCTATTTCTCAATTGCTTTTATTTTTAAGGCCACAAATATATGGCTTTAAATGGACCTCAGTAAATGTGCATTTACATTTGTTTAAAATGTTGATTTTTGTAGTAAAATAAACAAATATGTGAGGAGCAATCATTCCTTGGTGACACTTCTGAATACTTTGCCAAAGAAACATCCCTGGGGAATCCCTGGGGAATCACTATATGCACCATTCAGTGCTAATTATCTTGTCCTATTCCACGGAGTGCTTTGCAATCTGCTCTAGGAGACAGAGGGTGTATCGCTAAAAGCAGGCAACAGGGTCAAGACCAAAAGTTTCAATGTCATGGGCAGTACAGCAGATACCAGCCTGGGAATTTGCATAACCCTGCAGTACTGAATAGATAAGTTGCTCTAGTACTGGACCGGAACATCTCTTAGATCTTCAGAGCCAGACCTGGATGGTCATACTTCAGGTCCCACTCCCTCAACTGGCTTTCCTTGAAATTGCTGAACCCTTCTGAGGAGGAGGTGAATTGTGGAGGAGCAAGGGGCAGACTGGAAAGTGCAGAAATGGGTTCACCATGCTTTAGTTTCCAAGGTTTTTTGGTCCTGTGTCATGAGAGACCTATATGTATATTTTTCCAAATGCATACCTGTAACCAAGTATGACTACCTGGGATCATTCCTGTAATCAGAGAGATTGATTCTGCATCTCCCTTCACACAGTAATCCCACACATAGCTACTCACCAGCCCTTGATTATTGAATTAGTCTGAGCATAACCATATCTGAAATTTCTGTTGTGAAACATTTTGCAAGAAAATTGCCTATTTTATTCAGGTTGTTCCTTTCATTAGTAACATGTAACTTGGCTTCTCCAAGATTAAAATCAAAGATGAATAACTCTGAGCTCTTCTAAAGCACACTGTTTGCTAATTCATCTGAGATCAATAATGATTAAATGAATAATTTAACAAACCCCCAAATGCACATTTTCAAAACAGCTTAATTTTGTGTGACAAAGAAGTCTATTATTTACATTCAGGAGAACCAAGGAAAAGAGAAAGATTAGTGTACACTCATCATTTTTGTTTGATTCTACATCTCCTTTTTATCATATTTCTTTCTGGAAGCAGTGGTTTTTTATGCTGTTTTATTATATTGGTTCCTCTTATGAGGTAGAATAAGGGTTATTGAGGCTATACAGTGCTTCAGAAATAATTTGGAAAAGGTGTTCTGGCGCATTCAGGGAAGTGAACAAAGCCTCTATATGCAACTCATTAAAGCAGCTGTGTCCTTTCATGGAATTGCCCAGCTGCTTTAAACCTTTACTGTTTATGCTTGCATCTCACACCCTCAGAAGTACTTTTTCTGAATTATTTACAAAATGCTGAATACCTCTAATGGTTATATTCTAATGGTGTCCTAGGGCTCCCCTTTTTGGGAAACTGCCTAATATTTAGCACTCTTCTGTCAGTTGTATGGAAACAATGTATGCTAGGAAGAGTCAGATCATGCTGATTGGTCTTCAGGTGCTCGGTATATTCCTGAGTCCTACTAGGATGGAACAGTAGACACTAACACCAGAAAAACAAAGGTAGGTTACTTGTAGAAAAGATCTCTGCATATCGCAGAGGGATGGGCTATACTGTTGATTTTGTGCTCTGCCCCCTAATACAGGTAGTCCTCGACTTATGACCACAATTGGGACCAAAACTTCCATCACTAAGTGATACAGTTGTTAAGTGAGTCGTGCCTGATGTTACAACCTTTTTTGCTGCGGTCATTAAGTGAATCTGGCTTTTTCCATTGACTTTACTTGTTGGAAGCCCCCTGGGATGGTTGCAAATGGTGATCATGTGACCCTGGGACGCTGTAACCATCATAAAGACATGCCGGTTGCCAAGCACCCAAATTTTAATTACATGACCATGGGAATGCTGCAGCGGTCATAAGTGTGAGGACCGATCATAAGTCATTTTTTTCAGCACCATTGTAATTTCAAACAGTTGTTAAAGAATGGGCATAAGTCAAGGACTATCTGTATACATGGAAGTGTCTTCTACAACCCTTTTGCTCCTGTATTTTTATTAAGGAAAAGGGGAAAGGAAGCTTATATGTAAAAAATATTTTATAGGAATGGAGTAGCTTATCTTTACAGTTCATTTGATAGCTACCTTGAGTAATGTATAAGAAGAAAGATACAATAATAATAATAATAATAATAATAATAACAGCAGCAGCAGCAACAGCAGCAGCAGCAGCAGCAGCAACAATACCAACATCTTTATTACTCATAAAATTCCTTAGCTCTCGCTGGATGCCAAGATCTGGTAATTTCAAGAGAAAACCCCATTCTTCTTAAATGTTCAGTTAGTAATCAGAACTTTTGTGGCATATCTATATAGCTATCTGGCTAATGTTTTGTTCGATTTTCATTAAAAGCCTCCCCAAGTATAACAGAAACCATTTTTCCTGTTTTGAAAGGAAGATGCTATTTAATTGTAGTCAGAATGCTAATCCAGAGTACTATACTACTACACTTCGGCCCTTTTCCAGTATGAAATGGATTCTGCCTGCAGAAACAAACCAATAAATGTAATAAATAATACATAACATTGCAGTTTTGCTCATCTTTGACACCTGTCCCTCTGGTGGATCCTCCCTATCTTCCCACAGTGATGCTGTCCCAAGGACTGGCTAACGGATGGTATGTGGTTCCTCCTCTTTTTTCCCACCCGATGTGGTAATGAGAAAATAAGAGTAGTGATAGAGAAGGGTGCCTTTGTCCCTCTGCAAGGTCACCATTTTTAATGCTCAGAGCAATGAGCACTGAACAAGCAATGCTGACCTGTTCCAGAGAACTCAGAGTGATAGAAAACAGTGACAGAAAAAGGGACTACTTCAAACACTGCTGTGAGTCATTGACTGCTTCTCCAAATTGTTGCCTGCAGATACTGGGCTTGGCTAGATATTAAATGTAGGGTTACATTGGAAGTTTTCACTCCCTGAGGTGTGACCATACTTAGAAACCTGAAGCATGCATTGTCCAAGGACATCTGTCTGTTAAGAGTCTAGAAATGGCAGGTTCTTATATCTAAGGTAAAACATTAGGACATGAACACTTACCTCCATCAGCCTTATTTTAAATTGAGTGTTATCACAAGGACACATTAAAGTTGTTGCTGTTTTTTTGTATAATATGAAACTAATGGGTTATTTGAGGGACCATCTCTTTCAAAATGATTCTACCCACATAGCAACAGCATTAGGAGAGGTGCTGCTTTTGATTCCGGTCCCACTGAGAAGTCAGAAGGTCTTGGATTTGGAGGAAAACCTTCTTGGTGGTTGCCCTGATGCCATGAAATGCCTTGTGCCACCAAAGTCATTTTATTTAGATGGACTTTTGAAGAACAGTATTGGTCTAGACTGCTGTTTGGGAAGGAAATGGTTTAAAATGGTTGGGTTCTTTAAGGTGAGTTTTCTTGTACATTGTAAACTGCCTGGATTCTTGAGATGTGGGGCTACAGCAGTAAATGTCAGGTCAGGCAGGATGGGCATGCTTCAGTCCCGTCGGCTAAGGAATGCCATTGGCAGGGCCCAGATGTGCCTTTTCTGCTGTAGCGCCTGCCTTATGGAACAGTCTACCTCCAGAGATCAGGATGGCCCCGACTCTCCTGGCTTTTCATAAGTCCTTAAAGACCTGGCTCTCTGCCCGGGCCTGGGGCCCTGAGCGTGTACAGGGACCCGTTTCTTGGTTATTTTAACGATTATGGTATATGATTTATTCTCAGCTGCTCTGCATTTTAATTTTTGTATTATTGTATTGTTTTTATTTTCTTTTTAATTTTGCTTGCTGCCCAGAATCACTAGTTGAGATGGGCAGCCATACAAATTGAATGAATGAATGAATGAATGAATGAATGAATGAATGAATGAATGAATGTCCCAGATTAGCCTGCAGCCCTGGGATTTTCTGGTGGTGCAATAGTTACTTTATAACATAAACATGAATGTAAGGTTAAATTCTGATGAAATGTAGTCTCTGTTAGGGTAATACAATCACCTGTGGTTTCAGTAAACATTTGTTTTTTTGTTTTTGATTTTAAAAAATCTTGACATGTTGCAAGCAGCTTTTTTTTTTTTTTTTTTGGTATTGCTGCTGCAAGCAATCCTAGGAGAATTAAGTTCAGAGATTTTCCTATTTTAGGAATACACCCCTTCTCCCCTATACACACAACCACATTTTTGTTCTAAAACCGTGAAGTTGGTTACCCCGAATTGTATCCATCAATTACACATTAAGGTCAGTTTACCTCTCCTCCAGAGAAGTCTGGAGCCCAGTTGGCGCCAGACGAAGGGCTGAATAAATAACCAAATGAGGACAGGCCGGAGAAATGCTGACGGAATTATGCCTTTCATCTCTCTCATTTGGCTGCCTTCTTGTTATGGTGTTTTACTGAAATGGTTATTTTGAATAATTAAAAAAAAAATCTTATTAAGCAGTGCATTTATATTGCCGGAAGGAAGACCTCCTATCTTACACTCATAACCAGCTTCATTACAATGTTAACTTGTGCCCTGTCAGGCTTTTCTGCAGTGAGCAGTTCATATGACTAATTAAAATGTGATTCTCCATTCTATTTGTTATTACTTCCATTATCTTTCTCATAGCACACAGGCCTAACAACATGTTTATGGGGTCTGCAAGCTCATCTAATTTAATATTTCTATCGGAAATGAAATATCCTGATTGGGCCAGTGCTACCCTTGGAACTGTAGGCTCATTTTAGCTTCCCTTCCAGAGTTTAACTAATTTTTAACTGTGTCTCCCTTTCTTTCCGTGGAACAAAATTAACCCTGCAATGTATACAGATAATGTCCGTATCCTGATAATACTAATCTTTATCCATGGTCAATGTAAAGTGACTTAAAGGGAAATGAATGTTTTCTTTTTTAAAAGAAAAATTATCTGTGGGAGGAGGGGTGAACTCTTCTTTTATCTTCTTTACCACCAGGGCATCTATGAGGGGGTGCAAAAAGTCAAGATGGTGGCTGTCACTGTGAGATTAAAACCCTGCTCCTTTTTTGTGTGTATTGCATGTGGAATACACAGAAAAAAGGGGTAAGGCTTTGATCATGTGTCACTGCCATCTTTTTAACATGCTCCTGTTCACTAGCAACTCTATTTTTCCATGTTGCCGTTTTGCTCCTTTCTGAGACAACTATGATCTGATGACCATCAGTTTTATTTCCTAGAACTCTCTTCTGAATTACATCTTTATTTAATAGTGTTCTGGGAGGGGTATATTCTGGGAGGGGTATAATTAAAAACTGCCCTCCCCCTATTTTATTCTAGCCACAAAAAAGGACCACAATAGAGCCACATTTGCATGGCCTGTGTCTGGTATGGTGAAAAGGTAGCTTCATATCTGTTGTTTTATTATGTTTGATGTGGAAGTTGGCTGATCAAATCACAATAATTAATTTAAATTATATAGTGTATACTCTACATTCAACCCAATATGTACTTTGTTTCTTTAAAATGAGCAGCAGAGTACCCCATTTTCAAGGCCTATGATACAGTTGACTTAATGTTGGACATTTTAGAGCTTTTTGTATGCACAAAGATGGAAAGATTTGGCAATACCTACAATGGAGGAATGGTTGGTGAAGATGATGGAACTTACTGAGATGGCCAAATTGACTTCTTTGATTAGAGAAAAGAAAATATTTATGTTTATTGCTGACTGGAAACCCCTTGTGGACTTTTGCAGAAAACAGAAAAAATGAACTTATGATTTATGGTTTTGATAATTTAGACAGAATAGATTATAGAAAGAAGACAGACATGTTGTAATTTTAGAGAAAGAGGCAAACTTATCATTGTACTTATAACTGCTGTAAAGATCGGAAGCTACTTCTTTGTATCTTTTTATTATCTATTATCTATTATTTTATTATCTATTATCTAGTATTATCTATTTTATTATGAGTTTATTAAATTATTTTATTTTTATTTTATTTTATTATTATTTTATTATATTTTCTATTTTTATTTTATTTTTTTCCTTTCTTCCACTTTTAGCTTTCCCTTTGATTTCTTTTTTCTTTCTTACTTTATATTAGTTTGCATTAGTTTTTATCTTTTTTAAAAAAAACTTTTAATAATTTTTTTTTTTTAAAGGAACTTGATAGCTTTTTCAGCTCTTGGAGAGTTAAATACCTTTCAGGTTGATTCTTGGCGTACTGAGAGCTAATATATCACTAGATCTGGAATGTTTTTGGTGTCCACCTCCCAGCCTAAATCATTTCTCCCAATCTTTCCACTTCTGCTATTTCAGCAGGAAACAGTACTTGCTTTCGGCCTTCCAAGTTTCCCTGTCTTTCAATTCTCTACTTCCTTACTCCCTTAGGCCCATTTCTCTCCATTGTTTCTATTGTGGCCTGTGGCTTGAACTCTCCTCCTCCTCCTCCTCCTCCATGTTGTCCTTAATATAATGATTATTTATTTGTTAGAGTTATATATTCTATCTTTCCTTCAGGAACTCTAGTGTATTTAATGCTCTCATTTTCCCCCACAAAGACAACTCTGGCAGCTTGGATTGAAAGAGAGTAACTGGCCCAAAGTCACCAACTAATGGCCTGTGAGAATGATCTTGGGAGAAAGGAGGAAGAACCAAAGCCTAGGCAATGGACAGACAAAAATATCTCAGTCCACAGAAGGAATGGAGGTAGAGAAAGCATCTCAGAAGAGACCCTCCCTAGTTCTCTGGAAAGTAAAGGCAGGGGAGGGGGGAAATGCTTTCAGATTGCAAGATTCTGTTACTGTAACCTTACAATAAAGATAGTATTAGTACTCATGGTTTTGGTTTCCTGTCTGAACTACCTCAAAAGGCTGACACCTGCATAGTTCTCATGGCTAAGAGTCAACCTGAACCTGAGTTTCTCTGCTCCTAGTCCATCTTAATCACTATTCCACAGATTATGGAAAATTAGCAGTAACCCTTCCAACCATTCAGTCTCTCACAGATATTTGGAACAATACTGTTAAAGTACCTTTTTACTAATATTCTACAGTGAGGAAATCTTTGGGACAAGATAACAAAGGATCATGGGCTGCTTTTACTTTATAAAATTTCTCTGTGGGATTCATTTCCATGGAAAGGGATCTGCAAACCGATGGCCATAAACTCTTACTATTAAATTTAATAATTTTGTTGAAAATAAATAGCATCAGATTCACAAGCAAACAGTACTCCGTATATGTAACTTTCAGAGGGTCTTAGCTTGATCCATCAATCCTACCCAACTTTTCAACTGTGCATTATACTATCACCAAAATGATTCTATCCCCTTGATGAGTTTAAGACTACTCCATAGGGATCCTTGTCCTAATTTTGCTTTGGGATGGCTTTTAATAATGGACAAGTGAGATACAAATGTTTAAAATAAAAAAATAAAATTAGAAGTCCTTGGTGGTAATCTGAAGCAACATGGTTAATTGTATCAGCAGGCCCTGATATGTAGTTAATTATTGTAACGTAGAACATATTGAGGAGGGTTGCATCTACATATTCCCAATTAACCCACAAATCCTGGAAGCAAAAGAGAGCAATTAATAGGACAGTATCCTGTCATTGTAATTACAAGCTCAGTATGAGAGTCCAATGTAAGAAGGATAAGAAATCCAATCATTAGTTCAGATTTCAAAAGCTAAGAGGAAGCATAATGATCTAGATCACTTGGGAAAACAATATTGTAGTATTATATGGAAGGTAATCTGCAGGGAGGGGTAATGGTGGCAAAAGCAAGGTTATACTACATTTTGGGTGGCTATCACTATCTGCTTTAAATCCACTGAAAATATTGGGCATATGTCCACTAAATATAGCAAAGTTCAACCTTGTATGTTTGAAAAGTCCTTTGCTACTAACAGTGATTTCTATGCCACAGCATCATATATACTGTGTATGATCAAGCTGACATTTGTGCTAATATATTCAAAATTACACATTATTAAGGAAGCAAAACATTCATTATAAGGATACCCTGTAAGTTGAATCCCAATATATTGGAACTTGGACAAAATAGTGTATTCTTTCCAAACTTGGGAGAAGGCCTTGCAAAATTCTAGACTTTTGTTAAATCTTCATTGGTTATTTATCAGCACAACTATTTTTTTAACCTCCCACAAAATGTGATAAAAATTTTGTCTCTACTCATACTTGGGATAGATTTATTTATTTATGTATTTATTTATTACAGTACTTTCTTTGCTGCCAACACATCAAATTCTAGTCTGCTGACAATATTAGAACATTAAAATCCCATAGAACAAAATGCAAATTTAAAACAGTTATCAGTTGCTGTAGTCTTTTGTGTACGTGTGTGCCTTTGAGTCAGTCTTGACATCTAGCAACTACATGGGGAAGTCTTAGCTACATTGTGGGGGAAGCGGTTTGCTGTTGCCTTCTTCCGAAGGCTGAGGGAGAGTGACTGGCCCCAAATCACCCAGTTGGCTTCACACCTAAGCCTGGATTGGAACTCATACAGGTAGTCCTTGACTTATGACCATTTGTTTAGCATCTGTTTGAAGTTATGACGGCACTGAAAAAAGTGACTTATGGCCTGTCCTTGCACTTATGACCATCACAGTGTCCCCACGGTCACGTGATCATGATTCAGGCACTTGGCAACTGTTGTGCATTTACGATGGTTGCAGCATCCTGTGGTCACGTGATCGCTATTTGTGATTTTCCCATCTGGCTTCCAACAAGCAGTCAATGGGGAAGCTGGCAGGGAAGGCTGCAAGTTGCAGTCACATGATGTCTTGCTTGATGACTAGGGTGATTCACTTAATGACCATGGCAAAAAAGTTTGCAAAATTGAGTGCAGTCACATGATACCTCACTTAATGACTGCACTGTTTAATGATGAATTTTCCGTTCCCTATTGTGGTTGTAAATTGAGGACTACCTGTAGTGTCTTAGTTCTTACTTCAGTATCTTTACTACTACACCAAAATGGCTCTCTGTTGTACTTTGAGGCTCATAAAAAAGATACAGCAGGTCATGGCTTGCATATCCATGTTATAGGAACTGCAAAGATGGTGCAGGCTTTATGTTGCGTGCTGCCCACCCTAGTTCTATTTTGACCTACTTACACGCATTGCTCATTTAAATTTGATATCTGTGCCTCTTTATATAAAGAGGAGCATTAAAACAGTTCTAATATGTAAGGAGAGAGGCAGCTGTTATGGCTGGAATATTCAAGCAGCACCTGGAGTGACTCTCAGTAAAACAGCTGGCTCCCATGCACACACCACCAAAGATAAAGTAGAAAACACCATAGACTCTGAAGAATCAGCATTTTGTTCTTTTCTCTCCAAAAATTCCTCTGTGCCTTGGCTCAGCTGCATTTTGAGGCTTCTGTTCTCATAACTAAGATGTCTTAGCAACGATGATGAGACTTTTCAAAGCAGTATTAATCCTGTAGCGCTGCAGGCTGATTTGTCTAGCCCACAGCACACTTCTTGTGTTTCACCTGATTACCACTTCCAACAAACAGTCTCTTGTGATCCTTGGTTACGTTTCAGTATATTCCAGTTATATGTGGGGTTGTTGTGAAAAACGAGTGATAAATGACTGATAGAAAAGCCTTTTAAACTGATCTTGGGGAAAGCAAGGCAGGAAGGAAGGAAGCTGAAGAACTGGTCTAAGAGAAAGACGTAGGACCTTTCAATATGGGTCTTTACAGAGAAAAATTGCCTGAATTAATCGGCCCTATTATGATCATTTGGCATGTTTAAAGTCTGGGAGTAAAGCCAGTAGGAATTCTGTTCTTATTCAGAAAAGGAATCCTCTTACTCCAATCCATAAAGGCAAGTTAGCTGATTCCTCACTTCTTTCCTTCCACTGAATACATTCCTTTTTAGCTGATTTATCACTCTCATGATCCTGTGAAAATTCAGCCCACCACTACATAAACATCTATAGTTATGAACATCCCAGGGTTTATGAAACACTTATACATATGCTTTTCACATGGGGCTGTGATGAACATTTTATCATTAGAGATGTAGTTTAAAAAGCTAAATATTCCTTGAGGGATTTTTTTTTTCTTTTAATTTCCCAGCCTAGCCAAAAGTCCTTCAATGTCCTGGTGGCTTCCATCCAAACACTAAGTGGGTCCAGCTCCACTTAGCTTTTGAGATCAGCAGCTAGTGCTAAAGGCTGCTGCATGCTGTAGATAGGGGAGTAATCTTTTGCTTAAATTAGCTAATTGTATCTTCTTTTTATTAAGTGGTAATTAACAAACATTATCAAGTAACTGAATAATATAAATCTATAATGCATAGAAAAAGAAAAACTCCACTAAACAGTAGAAACAGTTAAAAAGCATCTTCAAATTTGCCATACATCTTAAGCATTGATGAAAGTACATCTGTTACAATTAAGGTAATATATAAAGTCTTCCCAAGTTTGGTGGAATTGTAGTTCCTGCTCTGATATTTCATTATTTTAACTGTATCTATAACTTTTCTAAGAAGGCAAATGAATGCTTGCTTTATCCCTTTTCCTCTGTCAATCTTCTTTTCTTTCATGCCGTTTCTTTTAACTTAGACACTTGCCTTATTGCTGATCTTTGTAATTCACACATCATTTGCTAGGTTATCTGAGGTTTTCCAATACTGAGCAATTATTATTTTAGTTGTTAGTTTAACTAGTATGTTAACAACTACTAGCCGCCCAGAGTCCCCCATTGTAGGGGAGATGGGCGGGGACAAATTAAATAAATAAATAAATAAATAAATAAAATAAACTAAACAATAAATTCCTTATTTTTAATTTTAAGGCTTGATTACATAAATAAATGTAGCAACCCTAACTCTGGGGAAAATTAGCTAATTGTATGAGTATGGTGCTTTCAGCAGTCACACAGTTAATTAATGTCTTCTTCCCCTTTTATAACTATACTTCCCTGAATCTATCAGTTCCATTCCCTTTCTTTATATATGACAAACATTACTCTGTCAGAGTATTATTTCTCAATTCAGATGGACAAATAACACTTGGAAGGCATTCCAAAATCAAGTCAACTTGATTTCTGAAAGGAGAGAAGGGGAGGGGAGGGGAGGAGCCATTGATTCCCCTTGCTGAAAGACTGACAGCATTGGTTCTTGTCCTCGAACTGTTTTTCTTTCCCACTCTTGATAAAAATATTGTAATTAAACTCTTTCTGCTTGCTTTATCCCTTTTCTTCCGCCAATCTTCTTTTCTTTGCCATTTCTTTTAGCTTAGACACTGTCTTATTGCTGATCTTTGCAATTTTTTTTTTTTTGAAATTTGCAAATCATTTTGGAACAAATATATACTTTGAGAGGGAGGTGGAAGTTAAAGAAATATTTCATCATAACATAGGATACATAATTTTAAAAGAAGAATAGGAGTTGGATGAAGTTGAGCCCCTGGACTGCTGTTCCCTCTTTTATACTGATTTTATTTCCATTCTTTGTACCTTTTATTCCATTCACAGAATATGGAATATGCCCAGCCTTCCATTCCTTCCAGCCTCTTTCTGTAGGTGCAGTGTTTGGCTGCTGATTATTACCTTATCCCATTTCTTCCATTCTACAATGCTTTGCACTCACCTTGCAAGCACATTCCCACTCTGGCTGGTCTGAAGTTTCCCTCCTCCGTTTCCTGCTAGCCGAGCTCTGCAAGCCATCATTTAACATCCGTCTGTCAATAAATTATGCAATGCAGCATGTGTGGGGATTTCACTAACTTTTAATGTCTGTTCAAATAATGCTGTTTGTCAGAATTCCAAGAGAAGCCGTAGAGAACAATGAGGCAGAACAAGAAGCAAACCTGTTGACGTTGGCAGTTAAACTGTTTAGTCCCTAAAAAAGAAAAGCACTGTTTGCATTGAACAGGGTTGCTTGCCACTTCCAACAGAAGTCACTGTTGCTCAGTTACCCAACTTTCTTCAGGTTAAATTAAAACAATGAAAAATAGCCTGTCCTGCAAATCCAGAATCTTAGGGAAGTTCTTTGATGGGGGACAGAAAGGAAGAGAGACGATCATAGGTGAACCTTTGGGTTCTTTGCGCTCTCTGAGCTTGGTGGTTTTCCTGCTGACATTTCATTACTAGGCTAGATAACAACATCACTGTCTGGGAGAATGGAGTTTGCTGTTTTTATATATAGTAGCTTGCTCTGCCAAGCTTGGTTAGAGTGTGGTTTGTTCCTTGATGGTTTCTTGATTATTGTTTCTTCCCTGCTTGATTGTCAGATGCTATGCTAACTTCTTTGTGTGGCCCAGAATTCTGCTTTATAGACGTTTGGATGATATTTAAGTGAAGTATATTTTGCATTCTGAGCTTACAGTCAGTCTGGAGAACTGCTCGATTCCTAATTGAATCAAGCAATTAGGAAACTAGGATCCTAGGGCACAGCAGACCAGACTGGATCTGGTACATCTGACTGTCCTCTCTGGTAATCTTTATCATATTTATTTAAATATCCGGAGCACAGAACATTTCTCCATGTTAGGCACTGAGGTGAACAGTGGCTACAGATACTTTCTAATCAAAGAGTTTTTCTCTCCCTTATTTTTTCAAAAGCCCAGCTTTTTTTGCATCATTCCCTGGAATGGCCACTGATCATGTAACATCACATCATCATTTCAGAAACGGCTGGGGAATGATGTGGTTGGCTTTTTAAAAATGAAAGGCAAAGGAAACTCCATTGGCCTCCTTGTACATTTTATTCAGTAAGTTCAACCCTTCCCCTCCCCATTAGTTTTGTCCCTCCAGGGAAGAATGAATGTTAATTGAACTTTGCTCAATCAAGCATTTACTGAGCCATGGATCCACATTTGCTCACAACATGAGCCATGGCAAGATTCTTTTTAACCCTCAACACATGTACCCTCAATACAGTTAGCATTCATGTATTTATTAACAGCACCCAAAGAGAGATTGTGCCAAGTCTGAATTTACCTGTTTTGGCACCTGCAACTATCCACTTGCTTGCAAGCGCTATGAAACACTTAGGTAGGCTGGCTGGTTGCATTTTGTAATTGGTAGCCTGATGTTCTTTACAGCAGACTGCAAAGTTTATTGTTTACATTGGAGTAGGGAGGAGGTAATTTTATGTGAAGGCAGTTAGCCTTTTTAAAGCCGTGCTTTTGAAAAATATGCTATCTGAACATGCCGCAATCTAGACCACTGCCATAAAACTGCCTCTTCCCTACAAATTATACACTAGTTTTAAGTATTTAGGTCAAACACTCCCTTTTTAAGACTTGACAAGGAGAGGAGATGAATGCATGCTATAAATACACTTGGAATCTTACTTTTCAGTTCATCATCATAAGGAGAAGAGGGGAGGAGGTAACAGTAGTTTATCTTTTATCTCTTCCAATGCCCTGGGCTAACCAAAAGAAATGCTTACTTTAATCTGAATGCATGTACTTCTATGTTTCTAACATCATTATGAGTCAGTAGATCAGACTTTCAAATCTGCTGTAAGATGCAGAGACTCTGTGGCAGATCAAGGCTACATAAAATAAAAATCAAGTTAAATCCAATTAGGATAAAGTACCGATTAATGTGACCAGGAAAAGATTGGTGCTCACTTTTAGAGGTATTATTTTCTTCCCATCTGCAAGATACTGAGGACTGTTACGGTGTCAGTAATTAACAGGGAGAGATCTTTTCCTTCATGGGTCAGTCATAGATGGCAGGGCCTGTGTTTGGGAAAGAGAGGTCTGTATTTGGTGGTCCATTAAAACAAAAATGTCCCATTTCTCTGACTTTCTGCTCCCCGCAATTTGTCAGGACTGAGACAAGATTGATTAATGGCAATTAAGAATGTGTGAGCCTACCTTTTTGTGTGTTCCTCATGGCTCCCATCTTGACTTTTTTTTTTTTTTTACCATAGCCTGCAGACATCATTCCTTAGGTTGGATTATGCTGTAGCCCTTGGGATTCCTGCATCTGTTCCTTTAACCCTGGGGAAGTGACCCTGTCTCTTGAGCAGATCCTTCCTCAGTGCTCCTCTCTATATTGACTCACCTTTGTTCATGGTCGCAATATTAAATTTTATGAAATTAGTACAGGTAGTCCTCGGTTAATGACCACTCTTTCAGCAACTGTTCAAAGTTGTGATGGTGCTAAATGAGTGATACTTACAACTGGTCCTCAAAGTTCTGGCTGTCACAATTCCCCCATGATCACATGATCATGATCTGGGCCTTGGCAACCGGCTCACACTTACAATTGTTGCAGTGTCCCGCAGTCACATGATCACATTTGCGACCTTCTCTGCCAGCTTCCCACAAACAAAGTCAATAGGGAAGCCAGCAGGGAAGGTTGCAGGTTTCTCCTGCCGCTTTTTCTCTTGAGGAGCCCTGCTATAGAGTAAGAGATCCTCATGCCACAGCACCCCCTCCCCCACCTGCAAGCACTCACAAGGTGCTGCAGTATCTCCTCTCCAGCCCACATATGCTTGCATGGTGCCACAGCAACCCCTTCCCAGCCACACATGTTCCCACATCCCACCTCACTCTGTAGTACTCACCTGCCCGCTAGCCTGCTTGCGAGCCACCTGAGACTTGCAACTTCCTGCCAGCTTCCCTATTGACTTTGCTTGTGGGAAGCCAGCAGGAAGTCGCAAATCACAGTCATGTGAGGTCCTCACTTAATGAACCATGATCCTCACTTAACGACAGCAACGGATACTGCCAAGGTTGCCGTTGTTAAGTGATGCTGTTGTGTGATGTCACACTTTATGACCACATTGCTTAGTCATGGAAATTCCAGTCCCTGTTACCATCATTAAGCGAGGACTACCTGTATTTTATTTTTTTACAAAAGGGCTCTGAAAAATCTCTAAAACTTTAACAAGAGTGAACCCCCTCCAGCATATTCCCTGGTTACACTTATTTTTTTTCTTTTTCTTTTTAAGCTAATTGATTGATATTCCAGCAGGGTAGCTTGGACATCTAAGCAGACCTACCATGAGCCAAATTATATGAATTTCAGATCTTGAAAAGAGCATGTTCTGCTTTCTCACTCACCCTGTAATATTTAGTGTTCTTCATTTCTTTGCAACATTCTGTCTTTCCCAGCCTCATGACAGAATTTTGATGTAAAACTTGGAGAGATAAGCATGGGCATGTCATAGCATCGTGCCAGCAAGCCTTGTTCTAGCAGGGACAAGAAGACTTACTGAGTACTTACCATTTTCCTAGCAACTTCAGAAGCTACACATATAACACTGCATCTGGTTGGTCTCAGCTCTCTCTTGGTCTATAAAACACATCTGGAAGGCTATTGAACAATAAGCAGGGGTTCAGAACTAGTACCTGCATATTGAGCAGGATGTATGAAAGTGGGAGCTGGCACTTTCCAGGTGACTGGCCCTATTCAACCAAACTCCTCCAGGTTAATGTGAACTTTAACTGAACTCAGTAGGTGGTCCTTTTATAGAACCTATTGGAATCATAAACATTAGAAATACTAGCAACATCACAAGAACCTGCAAGGCCAAGGCCTGCTCACCTTTCATGTTATACATGACTTTATCAAATTTGCAAGTTGTATATTTTCTGGAATTCTGCTACAGGATGTCTGTGAAATGCCCAGTTAAGTTTTCTGGCTTCTCATTAACTATCTTTTCCTATATATCCAACAGATAAAACCTACCAGATCTTCAGTTTGTAGGTTCTTCTGTGGGCATCATACAAACTAATACTCTTACTTTTCTCCTCAATCATTAATATGAGGACAAGGATGATGCCAATCTTGTAAGGGTGACATTCTGCAACTCAGCTGTCTAATATAAAAGAAAGGAAAAGGAGGCACAGATTTGCTAAAATAGCTTTTTTGGAAATTGATGCAAAGCACTGCACCGATCACTTAGAAAGCTATCAACTGACGGGAGAACTACTAACTTGATCTTTTCTTTCCCAAAATGGCCACTTCATATTTTAGTGCATTTACAGCCAGCTCCTACTTTTGGTAATTATATCCCCCAGTAATGATGTCTGAAGCCTGAACTTGTGAGGTTTAAAAAGACTCTTAAAACATTTCTTTTTTTCAGGTCCTTTATGAAGCTTTTGGGGTTGCAATACTCAATGCCAGTTTAAATTATAGTTGTGCTGGGGTTAGATAATGATTGTTAAGTTGACTGTATATATGAGTGTATATACATATAGGTATGTGTGTGTATACATATATGTATATATGTGTGTGTGTGTATATCTGCTTCCATTCCACTTAGATATAAGCACATCAAATAAAAATACTACTACACTATTACTGTTGTATATATATCCGCTTATGTGTAAATACCAGAAATATGGGCTTCTTACAATAATTTTCAGTTAACCTGTTTCTTTTTAAGTCAACATTCAGCATTGCCACTTTCACTAACTGTGTATGCTTGAACTGAGAAATAAATAAATGTGCACAGGAGTATTTTTACTGGGCTCCAGACCAACTTCCTATTTCTTTTGCTACTGAAGGATTAACTAGCAAGTGCAATGTATGTGAACTCTCTAGTTCTGACTAATCCAATGATATTTGGATGCTTGGAGAACTCTTATTTCAGAACTCGGAGAACTGATGCCAGGGAAAGTCAACAAAATAGGCTAAAACAGACCATTGAACTAACTCAGTGTAAGAGTCAGGTGTCCAAATCCAGGAAAATACAATTCAACCTTGTTATAGTACAAGCCATAACAGAAGGCTGAATTATTGCATCTCAGAAGGCTAGAAGCCAGAACCAAACAATGTTACAAAGTATGAGCTTTTCTCTTCCTAGCAACAAATCTGGCTGTCCTTGTGCTTGGAGAAGTAATTTAAGAAGTTGAAGTGAATCAAATCTCCAATACTGAATTTTTGCATTGCATACTTTGTCAAGGGCAGGAAAGAACAGAAAAAGTGCCTCTCTCCTCTTCCTTCCTACACTGGTGTTTCTTCCCCTCCCTTTCATAGGAACAAGAGAGAAATCAGGTTGTCTAACAAAGCGCAAAGTGATTTGAAACCAAAGCAGAAGGTTGATAACACACTAGCTTTTGGAATGGTGCAATAATGCATAATGCATTTGGTCAAGAAACCTAGAAGGGTTTCGCCAGACAGAAATGGATTCAACACATGCCTTCACTTTTTACATGTACTTGTCATTCATTTTCCTAATTCAAGCACTATACAGATGTAAGAAATAATAATAATAATTATTATTTATTAAACTTATATGCCTCCCGCCTCCCAGAGACTCTTTAAGGACTTTAAGACCTTCTGGCACACTGGTAGCTATGCCCCTACATTGGAGCACACGTGCTTCCTAAAGAACATTGTAAACTAACTCAGTTCAGACAAGATAGAGACAGTTGTTGGAGGGTCACAGTTCCAAGAAGATAGTCTCTGTTCCAAATTGTTACATTCTCTTAGAAGAAATCGATATACTTTCAAGCTGCTGGTTGGACCAAAACTTTCTCTCTGGTTTCCCAAACGGAATTAACAAGTGCCTTTTATCAGTTGTGAGTGACATCAACATCATCCCTTCCTGGGGGGGGGGAAATCTTAAAAGTATGGTGCCATGCTGTTATCAATCCCCCAGCTTAACAGCTGTAATATGTTCTACCCAAGACTGCTTTTGTGTCTTGTCCAGAAATTTTGTATTTCTTCAGAACTCAGCAGCCAGATGGATTTCTAAAACAACCTGGGATAAACAAAATTTAAGAATGGGGAATAAGGAACAAAGAAAAACCAAATTTTACTCTGACCAAGAGTTAAATAACAATGGATTGAATCCATTTATCAGGAGTTTACATGCTTTTGGTGTCTATGATACGTACAAGAGCGAAAAAGACATATAAAGCTGCAATCGAATGCCCAGGGCCATAACCACCAATGGATACAGTACAGCTCTGAGTAAAGATACATAGGATTGGGTTGTGTCTCAGACTGTTGTGGGACTGTACTAAAAGTAAATAAAAATCTATTACCATTGCAAGTGATACATATTTTATATTTCCTGAGCATTTTTGGTTTTTTTCTTTTAATGGTTAAACTTTAGAAAACAAAACAAAAAGCATAACTGGGAAGGTAAAATGTGGAGGAGGGGAGCAACGAGGAGGTAGGTCATTAATATACTACTTAATTGGGCAAACTGATGTCTGGTCCTTTTATTCTTGGATTTTTCTAAGGGTGGAAAGGATAAATCCAGGTGCAGAAAAAACATTGCAATTAATATTAACCTGAATGTGATTATTTGGCTCTTCAGAATTTCATTGGATTATGTTGACTTTATAATTTGATTGCTGTGCAGATGTGAACTCTTCTGATTGCATTAAAATATGCAACAGGAAATTGGGAGAGGGGGAGGGAGGAAAAATTCAGCCAATGTGTGGAGCAACAGTCTCTCCTAGTCATTTATTTCCTTTAGGAGAAAGGAAAGCAGAAGGTCAGAGTTATCACACTGTAATTCTAATCATTCAGCAGTTGGATTTTAATTAGGTGGCAATGGCAACATTTTGCACTGCATTTAAATTGTGGATACAGCAAGCTGAGAAGTTTTAGTGGTTTCCCAGAAACACACTCTCTGTCCATCTCACCAGATCTGTCAGGGTTGGTGTGCTTCAGGACCCTTCTGTGAAACAGTGTCATCTAGTGAGACCTAGGAAGCATGCCTTCTCTATCACAGTGCCTGCCCTAAGGAACAGTATCCTCCTGAGATCCAGATGGCCCCAACCCTGTTAGCCTTCCAGAAAGGGGCTAGGCTCAGTTATGAAATGTTCCACATATATGGGATTATGATTGTGTGATAGTTTCTAGGGGCCTTGATTACATTTAGTACATGGTTTTTAAAAAAAAAAAAAATTACAGGTAGTCCTCATTTAGCAACCACAACTGGGACTAGCACTTGGTCATTAAGTGAAGTGGTCACTATGTGAAATGATGACTGTACTTATGATCTCACTTCAGCTTTCCTTTACAGACTTGCACAAGTCATAAATGCAATGATTGGTCATAGTTACTTTTTCATCGCCATCATAACTGTGAATGGTCACTAAATGGGACAGTTGCTCAACAAGGACTACCTGTATTGTGAGCCATTTAGAGTCACTAGGTGAGAAGAGTAGCCATGTGAATGTTATAGACAAATAAATAAGCATGATTGTCACTCCCCTAACCAGAGTTCCCAGTTAGGTTATCCCAGGTATTAATAGTTGGGCTAAATTATGCCCTTCTTCATCCAAGATATTCCTACTATAATAGCACGCCACTCTGCTTATTTGCACTTGGTAATAAAAGCTGCAGAAGGGATATGGAATTAGGCCAAATAAGGGAGACATAAGACTGCTCAATAATGGAATATTCCACTGAAATGGGAACAATTTTATTAATCTGATTGATCAAACAACAGTATCTCAGTAGGTAGGCTGGTAGTGAAATTAGTACTAAACCAACAATTCTGCATTTTTCTCTTGCTGCTGGCACATTATGTGAAATGAGGTACTAAAGGGTAGTATTCTGTACCCCATCATTAAATAACTTTGGATAAATAGAAATAGTTCTCTGGCCAATCCTTTTGAGTCTTCCCTATGCCAAGCAAACAAAATCAATTCATGTTAGGAAAACATCCTGGCATTTTCATGTGAAATGAAAAACATTATACTCCAGATTACAATGAATTGCATGTTTACAAGATTTCCCTTGCTCTACAAGCTACAACACACGTGTCCCAGATCAAGCCTAGTGGATCTTTTAACTTGCCAAAATAGATTTATTGCATGGGAGGGGTGGTTAAGAGAAAGAAAAACCAATCCCCCTTGATTCTGAATTTCCTGGTGGACAGACAATATTGGATGCAGAATTTTAAATACAAATAGCATTCTTTGTTTATGTGCCATCAAGTTAGTGCCATCTCTTAGCAATCACATAGATGGATCTTCTCCAGGATAATCTGTTCCCAGTCTTCCAATGGTGCACCCATTGCCACTGTAAATGAATCAATCCACCTTGCTTCTGGTCCTCTTCTTTTCCTTTCACCTTTCCCAGCATTACAGACTTCTCCAGAGGACTGGGTCTTTGTGCAATGTGTCCAAAATATGATAATTTGTACTGCTCATTTGCATCTCAAGTAAGAACTCTAGATTGATTTGTTCCATGATCCATTTCTTTGTTTCCTTGGCTATCCATGGTATTCTCAAGAGTGTTCTCCAATACCATTCAAAAGCAAGCATCAGTACTCTTTTTATCCTGCTTCAGGAGGGTAGAAATCTACAATAGTTGCCAAGGGTAAATGCAGACAATCTCCCAAAACCTCCCAACAGGCCATCTAACCTCCTGACCCCAGGCCTTGGAGCACATCCGGGTCTTTAATGATTTACAAAAGGTTGGCCCTATCAAGCGCTATAGCATATTTTTAAAAGTCTATTAATTAGATACATATAGTTTCTAAATTGTTTCTACCTGTTCTCTGTTATCTAATATTATATTAAACTGCAGTGGTACAACTTTGGTTATTTTTGCTAAAAGAAAAAAAAGGCAATTGATAGAAATATTTAGCAGGGTGTTCACTAAACTGAAAAACCAGTGAAGCAAGTAATAACGTTTAAAACAAATAGGAAAAGCACAAATGAAAAGAAGTGAATAATTACACAATATGCAGAATAAGTGACAGAGAAAAAAAATCCACTTCTGTCTCCAATCAGTAATGCTTAAATATGACAGCAAGTTGACGATGGCATGGAGCACAAATAATAATAATCAGAAAGTAATAAAAATTAATACGGTCAAAACATCTTGGTAAAACGTGCAAAGCAATTGAATCTTTGCCATTGTTCCTTAATCAAAAACAAGTGGTTCCTCAAAAAATGACTTGCTTCTTGGATTGCTGACAATTCAAGAAATTATAAAGCCCAGCAGGACCACTGCTCCTCAATTCACTCTTTCAGCTTGTTTCATAACAAGAAGTAATATGTCCTTGGGGGTGTAATAATGGCAGTTTGAAACTATATGAAGACAATGGATATAGGATGCAACCATAATTTCAGCAGCAGTCACAATTCATCGAAAGCCTCATGGGGGCTCTGAGGTATACCTAGAGCTTTTGGACAGGCAGAAGGTTCAATTGTATTGAGAAATCATGCATCCTTTGGGGATGGTGCTTGACTCATTGGGAGGGCACTGAGGGAAGACATAAATGTATGGTGTGTACTTCAGCCCCAAACCAAGTATTGTTCTTCAACTCCCACCTTCTGCCAAGAAAGGGAGAGAGACAGAGATGCCCAAAACACACTACCCAATTTATACCTGCAGATATATACACTCTCTTTCTGGTTCAGTTTATGCAGAGCAGAGAAATATTTCTACATTTCTCCACCAGTTTTCATTCATGAAAGACAAAGGGATGAGGGAGGTGAAGGGATATGTGCATGCATGTGTGTGTGTATGAATATCCTGTCTTCTTGAAGAATTTCTACTTCCTCCTTTTTCCTTTGAAGGAATTCAGAGCAAGTATCTACCCCATTTCTCTCTCCCCACAATTTTGATCAGGATTTTTGAAAAGCCAGTTTTGCCTGGGTCAAAATAGGGAGGGAGGGAGGGAGGGAATGCCCAATTACCTGATTCATTGAAAATTGGAAAGCACCCTATAGTATAATTATGTTAGCAGTGGCAAGAGTTCTGATGGATTGGAGCAATGTATAAACCCAAGCAAATAAAGATGGATTACTTCTTCCCTTCCTTCCACTCAGAACATTCAACTGATGGTTGCAGCAGATGCTTTCATGAACAGGATGGTAGCCCATGAAAGCTTCCACTGCATTAGACATAGTTAATTTTTAAGGTGGTCAGAAGACTTCTTGTTTGGAAACATGGGCACCTGCAAAAGGGTCAGTGGGGTGGAACCAATGAGGAAATGTGCATCTCAATGCAATTCTACCCCTTTTCTATGGGTATTCCAATGTCACATGCAAGTATATAAGCTTGCATCAGGATACAAGTTTCATCATTCTGACAAAATGTACAGATCCTACAAATGCTGTTTGGAAAATTTTATGAGTCTTGCAAAATAGGGGTATGGAAAGCCAGAGAAATTGCAAGCTTCTGGAGTGATTTTTGTACAATAAAATACAGGAAGTTCACACATATACCCTTGGTTGTCTTTTGAAAGACATTTCAAAAGCAAATTATGTATTGTCAAATTTAACAAGAAAATGCAGAATTTTTTTTCCTGCAACTATTATATAACTACTATATTGTGACTGATAGCTACTTTCTATCCTACAATAACTAGAAACATAGGTATTGTTGACAATATTCATGAATATTCTGGAATGCCAGCATCTGTTTCCCAGCAAAGTCCTTTTATGAGAATTTGTAATTTGTAAGTTAGGCCAAGTGAACGCAAGCTTTTCTGGACAGCAACTGTGACTTTATTGCATACCCTGTTCCTCTCCATCATCCAGCCAGTTAACTTGGATTCGCCATTTTTATTCACCTGAACATTCCCAACAGAGTGTTGTTCCTGGCATCGTGATGAATTGGAATGACAGCTTCTACCTCTGCTGTGCTGATAGCTATTCTTCCCCAAGGGTCCCTGAAACTGCAAGGCAACTCGGCTTGCAAGAGATGCCTCTTTTACTCAAATATCCATTTGCAATACCACTGTAAACACATTTATTCAACACCAAATCCCACTGGATCCAAATGGGCTTTAATCCCAGATCAAGATGAACTGCTCTGCAGCCTTAATATATATTGGATTGCAATGTACTGGGGTAAACCTGATAGCAATCTATATGCGCTTTTCCTAAATTCTTAAAACACACACACGCACAGAGGAAATCTGCACAGCAAAATTAAAAGAATTGTGAACATCCAAAATGTAATTGAATACTAGTTTGGGAAGTGTGAATTAAATAATGATTGTATTTGAATGAAAACCAAATAAATATTTCCTTATTTCCAAACTGATTGCAGATGTGGGCCATAATCTGCCATCTGTTATAGATGCACACACCTCTGCAACACACACAACACACGCATAAACAACTTCACATCACCTAAAGTTTCCAGATATAGTATCTCCTGTAATTCATTTCCAGCCTTAATTGCTTTCCTTTTTGAAAAAGAAATTGTTCAATAAAACATTACAGAGGATCAGAGGAGACACTGAGAAATATAATCTCTGAAAAAGCAGTAGCCAAAATGTAAAAGGGATAAGAAATTTAGGTTAGATACTATGAGTCTGAGTTTAAGTGAGCATATTAAAACAAATTTCCAAAGATAATTAGGAAATGAAGGCCTACATAAATCTCAGAAAAATTGGGATTTAAAGATATTAAATGTCAAACAGTAGCTATTTTACATCTCCTGCAAATAGCTGGCAGAGTAATTTTAGAGTTATAGCTTCAAGATACCTCTTCCAAGTATTTCGTGGAATTTAGACACACAGAACAATCAGGCTTGGAGGGGCCAAAAGGCCAACATGGGGAGTACCACTGTGCAATCAATGTCATGCCCCTTTGTATGTCAATGCTGCACTTATGTACAAATGGGCAAGACTTTGTGCAGTCATGCCCACCATCTTGACCTTTTGCCCCTCCCCAAATGCCTCTGAAACTGATTGGTTCTGTGTATCTAAATACAGGTAGTCCTCACTTAATGACCATTCATTTAGCAACTGTTCAAAGTTACAATGGTGCTGAAAAAAGTGATTTACAACCAATCCTCACACTTACAACTATCGCAGTGCCCCTGCGTTCATGTGATTGTGATTTGGATATTTGGCAACCTTTGCACATTTACGATGGTCACAGCATCCCATGATCATGTGATCACCATTTGTGACCTTCCCAGCCAGCTTTTGACAATTAAAGTCAATGGGGAAGCCAGCAGGAGGTCGCAAGTCACAGACATGTGATGTCTTGCTTAATGACCGCGGGTGAGTCACTTAATGACCGCAACCAGGACTGCCAGAACTGCCATCACTAAGCAGGGTGGTCACATGATATTTCACTTAACAACCACTTTGCTTAGTGATGGAGTTGTCAGTCCCAATTAGGGTCGTTAAGTGAGGACTACCTGTATTACCATATACTTAAATAACCAGTGGTTATTTTTTGGTCTACTTTCTCTAAAAATCACTCCATTAAAAAATCTGGCTATCTGTTCAGGAAAGGTGTACTATGGATAATAACTGACATGAGGAAAGCACCAATATAACACTTTACCAAAATCACCAGCTGATTCTTAGCAGTTTTTGCACAGCAAAACATTAGGCCTGGATTCTATTCTCTAACACAATACAGAGGAAAGCAATTTATTGTGAAAGCAAATAGCAATTGGTGACTATACATGCTGGGAGAAATTGGGTTCTGTGAAATTAGAACCAGAAGGGTAGCCAGGCATTTGAAATTATTCTGGATGGTCTGAATTTTGCAAACTTTGCCTTCCATCTATCTCCACTCTCTAATGGATTCCTTTCTACCTTTTTTTTTGTTTGTTTGTTTACTCTATTTCTCTCTCCTCTCCCATTCAGCTCTTATATCTAGGCTACAAAAGTCCAGTAGAGCGCTAGATGCCACCAAAGAGTTAAAGTTTTCTGTATCACTTTATTGTCATCTGGATTTTTACAGCCCCAATATGGTAGCCATACTCTCCTGTTATGGGATGAGACTTGGGAACAGTAAGAGTACATGGAGGCTTGAGGCTGATTTGGCTGGCCTCCAAGAAGTCTGCCTGGTGGTAAGGAAGAATAGACTGGTTGGGAGGGAAGTGGAGAAGCCAAAACAAACTGCTGAGTTCTGAGCCAAACTTTCAAATCTTTGTTCTTTGCCTTGACAATTGCCAATGCAAATTTTAAAAGTTTACTGCCAAGGCAACTGATGCTGCAATGACCTGTTACTAAAAAAAGCCAAAAATCCCAAGAGGGGGCATGGGGAGACAGAGAGAGGGAAGAGAATTGTGTATATTTGAGAGAGAATGTGTGTATGTTTTAAAGGATGAGAATCTGTACAGATTTGGTGAGTTCAGGTCTAACCTTATTTTTTATTGTTATATATCTTTAGTTGGAGGTGCATTTTATTGTAAAAAACAAAACAAAATTTCATTGTTGCCTTCCTTCATTAAAGTCACTACCCTGTTTTCCTAAGGTATTTTAATGACCACTATAATAGCAGGACACGAATGGTCTTCTAAAATTCTCCACTAAATATCTGAGACAAATTAGACAGACAATTGTTTGGAATTTCTTGTGAGGGAGAAAAAATTCTCTCTAGCAATTTCTCAGAGAAGGGATTTTTCTCTTAATAATTCTAGCAGCCTTGCTATTGTAAAAGCTCTAGAGAGAAAACCCCGTGTGACATCTTCTCTAAGGACTGAATTGAAATGTGTAAAGCAAAGAAGCTACAAATTGCTTGAGACAGATTGGTACAATGCAAGATAAAATTTTGGACTTGTCATGAAGGCAGTGGAAGAAACATTGCACTTGACCCATATGAATTTCTCTGAAATAATTCTTTGAAATAATTTCTATTTCAAGTCATCTTCAGATTGGTGAGACCTGTTGGAAAAACACATTAAGCGGTCCATTTATATATTGCACTAGCTTACATAGGTCAGTTAGGAAAGCATGATGGTCATGTGTACACACTCATACATGCACAGTTGTGAAGCAAAAAGCAAACCACAGTAGCAAAGTGGCAATATGGTGACTAATTATACTTGTCCATTTTGCCCTAATGAATTGTGAAGGGCATTTATTTAACAAGCTCCCTCTGAAGCTTTTGTACATGATTGCAGATGACACCTGTGACGTCCAGCAGTCCTTTCTTTTGCATAATGGTCACAGATTATACTTAGGAGCAGTAACATGGAGGCAAAGTGACAGCTCCAGTCACTTAATGAGAAGTTTATTAAGAAACTAGGGATGATTATCAGCTGCAAATTAACCATAATGTGTGTAATCAGCGAAGATGTCACACTGGAAGAAAGATGATGATAAACAGCCTGAAATGCTCATTCCCCTGTTAATCAAAAAATACCTATCACTCACTTAAAGATCTCATCTGCAAAAAAAATGTAAGGTGTGTGTATTGAGGAGGAGAACAAGTATTCTTCAGGATAAATACTTCCATTGAGTACATGCATACAAGACATAGAAGCCCCATTCATTAGCACAGAACTGACATAACTCAAAGTACAAACCTTGGACCAATCTGAATGTTATTTTAATTTCATCCAATCTGTGGAGTTGGGATTACAGTGGTACCTCGGGTTACGAACGCCCCTCCTTACGAAAATTTCGCGATACAACCAGCTCCGGTCGCAAAAATTTGCCTCGTCGTGTGACCTCCACTTCACGCTACGAACCGTATCCGCGGCCATTTGCCCTGCTGCCATGTGGTCGTGGCTTCCTGTGGGCGAGATCGCGGTAGCAAGGAGACGTTCGGTGAGGCTTTTGGTGTGTTTTGTGGCGTTTGGAAGGTTTTTGGTGTGCTTGTCAGCATGGCTCCAAAGAAAATGCAGAGCCGTATGTATTTACATTGAACCTTATGGGGAAATTTGCCTCGCGGCACGACCAAATTTGGAGGGCGGATTAGCCGTATTTACATTGAACCTTATGGGGAAATTTGCCTCGCAGCGCGACCAAATTCGGAGGGCGGAACGGATTAACCGTATTTACATTGAACCCTATGGGAAAATTTGCTTTGCGGTGCGACCAAATCGAGTTGTGATCAGAGTCACGGAACGGATTAAATTCGTAACTTGAGGTACCACTGTACTTACTTGAGACATGGCCCACTGTACTTCCTAGACTTTATGGTCATTTCTGAATTTGGGGACATATTTTGGTAAAATATTAGCATCTTGGAAGCAAGAGCAGTTTATCAATGGAGCCAACTGGTGAGGGTAGGCCTGTCTTTAATACATAACAGTATGCAAACAGTGAGCAAAGAAGTATAGGGACCATACCTACATGCTTATATATTCATCATGCTATTCGCCTTTGGGGTAATCAGGATGCAAAGTGCAGAAAAGGAGCAATAAATAGCAACACAAAAAAATCAAAGGCATGATATAAGAAAAGGAAATACAACTAAACCTAGTTTATATTAATACCATTTTTGTGCCTCTCCTTACCTTTCTATCTTGCAAACCATCCTTGCCTCCACCATGTCCACATATTGATACATTGTTATTTGCTTTTGCTTTTTCAGGATTTTATCAACACCATCCATCCCCAGCTTTTTCAGTCTTTCCTTTCCTCTTGACCCATTCATACTTTCGCAGTTTGATCCTCCTTCATTCCTTCAAAAAGAATAAAAAATGAAATAAGAAAGGAACCCACAAATGCATATATCTTTTATGCCCTAAACAAAAACACCCTTGCATATATATTCATGCCTTGCTATATTTTTACCTTAATGTTGTGTTCTGCAATAACAGAATAAAACACACACATATCTATATCAGTGTCGATACAACATATTGTATATACTGTATCAGAATAGAAATGCAGATTTTAACAAACAGAAAGTACCTACAGATCAGCTAGCACTGATGGAATAACTACCAACAAACTGACCCTCCAATTGTATAGAATCTGATGTTGAAGTAAAAAAAATCACACCTTATTGGCTTGACAGCCAATTAATAATGTGAGCTTCTTCTGCTTACACTACCTTTGAATTAGTAAGGGTGTTATATAAGTAAAGTTGGACTCCAGAAAATTACAGTGCACTAATATATTACACTAATTTTATGCAATTGCTTCATACACACAATCAAGATCCTTCCACAGTACGAACGTTGTAATATTTTCCCTCCAACTGTACCAGAATGAGCTAGAATAAAAGCTGTTCTCCTATAAGCCTGGGGAATCTTAAACACAGGGACAGAGTGAAAGGAAACAACACGTTTGAATGTTATACTCACATTGCCTAAGGGATGATTTAGCTTATCTAATTTAAGCTTGAATGGTGAAGCTTCAGTGATGAAGCTTAGCTTCTGTTGAAGAACTTCAAGTGGATTTTAAACTTACAAAGATTTTGGATACTTTGGATTTTGGATGTTTAATTCAGATTTCTCAGAGTCATTTTAGAATCTTATAGTGTATAGCTAATATCTCTGTACAGAATCTGGATTCCTATCAGTCAGGTCCTGAGCTTTATCTTAACTACTGGCTTAAGCTAGTTTTTACCTCTGAGTCTTTGGCATCATTGTTTCATAACTTAATCATTAACATTTAGAGAGTACAGAGGAGTAGTTAAGAAGTTATAGCACTGGACTAGGCCCTAACAACTTAGCATCAGACCACCTTCATCCATAGAAGTTCTGTGGGTGACTTTGATCCAGTAACTCTCTCACAGCCCAAACTACTTCACATGTTTCTATTGTAGCAAAAAGGGAGGATGAAATGCCACAAAGCCTACCTTGAGCTTCTGAAGAATATTTTTATTAATTTAATTATAAAGTATAGAGATGTGACATATAAAGGCCAAAATGGTCTTCTAATTAACATTTGTTCCTTTTTCCTTGCTTGTCTATAGAGATCTTTTGTGACCTGTAGACCACAGATGTTAGATATTTCACTGTATTTTGACAAAATAGGGAAAATGCCTTGAGCATATTTCTGAAGTTTTATTTTCCTACAAATGTTTTTAGAAGGAAGGTGATTGATCAGTATACCAATCCTTTAGAACTAGATCAGTGAATGAGTCATAACAACAGTGAGAGAACAAGAAAAGATGGAGGTAGGAAGCTTTGTTTTGTTTTGTTTTTCAACAAGGAGACTAGCAAGGAATATTGAAGCAAGGCTAGGAGACCTGGCCATCCTTCCAGAAGTACAAGAGGAATAGATCAGATATACACTAAGTCTTCCTTCACAAACCCCTTATGACAAGATACCAATAAGATTTAGTGACTGTTAAACTGGGGTCAAATATTGATTAGGATTCAAAATGGAAAGTGATTCAACACCAAATCCCACTGGATCCAAATGGGCTTTAATCCCAATTCAGTTCAGAGATCCAATACAAGGCAGTTCAATCAAATCTCCAAACTGAGTGTCTGAACTGAATAAAAAAACTGAATGGATTCATTGAATCTAGTGTCTCCAAACTGATTCAGATAATTCAGATGTTTCTGCACACTAACAGCACATTTTCCAGACTGATTCAATTCTGATGAAATTCAATTATTTGATCTGAGTAATATCACTCCTGATTTTCCCAACTGATTTGAATTGCTGAATTGGAAGAGATCCATTTTTTAAAACAAATCCATTATTTGAATTAGACTTTCCCTGATTTGCGAAGACTTAATATTATACTGTAGTTAATGAAATTTCACGAAAATGAAGTTTGTTAATTTCCAGGTTGTTTAACCAGGGTAAGCCAAAGACATTTGCTGCAAGAGGCAGAAAATATGACCAACCCACTTCCAGTTCCATGTACCAAAGCAAACTGGGCTGACAGCTGAATCATACTTAAATACTGCTAATAGAACAGGGTCCTTCAGCTCACTGGAAAGCAGCTGTTTAAGTCAAGGAATGCAGGGTAGGCTGTCTGAAAATAAATCTTTGCTCCAGCTGAAAGAGGAAAACCATGGGTCTCCTCTGTATCACTCAACATCTATCCCGAGAAGCAAGGGCCTAAGAGCAGGGCTGGTCCTGTTCAATGGTTGAATGCTTTGTTAACAGAGAAATAAACCAGTGACATCCCTTCAGAACAGAACACTGTTAGAACTCAGTGTTTGATTGTCTACTGCCCAATGTTTTCAGAGAACAGCATGATTGATAGACAGACAGACAGATATAGATACACACACACACATATACATACATACACTCAAAGCAATTTGAATAATTCATTTCTTCTAATCTTCAAATTCCCCTATCCTTTCATTGTTTTCCCACAAATCTTTTGCTTGAGTTCATTACTTCAAACATGAGCTGATACGTGCCTGTATGTGCTTGCATGTGACTCAAATATGAAACAAGGACTGTACTGTTGCAGTGTGAGTGGAAAGGAGTACTGTGAATATTAACTTCTGTAGCATCTGCCCGTCCCATATGATCCAACAGAGTTGGTTTACTTTGTGTCCCATCAATTTGCAGTGTCATCTAGCAGGATCTAGGAAGCCAGCCTTCTCTGATGCTTCACCTATCTTCTGGAACAGCATCCCCCTGGGATACAGACCCCACACTATGCATCTTTAAACAAGCCTTAAAAATATGTCTCTCCCCCCAAGCCTTAGATTATCAAATGGTCAGGCCCCTTTAAGTTGGGGATTAAAGTGAATGTTCTTTGTGATTTGCTCCCTCTGGGCAACTGCTGTTCTTTTCTTATTTGTTATTGTTTTCTGTCTGTTTTTAATTGTGAAGTGGCCCAGAGTCATTCTGGAGTTGAGTCGCCTAGAGATTGGATGGATGGATGGATGGATGGATGATGAATGACAAATTGGAAGCAACCTCTGGGTGGCCCAAAGCACTGACATATTTAGATGTACTACATTTCCCAAAGAGTCACATACTCTTCATAGACAATCCATGCATTTAAGGCAAGTTAAATGCCAGCCAGAAAAAGTTTGTACAGATGATAACTTGTGGTCTTCTCCTTCTTTTCCTGTTTATGCTGTAGATATAACTGCTATCCTTGTGCTTACCAACTTAGGCTTGATATTGGGGATACACTATATGTTTTGGATGTCTTTCTCCTTAATGTGCTTTTAATTATGATTTTAATTTAGCTTTAATTGCCTAACTATTCTTATTTTTTGTTTACCACCTTCAACACCACCTATCAGTTAGAAGGCAGAAGAGCAGTCCCCAAAATAAAGTATCAGGAATAGGAACAATTTTTTACTATTTTAAGAATGTGCCATTTTTTGTCTCATGATACAAAAGCCACTCCAGGATCTTGTTAGATCAACCATAAGGCACAAATGCTTTAAATGTATAATGAAGAAGCAAATTAAATTTCCTACTCTTCAGACAAGAGGTGTCATTGAATGAAACTTGCCTATGAGCAGATCTTAAAGAAGGATGTTGGCCATAAAAAAGGACATTGTCTAATTGTAGTATATTTAATATTAGGTAGAGCTGTTTTAATTTTACTTCCTGCAGTAAATTTAATTGCAGTAAATAAATCAGAAGTATCACCTCCTTCTTTGTTTTATCAGGTTCTTAGCTTTAATGCCTTCACCAAATCATCAAGCCAATGATGTAAATGTATTTGGCACTAATGAGTTGCCAAAGTTGATGACTGCGATTTCTAGAAACTTGTGAGACCACAGAGAAAAATGAGTCAGAAGTTATATTCAGTCTGTGAGTTGCCTACCATAACAACAGTTAAGGACTGGAATGTCTAATAAAAATATCATATGTGGGGAAAGGAGGTGTAAGGATTTGAACCCAAAGGAAACTCTTATAAGTACTTATTTATAACCAAGTTCCTGAGCCTTAATAGACCTCAGTGGAGGCATATTACAGAAACCAAGAAGACAAAGTTAGTCACGGTGTCTCTTCATTGAGGCATGAATGTGAGAACTATTGCAAGTTTGTACCTTGGTACAAAAGCCAGTGAGATTCTCCAGTTCCAGTTCCCATCCACCATCCAAAAGCCATCATTGTCCTACTCTGTGACCTTAATGAGATGTCAGGAGGGTTAATAAGAAAATCAATTCATCTTTTTTTAAAGTGCAAGAAGTAATTAAAGTCTAAGGGAAATCTGTATCATAACTGAGAATGAATAATGAGCAAGCAGAATGTGAAGGCAAAAAAGAAAAGAAAAAGAGTTTGGTAATTAAGATGGAAAATTCAGGACAAAGAGAAGGAATAACTTGTTTTGTTGACGATTACACATATTAACTGCTTATATTAAGCTAAACAGCTTATGCAAGGAGGCCATCCACCCCATATATAAGGTAGTGTTTGATACTTGCATTATATCCTCACAGTTTTCAGGAAGCAGAAATATACAGGGTCCTGATAAGATCAGGGTGTTCAGATTAATGAAACTGTAAAGGATTAAAAGGATTAAAGAGCAATTGTATCAGCAATTTATATTCAACCATCCAAAGTCATAAGTCCTTTGGAATCTGAATACTATTGCAACCCTAAAATATCTCCTTGAGAACAACCAGTTTCCCACTTTAAGAAACTGGGCCAAGTGTAGCTTCTGTGCCCTTCCAAGATAACAAATAGAGCTATTGCAATAGCTCATCCAGCTATTTAGGCTGCATCTAACTACATGGAACTAGTCTATCAGATAAAGTATTGGACTAGGACTAGAGAGACTCACTTTCAACTTCACTGCCAGCAAGGGAACCACTGACTCTGCCCAACTTATGAGGTAATTGTGAGAAGAAGCTGGAGGAGGGAATGATAAATACACCACTTTGACTTTCTGGAGTGAAGGCAGGATATAAATTTAATTAACAACAATTTGGGGAAAGTCAGGGCCCAGTGCATGCTTTACAGGTGAAGTTTAGCCTCAACAGAGCTGAGAAAGGCACTGGACAGAGAGTCTGGAAAACCACTGTTATTTGAGCAAATAATATCAAGTTACATGGGCCTACAGAGAGCCAGTTTGGTGTAATGGTTAGTGGAAACTGGAAGACCATGAGACCTGCCAGCTGGGTGACTTTGGGCCAGTCACTCTCTCTCAGCTTTAGGAAGAAAGTCAGTGGCCAACCACTTCCGAAAATGTTGCCAAGAAAACTGCAAGGACTTGTCCATGTGGTTGCTAGGAGTCAAGACTGACTCAAAGCACATGCACAAACACAAAGGTGGGCTTATGATCTGACTTAGAATAAGGTAATATCCATCACAGATACCAGAAATTGTTCTTCTACTATGAGAAGCCATGACCGTAGGCCAGATTCCAATGGATGCTCAGTTTACTCTGTGCACAAGCTCTAGTCTCCCATGAGGTCTCCTGTTCAAGTACTAATTAGGTCTAACCAGCAGAGCTTGTTGGTTGTAGGTTGTAGAGAAGATTCTTCATATGTGCAGGGAAGGGTGGGGAGAAAGATGGTTCACTTGATCCCAGAGAAGGTGAGTCAAGAGTTTGGTGCACCCTACCTATATAATCAAGGGACATGGTGGCGCAGCGGCTTAATGACGATGGAAGTTGCCAGCCAGAAATGGTTGACACTTCAGCAGTTCGAGCCCAGCTCCATGCGGCAAAGTGAGCTCCTGTCTCATCTCTAGCTTCTGCCAACCCAGCAGCTGAAAAGCATCTGCAAGTAGATAAATGGGTACTCTCACCCCAATGGGAGGAAAAACACTGGTGGCGCCTTGCACGGGAGACGTGACCAGTTGCCAGTAACGTGAAAGTCGCATACGTCCGAAAAAGACATGAAGCAATGGAAACCCCACCTTCCTGCGCCCACCAGCTGGGCTCCGCTCTAGGAAGGAGGCAATGGCAAACCACTTCCAAAAATACCTTGCCATGAAAGCTGCAGGGACTCGTCCAGGCAGTCACCACAGAATCGGTCACGATTGAGTGTGAATTAAAAAAAAAAAAAACACCTATAGGAAAATCAAGCCAACAAGGTTTTCTTTTTGTTTTTTTACAGTAACTGTGAAATTGACTAGAAACTGATTGTGAAAGGGACCAGAGGGCTCTTAGATCAAATGGCTAGAAGTGAGGAGAAGCAAATGGGAAAATATCCTACCCTCTAAGCACCACAGAGTTCCAGCACAGCAAATCACAAGCAGAGGTTGTACAGATTGAGTCTGACATTAATGGAATCAAAAGAAACTTGTCTAGCTGTCCAAAGGAAGAGGAAACTGTGGGAAAGGTGCAAATGATACAAAAGCAGATATCCCTTCCTATGGAGAGGCCTTTATTTCAGGGAGGTTGAGAATTGCTTTCAAATTTCTCTTACTGGTATTGTTGATCTGACTATATTGTTAGAGGTGGTGCAGGAAAATACAGTTGTTGTTGTTGTTTTCTTCAAAACCTTTCCATTATTCTAATACTTTCCTGACTGCTCATGCTTTACTACCTGAGAAAAAAGAAAACAGTGGGAAGAACTCCCTAATTATTTATGCTCTTGGAACTGGATGAGATAGAGGAAGCCAGGAAGGCTGCTTACCCCTGGAGAATTGATTATATAATAAAATGTACAGATATTAGCCAACATGTGCACTCTATAATGTATAATTTGCATATTATAATACAATAAAACAATTAACTACAAAAAGAACTTCCCAAATAATGTTTTTTTTTAATATACATATAATGAAATGTGGAACCTTCACAGATCTTACTTTTCCCTCTTGTAACTAAAATATGTACAAAAACATCATACAGTGCCCATGAACCACCCCCTTTGTCCTTTGAAATGAATTTCAAAAATAAATTGTTTTCTCTAACTGAATCTAAAATTGTAGAAGAAAATGCTCACTCCAAGTACTAGGCAAAGTCCATATTAACTTCAGCCATCACTAACCCATTTTTAACAATGTTGTTCTGCCATCTGAAATTGTCCCCAAATTCATAACCATTAGCATTTAATTCCCACCTTAATTTGAGAATTTTCAGCCAACTGAATATAAGCTTGTTTGTAAACAAATTAATACAGAAGTTGTACTATTTCTGTTCCTTCTCCCAACCACCTAAAGAGTTTGCTTTTTACTAAACTGAAGTTTAGTAACTTTGCAGATTACCTTGTAATCTTTTGTGATAGTCCATTGTACTAAAAATAAAACAATTGACAAAGATACAATATGCCCAGTATATAGCACATTCTAGCACACAGCTTCATTCCACCCCCATTTTTGTCACTGAACAATGCAGACACTGAAGATGAAGCTGATTTTCTCATTTTGGCCTCTAAAGAGCAGAATTTGCTTGCCAAGGTTGTGATACATGTACAGATGCTTGTCATGTGTTCATCTCATACTATTTCACCGTGTCTGCTATCAGCAAAACAAATGAAAACAAAAAAGCAACTCTGTTGTTGGTAAAATAAGAGAAAAAATGGGAAAGCAAAGCATCACCAATAGTGCAAGACCTCAGAAATGGAAACAAAAGCCGCATTTTGAACCTAGCAACCTGCCTGAATTAATACAATATATTCTTGCATCCAACAAAAGCAAAGTTATAAATGCCTCCAGCATTCTCAGTCTGAAATTTATGGTTTGCTGAATCCTTAAATTACCTGGCACCCAGCTAATTCTAGAACTCAAGTCCATCTGTGCAATTCTCTGTTACTGAAAAGACAATTATTGGATTTCTTTAATTTAAGATAAAGTGTCAAGCTGAACAAGGGGAAAGAAAACAAAATAGGCAAGTCCTTGAAATCTTGTTCTGAAATAGCCTTGAACCAGAGCCATAACTGAGTGTGGGGTAAACCTATTTAAGTAGGCACCACCTTTTACTAAGATGGACAGGATCTTGTCTTAAAAGATTATTTTTAATTCACTGGTATGCTTACTGTTTTTGTAGGGCATTTCCAATCAAATCCTAACTACACTGTTGCTATTATATTTTTATATAATGTTCATATTAAAATGTGAGGAAATAGGGAGAACAGTATGGAGTTTGGTGAGAGAATTGGACTAAGAAAAGGGAAGAGAGCAAGAGTAAAGGATGAAGAGGGGCTGCTACTTAGAGCTGTTGCTGATTGATTCCTAACTTTCAAGAAAGCAAATATGATTTAGTAGTCATTAATGAATGAATCTCATAAATACAATGCAAGGATTGAAGGACATAATTTATCCAAAAGGAATAGGCCAGACAAAAGGGGAGGAGGAATGGCACTATATAGGAATAAAGTGCAATCTTGTAGAGATCCAAGAATTGGAGCACAAGAGTCCAGTAATGAGCATTTGGGTAAGAACGCAAGAAACAAACAACAATGATATTACTATAGGTGTATGCTGTAGAACACCAGGTAGAAGATCTGGATAATGCCCTCCCAATCCAGATTACAGAACTTTCAGGGAAAAGAAACTTAGAATAGTGGGAGAATTCAACAACCCAGGAATCAAGACAACAAGGTACTAAAAATCCTTAGTCACCTTGCAGACTGCTTCATTTTCCAGAAAGTTAAAGAAACAAGAGGATTGGCTCATCTATGTATATCTGGTCCTAACCCATAAGGAAGAACTGTCTGAAGAGGTAAAAGCTGTGAAAAACTTAGAAGAAGTTACCATTTTGGGTTTCACAATACTACAGAAAGCATGCACAGTTGATTTCAGGAGAGCCAATTTTGAGAACCTTAGAGAATTACTAGACAGGATCTCATAAACAGAAATCCTCCAGTTAGTGGGAATGCAATTCTCAAAATTAGGATAATGGAATTACAATTTTTATAGCATTCCTATAAGACGACAAAATTGGAAAATGAGGTGCTGAAAGGAATGCTTATCAAATTTTCAAAATTACACCAAATAGGATGGAGTAACTAACAATCAGCAGGCAGAAATAAAATTCAAAATGAATTTGAAAAACACCTCACATTTACAATCTAAAAAGTGATGACACCAAAGGAAAAAGGGATGTTGCAGAAAAAGGAAAATGTCCAAATTGAAAGGAACAGAATTTGTATGAGCAACTCATTGAATTCTCAAGAATATTTTTTGTTACTTAAGTTTATTCCTAATTCTACATGCATTGTGTCTTCTACATGAATGCATTAGAGACTCCATTCATCTCTAAAATACTACAATGTTCTACTGATGGTCATTCCTCAAAACAAAGGCCAAAGCATTTTCAACCCCACTTTTTGGAAGCTGTCTGTGAACTTCCAAAACCAAATTTTTTTTGTGCTAAGGCAGTCAAGTTAATGTGCTAGCCACCAATATCTGGTTGGTTGGAATGGAACATACATCTAAGTTCAAAAGCTGCTCGATCTGCACTACAGTTAATCTAGTGCACATCCAAATCCTATTCTGCTATCTTCCCTAGCTAGTTTATACACGGCTAAACCTGGTAAAGAGGGAAAATCTAGCTGGCAGTCTAAATTGCAAGCAGAATGTGAAATGGGTCAGCACTTCTGCCCAGGCTATTCAAATACATTCTTTCTCCTTCCGCTATCAATCAGCATAAAGGAAGTGAAGACATGTCTCCTGAGTGACATCATCTTGCGGCCAAATCTGATTAGCTTCATGATGCTATGACACTCTTATTTTTATTTTTATGATTCCTGATTAGATGGAAAAAGAAACCTGTCACGGTTAAAACTCAAGTTCATAAGACATTAAGTTGGGAAATATTGACTGCAAGCAGAAGTACAAAACATAAAACAGTGTGGACAACTGTTTTGGTGGAAAACGACAAAGCACTAGGGGTTTTTTTGTAGAAAATTTAATTTCTGAAATATTCACTTTAACACTGTAATTGATCTCTAGCATCACTTGTGGATCTTACTGGGCAACAAGCTCAGTATTTCTATTTTTCTTCAGTATCCCAAATTCATGTAGAATACTGAGATTTGAGAATTTGTTTTTCAATAGCACAAAAATTCAAGGACTTTTTGGGGAGGGGAGGAAAGGAAAGGAAAGGAAACAGATAATGTGAAAAGTACTCTAAACACCTAACTGTATGAATTATTTTGTTCTTGAAAAATGGGCAAAGCAGCTGTACATAAAAGAGCAATATATAAACTAGAAGTATAACAGTATTTACACTCCAAATGTGGCCTTCCTAAATTTATTGACTTCTGAAAGGAAAAGAAAAGAAAAAGGGAGGAAAAACACAGATGACAGCATGAAGCTGGCGAGAAGCCGATAATAGAGTGTCTTCAAAGTGAATCCTTTTATTCCACACACAGCAGTAGGTGATAAATGGTTCCACTGCCAGCACTTATGACTGCTTTCATTTTTCCCCTCCTTCCTCACAACATATCTCAGATCAGAGACTAATAGCCCCCTAGGATAAGTTATCTTGACACAACCTCTTCCCATCAGTGATGGTGGCTGTTATCAAACATCTGTCAATAAATGGGAAATGCTGAGAAAAGATGCAGAAATCCCCCCCAGTTGGCTAGAATCATCATGCCTATTACTCTAAACTGGAAGACACCATCATGAGGGGGCGAGAAGGACGAAAGATGCAATTATTTTTAAGATTTTTACTTCAAAGATTGTTTGTTTGATTGATTAAGTCTACAGAACATTTACTACTAGGCAAGGAATGGAAAAGGCAGACTAATGGAGAATATGAACACAAGGGTTTGGTTAATAGTGCCACAGCGACTGGTAGAATTAGCTTTCATTCCAACTCCAGGGATGTTAGTAGACATCTAAGTTGTCCCTTCACTGCTTCCGTGGGATCAGTAACTGGTCTTTATTCAAGAAAAGAGCTCCTTTACCAAAAGAGATACTAGCTACCAGAACATGAGTCTGTATAGAATGAGTTGGCAAACAATTAGGGCACCACTTTGTTGTTGTTTTGAAAGCAGAGAGAGAAATTTGCTTGTATGATACAAAATCACATAAATGTTGGTCAGATATAATTAAGATGCAATTGCAATAAAACAGGTGTAGGAATGTCACTGTCATTTAAAACTATTTAGTATATTTTATGCACTTGTCTTCATTAGTAAAGTATAGTGGAGTGCTGGACTGGAACCAGAGAGACCTACATATGAAAACCACTTGATCATGAAATTTGCTGAGTGATTGGCTTTGGGCCAGTCACTATCTCAGCACAACCTACTTCAACTTTGTGGGGAAAACTACAAAGAGACCCACAATATATATTGCCTTGCACTTCCAATAGAAAAGTGAAATGGAAATATATAGCTGTTCTTGTTGTTATTTATGGCATTTCTCACTGGACTTTCCTCCTGTAGTTGGAGAGAGAGGCACACACATATATATGCTATATAGAGATCCAAAATTTAAGAGCAAAATGTGATTTGGAATATGTATATGTAGCACCTGTCAGAATACCTTATAGCAGTTTTGTCTTTTCCGGAGTTTGCATGTCTGCTTGCAATCCTTGGAGAAAATGTTTGCTGCAACCTAGCTAGGATACTCAGTCTCTAGATTTTCTATGTCTACCCCAACAATATGTGGTTTGCTAATGAAAGAATCATGGTGAACATCAAACTCAAGCTTCTGGCCCACTCCCCTGCCTAGGTCTCTTTTGGAGAGCTTTCCTTTCATCTCCTTAAGAACCAGGTAAGTGGGCATGCTTAGAATCTGGCACATAGATATGCCATTCCAGGTAAGCTAGGTAAAACGACTGCATCAACTCCAATTTCCAGTTCCATTCTGTATATTTATCAATTGCTTCTTATCATCTCTCTCCCTCTCTCAAGTAATAAACTTATCAGTATTGTAACCTTTCAAAATACTTAGAAGAGTTTTCACAAGCACAATCAGTCCTTATTCTTTGCTCTTCAGCAGCTGCTTAAACTAAAAGGGCTCTTAAGTCAGGAGGAAGCAAGGCCATTATAAATTACACTTCCCCACTGGCCAAGCTCTAATATGCCTTAGTAATAAGGCTTGTGAATGATCTGTCTTTACAGCTTTTATTGATTTATTACATTTATATCCCACCTGTCCTCCAGGAGTTCAAGGTAGTGCTCTCTTCTCAATTTTTCTTCACAACCTTATAATTGGGGAGAGAGCTAGTAACCAACTCAAAATCACCCAGCATGCTTCTGTGGTTAGGGCAGACTTGAACCTGGGTCTCCCCACTCATCCAACACCTTAGCTACTATACTTGTGTAGTAATTACTTCTGCAGTAATTGGTGGTTTCCATGGTTTGTTTCTTCCCCAACCAAGCATTACCTGTTGGCAATTAAAACAACCACCAATCACTCTTCTTAACATGTGATGGGGTAGGAGTGGGGTAGTGTATGTGGAATGGAGGGTTTAGCCACTTTCCAAGTGGCAGCTCACCAGCATAAAAGTGCTATACACCAGTGATTTGCTAGCTGGGCTATTTATAAACAATTGTCTAATGCTCTTCTGAAAGAGCACTAGACCTGCTTGCTCTGGAAGAGCAATAAACTTGTGTCCTAAAATTGCCCAGTTGCCTGGCAGTGGATGGGGTACATGCTAAAGAAGGACAGAATTCACTTGGTGCATCAGGAGAGCTCCTTACCCATCATTCACTCCATGCTCTTCAGCCACGGATGCAGGGTGAGGCAAGAAAGGGTGATCTGCTGAAAGGACATGGTAGTGCTGGCAGGGAGTGGCTGTAGCCAGCGGCACTCAGAAATAGCCCATAAAGTAGGCAAAATACCTACACCTCCAAAGTAATCAAAACAGTAGTGAAACCTTTGGTTACCACAAGTAGCAGAAAAGCTGTAATGAACTTATCTGGGACAGAACCTGCAACAAGCAACTGGTAGAACCCAGTGCTCTTTCACAGTTTCAATCGACTAAGGCAGTCTTTCAGAAAACTATTAAATGTGTGTTGAATTACAGGTCTAACTCTTGGCTGGGGAGGAGGAATATAGAGAACTTATTTTTTCTCCTTTCAGGTTCTTTACTAGACAAAAGGCAATAATATACAGTACATAGGTTATTGAATTAAAGCTTGAATACAGTTATCCCTTTAATACAGTTCCCAGTTCCAGCACAACTAATTAGAAGTACACATCATTGATCCACATGATTTTCCCAGCTAATGTAAGCAGAGAGGTTATCTAAATTAGTAATCAGATAGTTACCAGAAGCTGTCTTGTAGCTCCTTAACTCCAGAAAGATTTACCAGGATGGAAAAGATAGCAACAGAAGTTGCAGGTGAAAAGCAGCAAATGAAATAGCAAACTCTAGCATGGAAAAGCTCATATATGCTACATACACTTCTCACAGAGCTCCTTTTGATCTCTTTCATGCATCAAAGGAATCTGCATAATGCCTCACAAAGTATTTCCAAAGCATCAGTTAGGCATTACATTGACAGATACATCTGCAGGAAGCTTCAGTCTCTCCAACAGCCCAAGCCAAAATGGCCATCAAGGACAGTAATGGGTGACAAGATATGGACATACCCACAACAACTGAAAGTGGCCAACAGAACTTGGACAGATCCCAGACCCTGATCATATCATTATCAAGATCATCAACAAAACATTGCAGACTGTTCATATAGCAAGATTAGTTCTGAGAAAAAAATAGAAAGCCCTAACAGTGGAATGGATAACATGCATTTAGGTTGTCTCTTCAGAGGGCTGACAATGAGGTTTGTTTAAATTTATATGGCCACCCAACTCAAATCTTGTGACTCCAGGTGGATACAATAACCCTTCCAAACAAGATAAATTCAATTAAAATTTAAAAGATTAATGAGCAACCCCAGAAACTGACATTCATACTCTGCTCTAGATGGGAGCTGCAGTCATCTCAGCCTCAAGGCCTGATGAAAAACCATAGTTTTTACTGTCTTTCTGAAAGCCAAGAGTCAAGGCTAACCACATCTCAGCTGGGAGATAATTCCAGAAAGCAGGTATACATGAAAGTGACATTACGAGGATATATCATTCAAAAACTGATAGTGAGTCAAATTCACGCCATGGTTAGCAGGACATGAGGATGACTCCAAAGTTAGTTTCATGGGGGAGAGTGGGGTTTCCTGGGGCTTATAGTAGTTTTCAAGGAGGGGAACTCTAATTAACTAATCTAGTCAGTATCTAGGATGATCTGAAGAATTATGTTCCAGGTTATCCCTCCAGGAGCTGAGTCATTAAACATTGAAAATTGCTACTATGAGATGTGGTTCTAGCTACCAGCTTGGCTGGCTTCAAAAAAGGATTGGACCAATACATGGAAATCATGGGGATCGATGGCTATTAGCCTTGAATGCTTCTGAAGAACATCTGCTAGGAGACTAGTCGGCTTCCTTGTGTAGTTGGTTGGCCACTGGGAGAAAAAACTGCTAAACTGGATGAGCCAGGGGTCTGATCCAGCAGGACACTGCTCATGTTCTTATGAGATTGGATTCATATTGATTTTTGATCTGGCCATGTCTGGCCATTGTTCTTTATTTAGAGAAATTGCCCCATGCAGGCAAAGGGAAACTGGACCTATCATATCCATTTATGAAAATGACAGTGACAGATCACAAAATATTCAGTTGCAAGCTAACCTAACATTTTATGGCTGTGCTCAAACAGTAGATTTAACCAGATCAATGTATGCACATAATAAATGCTTATGCTGTGATGACAGATATGAAAAGCTTAACTTCTCTCATTTTTTTAATTCAAGGTCTCATTCCTACATGTTGGTCAATAACTAGACTGCAGTTTACATGCACGTGTGAATTAGCCCTTAGTTGTGCCTTACTGGGGCATATTTTCACCATGCCATCATTTGTCCAGTGATATGTAATGCATAAGAATCTCTTCATTGACTACATAGGCTTCCTCAGTTTTTGCTTACATCCCTTTTTACTGTCTGCTTGAAGGTGAGCACATCAGGGCCCTTTGTATCATTTCACCTCTATATGGCCAACATGCCTCATGGATTACAAGCTCCTCCTGTGTTCAGTTGGCTGTAGACCTAACTGTGATCTTCCCCCCACCCCAGCCTCTTTCTCTGCTGAGGGTAACTCGAGCATATTCTCCACATGAATCATGATGGCCTCATTGCTTCAGCAGTTTACACTGTGACAGAGTACATATATCAAGTGCAATTTGTATGGCACACTTTGATATTTCCTGGTATAAAATCGAAAGCTCTATGAATCCTCTGTAATGGAAAAATAACTTTTGTAACAGCCTCACACTGTGGTCAGCTTTTGGGGTGAACAAAAGTGTGTGACGTTTACAGGGGAAAAAGGAGAAACTGATATGTTAGAACTCTCACTGAATTCAGGTTTAAAAAAAATTATTTTAAATGTATATGGACACCCAATTTGAACAAAACTCTGCACAGCTTACAAAAACAACAGTATAAATTTAAACATTTTGGTTTTGGGGTGTGTGTGTGTCCTTAAAGCAGTATTTTGATCCCACATCTTGGAAACTAAAATGCCTGCATAGTTCAAATTTTGAGTAACCCTCAGAGGTTTTGTGGGCAGCTTTCCCTAATACATTTTACAACTATCTCCCAGTACAACATGCAGTTTTTAATGCACATGTGCAATAGGAAAAGTTGCTCTCAGGGACGAACCAACCTCTCCCTCGGAGGTCTTTCGGTTCTGAGGTAACCTGCAACTGGAAAATTAGGCCCCTTTGCTGCCTCCCTCCCTTGGTTTATAAGCCAATTTCTCCCCTCCCCACCAGCCCTCTGGGGAACCAGGAGAGGATTCAAGGAGAAATCCTCGCCGGTCCCTGGGCCTGTCTACTACATAAAGAGAAAATGAACAAAATTGTGGGAGTCTGTAGCTCCGCCGAGACGGGGGCTAGAAGGTCGCTGGTCAACTCCAGGATTTAAACAAAAATCACCTTCATGAAAGATGCCCAAAGAAGATAAGTTTCCCCACATACCACACACAGTTAAAAAGATACACAGCATAAAATACAAAAAAAAAAAAAACCCTCTAACTCAGTTTCCAACCTTGCCTGAGGCAACCATCTCCCCCAGGACTTTAGGCAACTCTCTCACAAAAGCCGCCAAAACTCTTCCCGCCCAAAATCAGACAGAACTCCCTCCTTTTCCTTGATTGGCTCCCAGGGGTCAGGTGACTTCCTCTGGACATAGACTTGTGATTTAAAGGGCCAGCTGCTCCCCACGACATGACGTCTATGATGTTTTCCTTTTTTCCCCAACAACAGCATGAATGGAAAGATGGGAAGGAGGAAGAATTCTATGAACTTGCCACTTTCTGATTTCAAGCTTTGATTTAAAAAACAGATGGGAAATCAACTGTAACTGTAGGTTATTATATGTAACATATAGTTGAGCGCTATATTATGTATTCAAATTGTCTATTTAGAAATCACGAAGTCAGACTGTGCTTCTAGTCCTCCCTTTGCAATTCTTCATCAAAGTAAAAAAAAGAAAAAACAGAATTTGCCTCAGTCAGAGATGCCCAACTTCTATATTTTTGAAGACAATGCTGGATTTGTTAACTTTCTGTTAATTATGGGTGTTATTTTAAATGGGCATCAGTTCAAACAGATCTATTAGCCTATACAAATCCCTGTCTTCCTTAAAAATAACATAATATAAAAATAGACTCCTCGGTCTATTTTTAATCACTAGCCCTTGGATTGAAGCAATCTGACTCCCTTGCTCTACGAAAAGGTTGTCCCTTTTTTTTTTCCAAGTCAAACTTGGAGCAAACATTTTAAAACACAAACTTTGATTTAAAATAGCTTCAGGGTCTGGATTTTATAATAACAGTGGAACAGCAGAATCACAGGATCATTTCGAGGCTTACAGGAATTTCATATCATAAATTTTCCAGCAAGACACTTTTGTTTTACCATACTAGACAAGTCAGATGCCCTTCATATTTTCTTCTACTATGAGTTATTCTAATGATATTATGTCAATAAAAAATACTGTGTTATTTGTCAAGAAAAACAAAATCTTACATACCTTCCACCTACAGCTGATGAAAAGGGATCTCACTTATCCCACAGGTGACAAACCATGATAGGCAGCAGAGATGTTTTCAATTCTCTATTTTCAGTAATTAGGATCTTTGGTTTATCTTAAGGTGGAGTGTTACTGTATCCATTCAGAGTGTCAGTGAATTGCTGGCCACCAAACTTCATTCTCCGCTTGAGATATGACCATCTGGGACAAGTCTCACACTTACCACTTTGCCTCCAACCAAAGACCTACTTATTGTATTTACTTTTATTCATATGTAACTTTTCAACTAAACCTCATCAAAATACAAGAAATCAAAGGAAATAGGACTCATCAATGAAAAATAATAAAGGCATGAGAACTATTGCTGAATGCAAGGAGGAAAGGCTTGGGAGAAGACAAGATGGTCCAGTTCAACACCAGTGATCGCATCATCTACATTTCTTCTGCCATTCATCTGTCAGCATCAAATAGTGTGGGAGTTATTATAATTGTTACTGTTTCCACTCATTGTTCATGATGGGGTAAGGCAAAGTCATTTCACAAGATGGGCGGTAACAAATTTGATGAATAAATACATAAATAAATGGGGGAAAGGCTATCCTAAAGAATGGTTTGAGAATTTATTAAAACAAGTTTGCACAGTGAGTGACTATCCAGACCAAATGTATTCCTTGAATATTATTTTATGATTTGACAAAGATAAGAAAACTTTTTTTGGTTCAATGCCAGCAACAATGGAATTTTATCCCAGCATGGCGATCATATACAGGTGGCGGGTTGAGTCTAAATGGGTTTTCAAAGTCTTAATTCATGCCTGTTTCATGCCCAGGCATGGTAACAGCCGTCATCTCCTCTATAGGAATGGACCTAGCTCACAAATTAGGTTTTGCATAGATAGCTTTTGCAATAGATCCCTTCATAGCTCTTGGGAAAAAAATATCCTCCCTATGTCCACCGTGAGCCCCTGAATGAAAAGTGTGATATAAATCTAATAATTAACTAGAACTACGTTCATTAGTGTAAAGATATTCCATTAAGAACAAGGTAATCTGATGATCCCAAACAGTTCCTGATGAAATGGGATTGGAAAACAACCAGATAACATTAGATGATGTTAAGCCAACAAAAACTGATGGTAAGGGAAGGAAAGAGTGGTTGCAACAAAAAGGCAGCCATTCTCAGAAGTTCTGCTTTAAAAATCACCAAAAGTTTGAAAAAATGGGGGAGGGGGTAGTCCATCAAAACCTCCCTGAAATTCTGGAACTATTTTTATATCAGCCTTACACATTTCTCACAAATTCTAATATAGTACTCTAAAGTATACATTTTCCAAACTGCTCTCCACTCACAATCCTATTGATTTATCTGTATTACTCTTATAACCACATCTTTTCTAAGGCAAAACTAAGTACTTTTCTAAAGACCTGTTGCATTCACTGAATCTGATGCTGTTCTCTGCAGCATGCAGTTAATTACAAGTTACGAGAGCTGCCCTTGTCCTGCAGCTAAAATTAATGTCTGTTTATACCAGTACAGATTGTAAAGTAGCTTATTGTAAAAGCCACAAAATTGCTCTGGCATCAACTTTAGAAATCACAGCCATAGCTAAACTCTGAGTAGGTGGAGAATATGAGGGATTGGATGTGTTCTTGAGAGACCACAAACTTAGAGGAGCAACTGAAAAGTGATGATGTGATGGAATGCATCCCCAGAAGGGGAGGTGGTGTGATGGAATGCAGTAGAGATCCAGGTTCTCAAGAAGGAGGGAAAGCAGGGAGACAAGAGGCAACACAGTCCAGAGCAGGAGCGTGGGAAGAAGAGGCTTAAGATAGCCACTCCCTAGATTCTCCCAGAGTATATCTATTAGGTTAGCATAGTACAGATTTAGCCTGGCAAGATTCTGTCTGAATGGTGTAAGCAATAAAGAACTGAACTTGGCTGGACTGTTTCCCTGTTGTTCTTGGGCTGGGCCTGACAGATGAAATGTGAAGAATGATCAATCATCTTACCACATCTTTCATTCACAAATTGCTTCAAGGCCTGTAGGGAGGAAATGGAAATCCAGCACAGATTAAAGCACCTGTAAAAGATCTGGTTTAGTGCCAGATCCATTATTGAACATAATTTCTCCCTATAATTATTCCACACAAACCTTGTCTTCTCAACACATTTACTGGCTTCTCACATTCCAGTGTGGATATAGAAATACCCTCCACAAGCACCAAAGGTTGTGCAGGAGATAAATCATTGCCAACTTGTGATTTCAAAAAATACAGACCATCTGGGTAGACCTGGGGCTGGGGTAAATCTGCCAAGGTAGTTTTGCCAGGCACAGCTCTTCAGAAATTAAGCTGGAGGCAGGTTAAGTAACCCAGGATATAGGCAAGAAGGTAAGTTACTACCAATTTCCTCTTTTTAGAATGTGTGCTAAGCTGAAGAGACATTAGATATGCTGAATGTTCTTTCACTCATGTTTGCTTCCCAAAGTAACCCATTCAACTTAGACAAGCACGTTAGTGAAGGCATGGTCATTCTCAAAAGAGCTGAACTGTTTATTTTCTCCAGTGCCCACTGCATTCTCTGGTGGCTATTTTGTTATCAGCCTTCCTTCAGTGGTGCAGTAACTGGATGCTCAGCTTTTGAAATGAAAGACCCAGGTTCAAATCCTCACTCATTCATGAGGTTCACAATTACCCTCTCAATCAACCTTATCTACCTCACAGGTTTGCCATGAGAAATGAATGAGTGGGGTAGGGGAAAAGCAGTACATAACTGTTGCAAGTGCAAAATGGGGGTAGAAGAGAGGTAGGATATAAATGAATAAATGAAGAATGAGTCTGATGACCTAATTTGGTCACTCTACCATTTTAATATAATTAAACCAGCTAAGTAAGAGCATCTGGCTGACTTTGGTTGATCTTGAAAAGTTAAGCAAAGTCACAGCTGTTTAGTATCTGGATGAGAGACCAACAGGAAATATCAGGACTACTAGCTAGACTGGGAGGTAAACATTTTTTTAAAAATCCCTGAATAAGGCAAGAGCAAAGCATCATCAAATATTTGTTGTCATGCACAGAAGTCATTTCACCAATAAATTGTAGCCATGAGAACCTATAGTCCAGGGTTCCTCAACCTTGGCAACTTTAAGACGGGTGGACTTCAACTTCCAGAATTCTGGGAGTTGAAGTCCACCCGTCTTAAAGTTGCCAAGGTTGAGGAACCCTGCTATAGTCTATTAACTCTTCTATACTGTTGCTAAGAAAATAACATGACTGAAATCATCAGGACTTGAGCTCAAATTGGAAAAGGCTTTACTTAACTCTGAAGAGCTGAGGGCTTTGTTTGTAATATCAGAACTCATATTGTGACACCTGCCACCACAATCACAATAAGAGATCCAGATGTGATGTAGCGGTTAGGGTGTTGGACGGGCATTGGGGAAACTCAGTTTCTAGTCCACACTCAGCCACGGCAGCTCGTTGCATAACTTTGGGCCGGTCGCTCTGTCACAGCTCAACCTATCACACAGGCTTGTTGTTCTGAGAAAAATAGGAGGAAGGGATGCTGTGTATGCCACTCTGAGCTCCTATATGAAAGGCAGGTTATAAATCCAACAAGCAACCAAATCAATCACCTCAGTCACCTCAGTCAAGAGCTTTAGTATTTGTCAGATAAGGAAATGTGAGGACAAAACAAAAATGAGCAGTAGTCCATCAAAAAAAAAACCCCACACACAGATTTTTTTTCTCGGCAAACAGTTGACTTGGAGTCCAAGTGCCTTCATTGGGCTTCAGTTATCACCAATCCATGGTTACTCTCTCTTGCCTTGTCCATCCATCCAACGGAGACCTGTTCTCCAGATGCCCAACTGTGAGTCTTGCTGCCATCTTCCCCACACTTATCAGTGGTCAGCTGGCAACTCTTCCGACCCACCCACTTGCCCTTTTGCCTCTGCCTCCCCACTTCATCCTGTCCCACTTGCTTACCCGAAATCTCCCATCTGTTTTATCCTTCATCAGCCCCAACAGACTCCTTCTTTTGTTGCTGCAGTTAAGTGCTATCTGCTACTGGAAAGTGGGAATGTATGAGGCACACAACTGAACCAATCAAATACTGCTTTTGGGAGCATACAACCAATGAGAGTTTGGAGCGTGCATGAAAAATAGAACACCTGATTGGTTCAACTGCCTGCTGCTTTTATTTCCAGGATTATTTTTTCTGTTACTGAAGCTTTGAGAGGTTGGCACCTGCAAGAATATGGCTTTGACACTGCAGGGGGATGGGCCAGATATGGTCCCCCAAGTCTAGCCTTGAGTAGGAATGAAGAATACCTTTTTAAGGTTAGCATTTTAATATGAACTTTACTTGCACTTCATGAATTAATAAACTATATTAATAATATTAATACTTAATGATAATTAATTAATAGTAAATGATATTAATTAATAAATGATAAAAGCAATTACTCCACATTTTGTGATGCAATCCTTTGATCCGAGATATCTGTTTATGTATTCTCATTCACAGGTTAAAAGAAAAACAACCCTGTGAACTGATAGGGAAATGGGACAGAATGAACTTTTGGCTAATGACATATAAAAGTTAGAGAAAGACAGGTTCATCCATCCCCATTCAATGGTGTCAAAGGTCACCCCAAATGGGAAGCTCTCTTCATATCCCAACACTCACAACACGATGCATAAAATAAGTGAAGTAATTTTCACTTGTCACTGTTCTCAATCACTCTTTGACAAGCCAGTCGCCAATAGAAAAGCAGCACCTGGCCAGCAGGAAAGGTTCAAAGTGGCTGCATTGGCAAACTGTGAATCGTGGATGTGCCTATTGCTCGTGAATGACCTTCCCCTGAAACAGATAGGCCTCCCTTCCAATGCAACACACAGCTGCGTGAACAGTGTTATAATTTAAAGGATGTGGGGCTGGGGGATAATGATTGTTTAATTCTGAAGCACCACTGTCCAATTTTTATCTGATTTTGCATATTGGATGTGATTATACCTGATTATAAATGAGCAGCTTTCACTCCAATCTATTTAATGCCTTTAACCTCTAATACACCTACACAGCTTGCAAATTTAAACAAGGTCTTCCTTTTCCAAGGGTCTGTCTGTTGTTTTGAAATCTGGCTGCCTGTGCAACTATTTTGGTAGGGAAGGATATGAATGGGCAAACTCAGGATTGGTATAGGCTTTTGGACACAGAAATATATTGTGTCCATAGGAAAGAGCCTTATGTTATTGAGGTAATTGTAATTTATTTATTTGTTTGGCTTTTTGAAACTTAGGCAAAAGTGGGAATGTGAAAGGAACCAGTAGTGGAGTGGTTAGCATATTGGACCTGGACTAATGAGACTCAGATTCAAGTCTGCTTGACCACTCAGCCTGCTGAGTGGACATTGGGCCAAACAGTTTCTTCTCTCAACCCAAGATATTTCATAAAGTTTTCATTGGGAGAAAATGAGAGGAGAGGAGATCTCATATTCTTCACAAAGAAATGCAATAAATAAATGAAGAAATAAATAAATAATATAATGCTATTAATATTTAAGTTTATGCTGCAGGTAGAAGTTATTTTGATGTCCAGTGCAAGAACTAGAAATTTACAGACAAGTCCTCAATTTTTCTTTTACCAATTTCTCTGAAATCACACCAGGATAAATGAAAGACTTTCTTAACCATTTCAGATACAGATTATGTTTCAGTGACTCAGTACAAATGAGACTTCCCTCTTCCTTTTCTGCAGAGGGCAATCCAAAATGGCCTGGCTAGGCTCCAAGTTCTACCATTTAACAGTAGTCATGGGGAGCAGTGGCTGTTAGCCTCTGAAGGCCATTTGCTGGGAGACTAGTAGGCTTCCTTATGCAGTTGGCTGGCTACTCTGAGAACAGACTGCTGGAGTAGATGGACCAGGTGCCTGATCCCACACACTACTGCTAAGGTTATTATGTTCTTATAACCCTTGAACCTATAATGCAAATGGCTCATGGCCGTCAAAAGTATTCAGCTGATCATTACTCTACAGACTCAATGTTTCTGGAGAAACACAATTTCTTTGGCACCATTACTGCCACAGCAAAAACCCTATAAGCTTGCCTTGGTTTAGTCATATCCATCATGAGCTTTCCAGTGCTGTAGCTATCAGCATAACCACTTCATTCCATCCCTTTGAAACTCTCTGGTTCATTGCTTGTAGCAGCATACCAGAAAGTTGACACATCTCACCAGTTAGAGTTTCATATCTCATGTTGAAAAAAGGTTCATTTTTCTTTATTGAAAGAAGAGCATTAGCAAATTAAGTATTAAAGTCAGGCAGACATTCCTTCCCCACCTGCATATTGAAGACATGGAGAACAAGGAGGATTGCATTTGTTGAACATTGTTCCAATTTTAATATATTTGCTGTATGTGTGAAGAGGGCATCTGTATATAAAACCAAGCAAAAAGAATATATATGCATTCAGTTATACAGACACAGGTGCATCTTTTGTCACATAGATGTTAGGGGCAGGGACTATAGGAATATAAATGTTGAGATAAAATCACTGAGCACAATCCCCCTCTCTCTTCTGTGGAGAAAATGCCTAAACCTCTTATTGAATGAATGAATACACACACACACACAATATCTGGCCTGGTTTGGTTGAGATAGTCACAATTTTATGTGGGCCATCCTGCATAAACAAACAATCAGGAATATATCAGATTCCAGCATGTAGCATGACAACTCTCCACCATAATATCTCAGAAGTTTCTTTTCCACCCACCAACACTCACCAAAAAGAGTTAGATCATCTCAACAATAGAAGGATCCTGCCTTTCCTGCACACCCTGTTAATACATGTGAAAAGGTGCTCTATCTAGAGATGCAAGTCATCAGGGGAAGAGTGTAGGAGTGGAAAACAGGAAGATATGTTATAGAAATGCTGGCCACAAAGTGTTGACTGGACAGCTGACTGTAGGGGAGTGAAATTCATTTCCTTTCTTATTTAAAACCCAGCATTTCATTGTCAAAAGTGCCACTGTCAAAGGCCTTTCTTCTCTAGAACAGTATTTTATTTTCCAAACCTTTAAATGCTCAAGTCAAGGGTATTACTTATCCAAAACAGTCCTTTGTTTCTAAAGTTTGCTTCAGAGTTGAAATCAAACCCTTTTCTTAACCATAAGAGTATAGTATTTCCAAAAACTTATTGTTCCATTATGCCCAAACAGAAATCTAAGTAAACGACCTTGAAACTATATTTGGCTTCTTATTTTCTGCAGGGGCCAGAGGATTTATAAAAGCTATCCAGAAAAGGAAACTTATATGCCTATTGCATATTTTGGTGCTCTTTTAACACCCCATGGTAACATTCATGATGTAAAGGGCCACATACAGTATGTAGTTCATGCATAGGACAATTTGTGAAAAAGCAACAGAATATAGAATCCTCCTGATTCTAACTCTTGGTCCACTTTACACAGCCTTCTTGGTCCAATCTACACAGTGAACAGAAAATTACATTTTTGGAGGTGTGGTTCATTTATTTTTGCTTTTTACAGTAATGTGATTTGCCATCTGAATGATTGTTTCTTCAGTCATTATGAGCAGTTAGTTGCCATGGTAGGCAGTTAGCTCTCACTCATTATTCAGACTTATTTTTTTGGTTTGGGTTTAGGGAAGACTCTTCAAACATTGTTTCACACTCAGTTTAAAATGTCTTCTTTTGTTGGATCTATCCATTTAGAGACTGAGAGGCAGTGCAGGGGAATGGAAGAGCAAAAATTAATATTAAGTGTGCTGTCCAGTGTATTCAGTAATTTCTGATGATGACAGATTGGCACATGTACAATCTATCATACGGTCTTTGGTGCTTGTTTTTTTTGGCCTTTTGAAAGGTTAGACCAAAACTGGGCCAACTGTTGCAACCTGATTAGTTCTGGGTCATGAATCTCTTTATAAGTTTCCTACAAGTTCTCTGGTGTAGACCTAATTACAGTGGTACCTCGGGTTACGAACACTTCTGTTCATGACCAATTTGGGTCATGAACAGCACCATCCGTCAAATTTTGCTTCTGTTCACGAACTCTGCATCAGGTGATGAACAGGATCCGCGGCCATTTTCCCTGCCGTGACACATGGTCGCGGCTTCCTGTAGGGAGGGGGACTCTCCCTCCAAGCAATAACCACCTCCCCACCCGCCTTCCTGTCCTCCATGCCAGAAGTCACCTCGAGCAAGGTTAGTGTTCTCTCTCTTCGTACTGTACTTTGTGTCATATTTTTGTGGTTTAAAAAAAAAAACATATGGTTCAGAACAGATTAACCGTATTTACATTGAACCTTATGGGAAAATTTGATTCAGGTCGCGATCAATTCGGGTCACGACCAGAGTCGCGGAACAAATTAAGTTTGTGAACTGAGGTACCACTGTATACTTTTCTTTCACTCTGATACACTTTGTAGATTATAAAATTAACCTGGGTTGAATTTTTTCTAACACACACACACACACACACACACACACACACACACACTTAAATATGTATGGAAATGCAGTGAAACATATTGTGATGGCAAGTTCAGCTACATAACAAACAGTTCAAGGATCTAACTGGGCATGTTTACAGGCAGACCTCTCTAGGGTGTTGGGGGCAAATAAAGATTTCTTTTTTTTTTACCATAGATAATTGCCTTGAGTTTTCCTTGGAGCCATAGTTATTGGTACATTATTTTTTTGTTTCCAGAGAGACTCATCTGTTCTTCTAGTGCTTGGAAGCTGGTCAACCTCTGTAGCTTAGTACCTCCCAAGTACATTAAATATCTCTCTGTTACCAAGGCCTGATAATGGGAAGCTCATATCTAGTGGTGCATCTGTTTAGAGGCAGATGAATCAATAATGCAGTGCCTCTAGGGCAGGAAAGTAATCTGACCCGCTAGAAATGAAGGTCATCGGGAAGAATGCCTCTAAGGCACATTACCATTCAATCAAACCCTTCATCTGCTTCCAAAGCTGATAACTGGGAAAACCTGGACTGAAGTTGTCTGCAGGGAGGCAGGTAGCTGGACACCATTCAACAGGGACAAAGTTATTATCCAGGTCATCTTATTTGAACGTTTGCTCTGTTTAAAGGCTTGAATGGTTCACATAGACATACATAAGAAATGCACTCTGATTATTCTGTTAAGTCACTTGTGGGCTTTTTACATTTAAATGGGAGACAGGCAAGTGCTTAGCATGAACAGGGAAAAAGAAATTTAGCATTCAATTTGCTAGCCTTCTACTTGTTTTGAATGGAATTCAGATATGAAAAGGTCTGATTTTAGAAATCAACAGAGACTACCTCCAACTCTTCATTAGCCATTAGCCATACATTTATACATATAGTCTTCATTAGCCATATATTTACTGTATATACAGTATGTAGTCTCATCAATATATGGCACTTCATAGACTAAGGATGAAAAAGAGAGGTTCTTTGCTGTGAATCTTGACCCAAAGGCCCTCAAATGCCTCTTCAACACATTCAATTAAAACATCAAAAGGCTTCCAAGAAATCTGTCAGAATGTTATAGCTGTGGACCAGAACAACCAAGATAAAGTTGTTCTAACTCTGCCCCTCTCTTCAGCAATGGAATGGGAGCTGTTTGGCTTAGGGGAACCCTCCTAGACCTAGAAGTGGGAACACAGGGATGAAGTTGGAACCACACAGTGAAACAAACAGAAGGAAATGTTGACCATCTGTTCTATGAGATCAGGGGATGAATCCTTGGAACCCTGAGTAAGAATAGACAGTAGGGAAGGATACAGATTTCACTTTATTTGTTTGAGGTTTTATGAATGAGAAATACAGTGTAACCAAAATCCATAAAAGGATGGGAAGTTCTTGAGATGTGGGGGAAAAAAGCAAATATGGGAGAAACAAAGCTGCCAGATGTATCCAACTGAAAAAGAGTGATCTACCTCATCCAAGCATATTTTAAAGGTTGATCGATTAAAGGTTGATGGAGCTCCTAACTCAAAACTCAAAGGACGGTAGTCTCTTTACCCATTTATCTTCTACCCATGTATCACCAAGGTCAAGGTGAAGGCTACTGGAAGTTTTGATTGCAGCAACATTTAGAGGGCCACAATTCCCTACCTCTGATATAGGGCTAACTCCACTACCTAGAGTGAGGATGCAACCCTAATTAAAATTCTGATGAGCATTTTGGATTTTGTTAGATTGAGGCTGCTAAAGAGCTTGGTCTTAAGAATTGTAGTCTTTGCATGCAGTACTTTTTTGACCTCAGCTACAAAAAAAACTCCACCTTATGTGCCATTCTGCATGATTGGATTAATGAATACAAGAATAATAGGCCTCTGAGGTGATTTACATGCATTGATTAAATGTCAGCACCAAAATGCAGTAGGTTCAATTACTGTAGACACAATGAACAAAGGCAGAAAGATTGTTGCCATTGTTTGAACAAGTTATTTTCCAATTCTCTTTAGCACAGGATTATGTTCCTTCCTTTAACCAAAGAAGGGACTCTAAATAATCTAAATATGGAATGAACTGGATGGGAAAGTGGACCACATTTAACAAGTTGCAAAGCACATTACTAATCCTTTAATTGCATTTGAATTTACTCAGGTTTGGCTACTTTGTAAGATCACCTATGTGCTCACATTTTTTTTTATCCCAGGACTGAAGCTGTTTATTCATTGTGTTATGGGAAATCCAGGCAATGTTTCTCATCAAACCAACACCATAGGTGGCATTCCAGATTTATTTTTGGCATCCTGCATTGTTTTTAATGATGTGGTTTTCAAAATTCCATGGCTGCATAAGGGAAGAGGGGCAGTTCAACAGGATGCAGCAGTTACAGCTGCATGTCACTATTGTGCATTCTGCTGAAGTAGCAGCAATGTGCACTCATCTTGTCAGCCTTCCCAGGCAGACCAGACAGGAAACACAACACAATTAGATGAGCTAATTCTACTTTATTGTAAGGCTACATTAACAGAATCTTGCAAGTCTGAAAGTACAAATCTCCTGCCGTCTCTTTCTACCTGATAAGTTAGGGAGGATACTTTCTGTGTTTCTTTCTCTACTCGTTATGCAGCTGTGGGCTTTCCCCCCTCTTATCAGATCATTCCTTAGGCAACATCTCTTCTCCCGATCTGTCAAGGTTATTCTCACATACCATTACCCATCTCTTCATTCATACCCTAAATTCCAGATCCCCTTTAAATCATGCTCAAAAATGCAAATGGAACATCCACCTGTAAACTACTATCCAAGCAGTATGCTGGTTGTTGGTGCTGTGTTCATTTGCAACCAAGTCTTCATGATACAATGGAAATATTTTCCCCAAGAATGACTGCCAGTGATTGTTTCTTTGAGCTCTTCTAAGTTCAGGCTTGGTCTTCAGAAATAGTGTCTAGCCAATTTGTCTTTTGTCAACCTCATTCTTGATTGCCTTCAATTTTTACAAGCATCTGGATCTTCTTAGTGATTCTTGCCTTCGTATTACTTCCCTATCCGTAGTTGCCACAGATCTTGCAACAACAACCATCTCTTCCACCCTCCATTCCATGGAAAAGAGAAAGAAAGAAAACAAAGGAGCTTGGCATTTTGCATGGTTCTCACCCCAGCAAAAGAGAAGCCAGAAACTGTTAGAATTTTGTCAGTTTGACATCTGCTGTCTTCAGATAGATTATGGAAATCACCAGCTTTCAAGCTCTGTACAGCACTGGTGTTTCCAGCTAAAAATGGACAGCAGTTCCTCTTGTTTCACAGTTAAGTGAAAATAAATGGCTCAACTTCTGAACAGAGATGATGACATAGGATCACAGAGGTGATGACTTTAGGTCTGGGAGCAGTGCAAATATATTGTGAGGAAGTACCCAGACAGACAGTTTGGTGGTAAAATTAGGATAAGAGGTAGGCTGTTTATGAAGTCATTAAATGGTTAATTTCTCCCTCTTTGGGGGAAAGAAGGAAGACAGGAAAGGTAAGCTCCCTAAGGACTTGGGATGCATCTTAGTATTTATTGAACTTTAAGCTACAACCAGCAGGCTGGTTAACAGCAGTTCATGAAGCTGCCAATCTTTTTAGCCAACGCCATCATATTTCACACTTCCAGATAGCAACAATTAAGAGAGAGCACCAGAAGAAGCAATCAGCGCAAAAAAAAAAAAAAATTCTAATGCTAGAATGAATACAGTACTACAGAACCAAGGTTTTCTAGTAAGCCCTATAGAAAAGTGGAGAACAGGAATAGTTTGGGTCCTTCTTTCTCTTCTCTGTGAGTCTATTTTCTATGACAATATGGAAGCTCATTACATCCTATGTCTGTCTGCTTTACACAAACTATTTTGCCAATATCCCACTTTTGCATGATAAGACATATTACATAATAGGACATTATCCTCCAAATATGTTGAAGTGTACATGCATTCAGTCTTCAGAGCGCATGGGATTTTTAATGCATGGCTGTTAGTAAATGTGGAGTTTTTACCTATTATCAGTTAAAAGACTTTTGCAAACTGCCTGTGAGTCTAAAGGCAGGCAGAGAAGTTATCTTACATGTTTTCCTAATATATTTCATTCCATTTTCTGAGAGAAAAGTTCCTTCTCGTTGATGTTGAAGAGGATAATTTTGTTACAAAGCTCATAGATAAAGTGAAATGTGCTTGCACTTACTTAATGATAAGATGGGCAAGGAGCATGGATGTTCTGTCTTTCATTCTACATTCATCTCTCCAGCTTTCCTGAATTCCAACGCTTCTATTAAATCCCAATTAATTGTAGAGGGGCACCTTTCCCATAGGGCTCCTCATGTTTCAATTAAAATTAGTTAAATTCATCAGGGACCTCTTCCCACTCGTTTTCTGAGTTTGGGAATATGAGAATGCTGCAGGGAATCTGTCGCTGCAGGGAAGACCATGATACAATGAAAGGGGAAAACACTCACAAATACACCTGCTGGTCCTTTTGTGCCAAAGAAAAACAGATTCATTTTTCAAATCTCCTTTTCCTATTTAACTTTATTTTGAACACAATTCTTTCATTATGTATACTGTACTTTTTTTCATTTTCTTTGCACCAGAGAACTGCACAGCAACATTTTGGAGAAGTTCAAAAATGAAAAGATAATTCCTTTTCAGTGTGTAAGTAAAAGTGAAAGTAAAAGAAAGAAGTGAATTTCATTCACAAATTTCACTTCTTTGTTTCTATTTGCCCCCCTCCCCCTTTCCAGTTTAAACAATCCATGAAAGGGGGGAAAGCAAGTTATTCAATATATCAATCAGCATTTTGTTTGCAAAAGTTGCTTGGATCTGAACAAAAAAAACTCATTTTTTTAAATGTAATTAAATATACTGGTTAGTATATTTTTGTCCCTTTTTAAGTTACTTGGTTTCTCAGATTCAAAAAAGTCACTTCTGAGAATAAAAAGTAAGGATCTGTGGCTTGATATAAAACTGGTCCTCATCAAATGGACTTCTCTTCTAGTTATTTTCCAGGCGTTTTCTCTAACTGCCTCCAAAGGCACATTTGTACATATTTCATGTGCATTCTTCCTCAATATAGTTTTGTATCAATGTGCATAACTATTCAGAAATTAAGCTTTTAAAGATTTCTATCCTTAATACACTTATTTCCACACAGTATTTCCTAACATAAACTCTTATAAAATGCAACTAGACCTAACATGCCCATTCTGTTCACAGCTTTCTTAAGTACATACTTATTCTGTAGAAAACATTAAGAAATCAACACTGGTACCTGTGAACACACTCAGCATATTGTTTATGAAGATTCTCAGTCATCCAGGTGGAATTGTCTGGAGGTTGAGTCATGGCAACTGGACTTCTTTTCTTTTTGGTTGGAGATGTTTCACTACTAGGAAGAAGCTGCTTGGACTAGTAGTGAAATGTCTCTAACCAAAAAGAAGAGAAGTCCAGTTGCCATGACTCAACCTCCAGACACTCAGCATATTGCTTTGCTGGTCTTCTCTGTGCTACAGCAAAGCTTGCTTAGGGGATCATGATTCTGTGTTTTTGAAAAGGTGATGAATTTCTTTTATAGTTTCCTACTCAGGTATGGTTTAGCAGGTTTAAGTTGTATGTAAGCAGCCTGGACCCTGATCCAATTGTAACCCAACGGTTTGACTAGCTCCATCTTTCTTTTCCAAGACATGACACTAAGAATAAATTATATAGTGGGTGGAGGGGTGGGTGGGGAGGATAGGTGGTAGGCATTGGCACCACAATTAAAATACGAGGCCTGATGCAGAAGAGATAGTCACTGGCACGGAAGTGCATTGGAAAGGAATGTTTAAGTCCTTGGTCCCAGTTACCCATTAGTAAGATCAGCCACAAATACAAATCTCCTTTAATAAAAACAACAACAACAAATTTTCCAGAAGTGCCACATTTCACTTTCCAATGCACTAAAGGTCAGAATCTAGTCCCCGTATGAGGAATATTTAAGGATTTTTCCTCATTCAGTATGGGGAATAAGCACAACATGCTTATTTAATCAAAGGGTTTTTAAAAAAAAAAAAAAAAGATAAAGCCTTGTTGCATTACTGAACAAAGTTCAAAAGCAAATAATCCATAAATGCTAACATTAATTGGCTACATTCAATGACATTCTACTTCTACAACCACAGAATGATTCCTGGTATGTGATGAAACCTTCTCTGAAAGCAGCATGCGATCCTTTTGTCAATTCAGCACAATATCTATTGGAATATCACTAGTGGGAGACATGAGTACAATATGAGATACAATGCGATGTTAATATAAACTAGATCCAATCCATTCTAAGAACAGCTTTATCTTAAGAGAAAGAATATGTTTAAATCATCATGTTGCTGGATATGCAACAAGAATAGTGCTTCATTAATTCATGTTTTTGCAATGTCCTACTATTATGGTGATCTGGGAAGAAGTAATTATATATATGAAACTGACTCTGAAACAAAGTTCAAGATTTTCAGAGGCCAATGTTCTTTGGAACGACATACCTATTACAGTGGTACCTCAGTTCACGAACGCTTCTGTTCACAAACAATTCGGTTCACGAACAGCTCCGGTCGCAAAATTTTGCCTCCGTTCGCAAACTCTGCATCGGATGACGAACAGGATCCACGGCCATTTTCCCTGCCGTGACACGTGGTCGTGGCTTCCTGTAGGGAGGGGGACTCTCCCTCCAAGCAATAACCACCTCCCCACCCGCCTTCCTGTCCTCCACGCCAGAAGTCGCCTCGAGCAAGGTTAGTGTTCTCTCTCTTCGTACTGTACTTTGTGTCATATTTTTGTGGTTTTTAAAAAAAAAAACATATGGTTCAGAACGGATTAATCGTATTTACATTGAACCTTATGGGGAAATTTGACTCGGCTCGTGACCAAAAATCGGTTGGCGACCAAATTTGGAGGGGTCAGAACGGATTAACCGTATTTACATTGAACCTTATGGGAAAATTTGATTTGGTTCACGACCAATTCGGTTCGCGACCAGAGTCGCAGAACGAATTAAGTTCATGAACCGAGGTACCACTGTATATGGAAATTGACAGCTGACCAACAGCTCACCTCAACTAAGAAATTACAGTAGTCCTTCAGTATTGGGAAGGCAAACTTACACTTTCAGTTGCTCAGTAGATTGAAGACCTGATATTACTTGAAACGTATGAATGAGTTACTTACAGATGTAGTTTATTTATATATTATTGCAGTGATATATGGTCATCCTTTACTGAAACGTTTATGTGAATCTATCTATCATCTATCTATCTAAGAATGAGGCCCTTATATGTATAATTTTGTTGCAGTTAATACACTGCTTTTTTATTTCCTTTTCCTCTTTTCCTCTTTTTTGTTGTTATTTTATTCCTTTTATCTTTGTCATGTTTTAATAAATAAAGCAAAAAATAAAAGAGACAGAATATGATGTGAATTACCTATCATTTTTTAAAACTTATTTATCTTCACCCCCACCAATTTCTTTTCATTCCACACCTAAGGAACTTATACTGGGCCGGGGTGAAAAGTCTACAGTTGTGTTTGCATTTTTTAAAAAAGTAGGCAACTACATTTTAATCTAGCGTACAGTGTGAGCATAAAACTTGCAGTCATTTATTCAATGTGTGAAAAATTGGGTTGCATAAAGCATGGCAGAATTTAAAAATGCTAAACAGGGTTGACTTTGGTTAATACTTTGGATAAATGATCAACAAGAAATTCCAGGCCTGTAGACCCTTTTTCCTCAACCTCAATATCTTTAAGATGTGTGGGCTTCAAATCCCAGAATTCCCAAGCCAGCCAGTCCAGACAACTTAAAGTTGTTGAGATTGAAAAACACTGCTGTAGACTAAACTGGGAAGTTGAAAAAGCAAAGTTCTTATTTTGGGAATGTTTCATGATCTGTCTGTTTGTTTATTAAATATATATGCTGTCCTTCGAAACAAATCTGAAGGGTGCTCAGGGTGTTTTAAAATGTCTTTAGAATTTCTTTGGACATGACTTTTCACCTTACTCTGTCATTTTGTGGTAGCAAATGGTATCAGTGCCTACATTTCTTTGGTTATATCTTTCTATCACTCTTCAACCTTCTTGGCTGTCTACATTTCCGAACCTCAGAAAGCACCCTGGGCTGAGGTCTTCCATGATTTCTTCTCTTGAGATCCAATGCAGACATGGGAAGCCAGGGAGACTACAGACAGCTGGAGAGATAATAATACAATGCAAGGCAGGTTTTTGGCACACACACCCTTGAACACCATAGAGCCCAGTAAGTGCAGGAACACCACACAACCCATGACAATTTCACCATTTGAATGAGAAATACTCCACTAAATCAAATAAGAATAGTTGAAAAAGAAAGTACCAAAGAAATTTTGAGCAGAGCACCAAGCATAGGGGGACTCGGGTAATAAAACTTAACCAATTTATCTGAAAGTGAGCTCACTCACTGGAGCTTCCTTCTGAGTACTGTAAATCTGTTTATGATTATCCTATTCAACACTTCATTTTCTCTTCTAACTTCTCAGCTTACTAAGTAACAAACTCACTACTTGCCAGAAAATATATGCACCCTCAAACATTTTAATACAGTAATTTCTAGTACCATGTAAGTCCCCTTTGCTGTCCAGCTAATGATTCTAATAACACCAAGTGCCTCTTCTCTTCAAAAGAAAATTAGCATTATAAGCCAATTCTTGTTAATTTATACTTATCTAAAAGCATCCCCTTTGGATGACCCTTTGGCTGGTAGTTAAGTTGGTACATGCTGTTAAAAATATTGGCCTATTTTTGCCATTAATAATCATTCTGCAACATATTGCTCAGCATGAAAATGAAATGATAAAGATAAGACAGTTAATAACTGGAAGATATGCTACTGTATCACATATTATTAAAATGAGTACCAGGCAATGATTCTGAATTCATATGCCTAATTTTTTTTTTTTAAACTGGGCTAACAAGCAAATAGAGAAACAGTGTCAAAATGTTCTCAGAAGATACAATTTATTTTGTACTCCTATTCTTTGGGCTCCAAAGACATACTTTTCCGGACAAGTCTCTTGAATTTTCACTATGCCCATCCCATAGTTGACAAGCTGGTATATTCTGTTTCAGAATATAATTCCACCACCACCAGTAATGAAACAAATGAAATATGAAAGGGAGTAGCATTTATATTCAGACACAGAAGATCTGGGTTTTCATTCAGTCCATTCCACTCCATTTCCATTCAGTTTTGAAGCCCTCAGAATGACCTGCCTTGCTTTGAGAATCAAAGGGGTAGTTAAAAACTTTATACATCACCATGAATTCTTTGGAGTACAAGTAGGATAAAATGCTATAAATAATAACAGCAACTGTAAAACCTTTTGCACTCATCAGGTATAGTGATACCCAACAATTTAGACAGTTTTTAAAGGAGATATGTGAAGCATTGGGCTATCAATGGGCATGTCTAAATTGTGATGAGTCTCTGTACCAATTAGATGGTGTTGCAACTGGTGCCATGCAATTGTGCTTTGTTCACACTTTTTTTGCAGTTTGAGAAACAGTGATAATGAATATAGTGAAAGCCATTTCCCACATAGAGTAGTTGAGCTTCCTTCACTGATCTTCCATAGCATGAAGTTCTTTGTTGATTCAAACCTAAATTGCCACGTGCCAACCTAATCATTTTCTCTTTCTATCTGTTAAAAATGATAGTTTGGAAGCATCTAAAGCTTTCTGAGACCTCATGAGGTCCCAGAGTCAGCAAAGGGTATTTCTGTTGCAGAACGATAGAAGACTTCACATTTTGTTCCATCCCATCTGAAGCCAAGATTTGGCAACATTCACACCAACAATTCTCACCTAATAAAAGTACGATAATTTTGCGAGGTTTTGAGTGCAACATGCAGCCCTGGATCTCAGGTTGTCCATCTGTGCTCTAAAAGCAGGGTTCCTCAACCTCAGCAACTTTAAAATGGGTGGACTTCAACTGCCATGCTGGCTGGGGAATTCTGGGAGTTGAAGTCCACCCATCTTAAAGTTTCTAAGGTTGAGGAACCTGCTCTAAAGAATAGAGTGACTACATCTGAGCTGGAAAAACTCAGTTGGAGTGGGTTTTTTTTTTTAATCTCTTTGCTGCCACAGTGTTAGTTATGATTTTTGCAACCCAGATACAGCAGCCCTACCTGAGGAAGAACCAACTTTTGTGTGCTAGAAGGAGACACCAAAAGATTCATTCAGAGCAGTGGTTCTCAAACATTTTGGTCTCTGGACCCCTTTTCATCCTTAAAAATGCTTGAGGACCCCAAGAACTTTGGTTTATGTGGGTTATCAATCAATATCCACTGTATTAGAAACTAAAACTGAGAAATGCTAAAATATGTATTTATTTGACTTCATGGTCCCCCTGAAAGGGTTGTAGGGGCCACACTTTGAGAACTGCTGATTTAGAGGATAATCATCTTGCTTGTTTAAGGATTAGTTGAAACTAACTATAGCTGATGGTTTGCAAATGGCTCATCTCTCTTCAGGATGATCTAGCCAAAGAAGGCCTCTCATACTGTAACTTTTCATTAATGGCTTTGGAAGAAAAGGAATGTTCTAGAGAAGTTTTTTTTTTTTTCCTTGGTTGCTGGGGAAATTGCACAGAAGAATGAATTGCTTGGCTGACAAGTGTGCTGTTCCTCAGGGAACCCTCAGCAAGCTGATAGACCAAAACATATGTGATATTATTCCCACAATGAATAATTCTGTGAATTTGTTGTCATTATTAAAGGGATAGCAGCTGCAAGGACTTCCAGTCCCAAGTTAAGACTATGATAGAATGAAAGACTATGTTGAGAGGAAAATATATAAACTTTAGCTTATTTTTCATTTCAACATCTAAAGCACACATTATTCAATTCAACACATTTGCTACAGCATAATTTATTTTGAGCACACCTTCTGTTTGTTTCATTGTACTAAGTGTACCAAGATCGTCTTTTCACTGGACTGAGTGTATCTTGTACAAAAAAACTACCAGATCTGATCAGTGGGCTAATAGATGTCAGCAATGAGACACAGAATGCCTTGTTAAACATGTCTAGGAAATGTAATGGATTTTTTTTTTTTTTTTTTTTGCTCTGCTAACCAAATGCATCTTTCCCTTTATATCCTTTTTAAAAAACTACCCATATTCAGTTTTCTCTGCTATTGCCTTGAAATTGTCTTTTTCTCTTTGTACTAATATTACAGTGATTATCTTATTTCCTGGTGTCAAAAAATGATTGTGGTAACATCGCAAAGGCACTTAGCCAGTCATATCTGCCCAGAGTCATTGGGATTTGAGTGGCATACAAGTTTAATTTATTGTTGGTTGCACAGTCAGCCAGATGTTTCAACTGGATTTGGCATTTTTATCCATCTATCAAGTCCTTCCCAAGGACCTGGGATAGGCAGATGTTGTTTGATGGTGTTAAAGTATCATCGCAGGAAGTAAGCTGTTCCAAGTAAAGCTGCCTTTTGCAATGGACTGATGGTGATTTTGTCAATGCCAACGGTGTTCAAGTGGTACCCCAGATGTTTTGGGATTGCACGCAAGGCGCCTATTACTATCGATAGTATCTTTGCTTTCTTTTGCCACAGTCGTTCTACTTCTATTTGCAGGTCTTTATATTTTGTGATTTTCTCCAGTTCTTCCTCTGCTGTTCTGCTGTCTCCAGGTATTGCAATGTCCACTAACCAGACTTCTTTGTTTTCCTTATCAACAGCTGTTAAGTCTGGGGTATTATGTGGCAAGTGCTTGTCTGTTTGAATTCTAAAGTCCCAGAGCACTTTAGCTTCTTCATTTTCTATTGCTTTATCTGTTGGTTGGTCCACCAGTTCTTGCTTGCAGGCAAATGGTATTTCTTGCAGATATTCCGATGCACCATTGTTGCTACTTTGTCATGCCGATGTTTGCAGTCATTCTGTGTGATCTTCTTGCAGCAGCTACTTAGGTGATCCACTGTTTCTTCAGCTTCTTTGCAGAGGCAGCATTTGCTGTCTGTTGCTGTCTTCTCAATTCTGGCTTTGTATGCATTTGTTCTTAAGGCTTGGTTTTGAGCAGCCAGAATTAGCCCCTCCATCTCTTTCTTCAACTTTCCTGTTCTTAGCCATTGCCAGGTCTTGTGTTATCTGCTTTGCCTGCTAGTTTTTTTATGTACTGGCCATGTAATACTTTGCCTTGCCATGTCTCTTTTCTGTTCTTCATTTGGTCTTTCCTATAGGCCAGTTTGGTCTCTTCGATATTCAGTAAGCCTTCATGTACTACCTTTAGTTGTTGTTGTTCAGTCGTTAAGTCGTGTCCGACTCTTCGTGACCCCATGAACCATATTGCGCCAGGCCTTCCTGTCCTTCACTGCCTCCCTGAGTTTGCTCAATTTCATGCTCATTGCTTCAGTGATGCTATCTAACCATCTCATCCTCTGCCGTCCTCTTCTCCTTTTGCCTTCAATCTTTCCCAGCATCAGGGTCTTTTCCAAAGAGTCCTCGCTTCGCATTAGGTGACCAAAGTATCTGAGCTTGAGCTTCATTATCAATCCTTCCAATGAGCAATCAGAGTTGATTTCCTTTAAGATTGACTGGTTTGACCTCCTAGCAGTCCAGGGGACTCTTAAGAGTCTTCTCCAGCACCGCAGTTCAAAGGCATCAATTCTTCGGCGCTCAGCCTTCTTTATGGTCCAGCTCTCACAGCCATACATTACTACTGGAAAAACCATAGCTTTGACTATGCGGATCTTTGTCGGCAAGGTGACATCTCTGCTTTTTAATATGCTATCTAGGTTTGCCATAGCTTTCCTCCCAAGGAGCAAGCGTCTCTTAATTTCATGGCTGCAGTCTCCATCTGCGGTGATCTTCGAGCCCAAATAAATGAAGTCTGTTACTGCTTCCATTTCTACCCCTTCTATTTGCCAGGAATTGATGGGCCCAGATGCCATGATCTTAGTTTTTTTAATGTTGAGTTTCAAGCCAGCTTTTGCACTCTCCTCTTTCACCCTCATCAAGAGGCTCTTTAGTTCTTCTTCACTTTCTGCCATTAGGGTGGTATCATCTGCATATCTGAGGTTGTTGATATTTCTCCCTGCAATCTTTATTCCAGCTTTTGATTCTTCCAGCCTGGCATTTCTCATGATGTACTCTGCATATAGGTTAAATAAGCAGGGTGACAGTATACAGCCTTGTCGTACTCCTTTCCCTATTTTGAACCAATCGGTTGTTCCATGACCGGTTCTAACTGTTGCTTCTTGGCCCGCGTACAGATTTCTCAGGAGACAGGTAAGGTGGTCTGGTACCCCCATCTCTTTAAGAATTTGCCACAGTTTGTTGTGATCCACACAATCAAAGGCTTTTGCATAGTCAATGAAGCAGAAGTAGATGTTTTTCTGGAACTCTCGTGCTTTCTCCATGATCCAGCGAATGTTGGCAATTTGATCTCTAGTTCCTCTGCCTCTTCGAAACCCAGCTTGTACATCCGGTAGTTCTTGGTTCACGTACTGCTGAAGCCTAGCTTGTAGGATTTTGAGCATAACCTTGCTAGCATGTGAAATGAGTGCAATTGTGCGATAGTTTGAGCATTCTTTGGCATTGCCCTTCTTTGGAATTGGAACATAAACTGACCTTTTCCAATCCCGTGGCCACTGTTGCGTTTTCCAAACTTGCTGGCATATTGAGTGCAGCACTTTAACAGCATCGTCTTTTAGTATTTTAAATAACTCAGCTGGAATACTGTCATCTCCACTAGCTTTGTTGTTAGCAATGCTTCCTAAGGCCCACTTGACTTCACTCTCTAGGATGTCCGGCTCAAGGTCAGTGACCACACCAGTATGGACATCAGGGACATTAAGATCTTTCTTGTATAGTTCTTCTGTGTATTCTTGCCACCTCTTTTTAATCTCTTCTGCTTCTGTTAGGTCCCTGCCTTTTTTGTCCTTTATCATGCCCATCTTTGCACTAAACGTTCCTTTGATATCTCCAATTTTCTTGAAGAGATCTCTAGTCTTTCCCATTCTATTGTTTTCCTCGATTTCTTTGCATTGTTCATTTAAGAAGGCCTTTTTATCTCTTCTTGCTGTTCTCTGGAAATCTGCATTCAGTTGCTTATATCTTTCCCTTTCACCCTTGCTTTTCGCATTCCTTCTTTCCACAGCTATTTGTAAAGCCTCATCAGATAGCCATTTTGCTTTCTTGCATTTCTTTTTCTTTGGGATGGTTTTAGTTGCTGCCTCCTGTACAATGTATGTTTGAACTACCTTTAGTGCCTCTTCTTATTTTTTATATCATTTATTATTATTATATTGTTGTTATTATGATGATGGTTGGTCACACAATCAGCCAGATGTTTAGACTGGATTTGTCATTTTTATCCACCTTCCCAAGTTGTTGTTGTTATTCACAGCAACATGAAATCACAGCTGCCAGTTCTTTAGCTGGTGTTGGCATTCATTCACATCAGGTTCTTCCCAAGAACCTAGGATGTTGTAATGTATCAGTGTAGTATATGTGCAGATCCAAGCAATGTGGCCTTTTGGAATTGACAGATGGAAATGTTGTCAATGTGTAGATTCTCTAAGTGCTGTCCAAGGCCTTTTGGTATGGCACCCAGTGTCCCGATAACCACTGGGACCATCTCTGCCAGTTTATGCCATAATCTTTCAACTTTGATTTTCAGATCTTGATACTTTATGATCTTCTCCAATTCTTTGTCTTCTATTCTACTACCCCTTGGTATTGCCACATCAATTATCCACACTTTCTTCTTTTCATGCACAGTTAAATCTGGTGTATTATGCACCAAGACTTTATCAGTTTGCATTCAGAAATCCTACAATACTTTAACCTGTTCATTTTTTACTACTTTTTCAACTATATGTTCCCACCAATTCTTCATTACTGGCAAATGATCAGTAATATTTGAGTCTGGATAAATTCCTTTCCACAGCTCACATTCACTTTAAGTAGCTCCAGTTTTTGGTTCCAATTATAATAGCAGACCATAATGGCATGGTTTTCAAACACAGTGTACTTTTGTCTTTTCTGTGGTGGTTGTTCTTCCAGTAATCCTACAGGGCTAAGCTCTGGTTTCCCAACCGTAGCTCCTGGGTCCTGTTGTCCACTTATCCCCAGAAATTCTAACACCTGACATGATCCTTGCTGACCCGGGGGATGACCAATCTGGTATAGGATTCTTTTTCTGTTTTCTCACCATAGTTAATGGCTTGATGGATACACCTAGTCTGGCTCTTCTGCTGAATCCTGTCTGGCTTGGGTGACTCTTCTGGTAGAATCCACTACTACCAGCATAGCTTTCAACCTCACCAGAGCATCACAAGTCCCTCTCCCACATCAAGAGGTTATCCATGGAGGGGATGATGATGATGATGATGATGATGATGATGATGATGATGATGATTTTGTAAGACCAAAAAGGGCAGATGAAACTATCACCCTATTTTTACTCAGAATGGAGGATAGGCAACTCCCTACGCTGATGATGGGCAATGTTGCTGTAGCCACATAAGAACAAATTATTTCCCATGTTAAGAGAGAAAACATCAGCCTAGTTGACTTGGCAATGATGAACTCTTCTTTGTGAACATCTTCCCACTCTTTCAGGTTGACCCCATCCATCTCCCCCAAAACAATTACCCAAAAAAATCATTTATAAGGAAAATTAAAATGTATATATAATTATTTGGCCTTCTGTTGTGTCTAAGCTTTTATTTGTATTCTACAGTAGTACAACAGAGACCCAGGCAAGAGTTAATGTAACTGGCTGCCCAAACAGAAATCAGCAGCTTTTACTACTCAATAACAAAGAATTACAACTGTTTTAATGTAGTCTGATAATTTATGGTGCACTTTTACTCAGCCTCATTTTAAATACTTTTTTTTTTCTGCAGATGAGTAGGTTAATTAGTTTTGTGATCAACATTCTATAACTGCCAGCTAAGGTTCTTGCATGGAACAAAAACATATTCATTACAATGAACAGATGTTATTTTAAAGTAATTTTCCATAACTGCAGCCATTGTGTGTGCTTACGTGGTGTCATCATTTCATTGATGAAGATTCTATTTCCAGACATGTTCGCTGGCAGACTGGTATCCAACAGCAATCCCATCTGATCCTTACAGCCCAAGTTTACAAATAAGATGGTATATCCAGCTTTCAACAGCCCTGATGGCCACTGCAGTCTCCCAGTTGACAATGGCTATACTCCCATCCTTGCCTCTGAGTCTCAGCTGATGCCACACTTGAAATCCAGGTGGGCACATTTCTGAAAGGGAACAATGCCCCCTGAACCCAAACAGATCTTGGTAATGCACGTCTGGTTGGCCCTCTCATCCATGGATGACAGACATCTTATTACATACCAAACTGGCATTCAGCAGCAGCAGCAAAACCTCAGGTCTCTGAAGTTCTGATGACCAGGTCTTGGGGTTGAACACAGGGGACTTCCACATGGAACTGATCATGAACACCACCTCTGTCTTTTGCCATAAATCCTCATGCCTGTTACCACTGTGATGTTACTGCCTGACTCTTCCCCACTAAGATGCTCATCATTCCCAATACTTGCCCTCCCTCCCCCAGATCCAGGGGCCCCATCACAACCCACTTGGCAATAAGCAGCCAGTTCTAGCACTCAGGTGCTTCTGCCCAGCACTCAGCATTGAGCACTCAGCTAGCCCAGCTATTTTTCCCCTTCTATCCAGCCACTCAGCTCCCCCTACCCCCCACCCTGGTAGATCCCAGGAGAGAAGCCCCAACCCTTCCCATGTCTATAATGCCAGTGCAAATCCTCCAGTCCTAGATTTCTCTTCTGTCTTCAGAGACAAAACAGCTCTCATAACAGAGCCACCACAAGCTGTAACGATCACAGCCGTGGCTACCTCTGGTCCATACTAGTCCTGCAGGATGAGACAAAATGACAAAAAGAAAGCCCTGTGTGTCTGGCCATACACAAGCTGTAGGACACAAGCTGGTTCTCTCACAGGACCACTAACCTGCTCCCACTTCTGCTGCTTTCTTTTTGTCAGAGAGCTGCTTTCCACCCAGCTGCTCAAAGATCTCACCAGGGCACTGTTGCCACAATGATGTTCGAGATGTCAGGCTACAAGAGCAGCCACCCTGATGCTTGCATCTTAGCTAGCATGGAGGGCACCTCCAGCTCCATCACATAGTTCTCTTCTCTAAGCTCCCACAGCTCCAGCCCAATACTGTGCACCACCAGACAGTGGGTCAGCAGTCCTCCTGAGGCTGCCATTCTGCTCCCAGCTCCATGAGGGAACACTCCGGCTGTCTCTCTCGTTCCATGTAGCTCTTTGATCCTCTGCTAGCTACCGAGCTAATGGATCTTAAGGGACAGCTTTGCCTTTGCTTTCCAAGCCACCTCTGCTGCAAATTCTTGCCTTGTACCAGGATAAAAAAGGCCTCAAAAACACTCCAAACTCTGCCAGGGACTGAGTCCAAAATCACCAGCATTTCCATTAAACATCCACCTTGACCTTTCTCCATATACTAATCCTCTAAAACTACACAACGTCTGGAGCTCCAACATAAACATTTGGCTTTGGTGTCATCTTTTCAAGAGTCTGAATGATGTTGGAAACGAGGCTGCATCTCCAGGATCTCAGCACCTTGTATATTGGCCTCAGCTTCCATTTATCTACCAGTGTTTTCTTCCATAGATAGCTTCTTTTCCTTCTTCCCTTCCCTTTCATTATTGTTCCTTTTCCTTTCAGGTGGTGTTTCTTTAGCTGTTTCCTTTTGTTTTTATGCACTCAGTGTGCAGGAAGTGGGTGAATCATGCTAGAGATGCATGATCTTCCATCCTTTGTGCCTCTGAATGCAGATGCACAATTTCATCAATGCTCAACTGGAACCCACTCCGCTAACTAGCTCTAACTCTCAGTACAGACTCTCAGATCACTAACGTTCCATACAGACAACTTTCCAACTTGATAGCATATGCCGATGCTATCAAGAGGCACTTGTCACCATCAATCATATTTGGAACAGGGCCACAGCCTATGAAATATCACCTTCACTGTTGTATTAATCATTGGAACTTGTTCCTATCTATCAGAATTAAGCCTCACTGAGTTCAGAGATTTACCGTCAGGTAAGTGTGTGTAGAACTGCAGCTTTAATAACTGACCAGCTGACCATAAACTAGGAATGGGTCAACCAGTTTAATTCCATCACCACATAACTTTTGCATGTGGTACCATATTTGTTCCGTTTCACTACATTGATCTGTGAACATTTTTTTAACAATAGCATGAAAATGTTTATTTAACAACGTATTTTTCACTGCTCCCCCCCCCCCCCCCCAAGATTTCTATGCATATTTAAGAGAGCCAGTTTGGCATAGTGGTTTAAGGCACTGGGCTGAAAACTGAGTTCTAGACACAAAGCCAGCTGGGTGACCTTGGGCCAGTCCCTCTCACTCAGCCCTAAGAAGGAGGCAAGGGCAAACCATTCTTGAAAAGGTTGCCAAGAAAACTGTATGGACTTGTCCAGCAGTTGTCAGGAATCAAGACTGGCTTGAAGGCACTCCCCCCACCCAAAAAGGGCATATTTGTTAAAAATTGAGATTTTAAAATGCTTTTGTCAGAACTTTTGAGAAGCATGTCCTTTTCTAGATTCCAATCTGTGCATTAGTTTGGGAGATGAGAAACACTCACCTGCCTTTTAAGCGATTTATATTGAGTTTGTTATGTATAAAATCTTCATGCATTGTTTGGTTTCTACTCAGAAAAAGCTGGAGATAATAAACATGTGGATTTTTTTTCTTTTGTGAATAGTTTTTTACTACTGTGTAATAATATTTGTTTTCTCTGTATCTTCATTTGCATATCACCCTGCTATCTTTTTCTTCACATGCTTTCTTTACTGTTCTCTAACCATTATAAATTGCTGATGATTTCCATGGTAGACTGGGAGAAATTAGAGGAAAATGTTAACATATTATACTGTCTTTTTCCATCAAGCAGTTCAGATTTCACAAATCTGTATTTACCTTCTGCTCTTTCGTGTTTATTTTGCAAATTTCTGATTTGAAAAATTGGGGATCTATTTCAGTTTAGCTAGGATAACTGGAACAACAAAAGATTGGAAACGTCTTTTCACTGAAATAACATTTTGTAAGATGTCTGGAATATTAGACCTTTCTGGACAGACTTTCTGAGACACACATAAACTTTCATTTCACAGCTTTCCTTGAGACGTGCAATATCTGATCTAGAAGAAGCAGTTCTATGAATGCTAGCCAAAAAAAAAAAAAAAATGAAATTTATAGCTGTTGACTTTATACTACCATCATTTATTATCATTCTTTCCCTCTTCAACCATATTTATGCTACGCTACAAATCAATCAGCAATTTTCATGCACCCACGGAGGAGCGCAAAGTTCATAACAGAATGCACAGATTGTTTTAAGCACCTCAACCTACATAAATTTAGAGATGAAACTATATCACAGTAATTCAGAAAGCTAATTTCTGTTGAATCGGCCCATTGGTCCATATAATTCAGTTCTGTCTAGACTAGGGGTGCGCAGTGGATTTGGCCAAGAGACTGAGCTGAGTAGGGTGACTCAGGAGAAAATTTCATTTCTCTAAGGTGAAATGAGCAAGCCTGTTCCTGCTCTATTTCACATCTAGCTTCTGGAGGATGTACAAAGAACCCTCCCAAGCTGATGCCAAAAAAAAAAGGAAAAAAATTATCATCATTTGTTTCATTATGGGGGTGAGGGACAGGAAAATGTGCAGTCTAGCAATATGCCATTTTTTCTGCTATGATGAGAAGAAGGGGAAGGGGAAGGAAGTAGTTCTACAAAGTAGTATGTTTGACCACTCCATGTATTCTATTCTACTATTCTCTCTTTATTCAGAATTTCTAGTCTGAAAACAAAGCAAGACAGCCCCCCCACCCCAACCCAGTGTGAGAATGAATTGCTTAAAATGAAACTTTTCTGCTTTTTTGTTGAACTCTGTGGTTAGAAAATTCCATGGAAGCTGCGCAGGTTGTTTAGTCAGAACAGTCTAGCTCTCAAAGCTTGAGAAGGACTCGATAGCAAAGTTTCTGATTCTCTTTTTGAAGCTGCCTTCCTTGATCTTTCTCGAATGCATGACTCTTCACCAAGAGACAAGACTTACAGATCTTGGAAAGACCCTTCCCTGCTTTTCCTCAGTGGCCAAATGTTTCAATACCATCAGTTGAGTAGACCTGCCTCCTTGCTGATTTTTCATTAATGAATCACAGGTCACCCAGTCTATCTTCTGCAGGGTTGTCAAGGCAAAAAAAGTGAAGATGGAGGCCATGAATGTGTAATCAAAGGCCTATCCCTTTTTTATATGTGTTGCACGTATGACACACAGAAAAAAGAGGCGGGCCTTCAATCGTGCAGTTGCAGCTGCCATCTTGACAGTTTTGATGCCCTTGCTCCTCTGAGTGGAAGCCAGTTTTTTAAAGACATTCACCACTCAGCAAATAATCATATCAAAATGTGGTTCTTAATACTACATGAAGCTGTTCCCTTCCTAAAGCTGTTCCCTTGCTGCTAGTTTGATTTATATCATTTCCATTTCCTTTTAATTCGTGGAATCATTATACGTGCTCTATGCTGCTAGCTGCTTTGATTATTTTAAAAGGAAAGACAAGTATGTGAGAAATGCAGGATATTTCAGTATTTGAAAACTGGAAGCATTCAGTGTTCAGGCACCAGCAGTATTTAACAGCTAATAAAAATACTGAAGGTTTACCAAACTGACAAAACTGAATAGAGGCTATACAGTGGTGTTTAGTATCTGACAATTTTGGACACAATTTTGTGCCATCCTTTCTTATCCTTGCCACAAGCCTATTAATCAAAAAATGCAGTTTAAGATACTAGCAATTCAAATTTTGATGTAAAATTCACATTTGAACAGCCTTTTCATTTTTACCCATAAAAATTCAGGTCAGGCTTTGTGGCCAAGAATAGTTCACAACATTTCTCTGCTTATTCAACACAGTTTGAATTGATCCACAACTGGTAGTTGCCTTTTATATATATATATATATATATATATATATATATATATATAGGGGGACGTGGTGGCGCAGTGGCTTAATGACGCTGAAAGTTGCCGGCCAGAAATGGCTGACGCTTCGGCGGTTCGAGTCCAGCCTTCACGTTAACAGGGTGAGCTCCTGTTTCCTCCCCAGCTCCTGTCAACCCAACAGGTCGAAAACTCACGTGAGTAGATAAATGGGTACTCTCACTCCGGTGGGAGGAAAAATGCTGGCAGCGCCTTGCACAGAGAGACGGGACCAGTTGCCGGTAAGCGCGAAACCGCGCTCGCCCAAAAAGGGCGCGAAGCAACGGAAATCCCGCCTCCTGCGCTCGCCAGCTGGGCTTTGCTCTAGGAAGGAGGCTCTGGCAAACCACTTCCAAAAAACAATTGCCTTGAAAACTGCAAGGACTCGTCCAGGCAGTCACTGCAGGGTCAGTAATGACTGAGCGCAGACAAAAAAAAAATAAAATGTATGTATGTATGTATGTTGGTTGGTTGGTTTTAATTAGTTTTTTTTTAAATTTGGTTTCAAGGGTTATTGTTTTTTATAGCAAGATGACCAAAAATAAACATAGTACAAAAATACCACAAAAAAAAAAAAAAAAAAAGGAGGAGGAGGAGGAGGAGAAGGAAATAGCAAAATACTAAAGACTGGATCCTTCAACATATACTTGTTCCATGTTAAAAAGGGGTAGGGCTTTTATTGCACAGTTGTGGCTACCATTTTGACTTTTTTGACCCTCCAATATCCCTGTGCACAAATGCTGTCTCCCTTTAACTATTCAGGAAGGAGGAGGAGGAGGAGGAGGAGGAGGAGGAGGAGGAAAGGGGACATTGGAATCTGTGAGAGGGTTCTACCACACTTTGGATCCAAAGATTAATGGGCTTTGGAGCAGACACAGGCAAACATGTAGATAACCCCTGTTGGTAAAAACCCAAAGTGTGTTTTTAATGGGATTGTTCTGCAGCTTTGGAGGAGTTGCTAAAAAGTACTACAGCATCACCCCTGCATGCTCTGAATTATACTGACCAATTTATATTGACCAAGAAGGCAGCATAGGCAACCTTTGGTAGACAAGGGCCTCACTTAACATTTCTGGAGGATAGAAAGATGCCAAATGGGCATGGCCATACCACACTCTGGGCAAGAGGTCTTTGTTTTTTAATTATATGGAAATGAATATTTGGCATTTCTAGAGAAACATGAAGGTCAGCTGAATACAGTGGGAATGTGATAGGGTTGGTGGGAGTGGGAAAACGAGAAAAGAGAGCATCAAGAATAAACAGGTCCTGAAAGCATATGGATTGAATACCAAAGTAAGTGACTAGCAGAAAAGAAGTATGTTGTTTTGGTCATGCAGAGAACACGAATAAGAATCAAATTGGAAAGCAAATACATGAAGAAAACATGAATGGGTTGAGAGTAAGGGGAAGACAGGGGTGGCATGCTCTGGGTCCCATTGCTTAGGCAATATCATCTAGTGGGACCTAAGGGACGTGCCATCTCTGTTGGAACAGCATCTCCCCCGAGATTGAGTGGGCACTGACCCCACCTGATTTTTGAAAGGCATGAAAGACCTGGTTCTTTCCCCATGCGCTAGGCCAAGTAGTTGCACCATCCCAATGTTATGTCCCTAGGTTTTTGTGTTTTGCTTTTATTATTTGCTTGCAGTGTTAGTTCACATGGATTTATTGGTGTTTATTGATGGTGTATGTTACCCTGAGTCATGTGTTGGGTGGGCAGTAAAATAAAATAAAATAAAATAAAATAATACCCTGAAAGTGATAGTCAAATTAGTTGATGAGACCTGCAGAAAGAGAGAGGTGAGAAGTTTAAAGGTCAAGAAGGAATGTATGTAGCAGTATATAAATGTGGTATAAGCAGGGGTGGTCTGCAAAAATACAAAGCTATGGTACTGGTGTAAATTAGATATAGATACATTTCTTTCTCTTTTTACTTCTCATGCTTTTAATCTCTCTGGCTTACTATTTCTTACACTTTTCCCCCACTTTAAATAATGTTAATTGATTATGCGCCATCAAGTCAGTGTCGACTCTTAGCAACATTTCTCCACGACAATCTGTCCCTAATCTAGTCCTTCAGGTCTTCCAATGGTGCACCCATCACCACCTTAACTAAGTCCATTCACCTTGCTGCTGGTCATCCTCTTCTCTTTTCTCCCACTTTTCCCAGCATTATGGACTTCTCAAGGGAGCTGGGTGTTTTCACTGATTGTGCCATCAAGTCAGTGTCACTTCTTAGTGACCATTGACCTTCTTCAAGACAATCTGTCCCCAACCTGGTCCTTCAGATCTTCCAAAAGTGCACCCATTGACACAGTAACTGAGTCCATCCATCTTGAAGCTGGTCGTCCTCTGCTTGTCTTTGCTTCCATCTTTCCCAACATTGGAACCTTCTCCAGAGAGCTGGGTCTTCACGTAATGTGTCCAAAGTAGGATAATCTGAGCCAAGTCATTGTGCCTCAAGTGAAACTCTGGCTTGATTTGTCTGATGATACATTTGTTTGTTTTCTTGGCTACTGAATGTTCATACCCCTAAAGGGAATAGTGTGATGGGTATGTAGGTATTGCATAACAATCTCTTTCTTTTAGGGATTCCATTTTAGTTTTCATTTGTTCCAACATCAAAGTGTAAATGAAGAATGTTGTTGGTTTTTAGTATCCATGGTCAGAAAGAGATCTGAAGCTTCAGAAAGATGACTTAGAGGCACCTATAGTCCTGGGACTACATTTCCCCCAGCCCCGGTAGATGGGGTGGTCAGTCTCCTGCCAAAAGCACATACTTTCTCAGAAATCCCTTTCTGCAATCTCTGGAACTCTCTTTGATTAAAAGAAAAAAAAATACTAGCACATTTTTCCATCAGGTTGAAGTGAAAACTGCCTTAAAACAGGCTTAACACTTAAAAAAAAACACCTTTTCACCTCAAAGTGGAAAAAGAAGAAAATCCCAGCTCCATCAAAAATGTGATGTGATGTCACCCCCTTTACATTATCAACTTATCCACTGCAACTCTTATGCCCCACAAAAGCTGTATGTTGAACTCCCAGCTGCCCAAAAATCACCCTCCCTTGAGGAAGTGATTCCAGCTGGACACAGTTGATGTCTGTGCAAAGTTCTCAATCACCCAATTATATTACATTCCCATTGCCATGTCTTGCATTTAATTTGCTGGTGACCCTGAAAGTAAATTGAGCTTTGCACAATACCAAGCATTATCAGCTGCCAGGAAAGATCTAGGTGGCTTTCGCTTTAAATGCAAACTTCCTTTTAAATGTAAGGGGACGAGACACCATCATGTGCATAAAGTTGTTGTTTTTTTTAAAGAAATGACCTTCTGAAATAGAAATTGCTGTAAGGCAAAGAAATGTGCTTGGGACCAATTGGCCTTCATGCTGCCACTTCTTCTGTAATCTCTTTTCTTTACACCTCAAATGGAAAAACCAGAAGCAGGGCAAGGTGTCCTCAGAATAACTTGCAAGAGTTGCTGTCTCTACAGAATTGTCTCTAATCACACCTTAGAAATTCATCACATCACAGTCCATATTTAGCCTACTACATTAAATGCCCCTTCCTGTAATAGGAAATGGATTTTCTACCAAGCACCAAACAGAAAAGCCTTCTCTGCAGCCTTATGAACTGGCCATCTTAATGACTACAAACCTATTTCCTTAGTGTCTGGGTTCACAGGGCACACTAAACCCTAAATGAAGGTTAACCAAATCAGGTTACTATATTTACATGTCTAGGCAAACAAACTACATATTTTTCCAACTATAAGACAATACTTTTTTCTAAAATCCTTACGCTAAAAATTGAAGGGCGTCTTATGCAAGGAAGTAAGCCGAGGAGAGAACCGCGCAGTTGCAAAACTGCCCATACTTTGTCTCTGCAAACAGGCTTCCTCCTATTGCTAGCCTCCAATCACGAGTGAAATAGCTTGACTCTGCAAACAGGCTTCCTCCAATCACGAGCCTCCAATCACGAGTGAAACTGCCCATACTGTCTCTGCAAACAGACTTCCTTCAATCACGAGCCTTATGTAAGTGATGTCAGCTGATGCTGAAGAAACCAATCGGAGGAAGTCTGTTTGCAGAGACAAGCTATCGGCAATTTCACTCATGATTGAATGGAATCAGTTATACAAAAGAGCATGGAAATAGAGCTGCAGAGAGACGGTTTGGACCTCCTCCCACCGAGTGTATCAGGTAAATGTTACCTAATTACTAAATAAAAATGTGTTCTGCACTATCTTTAAAATATTGATTCCTTAATTTTGGGTTGGAAAAGTGGGGGTCGTCTTGTACATGGGGGCGTCTTATTGATGGAAAAATACGGTATATACTGATGTGACACAATGGCCTAGTTCACACAACATGCTGAAATAATTTATTTCTCATGAGCTCCTGAAGCACAAACTACCCACCTGTATTTTAGCCCCATCTGGTATGTTGCATAAAACAAACCATTGTTACCCACTCACAGCCCAGTTTTCCAGGCAACAAGAGAACTTGCTTGCACTCTAATTGTTGCTCTAGGCCAGTGTTGTCCAAACTTGGCCACCTTAAGTTTGCCATTGCCCATACACTGTGCAGATGTTCCTGTATACAGTGCCAGCTACTTGGTTGTGCCATTCAGTGTATGCTGTTCCTGCCTGCATCTTATACCCTGCCACTATGTGTTGGACTATCTCTGAGGCCTCTCTGCACAGTCTACACCTTGGGTCCTGCCTAATGTGGTAGACCCCTGCTTCTACGGATCCAGATCAGTGCCTGTTTTGTGCTGCTATGATCAGTGCCTCAGTGCTGTCTTTTAGTCCAGCCCTTTCCAGCCACTGGTAGGATTTCCCAATGTCAGCCACCTCAGATATCTGTCGATGGTACATCCCATGCAGGGTCCGGTCTTGCCATGGCACTTCCTCTGCTTGAACTTCCTCCCATGTCTGCTGTTGCCTCAGGCATTCTCTCAGTAGCTCATCTTTGGGTGCCATCTTTCTGATGTACTCCTGGATGCTTTGGGTTTCATCCAGGACAGTGGCTTTGACACTCACAAGACCCTGCCCACCTTTTTTCCAGCTGCTGTACAGTCTCTGGGTGTTGGACTTAGGGTGGAAACATCCATACATTGTGAGGAGCTTCCAGACCTTCACATCAGCACCCTCCATGTCCTCCTTTGGCCAGCTCACTATACCGGCAGAGTATCTGATGACTGGCAGGGTGTACGTGTTGATGGCATGGATCTTATTCTTCCCATTAAGCTGGCTCTTCAGGACCTGCCTTATCCTTTGGTGGTACTTGGATGTTGCTGTCTTGCTTGCCTCCTCATTGTGGTTCCCATGTGACTGTGGGATACCAAGGTACTTGTAGTTGGTCTGTATGTCTGCTATGTGGCCTGCTGGTAGTTCCACTCCATCAGTCTTAAATATTTAAATAACATATAATGCCCATAGCATATTGTACAATGCAACTGCTAAATCTTTAACCTGGGTTAAGTACTTTCATGAAGATAGATAGATAGATAGATAGATAGATAGATAGATAGATAGATAGACAGACAGACAGACAGACAGACAGACAGACAGACACTTCCAACTAGAGATTAGAACCTTAACAAGAATACTACAAGTACTAGAAAATCCTCCATAGGCCTTGAGAAACCAAATCCTCAGCCTTTGGAAAATGGAAGAAGACCTAAATATGACCAGTAAGTCAAACATAATCAGATGATGAGTGGTCCATGACAAAACATCTATTGCTGACTTTCCCACCTACAGATCATTGTCCTCTTGGACTTCCTAGTTTTTCTGGACCAACTAAAGCATCCATCTAAGACATCCTATTTCCCATGGCAACCAGTCTAGGCCTCTGGGAGGGCTATAACTATTATATTAAGTCAGAAATCCACTGTCATTATTACTCTCCAGTAAGTGGTATCCATATGCTGCTTCTGAACCTAGACTATGATTTTTCACTCAGAGGCTCCAATCCACTCATCATGGATTGGTCGAATCTTTTTCCAATATATGAAAGCAATATTTAAGTTTAACTAAAAGTCCCTTATGTTGATTATATGCTATGTGGAAACATATTTTCATTGGTCTCTCAAATTTGTTTGGTGACTCCCAAACATCTACAGCACTTTAAGCTTTTCATTGTATCCTCTTTGAAAAGTGGTACATATTTTAGCCTTTTCTAATGAGGAAGATGTCCTTCTCCTCTGTTTCTGTGGATTGAAATGGAGGGTAGAGATGAGACTCTGTATCTGTCAAAAGAATGGGAATATAAGGATGGAATACTAATTAGTACATGATCTGTCTTAGGTTAGTTATGATTAGGTAATCTGTATTATCTTGCAACCTTGCAGAGGCATTTGCAACTCTGAGCCCACTTTTGCCTACAGGTACTTATTGGGAATTCTCTTAATGTCCTTAGACAAATACTGCTGCTGTGGAAGATTGTTTTCTGCAATCAATCATAACCCCTTTTGTAAGCCCCCCCACCCCTTGCTGTATATTAAGTGTTAAACAAATGGTCTATGGCAGGTAAATGCCTATTTCAGGAGCTAGGGCAAGTCATTCAAAGCCCAATAACAAATTAGTGGTGTGTCTTCCTATTTTGTGTACATTAGAAACAGGATAATAACTGTGCAGCTGAGGGCTATGGTGTGGAAAAGCCCTAAGGATAGATAAAACTACATCACAGTGATAAAAGGCTTCCAGTTAGAAATACAGGATTTTCATTTAGGGCTAATCCCCCCTCCAAAAAAACAAAACAAAAACAAAAGAGAATGTATAAACAGAATGAAGTCACTTTGTAGGCATTGTTTATTTATGCATTTATTTTACAATATTGTAAACCATCCCACCCTGATAAACTCTGGGCCCATCTCAAACAGTTGAAACAATGCAGTAACCAATCCAAATAAAATAGATGAGAGAGAGAGAGAGAGAGAGAGAGAGAGAGATGGATGGATGGATGGATGGAGGGAGGGAGGGAGGGAGGGAGGGAGGGAGGGAGGGATGGATGGATAGATAGATAGATAGATAGATAGATAGATAGATAGATAGATAGATAGATAGATAGATGTTCCCAAGCATCGTAAGGTCTGAAGGACAAGTTCAGTAGGAGTGCCTTCTGAATGAGAGGTGTTGGGAAGCACCAAGCGTGTCTCATGCAGATAAGGAACCGCGCTACTATGCACGAAGTCAGTTTCAACTCAGAATGCCTTCAGCCTGTCATCACAAAAGCCTTTCTGAAAAGAAATGCCATAGCTATGCAGCCTCCATCATGTCTATGGGTGAGGACGTGCATTCGCCCTCCCCCCCCAGCAGAATATTTGTTTCTAGATGGTGCCGTAACAGAGCATGATATGAAGATGTTTAGGAAAGAAAAAGGGTGTAACACACGTTCAGCATTGATTGAACAAGGATTTTGAGCTGTCTATGGGTTCTTCCTCACACCTCCTCAAGACAGGAGGGAAGTGGAAAACCATGATCCTGATAGCAGCTCTTTGGATATGCTCTAAAACAAGGCCATCAGAACTGCTATCCTTATGTGAGAATGGGGGCGACACTTTCTGCTGCTGTTGCTGTTGCTGCTGCCAAGAGGAAACAAGGATCTGGAAGAGGACTCTTCCTGTTCTTGGCTACCTCCCTCTTTTCCTTCTCCCCAAGCATGGACTGCTCACAGCCTCTCACCATGTCAATGCCTGCCCTTATCATCCTTGAAGTAGTGCTACCCCCATGAAGTAGTGCTCTTTCAGCCATCATAGAGGTAAAAGCAAGAATTGCTGCCTCTGGAATACCTTCCATAAAGTTGGTATTTCTACTGGGCTATAAAGAATGGATAAAATAATGTCTGCTGGGCAAAACTCTGCTCTTTCTGGCATCCAAGAACAAATGGCCATAGAGGTCCAGACCCTCCTGGCTGAAGAGAAGGAGGTGGTCCAGCAGAAGGCCAACTGGACCTGCTTCAGGCTCTTCCTCCTTGTGATTCAAGATGTCCCTGAAGAGAAGGGCTTGCATCATCTTCCTATGGACAACACAACTTTCCTGATAGACTTCTTTGGTCTGGAAGCCACCTGCCTAAGACTGGACCCAAGATGGAGGCTCCGGTGTGATCAGGAAGAAGGCTGTCTTGGAGACAGGGCAAATGGGCTGCGTGATCGATCCCTGTGATCCCTCAGAAGATTAAGTGCTTCTGTGGTAAAGCAGTAGAGAAGGATCCACCCAGTGTCCTTTACTTAGATACTGAATACACCCATTTTCTGGATTTGTACAATTTATTGAATCATAAAGCACCACACACACTAAGCTCCCCCCATCCTCCACCCATGGAACCATGCTTAAAAATAACCAAGCTTAGCCTACACTTCCTCTGACATCAAACAGAACAAAAAGTTGCATTAAGCTTTCATATGGATCAAAAAATAAAGGAAATAATAATTCCCCAAATAATAATAAACCTGAAACATCTGGCCCTACCACTTGTGCAGAATTGTGTCATCATTGCTATATTCCCTGTTAACAGTCAAGTCTGACAACCTTCCACGTACCAAAGCTCACCTATTATTTCCATTTTTTCCCCCAAACTTTTTAATACATTGTCAATAGGAAAGTATTTTCTTAGAGGTCAAAGCCAAGAAGAACTTTAAAAATGCAGGTTGGGATTCCCTCCCCTCTTTTCTCTTCCCTCTCTATTTCCACAACACCAGATATTTCTAAGAGCAACACTGACAATCCGCCTAAAAGACTAGGTCTATCTCATCAAGTGCCTCATTACCACAACTAATGAGGCTGTATGTTTTAGTAGTTAATTTAATTCCAAAAGTTAACATAATTTATTTGTTGGCTGTGTCGTGTTCAAGTCCTGCATTTGCACAAAATCATTTTTTAGTTTGTAAATCTCTCCACTCCCACCCTCTAAGCAGTCTATAAACAAAGATTCTAAGATGATGCCTCAGTAATAACCTCATCTAATTTGCTGTAAATCCACCATGTCCTATCTGTCAAATAGCCTGCATATGATTCACAACTTGCTTTCTACATGCAAAAGACTTCCTGGCTTACTGTAGCTAATAAATAAGGTTTGGATCTCTCCTATTAAGCAGAGTCAGAAATTTCAGGAAGCCTGAGGAGAATTAGAGCTTGCTTTCAGGGGCCTCCAAAGAGTGGTCAAAGGTGATACACATAAAAAGAAGGCAGGGTCTTGATCATACTGTTGCAACCACCATCTTGATTTTTTCACCCAACCAGTGGACACCGCTGCTCGCTTTCCTCTGTCGAGGAAGTAGAATCATAGAGGTGGAAAGAATCTTGAAGGTCTTCTAGTCCAACCTTCTAGTCAGCGCAGGAATCCTTAGATCATCCCTGACAAATGGCTGCCCAACATTTGTTTGAAAACCTCCAATGACGGAGCACCCATGATTCCAAGAAGCAGGATGTTCCATTGTTTAATAGCTCTCACAGTCAGGAAATTACTTCTTATTTTGAGTTTGGATCTTTCCTATAAAGTGTCTACCCACTGGTTCTGGTCCTACCTTCTGGCTTTATGGAAAATAAATCCCCACCCTCTTTCTTTTCCCACCCTCTTGAAGTGATACCTCTCCAATATTGGAACACTGCTATCATGTCACCCAAAGCCTTTTCTTCTTTATGCTAAATGCACCTGGTTCTTTTAACTGGCCTTCATAGGATTTGGCCTCCAAGCCCCTCATCATCTTTGTTGTTCATCCATGTACTCTTTCTACTTCCTCAGCATCCTTCTTGTATTGTGGCAACCATATAGTATTCCAGGTACAGTCTGACTAGTGTAGCATACAGCAAAACTATCACTTCCCATGAACTCAACATTATACCTCTGTTGAATCCACCCAAGATCGTATTGGCTTTTTTGGCAGCTGCAGCACACTGCTGGGTCACACTCACTTGTGGCCTACCAAGAGATCCAGTTACTTCTCACAAGTACAAAGTTGAGCCAAGTACTACCTATTTTGTACCTGTACATCTGATTTTTTCTACCTAAGTGCACAGCCCTGCATATCTTGCCATTGAATGCATGTTGTTACAAAAGTCCCAAAGCTCAAGTATATCAAGATCCTTTTGAAACTTGAACCTATTTTCTGAGATGATAGCAATCCCGCCCCCCTCCCCAGCTTTGTGTCATCTGCAGATTTGCTAAGCATCTCTTCTACCCACTTGTCTAAGTCATTTATAAATATATTGGAGCACTGGGCCCAGGACATACCACTGCATAAGTCTTTCCAGATAGACATAATTCCCTTAAGGACTACATGATGGGTACCGTTGTTCAACAAACTGCAACTCCATCTGGTAGTAGGACCACCCATCTCACATTGTTCCATTTTATCAAGAAGGAAACTATTGTTCACTTTATCAAATGCCTTACTCTACAGCTATAGCATTCCCTTGGTCTATGAATTTATTGCTACTGTCAAAAAAGCAATAATATTTGTCTGGCATGGCCTATTTTTAACATGTCGGCTTCTAGTAATCACCTTGTTCCTTTCTAAATACTTGCAAACCCACTGCTTGATTATCTTTCCTAAGATTTTTCCCAGATATTGATGTCAAGCTGATTGCCCTGTAGTTTTCTACATCTATTTTTTTCCCCTCTTTAAAGGATTGGAACAATGTTAGCTCTTTTCCAAATTGCTGGCATTTCCCCTGTACTCCAGGAGTTCTCAAAGATTATACTTAGTGGTTGTGAGATCACATCTGCCAGTTCATTTAGCACCCTGGGATGTACAGAAATCCATCCAGCCCTTCAAATCTGAATTCATTCAAAGCAGCTAGATGGTCTTTCACCACTTACTTGCCTATTTTGACCTGCATTTCTCTTCTGATCCCATGGGGCATCGTCTGAAAGGTTGGGCCATTTATTTCTTTTGCAAAAAGACAGATGCAAAATAGAAATTAAGCATAATTGGGAAGAAATATTTGGTTTGCATTTTAAGGTCAACCAATGTGACTCATTTTCTAAACCAATTTAGTGGACCTGAATGTAACTGGGGTATACTCACTTCCCTGAATTCTGTGATGCAGCTCTCTAATTGAAACTTGGGTGCAAAAATACCTATATACTGTAGTAGAAATAGGCATGCAGAAATACATATATCAATACATTTCATTGTGCCTTTCATTGTTACATCCCTGCCACTGTCTGGGTTGCAGGCTGCTTAGAAGGCTACATCCAAATGTCTTTCAATTATTTTATTCTGATTTTCTGATGGTCTTTAATGCAGGCAGCAGAGTCTGGATACTCAAAGTCTCCTTCAGAAATCAGTTGATTAATGAACAGTCTCAAAGTCAGATGATTTCTGAGCCTGATTTCTCTTCTAGAGAGAGGAAGTTTTGGTTTGCATGCATATACTATGCTAATTTTGACATGGCAGCTTTAACCTTGCTAGTACTTAGGAATGGTTTTTCCAGTAGTTAATTTTCCCTGGAGGTCCAAAAAATCCCCAAAGTTACCCCCTCCCATCCCAACTTCAGTTTTGGAATGTGCATTTTCAAATTGCTATATTCATATCAGACCTGCAAAATATGGGTGCGACTGCTAAGGAATATAGTGCTGTCTGCCATTATAGGGGCACAGCACTGCACAGATGCCAGAGAGGACAACTCAGTCACACCAACCCTAGCTCATCAGGGATTTCCAACACTGTCCAGAGTGCCCAGCTTATACATCTGGCCCAAAGGGACAAAGCAGAAACAATATAGCTATTTATCCTGTGGTGGTTGTTTTTTTTAAACTGGCGGGCTTGGGCCTATGGAACCTCTGACACATGGATTCACGCAATGGTTAGGTGGTGATGCACTAACCATGAAACCTTCCAGTGCCGTCACTGAAATAAGCCCACTGTCCCATATAAGAAATCAGTAAATTGGTTCTTATGGCACAGGCACAGGGTTCCCAACAGCACTAGAGACAAGCCTTTAAAAATGAACAAAATTTAGATGTTTATTAGGGCAACTGTATATAACCTGTATAACCTTGTTTTGTTCAGGATTCTTTTGCATCCTTTGGGCCAGGAGTCCAGCGATCGCTGCAGTTGTGCATGCCAATAAAAGATACTTTGTTTCATCTGTCTTCAATTGCTTTGATTCCTTATTTAGGTGGGCATTTTTCCCTTTCTATTCCCTTTCAAGCCCCCAAGCTGGGGAGGGGGGCTGCTACGTCACAACATGGTTTCCAAGCAGACATTAACGAAGGGAAAATGCACAAAGAAAGATTGGACAAGCATTTCCAGGGTCTCTAAATGTACTGAATGCTACATTGAACCAAACACCTAGCCCTCCAGCCAACCAACCAATACTTAAATCAGGTGCAGACAATCCTACAATTTTTCAGCAAGTGAGCAGTTTGGGGAGATTAAGTTGGTCTTCATTCTTCACACATGCTATAGCTAACCACATTATCATCTTCCTTCCTTCCTTCCTTCCTTCCTTCCTTCCTTCCTTCCTTCCTTCCTTCCTTCCTTCCTTCCTTCCTTCTAGTTTTCCCCAGTTGCCCAGTTCAGTAACAAATCCTCTTTCACCATTTCTACATTTACCTTTATGAAGATCAGGGAAATCAAATCACTGGGGCTGTATGGATAAGACCATGCCCTGACTTCATTATTTCATCCATTTGCACCCTTGACTTACTTTATCCATTCCAGAGAGCCTGCATGGTATGACAGTTAAGGTCCTGGAGCAGGGGCAGGGAGACCCAGGATCCATTAGGAAAGGAAGCCAGCTGGGTGACCTTGGGCCAGTCACTCCTTCTCAACCTTCATCAGCATCAGTCCCTGATAAGCAAAAAACCCTCCTCACATCACTCACTGATAGCTTTCCTGTGAAGAACTAAGCAAACACAGTGAAAAAATAATGGACCCTTCAACCATGCCAGGCTAATGCTAAGAAAAACAACTTATTTTTTGCACTCCAGCCTACGCACAAACCACTTTTACAGACTCAGAAATTCATTAAAAATAATGTTATCATCGATGAAGTCAACCCTGACTCCCAGTGGCCACAGGAACAAGTTCAAGCAGGTTTCTTGGCAACATTTTTAGAAGTGTCAGTACCTTTGCCCTGAGTTTGAGAGAGAATTCGAGAAAAAGCTTTTGAACCCATTAGAGGAAGATGCTATTTCCACCATTCCACTAGAAATCTGTCTGAGAGGATTGGAAATCACTGGTGTAGTATGGAGTAAAGGGTAGAAAAGATCAAGGGGAACCCTCCACCTTGGGTAGCAGGAGGGCTCACTGTTTCCTCAGGCAATATCTTTGGAAATACAGTGCCAAAATTGGACTTGCAGTTTCTTAGATATGTAATTCCCTTGGAAACAAATGTCCATTTTTCTACTTTATTCTCCGAGGAACTTGAAAACCTATTTCAAATGTCTTAATGATGATGTTCATGAACTTATTGTTGAAGCTGGTGTAGGAGGTTGTTGCTGTTTGGTTTACTGCTATTCTGAGGCTTCCTTAACTGTCCACTTTTCATCAATGGACAAAATATAGTCCTCTAGAGGGGGTTGGACTACAGCTCCTACAATTGCTTAAGATTGGGTAGGACTGATGGGAGTTGGAGTTCGGCATTATCTGGATGGTCACCTTTTGGCCCATCCCTGCTCTATTTGTAATCCATAAATCCATGTCTATCTTGAAAATAGAGAACCAAATGGAAAAGAAATAAGAGGGTCTTGAAGGAGACCAATGAAATTTGATAGTAGGCAGAGCAGACAAACATCATCCATGTCCAAAAGGTTTAGAAGGGTTGGGGAATAGAAATAATGCTATGTGTAACTGCCCTTACCTTGTATTTTTAGCATTAATTTCAGATTAATGCTGGTTAGATCATGCTCATTATGTTTGAGGAGATAATTAACAAATTACTTGATCTATTTCTGAAAAGATTATTGACAAAATTATCTTTTAAAGAGAATTGCAGGTTTGGGATCTTTTTTTCTTCTTTTAACCAGAAATGAATGTTGATTCTGAAAGTTTATTTCACCAATTGAAAACGGCCACAGCTGCACAAAATTATAGGTTTCCAGCGTTTTTCAGGGCTTTTTTTTTTTTTTGTGAATTTGCATCCTCAGGGTTGCAGGCTGTTTAGAAGGGCTGGAGAGTAACACATCATTAATAAATGTGAGACAAGCTTTTTTCTTTGGAGTATTTATTAATTTATTATTTTTGCCAAACTAACTAAACTAGAATTCATTATAGATAGTCAGGAAAAAAGAAGTCTAAAATATAAACACAGATCAAAGTTTGTTGCTGAATCCCAGTGAGCGGTGTTGTTCAAAAAGCTTTTGGATTATGACATCTGTACTTTATGTGTTATTCCATATTCATGTGACTTATAAAGTACACTGTTTTATTTCTTTATTAGTTTAGTTTAGTTATGATATTCGTATCCCATTTTTTCCCAAGGAATTCAGAATAGTTATATAACAGTGCTGACTTTTAGCTTCACACCACCTCATTGAGATAACTTAAGCTGTGGAGTCCTTGGGGTTCTCTGAGCTACCAAGCTCAGAGAACCCCAAGGACTCCACAGTTCAACCCTGAGCTACATATATTCACCTCTATTGATAACTTAAGCTAAAAGTTGGTGACTACCCCAAAGCAGTAGTATCAGCTTAGGACATGGTGGAAAATCAAAATGGCAGGCCTCAGTTATCCAAAGTTGCTGATGTTTAATCTTGGGACTGTTAATACCAAGTTCTAATGAAATCAGGAGGCCCATCTCACAAACATCATCAAGAATTGCCAAGAGGCATACAGTTTAGTAGACAGTGAGTCAGAGAAACTCACCATTTTCAAAATGACAAAAGTGGCATTGTAGCATTGGGTCATGGGTGCAATGTTGTAATGCACAGAGGAATGGGGCAGGCCTTGTGCAGCACCACTGCGGTCTGACCACCCCTTGCCCCCCACCTTGGGTGTGTATTTGTATGTCTGTAGGGTGTGTGTAAGACAGAGAGAGAGAGAGACAAACTGAAAAGAGTTGAGCTCATTATAATTTTGATTTTTGATCCATAAACTAGCCGAGAGTTTGGAGAAGTTGCTGGTGTTCCTCTGACATGTTCCTGCACTTTTAAGCTAGAGGACTCTGATTTTTGGTCTATCCCTTCTATGATGGGATAAATGAAAAAGAACAGTATATGTGTTGTTATTTAAAGGATTTCTTTCTCATTTTTCTGGAAGGGAATAATTTTTTATCCCTGAGAAGTAAGTCCTTCCCTAATTTGAAGGCCTGTTGACCCACAGGAAAAGTGAACTGAGAATGAACCCCAAAGTAAGTGCAGATAGAATCTGCCTAGTTCTGGTATTGCAAAACTCTTTCTCTCCTCACCATCTCAAGTGATTTCTGGGTCACCCTTTCCATTTATCTTTCTTCACTGCCATCTCTCCCTCTCTCTCCCACACACTCAGTGCACACACAACACACACATTCACTGACACAGCATCAGAATTTTGAACAATACAGTGAAACTTTGATTTAAGAGACCAGCTGGGGAAGGGGGTGTTCCTTATTACTGAGTGGCCATTAAATCATGAATTAGATCATTTGCCATGATTTACATTGCTCACATAATGACATCATTACACAAATGATGCAAATTACTCCGTTTCCAGCTCTTTACACTGTTTGTGTAATGATGACACAAATAACTGCCTCATCCAGATTACTTTGGGTCCAAAGGATTTGTCCATTATTTCAAGTCGGAAGACTGGACAGAAATTTGATCCATTGCCTCCAAAGTCTAAGTGAAGCTCCATTAAATTCATTGTACTTACTTTTATGAGCACAGCACTATATTGTAACACTATCTTATTTAGGTTAATAGAGGAAAAATAAACATGCTGAAAATCATTAATTTGCATTGCATTGCATCGTTGCCCCTTCACCTATTAATGGATGGGGAATTTGTTTTGTTTTAACACTCCTTCCCTCTCCCCTTCCTATATAGCTGTATGCTTCTCACTTCCTTTGGTTTCTAGCCTGACATCCTTTTGGATTGCAGATCCCATCATCCCTACCATGAGTAGCCATTAGCATCACATTTAGGATGTTATGCGATACAAGCATTGCAGGGCCTTCTTAACGTCTTAGAAGCCAAAGCAGAAAAGGTTTTCCAGTAAGAGAATATTGATGACCTAGAAGTCCTTTTTACTTAAATTAAATTAGACAGTGGTGTTTCATTCTTCCAGATGAATGTGCTTGCTTTCAATTCATTTTAGGATATTTCCTAACAAAGGATAGTTATGATAGTCGCACCAAGTTTAACTTTTCCAACCATTTATTTTGCAGAAGAGTTGCTCATCACAAACTAAACTAAATCTTCTCCTAGAGAACAACTAATAAAATGAGAAGACTGGTTACAACAGGACAAATCAGAAACAAACACTTTGCTAGGACAAAGAACAGGACATCATCTGTTTTTACATGTCATGTCTGTAATCATGTATCTAAGCAATCAAAACAATGATTGGTTAAAACAATTCCTCCAAGAAAAGCTTACAAAGCTTGTGTTTTACTTCTGATCTGCATTGGACCTGAAAACCTCTTTGGGATTCATTACCGTGAGAAGCAATATAAAAATATGTCTAAAAAATAGAGAATAAATATGGTTCCACTGGTATCCCCAGGAACTTCCCTCCAAACAAATCTGGCAGATTTTAGGCTTTGTAAACTGCTTTGGGATTCTTTTAATGAGAAGCCACATGGCAATATTTTTTTTGAAATACATAATAAATATCATTTGGTTACTATCTTCAGATAGTATCTGGAAAACTGTCTTACCCTCTAAGACAAATTTGCTACTCGCAAATATTGTGGAGTAATTCATGATGCCATTTGTGCTCCGCCATTAATCAGAGTAGCCTTGACTTATGGCTTAAGCCAAAGATTGTACATACAGCAACAGTCATCGATGGACATGGAATCTACACTCAGAAAGCAGGAACATACAAAAAGCCTGGTTTTTTCTTCAGGCATTGGGGCCAGGATGATTGAAGTCCCCATCTGGAGGGAGGTAGAATGCGAGTTCCCGATCACCTGTTAATGTCTGGCTGGGCTTTAACTGAAAATGCTCATTTTGTTTTGATTTTGGTATATGCATGCCACCCAGAATTGCAATGTTCAGCTGGGTAGTGATAAATTCTACAGACAAACAAACATATTCATTCACTGGCTTGTTTAAGACTGATATATATTCCAGGGCTCCCAAATCTAGGCTGCAATCATCCAGATGAACGCTAGATGGCAGCAAAGAGATTTAAAAAAAACTCTTACTTTTGCTGCCAACTATTGGCCATCTGGTTGTTTACTGCCCAAATCTAATAAAGCTAATATATTCCTTAGTGGCTCTAATTTGCACTGAACAGTCATTTGCATTGTTCAAATAACTGTTGTTGGAGATGCAGTGAGAATGATGTTTCATTCAAACATAGGTTTTTGCAATATCCTAAAATCATGATATAATCATTACATACAGTAATACGGCTTTGAGATATGAGTTTTTAATTTTTTGGGGATGACTGTATACTTTTCAATTACATACATATGTACTACGTGGAAATTGACCGCTGGACAATAGAAATGGATTCTCCGTGCCTTCTTATTGCTAAGAGGCATGTTCTTCAACATTGGAAAGATAAATGTGTGGTCCCAATTACCAAAGGATTGAAGACAAGTTGCTTACAGGCACAGAATATATATGAATGATTATAATAAAAAATGGTTATCTTTTATTGAAATGTTTGTGTAAAACTCTACATGCATATATACATTCATTAGATACTCTTAAACGTATTTGTTTTGGGTCTTTTCCTTACTGTTTTTTCTTCCTGTGTTTTCTGTTTGTTTTATTTATTGAACAAAGGCATATTACCACTCCCCATTTTGCTATAAGTTTATTTCATTCCTCCACTACCAGTCTAAGAAGAAAAGCATTCCAAGAACTTTTCCTGGATGGTTTTCCTCCTTCCCTCCTTCTACATTATGCATCTAATTCCTCTATTTGTTCAAAACTAGACTATCCAAATATAATACCCATTTAAACAACAGCTATCGTTTATATTAGTGGCGTGGGATGGGGAACAGCAGGGTGGGAGTGGAGGTTTGAAATGTGGTAAATTAATCTTTGTGCAGCAAAAGAGCCCCTTAAAATAGATTTTCAGCGTGCATAGTAATGAACTATTGCTATCTCTCCTGAACAGACCTCTTTATAGAACTATGTCCAAAGTTGTTTCAAATACTTTCCCTCCCATTTCTGTCTCAGCCATGGGAGGTACCCTGACTCTCTCTACAGCGGAAATTGCCCCTTTCTTCCCCCCCCCCCCCTTTATCCTCCCTCTCCTTCATATAAGGAACTCATGAATCAGCAGTGACTTCTACAGGCTATCCCTTTGACCTTCTAGGAGATAATCGTCAGAGAACCAGCCTGCTGAAAATCAATCAGTTTTCATAAAGGCATCAGCCTTAAGATTAATCTTTTCTTATGAACTCGGCAAGCCGAAAAGACGACAAACAGGCAGACGCACACGCAGTTCTTTTCCCTTCCCTGGAAAAGATGCCGAGTGGGCAACAAACAAACAACTTTTCCAATCAGGCGAGGCTGTACATATGCAGCTTTTCACTGAAATTAATTTCAGTGGACGTGACAGTGAGGTTGGGATTGTCAAGATTACAGAGAGTCCAGTATTTATAATTGCCTCTTCACTTCAGCTGCTGCATTAACAGCTCCAATCATCTTCTAATTCTCAGATCAAATTCCCATCTTCAATATAGCCTTTAATAAAGCTTCCATTCCCCATCTTTTATCCTTAATTATTGCATCCTGTCTCCCCTGACAACCAAATTAAAAGTTTCACATAGCAGCTATATACAAATGATGTGCTTGTGTGAGTTTGTATTCAGGTTTATGTTGTGTTTGTGTGTGATTATACAACCCAGAGATACAACTACATATTTAGCATGCTTTCCATTAACCTGGGCATTGGGTACTAGAAGATGAGAAATACACTTTTAAAAACCGTAACTTGATTGTTGTCTCTCCCTCACCCTGGTCTCACCTGTTAAGAATGGGGAAAAAAAACAAAAAAAGACTCGCTTGGTTAGAAAATAGTCACTTACAAGAAATTTTACTAGCTTGTACTGAGTGCTGTCCATACTAAAGTTTATCGCCTTGTGGACCATACTAGAAGTAGCAGATGATTTATTGACTTACTTTCTTTGCCAACAGGAAGACCAATGGATTATACTGTTAAATTTATGGTCTCCTGGTTTAAAGTTTACTAATCCCCAGATCAAAATAAGTTTAAATGTTCAGTGAAGTTGCTTATGAAAAAAGAAGTGATTTAATCATGCATATGTTTAACCCTATTGAATTTGTTCAGCTATTTTAATATTCAGATTTCTATTAGTTTTATATCAGTTGAACTGGCATAGGTGCCTCACGTCAGTCTCAATTCCTAGTATCTACAAAAGCAAATGTTCACCACTAGTTCTTCCAAAAACAATCTAGCAATCTCTTTGATCCTATTGATCCACCTGATCCATTATCTTCCCCTTCTACAGTACTTCCCTCAGTCTTGCCAAACACAGTACAGGTAATCCTCGCTTAACAACTGCTCTGTTTAGCAGCTGTTCAAAGTTACGACAGTGCTGAAAAATAACTTTACAACTGATTCTTATGATCATTGCAGCATCCTTGCAGTCACATGATCGAGATTTGGACTCTGCAACTGATGGTCATTTACTTCCAACTCAGTGTCCTGCGGTCATATGATTGTCGTTTGGGCACTTCACAGCTGGCTTCCAAGAAGCACAATTAATGGAGAAGCTGGCAGTAAAAATCACAAGTTGCAGTCTCCTGATGTCCTGCTTAACAACCATGGATATTTTGCTTAATGACCATGGTGGAAGTGAGGTCGTAAGTCTGTCATGGTCATGAGATGTCTCACTTAATGACCTCATCACTTAGTGACACAGTTGCCGGTCCTAATTGTGGTTGTTAAGCGAGGACTATCTGTAATTTTTTTCTAGTCCTTCTTCCATTATATACCCCAAATATGTGAATTGTCACAGCTTCCCTCTTTTCCCCCACAGACTGGGAATGGTGCCCCTAAAAACTCTCAATGATTTAGCTAGAATCTCTTACACACCCCAAACGATTATTTCATGGGTAGACCAATTCAAATCTGTCATGTGGATATGACTTAAAAGGCATTTAGCTTGAGGCAAATCAACAAATGATCCTCACTGATGTGTGTATTACCCAGGACAGGTCACATTATTTCAGCACTTGAAGCAGGAAAGTGCACCTCTATCTCTCTAGCAGTAAAAATGTGCAATTATAATAAATGGAATAATTAGCCATTTGCTGTCCCTGCATACCACTGTAAATGAGCTGTCCACAGAAGCCATGATGTTCTGCCTAACAGTAGGGACGCTCACTCGCTTAGGTTTATAAAACTCCTGTAATATAAAGCCACTGTTGCAGCAAACTTAATTTATGCAGTTTAGGTACTGCCCAACTCCAAATGGAAATTCCAAACTTTTGGTGCCCAGACAGGGGTGCTGTTAACATTTTTAGGAAATGTAAGGACTGCAGTGTGATGCACCACAAAAATAAATAAATGGTGGGTCTACATAACACATTGGGGCAGGTCCAAAATTTCCTATCTTTTATTCTGGGTTTTAGATAATGTATCTGGGATTTTAGATCTTATGCTGCAGGTTTTAATCTCAAAATAGTAGGAAAACTATGCTGCTGGTTGGATTGAGATATAACTATACCCCTTTTTAGTAAATTTTCAGACCAACTGTAATAAGTGATTATAGATCAGTTAGAGTGAGATCAATCTTCTGAAAGGTGGCAAAATTTCTAGGTATTGCCACCACCATTAGAAGGACCTGAGTACAGGTAGTTCTTTAATAACCACAATTGGGACCAGCAACTTGGTTGTTAAGTGAAGTGCTCGCTAAGTGAAAGTGTGGACTGTGCTTATGATCTTACTTCAGCTTTCCTTTACAGACCTGCAAAGGTCGTAAATGTGAGTATTAGTTGTAAAGTTACTTTTTCATCACTGTTATAAGTGCAAACAGGCGCTAAATGAGGCAGTCGCTAAATAAGGACTATCTGTATGCCCAACAATGAAGTAAATTTAGACTATGTTTTATATTCACCTTTATGAAGCCTGATTTCTCCTTTGTTTTTGTTTTGAATTTAATTTAATTTTCTCAAATTCTGTTTGTCATGTCATGGCAATCCTCACCAGAAGAAGCTGGAGTGAACCTTTTTATAGTTATGACTGTTCACTATGTAAGTTGGTGATGCTGTCTGAATGGTCTACATGCCATCTTTGTCATCTTTGATGATTTAGTAACATGTACGTGCATACATATATTGATACATACATTGCTAGTTTTCAGCAACTATAACTGGAGAGGTTCCAGGAACAGAAAAAAATGGAATATTTTTTGGCCATATTTGATCCTCAGGCTTCCTAAGCAATTCCACTTGGCATAGCTAGCTATGTATGTTATACAGGCCAGCTCCAGTCTCAGTTTCTCCTTAATCTGTGTCCAAATCAGTGGTAGTCATCACTGGTCGGGTTTGCAGAACACAACTATTGAATTAACTCATTCTTCACATTATACAATACATTGAATCATAAACTAATCATAAACTGCAAAACTGTAATGGAATGGAATTATGAAGGCCAGGCTCAGAGAGAAAAACATTTTCTTACATCTCCCTGAGGAGCGTGGGAGATACAAGAGGATGAGACTGGCACTTCCCTGAGGAATTCACAATGTTGTGGCTGGCGTTACTTGGGAGCTGGGGTTGCAGTCTGGGAAGATTGATGTCAGGCCTAGCCCAAGGAACTCCAAGAGACCATGTAAATTCAGTCCAGCTATGTGTATTAGCTACAACCTCTAGCAAGAATCTTCCCAGACTGAAACCCCAGCTCCCAAGTAATGCCAGCCACAACACTGTGAATTCCTCAGGGAGGTGCCAGTCTCATCCTCTTGTATCTCCCACGCTCCTCAGGAGATGTAAGAAAATGTTTTTCTCTCTGAGCCTGGCCTTCATAATTCCATTCCATCACAAAAACATACTAAGCAAAAGAAAAGGAAGGAAGGAAGGAAGGAAGGAAGGAAGGAAGGAAGGAAGGAAGGAAGGAAGGAAGGAAGGATCCAGTTTATCAAGGTGTGCAAACACAGCCACTAAGTCCTGAACTGAGCTGGTTAAGCTTCTCATGAGAAGAATTAGTCACTGTATATTGTTTATTGAACAAAGCTGGACAAAGCATGTTTGCTGTACACAAATGATTCATGGAGGAACAGTGATCAGTCTAGGAGTATTATGTAATTTCCACTATCTTTTTTAATGAGAAGGTTCCTGCGCCTTCAGCTGCATTCCCTTCATTTCATTGCCGTAATAAGAAAAAACACCCCCAAGGGATTAGGGTTGGCCATCACACTGCTTAAATCATAGGAGTCTGTGCAAAGAGAGACCATTTCTGGGGGGGGGGGGGGGGGGGGGGGGGGGGAGGGTGGGAAAGGGGGATAGCAATCTGTGCTTTATTTACTATTGTAAACATGTATGTTCTGCTCATGCACAAGGTCCTCAAGGTGTTTTGCAAACAATGAAATCAATTCATAACTGCCTGCCATGGAAACAAAACTGTGAAAACAAAAACAGGTAAGAACAGCTACAAAGCCACCACAGAATCATCCTTTTAGCTTCCTCAAAGCTTGGTCAATAGGATTATTTTTCTTTGTTTTCTAAAATTTACAGAAGAAGATGTTGACCAAATAGCTCAGAAAAAGACATTTTACAATCAGGGCCATACCAGAGATTCAGAAAAGTCCTGTTTCACTTTCTTCCAGATGCTGATCTTTCACAGCAGAAGAATCAACTGCTGAAGCATTTGGCAACAGCGGTGAGATCCCATATGAAGCATCCAAAGTATATATAAATAATAAATAAACAAACATGTCATTAAGTTCTCCTTCCCAGGAGTTACAAGGTCCTTTTCCCCTCTTTTATTGACATTTTTTTCTCTCATTACAGGCACAAAGGCATTTTCATTACTTATCTATGTCTGTAGAATCAGGAACCTCAGGCACTTACACTATCGATTAGTTTACCAAGTGGCTGGAATTATGGACAGAACTTGCTCTATAGACAAAGCAGTAAAAAAGGGCAATTCCATCAGTCTTTTAACTCCTGCATTCTGAAGCCTCTCACTTTTTGATGTTAAGGGATTTTCATATTTCATAAGATGAATTTGTACCAATTCATCATTTGACATTTAAACGGGTGGGCGTTAGGGAATTCTCTCATTAGAGTTCCATAACTCAGTTCTACTGAGTGCTTCAAGGAAGAGTCAGCCTGTATACCTATCCACAATGAAAGCAGCATTTTCTTCCTTTGTTCTGAGTTCATTTTATTACATTGTCATCAAGTTTATCCTTGAATATGTGTTATGACCATGAAATCGAGTTAGGTTTAAGATAAAAGTGTTGCTCTTCATCTTAATTGACTTAACCCTACTCTCATATGGCTAGGTGAAGTAATTGCATTAACGGTCTGATCCACAAGTGAATGGGGGCCTGGATTCAAGAAGATTTTGGATGTAGGCAGGTTGGTTGAGTGGAGGAAAAAAAGGGGTGAGGAGAAGGAAAATTTTAAAAAATAATAATATAGATACAAAAGGTTGATGAGAAGTGCCTTCACTGAGTTCTTTATGCAGCTAGATGCCAATCATACTCTGAAAGGAAGAATAAGTGAAAGGAAAAGGCAGTGTGAAAAGAAATAAAGAAAGGAAGGGAATGATGGACAAAGTCAGAGAGTTACGAGAGAAAAGAAACCACAAAGGTCTTTTAAAGGTCACCCACCCAATAAATAATGAACTTAAAACTCAGTTTTCTTCATTCTATACCTGCATTTCCCTGGAAACTGAATTCTTATATATCTGTTTTCTTTTCTGTTCTTTGGGGCATGTACATAGTCATTTCATTGGTAAAGTAAACTCAATTATCTTATTCACTGTTGAACTTAAATTGTTTTTATATTTACAGCAAATGTTTAGCTCCTTCCAACCTCCCATTTAGGGCAAAAGAAGAACTTAGGAGTTACATACTAAATAAAGGCTACATTAATAAAATGGGTCAAAGCAACAGCCAAGTTGAGCTGTGAAAAAAGAGTGATGTGAATGTGGTGCTCTACACTGTTTTGCAGTGGAAATGTTTACTTGCAAAAATTGGCTTTGCAACACTCTGCCTGACTAACATGTAAATGCCAGTTTATGGGATCCTTGAGTATGAGGAACCTTGGGTAAAGTAGCTGTGGAGAGAATATTTCAAATTTTGCAAGGGTATTCATCTTCATTTTCCTGTTTCCATCAGTTTAAGCAAACATACAATACGTTGCATTTGGATTGCCTGGTTGAATTACAGGAGTACTTTTTCTGAAAGTTAAAATCACTTTATTGCATCCCTGATGGCAGCCTTTCACAATGGACAGTGCTGGCTAGGAATTCTGGGAGCTGTAGTTCAGTTGGAAGACACTAGGTTAGCGAAAGCTATCAAAATGTCCTCTATAGCCTGTGCATGGAAATATTCTGACTCATCATGTTCTTTTACATTAATATAGTTCAACACAAACTACTGCTAAATGAAAACAAATATAGAATAGAATAGAAATTCATGCATGTCCGTTACTGTCTTCATTATAGCATTAAATAGATATTTGTAATAGCAATCATTGTTTCCAAGGATAATTGTAGACTTTGATTTCTTAGTTTGCCCAAGGTAGATATCATATTATCATGGATGGTGCTAGAAGAAATTTTGTATTTTAATAATGCACTTCTATTTATAGCATTCATTTCTGAAAATGGGGAACTATTGTCCCCTTTCATAATGATACAGAGCAGCTTTAATTATCTGAATGGCTTTGGGAGAATTCCAAATGCTAAAATAATGAGAGGTTTGATGAAGAGACATCCTGTTTATGTAGAATTTGATTGACACGAGATTATAGACAAAGGGATGATAAACAATTAATCTCTCAAAGCACAACGATTTTTGCTCTGCTTTCTGTATTTCTTATAAAAATGTATGCATGAGAGACTAGAACTGACCCACCCTTAAGGAAATCAGTGCAAAAGTTCAATTGGATCTTCAGAGCATTCCTGTGAGGTAGGCTAGGAGAAGGGAAGCTGGAGGATGGATTGAGGCCTTAATCCTTGCTCTCCTTGCAAAGTCTAGTGTTTTAGCTGTTAAACCAGGGGTAGCAGATGGTAAATCCAAGTCTACAGTTTGAACTTCTGGAACATTCTAGTCAATCAGCAATAGATTAATAGTATCTACTAACTGCAACATGAAAAAGACTCTCTGGTGTCTATTTCTAAACCATTGAAAACTTATACTACCTAATAGGGCTGCGCAATGCTTCACATGAGGTTGCAGAAGGCTGCTGCTTGAACCTAGGAAAAAGAAAAGTGTCTGCTTTAAGAGTTGCACACAGGTGCCATCATTGTGCTCCTGCATACTCTGAAGGATTTTTTTGGAAATCAATTTCAAAGTCCTGCACAGTTTTACTATCCAGCTGTGGACTTTGTGAAAGGACTGTGAGCACTAGGCCATTGTGGTACACAGAATTAGGTTCTCAGCATGAGCTAAGTTCATTAGCTCTATCTATATATCTTGGGGCCCAAATGGTAGATTGGGGGTTCAAATAAACAAGCAAAGTAGATTCTGCAAGCTTGAAGATTTTTCCTCCTACATTACACTTTACTGATCCTTTAGAAATGAAGCCATAAAGGCCCAACCCTACAATGCCCAGAACTTCCTCTTATCCACTCTACCACCACACAATCAAGCATGGGCATGAACCCAATATGCAATTGGATAGTAAACTATGTTTTCAGCATGTCTTAAAAGAAATTGCTTTCAGAGTTCCAGGAATGCAATTTCCATCTGGTTAAGTGACTTTGGGCCAGTCACTCTGAGAAGTTGAAAGACATCTATCTACAATCCCCAATGGACCAGCATGATAGATCATGGTCCATAATCTTCAATGAAGAGAGCTTCATCCTGCCATCTTCATTGAAAATTATTGATTTGGGCTGAGGTAGATGGATGGATGGATGGATGGATGGATGGATGGATGGATGGATGGACAGATGGATGGACGGACACCCACCCACACACCCACCCACCCACTAAATATATATACTGAAAGTTCCAGTCACAGAGCTCCAATACAGTGTGTCTTTTTGCCAATGTGTGATGACATATTCTGGCATTTGTAAATAGAGATGGTTGAGAAGAAACTCTTCAACCATAAGGAAGCTGAATTTAAAGCATCACATCTAGCCAATAGGCTGCTGGTATATGTAAGGTGAGCTGAGAATTCTGGAAAATCCAATGCATTTGGAGAACACTAATTGAAAAAAGATTGGTATACCTAGTCAGATATGCAAGGTGAGCCTCTAATATTAAACTTCAACTGTATGAGAAAGAAATCATACCAAACATTCCTATGCTCATTTCACTGAAGTTTTTGCATCGTACTAAACAAGCAGAGACCTTTTCCACATATAACCCCTGTTCCTTCTTGGCAGCTGTAAGGTCCTCATTTATGAAGCAAGCAGCCAAATTGCTGCTTTTAAGGAAAGGAAACATCATATTGTTTCTGACATTGCAAGATATGACCCACTGCTTTAATTAGCATTTTCTAAAAGGGACCACAATCTGGAATGACAGCAAATCCTCAGTATGTCCCACTCTCTTTCTCCTTCAGTGGCAACACAATTCCACATTTGCTGCTGAGCTCTTTAAGTTAGGAATTAACTATGTGGCATTACCATAAATGGGGCCTGCATAATTTTACAGATATTTGTAAACTTTAATATATTCACTTTAACTCTGTTTTCAGATGGAAAACATGAAAAATCAATTCCCCAAGCTGTGCAAACATGAATGAAAGGAGAAACATAATTTGTGCTTGATCCTGCTGAGATATATCTAGACTTCAAAAAGGCAAGGGGTGGGTGGCTTGAGAAATCATAATTCACAGAATTTTAAGTAACTTCCAAAATGTCCTACTTAGCATCATTACTATGATTGTAGGAAATAGTAGAAATATACAGAAGACTGCTCTACAGCAACTTTCCTTAATCATCTAGCACCATCTGGGTGAGAGAAATTATTGCTAAGGAAATTTTCAGGGAGGGTGAAAGGTAATAACACTTCATTTTAAATCCTGGAATTGGAGGAATCTCTCTCTTTACTTTGCTACATCTCCTCTACTTACAGCATACTGATAAAGGTTGCTATACATCTCTTGTAGATAGGTAAACTTTAGGTCAATAGAATGATACAAATAAAGGAGAGGAAACCATCATCATTGCACTGATGATGTTACCTAGTTGGGTAATGAAATGTCTGAAAGCAAATAACCAAGCTCAGAAAGCACCAAGGACTCCAAAGGAAGAAAGGAAGAAGAAATCTTAGACAGGGGGATCCTTCTGATGAGATTTAGTAGTCAAGAGCCTAAGCTATAGGGGACGCGGTGGCGCAGCGGCTTAATGACGCTGAAAGTGCCGGCCAGAAATGGCTGAAAGCTTCAGCGGTTCGAGTCCAGCCTCGCGTTAACAAGGTGAGCTCTTGTCTCTATACCCGCAGCTTCTGCCAACTCAGCAGATCGAAAATGTACGTGAGTAGATAAATGAGCACTCTCACTCTGGTGGGAGGAAAATGCTGGCAGCGGCTCCACAGAGAGACGGGACAGTTGCCGGGGTCCGAAAAAGGGGCGCGAAGCAACGGAAATCCCGCCTCCTGTGCTGCCAGCTGGGCTGACGCTCTAGGAATTAGGCTCTGGCAAAGTCTAATTCCGAAACTAGAAAGATGCAATTGCCTTGAAAACCGCTAGGGGGCGGTCACTGCAGGGTCAGTAATGACTGTTAAGCAGATTAAAAAAAAAAAAAGCCTAAGCTATTAAAAGTGACTTACTGAGGTCTAGGCACTTAACAAAATCTTAAGTGTGAACAGGAAGAATTGTTTGCAATGCATGCTTGAGGACATGTAAAGATCAACTGTGCTCCATCTGAGAGACTTAATCTCTTCAGTGGTGGGAAAAAGATCCAGTAATGCTGAGGATGCATCGGAATAGCAGTGGACCAGCAGGGAGGGAAATTCTAGGGTAGAGAAACAAGAAGGAAAAAAATATGGAGGTAGACTTGTCCTGTTCTGAAACCAAGAGGGCCATGAGTAAAACAAAGATTTTTGGTATTTATTTATGTATGTATTTATTTATTTATTGTATACCCCCCAGAGTCAACTTTATGAGATGGGCAGCTATATAAATGTGATGAATAAATAAATGAGCATGGAGTTGAAAGTTGGTTGTTTAATGTGGTAAGAGTGGTATATGATAGAAGTAAATCATGTGTTAAGATACATGATCTTCCATGTTAATGGTTCAGCACTGAGCTGGGAGTAAGACAAGGATGTGGGATGTCTCTTGATTGTTTAATTAATTTTGGGATAAATGTATAAGGAAGTTTTGTGGTGATAATATGTTTATTGGGTAGAAATGTAAACATATGTGTATTTTTGAATTCAGATGATGCCTTATTGTTAGCTGAAAACCTGAATGATTTGCAGCAAGTATTAGATAGATTGTATCATGCAACAGGGAGTATAGATCTGCAAATGAATGTATCAAAGAACAAAGTAATTGGGTTTGACAGGGAAAATGGAGTGAATGTTTGCAACTTATACAGTACATAAGCATGTGAATGAATGTTTGTACTTGGTAAAACATTTACTAAAGGTAGGGAAATGGACAGAAACATTTTAAAACCTGCAAATACTGGTGGAAATTTAATGGTAGTATGAAATCTGTTGTGAGGACTTAGTATTTGTCAAAATAAATTAAAATGGCTATTGACACAAGCATGTGTCTGACCCCTGTGTTACATGGAAAGGAGATTTTGGTATGTCAGGAGAAACAATTTAGATGCAGTGAAATATTCAAAAAATATATGGTAAAACAAGAAGAGAGAGGGTCAAGAATGAATGGGTGCTGAAGGAATATGGAGTGAATACAAAAAAGAGACCAGTATGAGAGAAGTGTGATAAGATGGTTTTGTCATAAAGGTGGAATAAATAAGGACTGAGTCAGAAAGCAAATATATGAAGGAAAAGTGAATGGGTTGAGAGGAAGAAGAATACCAAGAAAGCTATTATTTGATGGAGTTGATGAGATCTTTAAAAGGAGAAAGATGGAAAGTTTAAAGAACAAAAGGCAATGTATGAAGTAGTAGATAAATGTGATAGTAGATATATAATTTATAAGGATAGAAAGATATTTAGTATTAGTATTAGAATTTCCATTTGTATGGTCGCCCACTCAGAAAGTTGAGCTGTTTTTTCCTTTTCTTACAACATGCCTTTAATTTATTTCACCCCTTATTTCTAACATTCTTTCTGCACTATGAATAATATTGCTTACCTCAGAAGAGAATAACATAAATAGTAGGTATACAGAATATGTTTGCAAGAGCCAGTTTTGTGTGGTAATTAAGACACCAGGTTAGTAACCCAGAGACCATGAGTTCTAGTCCTGCTTTGGGCAAAAAGCCAGCTGGTGACCTTGGGCCAGTCATTTTTTCTCAGCCCTAGGAAGAAGGCAAGGGCAAATCACTTCTGAAAAATCTTACCAGAAAAACTGCAGGGTCTAGTCCAGGCACTCACCAGGAATCAAGACTGACTTGAAGGCACCACCCAAAAGTATGTACAAATGAATTAATGAATCTGGCTTTGATTTGGAATCTGAGTGACATTACCAAAATATCTTTTTGTCATTCCTGTCTCTGTGAAAAGCAAACAACAGAGTTTTGTGATGCTGAATGATTTTGAACCTTGAATCTGGGAATTCACGGGCCGCTGCTCAGATTTTTTGGTCCCCAAGCAAATCGCAACAATAACTGCCTTCTTCCCAGTTGTTGGTATTGATAATGATGATGATGTTGGGGTTATTTCCAGTTCTTATGGTTTGACTGGCTGATGTGGCTCTGAGACTGAAAGGTCCAATCAAAGTGAAATCCCAGATGATAGTTCAGCGTAGTGGCCTCTACGGTGCTAAAATTGACAGCCCAGTCTCAAGCCATAAAGAATTCTGACTGATAGTGCTTCATGTCTCATTTTATTCAATTTTGTAATTATTACACAGCACTTAAAATTTGTCTACTGATAGCAAGCAGCTCCTCTTATAAACAAATTATGCAGGAACAGATGAAAGGAAAGTGTAATGGTTTGGATCTCATTAGGACATTTGCTATTAGTGGGGAGAGTAATTAAAAAAGTAATTGCATCACCCTGACTCCACTACCCTCAGTCAGAAGGGGTTCATTCCCAATACCCATCAGGCTGTGTCTTTAGTACCATCATTACTCATATTCTGCTGTGTGCCATGTGTTAGCCTTTGCTGCCCCCGGGGCATCTTGCAGGCTTCCAAGTTTGCAAATGGGAAAAAAGAACCCAAAAAGGAAAAAAAAGTCAAAACCCCAGACCCATTTGAGATTAGTTGCTCCAGTAGGATGTGAATTTTTCAAAGATCAGGATTAGTCGTCCGAGGTGAAATTTCAAGAACAAATAATTCATGTAGTTTGGGTTCATAGAACATAATTATGTTGTAATATGGTTTAGTGTATTGTATGAACTCAGACATTGTGGTTTATAAATCAAGGCTTATTGCTTAACATACTTTGTAAACCAGCCAATATGGAACCAATTCAGACCAGCAAGCTGATTTCTGTTTATGCAGAAGCAGTTGTAAAACATAGAATGATTGCTCAGGGACATGGAGAGAAAAGAGAAATTTAAATGATATGCTTCCTGGCTGAATTAATATGTGTGGCTATCTCATGGGCCTCCGCAAGAACATTTAAGGCCCAAATCCCTACATTCCAAAGCTGCATCGCTGGTTGTGGATCTTCTGTGACTAGATTTCCTAACTGAGCAGGCAGAAATATTAGATGGTCTTCAACACCTACTCCAGCCTTAAGATTCTGTGTATCCTAATGAGATGTTGTACATTCCAATGAGGGATTTATGGCACCTGACGTGTTGTTGAACCTCAGCTCCCAGGAGCCCTAACCAACATGGCCAATGGTTATAAATGCTGGGAGCTATACTTCAGCAACATCTTAAAGGGCTACAAAATCTCAGTTCCTGCTTATGTTGCAAATAAGCTGGACTGTATAGTATAATGTGAACAAGTTATGAAATAGCACCATCAGGGATGATTTTCAAAGTCTCTATTTCATATATTTGTTTGTTTAGGAGTAGCTGAGAACATTTGTTGTTGCTTTTGCTGCTTAATGCCAGGTTAGACAGCAATAAGACACCCCTCCTCCTTAATCTAATTGTAGATGAGGAGATTGACCTGGTGTGTATAACTGAGACCTGGATGGGCACAGAGAAGGTGCTTCCCCTTTTGGAAATGTGCTGAAATGAATTTCAAGGATGGCATCAGCCATGACTCAAGGTTAAGGGCAGTGAAGTAGCTATTGGGTCAGCCCTTTGAGGCAAGCCAGGTTAAAAAAAAAACAGACTTGGCCAGGATTCTCAGAATGCTGTTTATTGTAATAGAATAACAGAATCTTGAACTGTGGAGTCCTTGGGGTTCTCTAAGCTTGGTTGTTTTCTTGCAAATGTTTTTTTACCCAGCTAGGTAACATCTTCAGTGCTAAAATGGAGTAGGGTTTGCTCTCCATTTATATTCAGTGGCTTGCCCTGCCTGTGTTGGTATTTTTTTCCCCTAGTAGTTCCTTGATAAGGGTATTGTTTACTGCTTGATTGTATGTCTGGTGATGAATGTGCCTGTTGAGGGCTGCCTTGTCTGAATACCAGGCTTCCAGGAATTCCCTCGCATTTTTGGATTTAGCTTAGTCTGAGATGCTGGCAGTTTCCCAGTTGAAACTATGGTTATGTCTGTCCATGTGTTGTGAGATTAAGGAGTTTTCATCGTGTCTTCTGACTGCTAGTTGATGTTCATGGATGTGCTCTGCTAGCCTTCTGCCTGTCTGTCCTACATAATGGTTGCTACAATTCTTACACTGTATGTTGTAGATGACTCCTGTTTTTTCTTCTTGGGCTACTGGGTCTTTTGGTTTGCTTAAGATGTTCCCTCTTAATGGCTCGTTTATTCCTTCCCCATTCCTAAAGTCATTCTTCCACAATTATCATCCAGGAGACACTTACAACTTTCTGAGATGCTGCTCCACAGACATCCAGATATGAGATCCTGTCAGTGACATTCGGCTCTAGGGAACAGAGGGAATTATTGCTATTGTACCAGCTTCCCTGCCTGAGGTGCTTGATGCTGTGGCTGGGATGGCAGTGGCTTTCCCCAGACTTATGCTTATGGAGGATTTCAACTTGCCTTTACTGGGCATGGGGTCTTAAGCAATTCAGAAGTTCATTGCTACCTTGGCAATCATGGGCCTGTCCCAAATCATCAAGGGCCCAAAATTCAGTGGAGGTCATTCATTAGATCTGATCTGTCTTGGGACAGTGGCTATGTGATCTGGAATTGAGGTGGCTAGTACTATTTATCCTTGTCATGGACAGATCACTCTTTGGTTGCTTTGGAGTTCTCTGTACCCACTTCCCATTGCAGGGAGAAAGGACCCATTTGATAGATAGATCCCAGATACCCGATGAATTCTACTGGATTTCAGAGGGAGCTTAGGGAAGTGTCTGAGAATCTGGTGCAAGGCTCAGCTGAGGCCTTAGTCACTCTGAGAGTGTGAAAACAGCCTAGATTGTATCATGACTGTGCAACTTCTCTTTGCATGTGGGTTGGTGGGGGGCTGATTTTTGAAGGAGCTTCATGAGGTAAAGCAGAAGAGATGCTTAGTGCTCTGCTGGAGAAAGATAATGAACAAAACTGAGTAGACTCACCCTTACAGCTCCTGCTTGAAGAGCTGGTGGTGACTGTGGCTTGGAGGGCCTTCACACCAATTTATCTTGTGTGCCAGTTGCATCTATTCTTCGATCTTGGAGCATTACTCACATTCCCTCCTGTCTTAGTCACTTTTATCTGGATTACTGCAGTGTGCTCTGCATGGGGCTACCCTTGAAGATCACACAGAAGCTACAGCTGGTCCAGATTGTGGCTTGCAATAATTATGGGTGTACCTCAGAGCGCCTGTGTTATACCTCTACTCTTCCTGCACTGGTTATCAGTATGCTTCCAGGTGACATTCAAGCTGCTGGTTGTGACCTATAAAACCTTTTATGGTACTCTCTCTTCCCATCTCTGATTACATCCAATAAGGTCTGATAGGGTAGACTTGCTCCAGGTCCTGTCACTTAAGCAATGTCATCTGGCAGATCCCCAGATCATGCCTTCTCTGTCTGCCCTATTGAACACCCTCACCCCCGAAAACCAGATGTTCCCAACCCTGCCTACCTTTCAGAAGGCTCTTAAGACCTGGCTTTACCCTTAGGCAGTGGGCCGGGAGGTGTTGTGTCTGTTGTGATTATCTTTGACTGTTTTGCTGCCTTTTGACTTCCTTGTGCATGATTTATTCCCCTTTTTGTTGTTGTTACGTATTGTTTTTATATTTGTACACTGCCCTGAGTCACATGTCAATCGGGCAGCTATATAAATCAAATAAATAAATAAATAAATTTGGAGAAAACTGCTATCCTCTCTCTTTTTTTTTTTTTACACTTGATTTCTTAATCTTGAATGCTTTTCGTCAAGCATCAGCTAACTGTTGCCCCTATGGAAACTTTCTGTTTCTGTATAGGGAAGAAGCGCTGGAAGCATAAAATTCAGCCTGTGAGTTTTGCCCTATGAATGAATTTTGGCTGAATGCTGAGATGCAATTAAAAATGCAGGAAGTCACCTACAGAGGATGGAGTAGAGAGTGTTTCTTGCCTTTTTCTACTGGAAATCTCCAGAAATGACTGATCAGTCAATGCAAAGAAGATACTGTTTAAAGCCAATGACACAGAGATAAATGGGAAGTTTTTCAAAAAGGATCCCACAGAACTTAACACTCAGCAGATTAGGTCAATACTGCTAAGCCATAAAGTGACATTAAAACAGCTTAGTCAGTAGAAAGTGAAGTTATTGTACATCAGAGCATTTCATTGAGTAGCTCTATTAAAAAAATAATAATACATTCTACATCTTTTCCTGCAGAAATGTCTGTTCCATCCACTGGTGAACTGCAGTCCTGATATATTTAAAATAATGCCAAACTAAGAAACAGAATTCAAGTTGATAAAGAACTGGGCCCAAATAAACAAAATGAGTTCAATAGGTCAATATTCTCTATTTAAATAGAAAACTATCAGATGCCTAAATATCAGAGTAAGTCACACCTGGCTTGTTGAAGAATTGGTGAAAAATATGTAAGTTTTATCAAACCATAAACTAAACTGGAGCAGTACTGTAGAAGGCAGTACTAATCTGTGAGTTCAGATTGTGAGAATTAACCATACCTTTCAACTCTGCTTTGGACAGATTATCCATAAAGTATTCTGTCCAGTTCTGGGCACTGCAGTTTCAGAAGGACATGGATGAACTGAAATGTGTCTAGTAGAGGGGAATGGAGATGCTAAGGGGTCAGGAGACCAAGTCCTATGGTAACAAAATGAAAGAGCCAGGTATGTTTAGCTTGAAGATGAGACAAAGATGAAGATATAGGACAACCATATTTAAAATAGTGGAGCTGAATAATTACTGAACCTGAGTAATCAAGTTTCCTATGATCCAAAACAATCTTCCTCAATCTACTGTCTTTCAATTATAGCTTGGTGTAAATTCTGGGAATTGCAATCTCAACACACCTGTAGGATACCAAGCTGGCCAAATGTGCTCCTCTAAATGAAGGTCTTTATAAATTCATTAAAAGGATCTTTCTGAAGACCATAAAACAGACTGCCACAGGCCCTGATAGACATGTAGAAGCTGAGTAGCCACCGCTAGGCCATCACCAGTGTGTGGACTAAATTATTTTCGGCCTCTATAGTTTTACTATTCTACAGATAGTTGTAACATGCCAACTGTTGGTTCATTGCTCATGAACTATTCCTATGTAATGACTGATTGAACAGAGCTTTGCATGTCACTCATAATGTGTTTGGTGGCTGTTTCTAATTGTCCAACCTCTCTCATGGTTAATATTTTTGTCAACAGAAAATTGCAGGAAGAATTCCCCGCAGAGAATAATTTTGCCATTCCCTAGAGGTGCTAAAAAAAGAACAAATGCAAATGGCAGACTAAACAAGATCATATTTTGATTAGATTTATTTAATGAAATAAACTGATACCTACTTGTTTTCCAGCAGGGGTTCTTGCATATGCACTATGTAATATTTTACAGCCCAGAGCCTGATGGAACATGACCGTACGCATGTCAGAATGCGGGGCAAGGGAAGAAGCAGGAAAGGATAGCTCAGGGCTGCATGAGTGGGGCTGCTGGTCCCACTGCTTGAAAAATAATCCTTGTTTAATAACCAGCTCAGATTGTTAATATGACAGAGGCATGCTGGGGAAAATGCCTTGGGATGCTATGGGGAGAAGGAGAAGGAGAAGGACGAGATCTACTGGATCTAATCAACCTTGCCAATAAACGGTCTTCACAGTGGTCATACCCTGTGGTCATACTTATAGGAAACATATCTGTATATGAGGGCAATAAATGTCTCCTATTTTTATTCTTTAGCAACTGGTATTCAGAAACATAACTCTCCTTATCCTGGAGGTCACGTAACGCCATCCTGATGTAGGTTTAGCTTCCGTGAATATGTTTAACCTCTTTCTAAACCCAACTCTGCCGATGAACATCACTATATCATCTGGTAGTGAATCCATCCAGAGAGTAAAAGTTGTTTGCTTTTATGCATTTACCACTGTTCCTTTCATCTTTATTGGATATCCCCTTTTGGGGATGTAGTGTAGTAAAGAGCAGCTGGCCCTTTAAATCACAAGTCTGTCTTCTTTGCCCAGAGGGAGTCACCTGACCCCTGAGAGCCAATCAAGGAAAAGGAGGGGGTTCTGTCAGGTTTTGGGCGGGAAGAGGCTGAGGCCCTGGAGGAAGCAGTTACCTCAGGCAAGGTTGGAAACTGTGTTTTTAGCTGTAGTTAGAACTGCATTAGAGGGTTTTTGTTTTGTATTTTATCTCTTTTTAACTGTGTGTGGTATGTGTGGAAACTTATCTTCTTTTGGCATCTTTCATAAAGGCGAGTTTTATTTAAACCCTGGAGTTGATAAGTGGCTTTCTAGCCCCTGCCTCAGCTTGGCTGAGCTACTGACTCCCCTAGGTTTTATTTGGTTTCTCTTTCTGTCTTCAGCCAGGCCCAGGGCAGGGCGAGATTTCCCCCTCAATCCTCTCTGGGCTCCCCAGAGGGCTGGTGGGGAAGGGAGAAACTGGTTTATAAAGGGGGGGGGGTGGCAAAGGGGCCTAATTTTCCAGTTGCTGCTCACCTCCAGGCAAGGGTTACCTCAGAATGGAAGGGCCTCAGAGGAGGGGCTGCTTCAACCCTGACTGTACCCTTTTCCCTCATGACCGTACCCTTCCTTTATCCATCTTCTTCATAAATATATTATGAGAGACCCTGTCAAAAACTTTACCGAGATTAATTTATACTACATCCATAGCATTCCCTTGGTCTTTCAAACGAGTCATAAAAGGAGATCAGTTAAGTCTGACTTGACCTATTCTGTGTTGCCTTCTGGTGGATGTTGGGAGACATAGTATTTGACCATCTGTTCTCGTACCTAATCCAAATTAGATGTTATTCATTGTTTTGTACTTTCCCAGATTTCCCCTCTTCTACTTTTCAGTATTTTCAGTTTACAATGAAGGGGGGGGGGGGGGTAGCAGCAGCAAAGGACCTAATTTTCCACTTGTTGTTTACCCCCAGTTGTGGGTTGCCTCAGAACCAAAGACCTCAGAGGAGGGACTGGTTCGATCCTGAGAGCACTTTCACTTATCAGAGGGGTTTTAGGTCCAACAGAGGGAAAAAAAGATCCATACTCTGCAAGATTTCACACACATCTTTATGTTCCCTTTTTTGTGTGTGTAAACTAAAAAAGACAAATTAGCTTTTCTTATAATTTAACTACAGTATTTAGCTGAACAAAATTAAAGTTCATTTTTGGCCATTTCTAGAGAAAGGATATGAGATATATACAGCAAATGAGACTGCCCATGTATGGAAAATTACGTTCAGATACTGGTTTGAACTAATTAGCCATATCATCATCACAGTTACATCTCTTACAGAGAGGTAAATTATCAAGAGTTCTTGATAACTCTTCTAATAAACTTACATCGCAACCATTTCTTGCCTACCTTCATCTCACTGAACACAAGCTTAGATTTCAGTCAATTGATATTTTCTGTAGAGCAAATGCAGCATTCTAGTGAAACATCTGTGATTGATTTTTTTTTCAATTAGTTGCAATGGGCAGATGTCAAAGGTGTAGATACTTGCCTGATTAACTCCCAAAAGATGCTTACCCAAATTCAGCTTAGTCCATTGGGTCTCAACCTAGCTTCATCTTTTCCTCAATTACATCCTTACTAAATTACATTATTTCAAATGTTCATGTGTTATATTATTTCAGATGTTCATAGTTCTTAAATGTGGTAAGCTATCATCATCCATTCCATCACCTAGCTAGTATAAGAGCAGAAAATCTCCAATCCTCATTTTTGCAGCCTTGGAATTTCCTATAACTGTGTCTCTGAGTTTCAACAGTGGGACTGTCGAAAATTGACACAGGAATTTCCTACTCTTTGAGGGAAGGGAAGGGAAGGGAAGGGAAGGGAAGGGAAGGGAAAACAGACATCACATACATGATGGAAGCCACCCCCTCCCACTCTTCTTCCCCCCCTCAATAAGTGGGTCCCTTGACTACCATTGCTGCTCTATAGCAATCCTCTTACTATATTGCTCACCAATATAGTAATTTTGTGCTCACCAATTTTGTGCTGGTTCACCTCCTTCCTCCAAGGCCAGTCCCAATCGGTGTTGACAGGGGGCAAGAGGTCCAGCTTGTAGCCCCTGCTTTGTGGGGTGCCGCAGGGCTCGGTGCTTCTTTGCTCCTTTTTAACATCTACATGAAGCCTCTGGGTGAGATCATCTGTCACCATGGGATGAGGTATCATCAGTATGCAGATGATACTCAATTATACATCTCCATCCCAGATGAATTAAGTGATGCTGTGGATGTTCTTTCGTGGTGCCTGGAGGCTGTGAGGGTCTGAATGGGGAACAATGGGCTTCAACTGAACCCTGGCAAGATGGAGTGGTTGTGGGTTTGGGGCTGTTCCTTATCTGGGGTCTTACCATCTTTGGTTCTGGATGGGGTTGCACTGCCCCAGACAGACCCAGTGTGCAATCTGGGGATCCTCCTGGACTCACAACTCCTGCCCAAGGAGTAAGTGTGGCTAGGGGGGGCCTTTGCTCAACTTTGTGTTCTGCCCTTTCCTGGATCGGGAGCCCCTTCTCTCAGTCACTCATGCCCTGGTCATCTCCTGTATGGACTATTGCAATGCAGTCTACATGGGGCTACCCTTGGAAAGTATTCGGAAGCTGCAGCTGGTGCAGAATGTGGGAGCTTGGGCAGTTATGAGCATCTCTAGGACTGTGCATGTAACACCTCTGCTGCACAAGCTGCATTGAGTGCTGGTCTATTTCCAGGTCCAATTCAAGGTGTTGGTTATGACCTTTAAAGCCCTTCATGGCATGGGCCCAGGTTACCTGTGGAACTGTCTCATCCCCATTATATTGACTCATTCCACCCAGTCCAGCAGGAAGGGTATGTATGGACCCCGTTGCCTAGAGAATTTCGACTGGTGGGTCCAGGAGGAGAGCTTTTTCTGCTGTGGCTCCCACCCTCTGGACATCTTGCCTCCTGAGGTGAGATTGGCCCCCACTCAATTGGCCTTCTGAAAGGGCGTAAAGACCTGGCTCTGCCAACTTGCATGGGGTCCCAATGGGGGTTCCCAGCACTGGGGATGGTTGGTAGCCTGAGGATGGTCTTTCCGTCTTTTTAGTTTGCACTGTAGTTTTAACTTTTTAGTCTTAATTTTAACCTTTTGTAGTTTTTAACCTGTATGTTTTTTTCTAAGATTTTATAGTTTTTTACTTGTAATGCCACCTAGAGTCACTTGTACAGCAAGATGGGTGGCATATATAAATTTAAAAAATAAATACATAAATAAATATGTTGAATAATGATTCTCATCATCCCTAGGCAACAGGTTCATTGTCCATTCTGGTTGAGGATTATGGAAGTTATGTACTAATGTACATAACATCAGACACCAGAGACCTGTTTTTCTCTATCTTCCTAACATATTTAGCTTCTTTAAATTCAGCTGCAAAGTTTTTGTTTGTTAGTCTCGTCTCTTCATTGCTGGTTTCCTCCAGTCATCACACATTCTGTTTGCCTTAATTAAGATGCTTTGCAATGTATCCATATAAATCCAGCCCAAATTATTACCTGTGAAACATTCACAAGTGTAACTGGGACCTCAGAGCTGTACTTTGTATTTAGTTTGCATATATATACCCTGACAATAAAATGTGCCATAATTTAATAGCCGCAAAACTGAAAGAAAACCTAACATTTGCTTTCGTTCTTGTTGACTAGATAATGGCACAGATAAAACCGCAATCCAAACAAAAATGTCTTCTGCTAACGTCTAGCAAATTGCTGGAATTTTTTCCCCCCTGTTTAGGAAATTGCTCCAGACACCAGTGGAAAAATCTGGGGTTCAACAAAGCAGCGGAAGGACTTGTTTGGTCCATGGGATCATTGATCCATAGAAGTTGGGAGGTTGGTTTTGTTTCTTGCTTCTGAGATCTTTTCTGAAAGGGGAACATTTCATTCCAACTAAGCTGTAAAGAAGCAAACCACAATATGATAGAGCATGATCCATAAGCTCAGGTGACCACACATTTTCAAGTCTGTGTTTAGATTCTGGATGCCCCAAGAGCTGGGAATTAAACTGAGATTGCTTGTTTGTTTTTAAAGATGTAGGAGCCACTGCTGCACAGCCTTGCACCCTCAACAACATTCTCCAGCCTGTTCCTCCTTTTTCTATGTCTGTCCATGATCCCACCATTTTCCCTATCACTGTGTCTCCCTTCTCCACACATACCTTGTCTCCCTCTTCTCTTTATTTTCACCCCATTAATTATATCATTGCCTTTGCTCCTGCTTCCTTTCCTGCTACTTTTCCAGTCACCAAACTTTTGGGGGTGATGGAGTGATATACAGTGGTACCTCAAGATACGAACGCCCCATCTTACGAAAATTTCAAGATACGACCAGCTCCGGCCGCAAAAATTTACCTCAACATGCGAACTCCGCCTCAAGCTACGAACCGGATCCGCGGCCATTTGCCCTGCTGCCACGTGGTCACGGCTTCCAAGAGGAAGTGCTAATGAAATCTGAGAGGGAGGACAAAAGCCCAAGGAAAGCAATGCAGAAAGAGGAAGTGCTAATGAAATCTGAGCGCGTGGGGGGGGGGAAGCTCCCGCTCCCGGCTGTACGTGCGCGCTGATATTGCTTTCACTGTGCTTTTGTCGCTATGGAGAAAGGAAAGAGCGCGGAGGAATCAGTGGGGGGGGGGGAAAGCTCCCGCTCCCGGCTGTGCGTGCGCGCGACATAAGCCTTCCCCCCCATTGCTTTCAGTGTGCTTGGGCTATGCACAGAGGAAAGAGCGCGGAATTAAGAAGCAGCAGCACGGGGGTGGGGAAGCTCCCGCTCCGCTGTGCTGTGCGTGCGCTACATAAGCCTTCCCTCCCCATTCCTTTCACTGATATTGCTTTCACTGCGAAGGAAAGAGGGGGAGGAATGAGTGGGGTGTGCGTGCGCGCGCGGAAGGAAAGGGGGAGGAATGAGTGGGGTGTGCGTGCGCTTGCGGAAGGAAAAGGGAGGAATGAGTGGGGTGTGCGTGCGCTTGCAGAAGGAAAGAGGGGAGGAATGAGTGGGGTGTGCGTGCGCTTGCGGAAGGAAAGGGGAGGAATGAGTGGGGTGTGTGTGCGCTTGCGGAAGGAAAGAGGGGAGGAATGAGTGGGGTGTGCGTGCGCTTGCAGAAGGAAAGAGGGGGAGGAATGAGTGGGGTGTGCTTGCGCGCGCGGAAGGAAAGGGGGAGGAATGAGTGGGGTGTGCGTGCGCTTGTGGAAGGAAAAAGGGGAGGAATGAGTGGGGTGTGCGTGCGCTTGCAGAAGGAAAGAGGGGAGGAATGAGTGGGGTGTGCGTGCGCTTGCGGAGGGAAAGGGGAGGAATGAGTGGGGTGTGCGTGCGCTTGCGGAAGGAAAGAGGGGAGGAATGAGTGGGGTGTGCGTGCGCGCGCGGAAGGAAAGAGGGGAGGAATGAGTGGAGTGTGCGTGCGCGCGCGGAAGGAAAGAGGGGGAGGAATGAGTGGAGTGTGCGTGCGCTTGCAGAAGGAAAGGGGGAGGAATGAGTGGGGTGTGCGTGCGCTTGCAGAAGGAAAGAGGGGGAGGAATGAGTGGGGTGTGCGTGCGCGCGCGCGCCACATAAGCCTTTCCCCCCATTGCTTTCACTGTGCTTTTGTCGGGCGCGCCAAGGGCTATGCACAAAGGAAAGAGCAGAATTAAGAGGAGGTGGGGAAGCTCCCGCTCCCGGCTGTTTGCAGGGAGCCTTTCTCAGATTTGATTAGCACTTCCTTTTTCTCCGCTGCGCCTGGGACATGTGCTTCAGGATGCGACCAAATTCGGAGGGTGGATTAGCCCTATTTACATTGAACCTTATGGGGAAATTTGCTTCAGTATGCGACCAAATTCAGAGGGTGGAACGGATTAACCGCATTTACATTGAATCCTATGGGAAAACGTGCTTCAGAATGCGACCATTTCGACTTGCGATCAGAGTCACGGAACGGATTAAATTCGTATCTTGAGGTACCACTGTACTGGCATTTTGTTTTCAATGAGAGAAGGTAGCATAGTCAGAAGCATAATCTTTCTATTTCCTGTCCAACTTTCTTGCTTGCTTTACACAATTTTTGCTACCACAATCCATCAAAATGTTGCAACATGGATCCATCATTTTGTTACATCTGAAATCCTGCTATTATCTGTGAAGGGAAAAAAAACTTAACTTCCTTGCACTAACCCAATTTCAAATAGGCAGAGAAAGTGTCTTCCCACTGTTGACATCAAAGACTGAGCTTTTCTCAGCAACTCTTGAAGAAACAATACAGGTAAGTGGTCTCTCGCGCTCTCTCTGTCTCTCTGTCATCCAGTATTAACAAGGGTGTTCAACTCTACTGGCATTATTTGCTTGTATATATTCTTGGTCACACCCATCTACTCACCTCCCCATCACTAATACAGAGTAGAGGAGAAGGTGAGAAACTTGTAGAAGTACACCAATTAGCACTTTTCTTCTGGGTGTGAAATTCTGTGTTCCCAGAAATTAGCATGTGAGAGGCTCTGTGGACTGACAGAACCAGATTTAAGGATTGAAAAGAAATCTGCCCAAATTCAAGTTTTCCCGTGCTTTCTCAACTGATGACACTTTGAAGTGAGGATATTTTTCCATAATGCAAAAGTTTGAAGTTCTCCTGCTCCTCATTTCCCAAGATTTAAAAAACTTCAGAGTCCCAAACTACCTGGCCTTCTTTCGAAAGAGAAATAATTAAGAATTTGTCATTCTTATTTTGATCACGGTGATCATGATAATTTCTGGATCTTGTTGGCACACTATCTTTTTTCACAATCTACATTACCAGATGTATGTATATGAATATTGATAAAACATGCAAAAGAGCAGCCTTGTTGATGTGATTTACAGGTTGCTGGATGATGATGATGATGATGTAGTGTTGGAGGAAGTAGGGAAGGGAAAAAGGAAGGAAGCTTTGTGTGTTACATCAAGATTTCAAAGACAATTGAGATTTGGAAGGTATCCAAAGTATTGCACAGGGTGACACTTGAACAAGTACAGTGAGCTTGGCACATGTAATTCTATGGCATTTGAGAGTTAAAGGAACTAACCTGGGGAAATTAAGAGAGGCAGATAATTGAAGAATGAGACCTTCAAGCTTATAATGACAGATCTTATGGACAAGTAAAATATCAGGGAAGGAAGGTATCATTTTAAGGAAACAGTGATTATTTAGGATCAGGATAAACAATCTGTGACCCTCCAGTTATTGCTGAACCACTGTTCCCAACACCCATAATTTTGGACAAGCTTCCTCGGGATGCTAGAACTTGAAGTTCAGCAATATCTGAGATGTCACATTCTACTCCTGTTTTAGAAGATACCTATTTCCTGGGGGTAATTAGATATCTTCTAATGCTAAGGATATTTCTCTGGAGAGAGTTGTGAACTAAAGCATATGGTGTGAGGAAAAGGTATTGCATTTTATTTCATGGATTTTAAAGTAAAGATATCAATACCTTAGTAGCAACCACAGGAGAAGTAAATTTACTGTCTACTTCAAAAATGCCTAACCGAAGGCCCCTGCACACATCTTTTTATATTTTGCTACACTTCCTCAACAATCTTTGTTATTTGCATTCAAATCATCTACCAAACAATAGGAGAGATTATAGTATTAAAAAAAACCCTCCGATTTGTGAAGATTGCAAATATATCTAATCATAAATCAAATAAATCTAGCCAGTAGGTAAACACGGGCTCATTTGGATTGCATGCTTTTATTCTTCGACAAGAACTGTGGTACAAATGAGTAACATATAAAGATTTTGATTTAAAAACTGGAACCATTGCAATCCTTGTCTGCTTTCTTTTTTTTTTAAGATAAATGACAGCTTTCAAAATATATGCAGATGTTTATTCACTGCACTGCTAAAAGCTTTATTTTGTTGCCAGTCCCTCTAGCTCCAATTCCCAAATTTATACTATAAAACAAAAGATAACAGATATTTACCACGCATTCACACGCACTCCTTTCTTCTTTGTCATTTCCATTTATCACATCTCTCATGTCACAGCTAAGGCCATTCTGCTTTTTCCTTGGAGTTAACATTTATTGGACAAGAGAAATGTCTGTCACAATAATGGGCTGCAAGCATAGGGTTATAATGATGGGCAATAGGTGAACCAGATATTAAGCATCACCCCTCTACATCAATTTGCATAATGTTTGCAGCTCCACCAGCCAGATCTACAATAATTAGAAATCTGTACAAGGAAAGCAAATTTTCAGTATATGAAACTTCAGAATGCTTTCATGATCATACACCCTGTCCAGCTTTCAGGAGACAATTCTGTCTTTTGGTAACACACTCTAGAAAGTCAGGCTGTGAGTACTCAGGTGGACCTCCCATGCATGAAGTATCATCAACAGCTAAGATAACTAACAATCAAAATGATGTCAAGCTCAGCACAAATCCCAGCAATTTTATCCACAAGAAAGCATGCAAACGGCTCACAATGGAGTTCAGATAGTGCTGTTCTTTTTGGGAACAGCTGGCATTCTAGCACCATTGAAGCATCAACATCAGGCTTCCTTTCAACTGATAGTAGAATTGGAAGTTTCTCAAGCAGTGATGCAATAACATAGATCTCTTACCTCCAACTTTGGTTGGAGTATTATATGGTGGCCTTTGGGGGCAGTCCTAAAAGATGGTTCAGAAATTGCAAGTGACCCCAAATGCAGCAGCAAGGATGGTGAGTGGCATTTTCAGGAGGTACCATATCACCCACCCAACCTTGAAACATCTGCATTGGTTATTGGTTGCAAGCTGAGCTTCATTCAAGGTGGTCACTATGATATTTAATGCCTTATCTGTCTTGGGCCCACATTATTAGCAGGAGCACCTACTCCTGTACAGTCCTTTGCCTCACTCGGTCAACAAATGTAGGCAGAGCCCCAGTGGAAACCATAAAGGAGGACTGGTGTGAAAAGAACAAAGAAGCAAAGAAAGGGGGAAATTTATCCCAATGCTGCCAGTACAGGGTGCCTGAAAGCAAGGCAAGGAGGGGACATATCATGGGGTGGAAATGGAGGCGCTGGAGGCTTTTCCAAGCTGGCTCCTATCTTCCTCTTCTGCCCTCTGCTGCATTGATGGTAGGGAAGAAGAACCTTGCAACCATACTCCCCTTCTTTCTTCCACCTGCCCACAATTGCCACAGTCTCTGGAAGCTCACTGCTTGCCCTCTCTCACCACTAGGGGATCACATTGCCTTGGGCCTAGCAAACTGTATTTACATCCCAATCTAGATTACAGAACAACCTGCCACTGAGGAGTGTTTGCAGGGTGTGCTCAAAAAAAGTCAATATGGCCATAATGATGGTGCAATTGAAATTCCACCTATTTTTATATATGTAATGCATTCACCACAATTAGTGCAGTGCATCTTAGGATGTATTGGCGGGGGTGGGGGGAGAGAACTAGGGCCACGCTTGGCATTGTAATGTTGTACCATGGAGGAATCACTTCAAAAGTTACTTGGAGCTGGGCCAAAAATCCAATTGGGATTAACTGAGTTTAAAGTTTAGTTGATCACAAAAAAGTTAGACAGCTTAATACTTGAATGGGAGGCCAACAGAAAATGCAACAACTGTAGACAAGACTGGAAAGATGAAAATGCAAGCTACTTCCAGATCAAGAAAATTATATGGATGTGTCCATGTGCTCACCAGAAACTGAGCTTGCTTTGAGATTTTATCTTTTAAAAACATTCAACAGTATTAATATGATTGCTTTCTGCATACTTTCCAAATTTCCTTCCTGTGATATTAACACTTTTAAGGAGTTTTAGGCCTGCACCCAAACCTTTTGGCTCTGTATGTGCTTCCAGCTACTAATTATACAATCCTGCTTTAAAAGGAAGCTGTCCTGCAAAATAAGTGCTTTGGACTGCAACTCACAATGGTTACCATAAGTCCTTTTTAAATCCCCACTTTCAACTCACACTATCTTTTGAAGCCCTCCAAAATGCCATTTATGGAATTCAATTAGCTCTAGTGAAACAAAGTAGCTTCTAAATAATTGAAAAATACTAAATGTGTAATGAATAATTCCCTTGCAGAAGCTCACAGATTGATTTTTGCCTTTGATTATCCTTGCCATGAAGCAATACCTTTGCCAATTAAGGTTAAAAAGTTAATGTTATAGAAACAACCACCACAAAATATCACATTGATCAGGAATTTCAAAAGCTGTTGGAATTCTGCCTGTTCACACCAATCAAGCCCCATCCAAAATGCCAGTTGAAGTGAAAAGAAGGCTGTTGTACATCTTCTGAAGTACCGATTATCTTTCGGAAATAGTTACATCTCATTGTCCTCTTGATAATGTATGCTTCTTGTGCAACTCATCCATTTGAAAGGAGAGACAAAAATCTGAAAAAAGAATGGAAGTGATACTTTCCACCAATGTATACATGCTTGCACGCATACTTTTGGCAACATAAGCAACTTCAAATAAGGGGATTTTGTAGCATCCCTTAGTGATCCTTTGAATTCCAGTAAAAGGGAAATGGCATCAAATAGATCTTTTAACAAGGAAGTCCAGACATGCGGTGCTGGAAGAGTTTCTTTGTATCATTTTCTAAAAGCTTCAAATACATTATTTTTAGCAAAATGCAAGGACATGAAAATTTGCATTCCCAAAATTCATTTGCTCCAATTATATATTCTCTCACAACCTCTCATCCCTAGTTGCCACTTCTCTACAAAGCAGTGTCAGAAGAGTATGCTTTCTAGCAGAGAAGTGAAATATGGAAGGAAGAGGTTCAATTGTTCCTTTTTTGCTGGTTTCACTGCAGCTCCATATTGCCTATAGCTTTCACCCCATGCAGGATTCTAGACCAAAGATCCCAATCAAAGGTGGCTTAGAATGTCCAAGGAGATTCCACACAAACACACACACACACCATAGGCAGCTTGCTCAGATGGTAATCTATAATCTAGATTTTGGGTCAAGTGGCCCACTTTGCTAACAAGGCCTTTAAAAAATCAGATTGGCCAAATACAAAATGGATTGCAAAAAACTCCAAAATAACCTCTCCAAAATAAAGTGAATGTGAAATAAAATGAACAGTGTGGTTTAATGGGAATAAATGATGTAAGATGATGATGATGATGATGATTGAAGCAAGTGCATAATGATGGAATCTGAATTGGTGATGATTAACTAGGATCTGGGATTATTATATGTGCCAGCTAAGAAAAATATGGATTCCATGGTTAAGAGTAATTAAGAAAGAAAGAGTTCAGAAATAAAACTATTTGCATAATACTTTTATTTTAAATAAATAAAGAGTGACACAGCTAGAATACTGTTAAGTACTCTCCTCACAGCAACTTAAGAATAATGTGGAGCTGGGAAAGGTTCAGAAAAAGACAGTGAAGTTATCGAGGAGCCCCATGAAGAATATTATAATGGTTTGGAGCTTTGTAATTTAAAAATTAGTTAGGGAAAGCATGGCTTCTGGGATTGTTTTCAGCCCTTTTTACCAGCAGGGATCTTAGGAAGCATCTGTATTTGCTTCATTGTAATAAAGTAACATGGTGTGTGTATATATGTGTGTTTCTACTTTCCCCTTGTGTCAGTATATGTGCTTTGGGAAGCACAACACAGGGTGCGTATGTTCTGCTCTGGGTCATGTGACCAGGGGAGGGGGGTTAGTATGGAGGCGATAGCAGCATTCTGAGCCACTGCCTAATTGCCTCTCCCATGGGAGTGCATTAGAGAAACTTTTCCTGCAGTTTTTTTCTCCGCAGCCCCCAGCTGGATCTGACCCATTTTCATACTAGATCTTTTTTTCACTAGCTTCTTCCTCCACAGCAAACTGAGTCTTGTTCTGTTCTGTTTTCAGTGAGATATGGAACAGACAGCATTCAGAGACCTTTAACATAGTTTCTTTGCAGTGTTCCATGTAGTTGGAAAGCATTAAAAGGTGAATAAGATGGATATTTGGAACTGCCTTCCACAAGATGTGCTGATAGATATCAGCTATCACTATCAACATAAAGAGTTTTAAAAAGGGGATTAGAGAAATCATAAATGGCTTTTGTAATTTAAGGATATAAGTGCAACCTTTCTTCCTATTTTTCCAACTGGCTTCTAACTTCTTGGCAACATTTATTCAAATGAAAGTTGAAAATACTCCAGCTTTTCTAAACCAGTACAGGCTTGTGTACTGTAAAGCCCTTTTCCAGGTGACCTCAAGAAAAGCAGTCAATAGCTGACACCATGGCCACACTTCTTTGGCATAGTAAATTAGAACTTACCACTCCTTTTGTAATTTTGCTCATAGGTTTTGCTTTCCATCCAATACAACCCAACCCCAGCAGCTTCATGACAGATTCCTTTTGACTGAATGCTATACAGATCCAGACCTTAGAAAAGAAGAAGAGGCAGAAACTTGCAGACTTTCTAATTTATATATATATGCATGCATATACCATCTTTAATTGCCCTGAACTATGTTAAACATTAGTTAAATAGGTGGCAGTTCACTATATTAGGGTATATATAAGATATCCTGCTGTGTGGGGAATCCTTTTCTGGAAGGTCACCAGTTTCACTCTTTCTAATTCCCTCACTGGGGAGGACAAGGCTAGCAATGACTATATGCTTATTACAATGGTTATATGCTAAGTCCAGGATCAGGCACTGCAAGCCTTGTGAATTCTAGTAGCTGGAAAACAACGATAGAAGAGGACAATTTTCCTTCGTCCCACTTTGGGTTTTCATGGTCTCTTTTAACCTTTAAATTCTAAGTGCATTGCGAACAGGTTCCCTGAAGGTATGCCTGTCCCATATTGATCTTCTTGTACCCTAAGTATCCCCACCCCCAAGATGGATCACTACTAAAGGCAAGTTGGATACCAGCAGCACAGACCAACCTCAAAGAGCCTAAACCTATAGGACATTAGGTGAAGATTTTTTATGGTTCTCCAATGAGTTTTAACAATTGTGTTTAGTGCTTTTAGATGTTGGCCTGTTTTATTTTACTGGCATTTTATGTGGTAGAATGGTTTTTGACTGCACACCACTAGTTTTATTTTAGTTTTAATAGACCCTTTTCATCAATCTTTATTGTTTTGGATTTTACTGGATCCTTGTAGTTACAGGGCAGCCTAAAAATTAAAAAGATGGATGGATGGATGGATGGATGGATGGATGGATGGATGGATGACAGATTAAAAGAAGAGAGGAAAAGTGTCAGATAGAGGATATATAGAATAAAAGGGATAGATAGATGTAGATATATAGATAGACACAAGATGAAGGAATAGATAAATATTTTGTGTAGCCAGTGAGGCTCTGTTTTAGGAATCCTAGAAAAGTTATCAAGAAGGAAAGTTTTTTTTTTTTTTTAATTATTGTTTCTGGGAACTTCTAGGGAACATTTCAAAGTTAATGTTCAGTCCAAGTTCTGTTTTTGCAGACTGCTGAACACACATACATATATCTTAGCCAAACAGCTTCATTGAAAGCAAATAAATAAATAAATAAGCCAATTCTTGGAATCTAGCTATCTTCTGGTTTCCAATTTGTAAACCAAGGAGATGCACGTGTGAGTATGTGCACGTATGTTTGAGATGGGGAAAGTATTTGTCTATTTTCCAATGGAATTAAACTGCTGGGAGGGGGGAGCCACTAGCTCTGAACAATAGTGGAAGCAATTAAACTTGCCAGTAACCCCTCAACCACCACAACACCTGCTTTCCATCCATCCTTATTAACAAGTCTAATACACAAGATTAAAAACCAGAGATGCTCAGAATCCAAATCTTTATTACCAGCTGGTATTCACAGATGTCAAATTAGGGATTTCAGGTGGGTTACCTGAACCGGAAACAGCCTGCAAAGGAAAAAAAAAACCTAGGCAGTGCAGATCCTACATTTAAAATCCCACGAGAATCTGATCTGGCTGGGCTCAAGTAAAGTGGTATCTTATCAGTATGCAGTACCAAGCCAGAGGGAGGGAAGGCATGGCTGATAAATGGAAAAAGAGGCCTGGCAGAATTCAGATGCACTTGGTATGCAGAAAACCTATCGCTCTCTTGTCCTAAGCAAGGCAATTATTCTACCGTCATCCATGCCACAGACCTTCAATGCAAACAGGTGTCAAATTTGGTATTTAACAGCTCCAGCAATGACATGCATTGTCTTCACAGCTGTGGGAACTGGCACCCATTGTTGTCCTAAGAATCTCTGGCAAGGGAGAGAGTCATTTGCATTATTTTCTAATTGCATGGAAATTAATATGTGGAATTGCTAGCACTGCCGGTCACGGCTGTGGACAGAAATTATCAGTTTGTGTTTTGTTTTGTTTTTAGAACCAGCATCAGGGATGGGTTTTCTTCCATCTTTAATGGCCCTTTAATACTTGCTCGCTTGAGCAAAAGAAGCTATCACTTGACACACATGGCATGTTTAAATGGGACTCTTGATGCCTACAGGCATTTCCAGGGAAGGGATTTGGGGTACCCTCCCATTACAAAGCTCCCTATTAAGAGAGGAGGATGGAAAGGAGACTTGCTGAGCAGAATGTGAATAGCCAGGGATATTGTCTAAACTCCAGCAGAAGAAATAGATATGTGATTCCTTGTAATTAAGAAAAAAGATCACAGCTCCAAAATGGAAGATAAACTTTGTATTCATAAAGTTCCAGGTGAATCTTGATATTCTTATTTAAAAGGGTCAGGTGGAGATGGTGGAAAAAGATCTGCCTTTGCCTGAGGCCCTAGAGAGGTGTTATGAACACGGGATATTCAGCTAGACAGTGTTATTGCAAGGTAGCATTCTGTCTTCCAGTTTCCTGGCCTGAGAGAGTGGTTTGGTTAAGAATAGGAGCCTGGTCACAAGGGAAGCAGGAGATGAACACGTCCAGGATACACTGTGCAAAAGGCAGAAATTGAGAGTAAGAGCCATAAGGAATATAAAAGAATTTCACTACATCTACTTCTTGAATGGGATTGACCCAATGATGGGGGAATACTAGCAGGAACAGAGTCCAATTAATATTAATTCTTTCAACATTCTTGGCTTATTGCTTATTTCTATAGCAGAAATCCCACACACATACAGCTGCAAGAAGGTCTCCACGGAGCCTCTGTCAATATTGTAGCACTTCCTGGAATGACTATGTGACCATGCAACATTCCCTATGTCATGGGAAGGTGAAATGACTGATCTTTTCCTTTCTACTTACTCCATCTTTGCAATTTGTTACTTGTAGGGGAACCTAATCTCCATACCATTCAGAGATTACAAGTTTCAGAGGTCATGAAACCCAAGGATTACTCCTTTCTTTAGCAACATAGTTAAGCTTTGTCCTTACCAGTCTGAGGTGGATTGTGGATCCCCATAGCATATACAAAGTAGAAAATCAGAACTTAGCCTTTTCCTTAATTGTCACCATGGTGTGTTCTTATGGGAATATGCACTATGAAAGTGGTACCGTGGCTTAATTATTGTATCAATACAAACCTATTATCCAACTTTTCTTTGCTATTGCAGTAAAATGGACCATCAATTTCTCAATGGGTTGTTGTGAAATTAATGATTAAAAACTATTTGTGTGTGCGTGTGCGTGTATATGTGTGATTTTTTTTCAAAGCAGGCAACATTTATAAATCAAACCGTTTGTAGAATTTTAGGCTTAAATATAAATTCTAATAATGAAAACATTTACATGGTACATTGACAGTTAATAGTTCCACAAAATATTTACATTTTAAGAATAATTATACCACCCTCATATCCATAAATATTATGTTTCGATAGATTTATTTTAGTATTTATACGCAATAAGTTCTTCAGGCTTCTGGGCTTCTAATTAATCTGGATTTGGGGCATAAATTCTTTATGCCTTGATTAATATCAAGCAGGTTTTATTTAATTAAAGAGACAGACTGGTGAGAGACATTTTAATCAAAAATTTCATATGCATACAGTACATCTGTATTTTTTTTAATGCAGGCTCAGTGCATTAAAAAAAGATTTATTCATTCTCAGCTGTTTTCCTGTTTGAATGATGACATCTCTGTAGTTTGCATGAAGAGTTACCTTCAAGATCTTGTTTTATCTTGTGTTCCTTCCTACCCAGGATGTAAAAACAAGGAAGCAAAATGAAGCAGCAAAGCTGGAAAGAAAATAAAATCCCTTCATATAGGAAGGCTTACTTTAAAGGAAACTAATTGTGCTGGTGATGAAAGATCTATATGGAATCTATTTAAGAATCCATATCTCAAAATGAAGCTACAAGCAACCAGCAAGATACAGAAGCTCTCTGATGCTATGGAATGTTCATAACCATTCTTTTGAAGGTAAAACAATTATACATACAATGTTCAAAAAATATTCAGCTTCTTTCATGGATTTCAATCTATAGAACCAAAGGGGAAGACTCTACATGTGAGGCTTGTGGATTTCATTAACACTCCTCCCCTACCTCCTTGCACACATACACACACAAATCTTTCCCCCATAATTCAAGGATTGTCATTTTCTGTTGGAAAACTGTACAGGTAAGTAAGTGGCACGGTCCTATTAATATCCATATCTTTTTATATTCTTAAAATACTGATTCAGATTTTGCTCAGTTGCTTCAGTTCTACATTTCCTGAGACAAAGAACAGATTGTAATTTCATTGTGCATAGTTCTCTAGGGCCCTCTTCTAACTCCATTTCTAGTAGTATACTTATTACTGCAGTAAGTGTATATATTGATTATAATGATAATACACAAAAGGAAAATGCAACTGTTTTCCAAACTGAAAATTTCTACAAAATTTCAAAGAAGCCTAATGAGTAAGACCTGAGCATGGAGCTGTAATATACCCAGAATTAGGAAATGCTGAAATGCTCTGCCATACATTTGTAAGATTTATTTTTTTATTTGTTCAATTTATATAGCTGCCCATATCACGTGATTCTGGAATGTTGCCAGCACACAACTATTCATGTGGGACTGTGAATTTTATATTTGCTCAGTTTTTAATAGTTGATTTGATAGGAAATGTCATTATAAATCCAGTGTGTCTATCTTTCTGTCTGTCTTTCTTTCATCTATCTCTCTATCTACCATAACTTCAGTTTATCTTCCTTATTAGCATCTTATGTCCCTCTTTGCAGGGACATCCACAACATCATGACTAGGCAATCAAAGCCCCGCCCCTTTTCAATGTCTGCCACAGTTGTGCCCACCATGTTGATGTTATTGAACCTCCCCACACAGACATCTCTCTAAATGGAACTACTCTTCATCTGAGTCCAGAAATGTTAAACTCAGAGATGACCAACCTGAGATTGTCCACTGAACTTGATAGATGAAGGATTGAAGTCTAGTCCTCTCCATCTCAAGACAGATATTCTGTCATTTCTGCCCCATGGCTTTATCTGAACCAAAATTCAATTAAGCCAACTTTCTTGAAATGAGACCATTTTAAGCCAGTAGGATGGCTGAAAATCCATTGATTTGAATATCTTCTATTGAAATTAGTGGGATAAGTCATCAGAGGGGTGTGTGCATTTTGAAAATAATTCATAAGTGCTTAAGAAGTTGCTGGAGCACAGGATTTTTTTTTTTTTTTTGGTCTGCGCTCAGTCATTACTGACCCTGCAGTGACTGCCTGGACGAGTCCTTGCAGTTTTCAAGGCAATTGTTTTCGGAAGTGGTTTGCCAGAGCCTCCTTCCTAGAGCAGAGCCCAGCTGGCGAGCGCAGGAGGCGGGGTTTCCATTGCTTCGCGCCCTTTTCAGGCGAGCACGGTTTCGCGCTTACCAGCAACTGGTCCCGTCTCTCTGTGCAAGGCGCTGCCAGCATTTTTCCTCCCACCGGAGTGAGAGTACCCATTTATCTACTCACGTGAGTTTTCGACCTGTTGGGTTGACAGGAGCTGGGGAGGAAACAGGAGCTCACCCTGTTAACGTGAAGGCTGGACTCGAACCGCCGAAGCGTCAGCCATTTCTGGCCGGCAACTTTCAGCGTCATTAAGCCGCTGCTACTAATTAAAGCAGCCTGTCTTTTTCAGATTTCCACACTAAGATAGGCATCAGCTACACACCCAGATGATGAAAAAATGACAACATCTGCATCACAATACCATGAATCAAATCTCAGCCTTTCATACTTGGATCCTGACATTGGGCACTAGTACATGTTTCAGGGTCTGCACTGGAATGGCACAACACATGTTTCATCACTTGCCCCTCATCTCCCCTGCAAAAGTTTATATCTGCCAGCCTGAAAAAAGTTATAGCTGTTTTAAGTGTTGCATAATGATAGATCAGAGTTCTCAAAGCATCCATGCAGCCAAAACCATTTCCTTTGCTGGTGTCCAGGGTCTCAGATCCCAACCTAATGTTCATATTTTTAAGGATTATTTTTATTACAAACATTCAATGGGATGTTTGGCAAAAACTCCAGCTTCATTTTTATTTCCAAGAGTGCCTCCAAGCTGTATACAGGGCAACAAACAAACACGGTGAAATAGGTGCAACCCAATAGTCTGTTTGGGACTGTACCTATGTGTTTAGCAAAGACAAAAGTAAGCTTGGGTGGTAGAGATCAACTTGGTTTCTAAAGTAAGTAGTGCAGAATAAGCATACTAGCTTGATTTTTGATCAATAGGTGTTATACAGAGGGACACATTCACCAAAGCACCTCCTTGTGAGGGTGTCCACAGCATACTTGCAAAATTCCAAACCAGCTCACTCCTGAGTCAAAAGGGAAGAGAATCAAATCCATGAATAGTCAGTAGCATAGGACTGACAAAGCTTTTTCCAATGAATCTATCTCAGGCCAAAAGACTATTGGCATCATCATGAAGACCTTCCAGTGCACAAATTAAATCTCTGTATTGGAAAAGTAATATGTGAATCAGCCTATAAATTTGAAAGAAAGGATGCAATATTGGATGTTGTTAATTACTTTATTACTGCTAATTGTTTGAAGAAACAGGTGGGTTTGGGGAAGTTAATTAATAGTTCATTATTACAATAGAAATTAACTTGGCAGGAGAGTACATGTGTCATATATTTGCTGAATAATGAGCACTAAAGGGAAGCCAACACAGCAAAGGCAAAAAACCCCCCCTTTCTTCATCTATTTCCAACACAGTACAGAATCATAAATCCTTACTAAAACTGCACAGCCAAAATCTACTTAAAGGTATGTTAAAGATCAATTGGCATTCCCATCTTAGTCTCTGCATGGAGAATGAGATACATGCAGCTTCATATGTTCTCTTTAGAAAGGGCATCACATTTTTAAGCACATCTATATCTTTCAACCCCTTCATGGATCACTGCCTTGTCGTGGCGAAGGGGCTTGTGTAACTCAGTGAAGCCATGAGCTATACCGTGCAGGGCCACCCAAGACGGACAGGTCATGACAGAGAGTTCTGACAAAATGTGGTCCACTGGAGAAGGAAATGGCAACCCACTCCAGTATCCTTGCCAAGAAAACCCCATGGACAATGTTAAAAGGCTAAAAGATATGACGCCGGAAGATGAGCCCCTCAGGTCGGAAGGTGTCCAATATGCTACTGGGGAAGAGCGGAGGGCAATTCCAAGTAGCTCCAGAAAGAGTGAAGCGGCTGGGCCAAAGCCGAAAGGACGTTCAGCTGTGGATGTATCTGGAAGCGAAAAGAAGGTCCGATGCTGTAAAGAACAATATTGTATAGGTACGTGGAATGTAAGATCCATGAACCAAGGCAAGCTGGATGTGGTCAAACATGAGATGACAAGATTGAACGTCGACATCTTGGGAATCAGCGAATTGAAATGGACGGGAATGGGTGAATTTAATTCAGGTGACCACTATATCTACTACTGTGGGCAAGAAACCCTTAGAAGAAATGGAGTTGCACTCATAGTCAATAAGAGAGTGGGAAAGGCAGTAATGGGGTACAGCCTCAAAAACGACAGAATGATCTCAGTGCGTATCCAAGGAAAACCATTCAACATCACGGTAATCCAAGTCTATGCCCCAACCACTGATGCCGAAGAAGCTGAAGTTGACCGGTTCTATGAAGACCTACAAGACCTTCTAGAACTAGCACCAAAAAAAGATGTCCTTTTCATCATAGGGGATTGGAATGCTAAAGTAGGAAGTCAAGGAGTAATCGGAATAACAGGCAAGTTTGGCCTTGGAGTACAAAATGAAGCAGGGCAAAGGCTAATAGAATTCTGTCAAGAGAACAAGCTAGTCATAGCAAACACTCTTTTCCAACAACACAAGAGACGACACTACACATGGACATCACCATATGGTCAATACCGAAACCAGATTGATTACATACTTTGCAGCCAAAGATGGAGAAGCTCTATACAGACGGCAAAAACAAGACCAGGAGCTGACTGTGGCTCAGATCATGAGCTTCTTACTGCAAAATTTAGACTTAAATTGAAGAATGTAGGGAAAACCACTAGACCACTCAGGTATGACTTAGATCATATTTCATGTGAGTACACAGTGAAGGTGATGAATAGATTTAGAGGATTAGATTTGGTAGACAGAGTGCCTGAAGAACTATGGACGGAGGTCTGTAACATTGTACAAGAGGCAGCAACTAAAACCATCCCAAAGAAAAAGAAATGCAAGAAAGCAAAATGGCTGTCTGATGAGGCTTTACAAATAGCTGTGGAAAGAAGGAATGCGAAAAGCAAGGGTGAAAGGGAAAGATATAAGCAACTGAATGCAGATTTCCAGAGAATAGCAAGGAGAGATAAGAAGGCCTTCTTAAATGAACAATGCAAAGAAATGGAAGAAAACAATAGAATGGGGAAGACTAGAGATCTCTTCAAGAAAATTGGAGATATCAAAGGAACGTTTAATGCAAAGATGGGCACGATAAAGGACAAAAAAGGCAGGGACCTAACAGAAGCAGAAGAGATTAAGAAGAGGTGGCAAGAATACACAGAAGAACTATACAAGAAAGATCTTAATGTCCCTGATGTCCATGCTGGTGTGGTCACTGACCCTGAGCCAGACATCCTAGAGAGTGAAGTCAAGTGGGCCTTAGGAAGCATTGCTAACAACAAAGCTAGTGGAGATGACAGTATTCCAGCTGAGTTATTTAAAATACTAAAAGACGATGCTGTTAAAGTGCTGCACTCAATATGCCAGCAAGTTTGGAAAACGCAACAGTGGCCACGGGATTGGAAAAGGTCAGTTTACGTTCCAATTCCAAAGAAGGGCAATGCCAAAGAATGCTCAAACTATCGCACAATTGCACTCATTTCACATGCTAGCAAGGTTATGCTCAAAATCCTACAAGCTAGGCTTCAGCAGTACGTGAACCGAGAACTACCGGATGTACAAGCTGGGTTTCGAAGAGGCAGAGGAACTAGAGATCAAATTGCCAACATTCGCTGGATCATGGAGAAAGCACGAGAGTTCCAGAAAAGCATCTACTTCTGCTTCATTGACTATGCAAAAGCCTTTGATTGTGTGGATCACAACAAACTGTGGCAAATTCTTAAAGAGATGGGGATACCAGACCACCTTACCTGTCTCCTGAGAAATCTGTATGCGGGCCAAGAAGCAAGAGTTAGAACCGGTCATGGAACAACCGATTGGTTCAAAATAGGGAAAGGAGTACGACAAGGCTGTATATTGTCACCCTGCTTATTTAACCTATATGCAGAGTACATCATGAGAAATGCCAGGCTGGAAGAATCACAAGCCGGAATTAAGATTGCAGGGAGAAACATCAATAACCTCAGATATGCAGACGATACCACCCTAATGGCAGAAAGTGAAGAAGAACTAAAGAGCCTCTTGATGAGGGTGAAAGAGGAGAGTGCGAAAGCTGGCTTGAAACTCAACATTAAAAAAACTAAGATCATGGCATCTGGACCCATCAATCCCTGGCAAATAGAAGGGGTAGAAATGGAAGCAGTAACAGACTTCATTTATTTGGGCTCCAAGATCACCGCAGACGGAGACTGCAGCCATGAAATTAAAAGACGCTTGCTCCTTGGGAGGAAAGCTATGGCAAACCTAGATAGCATATTAAAAAGCAGAGACGTCACCTTGCCGACAAAGATCCGCATAGTCAAAGCTATGGTTTTTTCAGTAGTAATGTATGGCTGTGAGAGCTGGACCATAAAGAAGGCTGAACGCCGAAGAATTGATGCCTTTGAAGTGTGGTGCTGGAGAAGACTCTTAAGAGTCCCCTGGACTGCTAGGAGGTCAAACCAGTCAATCTTAAAGGAAATCAACTCTGATTGCTCATTGGAAGGATTGATAATGAAGCTCAAGCTCAGATACTTTGGTCACCTAATGCGAAGAGAGGACTCTTTGGAAAAGACCCTGATGCTGGGAAAGATGGAAGGCAAAAGGAGAAGAGGACGGCAGAGGATGAGATGGCTAGATAGCATCACTGAAGCAATGAGCATGAAATTGAGCAAACTCAGGGAGGCAGTGAAAGATAGGAAGGCCTGGCGCAATATGGTTCATGGGGTCACGAAGAGTCGGACACGACTTAACGACTAAACAACAACAACAAAAATATCTTTCAAGAAAGATTTGCACTGTTCCTAGCAGGTGAGATAAATACGTAGATTTCACAGATGGGAACAAGGAACTTGTTCACATCCTGTTCTGGTCCTTCCACTTCCTGTTTTTGGTTTGATTAAACTATTTGCACTCTAAAGCTTGACAGGTAGAGTTGTACCTATCCCCAAACCCCCATTTTAAAACCGCCAATGAGTCCCGCGTGCAGCTCAGAGGTATTCACGTAAATAACAATGAAGCTGGAGGTTTTGCAATAGTTTCAGAGAGTCTACTCAGGTCATGTTTGAGGTTCCATCTGTGGATATGACTCAGTAGGTTAAATAGGATAACAACTCAATTATGGAAATTCTACCCAAGGAAGTGGGGTTGCCACTCCACCCATGTTGTCTCATTTTGGACAAACATTAAAAGTGTATTTATTTTCCCAGGAGTTTTTGAGGTTATAATGCCAAAATGTTCCTTAATTTGATGTCCATTGCATTATAGTTGATACACACAGGAGCAGATCCAGAACCCATAGCAGATGGCAGCAACTAGTCAGAGTTGTGCTTTAAGATGGATGGTCATACAAATCTTTTAAATAAATGAATAAATAAAAGAAAATAAAGATTGCCTGATCTTGAAAAAGTTCAGAAGGATTAGACCCAGTTAATACTTGGAAGGGAGACCACAAGGAAACTCAAGGGCTGTAGGTCAGATAGGGAAGTCAAAAAGAAGGCAATGGCAAACTGTTTCTGTATTCTTGCCACTAAAAGTACCTGGATATGTCCATGAAGTCACCAGGTTTGAACTTAACCAAGTGAAGGGAAGTACAGAAACCCTCCTGGTTTCATCCTCAATTTCTCTCTTGAGGATACCATCTAGTAATTCACCTGTCTACTGAAGGAAGTGCAGTAACCTATCTTGATTTGGTCCAGTGCAGTACCTTCAGACATCACAGGGAGTACTGATCCTTTCTTTTGCCATTAATAGGCAAGAAATAGTGTTTAGCTCTCCTGCAAGAGAAGTGGGCCAAGTGCTGCATATACTGTAATTTATTTATTTGGCTGATAGAATGGTTATATTTTTCATTCTGATTTCCTACTAAAAACAAAACAAAACATGCAGGCTAGCATAGACAATTCAAACTAGATTGACACTATAATCTGTATTAAAAACCACAATTTATATCCTGATATATATTTAAAGATATTTATTTAAAACATCTCTCAATTAGAAAGGTGAGAACCATTTACAACATCAATTAAATGAAGCCAGCAAAATCTAAAAGGGAAGCCAGGTCCTACACCTGTTTCTGTCAGGAATGGGGGGTGATTAGGGTGCTCAACTAGGACTGGAGAGAGATCCAGGTTTAGGTACATCCTAAGTCACGGAAGCTCAACATAGGTCAGTCATTATTTCTCAGCCCAACCATTGTTGGATAACTGTTACATGTTACATGTGGTAACTGGGGGAAATTTGTTGTATGCTATTTTGAGCTTCTGGAAGAAAGGTAGGATATGAATGCAATAAATACACATATGCATACTTCTGAAAACTGAAAATGCTAAGGGCAAGAAATCCCACTAAGTACGAGAAACCATCAACACCCCCAATTCTTTATAGATACTAGGCTAATTTCATTGTGGAGTTGGGGATTCAGAAGAAAGTTCCTTTGCAAGTTCTTGTAGGATGGGCAGAATATGTCATGTTTACATACTCTAATATCAAGCCATGTACAGTTTTCTAGGTCATAACCAACAACTTCAGTTCTGCTAAGAACCAAATTGGCAACCAATATAGCTAAAATAAGAGTGTGTTATATGGTACAGTCTTACCATAGCAATTGCTTGTAAATCTTTCTGTAGGATGTAGAGATTCTCCTTTTGCATGTTAGTCTTGAACAGGAACACAGGTCTTGTAAAAGTCTAGGTATTGTTGGGCTCCAGGTTTCACCTACTTCATTCAATGTAGCCTGCAGTCAATGGCAATGGATGCCATCTTCCATCAACATCTGGAAAGCCATTATTTTTCTACCTTTGCTGTAGAAGCATAAAAAGAAGCATGAAAGCTCTTCAATTTATTATTTCCTCGCAGTCTTTGAAGATGTTCCATTCAATTTTGTAGCAAAACCCAAACTGCTCCATTCTCTTCTTGTGTGATGAACTGTATCTGAAGCATGCCAAGGAGCAAGGCAAGGCAAGGAAAACATTTTTTGTGTGTGTTTTCTATAAATACACTTCAGAATGTCCAACCTCACTCCTCTAGATAGCATAAGATTATACAGATGAGGCCTAGTGTTAGGAAGATTAAGAGAGACCAAATGTCAGTCTTAAAGCAGCCTGTGGAATACAGAAAAAGCAGTCCAATTATCTGATCATTCCAAAGACAGGGATTTGCACAGGCCTGATTTTTATCAGTTACGAGAGTTGATAGCATTTTCGCTTCTCAAATGGAAGATATTTATTTTGAAGTCAATTTAATATAGAACTTTCATTTATACAGTATATCCAAAGAAACACATGATTCAGACAGCCCATCAGAATTATTGGACAATTATAATGAACAAGTGAGACTGGCACCAAAACTCTTACAGCCTGGAATGCTGTAGGCTCAAACTACCTTTTCTGTTATGAGCCATGGATTAGATTGCAGAATTGATCCTTACAGTTCCATAACTTTGAAGTCATAAATAATTAAGGGAGAAATACCATATGGATATAGCCATCAAGCTACCAAAAGATTGCCTGAATAAAAGCAGCTTTTCTTATAGCAATGCTGGAAGAATATAGGCTCACTGATGATCTTCCAGAAGAAACTATTTTCCAGCTGAGAAAGGTAAATTTGCTGCTTTGAGAAGAGATAGATTATATGAATTGTATTAATATGGTGTCAAAATCTATCTTCCAATTACACAAAAGCATGTTTTTTCTCTTTAAAAAATACTTTTTTTTCTACCTTGGAATGTTTTAGATTTTTTGTAGAAGTTGAGCACTTTTAAAATTACTATACTCTTGGTATTGTGTTTGTGTTAATAGTTTTATTTTCCCCTCCCCTTTCTAATGCCTCCTTGGCTACCCATTTTTTCATTCGGATCTGAAGAATCTCAGCGACAATATTTTTCATTCTGAATGTGAAAAATCCCAATGACAAGAGTTCCCTTACAGTACCTTCTCATAGAGCTTCATTGAAACATGGAAAATCAAGGAGGATCAAAGTCATGTGAAGAACAATTGCACAATGAAAGGCAGGGTACTTATTCCCATGTAAATACACACACACTTTTAGCCACCTTCTAACCAAAATAAGAGCAAACACTTGATGCTTTATCTCTTAGAAAAACCACCCCAAATTACTCTCTTTTGAAATAAATAATCAAAATCCATTTATTCTTAATCCATTTGGAGAAAAAGAGGTATTCAGGATAGCAGTAGAATATAAGTCCAAATCAAACCATGTATGGTGATGGGGTTCTTTATATCACACATAAATAAGAAGAACGTAGGCGTCCAGTAGGCTTTGCAGTGACTTTATGCATGAGGTCATTGCACCAAGAACACAAATTATGAAGCTTGCTTCATTTGTCAGATGACATCATGTTGCATGTAACATTCACTCCCTCCACCCACAGATAATAAGGAAGGAATATCCTTAAGCAGAAAAGTAATTTATGTGTTATGGACCATTCTTAGATGTTTAGTGCTGAGGCTTTTGTAGAAAGCAGTGCTCCTTAAGGTCAAGACAATTACCATGCTGAAAAGTATGGACTTATCTTTATATATATACAACTCTCTCAGCCCTTTTCTGATCAGAAACTAAACAGGGGCTTGACTCAAGAACACTGTGGTTTCTGCTGTGTAAAGACACAATATCTTTCCTCTGGGATGGATTAGAAACAGGCTTTAATTTGGATCCAACAGATAAAACCCATCTCTTCAAACTAATCCTACCTATTGTTTACAGCTCTCAGCAGAAGAGGATGTTTCTACGGTTTTATAAGGCATGTTCTCAGAGAACAGGAAAGACTCGTTTTAGAGATTAGATTTAAGGCTTAGCTTTCGATGCTCTGGATGGAATTTCTGGCTAAGGGTTCCCCTTAAATTCTAAATATATCCCATCTCCTTCCCATGTGACAAAACCATTTTTGTTTTCTTAGCACAATAGGCGCTCAAAGTTAAAAACAAAACTCCAGCAAAATGTTCTGTTGGCTGGTTTTGCCAGCGACTGCAAAAATTACTAAATCCGCTTGGCCTGCTTCTTAGATTACAATACTGTAGTTATGGAATCTGACTATATAATGAAAAGGGGATTCATTCCCATGGCAAAAATAGGGAGCAACAGTGGATGTCAGATATGGAAATTGCTATATTGAAATAATCTATCTTATTCAGTAGTTGTCTACAGGGATTCCAGTAAGAGTTTTCCCCAACCATTCATGAAGATGTGAGCAATTAAATCTGAGATATGTCAGATATTTGCTTTCCTGCCCTTCCCTAGAAATTCACCCATGAGTGACTCAAGGCATAACAAGGAACACACATGAATAGGAAAGGAAGCAAAAAAAACCCATGATGGGTTTAATGCTGTCAGGAATGACATCTAGCAGTCCACCATTGAAAGAAACCCATTGAGGGACTACACTTACTTTTTTCAAATGCATGAGGGCACAGGCATTTTCTTCCAGCTTTCTTAAATTCTTGAAGAAAAAAAAAAAGCTTAAAGCCATAGAGACAACTTCCCTTCTTCAGTGCTTCTTGGAATGACCAGGTGACCAGAGGCTGAGTTTCCTCTTCTCCAGAAACAAATAAATAACGGTTGAGCCACCCACTTCATGACCCTTGCAGAAATACTGGCTATGGTGAGCTACCAATAGGTGTAACTTGTTAAGAGAACTATGAAATTCCAAAATATATTTCACAGTTTTCACAAGCTTGTGAAATTAATTTGTTTCCCCCTCCAAATAACAAATTGTTAAATACACCCTTCAGAGACTTAAACATAGTTTATAGATCAGCCTTGCAAGAAGAGTAGAAAGCCTGAATTTGAAAAATTATTGGAAGTATATGACAATGCAAAATACATATTTGTCTATTGAAACTCTTTCTCTTTCTGCAGTCCTTTAAGAAAATAAATCTCTTTGAACCAGGCCACTTTCCATTTATGCTACCAAAATTTCTTTGCAGTCTTGACAGTATAGTTATACAATCCACAGATTTTATGTACCATTTCTCATATATTTTGAGACACATAGGAAACATCAGCCAACTGAACATTACAGCATGTAAGCATTATTGATTCTCATATTTTGTGACAGAAAGAAAAGAGTGGGGTGAAATTGAATACAGACCACTTTTGACATGTAATAATTTATCATATGAAGATCATATGAAGTGCCTGTCCATTGCACTGTCTAGTTGAGTCCTGTTGACTCTGTGTACCACTTAACTATTGAGTGTTCTTTCCTAGCCTTAATTCTTAAGAAAATTTAACTATAAATTCTGGAACTGGAACCCTTTGAATATTCTGATCATGATCTATTGTACATGTAAGCTTCTGTTTGGTTATTACTGATGGGAAGGATATATCTAATTGGCCAATAGGCACATACAGTAATTTAGGTTTTCAAATGTTTTGCCATGGTAGTAGGGATAGAAGTCATGGAGAAACTTGTGTTGTATCATTACTATAACACATGAAGAGATCATGTATGGCATCCTATTGTATCTATCATGTAGTGAATATAATCTTACAATATGTGAGCAAAAACACTGTGCTTCCTGAAAAAAAGACGGTTTGATCAAGCAGTTATGACTATAAAAAGGGGGAAATGCTCATCAATTAATAGTTGGATTTGCTCAGAGAGAGGAAAAAAATCTTACCTTGGGAGAATTTATATGTTGTTGTTCAGTCGTTAAGTCGTGTCTTACTCTTTGTGACCCCATGAACCATATTGCGCCAGGCCTTCCTGTCCTTCACTGCCTCCCTGAGTTGGCTCAGTTTCATGCTCATTGCTTCAGTGATGCTGTCTAACCATCTCATCCTCTGCCATCCCCTTCTCCTTTTGCCTTCAATCTTTCCCAGCATCAGGGTCTTTTCCAAAGAGTCCGCTCCTCACATTAGGTGACCAAAGTATCTGAGCTTGAGCTTCATTATCAATCCTTCCAATGAGCTGTCAAGGTTGATTTCCTTTGAGATTGACTGGTTTGACCTCCTAGCAGTCCAAGTGACTCTTAAGAGTCCCAAGGTGATGTCTCTGCTTTTTAATATGCTGTCTAGACTTGCCATAGCTTTCCTCCCAAGGAGTAAGCATCTTTTAATTTCATGGCTGCAGTCTCCATCTGTAGTGATCTTGGAGCCCAAATAAATGAAGTCTGTTACTGCTTCCATTTCTACCCCTTCTATTTGCCAGGAATTGATGGGTCCAGATGCCATGATCTTAGTTTTTTTAATGTTGAGTTTCAAGCCAGCTTTTGCACTCTCCTCTTTCACCTTCATCAAGAGGCTCTTTAGTTCTTCTTCACTTTCTGCCATTAGGGTGATATCTTCAACTGAGGTCCTAGATTTCTGACCTAAAGTTTTGTCCCTGGTGGTGCCACTGCTTAGGGCAATGATCCAATGGTAGAAAACACTCACTGGAGAGATAATGGGCTACAGACAGTAATTCCACACCCTTGTAAATTCTCTACCATCTATTCATTCTTGTTCCTAACCTAATGGTGATTTTCTTAAAACTAACTGTAACATGATTTTTCAGATTTAAATTTTTATGAGGGCTAAAGTTATTCCATTATTTCTCAGTAACAGTGCTATTTTTATTAGTTCCATAATACGTCTCTAGTCATGTGGAAAAGCTCCACTTCGGCACACTTTCAAAAATTAATTTTTATTTTTGCTTTGTTATCCAGATATCTTCCTGCCATATCTTCAAATATAATTTCCCCCATTCCATTCTGATAGCTCTTTTTCTTTGTTTCAGTGGGCAGCAAGTTATTAGGAAGTTTAAATTTAATAAAACTCTTATGATTGCTTTCATTGCAGTCACCTGTCAGATAAATTCTACTCTCTTCTTCCTTGTCACAGGAAAAGTAACTAAGAACACTACTGCACTTCTCCGTAATAAGTGGAATTCTAGTCAATTGTATCCCATGTGGGCAAAGCAAGTTTGTTCAAGGTTTGCTGCAGAAGCACAAAATCTGGAGAACTTTATTCATCCTTCCTCCCTAATACTTTCAAAGGTATTAAAGGTATGAAAAATACCTTGAGATGATGCAGTGTTCCTGTAACAAAAATGGATCTCAGCAACACAGATTCCTTGAATTACCAACACTGAATTTCTCATTGCAAATGCAGGGCTCACACCCTCTTCCTCCGCTTCTCTAGGACTGCCCAACGAGCCAGTAGAAGAGGTGAGGAGGTAAAAAAAAGTGGATTTTTTTTTAAAAAAGTCAAGACGGCAGCTGCAACCAGACAATGAAAGCCCTGCCCCTTTTTAACATGCTTCAGTTAGGCTGTTGCAAACTTTTTTTGACCATCCCTCAGAGACACCTCTGTTCTGTGTTCCATTAAAAAAACCCTTAAGTTCTTTTTGTTCCTTTCACTTAAAGCATGTCTTTAAGATCTTAACAACAACAGCAACAAAATGGAGTCACACAATGTGAGAGGGGCAGCTTTACAAATCGCATAAATAAACAAATAAAGCAAACTTCTCACCTCAGACCAAAAAACAAAAGATCACACTTCTCATCTAGCTCCAGCTGTTCCAAGCTAGGACAGTGCCATATTGCATCGTCATATCAAGTGCACATACTTAATGATCAGAGGAGAAGGAGAAGCTCTGATTTATCAAAATAATAGTTAAATATGTGTTAAATATAGTCAAATATATGTAGACCAAAAAATCAAAGCTCTGGGTTCTTGTGGATGAAACTTTCAGTTTTACTTTTCCTTACTTTTCAAACTTCTTTTTACTCCTATTTTTGTTCAATTTATTAAATAATGAAGGAAGTTCTTAGGAGAACCCAAATTGAAGCCATTTCTCACGCTCTTCTCCCTGATGTGAATTGAGCTGCCATCATTTCCTGGCTGGTTACAAGTAGCCGCCAACAGGTAGTTGCAGTTGCCTTCATTTAAATGCAGGATAAAGTTCCTGAAGATCAGATCTGTACAACAGTGGAACTGTTTACCTATGGAGGTTGTGGGTTCTCCATCTCTGGAGGTTTATAAAACGGGACTAGAGAGTCACTTCTCCTATATGGTTTAATTGTTTCTCCTACACATTGCAAAAGGCTGGCCTAGATGATCTTTGTGATCCCTTCAAGCTCTACAGTTCTCTGATTCTGTGTGAAGCAGGGGAAGAGAAATACACAAGGAAGATTTCATGGGGAGAAAAGAAGCTCTTCATGCAACGTTCTGATATGAACAGTAGACTTGTACTTGGTGTTGTCTATAGCAAGGGTCAGCAAGATTTTAAGTCTGATTGCATGTGATGAGACGGCTACCTACAAAATAGATGAACAAATGTAATTCTTCATATGCCTCAGCAGGTGGCAGGACCTGGATGTCTGGGCATGAAAGCTAAGATGGCTTGTCAGTACTATGGTGGGAGACCAGTCTGGAATACCAGAACTGCAGGCCATATTAATTTTTTAAAAAAAATTTAAAAAAAGCAATGGCAAACCACTTCTCTGTTGCTGTTAAAAAAGAAATTTTCATGTATGTATCCATGAAGTCACCAGGAGGATAATAGTGTGATGGGCATACACATAGGTACATGTGTAGTTTGTAGGGAAGTCAGTGACTACTGTTTTGCTGACTCCCAAGCTATATCTCCAATGAGCTTGTAGTCCCTTGTAGCTTTTCAGCCTGCTCTGGAGAAAGGCTAAAATGACATATTTGAAGGCTTTCTCCACCACATCCTTTTTTCCTGCCAGTCCAGTCTTTCTCTCTGAAAAGAGCTTTAACTCTTGCTTGCTTGAATGAGAATAGAGGCTTTGACTCCATTGGAGATTGGCTTCCAGAATAGCTGCCCAACTACTACTAGCAATAAATCACACCATAGTGATGCAGACTCAGTTACCAGCCTGGCCTCCATGTTCTGTTCTGACCACGTTCTAACAGGATCTAAGAACATCCCCCATAGCACCAGAGGAACCTACCTGTGCTTATCCTCCAACTGGTGTCTACCATTCTTTGTCAGCAATGCCTTACTTTATTTTACAGCAGGCAAACTGGTGGAGCTCAGATCTACATTTGCCATCACGTGGCAGTGTGCCCAAATCAGTAGGGGATCATTTCAGTTCCCTTTGTCCTTGACCTCAAGATGACAGTCCTTGAGAAAAAGGAATTACAAACATTTTTTTAAAAATCTCAAAACAATTGAAGTGGAATTCATTAGAAGATTTGACTGTCTTTTGGGGTTTGGTTATCAAGGCTTCTTATCAGACAACATTTGTTTTGTTCTTCAGTGCAAGAATGTCTCTGTCACACCTAACAATCTACAGCTTATTCATAACTCCTTTTAACATTCCACTTCCTTTCTCCCCCTTGCTCCCATAGGATATATAGAACATGCTTTCCCAGGACTATGCTCGATGCATCTAATGAAGGTGGCTGTAGTTCATGAATGCTTATGTGATCATTTGTTAATTTTTAAGATGCCACAAAACTCTTTGTTGTTCTTGCTACGACATTTTTACTTCACAACAACATTAATCTAAACTTAGGAATTGTGAGTCCTGTGGAAAGCGGAAAGGGAAAAGGAAAAGAAAAAGAGATGTATGATTTGGTTTAGTCCTAGTATTAAACAATCAATGTCCTGATGGCATATAATTTTTAAGCCATGATAGTAAAGGTACTTCATTCTAGAAAACCTACTGTTTAGCAACGTATGCATACACACAGAGTCCCCACTCCTGGTAATTAAATTGGAGCATCATCAAATAGAACCAGAGTGGTTTAGTGATTAAGGTGTTGAACTAGGACTGGAGAACCCAAGTCCACCTTTAACCACAGAAACTCATTAGCCAACTTAGGGCAATCACTGTCTTCTCAGCCCACAGGATTGCTGTTATGAGGATAAAATGAAGGAAAGTACCCATATGCCTTGAGCTGTTGGAGGAAAGGAAGGATATAAATTTAACATTATTAAATCAATCACTGGGCACAAATTGGCTCAAGGCACTTGCAATTGAAGCCTTGGACTTTCTCTCTACTTTCAAAATAGTGTAGGTTTCGTTGGGTGTGTTGTGTGTTTGCACTTTTCATCCTTTCACACCCAAGCCTAAGGTAATGGTTCCACTCTACCAAAGAATAATTGTGTTGACAAACTGATTCGTGAAGGTGTTTGAAAAGGGATTAAAACTACTCTGAAATAATACCTGTTCACTTGCCTTTTCCACTTTTTCTCTATTGGGACACATACTTAATTTTATTTATGGGCAAGAAAATGAGTCAGAAAAGTCATTCTTCAGTCTTTAGCATGAAATTTATAAATGGGCTAAACTGCTCGCATTTTGTTTGTCCCTCTCATAATTCTTCAGTGTTTGTATTCAAAGACAACACATCAAAGTCTTTCTTCAGATAAAGTTCACATGTTTAATATTCATGGGGGAAGGAATCAGGGACAAGGAAGGAAAGTGGCACTAAATGTTCAAAAAACATTTGTTAATATTAAAATAAGAGCAATCAAGTTCGTGGATGATGTAAAATAGCTCAGAGAAGCATTCAGATATAGGTTCAGTAAGAAGTTATGTGCCCTTTGTTATCAAGCCCTATGCCAGCCTCCAAAGTCTCCTTCATTTAAACAGAGGTTGGAAGATATCAAAAAGTATGTTATTCATTATCTTAAATGAGGAATATTTTTGTCCCTATGAAAAACGCTGACCTGACAATGATTTCAGGTACCTGTAAAACAAGTTAAATCCAAAGTAAAATTTGTCTTTCAATTTGCCGCTATGGTAGCACTGGTTTCTTTCAAGCATAGGAATGAATGCAATAGGGCAGGTAGAGGTATCTGCCTGGTGGTTTGTGAATGCTTGGGGGATTTAACTGGATTCTCCGAAATCCTAGAGCAGGCCTGGCATCACCATATAGTATAGATTACAGAGCTATCTGTCAGCATTCCAAAGCCTACCTGAAATTTAATCCAGACAAACAAAATGACTGGTGGTTGATAGACCATCTGATTTTTACTTCAGGTTATATCTGTCTTGGATGGAATTGCATCCTTGCTTAAAGATCACACCCATCATTTGTGGTTGTACCCTGATGCGGATACTCCTGTGGATGTGGAGATTCTCAGTAAGAAATTATGTCTTCTCCTGGTTTGGCTGTATGTCTGCTGCAACTTTGCCTGATATATATCCCATAAATATGTCCAGGCTAGACAATTATAATAGATTCTGTATGAGGCTGTTCTTGAAAACTACTTAGACACTGCAACTAGTTGCAGATAATCAATGATGCTAACTAAATTAGACAACAACTGGTTCCTGAACAGGTAAGGTGGGGTACAAGTCGAGCATAAGGCAATAGAGCTGGTGAAACCAGTCAGTTCAGAGGAAGCTTCCTGCAGGGGGTCAGGGAGTTCTTTGCCCCTCTTCCAGCTCTGCCCTGTGCTTAATCTCCAGGGTTTCTGGGCTGGCACCACCAGAAGCTTTCAGTATTCTAAGAATACTGCCTGCCCCATCCTGCCAAAGGCTGGGCAGAATGACATCTCAACCTAGAAAAAAAAATTGACAGCCAAGTTCCATGAACTGGATTGAATTGGCTAGATAACAGCCCTGCAAATGCTGTTGTCTGGATATTAATTGGTCCCTGAGAGGTCATTTTGTTACACTACTACAGAAGAGCATAAGAAATGGTCTTGCATTGGCCATCTAGCCCAATCACCTAGGGATTTTTGAAATGGCAGAAGTCATTCCTGGAAGCTCTTCAGAGTTGATAAGGTACAAGGCTTTTACCAGATCTGAATTCAGGGTTAGGCCCAGAGCAGTATTGCATGTGGCTATTGAGCCAAATCCAGTTCCACAGCCATGGAAGATCATCTCTCAGACACTTAACAGTCTCATCTTTCTTGCCCATTTCAGACAAATGGTAATATCAGGATTATCAACCAATCAGCTATGAATATACTAGCTTGAAGGCTACCTTTTCCCTGCATCACTAAGTGAATCAGATTTCTTTTTCAAATGCAATCAGCATGTCCACATTTTCCCATAGTCTTGTAAAAGGAAAATCTAACGAGTTATTTCTTTGAGACATGGCTACAGGTACAAACATAACATGAGGACGTTGGTGTACTTAGCACATTTTAATTTATTTCCTCAATCTTAATTAAAAAGTAGTCTGCATTTGTCTGCAAGGTGTAGCAAGCCTGTTATTCAAACCAGGAGAGAGAAGTGAATGAAAATCATACAGCACAGGAGATTTGTTCTCAATCACAGAAGGGGAAAATTTGTCTTTGTTCTTTGTTTGTGAAAAGTCACATTTTCTTAAAGAATTAAACTGATGAACCACCATTTGAAATTACACCAATTTATCAGATTATTTATTTATTTATCTCAGTAAAAAATAGGTTTTAATTTAAAGAAAAGCAAGTAAAAGGCAAAATCCATTTACTCCTTGCTCTGGAGATAAAAATGACAGTTCCAGCATGTTCACTGACTGAAGGCTCGAAGAAATGCAGATAGAAGCACAAGCTGGTTTTAAAAAGCACGTTAAATACTAATTTATGTCAAAGATATTTTATCTCCGCTCACCATAATCTTTTTCTTTTTCACAGCATGCTCAAGCAGAAGAAGATAATAATTATACTAAAAGACATTGTCTTCTCCTGTCAAAAACTAGAAAATTATGAAATAATACAGCAAAGCAGCCAAAAACACCTTTCTAAAGATGGGGTGGGGGCTTTCCCTTATGCACACATTGCTCATTTTAATAGTGAACTCTGTTGCTAGGGCTATTGGGTATAGGTTGGAAATGGTGCCATTAGGAAAAATGGGGGGTGTTACTATGCTCAAGAGAGATTAGAAATACAATTAAAGAAAAGCATATACATAACCTGTTGGTTTGTTGAATAACAGCTGATTGGAGTTTGGAACAGGTTGTTCCAATCTTGTCGGAAGTGTTCTGAACTCAAAATGTGTTCATTTTGAACTTGGGACACTTCCAGCATAGGCAAAAAACAGCTCTGAGACATTTCTGATAAGGCTGGAACAGTTGTTTTGAACTCAAAATGGAGTATTTCAACTTGGAAATATTTTAGATTTAAAACATTTTGAACCCCACTAATATACAAGTCAATATGTATGTAGTTGGTATGAGTTTAGCATCTGTTTATATTCTGCTATATTTCTTCATCTTTCTGCAATTCTGAAAACAAATCTCAAGAAATGTACATTTATTTTTGTGCATATATTTTCCAACATGTACATTATGTACGCATAGCTTGTCAATACACACAGCGCTGTGCAAAACTCTCCTCCTACATAAGCATTTTAGTATGAAATATATACAACTTAGTATGAAAGTTATAAGTGATTTAAAATTGAATATTTGGAGAAAGGCACCAGGATAATTGTGTTCTGATCCATACACAAATCCAGGAAGTGCAAATGAGGCTGCTTCATTTAAAAACTAGTCTTAAATGAAATACTCTACCATCCATAGGATATGTTGCAATTTATTGTTGCTTTCCCACTTGGATTATGGAGTGATCTCCTAGAAGCTGTTTTGTTTTGCTTTTAGATTAATTCCTGTTGCCCAATCATCATTATTAAACAACTTTGGCCAACTGGGAAGAACTTCTGTTCACCTCCAATTCTCCCCATATTAATGCTGAATTTTCATTTTCAAGACTCAGCTTGGTGCATTTGTTATCTGAATGTGTGCTACAGGGTCCTCCATCAAGTCCTGCATTTGACTTGAAGGAAGGGAAGAAGAGAGTCCATATGTCTTGGGATTGCATTAAATCCATATAGAAAATTTTCTTCCCAATGAATGAGCAAATAAATGGCCATGAGCTTCGCAAAAGATAACTTCTAGTCAAGAAAACAATTTACATCCAATCCTATACTTTCCTGAGCTCATCTGTTGGTGGTGTTCATCCTTTCACCCTCACCAACAGGCTCTGGCAACCCTTGGAGTATGCAACTTGGTTCAAATCCAATCTATGACAGCCTTGCACTTTTTTACATATTCCATTCTTTCATATCCTTCTTACAAATATTACCGATATTACTCTATGGAATTTTGTACCATTCATTTCAGTCTCTTTCTATAACATTCCCACTGGATCCGTAGTGAGTTCTCCTACTGAATTCTGTTGCTTCTGACTCTTTACACAGGGTTTAACTCTCTTTACTCACTAAGGATGATGGAAAGGGAAGGGAATCGTCTTCTGATGACTTAATTGCTCATGACTTCCAGGTCACGGCTCAGCACTAGCTGTCACTTGGGCAGAAACCTAGACTTGGTCCAGGGAAACTTGGGTGCCAATTCATTCAGTAATGAATGTCTTCAAAGGACACATCATTATATCTCATTCACTTCTCTCACTGGATTGCTGTGAGAATCAAATCAAACAATCCTTTGTGAGCTCTCTCATCTCCTGAAGAAAAGGGCAGGATAGAAATGAAGTTTTCAGCAATCATAAAGGCAGCATTTAATAAATAGAGCTAAAAAGAGATACTGGCTTTCTTTTAGCCCTATTTATTTAACAGGCATCTACTTAATTTGCATCTCCCCAATGTGTATGTAAATTGAAACAATTATACCTTAATATTTACTCTTTGAATTTTGTAAGGCATTTCCCAAATAAGAGAATACACTAAAATGACTGAGTTAAGGAAAAGCACTCACTTACAAAAGAAAGGGTGTGATACTTGTGTTAGAGAAAATCTGCTTGCATGTATTAATAAAAGTTCATATAAGAAATGTGTGTATCAGGAGAAGTACAGTACATAGGAAAATGATTGTTTTGTGCCTGCTTTTAGTGGATTTGTATTTAAGCATGAGATGCTACACATAATTTCTGAAGGCACATCTGGAAATTTCAAACTATACATAGGTCAGGATATCCCTCCCTCCCTCCCTCCCTCCCTCCCTCCCTCCCTCCCTCCCTTCCTTCCTTCCTTCCTTCCTTCCTTCCTTCCTTCCTTCCTTCCTTCCTGATAGTAGCATGTTATTGGAAGTTTGCTGTCAGACATTTTGGCTAGAAAGTTTGGACATACTGAGTATATCTGTGTTCAGACCTTGCTGAAAAAGGCAGCACCAGACATATAAATCAAAGGAACTGGTTACTGGTATGCAACCCATGTTCCTTTGCTGCTGTACTTGCAGCTTAAGCATCATGCCGTGATGCCCTTGAAAGATGCCCGTCATCAGCAAATGGTAAATCAGATACGCTCCCAAAATAAATCTGTTGCAGATTAACTTAATTACCCCAAAGCTCTGAGGAGCTTCAAGGGATTTTACAGCATAGCACTCATCCTGAAAAGCAAAATAACATGCTGCAGTGACAACACACACATCTCCCCATTATGAGGAAATCAAATTTAGCAAGAGGAAATCTATGCCTGTTTGAATCTTCAGGAAGGATTATTAGTAACAAACTGCAAACTTCATAATTGCCCCCCCAAAAGAGTTGGTTAAAGAATGATTCATAAGGTAGCATGCAGGGTTAATCATAGAGCAGGCTCACTGAAAACCCTAACTTAGTCATAAACAATTGAAATCAGTGGGATTTTACTTAGTCATGATGCATTTCAGTCTTGTTTATTTCACTGAGTCAGTTTAACTATGAATATGCATACAGCTAATTAGTAACATTTATAAATGGAAATGCAGTGGTCTCCTTTTGATCTGAGTTGGAAACTATTTAGCCAAAGACATGCTCTTTTAGGAAAGTTGCGAGAGTTACCATACTCCTCAAAATTCAGATATCTTGAAGGATCATTTCAAATCATTGTTCTTTTTCCCATCAAAAAGAGATGCTGATAACACTTTGTGAGAATGTAACCAAATAGGAAATATAAAATTCCACTGGCCAATTCAACTAGGCAAGGAAATCAATTAATTTTTCTCAAGATTTTCAGTCTGATAATCTCTGTCCAGCTCCCCTAATGAGATCAAGGCATCTCTGCTTATGCTGCCCTCAAAGCTGATTTTAAAAAGAAAGTACAGTCTCTGACCATAAAAAGTAATTGCTTGTCCCTACCTTATATTATAAGATCTATACCATCCCAATCAAACATAGATTTTGAATCTTTTGTTTGATACCATAAAACAGACAATGGTTTCTTTAGTTAAGCCATCCATATTTTACTGTATATAGTATGATTTGCATGAAAAAGCCTCCAGATTTATCCCTCTGCATAGGGAGGGTTCCCTGGTTTCCAAACTGTGATTTGTGAGCTTTTAGGGGCTGGAAAGGTCTACAAATGTAGCAAAATATCCCCACTGCAGATTATCACACCTGAGGTTTGAATAATGAGGTCGATACTGGAATATCTCTGGTTAGATGGGGGTAAATACAGACTTGGCTTCTTTTTTTTTAATAGTAATTTTATTAAAATTACAATTGCAACAATAAGAACTAATACAAACTAAAAAAGTTAAAAGAATAACAAGAAAAAATAGAAGGTGCAGAAAAGAAAAAAAGAAAAAGAAGGAAAAAATAAGAATATAGTAAAGAAAAAGAAAATAAGAATATAAATAAATGACTTCCCATCTTCATCACAAGTATAAACAATTTTAGTAACTTATCACCTTCTCTTAAAACACAACAAATTATCTCTTCTTCCCATATCCCATCTCTTATCTATGAATAAATATTTAAAGTATCTTCATTTCAGTCCTGATGTCAGCAAAAGTCCATTAAAGGTTTACCTGAGATAACAACATATCGATTTTAACCTTGATCAAATAAACCAATTTTATGTTCCTTCCTTTTACTTTTAACAAACTTGACCTTTAATTCCTTCCAATAATGTCCTAGAACTTGATTTCTTTTCATTTTTTCTTTCTCCTTTCTCACAAAATTCTTCAAAACTTTAACAAGTCTCTTTTGTAAATCCAATATAGAAAAGCTATCCAGGTCACTCTCTTGGTTTGTTATTTGTATATCCCTTTTAATTACTAAAACACCAGCCAGTTTCTTTTGTATGTTCAGTGTAGCATCTTTTTCCATATCATTCTTGTAACCTGTCATTTTTAAATCTACTTTCAAATCAGTCTGTCTTCTCAGGCAAAACTTGTTCCTCTTCCATAACATCTTTTAAACAGTCTCTATAGAGGCAGATATTCTTAAAATTAACTTCTGGGTTCATTGTTCATAAATATCCTTCAGTACATCCAATGTTAAAGTATTTTGCTCCATTCTGTATTAGTAAGTTAAATTTAAATGTTTTCTCCTTCAATTGTAATCTTTAGTACCTTCTGGTTTCCTTTAGTGTCCAACCTTCAAAGTATCTATCTATCTATCTATCTATCTATCTATCTATCTATCTATCTATCTTTTAAGTCCATTTGTAACTTTCCAGAATCAAAGTTCTAATCACCTTTTTGCTGTTTATTCCAAAAGAATTTTTTTAAAGTCCTTAAACTTGTATTTAAAACTTCTTTTGCTAAGGATTGAAGGAATTCACTCAGTGTTTTCAGACTTCTTGATACAAAGGTTCCTAATAACTGAAAAGTAGTTAGCAAGCAATTTTCAAAAGTGATTAGAAAAAGAAGAATGGGAACCCAGTGTCCTTTTAAATGGGCTGACTGTGGTTTGAGCAAAAATATAGCTATTCCTCGTCTCCCAGAGCTCTAAACCCACCAGAGACTGATGTCTTGTGGTCTCCTCACAAGGAGCAATTGTCTGGAGCACTTGTGGGCAATCTCAAGTCCTCTCCTTGTCTGGAGAGGAATTACGAAGAGCTGGTCTACTCGCTGGCTCTTCATTCTGCTGCAGTTGTCTTCAGTTCACCATTTCTTCCCCAGAAGTTCCCAATACAAACTTGGCTTCTCAAGATGATGATGATGATGATTTTAACACAAGAGCTTTCATCAGTTCTTCCTTGAACTCCTCTTAAGCTGCTTTGTTCTACAACTGGAACCTTTTCTGGTATGCAGCACTAAAAATGGTTGCATTATGGTCTCTTTTCCTCAAGTCTAAATTTCTCCTCTGGATAGCACATATGATCATAATCATTATGACTGGGGCATATTTCCTGAGACTGCTTAGGTCAATAAGAAATTTCTTCTCAAAAAACTTTCCACTGGACTCTACATGATGATGACAAAACAAGGTTTATTGCAGGAGGAGGCAACCTTGGTCCCAAGATCACTGCTTCCCATTGTCACCATTTTATAATCTTTGGAACCTTCTGTTTCTTCAGAGTGAGTAGTGCAAAACATGTGTATCATATATTATTTATTTACTGATATTCATGTTCTGAAGAAGTTTCAGGAGAGGTGTTTTGGAATATGCAACCCTTTACAGTAGCAGCATCTGTTTTTAAACTTCCACACTAGCCTGAAAACAGATATGACTGTTTGAATGAGTTGACTCCTTAAAGCAGCCATGTCTGTTTTCAGGCTACTGTGAAAGCTTGAAAAAAGGGATAGCTGCTTTAAAGAAATACTGTCTTTATACACCTACACTTCATAAGCACCTCTTCTGAATTATTTTCACAGATGATAGATGGATGGATGGATAGACAGATTTAATTTATATACATTTTACTCAAATGGCATAGCTAAGAAAGACCCCACAACTTCCTAAAGAAATCCAGCTTTTCTCACCTGTATGAAATATGCCATCATTTTGCAACTCTATGCCTTCCTCTCAAATACTGAGAACAGCCCTTGAGCACTAAAAGATCACCCATGCTTGGTCTACTGGATTTTCTGAACAAGATATTAAAACACCCCCTTCCCATCTATTCCAAAAGGCTTGCAAACTCTCTTTCTCACTTTTTGTGTTCCAATAAATGCTACTCCTTTCCCTCTCTTCTGTTGCAGGCATTTGTCTTTGTATGGTTATTGCCCTCTTCATTTGGAAAGCATCTATTAAAGCATTTCACACTAATAAAGTGCTGTCCATCTGGCAAATTTTATGAACGTTAATTATGTCTCATGCATTACTGAAGAATAATAATGATACTAAATATATCTTTTTTCTAAATCCATTTATAGCTCAACGTCAGATGCAGCTGCCTCCAGCTGCATGAAATTACTTTAAAATGCAGTTAAGCTTTATTTATATATATATTTGTTTGAGATGGGCTTGCCTGCCTGCCTTCCATCCATCCATCCTATGCACATCCAAAAACAATCTTATTCAGCTTTCAGTTAGGTGAAGTAGGATGCTGCCCAGTTTAATGTGAAGACTGGGTCAAAGTAAGGTCTGTTTCATACAATTTTTGTTACTTTCATACCATGTTTCTTCCAAGTAAGGCAATATATGTAGCACTTCCTGATTTAGTTTTTCCCCCATCGTGACCTTGTGGGGAAAGTTTGGTTAAAAGAGAGTTGCAAACCCAAAATCACATTTCTTCTGGCTTCAAAAATGGAAAGAAAAAAATAAAAATGAATGGGGAAGGACATTTACAAAGGAGGATTATGAGGCAAAGAATAAGTATTCCCTTTTGAAACTTTTAAAACAATTCTATATATGCCTATGCTTACAAAAGGGAGATAATGCACAACCTCTTGCTAAAGCAGATGCATGAATGAAGTCTACCTTGGCTTACTTGTGGGCAGGGTTCTCCATTGTGTGGATCAAAAAGTCCAGGAGACTCCTCTGCCTGTGGGCCAGGTTGTAATTTCAGTGGAATTATTTGGACACTGAACAGAAAGTTTTCAGTCAACAAGAATGATTTGGCATACAAATAGAATTTTATAGGGAATCAGATTGTTGCTGCAGGATTTGGTGTCATAACAGCTTGCATTTTCATTGATTAAAAAGAACTTGCTTCCTTATATTGAAGGAGTTGAAACTGCAGCTTCATTGAACATCTCCATCTTTCTGTCTCTCTCTTTCTCAAAGGATGTGCAAATCTGAATCCTAAAAAAAGGAAAAACCAACAAACTGGAAACAGAAGATACACAAAGTATGCTTCTCTTCAAAATATCATTAATATTTTTGTTTTTGACATTTGGTATTGATTCATGATTTTAGCAAGCTCCAGAGCTCCTTTTTGTAGCTTTATCCTGCCTAATTCTAAACAAACTGCAAAATACGACATTTGTTCCATGTTTAAATATTGGATATGCGAGGCTGAGCTTTAAATTGACTGATAGAAATTATCCAGGCTTAGTTCAGGGATGCTCATCAGCTGTCAAAGTCAAAAGTGAACTCATTCACTCAGTTCTGCCCTTTAGAGAATAATAATTATTTTGAATGTTCACTTTTCTGATTACAGTAGCAAAATCAAGTATTATGAAGGACAAATCAAGGTTTAGGCTAGCAGCAGGACAATAGATCAACCACCATGTTATCTGTGAGAAGAGCAAAATGTAATTATTCACCTTATTTTTGAAGTATTGCAATTATGTTTATATTATTGTTGTTGCTGCTACTCTTTATATAAGCTGGGTTGTTTTTCCTGAATGGGATATGAGTTTCTTCAGCTGTTCAGGATAATATTGAATATTTTTCACTTTGTTCTGTTTACCTTGTACAGTGTATGTTCACATTGTATGGTATTATTTATTCTACTTTTATCATTTTTTTTAAATTGCCTGGATTTCATTCTGTAAACTGCCCTGAGAACTTTTAACAGTGACACAACAGTTTTAACATAACAGTGCTGAGATGAAAGCAAATAGATGTCTGCCTTTGAAAAAAAAAGTAATCATTGAAATTAGCTTTAATGTTAGAAAATCACCAGTCATATATTTTATACAACTCGGGCAACTAAAGCCCACTACCATCCATATGGTGTTACTGAAATTCTCTTTTTTATTCTTCCTGAGAAAACCTTTATGGTGTATGTATCTTTCTTAGACATGTCCTACTTTTTCCAACCTTTCCCTATCTGGGACTCTCCCAATATGTTGGATCAGCTCCCACAATCCATAGACAGCATGATTTAGGTCTCCACTGGCTAGGTATTATGGGAGTTAAGCCCAATATGCTGGGAAGGGACCAGATTGGGGAAGTATGTTTTATTCCCAGGCAGAAAATTCATGTTGTTTCACTTCAACCACTTCCATTTTCTTTCTTGGCTACAGGAATGCTCAAGGAATTCAATCTTGGCAAACTTGTATATGTAATCTTCTTAATTTAATTTAATTTAAATTAAATATTTATTAAATTAATTTAATTTAAATTAATTATTTATTAAATTTATATGTCGCCAGACTCCCAGAGACTCATCTTGATTTGCATCACTCCAACTATTGTAAGAAACAGAACCTAGTTCTCAGGGAAGTCCACATGAGAGAGAGGTCAAAAAAGATCAAGAGGGCACATGTAAGGGAAAAAGAGGTAAAGCTTCAATTGTGTGATCATAACCATCATCTTGATCCTTTGAACCTCCCTGTGGATGCCCTAGTTAGTTTTTTCCTACATTTTGATCTCTGCGATGCAGGAATTTTAATGTAATATGTAGACAAAGAAACAGCCTTTAAGATTATATATTCAAATATCTAATCTGGAAAGATTTTTAAAAAATAATCACAGACAATTGCAGAAGGGGAAGAGAAGAATGGCAAAGTATTATGTGAAAATCTGAATTCTGTGGTAGTGCAAGTGATACAGATCTAAAGCTCAGAAGAAAATCTGTTGAACAATTGTTGAAGATCTCTATAGAGAGGCAGCCCACAAACCCACCAGGAAAATGTTGTCATTGTTAAATTGCTCTGACTATCAAGACTTTTCTTCCAGTGGTTCACTGTAAAGCATGAGAAACCATCAGGCTTTAAATGCTGGCAAACAACCTAGCAGCTTGGAAGCAAGCTTGGAAGACTTTCTATGTATGGATCTGACAAAAAAAGAGAAGAAGAGGCAAAAGAGGAGAGATTTGAAATTAGATTGTTTTTCCTGCCATGATGCCTGGCTATCTAGATCCATGCTATTTAAATTTAGCAAGAAAGAGCCAAAACAGCTTAGATAATACAAGTTTGTTTGTTTTTTTTAAGTCAAGCAATGTACAACCCAGAAAGGAATTTCCAAATTTTAACCTTCTTTCACCAAATGGTTCCTATACTCTCCTTGTCCCATTTCTGGGAGGTGGGAGATATGACTGAATGACTGATGCCCAGTATAAAGCATTCTTCTGATTGTTGAGTTTAAAATAGAACCCTTATCAAATGTGTTATAGGTATTATTGATGTGCGTGTGTGTGTGTGTGGTTATACTCTTTTATTTCATGGATTCTGAAGGGATTATTTTTATTTAATTTTATATGAAGAATTGTAGCTTACTTTTCAGCCTGAATAGTGAGGAGGAAGAGAAGGATAAGAGAAGATGAGAAAGGAGGAGGAGGAGGAGGAATCTTGATATCTGAAAAGACCTGAAAAGAGAATAATGATAGAATAAAAAAAATCATAGTTTCACATAAAACATTGTGAATTAATTGATTAATTAATTGAGGCCCTCTGTAGCTTTTATTTAACAATTATTTAACTAAATCCCATTTTGAAGAAATTATCATTATCATCATCGTATATTTTATATCACCACATTATGAAATGCTTTTCAACATTTGCAAAGCCGATGAAAGGAGTTGGAATATATGGATCAGGCTAGTCAATTTGTTTCAATTTTGCATCTTCAGTACAGAATGTAATAATATCTAACTAAATAAAAATAATATAAAACTATATTTATTAACAAGGTGGGGGGAAGGTAAAAGCAAAATACCCATTCATCCAACATTCATACAAAGCCTGGCGAAGAGACAATCATCAATAAATGTCTAAAAAACTGGTGCTTCAGGCCTGCAGAAGCACAAATGTGGCATTTATCTGCAACATCTTGGGGCCATTTTGTCTTTTTTACAGGACTGCCCAGCACATGGAGAGGGCAGCCTGGCAAAAACACAGCTGCATTAAGGCATTGCAGAGAGGTCCCATGATCCACAATTATCTTTTGAAGGTAGAATCCAAAGTGCTACACAATCTTAAAAAGCACTTCCTGAAGTTCTGAGCCTTCCAGAGTGTAGACACTTCAATGGAGAAGATCATAAACAACATACTAAATTAATACCTTACTTTTTTATTTAGCTGGTCATTCTTGTATTTCTTTCTTACCATAAACTCTTTGAGAGTTATACAGAAAGTGGAGGGAGAGATTTCATATTGACCTATGGACTCCCTCCTTCATACTCTTGATACTAAAGAAATCAGTCTTGCATGTTTTGCCTTTTCCCTCCCCATGGACATTATCACTAAGGGAAACAGATGTGATATCAGTGAAGAGTGGATTAGCAATTATACTAAATATTCTACAGAGTAGTTCCTCTGCTGTATGGTTTAATTTTCTGGAGTTTCCCATGGTGAAATATGCTTCGGTCTGGTTCCTTGTTTGAGTTTCCTTCAATTTTCCCCTCAAATTCTAAAGATTTTGCAATGCAGTTTTTTAGAAATGCTAATTTCTGTTAATTTTTTAAAAATCACAAAACTATGTAGAGTATTAATGGAATTGATTTACAATGAAAATTCAAAACTGGAAAAAAAACCTGTGTAGCCTGATTCATATATTCCAACATTGGCTTTGCAAAATAATCCTTATTAATTTATTTCTTGGGAATATTGGAAACTGAGATCCAGCAATATAGTCTTGAATTACTGGAATCTTCCCACAGCAGGGCCCTCTCTGTCTCAGCTCTGAAATGTTGGAAATCACTTATTTCGGAGATGCATTGGTTCCATCTTTACTATCTCACCAAAGGCAGATCCCAGCTTTTCATTAGTGGAATCTGCTGTTCATACTTCCATGCATTTTATGTTTGTTTTCTTTTTAATTATTAGGATATTGGACTGAGCTCAGGATTACACAAACTCAAGTCTCTACTTGACCCAAGGAACTCACCATGTGATTTTGGGCCAGTCCTACTCACTCAGCCCCATTTAACCTCCACAATGGTGGAGGTTAAAATTGAATCTCTAGTTGCCCCCAGAACTGCTGGGGAAAGGCAAAGGATAAATCCAATCAATTAATTAAATGTTAGTATTTTAAATTGTAAATGAAACTTATTTTAATTTTAAATCAATAAATAATTTTAGGGGAAAATCTTGTGCTCCTTTTAAAGGAAAGGGTGCTACTGAACGGGATACCTTTCCATCTCACTCACAGGGTTCTTCTTGGAACAATGGCTAGAATCTCCACCAACATTTCTGCTCTGTCTGTCGTGGGAATCTGCCAGGACCAGTTTGGAAGAAGTTTGAGCTCCACCAGATGGAGAGTCTCCTTAGCCCCCAGGACACATTCAGAAGGGGCAAAAACTATGCCATCCCTGGGCCTGGTGATCTTCTTTTCCTTATTTCTGACAATGATAGCAAGAACATGGAAGAGAATAAGTCACTGCTCATCTTCCATAACAAGACTAAAGAAGTAGTCATCCCTCTATTCATATGATTTCAGTGTAAATGCAAATTGACATTCTTAGGAGAATAATAAAGAAAAAGTACTGCAGTTACAAAATACCACTGTATGGCAGTCAAAACCTCTCTCTTTCAGCCCTGAAAGCTGTTTGTCCAAGAACCTGTGTTAGGTTAGAACATGGAAGATCTCCCTATATATTGGATATATCCCATGCATCATAATGACTGTCATTTCACAAGTTGAAAACAGTGAACTCTGTGGACTCCTGGTTCTTCTGCTCACCCACCTCCTTTTCCTTTACAGTTACTTAGAAGGATAATCATTTATTTACAGAATGAAGCTGGCATTTAGTCATTGTCTCTTGCAGATAATGTGGTGCCTTTATCAGGCTGAGAGACAGAAAATCCAGCCAGACATTGTATGTCTTGTACTCTCCAGCAGCAAGGAAATGCCATTTTTCTTATCTTTATCTCCAATGTTGTTTTCAATGAAAAGTTGACTAAACCTATTTGCATGTGCCTACAAGTGTCCATCAATCTCCATAAAGTAAAAGCCTTTGCAAAACTTGGAAGTTTTTTTTTTAATCCAACATATTCTTTTCTCTGCCTCCCCACCTGATAGTTTCAAAGGAAAGAGCAAGAAATTGAGATAGAATGGAGATAGAATGGAGATACTATCCTAACATACAAACACTTAAGCAGGACTGGGTCTGATTAGTACTTGGACAGGAGACCACTAAAATATCAGAGTTGTAGGATAGACTAGAAACTTGAAAAAATATTCTAGAAGGCAGCAATGAAAATTCACTTTTATAATGTTGTCAAGAAAACAACATGGATTTCACAAGAGTTGAGCTCAATTCAAAGGAGATTTTTTTTTCTTTTTTACTCCTATTTGGTAGTTGGTTGAACAGTTATTCCATAATAAGAGGATACAAGATTTTTGGAGTTTGACTTTTCACTTTCTTTGGAGAACTGAAGGCCGTATTTCAAATGTGGTGGAGCCAGGTTAAAGAAGTGTGCAGGGTCAAGATGTAAAAATAAGCTTGATCTAATTAAAAGTGTACATTTAACATTGACTGAAAAATAATGACATATTATTAATATGATTATTTAATCATTTTCCCTTTCTGCCATGTTGAAAATAATAATTTAGTAAGTGTTGGATGTCCTATGGGACCACATCCAGCCCATTCAGGAAATACAGGTTGCCCTGTGCATTCCTGTTCTATGCCACATGCATGGAAAAAGTAGAAGAAAGCTCTCAGCTGAGTAATTATGGTAAAAAAAAAAAAAAATCTCATAAATGTAGTCTAGTTGCTTGAACTTGAATTGCAAGTCTCTTGTAGGCAGTTGAACTCCAGCAATGATCAGTTACTAAGAACATGAAAGCACAGGGTTAGATTTCTTTCTTCCTAAGCAAACAGTTAAAGGGAAAATCCTGAGTCCACAAATTATATGTTGAATATCATCCAATTAAAAGCAGGGCACAATCATTTGAAAAAAATGTGCAGAAATTATTATAGGTTTCTTCATTGATACATAGATGGTCCAAGTTCGTGACACTGGCACATTAGCTGAAGTGCATTTATTACAGCTTTTTACCCAACCTTTGCAACTTTGATTTAAAGTCATGCATTCTAATATGTTTTGACAAGTAAATTGCTTGCCTTTTTTCTTTGATAGCCAACCATATAAATAATGCATGCATAGTAATAGTGCAAGCAATAATGTAAAAGTCAAGTAATGCTGCACACACAGAATGTTAATGATAAAGGTGCCCTATCTGTTTCAAAGGGGGAGGCATTCTGAAAAAAAGAGAGATGGTTCAGACCTTGCCATCTGGAATGGGCATGAAGAACGATGAAATGCACTGACGCTGCATTTTAAATAACTAGCCTGGCCATATCCTAGAACAGTTGGCCTGTTTCTTAGAAAAGAAAAGGCTACTCGGCGCTGAAACTGCAACCTCAGCATGTTATTCTATTTGTAATATTGCAGGAGGGGCTGGCAAGAATGTTTTCTAGTCCACACCATCAGTGATACAGGATGAACCAGGTGTGGAGACATTCCCACTATTACTTAGAAGCACTGGAAAGTGGTTGGGGACAGAAAGGCATGCCCCGTCAGCACTATGCAAGTGTGTAGTTGCTGATTAGCTGTGCTTGGATAAGTTATCAAGAGAGCCATCAAATGCTTTTGCTCAATTGATAAAATTACCTCTATGCTCCCAACAACTATGAGTTTTGCATAGAGAATTTGACTACTTCCAGTAGTCTCATTCTGCATAGAAGAATTAGGATTGCATCTCATGGCTCCTAGTGAAAGAATGGGTGTGTGTCTGTGTGTGTGTGTGCATGCATGTCTGTGTGTGTGTGTCATGTGTGTGTGTCTGTGTCTATATATATTTCAGTGACTAAACTGATACAGCAGAATTAAAATTATCCCATGCCTGCTAAATACACCAAGGGATAAACAAAACAGACTAGGAAATTTCACCAGCCTAATAAAAATTACCAGATGTATTTCCCCTGATATTCTTTTATTGTTTCACTGGTGGAGAAACTTTATTTGGCTTAGCAGACAAATTGGGAGTATGCAGTACCCCTTTCCTTCCAAAAGATGTTTGTCCTAGCCAGGAATGTCTAACCTTCCCTTGATGTTTCATGTGAGATAAAATTAAATTTCAATTAATATGCACAATGAATAAAATAACTGGGTTTGATTTATCAAAGATATCTCTATAGGAATGTTCAAAATAAGAAACTAAATATGTATGTGTTAGAGGGGTCTGCAGAATCCATGCTGGCTGGAGAATTCTGGGAGTTGAAGTCCATACATCTTAACGTTGCCAAGGTTAAGAAACACTGTTCTAGTGTATCTAATACATTTTTCCAAAATCTGGCGGAAACTAACTTAGAACATATCAGGCTGAAGAAGGCTGATCTAATACTTAGCAGAGCTGTGCACATCTTTGATTCAGAGATTTGATACAAAACCGATTCTATCAAATCTTTGGAACTGAACTGATTTTTCTAATCCGACTGAGAGTTTAGATTCAGTTCTCAAATTGAATCAGTCATCTCCAGATTGATTTGCCTTCAGGTGTCTGTCCTGCTATTGTTGCTTGACTAGATCTTTGGATCCTAATAGGGAAAGAACTAAAAAATAAACTAGATTCTGAGGATTTTTTATTTTTTCAGTTAAAACAGAACTAACCATTCTTTCGTAGGTTGTGAGATTCATGATTAATACTACATGTTCTTGAGATCAACTCTGTACACAGTCTGTTTAATCATACAAGAAAATAGAGAAACGTGGTTCAAAATGTGATTAATAGCCCAATAAATATTGCAGATGCAATGGGACGTGCAATTCTTTTGTTTTGAATTTTTAGTGCAAGATCTAGACTGCCAGCAGGTTTTCTTCCTAATGAATTTATCACCATATAATTTAAATGTTCATATCTTCCCAGAGAAAATGTATGATTAACCACTTTTAAAAACCCCACATTTTATTCTTTTAAACAATTGTAGTAAAAAGCATCACTCTTCTCTATCAATGATGAATCTGAATGGGAATTAGACAGCTTGGGGACAGTAATTCTAAATAATCAGACGGAATGGATAGGAAGTTTAAAAATATATAATTTTGTTGAAATGATGTTGAGATAGAGATGGGGGCTTTCAACGATATTCCCACATATTATATGCAAATCAAATTTGACACAAAAATCAGATTCCATGCATAAAACAGGGAATAAAGTCTAGATCAAAAAGGACTACATTGCAAATTCTGCCTTCCCACAGACACGTGTTGCTCAAAGAGGAACTATCTAAGTCACATTGCAGAAATCTCTAATAAATGAAAGGAATTTCTCAAGCATTTGATGACGTACTAATTCAAAGAAAAATATTAAATAAATCATAGTGCACCATCTTTGGACATGCAAATAGAGACTTTTCCAGTGTCCTCTAAGGTAGGTTCTGCTTATATGGCTTTTGATTTCTTCGTGTTTGATTACCACATAGTTGATAATTAGTAATGGCTTCACCAACCTCATCAGTGATGATGATTCGAAATAAGATCTCTGCCTCTGATATTATATCCATGCAGGGATATCCACAGAGGAAGATCAAAATCTTCAAGATGGCAGATCCAGGGTTGCATTCAAAGCCCTCTCCTTTGGTACAGTATATGCACGCAACGTACAAATATACGAAAGAGGTGGGGCTTCTATGACAACACCACATCCGCCATCTTGCAGATTTTGACAAACCACTTCTACCTCTTCATGGGGTGCCTATTCATATAGAAAGGCCATTTTATTAGCAAAATCAAGTAATAACACTTGTGTGAACAAGCATGCTCCCCTCCACCTTTGGTAGGTGGCAGAATAAGAAGAGGATTTTGCTGAACAGAATCTGTAGGAGCAAATTCTCCAGTAAATCAGAGGGCCAGTTTGGTGTAGTGGTTAAACACCAGGTTAGAAACTGGGAGACTGTGAGTTCTAGTCCTGCCTAGTCACAAAGCCAACTGGGTAACCTTGGGCCATTCCCTCTCTCTCAGCCCTAGGAAGAAGGCAAGGGCAAACCACTTCCAAAAAACCTTACCAAAAAAACTTCTGAGACTAGTCCAGGCAGTCACCAGGAGTCAACATTGACTTGAAGGCCCCATATCCATCTATCTCATCTATCACCTCTTTCAGAAGGAGCTGTGGAAAGAAAATTCTCAGAAGAGAGGTTTGCTATTCATTTATAACGGCAGACAAAAGTCATAAAGGAGTCATAGAGGGACCACCTCTCCCTGGCTACATCAGCACGTCCCCTTAGATCTGGCAGGGAAAACATTATAGTTTCCATCCGCCAGGGACTTACATTTGGTGGGCCCCAGGAGGTGGGCTCCAGTAGTAATGTATGGCTGTGAGAGCTGGACCATAAAGAAGGCTGAGCACCGAAGAATTGATGCCTTTGAACTGTGGTGCTAGAGAAGACTCTTAAGAGTCCCCTGGACTGCTAGGGGGTCAAACCAGTCAATCTTAAAGGAAATCAACCCTTATTGCTCATTGGAAGGATTGATACTGAAGCTCAAGCTCAGATACTTTGGTCACCTAATGCGAAGAGAGGACTCCTTGGAAAAGACCCTGATGCTGGGAAAGATTGAAGGCAAAAGGAGAAGAGGACGGCAGAGGATGAGATGGTTAGATAGCATCACTGAAACAATGAGCATGAAACTGAGCAAACTCAGGGAGGCAGTGAAGGACAGGAAGGCCTGGCGCGATATGGTTCATGGGGTCACAAAGGGTCGGACACGACTTAACGACTGAACAACAACAACAACAAGGAGGTGGGCCTTCTCTGCCGTGGCACCTGCCTGTGTGGAACATTCTCCCCCCAGAGGTTTGGTTGGCTCCATCCCTCCTGATGTTCCAAAGTCCCTCAAGACCTGGTTATGTCACCAGGCCTGAGAGTCCCAGGGAACCAGAGACATGTTTAGATGCCTCTATTTATGAGGTGGACACACTCACTCTCTCCATGTATTGTTTGTGTATTTTAAGTTTAATAATATTTAATTTTTAATACTGATTTTTTACATTTTTATATGATTCTTTTTATATATCCATTGTTTTCTTTGATTATTGTATGCCGCCCAGAGTCACTTCTGATGAGATCGGCAGCCATATAAATTTGATAAATAAATAAATAAACAAACAAAGAAAAGACTAAGAACTAGAGATGCTGGAAGGATGTATATATGGTTTTTATTGATAAAATGAACATATTTGAGTCTGGATCCAGTGTTGTTTTTCTAATTTTCTGCTTTATATATGGACAGTAATAACTGGGAAGAGGAAGGATTTTTATCAAATATTCTCAAGGATTAATTTATTTTAAAATATGTTTATATAAATAGTATATACTTGTCATGTCTGTATGTCCAGTGAGTGAACTATAGTAAAAACCACAGGGTAAGTGATTATTAGAAATTAAAACATACATAATTATGTAGCCTAGTCAACAAAGTATAAATCAAAGCTGAAATAAGAATAATAAGTAGTTAAATTTTAAAAATTAGAAATTCTCCAACAGCTCAGGGAAAATCAAGAAAAGAGCATTCTTTCTGGGGAAATTTCAGCCCAGTTCTTACAAATATATTACCCCTAGAACTTTCTTAGATGGCTTAATTTGCTGGACTGTTGTCATCTGAAGAATAGTGTTAATAAATCCCAGTGCCTGCATATTATTTTTTGTGTTGTAACTCTTCTTTTTATATCTTACCTTTCTGTTTGCATAAACACTCAAGTCTGCTTACAACAGTTAACAAATACAAATTACAAAACACAATAGTAAAATCCTTGTGAAAACCAAAGTCAACAATTAAAATTGGGATCTTTAAAGTACAATTAAAATTCTTACCATTATTTGGCCTGCAAAATTGTCATCTTTGATAGCCTAGCAAAGACCGAGAGACCAACAGATAAGAAAATAGACTGACAGACAGATCATATTATCCAATAATAGACTAGATTTAATAGATGCCTTTGCACACTTGTCACAGACATAAGGTAAACAATTCACATTAAAATCTGATCCTTTCAAATGTAAGACTTTATTTTCACTATTTTCACAGCTCTTTGTATGCTGTTATTCCTGAAGCATTATAAAGCACTGAAAGTGTTACTGGAGATCAGAATTCAGTTTCTTCAGTATATGTGTTTTAATATGAGAACCAGAAAGATTCTAGTCCTCAGCCTGAGAAAACAAGCTTGAAAATGGACAATTTCTATTCATATCAGATATGTAGAGTTGAAAAATGGTATTTCTAGTAGTTATGAATAAAAGGACTGTATCCCCTAGAAAATTAAATCATAGAATCATAAACTTGGGAAGTACTTCGGAGGTCATCTGGTCAATCCTCCTGCTATGGACAGGACTTGCTAAAGCATTTTGGACTATCCCGCTTCTGTTTGAAGACTTCCAGTAAAAAGGAATACACCACTTAATGAGACAACCTTTTCCCCTGGTTGGCAGCTCTTTGACTGATTATGTGCTATCAAGTTTGTGTCAACTCTCAGCAACCACACTGACAGGTTTTTCTGCAGGATGATCTGTCCTTAACCTGGTCCTTCAGGTCTTCCAATGGTGCACCCATCACCACTGCAACTGAGTCCGTCCACTTTGCTGCAGGAAATTCCTTTTAATATTTAACCCAAATCTACTATCCCATAGTTTCTGCTCACTGGTTATAGTCTTGCCCTTCAAGACATCAGAGAACCCTATGACAACCTTTTAGATATCCAAAGATTGCTGTCGACTTCTCTTTTGTAATTTAAACATGTCCAGATCCTTTAACCATTCTTCATAAGACTTGGTTCCAGTTTCTTCACCATTTTGGTAGCCCTCTTCTGAACCTTCTCCAGGTAGTTAATTTCCTTTTTAGGAACACATCTGAACACAATATTCCAAGTAAGACCTGGCCAACACAAAGCAGGGTCTTCCTGTGATCAGGACTGTATGGTTCTGAGAGTACATCCCAAAATAGCATTTGTCTTTTTAATAGCTGCATCACATGGTTGGTGCACATTCAACTTGTAATCTACTGAAACTCTCAGATCCTTTTCAAGTGTACTACTTTCTGTTTTGAAGATAGATCCAACATTTGCTCCTCTTCAGTCTTCTGGGACTTCCCCAGTTCTCAGACATCACGCTTAATGGTTTAGTGATCACCTCAGCTAGTTCCTTCAGTTTTCCAAGATGTAACTTCATTTGGCCCAGGAGACTTGAATTCATTTAAATAAGTTAAGTGTTCCTTTACCCTCTCATTTTCTACCCTGAGAGGCAGCTCCTTCCTTCTATTAGTGCCATGATGGAAGGCATGTGGCATCAGAAGTTCTGGAAGATGCAGACTCTTCCTTTCCATTTATTTTCAAAGGAGAGCAAATACAAAAGCAATCCACTCAAGTTTTTTCTTCTGGAACCAAACACAAAAGTTCCTTCATCCTCAGTAACCTACACAAACTTTCTGGAAGTATCACAAATCTGTCCTTTCAACCATCCAGGCATGTCATCCAAGAAGGGGGTGCTGGTACTGGCCTGACACATGTCAGTTAGAGCACCTGTCATCTCACCATCATCCACTATCCATTCATTCCTTTCTGCTTACAATTGATTTACAGACTCTTTGTCTTTTCTTTCACTTCTGAGGCACCCAAACAGACTGTTGTTGTTGCCAGGAGTATCTCTTACAAGCCTCAGCTCATTCTGCACTTCGGACTTTCTGACACAAACCCTTATTCTTTGGTTATATCCTCTCCTTCCATGTTTTACCATGTCTTTTCCTTTTCAGCATTTTGGAAAGCTCTGTGTCAATCCACATTGACCACTTTAGATATCTCCGTCCCCCCCCCTTTTTTTTTTTTGTAGTAAGGCTTGTTTGTAATTACACCTTCAGCATCTCATTTTGCAGATTTCCCATCCTACCCAGTCACTTCTCTACTCCAGGATTTCAAATTACCGGATCTCACCTACTTTCTGTCCGACTACATTGAAATCTACTCTTCTGGAATCCAGTATGAGTCTGAATCTTGTCCATTCCTCTTTCCTTGTTAATGTAAAAGTCAATTACATTTGCTGATAATACATACTTGATGTACATTGCAGAATTCAGCATTTCATTACAGAACTGGAATTCACGAGATGAAGGTAATGCAAATATATTTTTAGCTTAAAAGAACACATATCCCCTGTTGTATCCTTGATCACCAAAAAGGAGGGAAATGTCATGATACTTTTCTTTTCCTGAAAAAAGAGCAATAATTTCACAGTGAAGAAAACAAACAGTGGACAAGATCTTGAGTAGATCAACTCTTGTGTAATTCTTCAGACAGGGTGGTTCTCTCTTTTTTTTTTTCCTTCTCTCTTGAATTTTATAGAATGCCTACAGAATATTAACACTGTGGAAGAGTTTGTTCATGCAGACTCATTCTCTCTCTCTCTTTCTCTCTCTCTCTCAAACACACACACACACACACACACACACACACACTCTAACACAGACACAGAGTTGTGCACTTCCTATGCTGGAAAGGAGTCCCTTGTGTTTAATTTAATCTTTTGTTTACTTGTACAGGTAGTTTAGCCTGCGCTGACATCTGTTTCATTTTGACATCTTAATGTAACCCTCACAGACATGTTTTGACAGTGCTTATTGGTGCTGTGACAGTTTGGATGTCTCTTCCCACCCCCTCAGAAACTTGCACACATCCTGCCATATTGTATTGAAACGAAAAGGCTGCTGCAGTTACTCAAGGGTTAAGACTGGGACTACTCAATAATTACATTGCACTTTCAATCTGAAATAGTTGCAAGACCAGTATCGGAGAGGGGACATGGGGTTGAGGAAAGAAATGGGCAAAGCTGCTGGAAGTAAGGTGGCTAGTTGCAAAGACCAACAAGGGACCTGTTTATTTAGTAATACTTAAGAAAACAACACTTTCTACATGTATCATGATTTAATTTCAGACACTTCCCTGGAATGCAAGAAACAGAATGGGAATGCTACAACTTCCTTAATTCCACCCAATTCAGATTGGGGTGAGCGGAGTTTGATGCTTGCCAGAATATCATGATGATGTTGATGATGATGATGAAGAAGAAGAAGAAGAAGAAGATGATGATCTGAAGTATAACATAGTATAAAGGACAAGCAAAAGAATCACATCTTTGACTCATGTTCTTTGGAAATTCAAGTTCCAACTAGGAACCTAGGAATTATCCAAGTTATAACAGATACTCAGCAAAGGTTTTTTTATTTTTTTTTTAAATCTGCTGGTGATATAGTTGAAATATTTAGTTCTTGTCAAAGTTTGTTTAATCTGGTCACTAATCCACCTAATGCACCAATAATTACACAGATGATTTTGCAAGATCTTTTCCATTTGCAAGATCTGTCCATTTCAACAGTCAAATCTCTGTATTTAGAGAATATTTATATCCTGTTTCTGCTGTCCCTAAATATTGCCAAATCTACAAAAAATAATCTTTTTCTTGTCAATTATTGTTTTATCTGGTATGTTGTGATCTAGATGATGAAAATCCTATAAAAGTTTAATGGCGTCATTTTCAACAACTTTTTCAATTGTATGATTATACCACATTTGGGAAACTCAGAAATTATAATATTTGCACAGATGCAGATGGATTGTAGCGGCTACTCTGTAATGACTTGTTTACAGTCAATCTATGCGATTTTCTTACATCCATTAATTATGTGATCCACATTTCTCATCTTTTTCTTATTAATATCATTATCATCATACAAAAAGAAAAAGGGAAAAAACACCCCATACATGGTTTGTATGGTTTTTAAATTTGGTTAGCTGCCCACAATCACATTTGCGAGATGGGCAGCCTTATAAATTGATTTAAATAAATAAATAAAGTCATCATTTTTATCTTACCTTGTTCTAGGAGCTCATGGCTGTGTCATGATCTCAGTTCTCACTTTATCTTCAGAAGAAAAGCCCTGAGAGATAGTTGGGCTGTATTAATTATTATATAATTAATACTTTTTAATTATTATTAAATAATGATAGTCCTAAAACATCCAGTGGGCTCCACGGACAAGTCAAAATTGGAATCTGGGTTTACTACTTTACTACTACACCATAATAGCTATCTTTTGGGTGAAAAATGCCATCAATTAATGAAAAGAGTTGGGTTTGTGCAACACACTGACCCACAAAAAGAAACTTTTTAAGCTTAGCAGGTTAGACACAATCAGGACTACTCTGTTTGGTCCTTCAAGCAACACCAAGAGCTGCCTTATGCTGAGACTCTCACCAGTGAATTTCATGGCTGAAGAAGGATTTATTTGAACCCAAGCCTTCACAGTCACATGTCATACTTTACTCGCTGTGTCCCCTTGTCCTAGGTACCTTCCTACCTGGTCACTCTGCTACAATTCCATCATTTGTTGCTCTCCTCCCCGGCAGTCTTTCCCCAGTCTTGAAATATTTCCTTGAAAATAATAAAAAAGTCAAAAAATAAAATAACCTCTAAGGTTATTCAGAAATGACAGTGCAATTATCTCAGGAGAAAAATCCAACCAGAGTCCATTATTATCCCCAATTTCTTTTTGAAGCACTTAGGGGAACTTGACAGATGAAAGGAATAGTGAGGACTGAGCTGCTAATTCTTCAACATTATGCATTTTGGCGCTGCCTTTCACCTGACAACAATCACTTCTTGAACTGGAGAAAGCACTGCTGTTGTATAATTAGAAAATGTAAGAGTTAGCAAAGGCTATTTGCTTCTCCCCCCCCCCTCACCCCCTTTCCAATTTTATCAGATCAGAATTCTTTCAGACCAACATGTACTCTTCCCTGAATGTGTTATGTATAAATCAAAATCTATTAGTCTTGTCCATGATTAGAATTGCAACAACAACCAGATTGGTCATAAGTATTACAGAAAAGCTAACAAGCAAGTCGTTTTCCACAGAGATTGAAATCCAGCTTTTCTGTCAGCAAAAAGGAAAAAAAAGACATGATTGAAATAACTAGGAAAATTGCACACATACATAGAAGAAAACATAGGAATCTGTTTTCCAATATCTAACTACTTTTCAACACTCTTTTATGTCCCCCATCTTGGCTGGAACAAGCCGAACTCTTCACAAATGTTGCTTAGAAGACTTTTTTTTTTCAGAATAAAAGCCACTGGTCATATCTTTTTCCAGGATAATCCAATCCTTTCACTTCCTCCTTTTCTCCTGTACTTTCCCATTACTCTTTATTCTGCATCCATTGGGGCAATTTCCCGAATTTTTAAGAGGGTCCAGTGGCAGTAGGGAAGCGAGAATGGTGCAGAATCACTGGTGGAAGGAAATTGGGTTTCCCCACACTCACAACCCTGTCTGCCCACACCTTTAGCAGCCAGGAAACAGGGAGGAGATGGGATGAAGGGGATCCAGACTTCTCCCCTCTCCTAGCATTCTTGCTCCAGTTCCTCACTGCTAATGGTTCAGGATGATTGGGAGAGGGAGGCCATCTCCAGTGATCCTGTATATGGGCACATATGTGCCTACATATATATATATCCGTGCTGTTGTTCATGATGGGCCATTCCAAGTTTCAGAGAAAGGATCAAAGCTGAGTGGCAGAGCATTCTTCCTCTGTTTAATCCCTGGAACCTCCAATTCAAGAGATCAGATACAAGGTGATGGGAAGTCCACTTCTGGAGTGTTTGGATAACTACTACTAATCAGAGGAGGCAACATCCAGACGTGCATTGACAAAGAATCTGACCTGGGAAAAAGCAGCTTCCCATGTCTGTGAGCATAATACACACTCAAATGAAAAGGTCTCCCATTCATTTCTACCCCTACATGTATCATGAGAAACAGGCAAAGGCTTGTGAGAAGAAGAATATATTCTTTTTTATACCATCTCTGGGTACATATCAAAATGCGCACATAGATTTAGTACCAAATGCATCATCTGATGTCATGTCACTGTTTCACTTATATTGAAAAAAGAATATGCTGCATTCATATATTCATATATGAACATATTCTTTTTTCATGTGAGAACACTTCTCCCTATTGAAATAATGGTATGCAAATTGCACCTCTGCCTCTGAATAATCACCTGAATGCAAAGGGGGATTCAACTTCTTAATTGCATTAAAATTTATTCAAGTAATTAAAGCCAAGGCATTGTAACTAAGAACTTGCAAACAAAATAACTATTAAACAAATAAGGACAAAAGCAAAGAGAAGGATATTCACTGCACTCTATGGGTTGCTCAATACAATAATTAAGAATTACTGTTTACTGTTTGGAAGATAATCCTGATTCTCCATTAAGAAGACTCAGCTGGTTATTTATTTATTCATTCATTCATTCTTTCATTCAATTTTTGTTGCCGCCCGACTCCAACCAACTCTGGGCGGCTCACAGAATGAAGAACATAAAAGCATTGAGATACCATGAATTAGACCAAAACAAATGACAACATTATTACAAGATGGCAATCCAGGCAATGCCTCAAAATATAAAACTTCACAAGCAGAGCCTTCCACAATCCCATCTGGGCAGGAGCTGTATGGATCTCAAGGGAAACTTCATTCCAGACGGCACATGCCACTACAGAGAAGGCACACTTCCACGGTCCCAAATGATCACAATGTTCAGTCGAGGAGACCTGGAGCACCACCCCTCTGGCTGGGCAGAAAACTTGGGAAACAGACAGTCCCTCAAATAATCAGGCCCTGTGCTATGTAGGGCCTTATAAGTAATAACCAGCACCTTCTGAAATAGCCAGGAAAAAAAAATTATCTATAGCCTTGTATCTCAACCTTGGCCACTTGAAGATGTGTGGACTTCAACTCCCAGAATTCCCCAGCCATCCTTTTAAAAATTTCGCACACTTTATTTGTATTCTTGAATGTTATGAAGTGTATGCATGTGAAGGGTGGGTATATGCAAAAGGTCTATGCAGCACTCCAGCTTCCACATGCTGTGGAGCATGTGTGGCTGGCAACTCCTTAAACCAAACACATCTTTTCCTGGGATCGCACTGCAGCTGCAGACAGCAACTATGTCATTCCAGGAAATAAAGCAGCTGCTTTAAGGAATTGCCCCACCCCTACCAAGCACTATGTTTCCCTCTGAATACAAAGGGTTGCACAGTCTCGAGGCGTATTTTACAGATGTCTATCTATCTATCAATCACATCCATGAGATAGATAGAGATAGAGAGATTCAGCAAACATATATACACATCACATATTATGTGATTGATATATCTATCTCTACAGCAGCTATATGTAGAGCATCTATATCTACATTTATACCCAAACACACACACACATATTCATCTACCTTTTGTTTGAGACCTTTAGTGGACTTGATTCAGAAAAACAAATCGCAAAGTTTTGAAAACAGAGAACATTAGAACTGACTATTCTTACAGAGGGCTCCATGATGAGTCAGGGAAGGAAAGTAGTTCAGGAGCAGAGCTCCAACAAAGTCAGTCCCCGGCATTTTGACATTCTGAGGAATGGCTGAAAGATGACTGCCAAAGCTAGTGTCTATCCCAAAAGGAACTACCAGTTGCTGAGGACATTTCGGAGCAAAATGGATCGATGGTCTGACTTTCTATGTTTCTAAAGCCAGTTCCTGGCCCTTCCAGTTGAAGGATCTCAGGCAGATTCTCACTTGACAAAGATCTTCCCATCTAATGACTGGGTAACTTCATATTTTGGGGTCAGCTGAATTTTACTTTGCCTCTTTCTAACCTGCAGAGATATGCAGACATGAAGGATTCTGAGGAAACTTAATAGAGGAGACCTCCTGCTTGTACTTTGATACTGTATGATGGATGGATTGATGGATTGACTGATTATTCAATTATTTATACAATTTAAAGGCCACCCAACTCCCAACAACTCTGGGCAGCTTACAATTAAAAAGGTTTAAAAAAAAAGGACAAAAGACAAAAAGAAGAGATCAAACAGCCCTCAAACAACACAAAAATCAAAAACCCCTCCCAAAGCCTGGGAGAATAGCCAGGTCTTTAAGAGCTTCCTGAATGTAATCAGGGTGGGAGCCACCTAGATCACTGGATAATGACTCAAATCATTAAGGGGTGCACATTTTCCAGGACAAGAGATATACTGCTCCCAGAATTGCATGCTGATGATCACACTCCAAAAAGTAATTGTAATGGTATGTGAGGATGACCTTGGGAGACAGGGGAAGAACTGCAGTCAGGGCAATCATTGGATAAAAGGCAGATTAGCCCAGAGAAGGAATGTGGGCATGGCAAACATCTCAGAAGGGACCATCCCTAGTTTCTTGGGTGAGGGGGAAGAAATGTGCTTTCAGACTTGCAATATCCTGTTAATGTAACCTTACAATAAAGTTAGAGCTAGCACTTCTGGGTGTGCTTCTTGTCTGGATTACCTCGCAAGGCAGGTAATGACAGTAATGGAAAAGGAGAGTAAGGAATAAAAATTATTTACTGTTAATCTAATTACTCCCCAGTCATATACTTAATATTTTTCCCTTTCTCTCACAATAAAAATTGCCATTTCATACCAATAGAGTGGTATAGAGGCCATGTCCACATGCTTCACAGGGTAGAGACTTCCCCAAAGTGTGGTCAAAAAAGTCAAGATGTTAGCCTCAACAGTGTGACTGAAGCTTGGCCTGTTTTTTATGTGCAATTGCACCATCACAGCCACAGTCTTGAATTTTTTACCATGCCCTGCAGACACCCCTGTGCAGGGGCTATGCCTTGTGTAACACTGATGTGAAATAAAAATAGAAAGACAAAATGGAAGAGTTTAATCTTTCTTTTAATGCAGCAATTCATCACTATCGCATCAACAGTCCTTGGAATAAATACCCCATGCTTTTCTTGTGGAACTCCAGAGATTTCCAAAGGACTGTTGGTTGGTTGGAAAAAAGACGATCCCCCCATAAAAGGGGGGAATGCTGTGTGATCTGCAGTTTTCTGGAGGAGAAAATTGGCCATTGTTCTCCTAATTAACAAAATATTCAGCCCAAATGATGTAGAGAAAATGACGTTTTCTGTTCCCTGACCAACGCTGCTTTTTTTTAAAAAAAAGAAACTGTGTTAACAAGGTTCTGTTATTCCTCCCTATTAATTTGGTTCCCCACCTGCTTTTCCACTCCTCGAGCTCGATTTTATTATTATTCTAACTTGCACTGATCTTAATTTCTGGTCATCCTGACCTTAATATCCTTTATTCAAAACAAGTGTACAGAAGGAAATTATTCAACAAGGTAATGAACAGTTTACTTTTATTCCTCCCAATATAAAATAATGATGCAGTAATTTATATCTGCCCTCTGGGGAAAGTGATTCAGAGAATCATGCTTTAGATCTAAAGCAAACTGGGAAGAAGGCACTGCATGACCAAAAATGCTCATATTTATTAATGCTTTCCAGTCTACCCAACATTTTGAGAGAATCCCATAGTATGTTTATGCCTCTCAGCATTTTTCAAGAGAGGGAGGACTTCTGAATATTCCTAGCAGGATGCTATTTGTCATACTATGAAGGGGACAATTTGGTTTTTGAAGGTGTCTTTTATTTGAACAATTTGGGCAGCCAAGAAGGGACAGCAGAAAGCTTAGAACTAGACATCAAGACTTAAGATCTGAGCAGGTCTTATGGAACAGTGAGGGGTGGGAAGGAAGATGCTAAAGAATCCCACCACCATTATCAAGCAAAGTACAGTAAATTGGAAAAAATGGGAATCCCACCACTGCCACTTCTGATCTCAGATAGTGAAACCAAAATTGTACCTTATTTACGAGATAACATTATTGGATGTAGAAGTAAGGATGGCACAATTGGAATCAGAATTTAAACATGACTTTTTTTTTTTAGTAATGATAAAGAACTTAGTTCAAATTACGTTGATGTACCTTTGCCAGAATGGTGACAAAGGAGAGATCAACACCACATTGGCACCAAAAGAGGTTAATTCCCAGTTCGTATGGATTCATGAAGGAAGGTTAGTTTGCTGCTACTTTGAAACAAATACATGTATTCTGACATGATGGAAACTTCTCTCTCAGAAACAGCTCTCTGCAATCCAGCTCCATGCTCCTTCTCAACCAATTCAGGTGTATTTTCCTTATACACCTGAATCCTCTCTGAATGCAATTAGATCTCATTGGTAAGCATCCTGTGCTGGACTGATAAAGATATTACTTGAGCGATAATAGCAATCAGGTACATCAAGTAAAGGTTGGAATCATAGAGAATTCTTGGTAGAGCAGATTTCTTTCTAGGAAAAACACATATGTAGATCACCGTTATTTCCTTCCTGACACACAAGTGCGTCTGCCAAGGTCTCCCCATTTTTCTTCTCAGGATTTTGGTTCAGCTCATTACACTCCAACCACATGGCTTCTCACAGGTTTTCCAGCAGTGACTGTGACTTTAAGTCCTTTTGCTATTTGCTCTCTCTGCTTCAATGCTGCTTACTTCTTCCAAATCTTTTGTTGATGCTGGTCTCTCCCAATGGTCTGTCTTCCCCTCAGCTGCCGCCACCCACTCGTATTCAATTTCCAAGCCACCCTTATTTAAATTATAGTAATTCTTCCAAATGTGTGCCCTCTTGGGTGATTATGCATTTCCTCTTTTTTTTTTTTTTTTAGTAATCTGTAAGGGCCACTCTAATTCTTAACCTGCTACTAGATTCTGTTTTTTAAATGTTTCAAATGAACCCAGGAACTTGTTTTCAGATGATATCTCAGACGTTTTGAGGAAAAGTGATTTAAAAAAAAAATAGTTTTAGATAGGCCAATGAAACATCTGAATGTCATCTGGACACATTCCTACATTGGCATGGAGTTCATTGTTATGTCCTTGAGTTTGTTAGCAGTTATGAACTTAATAAATTGAAAGGCAGTGGGGGTTTTCTTTTCCTTTTAAATTACCTTTTCTGTGTGGTTATGCTTTACCTTCGGAAACGTTGCCTGTGGGCAATGAATTGTGAATTGCTCCAAGTTAGCTTGATAAAAAGCTGCTTGAGGACTGCCAAAATCATTTCTTTTTCATGCCTCTAAGGCCAAACATGGAATAGAAGGGAGAGGAACCTAATATGGAATTAGCAGATTGGTAAGATTTTCATCAAGAGGTGGGAAGGGAAGACATTGATTGAGATCTGTCGGGGTTTCATTAGCATTGTTTGTCTTTGAGAAAGTTCTTGTCAGGATGACAGATGAAGAGATGTTGCAGAGAGAAGAGAAAATGAAGATAACTGTTGCAAAAAATAGAAAAATAATGAAGGGCCATACTGTTGAGAACTAATTATATTAAGACTGATATCACTTAGTAGAAGAATGTTGTTTCATCATCCCCAAATGCTTGATTATTTAGACAGCTCACTAACAGGCTTTAGAGTCTGAGACATCATTAAATATCTCACAATTATAACTTTCTGAAGGTTTGGGTCACTCAAAATAGATGTGAAGGTTTAGCAGTTGGAAAAGTAGAGCTTATTAATTGCATCAGTGGCAATATCAAAACAACCTCCCAAGATCAGAAGACAAACCCTGTGTTGATGAGTGTATATGTGTTCATTTAGGCAGAGAGGGGATGTGAGGCACCTAAGTAGGTGTTTTTGTTTATCTTCACCGAAGAAGAACTATGCTTTTCCTGCAGTTCAGGAGCACAAATGACCGTTTCACTCTATTTGTTGGCTGAGAAAAAATGGTAAGGGCCATTTCACCAAATTTCTGCCAGGAGATGAGAAATCCATTACCAGTGTCTCACAGCACAACTCAGCATCAAGAGTGGGAGCTAGAATTCTCCAGTGCTAATTAGAATGAAGAACATGAGAGAAAGGGCTGCATGGAAATTTGAGTAGATGGGTTTTGTTTCAGATACCCTAGAAAATTACAGTCAGAAAATTCAGGTTTGCAAGGAGTAAGATATGTAAATTTCTCTTCTGTGTCTTTAGTAAATCATGAGTATGTAGAATTCTTATAGACAGGCTCCAACTGTCATAGTTTGGGCATTGTATGCAGAAAGCAATTGCCTTGAGAAGTCCACAGTGTTTAAAAAACATTGAAGGAAAAAAGGGAAGAGGATGGCCAGAGACAAGGTGGATGGACTCAATTACAACAGCAGTGAAGAGAGATCATTCTGGAGAGATTTTGTTTATGTGGTCACTAAGAATCAGCACCAACTAGATTGCATGATAGATGAGAAAGAGAGTGAGAATCTGTCTGTCTCTCTGGCATTACTTATAATTGAAAATATACATGAAGCAAAGAGGTTCTCTGGGCCAATTATTACCTTTCAGAATAGGGCTATCATAAATATCATGTTTACATTATTATTTAGTTATCTAAGAACAATTATGCTAGATATCATGTAGGATCGCCTCTAGGTCAACATTAAAAGCACCCAACTAGATTTAGGATATGCATCTTCAGAGAAGAAAGCAACTGCCATCCCATTGTAACTGTTTCTCTTACATGCAGAAACATGGAATCAATATGTAATAACTGATTCATGTGATGTGATAATGCAATCTAAGACTGCCTGATACTCTGCCCTCACTGTTAGAGGAATCTGGAAGAGTAGTTGTGGAAATGTAGAGTTAGGCTGTGAATTTGGCCCATTAAGTTAAGCTGAGTCCATTAAAATCAATGGGAGTTTTGCCATTTATTTCAATGAGAAGTGGAATGAAACCATTACTGCCTAATTTATGTGCGGACTTTATCTCCTTTGTAGGATATTTGAGATGTGCATGCTGTTCCAAACGGCCTTGGGATACATTGCTTGAAAGGCACTCTGAAAGAACAGTTGTTGTCCTTATTAGAACACACCACAACAAGGCAGATTAAACATTCAATTAAACAGGAAATTTGCCCATGTAAAAAGCTCACAGGAAGAGGCTTAACAATGTTCATGTTTATGAGCTGCTAAAGCTTTTCAAATTAATCATCTAAAAAAGTCCCTACTTTTGCTTGCTGGTGAAAGACTCATTTGCTTCAGCTCAACTATTCAAAAAGATAAAATAAAGGGCAAAATAAAATAAAATAAAGTCAACTCAAGTGTTTTAACAGTTGAGAATTTAGTGAATACAATCTTCACTGGCTCTAAGAACTATTTTAAAAATCAGTTGGCGGGAGCATAGTATGCATATGCAAAAGCACAGTTCTGACTCACTCAAATATTAATTTTATGCTTGTAGCTTAACAAAACTTTTGAATGATTTATTCAATATTATGCAAATGTGACAGAGATCAAAATCTTTATTTCTGTGAAAGGAGCTGCCATAAGCATCACTATAACAAACTCACATCACAAAGCATTTATTTGATTTTTAAAGATGCTGTATTCCAGAGATGGTTAACTATCAGTCCAATAATACCTGAATTCTGACCTCCTTCCAGGTGAGTGTGAGTTTTTTTAGCTTGCCTCTCCATGCATCCCAGTTGTTTTTTCTTGAAAATACAAATCATGACTGTCTTTTAAAGAAAGCAAAATTCTACCAAACTATCATTTAGGAGGGCTGAGCAATATGTGGCAGTCTAGATATCATCGGACTATAATTCCCCATCTCTCATCTTTGTCCAGGCTAGCAAAGGGTGATGGGAACTGGTGTAATCTGAAATGCACAAATTGCCCATCCTTGCTAAATACAGGAGAGGGAGAAAAAGGGACAGGGAGGGTGGGTGGGAGAGAGGGAGAGATTACTGTCTACCAACAGTTCTGGTATTTATGCACTAGATGGCCATGAATGGCCATGAATGGGCTAGTTTGAAATCACAACATCAAAGCATACCATACAAACATTATATGAAGCTGTGATCTTCATACTAAGCAAAACCAAAACTAGCAAAGAGAAGAAGGGGAAAACTTTTAAAAAGGCTGCAAGGACATCTGCTGAAAAGGGGAAATGGGACAGGTGTCAACATGCATTCTGACATTATGGTGCAAACCCTGTGACTTACTGTACTTTCTTGTGTTCACTGACAGGATGCCACTATGGAAGTCTGATGGGGTTGTCTTGTCACAACACATATTTTGTCATTTTTTTCATATCATGGTTTGTAGTCAATACCTATCAGTTTCACACAGCTGCTGAACAAAGAATACCTGGGCAGCATCTGTCTTCTTCATTGTTTTTGTTACTGTAGACAGTGGTTGAAATACATTTAGGGCCCTTTCATTCATTTGAAAATATATTTCATCTGATCCCCAGCTGAGTTGACCAATTTAGGTTTTCTGTCTGCATATATATTATTATTTGTCCAAGCATCAAAATATTTTGGAAAAGACAAGGATGGCCAATATTGATTAACATAACCCATCTATATATTATTCTCTACCCAGGGAAAATGACATACATAAATCAGAAAGGGTATGCTCAAGGAACATCAGGTGAATGGTGTAGGTCAGGTAATGTTCTAATTCATGAGTATGCAAGAAATATCCACCATGTGATATGTGTAACTTTGAGATTCTACTCACCTTTGTAAAATAAAATGATTCTGTCCTGGGGCTTAAATCAAATCTTATTGCCACTTTATGGCAACCTTTGAGAGCTGGTGGCTATATCTGGAATTTTGAAAGCAAATTTTGGGCACTCTCACAAAATGGTGCCCCCAAAGGATACACTTAATCATAAATGGCTGCCATATTAGATTATTCCCCCCAATGTCATCTAGTTCCCTTCAGATGTTCTCCATCCACCTGTCTTTTTGACAGGCAAATAAGCACACTCTTAAACTGGGTTGCAGTCACCTACTATTTTCTTTTCTTAAGAATGGCATGAGGCCTACTAAGGATTGACTGGGGTTCTTGGAAATAAAAACAATGTCAAAGGTTGAAATTTCACTTTGTAGCTTGACAGTTTCCCATTTATTTATTATGGGATCATTTAAGAAATTAAAGCCAGGATGAGGCCCCCCTGGGCTTATGCAGTCTCTTCTTGTGGTACTGCACAGATTCAAAAGAGTCTATTTATGGATGTGAAATAATCTATAAAGCATTTTGCACAGTGCTCTACATAGGAGTATATACATTTAACTAGGGGAAAAATCTTTCATTTTTTTAAGAACCTCTTTTTTTGTCATTTAATAAAGCTTTGTACTTTCTTAACATCAAAATTACAGTCAGCCATCATGGCTGGAGGGATTACAAGGCAAAGTGACAATTACAAATTGAGATAAGAATGGGAAGCACGTTGAAGAGAGGTGTTAATGCATCACTTGAGGATGAAAGAGGTCTACCTCAGCATATTAACATACAGAATATAAAATAATTGGCTATTCTTTCACACAATTGAGTAAGTATGCATATGTAGAGTATGTGTCTTTGAAAGGCTTTTTTGTATTTTATTCTTGAACAATTATTATTTAGTTGCTGTGAGACAGTGGTTAACTCTCCTGCTGGAATGAAAGTTGTGTTTCCATTTTTGTTTTGGCAGGTAAGTCCATAGGCCAAAGGTCAGTTTTCTTCTACTGTTTTCAGACACAGCGAATTAATTATTCACGGATTCTATAAATAAAAACTCAGTTTTCCTATATCTTCTTCCATCTTGTCCTTTAGACCAGAAGAAATCAGATACAGTCCTGTGTTAGAAGCAGGGGTGTCAATGCACGTATAAAAGGGTGGGGCTTCAATTGCATGGTCGTGGCCACCCTCTTCTTTGACCCCGCCCTGGTGAGAAGGCCACTTAGGAAATTGAATATAATCGTATAAACAAATCATTTAAGTTATCAAAAGAGTACCAATCAAGTTTAGGCTATCCTGGAAGACAACTTGCTTACCACTATGAATTTTCTTCTTGCGATAGGCAGTGCTGCATGATTGTTGGATATAAGCTGGGGTTCCACCTCCAGGTACAGCTGGAAAAGTCTTCAACCTGAATTAGACCTGACCCAAGCATTCAACTTTTTCATTTTTCACCAGGGAGGGAAGAGGAGAGGGGGACATTTGAGCAGGTGAACATTTATCTGTGAAAGATCAATGATTCAGATGCAAAGTGGTGAAAGTTCCAACCTTGTGCTATTTAGCGTAGACAAGCTGTTACTGCAAAAATGATATTTAGTGGATCATAAGCAGCAGCTACACAGCCTTTCTAGCTATGAATACAGAGACAAAAAATATTCATTGGTGTAGAATCCCCCTAAGAAATTTGAGGTACTATTTGCATGTGAGGAACTGCAGAGCAGCCAACAGGAAATTCACACACCTAGCACTAACGTGGAGTGAACTTTATTAAGGAATGGGAGATAGCTTTAGAGGAAAATCTGTGAGAATGCAAAGAACCTTCAATTTTATCATCTTGTGGCTTTTCAAGGTGAATGCCACAATCTCCAATTTGCCCTAAAAGTTCATCAAAATTCTGCAAGCATAAAATCAGCTGAATATTCTCACATATATATTCTTTTCTGGGTGTATGAGAACAGCCCCTCTCTACTAGTCATTAAAGCTGCTGTGTCTTTTTCAAGGCTTTCATACAAGTCTACAGAGATGGTGCTTTACAGAATCCATGCCTTAAAACTAAGATGTCTCTTAACACGGTCGCATTTTTTTTTCCAGTTTCACCCAGTACCTTGAAAAGGGTCAGGTGTCTTTAAAGAATAGCAAAGGGAAGCTGCACTCATGTCAGGTCTGAAGCACCTCTTCCAAATCATTTTGGAAGCACAGTTCTAGTAGCTAGATGTCTGCTCCAGCAAATGCATAAGTGAAAAACCACTGCCTGTGTGTGCAGCTCAAAGCTATCAGATGATACGCTAATGCACATAGACAGCTATAAAGTCAATTCCATGTTTTTCACATCAGGTGTCACAGAGGCCTCTTTATTTAAAGCCTATGGAGAAAAATAGAGAAGCTCCTTCTTTGAGATTTTCATGCTTAGGACTTCAAACAGCAGATTTATTATCACTGTTATCACTCTGAAGTCTGGGCAAAATACTATCTTTTGTCTGCAGACAGCAGAATCTGTAAAATGTCATACGCTTCCGAAAAACCAATGCAGAATATTTTCAAGCATAATAGACAAAAGTTAACTTGTTTCTAAGTCCACTACTGATTAGTGAAAGCTGTTTTAATTTGTTCTTATCATAGCCATCTTTTTAGCTAGCGGGTATTAAAGAAGTTTGCCATACTTCAATTTCCCAGCTAACTGCTTTGTTCGCTTTATATTTCTTCTGGTGACATGGTGGAACCCAATTAGGAGTGGTGAGACCCAAATCTGAAACATATTGGATAGCCTTGGGTTGATCACTATCTCTCTATCTGACCTACATCAAGGAGTTGTATGATGAATTAATGGAATAAAGAACCAGGCCAACAGCCCTGAAAATCTCGGAGAAAACCTAGATATAAGTACAATAAATACAGTTATTAAATTTATTTTACATGTCAAAGAACTTTGAAAAGCATTTGCTTCCCACAGGTATTATTCTGCAGGTCGGTGCAATGGATCGTGCTTGACATCAGTGAGATGAACAACTTATGGTTAACTTAAATCCCATTGATTTAAATGGCTTTAGGGTAATGATGACTAAGCCTGAATGCATCTCATATTTAAACGAAGGAGAGAATTCAGTTCTGTGTGCTTTTTAACTGTACAAGCAATTAAAATATATGATATATTACACCTAGTGTAATTAAGAGTTACTCTGAGTCTCTTGTTCATGTTACCTGCCTCCCCTGGACTCAGGAATCTTCTGTGCAATGGTCAGGCTCCCTCCTCTCTATTCCTAGGGTCTGTTAGATACTGCATCATATCATCATAGAAATGGTAGAAATGATTTCATTATTCAAAGGATATGCACTTCTGCAGAAATCTGGTCTGCTACTATACATCCACTTTAGAGAAGCCCGGTAAATCAAGTCTTTGTTGTATTCTATCATGAACGTTACTGTTTTCTTTCATTAAGAGATGGGGGACTGAGTTTCAGGATGAGACGTTTCTTTGTCCTCAAGCTGTTTGGGACTACAGCAAAAAACTGTAGAAGCACATTTCCCTGATTGGACCTGGCACTAATGCTTCTCAACCCCTTGGAGAACTGGAACCAGTAAGGTAAGATTGGCATTAAAAATATAAATAGATTAGTCAGGAATCTTCTTTCTTACTAATTTTGTTTTTGCTCCCATTCTCTATCCTTCTGTTTCTTTGTTTGCTCAGTCTGTTTACAGGTTAAAGATGTCTAATTCTGGTATGCAGAGCTATGCCTCATGTAACCTGGTGTAGCCAATCTACTTTCTGAAGCCCTCATTTTGTTGTCTTTTTGAAAACAAAAACAAAACTTTATTCTTTATTACATCAACACACCATGCACTCCAAAATTCCTTGGGCCTGAAACTACTTACTGAAAAGATTCTGTTCTGCCCCACCCAGATTTCAAGGTAGAGGTCATCTCCTCATTCAAGAACAGGTAATAGCAGTGTAACTATCTGTCCAGAGGAATAGGTATCTGGGGAATTGCTCTATCCAGATACCTTGGAACTCTTTCCTCTTCTTGAGGAGATATCTTCTCAGGAAGATATCTAGGAGGCTTCAGAGAGATATACCTCTTCCTCTTTCCTACAAGGATGCTTAGACAAAAGCATTTCAGTGGGAATAACATGGCTCACAGTCTGATGAATGCTCAGTTGGGCCGTTTATCTGATGATTCCACACATAGAAGGTAGCACTGAATTGAAAATCTCATAAAAAAGGGATGCTTATTATTAAATGGCTCTTTACTCCCAGCCATAGACAGCAATTATACCAAGTCATGCAGTTAATCCTTCTAGTTTAGTAAAGTCAGTACTGACTAGTAGAAGGTTTCCTGGCAGGAGATTGCTATCTGGAACTGCAAGATTTCCTACCTGAAGTTGCCATGGATTGAAAGTCCACGCTGTGCCACTGAACATGGCCATTTTCTTTATATGAGATCTGTATAAAGACAACCTTGACTCAGACAAAGCTGTCTGAAATTATTGTCCATCTAGTATAGAATATCCTGTACTGACTAGCTGTGGTTCTACCTAGAGATGCTGGAGTCTGGACTTAGGAAATTTTTCAGGCACTGAGCTATGGGCCTTCTGATTTTGGCTATCAGGATATAAGACCATGACACTACACATGAACCACATCTGGAGAGAGAGGAGATTCAGCTAAAACCAAGAAGACTTAAAAACAGTAATGCTCAGAAGTTCTTTGAACTGACTGTATTTTCCTGTTCTAACTGGCAGAAAGAAGAAAAGTTTTGGATACATAATTTATTGAAATGAAATGCAGCACAAAAGTGCGTAGCCAGGCTGTATTTAATCTTCTTTTTTAAAAAAAGAGAGAAAGAAGCAATAGAAAAACCTCAACTGCACAATTTTGCTTTCCTCCTTTTCTTATCTCATACATTCTTTGAAGATTTGGAAAACTTGAAGTATCAAGCTGTACTGGGGAGAAAATAAAGGTTGATGCCACGGTCTCTTTCTAAGCAAAAGAAGAAAGCAAGTTACTTCAAATCACAGTCTTCTCCAGAAGTTAGACAATATTTTACTCAACCCATAGAAGAAAAAGATACAGTAATGGATTTGCAGGTTACCTGAGAATTGTAGTTTGACTTATTAATCTAAAACCCAGGAAAGTTTCAGCCTGAGATTTGCTAGGCTAATGATTCCAAAAGGTGAAAGATCACATTCTGAATATATAGGGATCACATATATATCTAGGGACATGTGACTTTGAAATAATAGATTTTGTGACCTCAGGAAGATATAAAAAATGTTTTGATTTCAAGCTTTTTTTTTAGAAGGCTAGTTGCCTTGGACACTAATCGTCAGAAGGCTATGGACAAAACTGAAGAAAAGCAAAGAAGTAAAACAAAGTCGGTATAAAATCAATTGTACACATAAGAATGTGAAGCCTTCCAAGATCTCACCAAAATCTCAGGAGATTTCAGTTATGGTGTTCAATATACAGCAATTATGGAGAAAAGAATCTGAGTAGGGAGTAATTGCACCTTCTCAAAGTTGCACAGGTATTGAAAACATGGATGGAAAACTTTTTTTTTTTAAATATATTTTTATTTAAGTGTGTGTGTGTGTGTGTGTAAACTAGTACAAAACTAAAAATAGAAAAGCAAGAAGCAAAAGAGGGAGGGAGGGAGGGAGGGAGGGAGGGAAAGAATTTTTATAACTGATTTATTGTTTAGGGATGAGAAAGGGGATGAAGAGGGCCTTTTTTTAGTAATATTACAGAAGGTGTTAAATTACTGTTAATGCATATACTTGTTTGGAGGGAGGGGGATAGAAAACTTTCTGAAGTCAGGAGTTACATATGGGCCATGTGGCAGGTGGATGGGATAAACAAGAAAGTGGCAGGAGAAAGTAGTACCCATATCCCAAATATATAGATATTTGAGATCCAAACTCAAAATGGCAGTACTTCCAGGCGGAAAGATAGCTGGGTTAGCTGGTCTCCTAGAGTCATGGGTGCTCCATCACTGAAAGTCCTTAAGCAAAGGTTGGACAGCCATGTTCTCAGCATCTCTATCCTGGGCAAGAGGTTGGACTGGAAGACTTCTGAGGTCTCTTCCAACCCTATGATTGTATGATAAACCCTATCCCCCTTTTTTCAAATATCACATTTATCCCTCACCCCTCTCTGCATTCATCCTTCTATGTTATCTTAAAGGTATTAATACTGTTTTTAAGTTGAAGCTAAATGTAGTTACAATCAAACTTAATGAAAATTTTGCAGTGGTGAGTCTGGCCACAGAAAAGATCAGACTCCAGGTTGTGCATCCTCTATCTAAACCTTTGTTGTTGTTGTTTAGTCGTTAAGTCGTGTCCGACTCTTCGTGACCCCATGAACCATATTGCGCCAGGCCTTCCTATCTTTCACTGCCTCCCTCAGTTTGCTCAATTTCATGCTCATTGCTTCAGTGATGCTATCTAGCCATCTCATCCTCTGCCGTCCTCTTCTCCTTTTGCCTTCCATCTTTCCCAGCATCAGGGTCTTTTCCAAAGAGTCCTCTCTTCGCATTAGGTGACCAAAGTATCTGAGCTTGAGCTTCATTATCAATCCTTCCAATGAGCAATCAGAGTTGATTTCCTTTAAGATTGACTGGTTTGACCTCCTAGCAGTCCAGGGGACTCTTAAGAGTCTTCTCCAGCACCACACTTCAAAGGCATCAATTCTTCGGCGTTCAGCCTTCTTTATGGTCCAGCTCTCACAGCCATACATTACTACTGGAAAAACCATAGCTTTGACTATGCGGATCTTTGTCGGCAAGGTGACGTCTCTGCTTTTTAATATGCTATCTAGGTTTGCCATAGCTTTCCTCCCAAGGAGCAAGCGTCTTTTAATTTCATGGCTGCAGTCTCCGTCTGCGGTGATCTTGGAGCCCAAATAAATGAAGTCTGTTACTGCTTCCATTTCTACCCCTTCTATTTGCCAGGGATTGATGGGTCCAGATGCCATGATCTTAGTTTTTTTAATGTTGAGTTTCAAGCCAGCTTTCGCACTCTCCTCTTTCACCCTCATCAAGAGGCTCTTTAGTTCTTCTTCACTTTCTGCCATTAGGGTGGTATCGTCTGCATATCTGAGGTTATTGATGTTTCTCCCTGCAATCTTAATTCCGGCTTGTGATTCTTCCAGCCTGGCATTTCTCATGATGTACTCTGCATATAGGTTAAATAAGCAGGGTGACAATATACAGCCTTGTCGTACTCCTTTCCCTATTTTGAACCAATCGGTTGTTCCATGACCGGTTCTAACTCTTGCTTCTTGGCCCGCATACAGATTTCTCAGGAGACAGGTAAGGTGGTCTGGTATCCCCATCTCTTTAAGAATTTGCCACAGTTTGTTGTGATCCACACAATCAAAGGCTTTTGCATAGTCAATGAAGCAGAAGTAGATGCTTTTCTGGAACTCTCGTGCTTTCTCCATGATCCAGCGAATGTTGGCAATTTGATCTCTAGTTCCTCTGCCTCTTCGAAACCCAGCTTGTACATCCGGTAGTTCTCGGTTCACGTACTGCTGAAGCCTAGCTTGTAGGATTTTGAGCATAACCTTGCTAGCATGTGAAATGAGTGCAATTGTGCGATAGTTTGAGCATTCTTTGGCATTGCCCTTCTTTGGAATTGGAACGTAAACTGACCTTTTCCAATCCCGTGGCCACTGTTGCGTTTTCCAAACTTGCTGGCATATTGAGTGCAGCACTTTAACAGCATCGTCTTTTAGTATTTTAAATAACTCAGCTGGAATACTGTCATCTCCACTAGCTTTGTTGTTAGCAATGCTTCCTAAGGCCCACTTGACTTCACTCTCTAGGATGTCTGGCTCAGGGTCAGTGACCACACCAGCATGGACATCAGGGACATTAAGATCTTTCTTGTATAGTTCTTCTGTGTATTCTTGCCACCTCTTCTTAATCTCTTCTGCTTCTGTTAGGTCCCTGCCTTTTTTGTCCTTTATCATGCCCATCTTTGCACTAAACGTTCCTTTGATATCTCCAATTTTCTTGAAGAGATCTCTAGTCTTCCCCATTCTATTGTTTTCTTCTATTTCTTTGCATTGTTCATTTAAGAAGGCCTTCTTATCTCTCCTTGCTATTCTCTGGAAATCTGCATTCAGTTGCTTATATCTTTCCCTTTCACCCTTGCTTTTCGCATTCCTTCTTTCCACAGCTATTTGTAAAGCCTCATCAGACAGCCATTTTGCTTTCTTGCATTTCTTTTTCTTTGGGATGGTTTTAGATGCTGCCTCTTGTACAATGTTACAGACCTCCGTCCATAGTTCTTCAGGCACTCTGTCTACCAAATCTAATCCTCTAAATCTATTCATCACCTTCACTGTGTACTCACATGGAATATGATCTAAGTCATACCTGAGTGGTCTAGTGGTTTTCCCTACATTCTTCAATTTAAGTCTAAATTTTGCAGTAAGAAGCTCATGATCTGAGCCACAGTCAGCTCCTGGTCTTGTTTTTGCCGTCTGTATAGAGCTTCTCCATCTTTGGCTGCAAAGTATGTAATCTATCTGGTTTCGGTATTGACCATCTGGTGATGTCCATGTGTAGAGTCGTCTCTTGTGTTGTTGGAAAAGAGTGTTTGCTATGACTAGCTTGTTCTCTTGACAGAACTCTATTAGCCTTTGCCCTGCTTCATTTTGTACTCCAAGGCCAAACTTGCCTGTTATTCCGATTACTCCTTGACTTCCTACTTTAGCATTCCAATCCCCTATGATGAAAAGGACATCTTTTTTTGGTGCTAGTTCTAGAAGGTCTTGTAGGTCTTCATAGAACCGGTCAACTTCAGCTTCTTCGGCATCAGTGGTTGGGGCATAGACTTGGATTACCATGATGTTGAATGGTTTTCCTTGGATACGCACTGAGATCATTCTGTCGTTTTTGAGGCTGTACCCCATTACTGCCTTTCCCACTCTCTTATTGACTATGAGTGCAACTCCATTTCTTCTAAGGGTTTCTTGCCCACAGTAGTAGATATAGTGGTCACCTGAATTAAATTCACCCATTCCCGTCCATTTCAATTCGCTGATTCCCAAGATGTCGACGTTCAATCTTGTCATCTCATGTTTGACCACATCCAGCTTGCCTTGGTTCATGGATCTTACATTCCACGTACCTATACAATATTGTTCTTTACAGCATCGGACCTTCTTTTCGCTTCCAGATACATCCACAGCTGAACGTCCTTTCGGCTTTGGCCCAGCCGCTTCACTCTTTCTGGAGCTACTTGGAATTGCCCTCCGCTCTTCCCCAGTAGCATATTGGACACCTTCCGACCTGAGGGGCTCATCTTCCGGCGTCATATCTTTTAGCCTTTTAACATTGTCCATGGGGTTTTCTTGGCAAGGATACTGGAGTGGGTTGCCATTTCCTTCTCCAGTGGACCACATTTTGTCAGAACTCTCTGTCATGACCTGTCCGTCTTGGGTGGCCCTGCATGGTATAGCTCATGGCTTCACTGAGTTACACAAGCCCCTTCGCCACGACAAGGCAGTGATCCATGAAGGGGCTATCTAAACCAGTGGTATGCAATTCTTGGGAATCATGACTACACTTGGCCTTCAATGGCATGTTGGGGCCAGACTCCCAAAGAAGGCGAGGCTAGGACAAAGTTGATGGGACCAGCAGAAAAATCAATTTGATTTGATTTAATGTTTGTATACATTTCATGCTTTCCCATGTGTTCAATATTCCCTCCCTTTTTATCACATATACTGTATACACATGCATACATACATACATATACACAATTTAGAGGCAACTTCAGAAGAAAAGAAGGGATCTGGGAGATGCATCAAAATCTTAGATGGACAACTTGTGGCCCTGAAATCTGTGGTTGCACACTCATAATAAAAATGCATATGTCTGAATATTGTCTCCTATTTGAGGCATCTTTTTGGCTTTTAGAGCAAACAGGATAGGCAGCTGCAAAAATAATGAAATCAAAAGCCTTTAGCAAAACCCAGTGATCCTTGGGGGGGACTAGGGATATTGATAGAATGGCCACCTTTTTCCGTACTCTATGGGCTAGCAAGGAGGGAGGGACATATATTGTCTGCAATAATGCAAAGTTGCAGTACATTCTTACCTGCACCCTTCATGGTCAAACACATTAAATGTGACAAGAACAGCTGCTTTATCACTCTTAAGTCATTTGTAATGGCCTTGCAGGGAGGGAATGCCTATGATATCTTGTATATTTACGACAGGAAACCAGGAGGTGTTTTTGTACCTGTGTGAAATAGTCAGTGTGCCTTTGAAATAAATGGAGTGCTTGAGAAGCAGTGAGTTCAGGGGGAAAAGAACAGCCTTGTGCAGAAGAGAAAAAAAAAACAGGTTTCACCGGGGCAGATCACACTGTGAACATACGTCCAGCTCCCCCATGACCGAGAATCACTGGCAGTTTACACATAAGAAGGAGCCCTTGCAGATCAAACAACATGTGGAGAATTTGTTCCCATTTCATGCCTAATGTTAATCCCTCTGAGTTTACATCCCAACCCATAACTGTCCTGGGCCCTTGGCTGTCCACCCTCTCAATCAAGGAGAGATTGTCCACCAATATGAATGGTTGTGTGTACATGTTTTTCACAGTTAAATGCTTCTTGCTGGAAAGATTGAACAGAATTGCAATTCCCAGAACTGCAACTCTGAAAATATCTGTACCCAAAGTCAAAATCTACAGCCATCTTCATTCACCTGGTGTGGCTACCATATTCTAAAATGGAATTCCAAAGTATTAAGAACCAGTAATCTCCTCATTTCTTTCCAGTGCCCTATCCCCAGACTCAAACTACAATGCATATTTTAGCATTTCTTAACTGTTAACAGAAAGAAATAAGAAAGTAAAGTCTTGTATCTATTATAATTAACATCTACCTTAGGTGTCAATTCTTTTTTTCCTCTGTTGCTTTTTTTCCCTTTTTCTTTTCTGCACTTCCGATCTTTACTATTTTTTCACTTTCCAATTTTATTTTCTTTCTCTTTATTCTTTCTCTTAACATTAGCACTTGTTAGTTTTTACTGTTCTTTTTTTTAATCTATCAGGATTGTTCCAACTTTTTATTTCTTCTAAAATATTACCTATCTTGCTCAATTCTGTATAATCTAAAAACCTGAAGTATTATTCCCACTATATCTTTGTCCAAGTCAGTAATTTAAGAAGCTGAAGAGAAGTCACAGCAAATAACAATACAGTACATAGTAGAAGAGTCATGGTAGCTATGTAGTTATAGTTGACCAATCTTGGCTGATCAAGAAAAAAGAGGAGAAGAGAAGAGAAGAGGACAGTGAGCCACTTCCATACTCTGTGGTATAATGGTTAAGTTGGGCTAGGCCCAGATTTCCCGGCCCTAGCCGTGAGAGCTTACTAGGTGACTTTGAGCTACTCATGTTCTCTCAGCCTGGCCTACTTTGCACGATTGTTGTTTTGGGGAAAAGAGGGAAGGAGAGGATGCTACGTACACCATCTTTTGCTCCTGGAGGAAAAGCAGTATATAAATCTAACAAACTTATAAATAACATTGCTGAGAAAACAGTTCAGATGTGTAAGAGTTACCACATTCAGCGCCGAATGAAACCCTCGCGAAACACAGGTTCAGCAAAAGAAGTTTACTCGGGTGTAATGCAGATAGACAAACAAAGCCAGGGTTGGGTTGGCACAGATTACATAGCATTTTATAGGTTCCCCGTTCCCGCGCTTCCCCCCCCCCGTTACCTTGGTTACTGATTGCCCGCGGTATTCTCCCCCTCACCCAAATGGCAGATTCAGCCCGGTTCTTTGTCCCCCTTGATCGCTGTCCTTTGTCTATGGGGTTGTTGCATTCGTTGGGCTTTTCTTCTGCAGGCTAAGCCGGGAGTTCTTAATTGCTTAATTTCTTCCAAGCCGCTGCAGTTTGCATTGCTTGGGGCGCTTGAGGGAAGCTGGCTGTGATACAAAGTATCCGCTCCCACCCTGAGTTAATTGCCGCCACATGCCTGCAGTTAACTTGCAGTTGGCCTGACTTCCTCTTTTCCTGCCTGAGCCTGGGGTGGTGAAATTGACGAGGGGCAGTGAAACTGAGCAGCAGCGTTCGCTGCGCTATGCCAGCTGAATCTGACAGGATGAATATATGTAGTCACCGGAAGATTTTGCAATGGGCGGGGCACTTATAGGATTTTTAAAGGCACCATTGAATCCTTATAAAGCAAAAGCAAAAAATATCCTTCTGATTTGGTGGCATTAGGATTCTTTTAAGGGATGGCATGAATAAGCATCTGCAAAGTTTACAGCAATGTTTTAGTCCATAAAACTCCCAAAATGCAAAACACAATGGTTTACACCAAAGATGTTGATGGGGGGATCAAAGTGTCAGGATGGCATCCATGACTGCACAATTGAAGCCCCCCCCAACTTTTTTATATGTAGTTGTACCCACCATCCTGATTTTTTTTATACTCTCCTTCAACAGATGACCCTGGTCTAAATTTTGGTCCTTGCTGCCTCTAGGGAATTTTGGGAATGGAGGTAGGTTCCACATCTCACCCCCACCATGCCACATGTACCCAGATGCCTTTCAACCTACCATTCAGAAGGAATCAGGACCAAAAACAGAAGGGGACAGGTAGTCACACCAAGAGTGGACAGACCATTTTTCCTCTTCTTTTCTCTCATCCTTGTTGATTCATCTATGATACTTTCATTCTCCCTTCCATTCAATCTTTCTTGCTCATGCATACACACACACTGAAACGCGACTGCACACAAGCACAGAAGAGTAAAATTTCAAGTAGGCAGCAGACGAGAATATCTATAACTCCTAGCAATTCAGTTTTCGCAAATTCCAAGACAAGTCAACTTGTTCCATGCATCCTAGTCTAACGGGTAACTTCAGTTCTAATCTTCAGGGTGTTCATACTTCCCAATGCTCAAACTCCAAAATACTAGTAGACATCTTAATTGCCTTAACTGAAATAAAATGCACTTAAATACATCTGTTTTCATACCAATGTGAATGTAAACATTCACATTTTCCTTTCTCACACCTCAGATCAATGCAGAAATGGAACAAATGGATTTTCAGGAGAGCTCTAGAGACTGGTGATCAACCAATTTGCTTCTTTCTACTGGATTACGCCAGCCTTCTAGGGAACATCTGTGGAAAACCCTACCCTGTTTCCAGCAAAGAAAGTCACTTGTATAGATAGGGACACACAAAGCCTGCTTCTTGTCACTCAGGAACAGGAATGTTAAGTTAATGGCACTTTCTTCTATTCCTACTCTAGATTCAAGTTAGGTGAATGAAGCTGAAGGATGCACACCAGAATCTGATGACTTTAACAGATTGGATGGAGCTTCACATTTTGCAAATTTCACTTAAATACATTTGGTTGGGTGGCAGGCTGGTGGGAGCAATCTCGACCCGTATAAGCAATTGCTTCAGATGAGAGAAGAAATTGCTCCCTTTGGCTATTTCTACTTTAGTGATTTATAGCATCTTACGGTATCATCTATCCCTTGCTGTGGTGATATAACAGTGATAAAGGCAGGCTTTATATCGCCACAGCAATGGCTAGATGACGCTATTAAGTCACAATAAATCACTTGTGTAGAAATGGCCATTGATTGTGGCCAAGAGACTCCACAGAAGACCACCAACTGTCTCATTGGCAGAAACTTAGCAGAGTAACAAATCATTTCATCCCTAATAACTGCCTTAAACCCAAACACAGAGCAAAACAAAAGACAACCTAAGTTCAAATGGCTTTAAATCTACATCTGTTTAAAACTGCAATTCCAAACATTTGTTAAAATTTATTTGAACTCAATTTACAGAAGCCAACCAAGTTTCCACCAACACCATTTCTATTTAAAGTTTAATTACTGGTCTGTTGCATGTACATGTGAAAAGATGAAGTAAGGCTACCTCACCTTCAGAGAGTCTATGAGAGGGGTCTAGAACTTACAATATTCAGAGCAGACCAGTGGAAAACCCATACAACCCTTCCGTCATGATGAAAAGTTGTTCAGTAGATCTACTGTGGGCATTACTAAGTCTGACTCCAACTCATGTTGACCACAAAAGTTTATGCCTGGTCTTAAGCATTCCCACCAGGGAATGCCAAATCACACATCAACTCAGGATATAGCACAAAGTCAAAAAGAAACATTTAAGAAAGGAATTACTTTGTCGTTGATAAATCAATGAATACACTGAAATGAAAATATAATCTAAGAAAGGTCTTAGTCTCTTTCTCCATAAACACTTAATGAACAGGCATTACATTTACTTATTAAGATCTGGAGAGAAAATTTATCCACCTGTCATCCTTTCACAGCTTTCCTCTGTTACATTATATGGGTAACATAATTAACCGAACAATCTAGCATCTTTCAACAGGGCCTATTTTCTTCCAGGAATGAATAAAAGAATGGTTGGAGGGCAAATGGAGAAGGTTTTTTATAGTGAGCACTAACAACAAGGGACACATGGGATTCTTAATTCCTGCTATTAGGTACAACATTCAGGTGGAAGGAAAAAAAATCCTTTTCTTGGGTCATTCTTTGTACCACATTAACAACTCCCATCTCTGAAATGTGACAATTGCTGGTGGAGTGACGAGTGTCATTATTTTGCTACCTTATTGTGCATTATTCCCTGGATTAAAGAAGTATGATAGAAAGGGGTACGTTAAAAAAAATCATCTCAGAAGCAATGAGGGATTTGGAGAGGACAAATCCTGGGGCTGAATTACAGCTGGATTTCTGTCTCCCATTCTGTCATAGATAAATGCAAATGGCATACCTTAGCATGATACCAGCTGGGAAAAGCTCAGAGTGAATGACTGCAGAAGATTCAGTTGATGGATGCCTTTGCCCTACGTTCTTATTCAGTTACCCTAGCCCAGTGTTTCTCCACCTTAGCGACTTTAAGATGTGTGGACTTCAACTCCCAGAATTCCCCAGCCAAGCTGGCTGGGGAATTCTGGGAGTTGAAGTCCACACATCTTAAAGTCGCTAAGGTGGAGAAACACTGCCCTAGCATATGCTCCTTTAGATAGTGAACCTGGTGTCTTCTTTTGACATATAAGTTGCAAAGCCCTTAAGAAACTGGTCATTAAATGATGAAAAAGGTATGCATTTGCAACAACAAAGGGAGTTCCTTTATGAAATCAGTTCATCAAGTCATCGTGCTTATTACTATCAGTAGAAAGAGGCAGAAGTTCTCCAGGATTTCAAACTGGAATCTCTCCCAGTCCTATCTCAGGATGTGGTGCACGGGAAAAAGACTTTGCAGTCTACCATTGTTTTGTTTGTTTTTTCTCCTACTTCTGGAACCATCACAGAAAAGAAGCAGGCTAGCAGCTTATAAAACCACTGGTGCAGTCTTCAAATTAATTCCTCTCATGCAGGAAGAATGTCTGAATAATTTCCATTCTTCTAATAGAAACAGCTACACCCTTAGCTCACATCCAGGGCTGGATGGTATCCTTTTGCTTGATGAGAATGGAGAAATCCATGACCTACTAGACTGTGTAACCAATGATACCCCTTGGTATATTTGAAACTTGCAGCATACAGGTAGTTCTCGTTTAGTGACTGCCTTGTTTAGCAACCATTCACAGTTACAACAGTGATAAAAAGTAACTTTATGATGAATCTTTGCATTTAGAAGCTTCACAGGTCTGTAAAGCAAAGGAAAGCTGAAGTAAAATCATAAGCACAGTCGCAGTTTCACTTAGTGACCACTTCACTTAATGACTGAGTTGCTGGTCACAATTGTGGTCACTGAATGAGGACCTGTATTTCTCTCATCCATTCGAATAGATTTGTGTTGCTGGATTTTAATGTGCTCCCACCCTTTTACCCCACAACAGCACAGAGCAAGAAAGTATAGTTTACGGTACATGGAGGATTGATCATAATAAATTTCTTTGGTCAAGGGAGAGATAATCATCTTTGATACCAGACCAGTCAAGACAATAGTTTACTTTTACATTTATTGCTTTATTTTCATTTTGGTTGGGAGAGATGTCTAGAGATTGTTCTTTTGTGTAGGGAGATATTCTCAATAGAGCTGTATTCTTTCCAAAATATTAGTTTGCAGATTTGAGGTTCTCTTGGATAAAGGTTATTAATTAGGACTGAGAGCTATAGAGGGTGAAGAAGAACTGCTGAAGTTAACAACACTCAACCTAATGCTTGAGCAGAGCTGAGAAAGTAGTATTATGTATAAAATTATGCAACAAATGAATTGGCTGATTTAATCCAAAAGCAATTCAGTTGAATCTCAAATCAAACTGATTTTTTTGAACGGAATAGTCGGAATGATTAGAACTGTTTATCTGCATTGATTCAGTTCATCCCTCCAATTGTGCTGTACATGTATAAAAGCACCTTCCTCTGAATCAAAAGATTTTAATTGGATTGATTTAACTTTGATGATTCAAACTGATGCTTTGAATCAAAGCTTTACACCATTTCAACTCATGTGAATCAAAATGATTCAACATTTCAATTTGAATCAATAATGCAAATCAGGCTGGGGTAATTCACAGACCCACAGCAGTGTGCAGAATTCACCCAATGACCACACTATTTGTCTCAGATAAATAAGTCATCAGCAGAATAACGGAAGGGTTCCTGAGCTCTCCATTCCACCGGTATCTAAGTAGGATGCAGGAAGCCGTGGCTGTTATCATGGAAGGCTCAAGTTGCCTCTGTGCTGAAAAGTGACTTCAACCAGCCATATTTTCTTTCAATATAGTAGAAAATGCTGGTGAAATTCTCATAGGTAGGTGGCTGGGTCCTTGCACCTTATTAATTATTGTGGAGGACAAAGAATGTTGTGAGTGTTCTCTCTTTTATTGTACAATCATTTCTCCATCACTCTGTAGCTTCCCTGCATTTCCCTGCTTTTCTTGAAGCCTGGAGAGACTTCCTAAGGCACAGAGCAACTCTGCGCAGGAGCTTTCCCAAATCATCAAGTTACTGCCTGGTTGAACCACAAAATGACCACATTCCAGTGGACCAAACTGGGGCTTAATCAAATTGAGCTCTTTTTTTTTTTTAACATTGTTCAAAAATAAGTACGGAAATAGGAATGGGAAATAGGAATGGAAGTAGGAATGGAAGCAGGAGGACTCTCAAACACATACTTCTCCTGTCCCCACATTGGAAACATTGGGCCCAAAATATTCAACCCTGCCTCTCTTGGTGACCTCACCCAGCCTCCAGATGGCCTCCTGTGGCTCTTTAAACTGCCGGGAGGCCAAATTGTGGCTTCCAGCCCCTGGAATGTCACCCCACACTCTTGTCAGGTAAGTGCTCCTATGGCTGTTTTCTGGAATCAGAGATGATTATAAAGACATGGCGTGTGGTATTACCCAAAATAAGCAAGCAAGCAAACAAACAAAAAATCCCTGATGAGGAGGCAAAGAAGAAACAGGAGGAGGAGGAGAAGGAAGCCTTGTTCAGAGAAGAAAAACTTTTAGGAGATTGAATATCACTTTTCCATGCAGTATTAATTTTAATATTAAATACACTATTTTAAAGGGGACGCGGTGGCGCAGCAGCTTAATGATGCTGAAAGTTGCCGGCCAGAAATGGCTGACGCTTCGGCGGTTCGAGTCCAGCCTTCGCGTTAACAGGGTGAGCTCCTGTTTCCTCCCCAGCTCCTGTCAACCCAACAGGTCGAAAACTCACGTGAGTAGATAAATGGGGACTCTCACTCCGGTGGGAGGAAAAATGCTGGCAGCGCCTTGCACAGAGAGACGGGACCAGTTGCCGGTAAGCGCGAAACCGCGCTCGCCCGAAAAGGGCGCGAAGCAACGGAAATCCCGCCTCCTGCACTCGCCAGCTGGGCTCTGCTCTAGGAAGGAGGCTCTGGCAAACCACTTCCGAAAAACAATTGCCTTGACAACTGCAAGGATTCATCCAGGCAGTCACTGCAGGGTCAGTAATGACTGAGCGCAGACAAAAACAAAAACACTATTTTAGTGATAAATGACTAGGAGAATCAGAGGTGGGTGACTTTATGCTGATAATAGTTAACCTATTTGAGATTTTCCTTTAATCTGACACAGAGAGTATGAATACAAATGTGAGCTTCTCAGGGGTTGGCTTTGGCTCTCAGATGCTAACTAGAGGCACGTCAAGCTTTATGGAAGTCCCTAACCATTAGAGTTCAACACATCACTCCTACCTGCCCCAACTGGGACAATCAATTTGGTTAAATCTTATCTTCACTTCTCAAAGGTCTCAGGAGCCCCAGCCTTTTCTTTCCATGCTCCTAAATGTTTCCACACACATCCCAGCAGTGGTAACTATGAGCAACACATTGGCATCGAGCCCAGATGAATTGGACCCTGCTGTTTCACAGAATACGGAGATGATATTCGCCCACATTGTGAGCTAATGTTGCCCTCGGACCTCCTTAGTCACATGCAGCATTATAGGGCAAAGGCAGTACAAAATGTTACTGCAGTGTTGCTGGCCAACTTTTACACAGTGAGGAGGTTATCAGATCATTATATAGCCCTCTTTATCTAGGAATAGAGTGTGACTCTTCTATGCATTTGTGGTTCTCTGTCAAATCATTTGTGGCCATAACTAAACTGAACTTCATAATCCCAGCGCTGGGAACTTCAGTGTTCATGGTTAGTATGCCCCCTCCCATATCTGTATATCCATGGGAATCAGGACTGCATATCAATGGTTGACTAAAATAGATCAGAAAACTCTAAGCTGTCATTGCTAGGAGTCAAACTTTGCTACAATTCTAATAGCATTTTTGTTCCCACTTCTTTCACCTTTTTTAAATTAATTCACAGTGGGTTTTTTTTTAATTTGTAATAGTTTCTTCAAAATCTCCAGATGCAATATTAAGGAAGGGGGGGGGGGGAAGCCTGCAATTGCTTTCAGAAAATCAAGCAATTTCGCTAGTCCTAGATCACCAAAAATTCCCCTACCAGATGGTCCTCCAGTTGTGGGACTTCAGCCTTCAGAAGGCTATCCTGCTGAAGAATTCTTGATGTTTTTGAAGAATTTGAAGTCCATACATCTAGATGACACCCAGGTTGAAGAAGGCTGCCATAATATGTCAATCAGACAGTTTTGTCTTGATCTTAGTCCTAAATAAAAGTCCTCTGGGTTTCTGGGCCTAGCCTAGTGATTAGTGAAGCAGTGTAGTCATATAATAAAATTATCTCCCTTCTTAACTGAGCCTACAGTTTGTCTACTTTCTGTCAACTTCCTGCTTTCCTCTACAATATCCTATTTTCCCCTATTATTGGGGCAATGTGATGGGACAATCTGCTTTAAAGATGTACCCTGATGTGGAAAAGTGAACTATTCTGCTACCAACACCTCCAATCAAAATGTGAGATGGGCCTTCCACTTTGGTGAAAAGGTTTTCTGCAAATGCCATACGCATCAGACTTTTGAAGGCCAGCAAAGCATCCAGTTCAGTATGATAGCTTCAATGCAGCTCTTATGAAGTACTTCTCTGAAGACTCAGCCGAACCAAAGTCCTCATTCAAGGCTTCACACAAGTATGCTACTTGATAATGCATGGCCCTTGTTCAAATAACAACCCCCAAACCCCTAAAGTATTTGAAAATTCCCTGGATAAGCTTCTAAATGGAATAGGTGTGCCAGGCAAGCACAATTATTCAAACATAGTTATGCTTAATTACATCCATACTACTAATAACTGAGCAGTGAGAACTGGGCTATCATCCAGGTCCACATTGGGATAAACGTGTCCTATGAAGAATGCTCAGTGGTTGTTTAAAACAAGTGTGCTGGTGTGGAGCTCTCCCTGGTCCTACCATTATCACTTCTGATCATCTCTGTCATCTTGCTTCTAAATTAGTACAGGGTTTCTTGACACATCTGTTCTAACCCTATTAGAGGTGCTGAGTGTCCTTTTGCACCCAATACTCTGTAATTTTGTCTCTCATCAATAAATGATATTTCCTTCACATTATCCAGCCTTCTCAAACTTGGGTGAACTTTTTAGAGTTTAGGTCCTCAGCATTGCCTAGCCTATTGATTTGCAGCCTCTGCCAACCTGGTTTCATGGCCTTAAATTGACTGATTCTGGGTCTGAGTGTCTAAGAAAGTAGCATTTAACCTAGCATTCCTTTTACTCTTGGGAATGTCTGTTTACCCCATTTTTTTCCTGATTACACCTACTGCTAATTAGCAAGGAAGTGCAATTATCAAAGAAGGCCAACAAAAATGGTATTATAAACCAAATTGCTCACAAGCCTCAGGTTCATTAGGCTGCACATAATTTCCAATCACCATCCCCTTAGTGATCTTCCAGCGTCTGCAGGAATGTGCTGTTCCGTTTGCACCAGAGCTGAGCCAAATTAGCATCAATTAGCATCTAAATTGCATTCTCAGACAAATGCATTAATACATGCATGCCATTTATTGTCCCTGGCAGTTTTTCTCATGCTACAGAGTTATCCATCTGACTTGCAAGGACTTCTGGCCTGCATCAATGTAGGTGGCACATGCTGATTAAAAGAAAATTCATACTGGTTTTGTCTAAATTTATAGCGGTGTCTGGCATGTATTTTACAGCAGATATCTGGCTTTACTACCATAGTCCAAGGGCCAAATCACAGTGTGATTTACAACCAGCTCCCAGTGATTGGTTCCTTTGGGTGTTTTCCCAGGAACTTGTTTGGCCCCATATATCAAAACAAATGTGTCCCACTCTGTGGCATGACACCTCTTGATTGATTCAATGGATATTCAGTGGCAAAGCCTCTCAATTTAGAGCAACAAGGAGTTATATGGGTTTCAGTCCAAACAAGTGAAAAACTCATCTAATGTTTCATCTGATCCTCTACTACCTAGTCAAAGGTGAGATATAAATATTTTAAACATATACTGCCAAACTTGGAAAGAATAGCACAGAATCAGCAAAGGGTCTTGGCCTTGTTCTACTCACTCTGGACAAGTAAAATGCACCATTTGCTCCAATTCCTGCCAGTTCAGGACTTTTGCTGGGCTGGACAACAGAGGCCAAGGGGAGAAAGCTAATCAGAGAGAAGTGCTTCCAAAATTTTGGAAAACTCTACCCCTATCTCTGTAATGAATAAACATGTCATCCTTTTTCATAGCATAGCTTTAAAAATGATATATGAAATGTTGATATATGTATATAGTGATATATGCAATATTGTGTGTGTGTATGTATACCGTATTTTTCTGACTATAAGATGATACTTTTTTCTAAAATCCTTACGCTAAAAATTGAAGGGCATCTTATGCAAGGAAGTAAGCCAAGGAGAGAACCGCGCGGTTGCAAAACTGCCCATACTTTGTCTCTGCAAATAGGCTTCCTCCAATCACGAGCCTCCAATCACGAGTGAAACTACCCATACTGTCTCTGCAAACAGACTTCCTCCAATCACGAGCCTTATGTAACTGACATCAGCTGATGCTGAACAAACCAATCGGAGGAAGTCTGTTTGAAGAGACAAGCTATCGGCAGTTTCACTCATGATCGAATGGAATCAGTTATGCAAAAGAGCATGGAAATAAAGCTGCAGAGAGACGGTTTGGACCTCCTCCCACCGAGTGTATCAGGTCAATGCTACCTAATTACTAAATAAAAATGTGTTCTGCACTATCTTTAAAATATTGATTTCTTAATTTTGGGTTGGAAAAGTGGGGGGTGTCTTGTATATGGGGGCATCTTATTGATGGAAAAATACGGTATGCATGTGTGTATGTGTGTGTGTGTGTATACAGACAAATCCTAAGAGTTTGCACAGAACCCAACAACTTGTTTTTCCCTAGCAGAAGGGGCATTGAAAATATCTGTGATGAGGTCTTCTCCATACTCTTAAGATGACTTATCCAGTGTCATGATGTCATCATTCTGAAAGTTTCTTGGACTCCGTTCTCATCAACAATAGCCAATGGTACTGCACACAAATTCATGATACAATGACATCACAATGGGAAGGGGGGTAGTCATGTTTGAAAATGCCACAGAGGAAACAGTGAGGACTTTCTCTATAGACCACTATGTGGTCTAGAGCCATAGTTCTTAACCTGGGGGTAATTACCCCTAAAGGAGTAATTGGGGCATATCATGGGGATAATGGGGCAATTTGTAATTGCTTGTTGGTGAATCGAGGATCCAGTTTGGGACTGCTGCTGCTGAGACACATGTGTAAAACAACGGTCTGATTTTTTGTGGGGGTAATGAATTTTGAGATTGGGAAAAGGGGCAATTGGGTCAAACAGTTTTAAGAACCACTGGTCTAAAGATTAAGCTGTTGGGCTGGCACTGGAGAGACCCACATTCAAATCTACATACAACCATAATCTCATGCGGTGGCCTTGGGTGGCTACTATCTCTCAACCCAACCCTCCTCACAAGGTTGTTGTAGTGGGGGGAAATGGGAGGAGGGAGTGCTACACCATCTTGAGCTTTTGAACAAAAAGTAGGATATATGTGCCCCCACTCTCATGGCCTTCAGGAAGAGCCTGAAATCCTGGCTATGCCAGATGGCCTGGGGGCCAGATGGGGGCTCGCATCAGTGGAAGTGGTTTGTGGGGTAATTGATTCTGCCCCCCCCCCCATCATCTTGAATATTTTTAGTTTTTTATGTATAGGGTTTGTTTTGTAGCCTGACCTTTTAATGGATTAATCAATTTTAATTAATTAACGTGTATTTATTTTTTAAATTGTTTGTGGGTTTTGTTTTAATTGTGAGCAGCCCAGAGTCACCCGTTGGGGGAGATGGGCAGCATACAAATTTAATAAATTAAATAAATAATAAATAAATTCAGCGGTACCCTTTGTTGCTGGCAACGATATGTTATGCATCAAAGATATTTCCAGCCTTGGCTCTATTCAGTGGCATCACATGAACTTATTCCAGATCTTTCTGGCGTATTTCAGAAGAGAGCAGGCTTAGTTTTAATTATTCAGCTATTCACTTTTATTGTTTTTTAGTATTTTTTTTTAAAGATGTATTTTCTTACATTGGAGGTGGCTGCTCTTTTCTGCTGGGTGTTGCACAGCATTCGCTGAAAAGCAACTAAAATCATAAATAAGTTCACGCCTTTAAGTCAGTTGTTCTGGCCCCTGGACTCCTCCAGTTATCCCCATGACCTGGGAAGAACCGAGGAGCTCCTATTGTGTTCCTCTAAGTTCAGAACCTCCACTCCATAAAGCAGCATTCCACTTCTTTCAAGAAAAACACTTATATCACTATTCAGCTTATTGGCAGCATACAGAATAGCTAAAAAAGCCGCTTAGGTATATCAGGAAAGGCTGCGTGTTGGAACCATTTAGAATTGCTTATGATACATAGGTTGGTGAAACAAGCTTAGCAGCAAGATGAAAAGACTTAATTAAAACTTCACAAACAGAGAATATGCAGACAAATTAGAGCTGCAGAAAGGACAGAATGTGGCCAACTAAGCTTTATGGTGATGGGATTTAGGGGTGGAGATGGAGGGAGAGAGACAGAGAAAAAAGCCCAGATGAAAATGAAGCACTCAGCAAAGCAGCTGTGGTGTAACATAGAAGACAAAACCATGGTGTGATTGTTAGGAAAGAGTTTTAAATTAAATCCAGATTCACCCACACAAGCTGAGCTGTTTCTCTTGCTTTGGCTCTGTTTTGGAGTGAATGGGAAGCTCTTAGACTCCAAAGTGGGCCTGATTTGGAAGACTTCAAGGTCCTAACGTGAGCATGAGGTTTGCTACCCTCCTCCTTTTCCACCAAACTCCCTACCTGAGCAGCAAGAAATAGCCAAATGGATATTTGTTTATTTATAAGCCACTCTGGGTGGCCAACAAGACATTAAAAACAGAACAAAAAGAAAAATAAGAAATAGACATACCATCCAGCCATCGACCAAATCATACCATCTCCCAAGATGGGCACATGTAACATCCTGGCCTGAATGCCTGGGGGAAAGACCATGTTTTTAATGCCTTATGAAAAGCTAGTAGAGTTGGAGCCAATGGAATCTCAGGTGGGGGAGATCATTCCAGAGGGTGGGCACTACCATGGAAAAGACATACTTCCTAGGTCCAGCCAGATGATATTGGTGCAGAGTAGGAACCTGGGCCATGCCCAACATGGAACAGCATGCAGGATGGGAGGAAACAACCAGAGATAAACAGTCCTGCAGATAGCCTGGTCCTTTGCCATGAGGGCTTTGTATGGGATAACCAGCACCTTGAATTGCAGCCAGAAGCCTATGGGGAGACAGTGCAATTTGGGAAGTAGTAGGGTTACATAGACACTGCATTCTGGGCAGCTTAGAGATGATCTTTAAGGTACCCCATATAGACTGCATTATTGTAATCCAACCAGAAGGTAGCCAGAAGGCATAAGTAACCGTGAGCAAAGCCTCCCAGCCTAGGAAGAAGTGCAAACTGGCTAGTGCAACAACACACAGCTTGTTCAAAGCTCTCCTGGACAAAGCTGCTACCTATTCCTTGAGCAGGAGCCATAAGTCCAAGAAGACCTCCAAACTGTGCACATGTTGGAAGTGGGAGAGTGAAACCCCCTCTCCCAGAACCAACATTGGAAAAGCTCCTATCTGTCAGGCCTAGCCCAAGGAACTCCAAGAGACAATGCAAAATCAGTTCAGCTATGTTTATTAGCTACAACCTCTAGCAAGAATCTTCCCAGCCTGAAACCCCAGGTCCCAAGTCAGCCAGCCACAACAGTGTGAATTCCTCAGGGAGGTGCTCTTGTAGTTCCCACACTCATGTGGCAAGTTAAGAAAATGCTTATCTCCCTGAGCCTGGCCTTCATAATTCCATTCCATCACACTATCTCATGATCTGAGGTGCCCAGAAACCATAGCCACTCAGTCTTGCTGGGACTGAGTTGAACCCTGTGGTCCTCATCCAGACCCCCATTGCCTCCAGACACTGGGACATTAATTTGACAGCATGACTTGGCCAGTCCAGCATGGAGATGTATAATGGAATATCATCAGCTTACTAATTGTACTTGACCTGTACCAGCAGATTACCTCTCCCAGCAGTTTCATGTAGATATTAAACAAAAGCATGCAGAGTGTGGAGCCTTGAGGTACACCTCTCAGCAGAAGCCTAGGGCTAGACTACTCCCCTCCACCAGCACTGACTAGAACCAACCTTGGAGGCAGGACAACCACTGTAACACTGTGTCTTCTTCTCCCAGGCCACCAGAGATGTTCCAGGATACAATAGTTGATAGTATCAAAAGCCACTGAAAGGTCAGGCAAGGCTAGGATGGATACACGCCCTCCCCCCCCCCCCCGCCATCCCAAGCCAGCCATAGATCATCAACAAGCGCAACAAATGCCAGTAAATCTTTGTCTAAATCTGGACAGGGGTCCAAATAATCCGCTTCCTTCAGGGCCCTCTGGACTTATTTATTTAAATTAAATTTATATACTGCCTGACTCCCAAAGTCTCTTGGCTGGATGTGCATGAATACATATGTTTTGCCAAATCCCATCTCACATGAGAATGTGAGCGTCTATCTTCCTCTGAGGGGGTGAGATGACACCAGAATAGTCCTTGCTTACTCTTTTTTTCATAAATATATGGGAAATAATATTTTGGAATAAAAGCGATAGCATCTGAAATTTAAAACTGCAGTGTCTTAAATGGATGCTGAGATGTTTATAGGAAAATGTAAAGAGCAGTAGCAGTATGATAAAAATGATGTAGAGTTCCCAAACAATAGTACACATTTGGTACACTAGGGTGAAGTAATCAGGTTATTTTATTATTAGCAGTTGCAAGAAATATACAGCACTATTTCTCAAGAATGATAGAAGATTCTTGCTGTTTCCAAAGGCACAGTCCTAGATCTTTTTTCCTAACTTATGAGAGGGAGGAAAACATATTTCTCACCTGAATGTGGTCACTGCTGAGGAATCTCTTATTTCCCAAAATAAAGAAATACGTAAGTGTAGACCAGTTTGGTCTTTATATCCATTGAATACTAATTTGTTTGGCTTGGCAAAAGAGCACAATTCTTGCATGCTACAGGTTCCAGAGCCAATCTTCCCCATCATGAAGTAGGAGTTGACGGCCTGTAGGCCTTTGTCTGTGTTGCAGGTAATCCTGACTCAGATTGACCAACAGTTTGATTGAGCATAGAAATGGATGAATTAATTAACTTGTTGGATGTACTCCCTGCTTTTCCTCCAGAAGCAAAAGGAGATATACATGCCAGCACTCCCTGTTTCAATTTTATCCCCATAGCAATGACCCTGTCAGGTTCTTTGAGCTGAGACCAAGTGACTGACCCAGGTCATCCCAAGAGCTTCGGTGACTAAGGATGGACCTGAACCTAGCTTTAATCCAGCATCTTAACGACTGTGCCTCTTTGAATTTCAGTATTGCAACTCACTGAAGAGTATTTCATGGAGTGCTGTAAAATGCCGACTCAATACATGTAAAATGATGGTGACCTTATTGTTACCTGACATTACCTGAAAGTGTATTCTAGAACAAACCCTAGATTTCCCCAGCTGTAGACCACAGGGGAAGTTTATGCTTTTCAGGAGTTTGCCTCTCGTTACCAATTTCATAAGGGGCAGAACAAGAGACCTGGGCTGCAAAAACTGTGATGGTCACTAGACAGCAGTAAAGCGATACAGAAAACTCCAATTCATTACTTCCATCTAGTGGTCTTCAGGTTTACTGCAGCCTTATCTGATAGCCCTACAAGAGGTCTCATTGCTTGAGAGGAGAGGGCTGTCATCCATTAGCTTTAGCTGCCTTCTCTCACTTGTCTTCCTTTGCAAATACCTCACTCAGGTAAGCAGATTTTGAAATGTTCATCACTGATCAATTAGAGGTATGGTCAAGTCCAGTTGTTCAACCTGGTAATATGCATGCACAGCCTCTGCTGGATGAGAGTGTGGTAGAAAGAACACACCAACACTTGGAGGGATTCAATAGATAGATAGATAGATAGATAGATAGATAGATAGATAGATGGATGGATGGATGGATGATAGATGTACTGTATATTTCTTAAAGCTAGCCAGTTACAAGGAGTCACTGATGTCCTGCTGTTAACAGCAAAGAGCATCAGAGATTTATTGTCATGGTATGTCAGAAAGACCTTGAGAAACAGGGCTGCCCAGGGAATGGTCAGATAAGAGATGGCAGCTGCATAATGGGTGGAGAAAGAGGCTCAGAAGGGACCCTCCTGAACTTCCCAGGCTGTAAAGGAGATGGTGGGAGAATTGTACTTTCAGACTTGCAAGATTCTGTTAATGTAGCCTTACAATAAAATAGAATTAGCTCATCTGGTCATATTTCCTGTCTGGTCCACCTGGGAAGGCTGACATCAATCTTGCAAGTTCATTCATGTAACAAATATTACAAATTCAGGTAGATATATGCATCATGAGGGAGTGGTCATGGCAGGTATACAGGGAACATACTTAGCAATTAAGTTATTGTGTTTAGACATAGTAACATTTATGTCAAACAGGGAAGCAAAGACAGAACCACTGTCAGATATGCATGTCAAGAATAAACAACTGGCAAGATCCTTAGATTCGTCCCCAAAACATCTGTTGAGTCATCAAGTGGTTAAAACAATGAAAACATGAAGCCTCACATAGAAGTTGTAGGATTCCAGACCTTACCAATCTGAATATGGACAGATATTCCATGAGTGTGACATGACATGAGTGTTTATTGGAGTGCACATTAAAGGTTCCAACAAACATCACAACTCAAAGGATGTAGCAAAGTAAGGTTTTTTTAAAAAATTCCCTTCTCACCCCTATGGGTGGTATGTGTCTTCCTCAATCTCGGGTCCTCTACCAGAGGCCTGGGAGTTTGAGGGTTCTGCGCAGTATCTTAGCTGTTCCTAGCACTGCACTCTTCTGCACAGAGAGCTCTGATGTTGTTCCTGGGATCTGTTGGAGCCACTCTCCCAGCTTAGGAGTCACGGCCCCGAGTGCTCCTACCACCACTGGGACCACTTTGGCCTTGACTTTCCACATCCTCTCGATTTCCTCCTTCAGGCCCTGGTACTTCTCCAGCTTCTCATGCTCCTTCTTCCTGATGTTGCTGTCACTTGGCACTGCTACATCTATCACTACTGCTGTCTTCTGGTCTTTGTCTACTACCACGATGTCTGGTTGATTAGCCAGTACCTGCCTGTCCGTCTGGATCTGGAAGTCCCACAGGATCTTAGCCCTGTTATTCTCCACGACCTTCTGTGGAATCTCCCATCTGGACTTGTGGGGGTCTAGCCCATACGCTGTGCAGATGTTCCTGTACACAATGCCAGCTACTTGGTTGTGCCGTTCAGTGTATGCTGTTCCTGCCTGCATCTTACACCCTGCCACTATGTGTTGGACTGTCTCTGAGGCCTCTTTGCACAATCTGTGCCTTGGGTCCTGTCTAGTGTGGTAGACCCCTGTTCTATGGATCTGGTGCTTAGTGCCTGTTCTTGTTCAGTGCCTGTTCAGTGCCTCAGTGCTGTCTTTTAGTCGGGCCTTTTCCAGCCACTGATAGGATTTCCCAATGTCAGCCACCTCAGCTATCTGTCGATGGTACATCCCGTGCAGGGGTCTACCACACTAGACAGGACCCAAGGTGCAGATTGTGCAAAGAGGCCTCAGAGACAGTCCAACACATAGTGGCAGGGTGTAAGATGCAGGCAGGAACAGCATACACTGAACGGCACAACCAAGTAGCTGGCATTGTGTACAGGAACATCTGCACAGCATATGGGCTAGACCCCCCCCCCCAAGTCCAGATGGGAGATTCCACAGAAGGTCGTGGAGAATAACAGGGCTAAGATCCTGTGGGACTTCCAGATCCAGACGGACAGGCAGGTACTGGCTAATCAACCAGACATCGTTTTAGTAGACAAAGACCAGAAGACAGCGGTAGTGATAGATGTAGCAGTGCCAAGTGACAGCAACATCAGGAAGAAGGAGCATGAGAAGCTGGAGAAGTACCAGGGCCTGAAGGAGGAAATCGAGAGGATGTGGAAAGTCAAGGCCAAAGTGGTCCCAGTGGTGGTAGGAGCACTCGGGGCCGTGACTCCTAAGCTGGGAGAGTGGCTCCAACAGATCCCAGGAACAACATCAGAGCTCTCTGTGCAGAAGAGTGCAGTGCTAGGAACAGCTAAGATACTGCGCAGAACCCTCAAACTCCCAGGCCTCTGGTAGAGGACCCGAGATTGAGGAAGACACATACCACCCATAGGGGTGAGAGGGAATTTTTTTTTTTATATATATATATATATATATATATATATATATATAGAGAGAGAGAGAGAGAGAGAGAGAGAGAGAGAGAGAGAGAGAGAGAGAGAGAGAGAGAGAGAGAGGTTTAAATGAACATTTGGAGGCCACTTTTTCACAGGTAAGACAGGATGCAAAGTGACCTGGAAGAAAAACAGTAGCCATATATAGACATTATGAAGGGGAGGTCCTCAATAGTCCTATCCCACTTGTGCTGCTCAGATGCTATCAATTCCCCTGGAGATTCATGCATACACTGAGCATTAATTATACCAGTGGACAGTGTTATGAACATAATATTTACAAGTGCACTAATTTTGGTACTGGGTAAAACTGAAAATATTATTGCAGACCAGTGAAGTTCTCCACTTCCATTCTTGGGTGGCCTGAAGAAGCTCATTTGTAGCTGTCATTCATTCATTCATTCATTCATTCATTCATTCATTCATTCATTTTCAGGAACATATTAAGTATTCAGTATTTTTTATGATATGAAATATGGATGGTATGTGGGGCACACGAGCATTCTTCAGACCATCTTGAATCTTGTTCTTTGCTCTGTTCAATGCCAGTTTCTTTAAATAAATAAAGCTAAAAGGGTGGGGGGTCAGAGAGGGTGGGGGTCAGCGTGGTGCACAGAAAGAGGTGTCTGTGGATGTGCTGGGCATCATGTTGCTTCCCTCTGCATTATGGGGTGAATTCAGTGGTGGCCTTCCTTAGCAGAATTCACTTCTGTTCATATAATTAGGACTTCTGTTTTCCATGTGTTTAAATCCTCCAGCTATTTGTAATGGGCTCTGAGTCCAAAGGTGGCAGACAGTGTTTTTGCATGACGTGGGTGGTATTCTGGCCATACACAGTTCAAGATCTTAGCCTTTTGGAAGATATATTCAAATGGTTTACTCACTGAGCCAAAAGTACATGGTTAAAGTTCCTATTCAAAATAAGGAGAATAACTATAATCATTGCCATCATTCTGTCATTACCCAAAATTGATGGGATTGTGTTTTCTCCTGAAGGTGTCAAACCTAGAAACATAAGGTGCTTAACTCATTTTTTAAAGTTACCTACAGATTAAGATTTACATTACCCTATTAACATTTTTTACAAGTTTAAATAAAATCATCAGATTTTTTAAAAAATGCCATTAAAATCAAATTCACCTGCACATTCCTTAATCTACAGTTGTATCACTCACACATTCTGGGCTATGAAGAGAAGCTCATTTTATGCTTGCCAATTATAGCTACGGGTTATCTAATGTAATTTTTATACAATTTGTAGAACAAATTTCTATCAGGTTTATAAACCACACATACATATACATTAAGATATGTTTATCTTGGCTGGAAAGCATAACTGATGCTAAAGCTGTGTCTTCTATAATCCACATGTGATAATGGAAACAAATGTCTCTGAATGTTCAATACTGTTTAACCTACTCACAATTACAATGCCATTTTTTAAAAAATCTTCAGTTAATAACCTAAAACACATGGCATCGTATCCATCATGTAGAGGTATTTTAACTTTGTAGATAGGATCAAGATTTAAACTCTTTCTAATTTTAACCTAAAATAAGCGAAGGGGGTCACCATATCAGTGATCGCCAAAATGGAGGAAAATATAAAAAAAAAAAAGCAACTGTCCACTGGGTTTATTATTATTACAGGACTTTGGGATTGCCAGGTGTACCATGAGATAAGGATTCCAAATTTAAAACAAGTGTGATAAGACGGCTTAAACAAAACTTTCTAAAGCTAATCCTAGAAAGTTTTCCTTGGTAGTTTTCTGGCCATCTTAGTGGTGATTGTGAGGGCATCCATTGGGGGGGGAGGTGCTTTTAAAAAATCACGATGGTGGCCACATCTACACAATCAAAGCCCTTTCAGTTCTTCACATGTGACACATGGTTGTAGTTGCCATCTTGACCTTCTCATGGATGCCCCTGACTTATCAGCTTGCTTGTTGGTGGATATGTCATCATCAGGAAAACACTGTTTGACAACACCAAAAGTTGCAGTAGATTTAACCATTCTGCCTGAGCTTCCTTATAAACCAAAGTCTCTTCTTTTTGTTGGAAATCAAGGGCTGTAGGTCTATGCTGTTGGGTTCCTGATAGAAGAACAGGATTAAAACTTCCCAAGTCATGCAAATGATCCAAGCCATAATTAAACTGAATGAAAAAAAATACATCTAGGTTGGCTGTGATGGTGTCGTCCTAAAGCTGACAGCCTAATTATTGTATGGAACCAAAAATAGACATTTTGTTAGGAGAAGACCAATACTTTATAAAAAGGCTATATTGAGTTCTGTCCTTAGTTTCCTGCAAATTTTCTTTTCCTGCAAAACAGGCTACATTTCTTCCTGTGCCTTTCTCAGAATAGGTTAGAACAATGTTTCTCAACCTTGGCAACTTTAAGATGTGTGGACTTCAACTCCCAGAATTCCCCAGCCAGCTTGACACATCTTAAAGTTGCCAAGGTTGAGAAACACTGGGTTAGAAAGTGGTTCTAACACTGGGTAAAAGGTGGTGCTTTGGGGTTTCTCTGATTATGACAAAAAAGGCAGAGGAAAATGGTGCTTTTGTTTATACCACTCTCATATACCCAGTCCTCGAATTACTCTATGATCTCCAAAACCTCTCTGCTTTTTGAGCTGATAAGAAGAAACATGGAGGAAGCTCTCTTCTAACCCTGGGCATCTAGTTGATGCCATATCACCACTTTTATTGTGACATCATCATCCTAGTGATACCAGTGATGTAAGTTGAGTCAGTTGTGTCATGATGCAAATGATGTACTGTGTGTCATTTGAGTGATGATGTGCTTCTCCAGGTGAAGGACCATGTTGATGACATCTTCACTCAGGAGTTAACGGAGGCAAAGGAAGCCAGGGAGGAACAAACTTCTGGAAGCAGGCACACCCTTTTTGGCAACCTTATTACTAAAGAAGATGAGATTCTGTACGTAAACAGTAAATTATACCTATCAATGGTTAAAAAAAAAAGAATATAACATTCTGTTGGTCTTCTTCTATTGGACATTCTTCTATTGGTAGAATATAACATGGTTTAACTGAATAGAACGTGATGATTTAAATGTAGTTTCTTGGTTACAGTTTGATACAGGTGGACAGATGAGGGGTGAAGCCTAACTGTCTCTGTGGGTGACACTGTTGGATTTCATTATTGCAGCTAAGGAAATGCAGTTAGGTCACTGAAGTCCACTCAGAACTAATACCCTCCATTTCAGCTGAGTGGAACTGGGGAGGAACTAATGCACGAGACCCTGTTGGAAGAACATGCTTTGGGTTAAAACAAAAAACAAAACTTCTTGCTAATTTATCTGCCACATCATGAATGCATGAAGAGTTAACACCTTTTTCTTGGCATCCTGGAAAAAGATTCTAAAGGAATAATCCTCCAATGAAATGGAAAAAGACACAGGCATTGCTTCTGATTAATATTCAGAGGAAAAACTTTGCAAGCATCATTTAATGTTTTTTACCATGAGCTGAAAATTCTAATTGGCATTTTTTTATAACTGGTCAAAACATCCCTGTTATAGGAATGATTTTTTTTTTTTAAAGGAAGGTTTTCAAGGATTTTTTTTAAAAAAGAGAAAATGACATTTGTCTTGAACAAAAAATGGAGTTTACTATGCTCTAATCCTTGAAAATGTCAAAATGGTGGTGATGAAAGTTTTGGAATTGCAAAGTGGCAGTGACATTTCACGTCTTCCCCATGACAGCCTTGTCAGGGAGAACTCAAACCACTGTATCCGCTTACCCAATTGTACAGTCATCATTTCCATTTTTATGATATTTGCTCTGAAACCTGAGAAATGCAAATCCATCGAAAATTAAGGATTTAACCACACCTAACAAAGGAACCTACAGAGAGTGAAGGATTGAAACAATATGTTGTCTAAAGTTGCACGGGATAGTTGGCTGTGTGCTACAGTGCGTATGTCCTGCACCTGTGGTTATTATATTCAATCACCAGATGGCCGCAGGGAATTGGAGATTTAACCAACTCTTCGATGCCATCTAGTGGTCATCCAGATTTTTAACATTACATTTTTTAAACCATTACAAAATAGAAAAATAAAACTTAATTAAAAATTTTAAAAAATATAGATACGAGAAACAAATAAACAAACAAACCAAAGCCTGAATAAAATTCAGCAATAATCACAGCTTTGTGCAAATATCTACAACTTAGTTTTTAAACAGCAACTCTAACTCTGACTGCATGGAGCAATATTGTCCAATCTTTCTTTTATGTAAAGAGCCAATTCAGAGGCTGAGACATTTTATGAAGATTTTTGTAGCCAAGATATGGTAGCCCTAGTCTGCCACCTCTCTTTATTTCATTCCTTACCATAGAAGGTAGCCTTCCAACCTATAGATGGCAATGTTAGTAAGACTGGATGTTTCTGGATCAGTTAAACTATTTATTTATTGATGAAACAGATTGACTATCTAGCTGACCTCATTTTACCTAATGTGCTATATAAAGCCATAAAATTGGGTTGAGTAAACAGTGGTTAAGATTACCATGTATATTTGTGTTGTGCAAACCTAGTCAACATGGGTACATTGTAATGAACTCATGGGGAATCATGATATGTGAGGGAACATCATTTCAGCAATGCAGTACAAGAAGAGAAGAGCAGCCAGGGTCAATGGACAACACTGGGACACATTTTGTTGACTAGGAATTGTTTACACCAGGGCTTTGGGGCTCAAGGGATGGAAAGACCCTCTTTGTGAGTCATCCAGATAGCACACCTAAAATTGTAGGATACATACAAAACAGAGTGGTATAGTGCAACATGGAAGGCCTCACCCATCGCTGAAACTGGGTGGAATGGAAAGTCAATTGGCCTAGGTTTGTTCCCATTGCCACAATGTTGAGTTGCTATGGATCTCTTTTTCATCTTATTTATGTGATAGATGTGTCTCTCTTCCTTCCTCAAGAAGGCATACAGCAGGGTTGTGTGTGCTTCCATAACAATTCAGAAGAACTGTTTCAGACAGGAGCTGCTACATAGGCATAAACAGGCACAATGAATTTAAGCAGCTCAGTTTCATATTGAAGCATCATCTTGATCTGGATCATCACAGTAATCCAGTTGTGAGGCAAAGCCTTGACTTGGAAAACTGAGTCATCCATCTTGATGCCTCAGATTGGAGGACCAACTTGATATGACTCTCAGTTTCAACTAGAGGCCCACTCTAACCTCCAGCTCAAAGTGCAGCAGCCTCTCCAGGATGGCAATTTGGAGGGAAGGTTCATTTCAGTATGGTGCTTAGTTTGAAGGAGTGCTTGGAATGAAGTTTTGTGAATTTAAAGTGCTGCTTTCAACCTCCATCCATAAGCCATGTCATTCGGTCTCTTAGATTCTGGTATTACGTGGGGGGGGGGGGGGGGGGAGATGGCCCCTCCCGTAAAATTCTGAGCTCAGCCATCATTTGTTTTCTATAAAATTTCATTGGAGAGGATAGTATCATCAATACACTTTATTTCTCACATGAGCAATTCTGAACTTAAACAGGAGCTTCTGTGTTTATCTGAAAAAATATTCAGATGACATGATGAGTCTATATCTACAAAGATCAGAATTGTGCAGGCAATGGCTTTCTCTGTGACACTCTATGGAAGCTAAAGTTGTACTCTGAAGAAGCAGGATAGAAAGAGTTTTGATGCTTTGGAACTGGTGTTGCAGAAGACTCCTGAGAACATCATGGATAGTCAAGAAAAATGGATCATAGAACAAATCAGTGCAGAGTTCTCTCTTGAGGCACAAATAACCAGGCTCAAATAATCATGTTTTGGACACATTATGCAAAAACCTAGCTCTCTGGAGAAATCTGTAATGCTGGCAAAAGTGGAAGGGAAGAGAAGAAGAGGATGACCAAAAGCAAAATGGAGGGACTTGATTACAATGGTGATGGATACATCTGTTGGAAGACCTGAAGGGCCAGGCTGAGGACAGATCATTCTGGAGAAGGTTTGTCTATGTGGTCACTAAGAATTGACCATAACTTCATGGCACCTAATCAATCAGTCAACGTGTGCTTTCTGGGACCTCATGTCTACTAGATCCTATAAGAAGCAAGGGATGGGAAAGACAGGGAAAAAGGAAGAAGAAAGGAAATACATCCCTGAAGCACCTTGCAGAATTTAATAAGAACAGAGTGCAGGCAAAGTTCCAGCCTTCACATTATTTTTCCTATGCAATGCAGAGCCCTTAAATTAATTCAATGTACTTAATCAGCTGTGTTAAAATAGAACATCTTCCCTATGTAAGAACCAGCCTCTGCTTTTTGACTGCCATCCAACTCACTCCAAGATATAACTTCAGTGTCAGATTAAATGACCTGATGTTCTGCTTCCAGCACCCACACACGCCAAACAATTTGCTTTAATTAATTTTCTCTAAGTGATAATAATGCCATTATAAAATCATAGCAAAAAGACAAACAGCTCCATTACCTAGTACAGTGAAGTTGTTTCACTTAAACAAACATTCCCATTAATGTTGCACGCAAAAGAATTCCCCCAAGCTGGCATGCAGCATAAAGGCACCATCACCCCGGGAAACTGCCCACCTGAAACTCTTATGCCACTAATATTTAAAATGGCTGGAATGAGACTTAATAACATGTATTGCGATGAAATTCAGGGGGATATTTTAATACCCACAGAGAGCCCTTACAAAGGTGGAAATTTAAATGTAAGGATAATTATGGCACAATGCAGTAAAGAGAGGATGTGTGTTAGAAGCCCATTCTGAAGCTCAGCAATGTTATACATGCTGAGTGGACATTGCATAGTGAAAAAAATGGAGGTTTTAAAAAAAGTTGTGTTTTTGATACTAAGATGCAGAGTAGCCCTTCAGAATAGAGCTCAGACATTGAGAAATCCCCAAGTTCAGCAGAAATCCCGCAGGAAAATGCACACACACTAGAAACTGGGTATTGTAGGAGGAGTGCAGTGGTAAGTATGATGGGACCCATGTAACTCTCAACCAGAAAGAGAAAGGAGCAACAGAAAAGTGGTACTGATTATTTACCTACAACGAGGGCTAATTGGTTGGGGCTGCAGAAATAGCTATGACCACTAGATGGAAGCAAAGAGATACAGAAAACAACCGTATGTTGCCATCTGCTGGCAGGCTGGGTCTTTTGCACCCCATCTCTAAGAGCCCTAATCTGAGTTCTCTTCTTGAAAGTATAATATGACTTTCAGTTTTAATATGAAATCATTCTTCTCCATCTCCCTCTTTCTAACACTCCCAAATGTGTTTCATATTACATTTCAAGCTGTTGAATAGTATGAATGAACTAGTCTTTGTATCTGACTCAACGTGCATAGGATTGCTCTTAAGCTACAATCCTTTGCTTACTCAGATGGGAATAAAGCTCTACTGAATCTAACAGGTCTTGAGGAGACATGCATAGAAGTCACTATAAAAAACTAGAACAAATAAAAGGCTTTCAGCTAAACTGAAAAAACATGAAGGTAGGTGCTAGCCAAACTTCTTTAGGAAGTCAGTTCCATACTGGAGATACTGCCATTAAAAAGGCTCTACCTTCAGTGACTCTGCTTTACCTCATCAGTCAAGTAAGATAGATATAGAAAGTAGGGAGAGAAGGATTCCCAGATATCCTCCAGGCAAGGTCAGAATTTGATATGGAGTACTTTCAGATTTCATCCTGGAGAAGGTCTATATGTGGTTGCTAAAAGTTGACACCAACTTGATGGCATATGATCAATTAATCAACCAATCAATCAAAGCATTCAGATTAGCAACCCCCCATGCCCATTCTGAGATGGTACAGTTATGTCAGATTACACTGCCATGGTTCAGTCTGAACAAGGCCCAGTAAAGCTCTCTGAATTGCAGAACATTCACAGACATCATTAAGGCTGCTGTTGGCTAACCAAGAAAAGGGTGGAATCTGTCTTTATAGTAAGTAACAATATGAGTAGCATTAGAGAGCATTTACATTGTCCACTACACATACTACAAGAAAGCATGGACATCAGGGGTGTCCTCAGGGTGTGGTCAAAAAAAGCCAAGATCTTGGCTGTGACAGTGCAATCAAAGCCCCACACAGTGCACACAAAAAACAGGCACAGCTTTGATCACATTGTCAGAGTCACCCTTTTGATGTTTTTGACCATACCCTGTGGAATCTCCAATGGACATTCTTGTTATATTCATGAACAAATAATGACTGTAGGTGCATAAAGGCTACTGTGGACATCGTTACATTTTTTCCTTGCAGTTAAGCACTTTCCTTCCTTCTCTCTTCTGGGGGGAAAGCAAAAAAGGGGCCCCCCAAATCCTGGCAGAAGGGTGCAAAGGCAACACACCACATTTGTTTCCCCCGACAAAGCACCTTTAGTAAGCTGCTAGAGTTAAGCGGGGCTTGTGAGGTGCAGTGGCTCCCTCCAATTCATTTTAAAAATGCACGCCGCACTCACCAGCTTAGAGGGAGCTTAATTACAATCAATGGAATAATTAAATGGGGGGGGGGATGTGCATTACAGAACAGAAATGAATAGGAAGCATATGTGTAAGTGCACCTTTGGGCAAATGCATTAGAAGCACAAGACTGTCATTACCCCTCTCAAATCACATCTCTATTTGCTTACGTGCCTGGGAAAGAGACATCTACAGCTTTTGAATGCAAATCCTGAATTATATTGATGCTTGATGGTGGGGTTTGGGTTTTTTTTCCCTGAGCATCTGTAATCCCAAGCATGAAGAACTGCTCTCAACATACTATAAATAGTAAAATTAAAAAGGTCGTCCTGAGCTTTAAGCATCATCTTCTCTCTCTCTCTCTCTCTCTCTCTAGCTGCCATTTTCCAACCCCAAACTCAGGATCTATAGGTGGTCCTTGCTTAACAATCACTCATTCAGGGACTGTTTGAAGTTACCACAGTACTGAACGAGAAGACTTACAACAGGTCCTCAAAGTTGTGGCCGTTGCAGCATCCCCGCAATCATATGATCGTGATTTGCGTGCTTGGCAACTGCACACTTTTACAATGATTGCAGCATCCCATGGTGACATGATTGCCATTTGCGACTTCCCAACAAGCTTCTGACAAGCAAAGTCAATGGGGAAGCTGGAGGAAGTTGCAAGTTCTGGTCATGTGACATTGCATTTAACGACCATGTGTGATTCACTTAATGACCGCAACCAGAACTGCTGAAACTGCTGCCATAAGTCAGCATGGTCACATGATTTTTCACTGCATGACCATGTCACTTAGTGACAGAGTTCCTAGTCCCAATTACTGTCAGGTTTAGCCCAGGAAACTCCAGGAGACAATACAGATTCAATCCAGCAAGGTTTAATTGGCTGGATTGGAATGGTTCAATCCATTCACAGAATCTTCTCAGACTGAGAGCAGTTCCCAGGGTTACACTACAAACATCCTTAGCATTCCTCAGGGAGGGGCCAGTCTCATTCTCTTATCTCTTGTCCGCTCCTCTGGGGATGAGAGTCCATGTTTCACACCTCTGCTCCACACTCCCACAATTACGGTTGTTAGCTGAGGACTACCTGTAATACGTGAGGGAGGGAGAAGCACGATCACAGCCCTCTCCCTGTCTAACCCATGTCCTGATCTCAAATCCAGAAGTTGCATCTATCTACTGTGCATGGCGTAATAGTTCAAGCCAACATTACTTCATCATAATTTGTTCTTCTTCCTAAGCAAAGGGTGAAACCAGTCCATTCAAAAAGCAAAATTGGTACTGGCATAATTATTCCAAGATCTTTTTATCTTGGTTCAGTTTTATTGGTCTCTACAAATAATAATTGGCCTAAGCAAAGCATTTATTACTACTTTACAATAAGTTTCGGATCACTGAAGACCTTATTAAATGAACACATCTATAAAAATAGTCTGTGATTAAGTGACTTTCACAGAAAAGAGGGCTAGCACCTTGTCTTAATACTGACATCGGGTCTTACGTTCAATTTGAAGCATCTTTTATTAATCTGGAATTCCGTGAACTAGAGGCAAATGTTACAGAAATTAAACAGCCCACTTGCAACGAAAGGATTTCAACCGTCTGTGCCGTAAGACATTTTTTTTTCTTTCCAGAGAATTGAAATTGGCACAAGGCGGAGAAGCTGCATCTGCAAAGCAAATTTTACAAACTTTTGTAATACTTCAAGAACCTGCAAATATTATGTTTCTTTCCATGTTGGAAAAGATAAGACAAAAAAGGGCATTTTCACAGTGGTGCAGCTAGGATGTATCACCTTAAGTTGCCATGTACCTTTCTTGAAATGGGTTGTGGGGGGTGTTGCAGGATATTAATAACAATAATAAAATGTATGAGTGTTATTGAGAATTTGCCCAATCAGCATCCCTGATGATGAAACAATTTTGTAAGTGCCAAAGCATTAGCTGAATGGGTTCTGCCATATTCTGATCATTGTATCTATCAGTACCCATTGACAGGGATTTATATGATCTATTCTTGCTTTCCAGTGATAATTTGGGCAATCCTTTGGTGATGAAGTCGTGGACTTTGGTCCTATCTGGCTATAACTGCCCCACTGTGTAACAACACAGGAATCAATGCTCCAATTGCAAATACTTTCTATTTTCTTCAAAACTTTTTGTCTCGGTTTCACTATCAAAACTGCAACCAGTTACTGCTTTTCCTAGACAAAGATGACCTAGCAATAGTAACTCATGCCTGAATCACCATTTAAGTGGGCTACTGTACTCTGGTCTACATGGGGTTGTCTTTGGAGATGACCTGGAAGCTTAATATGGCATACAGACTCCTGTGACAGAACAAGCTTCTCAGTTTAGAACAGCATTTCTCAACTTTGGCAACTTTAAGATGTGTGGACTTCAACTCCCAGAATTCTCCAACCAGCATGCTGGGGAACCCATATCAAGCATGCTAGCCAGGGGATTCTGGGAGCTGACGTCTACATATCTTAAAGTTGCCAAGGATAAGAAACAATGGTTTAGAATAATGTTTTGTGTGAACCACCCAGAGTCCCCCACTGGGGGGAGATGGGCGGGGAGAAATCTAATTAATTAATTAATTAATTAATTAATTAACCCTTTCCTGGAGTCACTGCATTGGCTACCAATAGGCTTCCAGACTCCGTTCAGAGTGCTGGTTATCACCTTTAAAGCCCTCAGTGGTGCAGCACCAGGATGCAACAATGTCCCACTGGAACTGAACCTTCCCATCTGGTCTAGTCTTTAAGAGAAGGCCTGTTATGTATCTAACCACCTCAAGAATTACCTCAGACATTGTAGACCATAAGGAAGATGACCTTGAAGGAGATATGCAGGAATCATTACCTAGACAGGAGGGGCTGAAACACTTTAAGTCCAGAACAACAAAATAACAGAGCATTCTAATTAACATTCAGAAGGGGATCAGGCTTCCCTACATCACTGAACTATAAGAGGAGGACATACAGCACAATCAGGCTTGTAAATTTCTGCTATTATGGCCAATCTCAATAAAATGGATTTAGCTCTCCTGTGGAGTGATTCCCTGGTCTGGTCAACCTAGTGGGGCTGAGAGACATGGACCAGGCAACCAGCCTCAGTAGCAGCCCTAACTTTGTGGAAAGTTTTTTCCTCTGGAGAGACAGATGACTCCATCCTATTCATTTTTATCGATTAGCCAAATCAGTACTGTTTCAAGAGGCATCTGGCTTTTAGTGTAGTTTAAGGTATCTATGAGGTGTTTGTTTAGTGGGATTTTAAGCAGTATTTAATCACTGTTGTATGATATTGTTGTGCCCTGCCCAGTCCATCTTGACTGGGACAGGCTATGAGTATCAAGGAGGAGGAGGAGGAGGAGGAGGAGGAGGAGGAGGAGGAGGAGGAGGAGAAGGAGAAGGAGAAGGAGAAGGAGAAGGAGAAGGAGAAGGAGAAGGAGAAGGAGAAGGAGAAGGAGAAGAAGGAGACCACCATAGCCATATGGTCCAGCATGACCCATGGCTCACACTAATAGCAGAATGAGGATCGGAAAGAAACAGCAAGTGTGTGTGGCTTCATTCACAGATTCTTCCTCTCCTGCCAGAAATCGATAGGTGTCCAGTAAAAGCCAGGGTTACACCACATGCCCCATGACGTAATCATGTACATGGCATCATTTGCCTGTTTTTGTCATGATGCCTGAGATATCAGTTGCCCCACCCCCTGCAGATGTCTGTGTGCGAAGCCTGCATGGGTTGATGGATGTAGTTAGGAAGCAGCTGTTTGAAAGCTGGCCAGATCACGGCAGATCAGCTCCAAAATTCTTGGACAGCAAAGCAAAACAAGCGGAAAGCTGGAAAAAAATAGGAAGGCTATTTTGTAATAGATGTTTTACAAGCCAAAGCTCGGGTGGGAGCAAGATAAGGCAGACGGTGCCAATCTCTTCCTACTGTATTGATAAGGAATAGTCATTACCAAAGAATGTGGGCATTCTGGAAAAGCAGAATATTCCCACTGATTGCTCACTATTTCTGTTCTTGACTTCCTGCATGCAAATTAAATACCACTGGAGGACCTCTTTGTGCTGCACAAATGCCTAAAGGGAGGAGACCTTTGTACAAAAAAAAATCTCTATATAATCTAGAATCCTGGGTTCTAGATCCCATAGAGACCGCCATGTCTCAACCTGAATATCCCTACAGATTTAGCTCTTGGCAATGAGAGAACTTGACAGAAATGTAGACTTCTCCCAATTTCACGAAGAATTTAAATCCAGGCCCAGCTGTTCTCCCTGAATAGGTTTGTTGCTTGGTATGACATAAATCTCCTTTATGATCATTTCACTAGGCTAACCTGTTGACTTAACTGATGAATGCATAAAGGAAAAGGAATTCTCGGATACAATTTAATTCATCCTTGTAATATTGACAGCCTTGCGTGGTCCCCAGGGGAACATCCTGCTATGCTATACATTTCCCACTGGTTAGCATAAGCCTGTAGGGCTTGGCTGTTGAATCGGATTGATGAGCTTTGTTATGGTTATATAAGAGCCCAATAAATTAACAGCTTCTCAATAACAACAACACCAACAAAAAATGATCATGTGTAACAATTCTGGAGTCAGGAAAATTTCCCACAGTCAGGAAAATAGCTCAGGTGCACTACTCCTATTTTATTTCTTTGAACAAAATCTGACAGCTATGCCAGCTTACAAAATTGTCACAAAGTCACAAAATCTACTGAAAGTGGCCTTGTGCCATGGGACCAGAATTGCAAATGAAAGAACAGTAAATTAAACCCCCAATTTTGGACCTTGGCATTACAACAGATTTTAAATATAATGGCACCCATTTTCCCAGAGGCATCCACAGGTGGGGTGAAAAGAATCAAGAAGGCAGACACAATGGCACCATCAAAGCCCCACCCTAATTTTACAGGCACAACCGCCATTATCCATTTTTTTACAGCCCTGCCCCTCCATGGATTTTCCTGTATTTTCCCCTTGAATATGCTTCAGGCTGCTCCTGTTTACTAGAGATGGTATTTTCTGATGCTTGCTTCGAATAAACTATTGGTTCTCCTTGGAAAATGTGTTTGCTTTGCAAGAAAATTATTACCCTGGGATACTACCATTGTAAACTTTCCATTGTAATTTTGCAATCCCCCGTGGCATCTTATTCTTGCGTCCTCCATCAATTCCAATTATGGAATCAGCATCTAGCCATGATTGACACCAAATGTCTACAGTGGTCCCTACAATTAGAAATAGCAACAGTTAAGTCTGCTCTGGGAACCCAGTGATTCAGAAGGGAGATCGCAAATGGACCACTGTGATGGATCTTTCAATATTCATTTGTTAAGGAGCACTGTTTTTTATAAATATGGTGAACTATATTTGGATTACAAATATTCAAGAACACAATAGCTCAATTCACATTTGGGAAGGAAACATCCCATAAAACTTCTGTGAAAAATAAATGGTTCTGATCTATCTCCTATTTCTTTCATACAAGCCTACTTAATCTTTGCAGTCATTACGTGAGACTCTCCTTTTTACTGACATCACCACCAGAGCTAGAACTTTATTCTGTTTTTTATTCATTACAGTAATATCTCATCTTTCTTTCAGGTCATACGGAGAGTGATGTTTACAGCATATAAGTCATTGGCAGGATCACCTGTCTTTGATTATTTCTGCCCATTCCATGAGATGTGACAGGTTTACCATGCTCTAGGTCTCTTTGATTAAATCATGTCATCTAATGAGACCTAAGAAGCATGCCTCCTCTGTTGATGTGTCTGCCCTTGAAATAGCACGCCTCCCAAGATCCGAATGTCTACAACCCCAATGTTCTTTTATAAGGCATTAAAGCTTCACTCTTTCCCCGGGTAGATGTATTTCAGATTTGCTGATGTTTTCTATTGTTGTTTTCAGCTCACTGTATGCTGAGTGGGTAGCCATACAAACTGAATGAATGAATGAGGTGGATTATAAGCCAAAAGCAGACCTTTTTCCTGGCTTAGAGAGGTTGGTCTATTGTCATGCTTGAGGTTGGTTCAAGACAGTCAATCTGGTGTAGGGTTTAAGTCATGGTTAAGCCAAAACTAAGTCATGGCCAAAACTAGGAAGAGTCATGGTCAAGGTCATTATCAGCCAAGGCAGGGAGCACTGGGCTAAATGGCCTTTTGAAGGCTTCCACTAAATTTAGAGGCAGGGAAATTGGGCAGACAATTTCTCCATGTTTCTCTAGGGCAGTGTTTCTCAACCTCAGCAACTTTAAGATGTGTGGACTTCAACTCCCAGAATTACCCAGCCAGCATAGCTTGAAGTCTACACATCTTAAAGTTGCTGAGGTTGAGAAACTGTGCTGTAGGGGAAGGAGAGGTTCTCCAAGAACTGCCAAGGCCCTGCCTTACTTAGTGATGAGAACAGTTCCCTCTCACAGTCTGCTCTAGGCCACCTCTCCACAAAAATCCATGCAAGAATGACACACTCCAACCATCAGATTCACAAATCTATTCTCCTTTGCCAAAGTTTGTCCATCAAAATACTTTGTATCACATACAATAACCACTGGTAGAGGAGTAAAAAAGGGCAAAATATGTTCACTGCTTTCCACAAAAGGAGAATTACTGGGTAACTTTCAGCAAATTACTAGGTTTCAACCCAACCTAACTTAGGAAGTTATTCTTTCGGGGTGGAGTGGGGGAATAAGAGAAGGAAATGAGGAAAGACAGGTTGTAAATCTAATAAATAAGTAAAATGCTGGGAAACATTGTACTTTTTATTCACCTGGGAAATTGCAGATTGTATTGCAGGATGGCTCAGCTCATGATTTTATCTCTTCAGCTGAATATTATGGCTTTGCTTTTTGAAATGTTTCGTATATTTCCTGATAGTTGTCCATTTTATTTCATTTTACTGCTATGATGCCTTTTGAGTTGTTTGTTTGTTTTAAACAGACCATAGAAAGAAAATGTCAGAATTCAGGTAATCCTCTCTTAGTGACCACAATTGAGACGAACAGCTCTGTCACTAAGCACTGTGGTCATTAAGTGAAACATCACATGACCACGATGGACTTAAGACTTCACTTCCACTTTGGTTGTTAAGCGAAACATCATGTGACTGCAATTTACAATTTTAATTCCACCTTCTCTATTAACTCTGCTTGTTGCAAGTCAGTTGTGAAGCACACAAATGGTGATAATGTGACTGCGGGATGCTGCAACAGTTGTAAATGTGAGGATAGGCTGCAAAGCTATTTTTTTAACACCACTGTAACTTCAAAATAGTCATTAAACAAGGCAGTTGGTAAGCGAGGACTACCTGTAAAGAAGATAAATGAACAGATGTAGAAAGATTGATCATGATTACTGTACCTACAAAAATGTCCTCCTCTTCATGGGTGATATTTTGGAGGAGATGCTATTTGACCTTTGGTTCCAGCCTTTTGGGTGAATGTTATCAAACAGGTAGTCCTCAGGTTATGATGGCAATTGGGACAGGAAGGTGCTAGGGAGTGTAGGCGGGTTGGGGAGGGCCGCAGGTGGGCACTAGGGTACATGGGTAAGCCAGTGGGGGGCACAGGTGGGCTGGTGAGGGCTGTGGGCAGGTGCTAGGACATGCAGGCAGGCCAGTGGGGCTGGTGGGTAATCCAGCAAGGGCTAGGGTGCTAGGGAGCCCAGGTGGGTGGGGGTGTACTGCAGGTGGACACATGCTACAGAATGCAGGCGGGCAGGGGGATGCTACAGTGTACAAGATTCCTGGGATCTCATACTCCATAGTGGGGCTCCTCAGGAGAAAAGGCAGTTACAGTGATTTATGGGAGGCTTATGCTGGCTTCCCCATTGACTGCTTGTGGGAATGTCACAAATGGCAATCATGTGACTGTGGGATGCTGCTACCGTCATAAGTGCAAGCCAGTTGCCAGGTACCCAAATTACTATCACGTGACCGCGGGGTTGCTGTGGTGGTTGTAGGATCAAGGATCAGTCATAAGTACCACTTGTTCAGTGCCATTGTAACTTTGAACGGTTGCTGAATGAGTGGTCATAACCCGAGGGCTACCTGTACTTTTAAAACAGAAGCTTTTAGGAAAAGGACACCTAATCTCCCAGTTTTCTCTGACTGGAGGTGTGAAGAAGTGAAGCTGGGGTTGCTGTCTGCATTTGAGAAAAGCAGCTGCAGCCAGGCAGAAACGCTTCCCACCCCCAGTTCCCCAAGGCTCAGCTCATCCCTTCTCCCAAAGGCCAGTAAATGTTTACAGCCCCAGAAACACGAGAGGAGATGGGCTCATCCATCCATCCATCCATCCATCCATCCATCCATTCATTCCCCCACTCACAAGCACCTCCACCTGTGTTCCGGGTGTCTGGCTAATTGACCCTGGGGTTTTTAGGAAAGTGCTGACATCCATAGGCAGCCTCACCCTACCCAGGCCCTTGATCAGAAAGTGTGGGTGTGCAGGAGAGAAAGGGAAGAAGACAACAAGCAGACAAGGAAGTGGGAAGCGACGTCTGGAATGGATGACTCTCACAGGCAAGCAGGAGGGCTATCGGTCAACTGCCAGGACCATAAGCTACAGTAAACAGCCCATTGCGGTGTGGTTCCTGCCTGGAGCTTGGCTTGGAGCCTGGCCTGGCAATAACCGGAAGAGGCGCAGCCACGCTGAGACAGCCCCTCACCCCAACTAGCGCAAGAACAGTTGGAGGGAGGCAAAGCTTGTACGCCATTTGACAGAGATGAGGAGAGCTGTGTTTGTTTTAAGGACCGAGTGTTAAAAATGTACTTACGTGGCTGCATCCACTTTATTTATTGATTTATATGGCCTTTATATTCCGAATTTGAACACCGCCCATCTCACGAGGAAGTGACTCTGGGTGGCTGACAATAAAAACAACAGATAAATATTCATTAAAAGACAGTAAAAATAGTATAAAATACAGTGAAATCAAATCAAGTTATCTGCTATGTTGCGGTGTGTCCATTCCTTGAAAAACAATAAGCCCTCATGGTTGTTGGTTTTTTTTTTCTTTTCTGCCTAGCCAAAGACAAAAAATTCCGGCCCAAAACTCTCAGGAAGAAGCTTTTTATTATGACTTTTTCTATGTTTCCCATTCTTATGGTTTAGCGTCCGTTTGGAAAGGGTTGGAGCTGCTAGAGTCAAGACCCACATTTTAGTTTCCCTCCTGTAGGCGGTTCAGCAGCATTTTTTTTTTAAAGTTTTATTGATATTGTTCAGTCAAAACTCACTGTAGGCTTGCTGCCATCTGGGTATAATAACATAAGGTATTGATTTATTCTCCTAATATAGGAGGAAAACAGGCTATGTGAAAGCATATGTGGGGTGTTAATATTTCACCAAGTGATAATAATGAATCACTGCAGGGATTTTTTTTAAAATTCATATGCAGCATACTATTTGCATATATTAACTAGTGCGTTTTGCCTCCTTCCTCTCTTCCTTTTCCTGTCAAAAGGATAGTAGTTGACTTTGGTAAACCCCATTGCTGAAAGCTCCATCTTCTTTTTATATACTGTACCACAGAGCTTCAATCAAGCTGCCTCAGAACAGTTCACGCCGCCTCTCAAGGATGCTAATGATGTTTTAAGGTGATGACAGTTCCTCAGGCCAGTGTTTCTCAACCTCAGCAACTTGAAGACGTGTGGATTTAAATGCTGGCTGGGGAACTTTAGGAGTTGAAGTCCACACAGCTTCAAGTTGCCGAAGTTGAGAAACACTGATTTCTACTCTCATTCAGCTAAGGTAGTGTTTCTCAACCTTAGCAACTTGAAGCAGTGTGGGCTTCAACTCCCAGAGTTCCCCAGCCAACTTGCTGGCTGGGGAATTCTGGGAGTTAAAGTCTACACATCTTCAAGTTGCCAAGGTTGAGAAACACTGGTAGAATTCCATGTGGGTTGGCATTCTTTCTCCAAAAATGCTAAGGAATATCTACCTGAGAAATGTGGATTTATTTCATTTTCATTCCTTTTCTTTTCTTTTTCCAAATACTAAAATGTCCAAGATGATCCAAAGTATATAGAGTTGGCTGCCCATACTGGTTATAAATGTTCAAGCAAGTTAACATATGGTGATTGAATGAATGAATGAAAACTTTATTATGGTCTTAGATCAGAGTGCAACTGTGAATTCCCAAACTGCAAACAGATGTACGAATCTATCATTTCTGCTCATTTGCCCATGATTTTATCAATAATTCAATTCCACTCCAGCTTTAATTTATATCTGTTTTGGAAAAAAATGTTTTAAAGTATAAACTTAAATATACATTTTCTCTTCAGCCTGTTGGAAACTATATTTCAGCATTGAAACAAATGAAAAAGTTGTTGGATAGCTAAATTTTGGTTTGCACAATTGCCTATGAGAAGTGGAGCAGCTAATTTACAATATTAATTTGTGAAAAATCCCGAGCATCCCTAAAACGGTGGCTCTGTAAAGCACCACTGAATAATTTCTAAAATGGCATTCAAATGCAAATCTCTGCACTTGTTTTGAGGAAAAGAATGATCCCAACAGAACATAGGGGCTGCGGAAGATACACAGCTTCTGTAGAAAACAGCAACTCAGAGTCCAAATCTCCACTTCTAACAACGGTCGGTGACATCTTGGAAAGCAGTGGCCAATTGCATTTTCTAATTTATATGAACATTTATAACCTGTCTTTAATGTCTATGCATCACCCAAAGAGCAAAGTACAATATTGCCATGATGATACTGTATGATAGTCTCCTGGATAATTGAGAGATTAACGCTCTTCTATCTGTAGCTCTGCTGGTATCCCATGGAAGGAAGGAAGGAAGGAAGGAAGGAAGGAAGGAAGGAAGGAAGGAAGGAAGGAAGGAAGGAAGGAAGGAAAAAATCATGTATAAAATATGCATAGCACACATATGTTTCTTCTGAAACTACTTTATGGCAAAGACATTATGATGCAAAATAGCTTATTTAAAGGGGTCATAGAATCAGAGAATGTCAGGTTGTAAATAACCTTGAAGATCATCTAACCCAACCCCTTGCCCAATGTAGGAATCCATTACTACAGCATCCCTAACAGATGGCCATCCAGCTGTAACTGAAATACCTCCAGTGAAGGAGAGTCCACCACCTCCCTTGGCAGTCTCTTCCACTGTTGAACAGCTCTTAGGAAATGCTCACCGATGTCCAACAAAAATCTTGTGCATGTGTGCGTGTGTGTGTCCAGGCACACCTGCGCATGCCTTTGAGTCAATCTTGACTCCTGGCAGCTGTATGAAAGTTTTCTTGGCAACATTTTCAGAAGTGGTTTGCCATTGCCTTCTTCCTAAGGTTGAGAGAAAGGGACTGATCCAAAGGGTTTTGCAGATGCATAATACCGTTGGCTCATGTTCAGGTAGTGATCCACCAAAACCCCCAGATCCTTGTTGCGTGTGTTGTTACCCATGATGGTCTCCCCCACCCTCTATTCAAGGCTTTGATTTTTCCTACCCAAATGAAGGACTTTCCATTACTTGTTGATGAAATTGGGTTGGGTTTTGCCTATTGCTCCAGCTTGCCAAGATACTGCTAAATCATTTCTCTTACTACTGGCATAGCCCACAAAATTGGTTGTCAAGGGTTGTTTCAATACATTGATGTTTGTATAATATGGTTGAAGATTATTAACATTTTATTAGTATTGAGAATAGAGAAGAGAAAAAAAAATTCTATTAATGTTAATTACAATTTAGGGTGTCAATATTACAAGCATAAAATCATTTGACTTTTTCATCCAAAATTGAGTATAAAATTGGAAAAGAACCACTATAATTCACATCAAAATATTTGCTTTGTATATGTTATATTAAACTGATTACAATATTAAAGTCTCCCTTGTATCATTACTTAGTGTGTGTGTGTGTGTGTGTGTATACATAATACATGTTAATAAAAGGAAAAAAATAGATAAACAGAGCAAATTTGACAAGAATTAAATAGAAAAAAAATAGGAAGGGGAAAATAAAATAAAATAATAAAAAATAACTATTGGGTTTCTGACTCCCTCTTTCTTATTCATCTGCTAATTTAAAATATTTGTAGACATTCAGGCCCCCTTAGAAGCCAGACTGTAAGTGATTATATATTTACAATGCTGCAAAAATGGGAACCATTCTTGCTTAAATTTAAACTTCTATTGTGTATACATACTGTTAGTTTCGCCATTGCTGTGTCTTCTCCAAGTTCCCAATCAGATATTTTTGGAATTGTGCCTTTCTTCCAGCACTGAACAAAATGTGTTCTTGCTGCTGTAAGCATATATCTCATTAAATTATGATAGGTCTTCTTCATTTTTTTCTGAGAGTTTACCTAGTAGGAAAAGCTGTGGTTTCATTTCTCATTTAAATCCCAAGAGGTTCTACATTAGACTATGTATGACTTTCCAGTACTTTTGGATTTTTTTACATGTCCACCACATGTGATAAAACATCCCTTCAGTTTCATGACATTTCTAACATTTGTTGCTGTATGATTTGTCTGTCTCAGATATTATCGATGGAGTTGTGTATCACCTGTAAAACATTTTGTACCCATTTTTCTTCAAGTTATAATGTGGTGTAAATTTTATAGATTTAGTCCATAATTCTTCCCATTGTTGTGTTGTAATTGTTTCTTTGAAGTTTTGCATCCATTTTATCATAAACCTTTTTGTTTGTTCTGCCTCTGTGTCACATCTAAGTAAAACAGAAGTAAACATTTTATCTTTTTTTTTTCAAATTGGACGCTTGGAAGAAAATATCCAAACAAGTACAAAAGACAACATGACAGAAGAATAAAAGAACATAATATAGATACATACACCAGAGATTATAGCTGTCCAATATATCGTTAATTGGTTGTAAAGAGTTAGATATATTATTGTATCACGTTAAAAGACTAAAAACCGCTATTAAACATAAGCGAAAACTGAATATCAAGAATTGTGCTCATCACCAAACGGAATTACACACTGTAATAAGTACAGTTCATATGGCTAATTTTTTATTCTGATTTATGTATCTTATAAAATTGAAACATAGATTCTTTCCATGCATAAAGCCCAAATTTGGATGCGGTATCAATGTATTAGATTATAATTTAAGAATCATTTCCAGTTTGAGTTGGTATTCGTGTCAGATTTCCATTTATGGTGTGGGCCCGACGGGCTGTTTGTGTATTGGGGCTGTTTGTGTTTGTGTATTCGGAATTTCCTGTGCTGCTCCTGCTTGTTCTGGTTTGAGTTGATACATGACTTGTTCAAAGTTGAACTATAGTACCATTTACCTCATTACAATAGTAAAAAACACACCCCTAGGAGTAACCATGAGATGCTAATAAGCCCCCCACATGGCTTATTATGGGGTACATAGCTGTAGTATTGAACTGTGATGAATGTTACCTGCTTAGTGAAATGTATAAAAACCTTTGGACAATGCCCCTTTGTGCCCTCAATTTGGATTTTGGTCCCCAGTGCGCCTCTTTGCTTCTGCACAGAAATAAAGTGTGAAAGCCTTCCCTCGACTCAGTGTGTAATTTGGCCCTCTCTTGCACTGGGTAAAAACGTGTCCCAAATAGTTGGTCCCCCGTGGCCAACAATGGCATGAAGTTAATCTAGATAACCAGACATACAGCTGCAACTTGGTTAAGCATTCTTCCACGGAGGGGATAAAACAACCTTTCCAGCAAGAAACGTATAGTACCCTTGAAGCAGGATATACACTATATACAGTATATAAAGCTAATTCACTTGCCACTTAAACCAAGGTTCACATCCAGAGCATTCATGTGGCATAGATCTTTGGGGATGACAGCATTTAAGGATGGTGGGGTGGATGGTTTCATGATTCCCTGTTGGCTGTTCTTTTCTTTTCTTTAATCTCAACCTTTTGTATGAACCGATGGAAGATGTAGTCTCTCTAGCATTTAGTGTGATATGTTGACTTTGAACATGCGTTGGACATGGGTAAGACACACAGGCTCATGCTTGTACATCCCGTGGGTGAAAAAACAGATAGCACTTAATTGCTCATCTGTAAAGAAAGATCTGGTGTAAAGTATGAGATATTAAAAAAAAAAAGATAGATATCTGCAGAGGATGATATTAGTCATAACAGCTTGATACTATCAAAGAACCTCTTCTTCTTCCTGAGATGTATTAGAAGAGTTGGGCTTGACTGAATTCTGTACTGTGCTCTTGGGAGACAATTCCCTCCACCCGGCCTGCCATTTTAGTTGCCTCGGTAAAGAATTCTTTGCTTTCCAGTCTCACTGGTCCAATCCATTCTCTGCTGCTGAGATGTTTTGCCATAGCCAATATTCTTTTCCAATTTGGAAATCAGTTTGTAAAGACCTTGGGGATGGACTGTGCTACACAAATGTGCATTCAGCATCATTCTGAAAATGTCTGGTATTAAGGGCAATTGGCCATATGTATCCCTGGGTAGCTCAGCAAAGCTGTAGTTTTAGCCCTGAGATGAACTTGATACCTGGTGTGATCATATTGTAGCCTGCAAAACAGGAAATCAGAAATTGAATGCAAGTCTTCCAGTCTCCATGGGGATCATTGTTACCATTCTTTTTTGAAAGAAAGCCACTGATGGCTGGCAAGTCTTACCTATACTATATTGACATTTGTCTTTCGCTTATCTAATCTGAAGCGATAAAAGATGTGAATTGCAGGCACCCAAAAGCACTCCGAAGCCCTCTTTTGATTTCAAATCTGAAGTGCTGCACAACTCTAGTAGCAATATTCTTCTTCTTTTCACCCAAATATTAATGAAAACCCAAAATAGACCCAAATCTAACTTGTGCTCCATGAAATGGAAAACAGCATAACTCATTTATACTGTACTTACTAATTGTTTTTACAGAATTAGATGTTTTGTCAACAGAGGAAAGTTGGACCACTTTGTTTTGATGTAAAACAGCAGTGGTGTAACAGCTGAAGCTAGCAAGATGAGAATTAAGGCCAGATAAAACCATGGAAGAGATGTTAACTTTTGAGGTGGGGAACACAACTGCTAAAACTCCGTTGACTGCAGTACTCAGAAAGTGCGGAACAGGCGTAGAAAGGGGTAGAAATCTGTGCTGTTCTAGCTGTCTTGGTCTGGCTCACCCATCTTCATGGAGCTTGACAGCTGGGAATGTTGAGGGTCTACCACAATGTTTCTCAACCTTGACAACTTGAAAATATGTGGACTTCAACTCCCACACTTGTATAGTGAGATGGGCGCTTGAGACTTATGTCCAGTACACAATTAAAACCAACTTTAATATAAATTAAAACCAAAAGTAAAACCAAAAATTCCAACTGAAAGCCAGTTTGGTGTAGTGGTTAAGGTACTAAGCTAGAAACCAGGAGACTGAGAATTCTAGGCCTTCCTTAGGCCTGGGTGACTTAGATCAATCACTCTGTCTCACACAGGGTTGCTGCTGTGGGGAAAGTAGGAGGCAGGAACATTATGTATTCTGTCTGGAGTTGTATAGACATAAAGCTGGGATATAAATCTAACAAATTGACACATCAATTAAAATAAAAACAGCATCAGTTACCCATCACTACAGATGCCCACCAATACTGGATGGTGGTTTCAAAGCTTTCAAAGGTCCTGCAAAAGAACTCAGTTTTAGCTGCTTTGAGAAAAGATGCCAAAGTTGGTGCCTCTCTACACTCATGGGGTAGAGAGTGTTCTATAGGGTGGGACCCAATAGAGAACAATACTGCCTCATTGCCTCCCCCCCCCCCAACTGCCCCTCCAGGGCTAAACTCTTGTATATGGTAGGCCAGATCTAAAAAATATATGTAAAAACTACTTCAGTTAAATGATTAGAAACAGTTAATTTACTAAAGGTGTGCTTTTCAATCAAGCAGCAGGGACCCATGTATGTTAGAAGAAATAAAGTATTGGGAGAAACAAGATCTGGACCCCAGGAAAAATGTAGATATGCAAAGGAGGGTGAAAACATTTAGACCAGGTCTGGATACCAACTACCAGAAATTGCTATGCAGCCAGTCACAGGAAAATAAGGCATCAAGGTCAGGCGAGGCCAAGAATGAAAGCTATTATGAAGCAGGTGATGTAATGGTCAACCAAAGGTTAAGGTGATATAGAAAGGAATATGTGATGGCTACTGCTGGCAAGGGATTAAAATTTCACCATTTGTGCACGTTACCACCGGACTGTGTGCACCCTGTCTCTCCCAACACCCTTTATGAACTTGGCCAATTCATAGTGAGGAAAAGTGCGTATGTGAGTGCGTGGGTGTGAGTGTGATGCTTGAGCAACCTGTATCCAATAAAATGTTTGTAGGTTAACAGTAACTCTCTGGGTTCTGTTTGTTCCCTTGAGCATTTCACAGCTGCATAAGATCCTCAGCTCCCACATCTCCACTGAATGTGTGTGAGTGCACCCACTAATAAATTCTCCCCCCTCCCCAACCAAGACTATGTGCTCCTAAGCCTCAGTTGCCCCTCTCTAGCCCCAGAGGCATGGATATATCCAGAGGATGGAGTGTTCCTTTACTGAATCAGCAAGAAAGCAACAAGTTTATCCAGTGGGCCAAGAATGCTGGCTGGGACAGGAACAGAGCAAGATAGGAAATGGAACTGCCACCTAAGCCAACTCAGAGGAGATATTAAACATTGTAGGCCAACCCAGGTCACACTTTGCCACAGTTCTTTCGCAAAATTATGGGATGCAGACTTGATTTTTGTTAGAATTTTTGAATCCACGTAGGCCAGGATCTCTTGGCTTTGACTATCTTCACAATTTGCAACAGAAAATAACCAAACTGACCTACATTAATTTCAGGTTGCCAGTAGGATATAGTATGTCTTTCCTAGCCTGGTAAAATCCAGATGGTTTGGAGTTACGATATCTAGAACCCCCACTTAGCATGTCCAGTAGTTGGAAACGCTGGGAGTTATGGTCCAAACACAGCTTAGGAAAGACTAACATGTGAATACAGTAATACCTCGGTTCACGAACACTTCTGTTCACGAACAATTCGGTTCGCGAACAGCACCGTTAGCAAAATTTTGCTTCCGTTCACGAACTCCGCATCGGGTGATGAACACGACCCGCGGCCATCTTCCCTGCTCTGACACGTGGTCGTGGCTTCCTCTAGGCGAGATCGTGGTCACAGACAGACGCTTGCTGTGAAGCTTTTTGGTGTTGCCTCAAGCAAGGTTAGCGTTCTCTCTCTTCATACTGTACTGTACTGTGCTTTGTTTCATATTTTTGTAGTTAGAAAAAAAATACATATGGTTCAGAACGGATTAACCTTATTTACCCTGAACCTTATGGGAAAATTTGATTCGGTTGGCAACCAATTCGGCTCGCAACCAGAATTGTGGAACGAATTAAGTTCGTGAACCGAGGTGCCACTGTATTTTTGAACCTCCAAGGGTGCTCTACAGAGATAACACACATCAGAATGAAAAACAAAAGGCTGCCGCTATAAAAATAAGAGTTCTGTATGGAGGCGTCAATGTGTGTTTTATTGTCTCAAAATGTTTTTTATTGTAATTTCTTTGTCGGATTGTTGTGAGCCACCCAGTCATTGAGAGTCAGGCAGCATACAAGTTTAATAAATTATTATGCTTATTATTATTATTATCCCAAAATGTGTTTTACTGCATTCACCAAAGGTGTTTTTCAAGCATCTGAGTCCATGTATTCTTATAGTTTACTATAAAAATTAATGCAAAGCTAAAATAGTTAAAGAAAAGATACAGTACAAAAAATACCACCAAAACTCAAGTAAAGTCCATTTTGCACATACACGCATGTGCACACACACATATGTGTGTGTGTGTGTGTGTATGAGAAACAATTAGTCAATAAGAGGATGTTAGGCAGAGATGTGCTGCAGTGGGACCTGGGCCCATGCAGAAGGAGGTCATAAAAGTCAAGATGTAGGATGGGACCATACAGGAATGACCATGTGATCCATAGCTGCCCAACCAGGCTGTCTAATGGCTGAGGGAGTCTCTTTGCTGGAGAATCACAACAGGGTCTGTGTCAAAAAATTGGAACTTTTGCCAATTGCAAAGGAAAAAATGCTTCTTTAGAATCACAGAGTTAATTCTTTCCCCCTCCATGGAGGAACTTAGTGTTTTCCTGTTACTAAGATTGTATATGTAGAAGTCTATTCTTGAGAGGAAAAGTGTGATGTTGCAATAGCTGTGCATATAACTGCCTTCTTCAAGAACTTGGGCTTGCAGGAATTTCTGTTACTATATCTGGTTCACAAATATAAAAACCATTTCTTTTGCCATGGCAACTACAGAAGGCTGAGTCTCTTCATTTGTGAACAATCGCTGCAGAATTCCCAAAGAAAAGTCCAGCTAGAATAAGAAATACTTAATGTTCATTGAATCAATCAATAATCAACTTGTACTTTATGTTAGGAGCCTTGTTTTCTATCCAGGACATGTCATTTCCAAGTTCTGGATAGTAAGGTTTTATTTACTACAGTTGTAGTAAATGAAAAAGAAACAAGCAAAAGCTGGCCTTTGTTCCTGGAATTGGGAACACTGCCAGAGAGAGATACCTTCTACGCCAGTCTGATTAGGCTCTGATGCAATCCAAAATAAATCCGCCAAGGTGCCTCCCAACGGACACCTTTATGTGTCACTAATGCTTGCTTACGAAATGTTTGCTGTGCATATGAATTTGTCCTCAAATAGTATTTCTGTTTGATTTGATTTTGCTTCTTACCTTACCTATTCTTTTGCCTGGAGAGCACTGAGCATCGGAAGCAATGTACATTCGATTGCATGGTGGTCCGGTAGTAGGATTGGGACCATCGAGATTAAGTTCTCCTTTTCTCCATCCACATGCTAAGGCTGTGGGTGTCATTGTGTATCATGACACCGTACCACAAATAACATGAGATAGGTACGTGTACCATGACACAAAAGGATACAAGGATGTAATTCCTGTCATTTGTACAATGAAAACACAACCTATGTGCTATGATGTTGATGTCACTGATAGGCCCTTATGGGAACATCATGTTGCACAGACTATCCTCAGACCTAACCATGGTATTCAATAGCTGAAGCTTCCTTTTTCTTTTTCTTTCCTGTCTTTCAGCTGTGGAATCATTGATTTTATTTGTGGGGGTCTCAGGTGAAAGAGAAGAAAATTGTACATTTCCTCTTCCCTTCAAAACATTGTGATTGTGATTCTGTTGTTCCGGTCTCTGTTGAATGGGACAATTCCATCGTAACTCTAAAGTTGGCTGTATATTACACAGTTTAGATCTTGGTGATTAATCCCCTCCTGGTTACTTTAAGTCAGAGACAGCCCCCAGAGGACTTAGGCTGGCTCTCCTGTTTTGCGGAGATCAGAGAAGAAATTGGGTTTTTTTCCCGAGTTGTGCCTGTCTTGTGTAAAGAGGATTTGTACAAGGAAGTCCCTCATGTAAAGAGTATTGAAAAATTGTTCTAAAGGATTAAACCTCATCTAACGATGTGATCCAGAAAGTCTTTTAACAGCCTGCATGGGTGCAGCAAAAGATTCAGCTTCAAGTAACAAGGCCATAAGTAGCAATAATAGTTACTGAAGTTACGAAAAACATAGGTGGAATCCGTTTTGTCTTATTTACAGCACTGAGGATGAAAGTTTATGATGAAAATCGAAGAACAGAATTGTTGAAGATGAGCAAGGTGTTTACAGCACAATTTGCCTCCAAAACTTACATCTCAACCCTAAAGGCTTTGCGCATTCTCTCTCTTGAATTACAGATCCCTCAAAAGAATAGAGATTGCACTTAAGATGGTATATCATGTCTTATTTATAAACATGAGTTCTTTTCCTTAACTCTTTTATTATAATGTCATTAAGAATAAATTCAATGGCAAGCTGTGCATAGAAAAGCGATTAGTTTGAATCAAAGAATAGCTTACATTAAAGATTCTCTCTCATACAATCCCATTGCATTGTAATAATTTTTTTATACAGTGCAGGAATACAATTATGAGTATATAAAATGAATGAAATAGAGCTCCGGTGTGTATATTGTGTTTGCAAATCTGAATCTGTGGTAATGTCTTCACAGACTTTATAACCTAACACACAAGTCTAGGTACTGTGTAAGTGATGTCAGGCTGCTTGTCCAATAATAAAAAGAAAAGAAAAAAAGTCTGAATGAGTAGGAAGGGACATCAAATGGTAAAAATAACTCACTCTGTATCTCTCTATAAAGGTCACAGCAAAGCCGACATGACGAATCATTTCCCAGCCATGCATTAAAACGAGCCTTGGAAAGCATCTTCTGGTATTTGGTCATTGTAGTGCTGTAAGAGGATGGTTCCCAACTAGGATTCATCTTCCAAGATTTGAATTGTTGAGATATTCAGAGAAGTTCTACATCAAAAATATCCTGCTTAAGATATTTAGCCCACTCATCGCGCATAAGTATTCCGTGCTTGAGTGAAAGTCCATATGGCAACAATTTCCTTAAGATGGCCTTCATTAAAGGAGCCGACCCAAACAGAAGACATATAAATTTTAATCAGTAGGTAAGTTTGGGTAGCAAAAGTTCTGCCCATCACCTCCAGCTTCCAAGCAAAAGGCTGCCTTGCACACACATCTAGCCCTTTGAAAGAGGTGTCCGAGAAATGTCAATTGCACCTTTCCTATCGTGACGAAAATGAGAAGAGTTGGGCTCTGTTCCTGGGCCAGTGTTTTTCCTACAAAGACCATTATTGTTGCAAGTCTAAGCTCTCATAGCCTTTGGAAGACTGTTCCTGGTTGATCATTACAGGAAATTTGCATTCCAGAATAAGATAAGCTTATTTATTGTAAGGCATGGGGACAGGGGTGTCTGCCAAAAGCCATCATTTCATACAAAATGACTTTGAGTGAAAAAAACCCACAGAGCTGCTGTGTTCTTTTGACCCATAGGGTAGTATAATTAACCAAAATTTTATTTCTTTCCGAGATCTGAAATACCATGCCTAGGTATTGAAAGTATTTGACCTTTCAGTATGGTTACCATCAATGCTCATTTGAATGGTCTTGGTCTTTTAGCAAGACCCTAATTTTTGTCTTCTGAAAATTTGTCCAACAACAAGTGGAGACAGAATCCCACGGATTAATTTTTAGAGAGTTCTGTCTGAAAGTATATTCTCCTTTCTCCCTATTCTCGGTTCTTCTCTTTGTTTCTGTTTTATTTTAACAAGTTAATTCACCTCCTTAATCCATGCATGGATATCCAGAGAGGGGGGTAAGGGAGGCAAATGACAAAACATTCATCACAATTCTCATACATAATGGGTAGGGTTTGCATCATGATGTAAGGACGCATGATTTATTGTGTTGATGAAATCACGGCTTCAGTAGATCCCCCTGTCCCCATGTCTTACAATAAATAGGCTTATCATATTCTGGAGTGCAAGTTCCCTGTAATGATTAAAGAGGAACAGTTTTCCAAAAGCTATGAGAGCTTAGATCTCAATTATTAAACAAAATTCTCCTTCCCATCATTTGTGGAATGCAGAGAAACTGGTGACGATGAAGTAGTGGAAGGAGCAGAGTCCTTGGGTTCAGCACCTCCCTGCTCCTTAGATAATAATCCATGATGAAAGAAGCTCATGTAGGACATAGAATTTAAGGAAATCATCCTTTGCATCTGTATGATGACAACCCACATCTGCCTTTAGAAGTAGCTGCAAACTCAGAGATATTATATATATATATATATATATATATGTGAATGTGGGGGAGGAGGAATTTGAGTGAATAGCTGGAGGGGAAGCAGCAATACTACGGAAAAGCAATGACAGTATTCCTATCTTGTCATTTTAAAGACAATATTTTTCTTTTTAATATCAGACCATGTTCAACGTCACTTCTATTTCAGTAGACTTCAGACAACTGTCAAAATAATTGTTACAATTCAGTGAACCTCCAACAACTCAATTCAGATGGGATGTGTGTTTCCTATTTGGACAGGCCCGATTTTAAGGAGGCTTCCTCTATTACTGTATCATAAGTAGGCCTTCAGTGAGAAGTCTGTATTAATGCACTGCCAAATATCTGATGGCTTGCTAATGTCTGGCTGCTACTGTTAGGTTGGATCCAGGCTTAGTCATAGTTAGACGGGAGAAGCACCGAAATAATGGGATGAGTTGCCATTAGTAACCTAAGTCTCATTAGGTTATCTTCATGTATAACTAAACTAGATCTAAACTTATTTGCCAACATTTTTAATTTATCAACTCTTGCTCCATTGCTTTTAACAAACAAATTGTTCTAAGGTTATTACCTAATGAACCTGCTTTGCTGCATATAGGAATATATCTTTTTTATTCCATCTTTCCTCCACCTAGTGAAAACCAGTCAGTTACCTTATGCTCTACAGAAGTTTTTACCTGTTGTTTGTTTGCTCAGTTTCAATAGCCACCCCTTGCCAGGCAGCTCCAGCCAAATTGGCCAGAGGCAAACGTTTCTGGGGAATTATCATCCCAAACATTGAAGAGCACCAGATTACCCTGTTTTGAATATTCCCCTGGTAATCTTCACCACAATTTTGTGAATTAGGTTTGGATGCCAGAAAATAGTTCATCAACAGCTACCCAAATTTTGTGCCTGAACAGATACTTGACCCCAACTTTTGCTTATTCCACTAGGCAAAAATCCTGAAGACTACTAGATGTCAACAAAGAGATTCAGAAATGGACTTCTGCTGCCATCTGGGTTTTGCGGCCCAGAGATAGTACATCTAATCTCCTTCTCAAATCAATACTTTACGAAGTACACTATAATGGTCTCTTATATTCATAGTGCATGTAGCTTGGCTTGCTGATATAATTACTGTCATTTCAATGATAGCAGAACAGTTTATGGGGGGGGGGGTGTTGTGTGTGCGTTTTGTTTTGTTTTCAATCAATCAGTTACCCCTTTCCTCCTACGTTCTTCTCATTTTTCTGGGTCTGGACCCTGGGAGATCAAATAGTTCTACTTTCTAACAGCTATTTCTGCCTTTTTACAGAAAAGGCATTATTAGTTCGTGAATAAGCGACTCACAATCAGTCCCTTGTCCCATTGATTTCAGATATTGCCACTGCTGCTATATTAGTTATGCATCTCAGAATTAGAGCTTCATCACACAGATGCCCAGGCCAGGAGCTTGGTGCTACGGTATAGCCAAACGTACAGCCAGTGATGGTTCACAAAAGGATAGGGCAAAGAATGAAGGCAAATCTTTCTGTAGTTGCATTAGACTGCTTTAGGGGTGGAGGGGCACTTCACAATGTCAATATTGTATCGCTAGAAACCCATTAGAGTCACTTCATGCGAGATGGGTGGCTATATAAATACGATAAATAAATAAATAAATAAATAAATAAATAAATATTTTTACTGTTGTTATGGGGGTATCTGCAGAGGGGCTTACAAAAGTCAAGATTGCAGCTGACACTTTTTGAAGTGTATTATTCGTGCTGTCATTATTGCCACCTTGGCCTTTTTGACCCCCAGCCCCCATAGACAGCCCTTTAGAGTTACGAATCTATATTTTCTTAAATGGTAGCAATGGAATATGAAAAGAGTAGAATTTTCCAAAATAGTATCAAAGGAACAGACCGTGCTTGGTAATGTATTAGGTACTCCTAGTTCCCAAGCATTAAACCATGGCTTGTTTTGTCCAGGGTTTGTTGGTTGATCAAGTCCCAGTGGCCTGATTAACACACCATGCTAAGCCATAAATCATGGTCTACAAACCACGATCACTAGGTTCATTCTTCACACCAAGCCAAAACCAAGCCAATCACTCTGCCACTTAGTGAGATATGGGGACCACCTGACAGAGTCAATGTTGAGTCCATCTGGCTCTATATGGTTCGCACCGGTCAGCAGAGTTCCTCCAGGCTTCAGTCAGTTCCTCCAGCCCTACCTGGAAATGTCAGGGATTGAATCCGGGAGCTTCAATAAATGCTCTGTGATTTAGCTTCCCAGTTTCAGATTGCCATCAAAAGCTACCCTAAAGCAGAAGGAAATTATTCAGCTAATAGCATATCTGCACAGTCTGTACTTTGGCAAACAGCTGCTCCGATAGCTCCACAGCTCGACAGAATAAGGACTTGCTGGCAGCATCAGTCATCCTGCCAGTTCTGAAGTGTCCACTCCAAAATTAGTACCAACTTGAGAATAGCCTCTCCAAACACAAGCAGTGAAATTGTTTCAATGTGAAAATTACAGTGGAGGTGATTAAAGCTGCAGCAGGCAGTGAAAAGGCTTATAGAAACAAACACCAAAGATAAATAATACTTACACTATTTCTTATCATCTCTTACAGTTGATTGGAAAACAAAACTTTCACAAGTCTCAGGTGGTTATGGCCTGGGGAAAGACGTGTTTCAATCCAGACCCTCCAAGGTCAGTTGCTGGGGCTGAAAGGTAACAAAGGCACCAAAGGGAAGTCAGAGAGAGCTTGTGGCTAATATGACAAGGTTCATATTTTGACACCAGGCTTGGCCAATCCAGAAGCTCTGTGCTAACCACCAACTGAAAGGGATACAATTTAAAATAAATAGACGTGGTGGTGGTGGAGGAGAAGAAGGAGAAACAATACAGAAACCCTTGCAACCATCATCTGTATCAGATTTAGAATTATGCTTACCGGTAAACATTTTCACATGGCTGGAACTTTAAGAGTTGATCCCACAGGTTTGCTCCAAGGCTTTGTTTATTCACATTTGGATGTGGACTGAACATCTCAATCTGAACATCTCAATCTGACATAGTTATGCTTGCAGTCCCCATTCACTCATATTTATCAGTTTTAGCTGCCCGGGTATTCAGCAGTTCTTGAGCCTCTCTTTCCACAGCACCTTCTCCTGTTCCTTATCTGCCAGATGCTATTTGCCTTTCTCAGTCATTTCTAGCTGAGGTTAGGGATGGATTTATTCAACAAGAATGCCATTCTTTCACTGTCAGCAATCATCTGCTATAGACAATATCTCCCATCAGCCCAAGCAGCCTTTACACATTACCAAATTACAGCGCAACTTTACAAACTTCAAGATGCCAAGAAACTGGGAATCACATGTTTGAGCATACAGAGTCACACACAAGCACATGGAAGTGTCTTGCATGTACAATTTTTGAGCATGGGAATAGAGAAAGACAGCCCACGTAGCATGCTTCTTAGCTCCTTCATATCTACTGTCTCTGTATAATTTGAATCAGAAGATCTGGTTGAAAAGAGGATTTGCAGATGTACATTTCGCTCACTCTAATAGTCTGAATTTGAAATAGATGGTTAGCAATTGAAATACTAGTTACTGAATAATCAACAGAGGCAGCTACTGGCTTGCATTAAATGAATTGGGAGGGATTGTAAAGCCAGTGGCACAAATGAATAAGTGATTTGGAAGCCTCAGCAGAAATGGGTTCAGCATTGATGTGGCTTGTAAGCTTGTTATCTCCAACGGTTTCAGATTGCGCAACGTTATTTCATACTCAGCACTTGTATACTAAAACAAAAGATATGAGCTAAAATTAGAAAAGTAAAAGAACAACTCTGCACAACTTTCAGCAGGTAGTTGTAGCTCCTCATTATAGCTAAGCAGAACCACAGGAAAAATATCTGTTGTCTCTGACTTCCTGCAAAATTCTTCACAAGTTTTAACTCACTCAGATCAATTCTCCTTGACACTTTCTGTGTCTTTCTACCTTGAATGTATGTTTATACTGCATAAGTGAGTTCAAAGAGATCATACAAACAGAGTATACACTGGCATGGCTGTACTTTTTAGTTATATCTCCTGGCTGGTGAATTGCTTGCTTTCCACCTTGTTTGGGTTTACTGGCTCCATAATTCACAATTTCCTAGTAAACATGTTCACCTCAAAATGATATGGTCATACAATGAACTGAGCACTATTTCTTTCTGTTCTTCACTGGCTCAGGTACATATGAAATGGGATTTTACACATGTAGAAACAGCACTCTAGTTCACACAAGAAGGCAGGCTACAATTTTCTTTCTTTCTTAATTTTGAATTTCTGCTCCAGTGAGCCCACTGACTTCCCTAGATCTTCATTCTGGTGAGCACCCGCTTTTCAAGAGCCTTCTTCTTCAGGAACAGATGAATTGCTTTCTGAGAGATTTTTTTTACAAGCTAAATAGATCCCTGAATTCTGGAAAAGCACACTCATCTGCCATGAATCTATGCCATCTCAACAACAGGTAAATGCTGAAACAGAATAAATTGGAGTGTCAGAACTGCCAATAGGAAAATGGAAATAGATGTTTTGCTATGAACATCAATAACTGGGCCAATCAAAGATTTCCTCAGGTATGATGTGCTAAATGGATGGATGGATGGGTGGGTGGGTGGGTGGAGAAGGAGAGGGAGAGAGAGATTCATATAAAACTTGTCGGTCCTCTTCTATATGTAGCCAGTTCAGATTTTAAAGATTATTCTACTAGATAAGTGCTACATAGTAAAGTGGAGATATATACAGCAGTGTTACAAGAGGAGTCTTAGAATGGGTATTCTCATGGTGCCCTCCATCTAGGTCTAGAATACCAGTCAGTTGACCAAGAGGAAGATTCTTGACTATGAGTGGCGTTATCCAGGCCAGACCAGTAGCCCCAAATATTTTTGAGCTAGTGAGATCATTTGATAGTTTAGGAACACATCATGGGTAATCACAGAAAATGAGTATCATGAGGGAAGGTCTTGCCCATTCTCCAAATGGCTGCTCAATTCAGCATGGCCAGTTAGAAAACATATTTATCAGAAGGCAACCTAGTGAGGTTCCTCCTGGCCACTTTCTCTAGTCCAGTGTTGTCCAACCATGCTGGCTGGGGAATTCTGGGAGTTGAAGTCCACTCATCTTAAAGTGGCCAAGTTTGGACAACACTGCTCTAGTCCCTTCAGATTATCAGATTTAGCTTACCTATATCTTAATGGACAGGTGAGCACACTGACAAACAACAAGGGGCTGCAGCCATTAACCAGTTTAATTTTCTAAGATTACCACCATAGAGCCTACATGAAATCCAAGGACATTCTTAAAACCACACCCCCACCAACACTGGCAGGGCAAGCTACTGTATATAAACAAGCAGCAAACCCCACACTCACTAGCACTGATGATGTTACCTAGTCAGGTAATGAAACGTCTGCAAGCAAACAACCAAGCTTAGACAGCACCAAGGACTCCACAATCTTAAAATTATAGATAATTCTGGAGATGTTAGTTTTTCAGTATGCCAGATTCTTTTTTCTTATCAGAAACATATTGCACAGAGCACTTTTGTTAAGGACTTTTGCCACAGAAGCCAAAAAATAAAGTGGATGAGGAACAATGGGAACATTCAGGCAGTTGGGATATTTCTGCAGTGTATATGTTGCATTGCATAAAGGTATCTTACAAGCATTTGAGTCCATTTTCATTATTAGGAAATTGCCATGTCATAACCATTATATACAGTTAATCCTAAAGTAGTCAAACACTGTTTTTTCAGATTCACTATAAATGCTAGATTGAGTGTAGAAAGGCCTACAAAATTACTCAACCTACAAGGCTCACAATCCTGATACAGGCATACACAGAAGAAAGTTACATTCATGGCAATCTGATAGCATATGGGTCAGAGGCCCCAAATTCATCTTTCACTCCGCCAACTTTAATATAAACATGGTTCAATTCTAGAAGGAACTCATGTGTGTGTGCCTTCAAGTCAGTGTTGACTCCTGGCAACTGCCTAGACATGTCCTTGAAGTTATCTTGGCAAGATTTCAAAAGTGGTTTGCCATTGCCTCCTTCCTAAGGCTGGGAGACAGGGACTGGCCCAAGATCACCTAGTTGGCTTTGTGCCTAAGGCAGGACTAAAACTCATGGTCTCCCAGTTTCTAGCCTGGTGCCTTGACCACTATACCAAACATAGGGTCAGAATTAAGCCCTCAGACAAGTAGGAATTCCATTAGAATGAAATATTTTCCCCTTTTTGTGCCCTCTCAAGCACAGATAGTATAGTATATAATTTGGAAATTAAGAGAGGTTTACCATGTCAATCTTCATTTGAAATAGGAGAAAGTTCTAAAAGGATAGTTTAGGATTGCTGTCAGAGAGTGAGGATAAAAAGGAAGTAGAAAGTGGGAAGGGGGGGAGAGTCAAGCAAATATTCTTTATTTGAGAACTCCAAGTCAGAAATTGGAGTTAATATCCTTGAAGTGCCAACAGGCCTTAGTGCCATACAGTAATAATCCCAACGAAAATAATGTCTTTTTATCCTTCCAGTCTTTATTTCATTTGATGAGAGGAAAAAAGCCTGCTTTCAAAAGTTCTTTCCAATGCGTAAAGTCATTTATTCAAAAATAGGGAAAAAAGAGAATTTCAGTGAAATTCTCAAGGGTGAATGTGGCAAGGGGTGGGTGTGAACACGCTGTCTTTCAGTGCATTACCATCTCCCCCAAAGTTTGACCTGGTTTTGCATGTTTACTTTAAATCCTGAGAAGACTCTCCTGTGGGGGCTTCTTCAGACTGGGAACCAGAGGCAACAAGAGCAGCTACAAAGTAATGGAAAGAGATGGAAAACATCAGCCTTGTTGTACTTCTGCCTGTCATCTCCAACAAGAAGGAAGCTCAAAAACCTCATCTTGAGAAATTCTCAAAAGCCTGAGAATAATTAGAAAAACAGCAGCTCCTTTCCCAGGGATCAGAAAACAGCACAACAGATTTCAGCACAACAGTATTACATCTCCCATAGTCTTTAACAATCCAAAATATATAAATTTTGGGTACTGAAAATTGTATTCAATAGATTGAATAAAAATCCCTATACAAGGTTGAATTTGCCCGAGAGGACAGATAAATAATCACACCCACCATCAAATATGCCAGAGCAATGAGGTTTGTTGATTTACTTGATTCCGGTAAGAGATTTTACCTTGTTTTGGTTTTCACCTGAAAAAGAACAACTTGAGGGCCAGCACTAGGCAAACTTATTTATTTAATTTTATTTATTTAATTCAATCTTGAGGCCCCCTGACTCCTTAGCAACTCTGGGAGGGTGACAATTTAAAAAGAAAGCATCAACACATATAGAAAAAGTCATCACCAACCAGAAGACTAACTCAGTAACAGAAAAAAAAATGTATAGGAATCAGCAACCATCCTATCCCAAGGTTGGGGAGAACAACCAAGTTTTTAATGATTTTCTGAATGCCTGAGAACATCCTCCAAAGCTTCTTATTGGCCAAATATCACATGGAGAGATGAAGGCCATGATGAGGATGCTGGTGATGATGCAAAGTGTGGGCTGCAGAGATCGACAGGGCTAAGGTTTGCTTTTTAAAACTTTGGTTTGGGGGTATTTCCTATTTTTTTATGATGTCTTTAGGGTTTATCCTATGAGGTTTGTGTCTCATGCTTCAAACCAGAAGCATCTGCAGAAGGGGGCAAAGAGGGGGTGAGGAAAGTAACCTCACACTGATATGATGCAAGCCCCAGGCCTTTGTAATGGGGAGTTTGTGTCACAGCGGTGCAAGGCTGCTTTTGTCGTTTTGAGAAAAGCACTAGATCCTGTAGATACATCTGCCTCATACCAGTGATTTTCAGTCATTAAGATTTGATGGCAGCTCCAGAGACTATAAAAAGGGGATTTAAGGGTGATTTGCAGGCCTGAAGCTAAAGATTGTCCACTTCTGCAGAAGCGGCGCACATAAATGGAACAATCCTAAATTCCTTGCTCTTTCTAGATTCTGAATAAGCAAAGATTTAACCTACAGACAAGCAGACTGCCCTTTCTCCATTCATTAACCCTTATGGTATCCTGAGGTCTCTACACCCTGAATTATACACCTCGGAGTTTCAAGTTTAACCAGGGAGTTTCTGAAAATGATTCGCAGGATCTGAGCATGGACAGATTTCCAACAGGTTTCCAACTTTATTTTGGAATGTGCATCTTTCTTTTTTTTTTTCCTGTTACTGACTGTGCATTAAAACCCAGGCTTCAAAGTTGTAAGTCAGGAGCCTCCAAGCCCCCTTTGAGTGCCTCCAAAATCTCTCAAAATCTTGTGGTCAGATTTCACCGGCAGCCACCAAATTATTGCGATGCAATTTCCTGCTAATGTTTGGCATAAAAGGAAAAGAAATAGATGCACTGATTCTGCAACAGGTTTAATATATAGTTATTGTTAAAAATAGCTTCCAGTAAGGGAAGGGAAGGGAATCCCATCACTGCTAAGAAATTTGGATTATCTCTGATACCGTGTGTTACAGAGGTGAAACAATTATAGAAAGGTTGAGCAGACTTCTGCTGTTTCTTTTTAGCTGGGGGGGTCGGGGGGGAGAAAAAAAGAAAAGAGTCATTAATTGTGTAACTGCAGCTTTTAAAGCCATGGTATTTATAGTTGGAGAAAATTATAATATCTATCCTTGTAAATTGTAATAGAATAATATACACTTATCAGTGTACAAACAGGCCTGTCTCCATTATGCTGAAGCTTAGTAAGATGTGAAATAATCACACTAATGGAATTAATGTTTGGTCTTCTAAGCCATCTTTTTATAGGAAAGAATATTGGACATCAGCTTGGACAGGAAAAATGCTGGTTGGTGACAGGGCAAGTGGAGAGGAAGAAGAAAAGAGAAAATTTGTCTTCAGATGCTTACATAAAATCAGCTTTTCTAACCTGATGTCCTCCAGCAGGGCCAGATTAAGGCCAACTGATGCCCTAAGCACGGCCCAACCATGGTAGTCCTCAATGGAAGTGAAACTCTCATACCATGAAAAAGAAACAAATGTAATATCTGGTGATCTCTGCAAACCAAACTTAAACTTTAGTCACTCACCATGCCAAAGAAAACATTTTTTTAACCATGCAGATTAAAGTTGAACATGGCAGACAAGGACAATGACAAAAAATTCAACTAAAGTCGAGTGTGGCAGTGAAAGAGTTAAAGGCATGGTAGCTGGGGGGAAACCTCTGTGGTGCCCCCCTCCCATTGGTGCCCTAAGCATGGGCTTATATTGCTTAATGGTTAATCCAGACCTACCCTCCAGCTACTTTAAGACTAACTTCCATCAGGACTAAAGAGTAGGGCTAATGATCAGAGATGATGAGGGTTGAAGAACAGAGCATTTGGGTAACCCACCTTCCTGAAAACAATTTAGAAATGTTGCAAATTAATAGAAAATTTGAATGTATGCAAATGGAAAGCTGTTCATCATTGAACTGACTTGAAAGAGAGAAAGAGAGAGATGTTTACCAAAGGATATTGTAAAACCCAAGAATTTCTTTACAAGAACAATACATGTTACCTTGGAACTTTACAAAAAAAAAAACATTGGTGAAACCCCTCCTCACAGATGCAGCTGTGTTTTGGGACTAATTTTACTAGAAAGTGGGGTTTCAAATGGATACCAATAAATTAAATACATAAATAGTAGCAATGTCTCATTCCAGGAAGAATGGATCCTATTTCCTAATTATGGAGAAAATGCTATACCTTTAAGAGGAATGAAATATGAAATCCAGCACGTCAACAAAAACCACAAAGAAAAAGATTTCTGGAAGTGCACAAGGCTTAGGAAATTTTGGACTGGAGTTTCCTACCTTTTAATTTTTGGGTTCTAACTTTTTCCTTTCCCCCAAATCCCATTCATTCTAGTCAAATCCAATGCTAAAGTCCATATCCTTTCCTGAAATGCCCAAATTGTAAAGATTGCATTTGTACTACCTTTCTGCATCTGCATATCTAAATTGCACATTGCCCCTGGTTTGATGAAAAGGAAGGGAAAAACATACAGTAATTTCCAAATGATTGCAAATGAGGTGAAGCTTCAGATTTTCCAAGGCCAGATTCCAGTATGGATTGAGGTCAAATCAGGCAGCCTTTGAAGTTGTTCACCCAGTGGCAAAAGTGGATTTATTCTTCTCTTGAAATAAAGAGAGAGGTTAATTTAGGCTTTTGCTAAAACCACATTGTTTCTTCTAAATAAGGGACATGCTTTTGAATTCCTAATAAGTATTGAAAAATGCCTAATGAAAAATTAGACCATCAATATTGCAAAATGGGAACAGGAAAAATGGAACAAGTTAGGCTTGCAGCATTATATTTATGTAAAAGAGCTGTTCCTATTCTTGCCCTTCTAAAGAAGAAAAATGGTCTGAAACTGCAATATTTTTTCAGAAACTATTTTCCCAACTGCAGCAAAGGTCACACAGAATACTTAGCTTGGGAGTTACTTCCACATCAGCCTCTCTGGATGATTAAAGGGAATCCAGTGGTTCTGTTCTGTCCCAGATCAATACAAGTCCCAACTCTGATGATTAGGAAGGTTTGCAAAATATCATGGCCCACCTTTCACCCACCTCACTGCAGTCTTTTGTTCCAATTTGCAGCCAGCATTTTTCATGGAAAGTCAAGGATAAGGCTCAGATAAATATCTTTTACATAGATACATTGTAGATAGGATTTTTGTGGAGGGTCAAAAAAAAAAGTCAAGATTGGTACCCCGTGATTAATGCCCCACACTTATCTTTACATGCATCATGGATGAGAAGGGGGAGGGCTTTGATTGCATGTATGATGAAGGGAAAACAGCAGCCTTCTTTCTGAGTGAAGCACAGCCCCAGAGGATGAGTATCTGCAGACTCCGTGTCTATTGAACAGAAAGGCTGCTCTGATGAAGAAGCAGGTAGAGGCTGGAGAAGAAGGTTGAGGGAGATGGCAGATGCCAGAGGACAAGAATGAGAAGGCTGCAGAGAAAGCCCCTGATGGATTACTCTAATCGAGCCTGTACAAATACACTCCCCCACCCTTCTACCCAGCCTGGCATGGACTCGTTGCTCAGGCAGAGAAATGAGGTGACTGCTCAAGCTGGAAAGCCTTCCTCAGGAGGAAAGGGAAGGGCCAGAGACTATCATTTGTATCATAAGTCTGAAAATAGCACAGTGGATAAATGTTTTGTGTAGCGTATAAAAGGTTGCTGATTCCAAATCCAGCAGAAGGCAATTTTCTTAATTGTTATGATCTTTCCCTCAGCTAGCCAGCATATTTCTTTACTATGATTTGAATGTATTTGATCTGATTTTTTAAGAGCCTTCAGTGAGCTAGGGAAATTTAGAGATAAAGAAAAGAATACCATAACTAAAAAAAAAAAAAATCAGCTGCATTTTGAACCAGCCATTTCTTGCATGCTAGGTAAAGCTCTTAACCACTGTGCTGTTTTAGTTCTACTGATAGAGGGAAGTTACAGAAGATATTCTAGTTGAAGATAAGTGTCAAAAAAGACATTTTTATTTTAAAGGTGGTTGTTGAACTGCATATATCTGTACTTGGTATGTGTATTTGTGTGTAAGATATATAGAAATATAGATAATTGTATGTGTGTGTACTGTATACAAACACACACACACATATACTGTATACAATCACTTGTATGCATACCCATGTAAGATATATTTGATCTATTATCATCTCTAGTGCATTATGATAAACATATTCTATGGCATAGATGACATGGCTATGAAAGCACAGCCTGCCATTCCACCTGTTCCCGTTTCAGTGCTGATCAATAACATGGTAAGTCAGTGATTTTGTACTGAAGATGGACTGTTTACTTTAAATTTGTATTTAAATACATTCTTCTGGCACAGATGCTTCTCCATATGCAACATAGTCAAGAGCTTCATTATCCTGAAGGAAATATAGGTACAGTCAATATGGGAAGGGCAAAGGTGCTAGACCAGGAACAACAGTGAATCAGTCCAGTTGAGTTGAGTTCCTTTATTTGCTTACACCATATAGACAGAATCTTGTCAGGATATACCCTGAAGTAGGAATTTTTGTCTGTGTGAATGACAGAGCACTGCTGAGCTACCTCTATCATCAACTCTGCTAGATCACAGTACCAAGTGCTCACACCTGTAGGATGTGGCGGTGCATGACACAGCACAAACCAAGGTATATAACCCAATGCATCATGGGTGTGGGGTGTGGGAGTACTAGTTGTAAGTTCTGCTTGTAAATATTTATTGCCCCAACAAATCTTGCCAGACTCAATCTGTACTGTTGCAACTGGTGGATGTACCCTGGGAGATTCGAGGGAGTGGCTACCCTGAACCTCTTCCACTTCTCACATTCCCCCTGCAGACTGTGTTGTCTTTTGTCTCCTTTCCCTTCCTGGAACGCACCCCCTCCTTCCCGATAGCCTTGATCTCTGTTGCTATCCCCCACATCACCCTCCTCTTCGTAGATATATTCCTTCACACTGGGGAAACTCAAGCTCAAGACCACCCTAAGGTCATGCCCAGAAAAACTTCATTTAGAGATTCTAATGATTATTGCTTTCTATCAGACATTATTAGCAAAAGAGAATTATTCTACATAGGGGGAAAGAAAACAACACTCCAGATGTCAAAGAGCGGATTCAAGAGACACGTTCTTTTGTCAATTTTTGAAGTCTTTATATTGTAAAAATAAGAAAATGTAGAAAACGTTTCCATATGGTCTAGTTTAATAATATGATAACGATCTGAGCTGGTTGTATATTAATACTTTATGGATATTTCCTCTTTCTAAGTTTTAGTTCACTATTATGAAATATTTTTATTGTATTACCACTATTTATTCTTATACTTACATAAAAACCACTTGTTAATCTCCCCAGAATCTATAATTTTAAAATATAATTTTTAAAAAAGACCTTTATTAGAAGATAAAATCCATGTGTGCAAAGTGCTGATATCACAGTAGTGAACTCTAGCCAAACTGCTACCATAGCAGAGTTATTACTGTCAGTATTGCAGACGGGAACATACCATTTGAGATTAGATTACAAGGGCGCTACTGTCTAAACTTTAAAAAAAATCAACCCCTTATCTGTATTAGAAGCTGGCTTTGGACCATCTGTTGCAAAGTTAGAGCTAATTATTTGGCATCCTGGAAAAAGCCGCATCTTCTTATTGACGGATAGTAGAGAGAATTTGGATCAATCAGTTGAGAAAGGAAATACAGCAGCAGATCAACCACCACATTATTTGGGAGTTGATAATATTAATGCACCAATTTAAAAGACTGGGAAATAATAAAACTAGGACTTCAAACTTCAGGACAATATACCATACACACACACACACACACACACACACACACACACACCAAAATGGTAATGAAGAATGGATCATCTGGAAAGCTGACATTTTCAGTGAAAATAAATTAAAGACAAGTGAGATTAACTTTAGGATTTAGAAATGCTTCTATGAAAGTGGGGGAAAAGATAAAAAGAAGTGGTTATGGAAGTGCTTATGTACAGATGGAAAAAGCTTACTAGTAAAGCTAGAGGAGCTGGCAGCATACAAACATTGCAGGTGATGATATCATAGGACAAGCCCTATGGCCAGGGAATTGAAGGAGTGGGAAGATTTCTCTGAAAGACAATATGGTTTTGAAGAGAAAACTAAAGCTGAAAAGTCTGTGTGAAATAGTCCTTATGGAGTAAAAGAAAAGGAAGGGAGCCTTACATGTGATTGTAGCAAAATATTTTGCTAAATACTAATCCTCTAGGGCAGTGTTTTTCAAACTTGGCAACTTTAAGATGAGTGGACTTCAACTCCCAGAATTGCTGAGAATTTTGAAAGTTGAAATCTACCCTCCAGAAGTGAATTAAGGCCAAAATTAGAAGTATTAGACTATAACTCCAGAAGTATTGCAGCTGGGTATTCTGAGATCCACTAGTCTACTTTGGAAAAAGCAACTCTAGGGACACACTGACCTGGTTCTTGGTAAATAAGACCACCTTCATTGACAGACGTGGTTTCTTTTGACCCTAAGATCAAGAGATGGAATGGTAACAAGATTCATTCATAGATTTCCATGGACTCCTATTTTTTCCAGCCAGAGTACTACTGTCGATGGTCTTCCTTAAATTGTGTAAGGACAATTTTGTGAGGGAGACAACCTCATAAGAGTCATCCCTGCTGGTTCCTTCCATGGATCATCATACTCAGACGGTACTGTGTAGATTCCTAAGCTTGCTTAGTCCTTGAGATTTTAAAGAACAAACTTGACACATTTCTTCATAAGATCACAATGATCAAACTACATGCAATATTAATCATGAAGTAAGCCACAGTTCCTCTTTTTTATTGTTAGTTTGTTTCATCTGTAATTATGCCCCCCCCCCACACACACAAGAGAATGATTAATCTTTCTCTCCCCCTTCATCATGTACACTTAGCACACAAAACAAAAAATTGATGGATACAAAGAAAAAGAAAGCTAAACCAGGATGCCAAAAGATATCCTGGGACCTTGGAGACCATAGATGATCATGGGGAGCAACCTCATCAGGTGGTCTTCTGGTAGACTGGTAAGCTCACTGGCCACATCCACCCCTTTGTGAATAGCAAAACCACATCCTTGTTTCTTATTTTGTAGGAATGCCCACACTGAGTTTTTAAAATTCCAGATGCACCATAATGTTGGCAACCTTTGGTTTACAATAACCAGAGATGGATTTATAGGTGCTGCATGGTGGATTTTAGAATTGTAATAAACACTGTGGCGGGGGGAGACCGTGCGCGTGAAGAGCTGCAGGCTGAAGCCAGATCACTCTATAGAAAAGATTACGCTAGACAGATCTGTGTTCTTTCCCTATCCCTAGATTTCCATGGAAAGCCACTTAGTTGTATGAAAATGCTATGTAGTGGATTAATATATTGCATGAATTGTCAATCTGGATTCTTAAATCCTAATATTTTGCCGTGCATTCTGCGTTTCACACATGAACCTAAAGTCTGAATAGATGGTCATTTGCAAGTAGTCATCAACCAGAAACAGTTACCAAAAAGCACTCAATAAGCCTATCTCATCTTCTGTGTTTAGGCTTCTACTAGCTGCCTAGTCTATTGCTTTGATTACAAGAAAAGTGGTTACATGAAACAAATAGAGCCATTTTCAAGGAGCTTGTTACTATGAGGTTCATGTACACCTCATGGTAAGGAACGGCTTGGAAATTGCTCCATCTGTTTTCTTCTTCGGGTGTGCGTGTTTTCAGTTGTTATTTTTCTTTTGTAACCATTCTCATTCAATTTGCAGAAATTAATTTTCTTTTGATTTCATTTTCCTAGAAGAATTCATGGTTGCTGAGAATGCTACTTACCTTCTTAGAGGAGAAGGTAGACATCCAGCATTTTACTATAGTTACAGAGTAGGTCAAGAGTATGGGGGTGTATTCTTTCTCTCGTGATAGGATCATCTTTCCAACTGTCTGCAGCCTCCCTGGCTTCACTTTGGTTGAATTAAATCCCAAAGGAAACCAAACATTTATATAAGGACCAGAAGCTATGGGCAGCCAGGGTGGTTGCAAAACAATGGAGAAATGTAAAAGAGAGGGGGAGGCAGCAACTTTATTGTGGTGTGGTAGATGAACTCTGAAGCCAGGAACTTGATCCCACCCAACATATAGGTCAACCTCTCTCTCTCTCTCTCTCTCATCATCATCATCATCATCATCATCAATCTAATATAAAAGTTGGTAAATCAGACCTGCAAATAGCCATTTCTAACCCTGTCTCTCACTACACCCTGTGACCACTTCAGAGACTTCCAAACTCATCACACAACTGAAAAATGGTAAAGTTGCCAGAATGAGTCCCATCCCTGCCTAACTGGATCATAAGCCTATTTCCATCTTCCTTTACAATGAAGATACCATCATCCTTTCCCTGATTCAGATTGGCATTCAGCAGACACTTCAGTATCTAGCAACATTCTGCCAGGATAAAAACTAGGAATTATGTATTCTAAAATGAAGGTGGTCTTATTTATCAAGAAACATACCAACTACCATCATAATTGGAAAATCAATGACATCCAAATTGACCAGATTAAGGTTTTCAAATATTTAGGAATCTAGTTTCAATCTTCTACCACTTGGAAACAACCAACTCAAGAAATTACAATATGAGCCCCCAAGCCTCCAAAGTTATAATTAGATTCACCAATTGTAATAACAATAGCTTTGTCCCTGCAATACTTAAATTATTTAGCGCCTAGGTACTTCTGCTGTATCTCACACAGCTTTGCGCCTACAAATACTGTATATAGCAGCCTTAGAAGTGATCCCAATTTCTAAGAACTATGCATACATTGCATTCCTCAATTTGTTCCAAATGCACTTTTGTGACTGGAGCTGAGTTGTGTTTAATGGCTAGTTCTTAGACTGATAAAGATTTAAAAGATGGTTTTGTGAACACCCAGTCGCAAACTCTTGCGCTAACAATGAAGAAATCAGCCACTTTGCTGGTTCACAGAAAGGCAGATAGTAAGAAGTCAAAGAAGGGTCTGCTCTATTCTACTTTTGATATCTGGATTTTTATTTGGGAAATTCTTGGAATCCTATCCCTTTCTTCTCAATGAATCTTGATAAAGAGATTATGTAAGAATCATGCTTAGCAAAGAGTTACTTTCAGTTCAGGCAGGTACAAAGAGCATGACATTGTGCTTCCATGGAGGCCCACATGAATTTTTTTGTTCAAAATACTGTCTGAAACCATTTTTCTGGAGTGAGTCTGTGGTCCAGAGTATCTTCACTGATCAGTCTGTTTCCTCTTGGAAAAAAGCTGTGACCTTTGATTTGTCCCACTGTGGTCCTCTGCTCAATCCTAGTTAATGCTTGGGCCAGAGAACACTATGTTAGGGGTAACTCTGAAGTGCAGAATGACAGATCCGAAGTTTTAAACTATTGTTATGGGACCCTCTATAGCAGATCTTTGCCCATGCCTAGTTACTTTTCCAACTGTCTTTCCATCTTGCATACAAGGTAGTTTACACTAGCAAGGTTTAATGTGTTACTCTCAAAAGTGTTGGAAGGGATGGGCAGTAATATACCATATTTAGAGTCCCTCTGTCTGTGCTTGGACAAATCCATCATGACAGTTCATACATCTTGCTGTGCTCTCTCTTGTACCACATTTGGAGCTCTGAGTTAATATTCTCCCTCCTTACTCATTACTTATGTATTCATAGGCTGGCCCGAAATAGAGGTTGCATGCTTTCTAGAGGCACATTGGTCTTTCAGCGTGCCTACAAAAATTGCCCCATTCTATCAATGATGACTGCTGTCAGAAGGTGGTGGGTTTCCATTATGTTTCAACTTGGATGGTTTGGTTACCTATTACAGGCCTGGAAGGGCAGTACTTTTTACCGATTATCTCTCTCTCTGTCTCCCTAATGTGTAAACGCCTTGCTTTTTTATTGTTTTCTGTTGTATCTGTATTTTCTTTTGGTCCTTGACGGTAAATCAATAAATAAAATGAAATGGAAAATGAAGTGAAAACAGTAACTTCAAAATCAAATCCCAAGGAAAATGAAAGAGCTGCAGCCACAGTGGATAATGGAATAGATCTTTAGGGAGTTATTAAGTGTTTTCCAGAAACATCTTCCACTCTTCTACAACTTGGATATGCTCCTTAAAATTGGTGAGAGTATTACCTAGATCCTTAGTGCATTTTAAAGAATTGTTGCCCCCAGATTTTTTCCAAACCTTTTTTCCAAACCTCTCTCTCTCTCTCCCTCTTCTAAGAGAGGAGAAGATGAAATGGATGAATCTATATTTAGCATGTTTTGTTGTGGTTGTTACTGAATAACAGAAATATCATTTTAAAAAGAAAGTATCATGGATTTCATGGACTGAACAAGAAGCAACACACCTAGTGAAGGTTTATAACAGCCTAAGAAAGTGTTTGAGCTTCCAGAGTGAGTGATCCCAAACCTTCATTGGAACACAGGACCAAAAAACCATCATAACAAAAGAATCAGAGAACCAGCCCAGTACAGTTGGGAACATGTTGGGCTAGGAAGCAGGGAACGGAGTACTAGTCCTCCCTTGGGCACGAAAGAGCGACTTTGGGTCAGTCTCTTTCTCTCAGCCCAACCTACCTCACAGGGTTGTTGTTGTGGGGAAAATAGGGGGCAGGAGCTTAACGTATGTACACCACTTTGAGTTGACCCAAAATAAATGTGGGATAAAAATCTAATAAATAAATATCAAGTCATAGCAGTGGTCCTTCTTCCTCTATATTGACATTAAGCATGAATTTAAAATGCTCTATAGACATTGTGGCAATTATACACACTATTGATCAATAATAGCTTGAGACTACTATTCACCCAAATCATAATCCTGCAAAGAAAAGGAGGAGGAGGAGGAGGAGGGAGGAGGGGGAAGAAGAGGAGGAGGAAGAAGAAGAAGAAGAGGAGGAAGAAGAAGAGGAGAAGGAGAAGGAGAAGGAGAAGGAGAAGGAGAAGGAGAAGGAGAAGGAGAAGGAGAAACAACATTTCTGGAGGGTAGAAGAGTTATAAACCTCATAGCTATTTGAATTCTATATGTTTTGAGAAAGAAATATCACTAATATAGCTGTACGTTGAAGAAATGATGGTAGTCTTTCAGCCATTGATCAGCTTGGCTAGGGTTGCTGGGATTGTAGTACAGGGACATCTTAACTGGAACTTTGCTTATCTTGGTTTATCATGGCTTGAGCAAATCTCTTCTCCAGTGGAGCATACAAGTACTCCTTCATCCACATACTGTAACATATGAAGCTGATTTGTTTCAACTAGCAAACATTATTAGCCATAAATATTAACTCCAATTCCTGGTTTGGATAAAATTACAAACTAGGATTAACTAAAAGTAGAAGCAGGAGGAAAGTATAGAGAGAACTGCAAAAATATGGAAGGAGACTGATTTCTTTAAGAAGTGTTAAATCATGGTTTATAGCAATCTTCCCATAAATTTAGAACTGTATTCTCCACCATTCCTAACTGTCGTCTATGTTTGCTGTGGCTGATGGGAGTTTTAATTTAAATCATCTGGAATACACAAGGTTGTCGAAGATTATTTAGAGTCATTTCCAAATATACCCAATACATGTAACTTGCCGTATTGATTTCACTATTAACTTTAGCATGTGTCATGTTCATTGGCTCTGTGTCATTCTAATTCTTTTTTTAAAAAATAGGGTGGGTTTTTAGGATGTCCCTTATTTTAGGATGATCCTTTGCTTGAGGAAAGTAAGAGATTGTAGGAAAACAATCTCCTTACTAAGTGATGATTCCCATTGAGTGCAGAAATACCAAAATGTATCTGACTGCTTTTTATTATTCAGGTTGTTATCTGAAATGGTAATCATCAGTGTAGCAATAATCAGGATGAGAACATTTCCCAGAGTATCCACTGCTTAAAAGACAAATATATATATATGGAGCGGCTGGATAGCGTAGTGGTTAGAACACCGCCTTTGATGCAGGAGACCGGGGTTAAAATCCCGGCTGGCGCCTACCTTACCAGTAGGGGTCCTTGGGCAAAGACCCCCTAACGCTTCACCTGCCTACCTCAAATATGAGAGTGACACAAACTAAGAGAGTCATGCCGGCTCGGACTTCGCCCGGATTAACAAGGTCCGCGTCAGATGTTGGAGAACCAGGACAATCTGATGTTAAGTGGGCTACTGGAACAAACCATACATGGACGAGACAAGAAAACTTGGAATTGATGGAATGCTACTACAACAGCAGACGTAATGAGAGGGGATATATGAAACGTATGAGGGAACTATGGATAGACAGAAGGCCTACATCCACACTAACTGAGAAACAACTAGTTACCCAGCGCTTCAACATAGTAAAGAGGAAGCTGCTCTCACAACTCGAGATAGACCAACTCTACATTACAATCCGGACTCAAGCAGACCTGGAAGAACAAGCAGTTGTGCAGCCAACACCTGAAGCTGGAATGTCACTGCCACCCCTTCCATTACAGAGCACAGCAGCTGATATGAGGCATAAGATCATGGATAAACTAGCTATAGTCAACCCTCGAGTCCAATTACCAAGGCTCAGTGGAGAAGTACCATCAGATAGTATGCTAGAAGATGCCAACAGAGCCCTCCAGACAATCCCTACTACCACCATAACCGAAACCAATGAATTGGTATATGCTACAGCCACTGTAATCCTGGAACGGCTTGGCTACACGATCAAGAAGAACAGCAGTACATACCCACCCTGGAAAATGAGATTGGAGGCTAAGATCAAGGCAACTCGGAGAGAAGTCAGTCAGCTGGTGGAACTACAGAAGCGTGTGGAGATTAGGGATAAGACTCGGCTACTGAAAAAATACATGGGCCTGACTCCATCTGAAGCCCTAGAGACTGCTAAACAAAGGTTCACAGCACTGGCTACCAGGCTAAGGAGATACACTAGAGAAGCAGAGGCCAAGAAGATAAATGCCCTGTTCTCCAAAGAACCATCCAAAGTGTACTCCCAACTGCAGTGCAACCACAGAGTATCAGCTGAGCCACCAGCAACGGAAACTGAACAGTACTGGAAGAACATATGGGAGAAAGAGAAGACACATAACACCAGTGCAAAGTGGCTGCAGGACCTGAAAGCAGACCACAGCAATCTCCCAGAACAGGAACCAGTCACCATCACAGTAGCAGACATCCAACAGCGGGTCAAGAACATGAAAAGCTGGACAGCACCTGGCCCGGACATGATCCACACCTACTGGCTAAAGAAACTAACAGCAGTGCATGAGCACCTAGCAGCACAGATGAACCAACTGCTAGCAGCAGGCTCCCACCCAGACTGGCTAACACAAGGAAGGACAGTGCTGATCATGAAAGACCCCCACAAGGGAACAGCACCATCCAACTACTGGCCAATAACCTGCCTCCCCACAACATGGAAAGTTCTATCAGGCATCATAGATGCCAAGCTACAAGACCATATGGGCCAGTACATGAGCACAGCTCAGAAGGGCATTGGGAACAACACCAGAGGCTCAAAACACCAGTTACTCATAGATAGAGCAGTCGCCCGATATTCAAGGTCTAGGCAGACCAATCTGAGCACAGCCTGGATTGACTACAGGAAAGCCTATGACTCAATGCCGCACACATGGATCTGTGAATGCCTGGCGCTATACAAAGTCAACAGGACACTAAGGACCTTCCTCAAGAACTCAATGGGACTGTGGAAGACAACACTGGAAGTGAACTCAAGACAGCTCGCACAAGTGGCCATCAAGTGCGGCATATACCAAGGTGATGCACTGTCCCCACTGCTGTTCTGCATAGGCTGAAGCCCCCTCAGCCAGATAATCACAAGGTCTGGATATGGGTACAAGTTCAAGAGTGGAATCACCATCAGCCACCTCCTCTACATGGATGACATCAAGCTGTATGCTAAGAGTGAACGAGACATCGACTCACTGATCCACCTGACACAGAACTACAGCGAGGACATTGGGATGTCATTTGGACTGGAGAAGTGTGGCAGGATGATAGTAAAGAGAGGGAAGGTAGTTAAGACCGATGGAGTGGAATTACCAGTGGACCACATAGCAGACATAGAGACCAGCTATAAATACCTTGGTGTCCCACAGTCACACGGGAACCATGAGGAGGAGGCAAGGAAGACAGCAACATCCAAGTACCACCAAAGTATAAGACAGGTCCTGAAGAGCCAGCTCAATGGGAAGAACAACATCCATGCCATCAACATTTTTGCCCTGCCAGTCATCAGATACCCTGCCGGTATAGTGAGCTGGCCAAAGGAAGACATGGAGGCTGCCGATGTGAAGACCCGGAAGCTCCTCACAATGTTCAGAGGTTTCCACCCCAAGTCCAACACCCAGAGACTGTACACCAGCCGCAAAGAGGGCGGGCGGTGTCTGATGAGTGTCAAAGCCACTGTCCTGGATGAAACCCGGAGTATCCAGGAGTACATCAGTAAGATGGCACCCAAAGATGAGCTGCTGAGAGAATGCCTCAGGCAGCAGAAGACATGGGAGGAAGTTCAAGCGGAGGAAATACCATGGCAAGACAAGCCCCTGCACGGGATGTACCATTGACAGATAGCTGAGGTGGCTGACATTGGGAAATCCTATCAGTGGCTGGAAAGGGCCGGACTAAAAGACAGCACCGAGGCACTGATCATAGCAGCACAAGAACAGGCACTAAGCACCAGATCCATAGAAGCAGGGGTCTACCACACTAGACAGGACCCAAGGTGCAGATTGTGCAAAGAGGCCTCAGAGACAGTCCAACACATAGTGGCAGGGTGTAAGATGCAGGCAGGAACAGCATACACTGAACGGCACAACCAAGTAGCTGGCATTGTGTACAGGAACATCTGCACAGTGTATGAGCTAGACCCCCCCAAGTCCAGATGGGAGTTTCCACAGAAGGTCGTGGAGAATAAAAGGGCTAAGATCCTGTGGGACTTCCAGATCCAGACGGACAGGCAGGTACTGGCTAAGCAACCAGACATCGTGGTAGTAGACAAAGACCAGAAGACAGCGGTAGTGATAGATGTAGCAGTGCCAAGTGACAGCAACATCAGGAAGAAGGAGCATGAGAAGCTGGAGAAGTACCAGGGCCTGAAGGAGGAAATCGAGAGGATGTGGAAAGTCAAGGCCAAAGTGGTCCCAGTGGTGGTAGGAGCACTCGGGGCCGTGACTCCTAAGCTGGGAGAGTGGCTCCAACAGATCCCAGGAACAACATCAGAGCTCTCTGTGCAGAAGAGTACAGTGCTAGGAACAGCTAAGATACTGCGCAGAACCCTCAAACTCCCAGGCCTCTGGTACAGGACCCGAGACTGAGGAAGACACATACCACCCATAGGGGTGAGAGGGGAATTTATATATATATATATATATATATATATATATATATATATATATATATACATACACACACACACACACACATACACACATACATATATATATATATGGAGGGGGGGGAGAGAGAGAGAGAGAGAGAGAGAGAGAAAGAAAACAACTAAGTTATAAAGTAAGAAAACAACTAAAGTTAGATGCCATTCATCAGGTAATATAAAACATGTTTCCTTAATTCTTATGGATTGGTGGATGGATTGTGTATAGTACTGAGTTAGGAAAGAAATGTGACAGAAAAGAATCTTCTGCATTTGGAAATCTTTCCCATTGCAGCTAATTTTTCCCCACTTCTTTCAATTTTTGCTTCTTCCCAGATTAAAAGCCTTGGACTCTTCCTATCCAGAAACACCGAAATGAAATAGAGCTAAACAAAGAATTTATTCACATCACCAAGATCAAGTCTGAGATGACAAAAAGCATAGACACAATTATGCATTTAGACAGTTAAAAGCTGAATTTCTGAATGTTTTATTTTAGGCTGTTGCACACATCACTGGAGTTACTATAACTGCTTTGTAACTAACATACTTGGGCCTAGGGAAAAGTGGGAATTTCCTTTGGATCTTTGTTGATAGGGACTTAGCAAAATATGCATTGTTTTTTCATAAACAGAAAATGAGAAAAAGATCTGTTGCATTGGCCAGTATAGATGGGTGGCAACTTTGCTTCAAAGAACTATCAGAACTTATTCCAATTCATACGTTGTTTAATAAAAGCTTGGGGTTTTTTACACAAATGATCGACAAATTTGTCATAGTTATTGCTCATACACATCATTCCCACATTCTGTTCACACCTTCACACTCAGGGAATAGCTATGGGAGGCTTCATTTTGATTAAATGCAGCTAGAGGTCCTTCATCCATTAGATCTGACAGTTTCTAAAAGTAAAAGTTGGTTCCCTTTTTTATTTATTCACTTATTTGTGTCACTTTGGGTAAGCTTACTTCATTCATATCATATAACTAACCTGGCAGAATCACTTGTAAGTCTCTTTGCTTTAAGTTGATATTCTGCACATTCCTCTGCAGCAATAAGTAATGAAAACAACAGTAATAAAATATCTGACTTTGCACATGCTTACATAGAGCACAATAAAAATCATTGATGCATTATCTATACACGAACACACTTGATATTTATTGTGGTTAAAAGTAGGTAGCACAAGAAAATAATACTTAGTATTTTTTTCCAGAATGAATAAGTTTCTTGTATTTCCCTTTTGAAGAGAGTTTCCTCCTCAAAGAATTCAGTTGCTTTGCTTGATAACATAATTTCTGGGGAATGAAGAATCAAATTATTCCCTCCCCCTAGAATAATATCCAGCAATCTAAAAAGTTCTATAAATTGTCTCAGAGAGGCTTCGTACATGAATCCAGCAAGGAGAGCAAATAACTCACTTTTTCTCTTTAAAAATGCCCTCTGTGACATTGGAATTAATCAGTTTTTGCATCTCCTTTGGACAGTTGTTTGAATTGTAACTGAACTGGAATTATACAATATATTTCTTAAAGGACAGCTTCTAAAACTCTAGCTAATGTTTGCATGGGTTCTTTAAGAGGTATTTTTTTCCCCTATAATAACCTGGTTATCACTTGATATGTTGTGGAAGTCTTTTTTCAAACGCCTCTAGGAGTAGGTAGGTGGTGGCCAGCAAAAAGTCCTTTTCATGGCAAAACTGACAGCTTTGCTTAGAGAGAAAAAACCGACTAACTTTAATGCCAGTTGGAAGCCCCTTTTGGACTTTTTGCAGGAGACAGGAAAAAATTATGAGATACGAATTTGACGATTAAATTAATAGGTGATACAAAATATTATGTTAAGATGTAGTTTTAGAATAAGAGGTAGTTATATGATTTATCTATATCTGCTATATAAGAAGTCAGAAGACATTCTTTTTGAAATTTTCCTTTTTTTCCCTTTTCTTTACTTTCCATAGCTTTTATATTCTTTCTTTGTTTCTGACGCTCTCGTTCTCTACTTTTCTCCTTGATTATGAGTTCTTGTTTGCTTTTATCTTTATGCTTTTTACAACTTAATAAAGTCCTTATTTAAAAAAAGGAAAAGGCCTTTTCAGTTGTGGTAAAAAGAAACACCATCTCCAAGACAGATTAAAGATCAACATCAACTCTTCTTCATTTATGAAAGTGATAAAGACTTTTTCCCCCCAAAATTAATTGGTGGGTGGTTGCTTTTAAAGCATGTTCTTCTTGTTTTCAGCTGGTTCAAACTGTTGCTGCTGCTTCCAGGTGTAACGGTCCTATCAATTTGTCAAGGAGCTTCAACCTTGGAGAACTAAAATGATACCTAAGATCCAGGATGGATGGAAGAAGATGCCATATTCACTGTTCTTCCTGATTAATTTTAATAACAACCAAAAAAATCCCTCCCAATTTTCTCTAGGTACAAGAGGACTGGAAAGGCTTAGGATCTTTTGGGGCTTTTTCAGGGAATCTTTAGAGGCTAACCCCAACCCTAACCCTACCTCATCCTCAAGAAATCTCTACCATTCCCCAATCTGATGTTGGGATTTTCCAACAGTGCAAAGAATCAGTCTTTCCAAGAAGTGAGGTATCCACTTATTTCAAAATCCCTGTGCAAAAAGTCCAGATCTCAGGTATGAACTTTTTTTTTCATGCTCTGAAGCCTGCTGCATCGGAAAAAAAGAAGATGGTGTTAAGGAAAAGGAGAAATATCAGGCAGAAAAGGGATAACACAGCCCACTTTTGGCTCTGGCCCTGCTCATGATGCAGCCCCCATCGGAGTAGCCCTCAACTTTGGGCCAGTTACTTACTTTCAGCCCAACTTACCTCCTAGCATGGTGGGGAAAAATGGGAGGACAAAGTACTGCATACGTTGCCTTGATCTCTTTAATTAAATGTAGGACATAAACCTATCACAGAAACAAATATAACTAAAACATTATATAAATGCTAAGGATTGGATATGATTATTATATATGGTTATCTTTGACAAAGGCAGGTAAAAATGAACAGAAGGCATATATCCTTCTAATGACATACCAAGTCTTTTTTTTTATATCAAGAAATTTCTATTCTTATTTTGTTCCCCCTTTGCCTTCACATTTTCCATCACTCTTTCTCCTTATATGTCATTCTCCACCATCATGTCCATCATTCAGATTGCAAAACCATAGCTGTTCTCATTCTCTCTCTCTCTCTCTCTCTCTCTGTGTGTGTAACTACACAGTCTTGAATCTAAATGGAAAGATGCAGCCCAACTGCTCTTTTCTAAAAAGACAGCAATTATAAAGAAAGAGGGGTCAGCATGGGATACCAGGGAACAGGTAAAATAACACTTGTTATATTTAACCAGACACCAAAACAAAAAACCCCCAAAAAGACCCACTTCATTTTCAAGGACATATTTAAGTATTACAAATGAAGAGTTTACAAAGTCATGAATTATTGAAAAAATGAAAATCTCATTGACATTATGGTAACATATGTTTAAGACACACACCATTGGTACTATATGCATGCATTCCCCTTGGAGTTAAGCTTCATTCCTGGTGATTTCATGAATATTTCCATGTAGTTTTCGTAACAACAATACAACGTGATTTGCTACGGCCTCCTTCCAGTTTGTTTGTTTGTTTGTTTGTTTGCTTTATTTTTCAGCCCTGAAATTCCCAGGTCCTTGGAAGTCTCTCATCCAAGTACTAATCAGGTCTGACTGATGTGCAGCTTTGCTTTTCAACATCTGGATGTAGAATGATCACCCCCAGAGATTATTCCTCAATGGCTCCACATCAGCAAGGCCACAGGCTGCTTTTATTAATGACCTGGATGAAGAGGTTGAAGAGATGACTAGCAAGTTTGCAGATGTCACAAAACTAGGAGTAGCTACAAAAAATAAGAATAGTCAAGAAGGTCTAGACAGCTTTGAATAGTAAGATGAAATGAACATGATGCCATTTCACAGGGAGAAATGTAAAAGTTCTGTTCTGAAGAGGAAAATTGAAAAACAGAACTATCACAGACTGAAAAACACAGAGTTTCTGGGAGTCGGGCGGCATATAAATGTAAATTGTATTATTATTATTATTATTTTAATTATAGAATTATTATTAATTATTATTAAGTATAGGATGGGGAAGACCTGGCTTGGCAGTAGACCTAGAAGTAGACAAGTTGAACATGTGCCAACAATGTGAAGCAACTGCTAAAAAGACAAATACTATTTTGGGATATAAACAAGAGCATTGAGTCCAGATCAAGGGAAGTAATTATTCCACTTGGCTCTGCCTTCCTCTGAGATTAGTGTAATTAAGTTTTGGGCTCCACAGTCTAAAAAGGACATTGACAAACTGGAACAAGTTCAGAGGATGGCTAGCAAGTAAGTCCTGTGGGGAATGGGAAAAGGAACTGGTATGTTTAGACTGAAGAAGAGAAGGCTGAGAGGATACATGACAGCAGTCTTCAAGTATCTAAAGAGATGTCACAGAGAAAAGATTGGACTTGTTCCCTGTTGGCTTGGAGGGCAAGACCAGAATCAAGGGGTAAAACTACAGCAAAGAGGTACTGCCCTTAGATATAAATGCATACAAATAAAATGCCACTAAAAGAAGATTCTGGTTAGATATTTGGAAGTTTTTTTATAGTAAATGCTGTGAATTAGTGGAATAGGTTGCCTCATATATTCCCCTTCTCTAGAGATCTTCAAACAGAGGCTGAAGAGGCATCTGTCCAAAATGCTTTAGCAGATTCTGCAGTGAGGGGTAAGTTGGACTAAGTGACTTCTGTAGTTCCTTTCCTTCCAACTACATGATTTGGTGATACAACTAGCCAAAGTCACCAAGATGCCCCAACTCAACAAAGAGATTTGGCTCATAGAAATGACACACTTTTGCTCATTGTGGTAAAGAGGCTACATGAATTACCTTGATGAAACACTTCATATCACCGTAAAGCCTACACATGGTCTCCTCCTCTGAGCTTCCTTGCATAAGCCTCCTTCCATTTTTGCAAGTGCTGGAGGATTCTAAGGAGAAGCTGAAGAGGTGAGAACTTACCAAAGGTGGAAGAGGCTGCTCAGAAGGGCTGGAGGAACCTGATGGAGCTGCAAGCAGTATGGGTGTTTTTCCTTTGCTCCTGAAAGCAAGAGGACCTCAGTCTTTGCAAAGCAGATTTAAGGGGGTGCTTCACCTCAAAGATTTCCACAGCCATTATCTAATAGGGCTTTTGTTATAGGTGTCCTGATTAATACTTTTATTTAATTTCCAAGTTATTCTGATTTCTTTGAAAACAAAACATACAATGCAGTAAGCTAAGATTCTAACATGGAGGTTCTTTCAAGGAAGGAATTTCAACCACTTCATCATCAAAGTGTTTTCTACCTTTCCACAAATGGGCCTCTAAAATCATAAATTGCTATCAAGAAGAATGTTTGGGCAAATTTTTGTAACTGAACAGATTCCCAACCTCCCATAAAATAGTGTTGCTCATAAATGTTTAGGACTTTAAAGGTTAGAAACCAATATTTTGATCTTAAAATGAGCCCAGAAAAAAAAAATGGTGATATGATTTGGATACCATGATTAATAGAAGCCTGGAATGAAAATAACACATTTTCTCAGACCCAGATTTATTTATTAATGCCACTTTTCATATCACAAATACCTTGAAGTTATATTAAATATAAATATAAATTAACAGGAACACAGTTCAATATGTTTAAACATTTTAAACCTCAAACTATCTGCATACCCTGAAGATTCAGATGGGAAAGGCCTGGTTGAAGAGACGGTCTAAAATGGGTGCCACTACAGAAATGGCTCATTTTTGTACCATGGTCTGGGGATAATCTTCAGTTCACAGGGTTGGTGAGATCTCCTTCAATGGGTGTAGCAATTGCCCAACTTTGTAATGAGGAAAGCATTCAACCAGGTAATCTGGTCCCAGGTTCAATGCTTTATTTTTCTTCAAAACAGAGAGGCAGATAATTTGCACCTCAAAAATGGAGGAAGCAGTGTTTGTAAGGAGGATAATGGAGGCCTCCCAGAATTTAGGAACGCATCCCCCAAAAGACAGGAGAATGATTTTTTTCTAGCATCAGAACTGTGGGCATTGCTGGGCATATGCAGACAATGGAAGTAGCTGGTTCTCAGCGACCCTGTGATATTTTTCCCGGTCAAGTCTCTGTTTGTTCAAGTGTTTGTCTTTGCCAAGCAACAATTAATGTAAAAGGAGTCACAAGGGAAGCACTTTTTGACTTTTGCTCTTCATCGCAAGCGGTAATTTATGTGGTCCTGTTCTAGGCACACTTGATTTGGGAATCCCACTTAAAGCTCCCTCATGGGATTGCCTTTTCATACTGCCAAGTAATCGCTCATTAGAAAAGCCACTTCCAGACTAAAACTCCATTTCTTGCTTGATTTAACACTCTCCCTTAATCTAGTGTTTGGGATTAGCAAAATTGCATGTGCACTGAGGTTCTGTGTGCACTAAGAGATGTGTAGAATATTTTGACCATGAAATGAAAAAGGACCTGTAAGTGGAGGGGGGGGGAATATTGGGGATGGGGGTGACTTTTGGCCTTTTGCCGAAACTGAAGTTTCTGCCCTGACAAAGGAACGCTTTAAATTAGCTTTGTGCCACACCATTTGGAAGATAGTTGTTGCTTATCCAAGTTCTTAGACAGAGCTGACGTTCCTAGTCATCCTTCGCCTTGCTCTGTAGAAACAAGGTTCAAGAATAACTGCTATAAAAATTCTATCTGCAATGACCAACGTGAGATTGTGGATTTTTCTTTCTTTAAATACTCTTTTTACAAGATCATACTGAATTATTGTCAGAATATGCACTCTCCCAGCTTTCACAGAATTCTTAGATCAGCGTGAGGGACTTCTGGACTGCAGTCTAAATGGGAACTCTCAGTCTTCTAAATATAGACTGCAAGGCTTTTCTGGGGCCGTGCCCCCTTTCCTGAAAGAACAGCTAAATATGATTATGAGTTGTTCCCAGTTAAGCCTGCTACTAGGCTACTATAAGCTAACTCCTGCTTCTGTTCTTCCTGGCTTCCTTTTTGGTGCTGCCCCTTTGTTAAGTAGCATACCTGTCTCCCTCCCTCCCTCCCTCATTCTTTGCACAACAATGAATGTAAGAGAGATCTCATAGGCCACCAGCTAGATCTGACTGCAAACCTTTCAGATTTAGCGTTAGAATTTTCAGCATCTTGCTCCTGCCAGATTTTTGCAACCCAGATCTAGCAGCTCTTCCATTAGCAAGCACTTACAGGATCTCAGAAACCTGACCAGTGTGTGACAGAGCAACTGAAGATGCTGTAGCATCTGTGGTCCATGGTTAGCTTTCATACTTCTACTACCACTCCACTGTCACTCTTAGTAGCTAACTAAGCTATTCTACAGAAGTGTATTTGGATGGCTGTGTGCATGTGGGGGGATGAATTTGTGCCTGAGCCCCTGTGGGTAAACCCACCAAACTTCAACTCCTCCTCCTTCCTCCCCAGATTTATTTTTAATATATTTTTATTCTTGTTTGAGCTGGGAGCTGTGTTGAAACATTTAGGAAATGTGAAAAACACTGAACACATGGTGACCTACCTGTTTATATGGGTGAGAAATGGCAATGAAATCAGATCTCAAAGGTCCAATTTTTCAGCTGGGTCATTATGGTTAGTCTATATGTGAACCCTAACCTGGTCTTTTAGTTACAATAGCAGTTTTTTCAAAGGTAGCTTCTAAAACAACTCCTAGGTATCTATGTAAAAAGAAAAAGATAGTCACAAGCATTAAGATCTGGGTATAACAATGCAGTAGTCCAAGTCTCAACTCCAAATGAAGCCTTTTGAATTGTATAGGACATCCTCCAAAATATGTGTGGGGCTGCCTAAATTTTATATGTCTTAGTCCTTATACTATTTATTTTCAAAGCATGCACACTGATAGAGGTATTTTATAGAGCTTTTTATCAGCTGAAATATCTATGCTAACAGTGAATAATGCATGAAGCCAAAGCATGGAATGTGAGCTGATAAATTCATATTACGGAAAGTATTCTAAGAGTGGATATGTTTCCATAAAAATATGTCAGCTCATAATGCAGATAAGATCCCTTCAGCTCTCCAAATAATTTCAATGCATATATCCTATGTATACAAATTCTTGCAATGATCTTGAAATGCAGTGAAATGAACTGGCTGCCAATCGGGTTTTCCCCACTCCACTGAAATGGGAGGAAGATTAATTTTGTTTGCACCTTGCTGGATTTTGAAGCTGGTAACTCTTTAAAATGAGGAGTGTTCAGAGAAAATCTCTTGTATTGTCATCTCCATATCACCAACATTTTCATATTTAATACTTTTGCACCTATAAAAAAATAATCCCATCTGGTAAACTGTAAAATCTGTGGAAATGTATAACTAAGAGAACAAAAGGTTAATTCTGAAGGAAGGGATTACTTAAAAAAAAAAACCTACCAAATATATCTGGGCAAGACACTCAACATACAGGCTGAAGGTAACTTTTGCTATTTGCATTTTGTTTGCTGTTAAGTTCCTGGGACAATTCACCACCTTTGTGTTTCAGTTTGAGTACTGAATTGCTTTATGCTCTTAACCTGGACTTGTTCTGATCCTTTTTGTCCAAACTAAGCATTTGCTTTCACAGTTCTTGCCCAGACTGTTACTCCAACTCAAAGGGTAGCAGGCAAAGATTCAAGGACACAGCTCTTTGATAAGTTATATTATAGCTACTAGAAAAACTGTAATTAAAGCAGGAAACCAGCAACTGCCTGTTATAAGCCTGGACAGCATATACATGTCTCTGGGTTCAAATCTTACATTTCTTTTTCCCAGTGGGCTGATGTCAGCCCCTCAAGACAGACCAAACTTGGAAACCAAAGACACACAAGCTAATAGTACTTTTATTATAAGGTTATAGTAATAGAATCTTGCAAGTCTGAAAACACTTCCCCCCTCTCTTCCATTATCTTCATAAGAACTAGGGAGGGTCAGTATCTGAGACGCTTTCTCAGATTACAGTTCTGCTCTGGACTCAGATTTCTTTTATCTGACCATTGACTTGGCTGCAGCTCTTCTTCCTGTTCCTCAAGGTTATTCCTTCATCCCATTACAACTGAGAATGGGTTTCTTCTCAGTGCTCCCACTGGGTAGTCAGGTTATGGGCATTTTTACTATAATGGACCTGTCCAGTCCTCCATGTTTTGCTTCTTCTGCACTTGGCCCTTCTAAACTTCGCAGTTCTCCTGAGGCAAGAACATTGTTTGCTGCAAAAAGAGAGAGAGACTGTACAAGATGCAGAAAGGTATGAATCTTGAACATATGGATGTACCCACCACAAGATGGAGCAGTGTAGCTGTAGAACATTCCGCTGTTTTTCCCTCAAAATGGACCAGCCCAACTGTGGTTGAGGGTGGGCTAAAATCTGTGTCTTCCCAATGCCAGTCCAAACTTTAACTAATACGCCACACCGGCTACATGCAGAAACCATATCTAGTAGTGACCAAACTACTATGATAAGAGAGGAAGTCTAGGATAGTTTGCTTGTTGCAATTCCTTTTCCTCGAAATAAACTTCTGAAAGAGCTATCTGTAATAGCATGCTCCACTTTTTAAACAGCATGGCCTGAATAATCTGGAATTCATTCACTAAACAACTCAGAAGCAAGAGCCTTTCTCATATTTTTTTATATTTCTCATTGCTTTTTAATTAATAACAAAAGAAAAAGAAAAACAGCAAAGCATAATGATAATAATGATAGTAAAGATACAATCATGATACCTCATCAAAGAGAAAAAAAAACCCATAGAAAGTGCTTTACAAAAAGAGCCTTTCTCCTATAATATTGGTTTCAGTAAAATGTGTATAAAACACTTCATATTTCATTTAAATTATCAGTGGAATGATTTTCATTGGATGTTATTGTTTTTAATAAAAATTAGAAGTTTTGAAAACAAAATATCCAAAATCCTTTCCGCCTTACTTTCTCTTTACAATGATGAGATAGAATATTCCCCCAAATGAGGAAATGACTCAAATTGAGTTATGAAGGTCACAGTCTATGAAGTACGAATGTTTTCAATTCTTCTACAAAAACTGTAGTGTCAGCTTCCCTTGACAGAAATGACTTTTGTTCATGATGACTTTAATGCCTATGTAACAGGTGGAAGGATAAAGATTGTGTTTAGAAGTCTGTATAGACTTTGAAATGGAGGCATTTAAACCCTCCTATGTACTTGATTCGTTTTTTTCTTTTATTTTTAAGCATCCTAAGCCTCTAACAATAGTCCTCCTTAAATCATGAAGTTTTAAAAAAAGTGTTGAAAGCTTTCTTTTTCATGATGCCACAGCTGTGACAATTAGATTATTTTTCTGTGATGTTGCCCATTGTTTGCTGATTAGAAGCTATGAAACCAGTGAAATGATTAGATCAAAAATAGGTACTTTTTAAAAAAATATAACATCCAGAAGAAAGATTAATGTTATTTATTATGATCTCTCAGCTTTATTGCACACATTGACAAATAAAAGCTTTGCTCCAGTATCTTAGATGGATGTCAAGTACTCTGGGGGGGGGGGGGGGGAAATCCATCTGAATGTCTGAAACTTCCTTTTAAAGAAGCAAATCATGGCTAATCTGCAAGGACTCTGTGAGCCATGCCAATCACTTGCAGCTACCTTTGCCCCATCTCTGGAGCTGCAGCAGAGTAGAAATGGCATTAATTGGCCTATGGTACAACCAATGACCTCACTGTGTGATGTGAATTGTGATGTCATGAATGACAAGACATGCCACCTTCTTTGTGCTGCTGGTCAGGCACAATGAGCCATTGTGGTTCCTCCCTCATCTTCCACTGATCTCCCAAGCATGTCTTTCTCCTCCTCCTTTCCTTTTCTGTTCTTGATAGGTATCGGCCATGTCTAGATCATTAGCATAGAGTGGATGATGTCAGTGAAAGAAATCCTTGGGAGATCGGTGGAAAATGAGGCACTCTATAGGCAGAATCTCCAATTTCAGTTGAATCAGAAACATTTCTACCAATCCATCAATGGTCAATGGAGACACTGCAATGAACCAGTCAACACCTGACAAAGAAGAATCAGTGCAGTTCTGGGCACAGCTATGAGACAACCTAAAGAAATACAACAAGAATGCAGCTTGGATAAAGGAGGTAGATAAAAATAAAAAAGAAGCTGAAATGAAAGAACAGCAGAAATGGTGGAGAAAAGGGCAAGGAAGATCAAGAACTGGTCAGCACCAGGTGAAGATGAACTGCATGGTTTTTGGTTGAAACGACTGGTCTGCACCCACTCATTGCCAAACAATTTAACAACATACTACAAGGAGGTGAAATTGAAGATTAGTTAACATCTGGCAAAACCTACCTGATAATGAAAGATCCAACAAAAGGCACAGCACCAGGCAACTACAGGCCAATTACCTGCTTACCAACAACTTTCAAATTCCTAATTGGTGTGGTAGCTGATGCAGTCCAACAGCATCTAGTTGAAAACAAGCTCTTTCCAGCTAAGCAGAAAGGAAACCACCCAAATGGCAGAGGAACAAAAGATCAGCTCCTAACTGACAAGATGATTTTGGAAAACTGTAGGAGAAGGAAGACCAACTTGAATGTAGCTTGGATTGACTACAGGAAGGCATTTGACTCCCTGCCACATCACTGGATAATCATGTGCCTAGAAATAACAGGAGTGAGTAGAAACATCAGAAGCTTTGTGCAAAGATCAATGGCACAGTGGAAGACACAGTTGCTGGTCAATGGTGATAGACTGGGAGACATTAATATCAAGAGAGGAATCTTCCAAGGAGACTCACTATCACCACTACTGTTTGTCATCGCATTGATTCCTCTGTCAACAATACTGAACAAGTCAGGCCATGGCTATCAAACATCAAAAACATCTGCCAGGCTATCCCACCTCCGTTACATGGACAAATTGAAGCTGTATGGAAAAACACCATCTGAAATGTCCAAACTCAGTGGAGGAAATACCATCAAGGCAATTAACACCTGGGCAATTCTAGTCATTAGATACACAGCTGGAATAGCGGACTGGACTCAAGCAGAACTAGAAGCCCTGGACAGGAAGACCAGAAAAATAATGACAATGAATTCTGCCCTTCATCACACAGCGATGTTGACAGACTCCACTTACCAAGGAGAATAGTTGGGCATGGAATGTTGCAAGTACACCAGACAGGTGAAGAAAAAAGGGCATAAGAAGAATATCTGAAAGACAGTGAAAAAGATGCACTGAAGCTAGTACACCATGAAGGCTTACTGAATACTGAAGAGACAAAACAAGAAAAACCAAATGAAGAATAGAAAAGAGGCATGGCAAGGCAAAGTATTACATGGCCAGTACACAAAAAAACACTAGCAGGCAAAGTAGATAACAAGAAGACCTGGCAATGGCTAAGAACAGGAAAGTTGAAGAAAGAGACAAAGGAGCTAATTCTGGCAGCACAAGACCAAGCCTTAAGAACAAATGCATACAAAGCCAGAATTGAGAAGAGAGCAACAGACAGCAAATGCTGCCTCTGCAAAGAAGCTGAAGAAACAGTGGACCACCTAAGTTGCTGCTGCAAGAAGATCACACAGAATGACTACAAACATCGGCATGACAAAGTAGCAACAATGGTGCATTGGAATATCTGCAAGAAATGCTGTTTGCCTGCAAGCAAGAACTGGTGGACCAACCAACAGACAAAGTAATAGAAAATGAAGAAGCTAAAGTGCTCTGGGACTTTAGAATTCAAACAGACAAGCACTTGCCACATAACACCCCAGACTTAACAACTGTTGACAAGAAAGACAAAAAAGTCTGGATAGCGGACATTGCAACACCTGGAGACAGCAGAACAGAAGAGAAAGAACTGGAGAAAATCGCAAAATGCAAAGATCAGCAAATAGAAGTAGAATGACTGTGGCAAAAGAAAGCAAAGATAGAACAAACAGTAATAGGTGCCTTGGGTGCAATCCCAACACATCTGGAGCACCACTTGAACACCATCAGCTTTGACAAAATCACCATCAGTCAATTGCAAAAGGCAGCTTTACTTGGAACAGCTTACATCCTGCAAACATACCTTTAACACCATCAAACAACAACATCTGCCTATCCCAAGTCCTTGAGAAGGACTTGATAGGTCGATAAAAATGCCAAATCCAGTCTAAACATCTGGCTGATTGTGTGACCAACAATAATTTATTAAACTTGTACGCTGCCAGACTCTCAATGACTTTGGGCAGCCTACAACAATCAAACAAAGAAATTACAATCAAATCAATAAAACATAGAAGATAAAGATAAAAAATGGAAAGCGCGATGAAGCGTGGTATGTCACTCTCCCTTACCAAAGATCTGGGTGAAGAGCCAGGTCTCCATGGCTCTTCTAAACAACAGCAGAATTGTATTTCTATATTAATGCAACAAAGGTGCATTAATATAGAAAGGCTATACATTAGATTTTCTTTAACTCCCCACCATCTCTCCAGTAGCAGCTTAAATATCTTCTTTGTTATAAACTTCAGAATTAGACAAGAATGCAAAAGATAGAGATATTTAATTTGGGTCAAGAAGTTAAAAAGAGACAAGGGAGAGGAAAGTCACTGATTACACACCACTGTTGCTTCCAAATGGATAATCGCATTATACTTTCTTGGTCCGAAAAAGCTCTGGAATGGAAGAGGGAGGAAGCTAAATGACATAGGCGAGGTTCCTGCTGGGGTATGAAATGCCACAGAGAGTGAAACTTCAGCAATTACATTTTTCCTCTCTCAAGTAAAGTTAAAGCCACGGATGATCCTTCAGAAGAGAGAGAGAGAGAGAAAGAGAGAGAGAGAGAAGCGAAGAGGTGGGGGCAAGCAATCCTCAATTCAGCTGAAGGTTAAGTAGAAATGGGGAAAACCTTCTTCTCTTTTCTTCAGAGCCGTTGTTTAGATGCCCACATCACCTACCTTGCTCTCTGCTTAAATGCCCTTTATCAGAATTCTTTGCAAGTGACTTTAATTGCTATCTCCCAGGATCCATCTGCTTAGTTAGAGCACCTCACATTCTGCAGGTGTCCCAGTAGAAATACGAAGGTTTTGGCCTCATCAGTCCCACGCTGAGACCTTTATCAGTTGCAAGCAGCAGTGGCTTCTGATTGGATTAGAAATTGATTATATACTAATCAAACCATCTTGACAGATAGACAGGCAGCTTGTGGTCAATGGGATCTTGTAATCAGCAGCAGGATAATAAGATGCATACAGCTAGGCTTGTAGAACAGCAGGCGTTGACACACAAGCCACTGCACTGTTTGGAAAGAACCCATTTATAGCAACAGGACTTCAGGGGAGAAATGGATAGGAAACTTACATGCAGAGGCACAAAGTCGTAAGTGTTTTTCCAAGTATGAATCTGTGATCTACAAAGAAATGCTGCAGGAAAGAAATCTAGAGAAGTCCATGCATCTTGAAGTTGCCAAGTTTCAAAAACACTGGTACAGATGAATGGGTGTGGTTGTTGGATTGGGGCCGGTTTTTTATGACTGTGGTTGTGTGTCACAAGATGTCATCTACATCTTTTAAATAAACAAATAAATAATGCTTTCTACATGTATAAGATCACTATTCTCATACTTTACTTTAGTTCACTGCCTGACATGAGGGATGTGTGGCCCTCCAATGTTCCTCTGTTTCTCCATAAATTCAAGAAATAATACTGCTGAATTTCACTTACAACCACTGAGAAGTGGCGGTACAATTTCCCACCAGATTGTGCGAGAGTGGGGAAAGACATCTAACGTGTGTGTGTGTGGCTTTTTTTATATTTAAGGAAAGTAAAAAATACTCCTAAAAACTCCTTTGACATTCTAGCTCTCATCACTTCCTCCTGATTGTATTGCTTGCTGACCACCAAAATCAATCCATCAAAGAATCAATCACCCTTCCTCCAGCCATCAAAAAGGCCTTGCAAGGAAATTTCAGGGCAGATGTTCAGGCGAGAAGCAAGATTCTCATACTTAACTTTGATGCTAAAGGATAGGAATGATGCCCTACCTTTAATTTCCTAGGCAATCCTTCCAGCTGTTTGCACTCTTCTAGATAGCCCAAGGAGACTAGCATGAAGAAAGTTCTCCCTTGAGGCTTTTTCAAAGCAGGAAAAAGAGGTGGAATAGAAAACTGCAGAGTGGGGGACAGAAATATAGCCAGTGGCCACTGGGCATGAAGCTGACGTCAGCTAATGGAAGAATGGAACCAAAATTCAGTAGGCAGACATCGTTCTACCCATTCAGTTCTATCCATACAAGGCCTAATTTGCAAATAAACCCTCCAGAAAAATCCATCACTTCATGTCAGCCCTTCCAGGAAGGCCAGATCAGGAAATAGACAATATAAGAAATATCAGAACTCTGGTCTTATTATAGAGGCTATAACGTATTTTCCCTGCCCGCTTGTACCAAAGCGAGTCAAGACAGGGCAATCTTAGTTTCATTCTCCTGCTTTTTTGTTTTCCAGGCTTAACTCATATTTTACTAACAGTTGCCACCTAGATTATCACTTTACACCCTATAAACAGACACACCATTTATGGAATCTGCTAGCATCCGTCTTGAACGTTCTCTCACATTTGAACTTATACCTAAACATGTGCATATTTGGAGAAGTAATGTATACAAAGTGTGTGGGGTGGGAGACATTTCAGAAATGTTGCATGCGCAAATGCATATATTAAAGACGGTTGCCAACGTAAGCGGTTGAGAGAAAAATGCTTATGTTAGACAGTAAGTTAGAGAAAACCTGACGAGATGGACTCGTGTTTGGTTGTAAACGTTTGCAAGAAAACAACCAAGCTCAGAGAACCTCAAGGACTCCACAGTGTCTGTGTGTGTGTGTGTGTGTGTGTGTGTGTGTAAACTGCTCCTTCCACCCCTAACCCTAATTCTTGACCTTGGTCTAGCCTGCTTGTGAGTCAATGGACAAAATGATGTGCTTTGCATGTTCCAATCTGGCAGGGCGAGTCATCGTACAACAGAGCTAAGCATCATTTCCTAACGATATACTACATTTTGAAAAACATTTCACTATCTCCAGAAAGAGAGGGAGAGGGAGAGACATATTTCACCATTCCTCTCAGCTTGTAAACATTTGCAGGTAGTGATTATCGCGTGTCCTCAGCTTGCAGGCTATAATTACCAGGCCTAGTACTGCAATGAATAGAACCCTAATCATGAAAGAAGGCTATTAACCTGCAGAAATTTAAGCAACGCTATATTTTCTCCCCCAAAAGGAAGCATAACTACAAAATCTTGACACATCAGTTACACACACACACTTTTTGTTAAGCTTGCTTTAAGAGAGAAATATGCAGGGAAGATTAGATTCCCCCAAATTCTGCACATTTTAATGAGCAAATTAGTCACATTTTTCTGGTTCTTTCTTTTTTTTTTATGATACCAGCATTCCTCCTGCCTGTTTTTAAATGACTTCTGTATGATATAGGGTCTGCTTATATTGTATTACGGTCTTATACAGTGGTTCATAGAGTCTGACTGTATTTCTTTTTATTCATACAATGTTGAGAGACGGATTTCCTATTTGTATTTTATTTTTGCATTATTGTTTTGCTATTCTTATGATTATTGGTGTGTTTAATAAAAAAAAAAAGGATGAATTACTGGGATAAAGTCCAAGACAACCATCGAGAGAGGGGTTGGAAAGGATATTGTTTGATAGTTGCAGCTTGACGCAACTGATTTTCTCGTTCTTCTTGCATTTCTAAAAATATTATGTAGAGGAGCAGTTGACAAGTGTATGCATAACTGACTCACTATTTATTCTTTAAAACAAAAGGCCAGGATCTAAAACTGCCTAGCTACACTACCACTCAAAACCTTTGCATTTAACTGTTGTTAAGCATTAATCACAGCCTCCCAACAACTCAACAATCCATATCACGTATCACATTTTAAACTGTTAAGAAAAGCACCTGGTTTTGCTGCTTAGAATCTAGAAATCACCTGTCCCTTCAAGCTTTTTTCCATTGATTTCTCTGCCCCAGGGTTAGATCTAGCTTTGAAAAAGAAAATCAACAACAAATGAGCAGCCCATCTCCCAACCAAGAAAACTAATCCTCCAACATCTTGGGTATTTGGACCATATTATAACTTATGATGCAGAAAATCCATGATTAGTCTCCTGGCTTTTAAAAAAAAAATGCAGTCCAATTTTTGTTAGAGGATGAGATGGCAGTATGCCATGATGTAAGAAAACAGGTTTATGAGTTTATTTAGCCAGAAGATTGGGCTCCCTGTTGGATAGGAGAGGTCAGAACAACCTTGGCAACTTTAAGACATGTGGACTTCAGTTCCCAGAATTGAATTTGCATATGCTGTCTGGGGAATTCTGGGGGTTGAAGTCCACATGTCTTAACGTTGCCAAGGTTGGGTTAGAAGCAGGGTAGGCATGAGATAGGAATAGTAGGAATGCTTGAGCACCCCCAAGTTCTGCATCTCCCATTCTACAGCGCAAGAAGAGAGAAATTTGCTTCTTTGGGCACATGACTAATATGCCAATGATTCTTCATACAAATTCATACAGAATATATATCTTGATCAACAGTGAGTTCCCAATAACCATATCCCCAGTGCCTACTCATTCATTGTTAGTAAACTAAGGATCATATGTCTCCTCTTCTAATACAGGTGCCTTGACTGACTAGAATATGAGTAGTATCATCAGACTAAGAAAAGTGTAGTTATAGGTACATGACCCTTAATCCCTCAGGGGTTCACTGAGCAAAGGAAGGGGGGTATTGGAATGTCCTGATAATTTTACAGGGCATATAATTAATCTCACTTAATCCTTTAATCCTTTAGCACAGCATTCTCCTGATGTGAGGCCTAAAACACAGAATCCTTAGAAATGGCCAGGCACATTAAGAAAGCTGGACTTAGTGTAGTATAGCATCAACTCTACTAATAGCTTTTTAACTCAGATGACAAGGATGGCTGTGGCTGAAATGGACTTCAGCTCCCCTAGTGATTCGAGAAGATTCTGGTCACTTGTGTTTTTATATGTGAATGTTTAACTGTAAGCGATCCAGGGTTGTTCTAGAGTTGAGCGGCCTTGAAATTTGGTAAATAAATGAGCACAAACAGAAAAAGAGGACCGATGGAGTTGGGGATATTGAGAAATAATAAAATAGTTGCAGTAAACCGAGAGAGATTTGCTTTTAAAAGGAAATGGAAGGGAAGACAGGAGAGAACTGTTATGATGGGGTTAATTGGCAAAGCTGCAACAGAACCAGTATACCATTATTAGTGGAGAACTAGTAATCTGGAAAATGTTTCTTCCCGAATCCTGCAAGCTTGGCCTTTGAAGAAATCCACAGAAGAGTAAATGAAGGGAGCAGTTAATCAAAGAATGGAAGAGCAAACCCAATGAAAAACCTTATGAATTTGCTTGACTTGCAAAGATATACACATTTTTATGCAGCATTGTTGACTTGCGAGCTACATTGGCAATCTAGAAAAGGGCAGACACCCAGTTTAAATGTAACACTGATTACATGGAGTCACGCAGAGATGAGGTTAATTTTAAATTACTGTCATCCTAGTTACTCAATGACTTCCTGCCTGATATATAGCATCCAGGGGATTAGGAATTAATGTGCATCTCAGTTGGACAATAATTGGGCCCAGTAGTCTACTCTCCCTTACAAATCAAATCCTAGATTCTAGACCAGGATTCCACCTGGATTCCATCTTGGAGATATGTTCCTGTTGATACCACCTCTGCATGATACACGGAAGGCAGGTACACATCAAAAATGTTGAAAATCAAAGCAAAGCCTTAACAGTATGCTAATTTATAACCACAGAACATTAATTAATCCATTAAACATCACAAAACACACACATGCACACCAAGCCTAAGAATCTTCCAGCCAATCATATAAATCAACCCATATGACTTAACCACCATATTATTTCAAGCAACAGTAAAACTTAAAATGAAATAAGCCAACAAATAAAAATAATACTTATTCACTCAATGCATCTTTTTTAAATCCCACTTCTCAATTACTGCCTTTCATAGTAGGTCACAGAAGAGATGGGGAATGGGCTTCAAAGGTTAAACACAAGAGAGACAAGGCATGAAAGAAAGGACAAAACAGGAAAATCAGTTCTTCAAGGCCAGGATAAATCAATAAGCTATAAGTGGGCATTTCTTTCCTATTTGGGCCAAGCTGATCTTTCCTTTTCCTTTTTTTTTCTTGAAAAGCAATTGGTAGTTTGTGCTCTTTTAACTGATATATGGGCCAGAGAGTGTTCTGTCTCCTTGCTTCTATAGTTCTAGCATAACAAGGCAATTGGAGAAGATGAATGAGGTCATTTTTCTAGCTAGGAAGGGGAAGTGAGCCCACTGCAGCTGTTTCTTCTTTGGTGGAGGGAAGGACCAGGATGGACTCAGTGCTATTCTTAGAAGGCAAATGATGCATATTCACAACCCATCTAGTTTCTCTTGTTTGGTGGCGAAATGTTTGATCTTTGAATGGCATGCTGAGCACCACATTCCATGAAATGCTGGGTCCAAGATGCGGAGTGCAAGATGGGAACTAAATGCAATTTAGTTCAAATGCAGTTAATATGATTTTTTTTTGTGAATTAAATCATTTTTCTCTTCTGTTACATTAAAGATGTAATGGAGGAAGGGTTCTGGAGGCTATAGAAAAGGCTTGCAATATTTATTTGATTTGTTGATATCCTGCCCAAAGTTCAAGGCAGCTGACATAGGAATCACCTTCCATTTTTATCCCCACACCAGCAATCCTATGAGGTAGGAGGACTCATTCATCCAGATTCACATCCATTCTCAGCCATAGAAACTAACTTAGTGATTTTGGACTAGTTGCTCTCTCCCCAGTCTTAATTCAACCATGTAACCATTACATTACACATGTGATCCTGGGCCTCATGTCATGCTTCCTTCCCATGGTAGCCCAAGAAATTCCCACCTCTCCCTCTTCAATTCTAGTGATTCCTCTAATTTGCATCTCAGCTACCTAGGGCAGCCCTAGAATATTGCTGTTTGGTGAATTCTGAATGTTGAAATTCACACATCTGGAGGGAGTCCTGATTGTAGAAGACTATCTTATACTGATTAAATACAGCCTAGCTCTCAATCTTTGGAAATTAGAACAGCAGGAGTATTATGTCCATCAAGCAGTTCAGAAGCTTGTATCTTCTTAACATAAAGGAACAAAATTGTATTGCATACAGGAGCGTACATGATGATTTCACAATATATGTCCTACTTGATACACCTGGAAGAAAGTATATATTTCATCAAGACTTAACATTCATCACATGAAGATCTGCAGACCAGATGTCAGGGAGATTGGGAGTGTACTTGCCAAGGACTTGAATTAAATTATTTCAGAGGTGAAAAACTCTTTGGATACATCTAGAATACTTTTTCTCTGAATGTGATATACACCATATTTTTACAACTTGCTGCTTTAGTTCATCTCAACTTGTGCTTCTGATATCTATTGGTTATCAAAAAAACAACCTTCTTCTAAGTCCAGGGATGCTAGACACAAAAGGCCCAGGTAAATACATTTTCTATCTTTCCTTTCAGTGCTGTGAAATGAGGTTCCTCTGATTCTTCATTCTTTCTTCCTATAGGTTTTAATGAAAGATGATACCATGATGCCAAGTTTGCTGTAGCTCCTGTTATTTTGCTTTACATTATCATTTCAAGAAAGAAATGTGATTTATCAAAATGCAGAAGGGAGTAGAGATGTTACTTGCGTTAGAAGCATCTTTTGAAAACATTATTCTGTAGCAGAGATACAATGAAACCCAAAACCCTATTTTTACTTAAAAACCTTGGATGATATAGACTTTTTCATTTATCAGATATAAAATTAACTTTATGGTATTATCAGGGGCCTCTTAAGATTTCCAATGTGGGGTGCAAGCTAAACATGTAATAGAAAGAATGCTTATCAGGAGACCAAAAGTAGACATTAGATAAGAGTAGATATGCTAGCAATAGCAATTCACTACAGAGAGAAAGAGTGAGATTTAAAAAAAGAAACTGATTTAATTTGCTTAACAGTTTGAATGGAGTGGAAAATGCACATTGTTTCTAGCAAAGGCAAGAATATATAAGCTTAGTTAATATTGCTAGCCAAGGGCTCAAACAGAAAGAAAATCTTAAAAGTTATACTACACACTGCTCAACAAACCTTGTAGAGAGTCTCCCCAGGGACTCTCTATAAAGCTATTATTATTTGAAAATGTGTGTATTTAAGAAAATGTGCTGACTTACCTTCTCTGCAAATCTTTTTACATCTCTTATTTTTCCTCAAGACTAGATAATTCATTACAGAAATCAGGTCACACAGAGTTAAGGTTCTAGAGTTTGGAAAATGCCCCCATTAATAATTTTAACTGATTTATTCTATTGTATCATCTTACTTGGGATGAAATTACTGAGAATCATTTGTAATCATTCAAAATGGTTTTTTTTTTTTAAATTGCACATTAAACACCACTAATTATAGCAAAGAACAGCCACATATTCTAAGACTTCAGAATGTTTAAAGTTATCCACTATGTATCGAAAAACAACCGACACTAACCAAGTACTCCATTATCAAAGTAACAATCCAACCTCCCACAAGAGGAGCTGTGTAAGAACATTATTCAGACAAGCGCAAACACACTGCAGCAACCCAGAACAGCAGAAAAAGGAAACAGACTGCCTATACAACCTCTTCCAACAAAATGGATACCCACACAACTTTATCAAAAAGCGCCTGACCATTTAACCCACTACAGTACAACCAATACAAGCTATGAAAAGGATAACACTGCCATACATCAAAAATATCTCAGAAACAACCAACAGATTGTTATAACCACATGACATCACCATAGCACACAAGCCAACTAAAGCCCTCCAAAACGTCTTAAGTAAGCCAAAAGTCCCAATAGCCCAAGAAGAAAAAACAGGAGACATCTACAACATACAGTGTAAGGACTGTAACAACCGCTATGTAGGACAGACAGGCAGAAGGCTAGCAGAGCACATCCATGAACACCAACTAGCAGGGAGAAGACACGATGAAAACTCCTAAATCTCACAACACATGGACAGACTCAACAATAGTTTCAACTGGGAAACTGTGAGCATCCTAGACCAAGTCAAGTCCAAAAACGCTAAGGAATTCCTGGAAGCTTGGCATTCAGACAAATCAGCCATCAATAGACACACAGAAATAAACTATATTTATGCACCATTCAAAAGAGGCAACAAAAAACTAAGAAGGAAACAAAGACCAGAACACATCCCCTCCAGCAGCCAACACCCAGATAAGCAGGGATTAACACCAGACAAACAATCAAGCAGAAAGCAATACCCTAATCAAGAAACTACCAAGGAAAAACTACTCCCCCACCAGCACTGGCAGGAAAGCTACTGTATATAAACAGGGAGCAAACCCCACACTCACTAGCGCTGATGGTGCTACCTAGTTGGGTAATGAAACATCTGCAAAGCAAACAGCCAAGTCCAGAGAGCACCAAGGACTCCACAGTTGTCCATTAAGTCAACTACTACCACCAATAGGAGCACCATATTTTAAAAAAGCTCAAAATGGCAACTATGCACCATTAAAAACTTCCTATTACCTTTTTACTATAGAGTAGAAAAGCAGCAGGTATAGAACTAGGCAGGCTTTTGGGGTGACATCACTCCAAAGGATTAGCCCTGTAAACATGTTCCTGTCTTTTGAGAGATAATATGAATTAAGAGTCCAAATTCTGAGCAGAGCACTCAGGAAGTAACAACATCCTTACACTGTCTGAGGATCAGGCCCAGAGGCATATTCTATTTTTAAAGCGAGGAGGAGGAGGAACTCTGTAATTATGTACATGCCTAGTCGGTTGCTCTGACTTTTAAAAAGTTTTTAAAATAAGAAAAAGGATGCTCTGATGAGCAACAGCAGCCCCATTGTGTCCTCGTCAACCCATGTATTAACACCTGGCTGGTTTGCCATTGCTCATCCTCTGATTTCCTGCATGCTTATCTGCTTGCTGGGCTGGGCTCCAGCTTCAGTCTTCAGCTCTAGCAGCAGACCTAGCATCCCCACTGCAGCGCAACCCTAGCTGCATCTCTGCAGTAAATAACTGATCAATGAATTTACTAGGACTTCTAGGTTCTGTTACTTTAATCTCACTCAACTCTGTGGTATCTGGAGCAGGCTGAACATTTCTGAACATATAAGAACAGCCACACATATCATGGTAGACCACTTAGCTACATAAGAATGACTGTGGTTAAGTCTGTGGTCTCCTAGAAAGGGCAAAGCTAGAGTGCTAGATACTAATGCTGCCACCAAAGTAGTGTTGTGGATTAAAATATTATCAAGATATGAGCCTCTATCTTGAGAAGACTCAACCCATTATCCAAAGCCAACAATATACACAATCCCAGATCAAATGGATATAATTTTCTCTGTCTCTGGACTCACTTTAACTTCATAGTATGATATACCTACTCTTTTACCATCAGATAATAGATTAAGAAAAAAGTAGGCGATTCCTATCTACAAGCTGCCCTTAACTGTGAGAATTATGGGAAGCCTTAACAAGCAACTAGCGGATAAAGACCAGATCTTTCTTTTCTACTTCAAATGGAGGATAGAATGACAGGAGAAAAGTTGTATTTTAATTAAAAGTTTCCTGCTATGTATATAAATACAAAATTGAAACTATGAATATGTCCATTGTAGCTACTTTCCTGGAACTAGACTTCCAGGGTTAATTTTCATTACATCACTTTGTTCTTTCCATGGAAGACATACAGATGGAGTGAATCCCTGTAGACAACCTGGCTTAACATCCACTGCAAAGTCATCACGCAAAAACAAGGACTAGGTTAACAGCAATCATTATTTTGTTGAGAGAACTAAGTATAAATCTCTAGAAAACAACCCTAACCAAAAACACTGGTAGACCCTGAATCAGTTTTGGCACCAAGTTTTCTCCATTCCTCCTTGATCCAATGTTCTCCAGATCAATCCACCTTAGAGCTGCTACAGCTAATTCTCTCTCTCAAAATCAGTTCTGAAACATGAAAAGTCAGGATGCTAAAAAGTCTGTTAAATTGTTTCTGCTTTCTGAGTTGACAATCTCTGGAGGTGTGGGAATGACAGTCTTTAGGGGATTCTGGCCAAAATAGCGTCCTATATACACACATAGAGAGCCCTACCTGGAGTTTTCTTTCTTCCATCTCTCTTTCTTTTCCCCCTGCCCTTCACTCCTGGCCCTTGGGCTGATTTTCCAGGATGTTTCTCAGGGGCATCTGGAGGCCCTCTAGAGAAGGGAAACTGCTGGGTATGTCTGGAGCTTATCTGGGAAGATGCTCAGATGTTCTAAACATTAAGACAAATGGGGCTGCAGCTGATAAGGTGGAAAGACTGAGCATTAGACAAGGGAGGAGAAGGAAAAACAATGAAGCATAAGAGGGCTCTTGAGTGGGGGATGAATGGGTACCTTTTCTAAAAGCTTGTGCTTGTGTGTGTGTGTGTGTATGCATGCATGAACTGGGGTCTATGGGAGGGGTTGATTGCATTTACAAAATCCCCTGGGTTGTGTGTAATCCAACCACACTCTTCCTCTTTGTTTAGGGGTGTTCTGTAATTGTCTTTTTTACTGGCCCCATCTCCATGTGTCCCTTGTCAATCACAGAGACCTTTCCTGCAAATGATCTGACAGTTTCCAAGCCCCCCCCCACCCCTTAGTGAAACAAAAAAACTGGATTAGAACAATAACCTATTCTAGGTGTGATACCTTTTATTTTTCCAACTTGTTTTCCCGTGGTTTTTATGTTTTATTCTGGATGAATAAATGTATTATATATTTGAAATTGGTTTAGTTTTTGTAGTATGCTGCTGTGAGAATTTCATAAGAAATGCCTAAAGAAAATCAATGAAACTGACACATTTCTCTATATTCCCATGATTGAACAATTAGCATTATATTAATGCACAGGGGCAGCAGGGAAACCCATGCCTACAGATTTAGTATCAGTCTGGAGGATTGGCTGCTCTAAAATCTATTTTTAAGATATTTGATTACAAAAAGTATCCTGAGACGCCGAGAGAGTGCCAGAAACTAAAATAATTAGCGGGGTGGGGTGGCTGGGTGGGTGCAGGAGAATAGTTTCCAACAATTCAGGCAAGGTCTAGCTTAAAAGGTTACATATATGTGTACGGAAGCAATTTTGGAGTGCTTGTGCAGAATGCTCGCGCTTAAAATTAATTAAACGTGAAATATTTTAGTCTTTTCAAATGAATTCACAGTGAATTGCAGTGATTAGAGGGTGCACTGGGTGTGAGGCAGCTCTTTCCAAGGTTGTTTTATTTATAACCTTGTTCGAGTCAACGTTTCTATTCAAAAAAAAAAAATGTTAAGAACACAAAGTTTTAGGTTGTAGGTATGGAGAGGCCTATCTTGAATTAAGGTTCGGCCAGGGCTAATGAGGGAGTGGGGGCCAGGTCTGAATTCAAAACAAATGAAACTGTATCCCTCAGTAACGATTTAAAGGCCCTCCATGGCCCTGCTGACTGGGAATGATGGGAGCTGTAGTCTCACACATCTGGAGAGTCCCAGGTGGGAGAAAATTGTTCTGCCATGTCTCAAAGCAAGTTTCTCAGGTGATGCAAGTCAACATAATTTCTATAGAAAATGCTGGCTTTCTGTCACAAAAGCCACTTATTAAAATATTTTTCTGGCGAAAGGCCCTGTTGGAGCTCCCAATAATTTTCCAGCATGTCGAGAAAAAAAAAGTGCAGGGGGGGGGGACTATTGATTATTCCTAGGGTCTTAAACCAGGATATTGTAAACTCCATTTAAATTCCAGAGCATAGATAGGCCTTTTTGTGTTTTCATTCATTCATGGTCTCACTGCGTATCATCAGCACATTACTTACTTCTAATGGATTCGTGGGAATCTCTCTCTATACAAAATAATAATTTTCCTGTATGCCCTGTAGACCTTGGAGAGCAGAGAGGGTTAGAAGGAGAGCCTGATTTGGGGGCCATAGAAAGCCCTCCTGCCCAGCTTCCTGTATGTCTGCCGCTAGGGCTGATCCTAACCCTAGACAAGATGAGAATGGGGAGTGATGGTACAGATGGCAGAGCTGCAGACATAGCATGCAACTTACTTATTTATCAAATTTATAAAGCGGCCCATCCCACGAATGTGACTCTGGGTGGCATTCAGTAAAAATGAAACAATCAAAAACGCCTCTTGACTAACCATTACAAACAATAAAACATACATGTAATAAAACACAGGAGAGTGTTTAAAATACTCAAGCTCAATAAAGCCATCTCATGGGCTTCCTGTGTCAAGGGATCCCCAGGCCTGCTGGAAAAGCACATCTTGAGAGATTTCCGGAAGGCTAATAGAGTCATGGCCCATCTCACCTCGAGGAGGGAACTGGGCTGATGTTCCAAAGGGCGGGTGCTGTAGCAGGAAAGGCTCACCTCCTGGGTCGTCAGGTGGAAGTCCTTAACAGACAGGACCCGTGCTCTTCCTGCCTGACCTCATGAGACAGGGAGATGTAATCGGGGAGAGTTTGCCCTGTCTCCCTTAAGCTAACCCGCTATTCTTGGGAGGGTGGGGGGTTAGACAATTGGTAACAAAAGAGAAAATGGTTCAGGAGAGGCTTTCTGTCTGACTCACATCGCTACACATTTCATTCACTCTGGTGGAATAGCCGTGTTGCAAAACTCTTTTTTTTAAAAAAAGTCATATGTGTGCAAAACATTCCAAATTGTTCTCAGCTCTGCAAAGAAAAGGCTATTGTTCAGAAAAAAATAAGTTTCCCTCTGGGGTGCATTTGAGGGCCTCAGACACCTCCACAAGCTTTCACTGCAGCCCTAGGGCCTCTTCAAAATTTGCCACCAAAAGGTAACTTGTCACAGGAAAGCATACGCATGGAGGACGCATATTCTTAAAATCATCAAATTAAATTTAAATTCAATCCAACTTATTTTGTGCTCTGGCTCTGCCTCCTACATTGTCCTGACTCTGTCCATCTTTTGGAGGGGGGCCCCTTTGTATGATACAAAGGTCAAGTTGGACCCTCAGCCCCAAGGGGGTCAAAAAATCAAGCTGGTAGTCACAACCATGCAATCAAAGCCCTGACATCTTTTTACATGCAGAAGCCGTGTTGTCTTTTTTGACTCACCTCCCTGCGGACACCCCTGCTTTGCCCCAAAATGTTTCCTCAGCCTGTGGGACATGGAATTTTGTCCATCTGATACAGCAAAACACCATCTTGATCTCGTTCAACTTTTCATGTCCCCCGTGATACAGATTGCTCAGCAGTTGCATAGCTCCTTATGCCAAAATACAGGGGCAGTTACAGGGGGAATCATCTTTTGGTGTTTTTGACCCCCCCATCCCAACACCCCTGAGAAAAAGATAAAGAGAAGAGCCAAATGGAATAATTACAAACATTTATCTGGGTGTGAATGCATTTAAGACCATTATAATCTAGCAGGCTTGGGGTAGGAAGGCAAATGGAATATATTTCAGGAACATTGCACCTCTCTGACAGGCTAAAAAAAAAAGCCCAGCTTAATTTTTAAATAATTAGTTCTTTTTTTCATTTTTAAGACATGAACATCTGCAAATCAGAACTCCTACATGACAGGCAAAGTCAACCTCTCTGTATACCTTCAAAGCAAGGGAACAGATGCTGCATTACCATTACTGTGCTCCAGCGTTTGGAACACATTATTGGCAACGCACTTTTTCTGGATTGAAAAATACAACTGAGGAAAGCGAATGCAGAATGACAGAATGAAAAAATGCCATATGAACAAAACCGTTGAGGTGTAAAAGTTGCATATTAATGGGCAGAAAAGAGTTGCTGAAAGTATCGTCGTCGTCATCATCATTGTCTTGAATCGGTCCGCTGCAGGATGGTCTCCTCAGTGAAGGTTATTCATTTAATTTATTGGATTTGTAAGGCCACCCAATTCAGAAACAATTCTAGGTGGCATACAGATTTTAAAGGCTTTTTAAAATAAGGGAAGGGTGAGAGCCAGGCAGGGGTGCAGGAGACAGGAGCAGCAGTAGAGAAGGCCTAGTTTCTGGATCATAGTCCTGTTATGGACCATAATCTACCATGCTGGTCTAGTGTAGATTAGTAGATAGACGTTTTTCAACTTCCCATCCAGGGCTTATAATTCAGAGATATTCAGTAGGTAGTTTAGCCTAGAGCTAATGAAGAGTGCCTATATTTGGTTGCAGCAGCAAAAACAAAACATACATATAGGCCATTTTCACACAACTTATTAACCATGGTTAAATACACTATGGTTTGCTCATCCCCATGTTAGGGGTTGTTTTTCCATGATACACAGCCATAAATTAGCCAAGCACATTTTAGACTGCCATGCTATATACATGCAGCCACTGTGATGGAATGGAATTATGAAGGCCAGGCTCAGGGAGATAAGCGTTTTCTTAGCTCACCAGAACCGCGTGGGAGTAACAAGAGGATGAGACTGGCACCTCCCTGAGGAATTCACACAGTTGTGGCTGGCTGACTTTGGGAGCTGGGGTCTGAGTCCGGGAAGATTGATGTCAGGCTTAGCCCAAGGAACTCCAAGAGACCATGTAAATTCAGTCCAGCTATGTTTATTAGCTACAACCTCTAGCAAGAATCTTCCCAGACTCAAACCCCAGCTCCCAAAGTCCTCCAGCCACAACAGTGTGAATTCCTCAGGGAGGTGCCAGTCTCATCCTCTTGTTCCTCCCACGCGGTTCTGGTGAGCTAAGAAAACGCTTATCTCCCTGAGCTTGGCCTTCATAATTCCATTCCATCACAGCCACACAGGCACATGCAATGATAATAAAAGCATTTTTTTTTTAAAGTAGGGGCCAGACAAGAACTTCTGCCTGATGCTGCTTGATCAGCTTGTTGGAGAAGATAGAATGTGGGATCCATGGAAGGCATCTTGACAAGATGCCCTCAGAACTGATATCACTTCTACCCCCACTCTTCATTACCATCCAATAGTAAAGTAAGCGTACAAGTGACTTCAAGTGAAGCGTACAGATAATTTTTGAAAATGGGTTACGGGACTTTGTGACTAAAGATGGAGAAGCTACAGGGGAAAAAATCTGGAAAGACATTTTGTATTCCATCAAGGGATGAAATAGAAGCACAACATCAGTTGCTGCTCTTTCTGTCCTACTCTGGTGATTTCTAAGGAGGATGTCAGTTTAAAGTACATCTCTGGTAATCATGCGCTGATTAAAAAAAGGAATTAAACTTAATAAAAATCAGGATTATGAACAATTAGAATCATAGAATCATAAGGTCAGAAGGGACCTTGGAGGCCTTCTAGTCTAAAATCCACAAACTCATTATTTGTGAATGTCTTCAGTCAGCATGGCACATTTTTACATGCGAGGATTAAATATACATTATGTTTGTTTAAAACAGAAAATCTTAATCCAGAATTTGCTTGGGTGAGGAATCAAAGGGAGTCAAGGGATGAACTGGTGAATCAGATGGGAAAAGTAAGTTTTTTTCCCTTTCTTATAGGGTCATCCAGTGAAGATGAATGGTAGGAAATTCAGTACAGGTTAAAGGAAGGATTCCTTCATATAGTGCAGAGAAATATGACAGAGCTTGTTATCACAAAACTCAGTCTGGAGAAGCTTCTCGGTTCAGTTCCCTGCTAGAGTGATATAAGCATTTTGCCTGTTGCAAAAACCCCTGGCTGTCTTCCATAATTTCTATTTCAAAAGAGAGTTGCTCTTGCTTTGGGAGGAAGTTTTGTTAATACAAGTGGCCTTCTCTTCCTCCTTCAGAGCAGGTTTTGAATTTTTCACTGCTGACAACTATCAGTCAGCCTACAGTGGGAAATTCTCTTGCAGACTCAAAAGTACCCCTCTTCCAGCAAATTTGGATGGAGAAGCTATTTTATTTTTCCCCCAAAACTAGAAATCTAAAATGTTCCCCTTACATCTACCTGTAATTCATGTCTTTAAAAAAATAATAATAAAAGTCATATTTCACATTTATATATTTAGCTATGTAACTATCTCTGAAGATACATTAAACCAAGATATGGATCACATAACTTAGATGATTATGGCATCCTCATTTTTAGCAAATAAACCATCTTGATCTATATTTCATTCAGTGAAAAACAGGCATGCAATATTCCAGGGAATATTTACACCCTCCTGGAAGATAATTAGAATCTGTCAGATAGATAGAAGAAGAGAGATAAAGATATCTAGCAAATGCCCATCACTTTGAAAAGTGGAATGGGCAGAGAAGAATGCTTTTTCATTGCAGAGAATACTGGTGGTAAAAATGGAATTACAGTTTATCTCTAGCCACTCTGATCAAAGAGAGACTGCATCCCCTGTGGGATTTATTAAGTGACAGATGGGCCAAGCAGTGTTGGAGGAGAGACCATCATTACTAAAGAGTAGTTCTAGCAGCACAGCCAATTTGCTAGGTGAAACTTCGGAGGGGCAATTTTTTAATCTTTCCTCATCAAGAAGCAGCAACCGTATGTATGTATTTATTTATTTCCAGTAGAGAGATGGCCACCACTACCAGAAAACACATGGGTGTTGAGAATGGTCATTGGGACTCGGGTTCAGAATGATGACATCATCAGGGACAGCCACCCACTCAACACAGTGTCCTTGACTGGTTCTGAACCCAACATGCCTTCACCTCTGCTGTGATCCCTGGACAATCGAAGATAAGGGAGGGTAGAAAGTCATTTCTGCTTTCTATGGCCTATTAAACCACTTCACTGGCCACAGTGCCTTATGATTCTTTTTACACTCCAAGTCATCCATACACCATCATTGTCATACGATGGGCCCACAGAGACTGACCTCCACCACCTGTCATGGCTTTGCTCAATCAAGGCTTTCACACAACACTTTTTAATAAGACTGAGAAGGTGTAGACTAAATTAACCATAAGAGCAATAACGGTCAGTTCTGGCACATTTGGGGCAGTATGTGACAAGCACAAAACCAAACCCAGTTTCACCCTAATCTTGTACATCCTATTCTAGAACTCTAATCTAAAGATTACATGCCCACATATACCTGCAACTCATCAACTAGGAGGTACGTGGTGTGTATTGGCACACTTCTAGAATGCCTATATAAGAAAACTATTGGGGGGGGGGAAAGACTCTGATTGTTAGAGACTTTTCTTGTGGCAACATAACTAGATAATTCACTGCCTCTTTAGTAATCTTTTTGGTAACGGAATAGTTAATGAGATACTTCTTGTTCATACTAAATACTGGGATAAGGAATGGGGAAGAGAATAGGTATTTATCTTTCCTACTTTTCCATGGCTGTTCCAGTGATAAACTAGTGAAAAAAACATGAAGATTGTTTCTGTAGGTTTTTTAATATGTTTATTCCCCATGTATAGAAGTTTTTTCCCTTCTGCCTTATTAAAGTTATAGTTTTGTGGGAATTTTGGGAAGAATTCTGGGGGCTTATTAAGGACAGTAGTTATGTTCCTCTTTCTTTGTTGTTTTCAACTGAGAAAAATATGCATTTTTTCCAAACATGTGAGTTAATATTTCTTAACCAATATAGCTACTGGCTGTTTAGAAATATTTCCTAGGCTCATAGAAGGCTACCCTTTGACCTCCTTTGGGGATGTGGCAAGTTATATTGTATGCGAGGGATTAGAGACTTTAATTGCTTCCCAATTAGATTTCAACCCAAACCCACATCCCATCCCATTTCACAACAGAGGCAGGAGGCAAGTTCATCAGGGTTCTCCATCTTAGATAACAATGTGGTTAATCTTTAATGTCGACTGAAGCCTGTGTGACTCCAAAATGGTATTTCAGCAGATATCTCCAGGCCAAAGAGTGTCACTCGATTATCAAGCAGAACTGCATGTTCAGACGAGAATTCAACTAATCACATGCTCAAAATTGCCCTAAAAGCAGAATATAGATTGAAATTGCTATTTTCTTGCAGGCAATCTAGTATGGCCAGCCACAAAAAGATTAATTATTAAAGGGAGAAACAAGGTTTTATAGTAAGAAACTGATCACCCCTTTCCCTTTTAAGACCTTATAGATAGACTGCATTTACTTAAATCCACCCCTACCCCAATAATTTACCTTTCAAATGAGAGAGTTTTCTTAGATTCATTAAGAATATAGTGATAGAAACAGGGAAGTTTTCCTGTTAATCTTCTGTTGGGTAGGGTTAAATTCAGGGCAATCTTCTGAAATATTACTAAACTGAAAATTTTCCACTTATAATTTGGAACTCCTGTTTTTCTTGCTGTCACAAATGGTAAGTCTGCAGCAGTGTTTCCTGGAATTCCCGTCACTGAGGCCATCACTTTCCAGGAATCTTCAAGATGTGTCACAATTTGACTTCTGGAATCCCACGCCTTCAGAATGATTGACATAAAAGAAATAGCAATGCTGGCCAACAAGTTAAGACTACGGTTGAATATTCTGATGGAAAAGTAGGGGGTTACAGTCATCACAAACAGAACTTGGTAGCATTTACATTACATGAGTGGTGCCCAATTTGTACTCAAGCACAGCATGAGAATGGTAATATGCTTTTCTTACTTGGATGTGGGTCTGAAGGTGTCAGGTTCAGCCCAAAGAACTCCACGAGACAATGCAAATACAGTTCTGTTGCGTTTATTAGCTTCCACCTCAAGACAGAATCTCACCAGACTGAACCCAAGTTCCCAAGCCAGCCAGCCACAACACCGTGAATTCCTTAGGGAGGTGCCAGCTTCATCTTCTTGAACTTCCCACGCTCCTGTTGGGGGCTAAGAACACGCTTATCTCCCTGAGCATGGCCTTCATAAGTCCATTCTATCACATCAGGGCCTTTCAAAATTCACCACCAAGTTCCACGTCAGCAGAGAATCTGAGCCAACAAGTTTTCTTTAGTTCTCCAACAATTTCTGAAGGACATCACTCACTTTAGTGGCAGCTATAACATCTGAAAGAAGCCACATGGGAGGGGTTCCCTTATGATATCTTCCGTTGGGATTGAATTGAAGAGTGGTAAGCCAAGGAACCTGCATACTGCTGGAGAGAGGATTATAGAATGAAAGGCAGGACTGTCACACACAACCCTTGGTATGAGGGACACCACCCCTATGAGAACATCCCCAAACTCCTCTTCTCCTTTAAAACAGTTTCAGAAGCAAATTCTCTTTCATCAAATTGATGGTGGTAACAACAATGCAGAACAATTTTGCAAGCAAGCACTAATTCTGATGCAAATCTGAATTTAATCATATCACAGCATAACAGTGAAGGGCAGACTACTGCCATCTACCTTTTAGCAACCTTTTACTTAATATTTTTCACATTCTGTCCTGAAAGAACTGCTGGCTTTTGGGAGCAAGAGAAAGAAAAATGGGAAAGGGTCGGACTAAATTCCATTCAACTTTTGTGCAGGAAAACGTCTGTTGAAGGTGATGATTATATCGTACCAAAAGCTTATATTTAAGAAACTAATGTATACTTTGCCACACATTGCTTTTTATTGTACTTTAGTACGTATAATCTAAGCGTGGGCAAACATATAGAATACCAACCACAGCAGGATCCAATAAGCTATCCTTCATTAACAATACTACTATTTTTTAGATTCTTGTTAAGAAGAACGTCTGCTTTCTTACGGTGAAATGCTTCTTTTTAAAAAAAAAAAAAAAGGTTTATAAAAGCATTCACCCAAACCCTGATCAGGCTTTATGGTAGATTAATTTTTTATTAAAGTACTCTAGTCCATGAAAGTTTATGTCATAATACATGTGTGAATGCTTAAGATGTTACAAGGTCCTTTCTTATTTTGACTGAAATAGAGTAACATAGATCTTTAGAGTTTGAAAGATAGATGTCTTATGAATAGCAACATTCAGCAGTCACTTTCCAGCTTTCGAATCACAAACTGTGAAAGTTGAAATAATGGAGAAAATGGAGTGAGATCTCTGAATTGATTCTCTCTGGCTAAACTTAGATATATTATTTAATATATGAAATATCCTTTACATGGGCTTACAATCATCCCCAGTATTTTAAAACAAAATCTAGTGTATCACCAACCGATTCCAGCTTTCAACAAAATGATCTAATTTTATATGTCTTTTCTATACCTTTCTTTAAAAATACTGGTGAGCAATTTTCAGTTTTTCACATATTGAGAGAAAATGCATGCCAGAGGATAAATATAGATAAGAGTAGTAAAATAAAATAAAAGTAGAACAGTTTTTTGCAATCTCCTAGGATACTCAGCACCCAGCACACCTCAAGGACACCAGGCTGGGGAAAAGTAAATTATCCATAAAATAGAGAAATAGAGTTTTTCTGAACTGCTGGATTATCCTGTTGCCAATATGGGCCAACAACCATTTCAGGATGGCAGGAATAGATGAGGTCACCCTGTACTCACCTCTCGTGACCATGAAAGTGACCTCCGGGCATGTTTTCCTGCTCCACTTTCAAAGGACTCTTCCTGCATCTGTTGCCTGAAAAGCTGCTGTTTTGGCTCCTTCAAAGAGGCAAGAACATCTCTTGAGCTGAGTCAGTCTCTAAGGCAGTGTTTCTCAACCTTAGCAACTTTAAGATGCGTGGACTTCAACTCCCAGAATTCCCCAGCCAGCACGCTGGCTGGAGAATTCTGGAAATTGAAGTCCATGCATCTTAAAGTTGCTAAGGTTGAGAAACACTGCTGTAAGGTCTTCTAGAGCTAGATTTTGCTGATTCAAAACCTGGCAGAATGTTTTATTGATTTGTGTTTCTTTTTAATCACTATTTTTCTTTCCCCAAGCTACCTAATTTTCCACTGGGTTAAGTTTTTTTTTCTTTAAAAAAAAGTCCACTGATGTACCATTTCATCAGTTCTGCAATCATTTGAGGTACGAGGGATTCAGTCCCTTTTATCTGAGGAAAAAGGGTTTCGCTCTCAGTCACTTGAGGTGAAAGAGTTTTACCCTTTTTACCTTAAACCAATGAAGAAATGATAAAAGGGTACACAGCTGGAGGGAGGGAGGAAGGAAGGAAAAGTAGGTAGCTCAGGGTAGGAAAAACAGCAGTTCTTAAGAAAATATTTCTGCTGTTCTGAACAAATAACATTCTGTAACTTAGACAAGTGTTATAACCATTGCAATATTACAGTATTAAAGATAACTCTAGAAGACATGATAGACCAACAGGGTGGCAAAAAATAGAGGTTTATTTTGTGCCTGCCCGCATGTGCATTTTGATGCTTTAATTCTGTATATATATAAATTTAACTTTGCATGTATATATATGTGTGTACGTGTGTATACGAAACATCAATCGAAACATACATAAACACACACACGAACACTTTTTAGATTTTTATCCTGCGTTTTTTTTTTCTTGGTTAACTCAAAGTGGCAAACATATTTAAAACTCCTGCCACCTATTGTAATGGTATGTGGAAAACCTTGGGAGACCAGGCCCAGAGACACAGCCTAGGGAACTAGGGACCCTCCTAAAGGAGATGGGGCAGGGGGGAGGAATGTACTTTCAGACTTGCAAGATTCTCTTAATGTAGCTTTACAATAAGGTAGAATTAGCACATTGCATTTCCTGTCTGGTCTACGTAGTAAGGCTGACAACTATTTTCCCCACAACAACTCTGTGAGGTGGGTTGGGCTGAGAGAGACTGACTGGCCCAAAGTCACCCAGCTGGTTTTCATGCCTAAAGGTGGCCTACAATACAAAATACAATACAAAATACTTTAATGACCAAGTATAAAATATATACAAGGAATTTGTCTTTGGTGACGAACAGCAAGATCAACAGTGTGTTTCGATAGCAACAGAAAAATAATAAACAATAACACTACACAGTAAAATAACTTTTTCAAAGGGAGAAGCCACTGTCCAGCACATATCGAGTCATGTAGTGTTTAACAGAGCAATGGCACAAGGGAAAAAACTATTCCGATATCTAGATGTTTCAACATATGGTGCTCTGTAGCGCCGTCCTGAAGGAAGAAGTTGGAACAGTTTATATCCAGGATGGGAAGAGTCTGCAGATAAAGGTGGCCTAGAACTCACAGACTCCTGGTTTCTAGGCCAGCACCTTAACCACTACACCAAACTGGCTCTCATAAAAGTATGTATGTCCAGTAAGACCCACCCAGAGGTGGAAAACAATGTTGCACAGACATTCAAACAAGGCAGGTCTTGAATTACAAAGCTTTATCCACCATCTTGCTGATTTTAACCCTCACTGAGAATGCCACGGCTGCACCCAATATTTCAAGTGAGGTCTTATCATAGTTTCCTAATACAGGTAGTCCTCACTTACCAATGGTAATTGGGACCCGGATCTCTGTTGCTAAGCGATGCAGTTATAAGGCACGATGTCACATGACTGCACTGATTTACGACAGCAGTTCCAGCAGTCCCAGTTGCCGTTGTTAGGCAAACCCTCCATGGTTGCAGCATCCCATGGTCACACGATCACCATTTGCGACTTCCTGCTGGCTTCCCCATTGACTTTGCTTGTTGGAAGGCAGCAGGGAAGGTCGCAAATGGCGATCATGTGATCACGGGACACTGCAATGTCGAATTGCGAGCCTGCTGCTAAGCGCCTTAATCACGATCACATGACCATGGAGACGCTGCAACAGCCACAACTACAAGGACTCGTCATAGGTACCCCTCATTCAGTGCTGTCATAACTTTGAATGGTCACTGAACAAGTGTACGTTAAACGAGGACTACCTGTAGGACATTATTATATCAGCCATTCTGTTTTCAATTCTAAATGACTCCAAGCATAGGGGGTGCTTTTTTGTTTTGGGGGGTTTTTTGCTTTGTTTTCCTTAATAGCAGCTACATATTGGGTCGATATTTTCAGTCCCCTCTGACTCCAAGATCCTTTTCCTGATCAGTCACTGCCAACTCTGGTTCCATTAGTCAACCTAGGTGAAATTTAGATGTTTTTGAGCTCGCATGCATCACTTTGCAATAGTTAACAAACAAAGAACGAATAAATGAATGAAACCCCATTGCAATTCTCTTAGCCTTAAGAAGAAAGTTGGCCAAAAAAAAAAAAAACCGTCATCAAATATATAGAAGAACAAGTAACATATGGTTAGTAGCAGCACGCAGCTGGGCTGCAATGTTTCACAGCGATTTTATGTCCATTAGCTACCCCAAGAAGTAATGAGGGTAACCAAGAAGGTGCTAATCATTGACTTGTAAAATTAGCAAAGGATTCGAAACAGTTGTTTGCGTGGAGTGGCACATTTTAGAGGCCAAAGCAGCTGGGGAAAAGCGAGGTCAAGGAGAAATGTCTGTTTAGCCGGTAAGCTTGGAACTATATTCTTCTCTTTCAGTGGCTGGTGTCCATCTTTTTATTTTTATTTTTATATTTATATATATATATATAAATTCAGATATATATATTTGAAACAGAATTCTTTCATAGACTTGTTAATAATATTATCTTTGTTTTATGACTTCCTTTTCTTTTTTTTACGAAGAGCTGCTGATGGTTTTTCCCCCTCTCCCCTGACTTCTTCTGATAAGCCAGTGCGCTAAAGGGAATACAATGAGGCTATTGGTGCAAATTATGAGCAGATAATGTTGTGTGACATTTAGGTCAATGGTGTTGTTTGCTATGGGAAAGGTAGTTAAATTTAAATAAAAGATTGCTCAAATTAGGGAGACCCAATGTCATTGGCTGGTCACCATGAATACAATTACAAAAATGCAAATAGACTTTTCTATCATAATAAATTTATTTTGGTTCTAATAAGGTAGAAAGGAAATCCATAGTTAAATATGTAGCTGGTAATTTTCACATTATCCTCTGAGACTTTTGGATTCTGATTTTGGTATTCATACAGTGTGCCATGATGAAAAGTTTGCTCAAGATTGATGCTTTTCTCATTATGAGTTTTCGCAAAAACTCTTTTTTCCGGTTTGTCTCTCCCCCCCCCCCCCCCTTTTGGAGACAGGAGAGACTCGATGGATTTAGTATCACCATAATTTTGGATTCAGCTCTGATCACCCCAAAGATCTCCATGAATGTTTTACTTACTTGGAAAAGACATGGCCGTTTCCCATTTTCAGAACATGGCAAAGTGAATGAATAAGCTTTGCTATCCATTCTTCTCAAAAAAGGGAACAGATGCCCCCTCCAAAATGAATAGAAGTTGTCAGCTGGAGAACAGCATTGCCAGAAAAAATAAGTTATTTCAACTTCCCTTAAATGCTTTTAAGTTATGCTGAGACTGCAATTTTCATAATCTTTTCACTATAATGCATGGTGTTGTAGCCTACTGTTAGCCTTGCGAGGTAGCTCAGACAAGAAGCACACCCAGAAGTACTAGCTCTAACTTTATTGTAAGGTTATATTAACAGAATCTTGCAAGTTTGAAAGTACATCTGTCCCTGCTCACCTTTACAGTCCAAGAAACTAGGGAGGGTCACTTCTGAGACGTTTGCCAGGCCCCCATTCCTTCTGCGGGCTCAACTGCCTTATCTGACCATTGACTAGTCTGCGATTCATCCTCCTGTCTCCCAAGGTCATTCCCACATACTGTTATAACTACCAATATGAACCAAGAACCACAAACAAATATTTGCAACCATAAAGAGCTAATAGATTTATCATTTGCTGAATACATGCCTATAGTATGGCTGTGCAAAGTTTCAGAGAGGCACTTTGCATTCATGAATGTTGCTCTGAAGCCCCCTCCCCCCCCTTTGAAGCTGCTCTAGAAAGCACTCGTGTCCACCAACAGTTCTAGAAACAGGTGAAGTGAAGCAGCTGCATTGCTTTGCATTCTCCCACTTTGGGTAGGAAAAGGGTTTTCCAGAAGTGGTTCCTGCACTAATGGACTTTCCTTCTCCCAAATGTTGGGATGAGGCCTGGGAGCAATAAGGAGTGCAGTTGCCTCGCACAGGTGAAAAATATACAACAGCCCTTTCGGTTGGACTGAGAGAGTGTAAGGGGCCCACGGTCATATTTACTGCTGTCAAGATCAACAGTGTTGGCCAGACTAACCATCAACAAATCTTGTAACAACTTAGATGTATTATACCATCAGCTTTCAAGGGCTGTTCAATGTCAGTTTTGCTTAAGTTAGTCCTCCTCCCATTTCAGAGGTGGGCAATCACTTTACTTCAAAGACCGACATGACATAATAGCCAAGAAGTTGGGATGGGCAGTTACACACATGCACACCCCATATGCTTATCCTTGCTTTCACTGACATTCTTGATTTCTCTCTCCATCCCTCCAACTCTGCACTCATATCAGAGTGGGCAACTGGCAGGCTGGATGCCACATGCCACACTGACCCCTTCCCTTTGTAGCCCTCGGAGTCCTCCAGAATCATGCCCCCAAACTAAACAAGGTATAATTTCCAACCAATTTCCCATAAAAACCAAACAACTAAACTAAGGTGCTGGAGTCGTGGTGAGGAGGGTGCCTGTGGACTGGTTGAAGGACCATCTTTGCTGCGATGAATTTGGTGAGATGAAATAAAAACAGCGAGAGCATTTTATTCTTGGTTTTGTTTCTTGGGAGGCCCCTGGCAACTTAATATTGAGGCTTAATACTGTCTTCCATAAATACATAAACACCTGGAACAAAACAAAATCTAAGGGAACAACATACTGGTAAGCCAGGTGTCTGCAGGAGGTGGTCAAAGAAAGTCAAGTTGTTGGCCACAACAGTGTAATCAAAGCTCTTCCTGTTGGTTAGGTGCATCACATGTGCACTACACATTAAAAAAAACAAGTGGAACATCAATTGCACTGTTCTGGCTGCCATCTTGACTTTTTTGACCATACGCTGTGGACTCCCCCGAAGGTAAGGAAAGGATGTAGAGCGTGGTTTCTGGAATTCTTTCTTACTCCTCAGCAATAGCTCTGCTTTGCATCACATTTCCAGTACGGTAACAGCAAAAAGAGACTGAAGCAGACGGCAGCATTTCCAGTCATTGTCCAACCACCTCTCCCATAAGGTGATGTTTATGGTGAGACTTTTTTTCTGATTTTTTTCCTTCTCTGCAGCCCCTGGCCACAGCCAGCCCCCCCCCCCCCCTTCCCAAAGGAAGCTGATCTTCCTTTTGCCACCCTCTCCCTCTGGACCAAATTGGCTCCTATTCTGATCAGATCAACGGCATGCAGACAGACTCCCCAGCCCTTTTACAGATTTTCGTGCTTATTGGTATGACGACATTATTCTATCTCCACTAAATAGTTTTAAAACGTTGGTGGGATCCTGACCCTCCAAATGTTGACTTCCCCCAGTTTAAAGCCTACCTGTAGTGAGTATAGAGGATGGCCTTGAAGGAATGGATATAATTGGGCAATGAAAGCCCTGCCCATCTCAAACATGCATCATAGGCATCACACATGCCTAAAAGATGACAGAGTTTTGATTGGCTGCCATTTTGATGTGGTGACTTCCATTGAGTGTCACTGTCTCCATGTACATCTCACTTCAAACAGCACATCAAACAAGAGTCCAATTTTGTGGAAATCAGGATAACAATACCAACATCCCAACAGCTTGCCAAACTCTTATCTGGCTGGCTCTCAGAAGCACACTCTTACCGTGAGCAGAATGCACAAAATTATCCTCTTTGTCCACCACCCCCCCTTTTTTTTGGCCTGTCTCATGAAAAGTTTCCATCAACTCCCTCTCTCTTGCTTTCTATCTCCCATTCCGGCACTCAGAAATATTACCAAGAGAAAAAGGGTGAACTAAAGAGCCGCATGAATGGATTTAGCACCAGGTGATGGAAAAACTATCTGCCAAAACAGCAGGGACTGGATTCCAGATACTAATCCAAAGCCATTGCTCAGATTTTATCTTAAGTTTCTTATATTATTCTATTGACATGGAATGATTTTGTTCCTGAAATCTCTGTAAAAAGTGAAAGTTGCCTTTGTTAAACAAAAATGGTAAATCTAACAAATTAAAACTCTTGTTGCTTTATTATTTTATTAATGAAATCTATTTTTCTCCAGTTCAGTTTGTACCGGCAGCTGAACAATGCAGCAAAATACATTAACACAGGGTCACCTGCTTTGCATTTCCAACAATAGGCCCACATTTTCACAAAGGGTAATCTTAAGAAGGTGTATGTGTGTTTTTCCAGGACTTTGTATATCTTTATCTTAAATTTTAAATTGTGTCAACAATAGAAAATGACTAGAAAAAGGGCTCACAATTATTCTTCTTTCTCTGATAAATGGCACCTCAAATAACCTTTTCTTAAAGAGGTCAGGGCATTTTATAAAAAGATGAGGCTGAAATCATCTGTGATTCTCTTCCATCTCTTCCCCCATGCTCTCCTAAACAAATGAATAACTATAAATGTCTCAGGTTCCATCATTATACTCATGCCTGTGACCAATCCTTGGTCGTGGGGGCATTCTCTGTTTTGGGCAAATGAACCCACTCCTATATGCTTAGCTCTAGGCCTGCCACATGGGTTCATAACATTGGAGGTTGAAGCTTTCTGTGTGACCAAATCAGTGCTCCTGAGAGCAGAAATGTAACCCAAGCTAGGATTGGTGCTAGCCTCCCAGCTTCTGGGTGCAAAGTCCATTCTCAGCATCAGCTGAAATCTAACCATGCTAGGGAAGGCATAACTTATCAGTTAACTCAAGGGTTCTCAAACCTTGCGATGCTGTGACCTCCTAAAATAATAGTTTCTGTGACTCCATCTGGGATGATGACGACGATGATGGTGGTGGTGACGATGATATCTGTATGAAGACTTAGGCTTTCTCAAATTGTGTGGGTTTTTTTTGTTCCAGGCAATTTTGTGTGCACTTAGATTAGAAACGAGAGGTGGTTTTGAAAGAAAGGTCAGTTATTTAACTAGACTCATTTTTTGTTTCTTCAAATCAATCCGTCTTTGAATGAAAAAACATCTCGGGGTTTGTTAGCTAGGTCTGCATGATTTGATTCCAGATGTTGTTTTTATTTGCTTGGCATCATACTCTCAGCAGACAGCTTTTACTAACAAATAACACACTGAGGATGTTCTTCTGAAACCAAAACATTTGTGAAAGCAAAGGATAGATAACTTCCATCGTACTTTTATCAGCACTACTGATAGATAGGTCACTTTAGCTTTTCTTTTACCACCCAGCAAAACCTTTGACATTTTTAAAGGTTAGAAATCTAGAACGGATAAAAATACCGATCTTCACTTTCCCAGACATTCCAAAGAGATACCGACACATTGGATATGACACTGAAAATCGCCATCTGGCAGAAAACGATTCTCCAATCCCTGCATGGTGGATGGTTTTGACCGATGACTCCTTGCAGGCTTTGCTCCTCACTTTGCTTGGGCAAGCCTAGACGAACAGGAACCGGTTCTGATGGCACTACAGCTGGGCACGTGCAACCCACCAAGCCTGTCTGTATGCAAAGCTGGAATTCTATTAGATTTGCTCCTTGTCCCAGCAGAGTAGGAATCCTGACAGTGATCCAGCTTTGGGTTTATAAGCTTGGCATGCCCACAGACAGCTGGATCACTGCCAGACCATGATCAAAAAGTGGGCATTTGAAAAGTGGGTTCCTTTGAAGAGAATTTCCCTTATCTCTTTTCTCCTAAGTACTAAAACTCCAGTGAAGGAATGAGAAAGCAACTGAACTGCAGACCCAATTAAGGTGCGGAGCATTGGTTATTTTCTGTGGAGTTTTTCTAGTGACTGGGGCAGCAACGTGGATTGCCTGTACAAGTCACTGTCCCCGCTCTTCCCAGAAGACCAGCACCATCTCATCAGTGCTTTGCTATAAGTGGGATAAAGCTGCTTTGAGTGTCCACCGTAGGCCTGTGCTGAAGTGGGTAAACATAGTTCAAGTGGAAAGGGAGTAAAGGACATACAGGTGATTTCAAGGAAAGAATAGACCTGAGGGCAAGGGTAGGGCCCTGAAGGGATGCCTATTGACCCTAGGAGAAAGGATGAAGGGGGAAGTATGGGAAGAGAGCAGGGGAAGGGAGAAGAGGTGATTCTTGAAGGTGGGTGAATGAAAGAAGGCAGATCGCAGCAAAATCCAAGTGAGAAAGCCAGTTCTCAGAAGGTCACAAGCAAATAGTCTGCTACCAGTTCAATTAATTATCAGAAGAGACACCTGGAAACTGTCCCTCCCACCCAAGAAAGAGGCTTTAATCCCAGTACAATGCATGTGTGAGGGGGGAAAAAGTTCAAGAATTTGGTTTAATATGTATATTGTCGACTAAAGACTCTCTCTGCCTAAAATTAAGGAAAGGGTTAAGGAAACCGGCTGACATTCTCTCTCTTTCAGGTTGACCTTGGCTCATTCTCTGGCAGGTAGAACTTGATCTCTCTGTCTTGGTCTTCTCTCACCCAGGTAGATCCTTTCCCATGCTGGTTCCCACATTTCTTCAGCACACTTCTCTGGATTGTGTCCTGTTCCAACTCAGGACTAACACTCCTGACGTAGATAAAAACTGCTCATCCCATCTCAGGATCAGGAGCCGATGTTGCTTTTTACTAAAACTACAAATCTTCAGTGCTGCCTAGCTCCATCTTAGATTGCTAGCCAGCCATTTCACCCCGTCCATCCAAGCTTCCTTCTTCTTCCCAGAGTTCCCCCTGGGATTTTGATATTCCATTTTCCTTTGCCAGCCCAACAGCCCCCCTCCCTCTCTTCTATGGGAAAATCTTCCTGTGAGAAACCAAGCTAATGTCTTCTCCTCAGGTTCTACCAAAACCAAGTGTTTGGGCTGCCCTTGTATCTATCTATGTAGCCAATCACAGGAGCTGGCCTCTCTGCAATGCATCTGCTTTCCTCCTCTTGGTCCACTGTAGTTCAAGCACCAAACATCCCAGCACAAGTTGGCATGGCCAACAGTGAGGACTATGGAAGCTGTGGCCCGAGAGATTCTGGGGAGCCAGCCATTGCTTGTCTCTGCTGTATTGGCTCAAATGAGCAATAAGCATTCCTTCATTTTGTCAGGCTTCTTCCCAGCAAGCTAGACTGGAAGGGGCAAACAGGCCCACAAGGATACAAGGACTTTTGATTCGTTGTTAAAAAGCTAAGAAGCCTTTACAAAAGCTAAGGAGCCTTTACCAAAGAATACACTGCTGTGTATCAGATGCCAGTTTTATTTATGCTGCAATCAGTGTACAAAATCTCATGTCTCTTTCTACTACATGTCCAGGGTCAAGGGCAAGATGTGAGCCTCTTTTGGGAAGGAGAGGCAGTTTTCATCTGATTCTGATTTGGGTAGTAGCCAGATCTGGTATCAGTCTGTTTGCTTTCAGGGCATGTGACAACTTTCACAAATTTTATTTTCCCATTTCACAAATTTTATTTTCAAATTTTATTTTCCCAGGGACTAGGGAGAAGAGCCAAGATCCCCATAGGGATTCTCCATAGGGAGAAGGGCCAAGATCCCCAGTCAGGTTCCATGGCTATGGGTAGACTTGTCTCTAGTCCTAGTCCAGCACCCTAAGTAGTAACAACATCAGCTCCCTTGTTAGATACTTGACCTATGGCTTAGTAGCAAAAGCAGGTATGATTTCCAGCATCTCCAGTCTTGAGATGAGAAACACAAAACCTTTACCAATAGTATAAAGCTTTTGTAGCTTACAGATCCCTTTCCAGAGGAATACAATCAAACATTTGGGGTTTCTTTCGCATTTTTGGGGGGCTGACTGGTCTTAAGAGGGGAAAAAAAAGGTTCCTTAAGTCTTGCAGATCATTAAGGAACCCATTTCACATCTTAACACTCTAAACTCTTCATCCAGTCTGACCTTTGGCCTCACCTACTTTCAGAGTGGAGTTGATATATTATGCAAAGCCTGCTGTGGGTGGCTCTTAACCCAACAGGAGTTGTGCACCCCTGGTATAGAGTGCCACAACCTAGATGGATCAGTAGTTTGAAGGATATAAGTGCTAAATATGAAATTTCTAGGCACTTTGATAGAAGGACAACTTAGAACATATAGACCCAGTTCCCCTATAAGAAACTGATTTGGAATTATTGTTTGAAAAAAACAAGCAAAAGGAGTTAGACATTTCTACTGGAATTTTGTCACATTTACAGCAACATTTGCTTGTGTTCCCAGTCAATTCTGGGGGAGGGGGGAGGGGGGAATCCTCTATCAAAGCAGATTTTCTGTAAACTCTGCACTTTCAGTATTGCAAGCTGTAAGAGAAGCAGTTTTGCCTGGACACTAAATGGCATTGTGTAGCCATGTGTTCCCAACTGCATTGTAATCATTCAGAAAGATGTCCCTTGTGTTCCTAGCTTGGATTGCAGGCAAAGGCCACAATGTGCTCTTTAAAAGCTCCTAAAGCTGCTTTCCTAGGCAGAATCAGACACATGAATGTTTTGTTTACAATAGATTTAGGTGTGCTTAACACTGCATAGGTTCATTATCAAAATGCAGCTAAAAGTTATTATCACAAGCATTATTATCATTGCAATTAAAAAAAAATACCCACAACAGAGAAAAGATCTTATCCTTCTATTTTTAAACACTGTATAATTCTGTGATGCTTCTCCCCCTTTAATTAATGTGCCAGTACAATAAAATAACATACAAAATCATTATTTCGTGACATTAATGAAGTCGACTTTTCTAGCTCAATTTGAATAGGCAGTTGAACAACAGAGCTCTAAAACACATTAAAACCAGGTCATCTGCTTTGCATTTCTAACAATATGCCCACACTTCCATGAAGGGTAATCTTAAACTACATTTTTTTCCCCTGAGCAGACAGAACATCTTTATCTGAAAATTCCAAATGTTTCAACAATGGGTGATTGTAAAGAACTAGACAATTATTTTTCAGCACCCATTGATTAATGACTTAGTCTATGACACAGAGAAAAAGTGTAGAACAAAGGAGTCCATTATAATAATGCATAGGCATTAAACCATCTTCATTAATAGGTCCTGGGTGGGGGTGGGGGCGCTTCTGGTTAGCTTAAAACAAAATGCACCATAAAGAAGGTGAAGACACGGTAACCTGAGATGTCTTTTAAATGCAATCAACGGAAAACATGCATAACAATGCCTTCCTGGTATTTGTATTAGATGTACTCCTGAATTCTCTATTTGTGCTTTTTCCACCTCCCCCAAGAAGCAGGAAGTATTTTGAGACACTCTGCTGTCCACTGATGAGGCTTTAGAGGTGTTAAAAAGAATTTTTGCAAATGCCTTTTATCACGAAGATTCGGTCTCTTTTTATTCAACAGCTAAAGACCTTCCCCTTAACATCCAGTCACTGTATGTCTAGTTTGCTTCCCATCCACAATATTTTATTTTATATACCTTATTGGCTGTAAAACACAACTGAAATATAATATTGCAGGTCACCAATATTCTACTTGTCACAGCTAAGCACAGGCTAGTGTTCTACAGTTGAACAAAAGAGAATTTGATATGGAGAGGATCTGGTTATTCAGCGCCAGCTTTTCCTGCAAGTCGTTGTGCTTCATTTAAACTAGAAATGAGTGGATCTGTATATGGTAAATCCAATCCAATTCATGACCACTCTGGAGATTTCTGCTATAGCAGATTTATGTTCAGATTTTCAATAAAAGATGCAAACACAATTTCAGGAAGCAGGATGGTTTCCACTTTCGAAAATGTACAGGGGGCAAAGGATTGGCTCCCCACTTCTTGTCTTCATACAGCAAAATGCTCTCTACACAGCAATGTAAGTTTCAACTTTGCAGAACTTCTTCAACAGACCATGTGATCCCTCAGTTGCTGCCAAGCTCAACCGAGGAAGTGCTCCTGGTTGGATTCTAAGCACATCCATACTTTGAACTAGAGCTTACCAGAGTTCATTTTGAATATCTGTGTTGCAGTATTCTCCATGCTGTTTTTACTGCTAAGAGACTAGTCCTTCAACTGGGGAAGGAAATTTATGGCCCCAATTACTCAGTGGATTGAAGGCTTGATGCTACTTGCATTTGTGAATGAATTGCTTATAGACAAAGATTATGTATGGATACAATCATTGGTCAATGACCGTAATAAATTTGATTCATTTATATGTATGGACAATTATAATGAAAAACAGTCATCCTTTATTAAAACAGTTATTTAAAACTCTCTCTCTCTCTCTCTCTCTCTCTCTGTGTGTGTGTGTGTGTGTGTGTGTAAAGAAGCAGCCCCTTTATTTATTTATTTATTCAGTTTTATTAAATAAATAATAAGAAAAGGAAGGAATAATGGGAAAAAATCTGTCTTACTGTAAAGAGAGTACTCTTGATTTCGAACACAGCATTCAGTTACAGTATTCCATCAAGGACTATGAAAGTCCTATGTATTCAAAGTACTTAGCAGATATTCTCCAACAATTTCAGCAGTTGGAGAATGTCAGAACTATTGCTGAACAGTTCAGCAAGCTGTTGTTATATTACAGATTGGGTGGAGTGAGGAAGAATGTCCTGCCTTCATGGCCTGCCTACATCAGGCAGCCATGTGATAAATATACATTTGCATAATCACCTAGGCTGGTTTCACACTGATTAAAAAGAGGGCAGCTCAGATTTTGGAAGGGATAGCGCATATATCCCCATGCCTCTATGACTCCATTTTGGCCATCGGTGCTGTTGTCAGTCTTGAAAAGAAACTGGACAAAGGCTTCATGGGTGGGAAATGGGCTTTTTCCAAATAGTCGCCCACTTCTCATAGTGGGAGTCATTGCAGCTCTACCACCACCACTTCCTGCTCTGTTACTTTCTGCCATTGTTTCTACTTCTGCCACAAGTTTCTCCCATCTCTTTGGTGGTCAGCTACTTGGGGCTGCAGAACAACCTTCAAGAAAAAAGGCTGCAGGCAGCCAAACCAATCAAATTCCAGTTTGGGGAGCGCCTTGTCTTTACTGCAGCTTCCGTTCCCTCATTGACTACCATCTTTTAAAATAGCATGCTGCTTTTATGACCCGTGCAGTAGCACACCTGTTTTTAGGAGCCTTCTTGAAGAGTGGGGCCATGGAATGAACGCCACTCAGTCTCATCTTACTAACATCTCCATCTGTAGTTGTCATACCTTCTCAGATTACTTGCCCAAAGAAGTCAGGTTTCTGACCAAGAAGTAGTTGAACCAAGTGAACTTCAGGATCTCTTGTACTCTTAAATTCTGATTTGAGGACCTTTGCCATGTTGGTTTGGCTCCAGAATCAGACAGATGTCTGCCTGAAGACCTTGCATTTTGACATCACCTCACAGCACAAATCCTTAACCACACATAGGGTAACGAATAACAAAAAATGGAAACCACACTTTTAAAAGTAAATAAAACAGGAGAGATGTGTGAAGCAGCATGAATTCGTTGACAAGATGAGCCACTCTTTTTGTGGTAGGATGTGAACAAATAGATCTCACTGTCATTTGGTCTATGCATTGTGTGTTCTAGGAAGATCTTTGCACTGACTCTTCTCTTTTCACTTTTATGTTGTTTTTCAGGATTAGAGGAGTGTAATGGGGACGTAAGTGCAGTACGTTTATTTACTGGAATCTCAGGCCCATCCCATCACACCGCAACAACAATAAAAAAGATTTGAGGAAAGAGTAAAACTACGTGGAAAGACCCCCATAGAGTTCTAATGAAAGTTGCTTTAAATATAATAGAAGGTAAACGCCAACTCACTAGTTTTAACTCTTCTTCTGCCCCAGCACTGAGCTCAGAAATGAATTAGTTGTGGTACAGTAGCAGCATTCAAATGCAACAATTCCCTCAACAAGGATAGTCAAATTTGGGTTTTAAAACTCTGGTTTAAATTGGAGATGGAACACCCACAATGGAAGAATGATTGGTGAAGATGACAGAATTTGCAGAGACAGCAAAATGGACTTGTTTAATTAGGGAAAAGACAGTAAGACATTTCTCAGTGACTGGAAACCCTTTATGGACTTTTTGCTGAAAATGGGGAAAAAATGAACTTGTGATTTGTGGGTTTGATGATTAGAAAGGGTAGAATATAGAAAGAAGAGAGCCACGATGCAGCCTTAGAGAGAGAGGATAAAATATCAATGCATTTATAACTGTTGTAAAGAAGATGGGAAGCTGCTCTTTTATATCTTCTTTTCCTCTTTCTTCTTTTCTGTCCCTTTTTAAAAATTTCTTCCTTATTTACTTATCACTTTATTTTCCTTTTTCTTTAAATGTGTACTGTTTTCATTCTGTAAAATATTTATTTGATAAAGAATAATTAAAAAAAAAGAAATTCTGGCTTATATTGGGACAGATTCAATTGATATAGTCTGGAAAACAAATGCAAATTAATTATCAGGCTCATTTAACAATGGGCTTTAGAAGCTACCTTTTCAGAGAGAAGACTGAGCTAAAATTCCTTTGCCTGCTATGCTGACTTGGCATCAGCAGGAAGATGTGGAAGGAGGGACGTATTCAAGTGGGACATGACCCCACCTGCAGACAGAAACGATACAGTGCAAGAATCGCCACGTCACAACATATTCCAGAATGCATGACGCCTGCTTTCCATACAGCATGATGCTGTTGCTTAAAAGAGAGGTAAACGTTCTGAAATTCGGCTTTCAGAACAAGTCAAGTCACTGCAGTTTTAATTACCAAAGCTGGTTGTTTTTTTTCTCAGTAGAGTGGTGAGCCATGAAGTCATCTGATTTTCTGACACCCCTTCCACTTTGGGTATTCTCATTCCTGGAGTATGTATCTTAAAGAGATAATTGCTGTTAGTTTTTGTTTTTCATCCAGTTGTAACCGTGCATTGATTAAGTGGGTTTTTTTTTAAGTTTAATTGCACCAGCTTAAATATGTGTGTCTGATAAAACATGTACTGACAGCTTAGCTGCAAGGACATACACGGTTCAATAATCATGGTGGTTATATGGCTTGTACATACGTTATAACTTTCATTTGCTGGTCACTGTTTACAGCTTAATGCTACTGCATTTCATCTTGTATTTGGTGAGGCTTATTGATAAACTATTATGGTATATATTCTAAATGATGTGGGTTTTTTTTTTTAAAAAAAGCTTTCTTTATGATCTCACTGCTGACACGGAGTAAAATTAGCATTAATTAAAATGCATTTATCTCAGAGCAGCCCATTATTTTGAACATGGGCACAGAAGAAAACACATTGCATTACAAAAGATCTGTGGTTTTCTTTTGGGGGCTGGTCCCCCTCCCTAAGTAGTAATTAAGCTGCTTCAAAAATAGCACAGGGGCTCTTTGTGATACGCAGAAGAGCTTTCTTCTATCAGTTAGTTTGGGTACTATTGTTCTTAGCAGATGCTTTTATTATCTATTTTAATTCCTTTCTATTCTTCTTCCTTTTATTTTTACTTCATAACTTGTGGTTCTTTGCATGTTCCAGTAACTAGTTGCATCTCCATGTCCTAGAAGTTCTCCAGTGGCTTTATTGAACATTCCTGTGATTTGCTACCCACACATACACATAGATATATATACAGGAAAATGATGATGAAGATGATGATGATGACTGGAAGGTCAGTCCTGCCTGCAATCAACTCAGTGTAAGAGTTTAGTATCAGGCCTCTGCAGACCAGTTCTGACTGACTTCACACAGAAATTCAAGACTCACACAGGAGATTCAAGATTCAAATAGGGCAGGATTTGATCTGAATGTGTCATTCAAGATTTGAAAGCAACTTGATCTGGTTGCATTTTTAAAAATCATCAATAGGCTCTAATAGAGAAGCATCAAAATGCCTAAAGCTGCTTCATTTTTTATTTTTTGGCAGAATGTGATGAAAATGAGTGGGAGAGTAGGCCCCTGACAAGTTTCAGTTCAATATTGTACTTCTTTAGGGTACAGGTAGTCCTTAGTTAACCACCACAATTGGGACTCTGTCACTAAGCGATGTGGTCGTAAAACAAAAGTCATGTGACCACGCCGACTTAAAACAGCAGTTCCAGTTGCCATCATTAAGTGAATCACGTGTGGTTGTTAAGTGTGACATCACATGACCATGACTTGTGACTTCCTGCCGGCTTCCCCATTGACTTTGCTTGTCGGAAGCTGGCAGCAAAAGTTGCAGATGGCGATCACATGAACGTGGGATGCTGCAACCAGCATAATTGCATGCCGGGTGTCAAGCGCCTGAATCATGATCGTGTGACCATGGGGATGCTACAACAGCTGCAGCTTCGAAGACAAGCTGTAAGTCGACACATTCAGCGCCGCTGTAACTTCGAACGGTCACTGAACGAATAGTCGCAAGGTGAAGTCTATCTGTACTGTAATTGTAGGAATGAAGAACAACCTTACAACCATGTTGTAATTAGAACAACAGCAAATAGTCTACAAAGAAGTTCCTGAAACAATGTGGAAAGTTTCCTGCTCTAGTTTCACAACTCATTTAATTTTCTCAGACTTGGGGTGATTGCCGCTGATTTCCCTTTGTAAGGTAATGTACTCTGCTGCTTCTAATCACTGCATTTGGGGGGGACCAAGAAAATTGGTTTTGCTGGTTGACAAGCTCAGCAACTCCTGGTATGGGCCCTCCCCATCTCTGGCTAATCTGAGCAGGGCACATTAGTAATGCCTAGACTTTTCTGGGTAGGATTACAGACGACCACCAACTCCCCTTGCGGAACAGTATAGCTTTGCTGTCTCTGCTCTCTGGGGTGCCAAGACAATTGGCATAGCTAACTGGCAAGCACAGCCCTTCCTGGAAAGGATCTCCCTCTCACTTGCAGGAGCCCATTACATTAGTGCTGTGGCTTGCTGGCAATATTTTTAGTGAGCCAGCCAGCCGAGGCTGCAGAAGCAGGGAAGTAGAGTAAGATACAGTGCCATGGAGAAAGGCAAGCAAAGCCAGCCCCTCCCGCTCAGCCCAAGAGCTAGGGTGTTATAATGGTTAAATTGTTGGACTAGCTGAAAGAGGACCCAGGTTTAAGTCTACCTTCAGCCATGGAGGCTCACTCTGGGTGAGTCTCTCCCTCTCAGGCCACCCTGCCTCACAGGGTTATTGTGGTGAGGATGAAAATGAAAGCTGATTCCCATGTAAGCCACTTTTTGCTCCTGAGTGAAATGCGGGATAAAAAATGAGTAAGAGGTAAGTCGTAAATACTATGCAAGTGAATAAAGCTTCCAGTTATAAAGGCTCCTTCAATTGAGCTTGATTTCTGTGAATTACAGAGGGACGACAATTTGTTTTCTTGGCACTTCTAAAGAAACGCTTCTGCCATTGACCTCTTCTGGGATTACACGTATGCAGCGTGTGTGAGACGTAGGTTAGAAAAGGGCAGGGGCTCAATCGCCTAGTTGCACCTGCTATTTGAAGCCAGGGCAAACACCGTCCCTGCCTGGATGAGTAATGCCACTTGTGGACCCGGGAGACTTAGTTCTTGCCCTGCCAGCTGCTATAATTCTATATTCCTTCCCATAAAGAAATCAAATACACACTTTCCTTCTAATGTGATGCATAGGTACTGTGATGGAATGGAATTATGAAGGCCAGGCTCAGGGAGATAAGCGTTTTCTTAGTTCACCGCAAGAGCGTGGGAACTTCAAGAGGATGAGGCTGGCACCTCCCTGAGGAATTCACGGTGTTGTGGCTGGCTGGCTTGGGAGCTGGGGTTCAGTCTGGGGAGATTCTTGCTAGAGGTTGTAGCTAATAAACACAGCTGAACTGATTTTGCATTGTCTCTTGGAGTTCCTTGGGCTAAACCTGACATCAATCTCCCCAGACTCTATACCTTCATAATTCCATTCCATCACAGGTACGTACATCTATCTGTATACCTATGGATATATACCTATATCTGCATCACGCTTGCCATCTTTTATCTTTTATCGATTGTAATTTTAATTTGATTTGTAAGTGTATTGTTATAGGTTTTAATTGTATATTTATTTATTGTTTTAACGTGTTGGGAGCCGCCCAGGGTCCCCCATTGGGGGGAGATGGGCGGGGGACAAATTTAATAAATAAATAAATAAATAAATTTCTTTGATTGGTTGTTGTGAGCTGCCCAGAGTCATTGAGCATACAAGTTTAATGTATCATTATTATTATTATTATTACATTATTAATGTCAATATTATACATTATTATTAATATTATTAATTATTAATCATTATACAGAAATAATGTAATTAATAGTCAATTAATTAATTAAATGTAAATTAAATTGAATTTAGTTAATAATATTAATTATTATTATACATTAATAATTATTATTATCATATATGTTGGTATGGAGATGTTTTGCAAATCTATGCCAGTGTTTGTTTCATTTTGCTTGTTTTGTTTTCTTCTTTAGAAGTATATTTCCACATTTTTTGCAATCAGTAAATCGCCATTCCAGGCTGCTGATAACAATACAGGCCTGGAAAACTTAGTCCAGGGTTTTTCAGCCTTGGCAACTTTAAGATGTATGGACTTCAACTCTCAGAATTCCCTAATTCTGGGAGCTGAAGTGCACACATCTTAAAGTGGCCAAGTTTGAGAAACACTGCCTTAGCCCACAGAAGGGGCCGACCTGGCTGTCCTTGGTTTAGGGCAGTGTTGTCCAAACTTGGCCACTTTAAGATGAGTGGACTTGCTGGCTGGGGAATTCTGGGAGCTAAAGTCCACTCATCTTAAAGTGGCCAAGTTTGGACAACACTGGTTTAGGGCAACTGGATACGCGTGTGACTAAGGAAAACTTCCACCCTTGGAAAAGGTTGTTTGACAACACAGCCTCACAAGATGCCCTGTGCATAACAGGCTCTCAATGCCCTGACCGTATTGAAAGGGGGGGAGGGAGGATCCTGCTAAAAATCCAGCCAGCAGAACCAAATGGCTCCCCAATCCTTAGCATTTTCACCCAAACTTACACAGCCACCGCATTTGACCTTAGCAGCTTTGTGCACAGTACAGGCAAACAAGCTTTGAATGATTGCCGTGGTACAACATAACAATTCCATTGCTATGACCCCCGGTGTCTGGCAAAATACAGTAGAACAATAATTGTCAATCCTTCCTGTACAATGTGTAACATTTGACAGAGGTCAGCATTAGCTACACGACCTTTGGCTGGTACTCAAAGAAGTAATATCTCTTCTCCAGTTCAGCTGATAAAATGTTAAATAGAATCAATGTTGGCCACGCTTTGTAGCGCTGGAGACAAAACCAATTTTTTACACTAAAGCGTGCCTTTTAACGGACAGAAAAATAGCTCCGGTGACAGCTTTTCTCCCACTACTTTGGTAAATATATTATTTCAAATGTCAAAAATTTAATTTTCTCAAGAAAAGTGGCATATTTCTTATTTCCAATCTGTGGAATGGCATGATTAATATCATAAGGCTCCGATGTATTGCAGGGGGTAGGATGCCTGGATCTGCAATCAATACACGTGATCAGTTTCCAGCAGTCAGCATAATTCCTTTGTTATCCCTTTGACGTTATATGCTTATGAAGATACAAGGACGGTATGCCTGAGTCATAAGTCTAGAGGTCTAGTGGTGTAAGCAGTGGGAGTATTATTAAAACACTGCAATTTTTTCCTCTTTTTATGTATGTATTTGTTTATCTTTTTACTGGCATGGTTAGTTTATTTAGTTAGTTAGTTAATTTATGGCTGGAGAAAGGGATGCGTGAAAAGCTTAGCTATCCAGGTGTGCAAAAGGACAGAGTTTTTAAGAAAAGAAAATGGGGATAGATGCAGGTTTCCTCTGCATAGTGTCAAATATGGGGGGGGGGGGGGGGGTTGGATTGCATGTCTGCATGTGCATCTCAGCCTGCCTCTCTTTGCAGCTGATTTGATGAGTTTCGTCTAACAGCCTTGCAAACTCAACCTGGGGAAGAATGGGAGGTTTCTCTGCAGGAGAACTTCGTTCAATGACATTTCCAGGAGAACTGGAGAAAGACTTCTTTCCAAAAGCTTGAAGAGCTGCTGTCCAACATTATAAATTGGGCATACCCAACTTGTTATGACTGACTGTGGAGGTGAAGGAGCCCATTATTTGTACAGAACTTCCATATTCCTGACTTCCACCATGATCCTATTCATGGGACCATCATGCCAATGACTGTAGGAAAGCAGGAGTGTCCGCAGGCTGTGGTCAAAAATGTCAAGATGGTAGTCATGACGGTGTGATCAAAGCTCCACCTGTTTTTATATGCAATGCGCATAAGAAACCAGCAAAGCTCTGATCACATCATTGTGGCCACCATTTGACATTTTTATTGCAACCTGCAGACCTCCCTGTAGGAAATCCTATTTCCCAAACGAAATGGTTGCACAAACAAGCCAATTCACCTAAACCAGGGATTGAGGTAGATGCTGCCTTCCAAGCTTTTTCTCTTTTTATACAATCTTTGTGTGAAAACCATTAGTACATTTTCTTTAAGAGTTGGGATCAAGACAGGGTTCTAGAGGATGCGCTTGGATATTGCTTTCTGCCATTGTCTGATAGAGCAAAGTTGCTCCTTTGTTAGGAGCACCACCCAGGCTGAACGTGGATCCTTCCCTCTGCCCCAAGTTACTGGTTTCTGCAAAGTAAGTGAATGTTCTGCCATTCTCAAGGGACAGGAACATTGCGAGGGAATGTCAGTTTAATTTAGGCTCTTAAACATGACGGCAAATGCTTTGATTCACCCCTTGATTGCAACCTTTTTTTAAAAAAGAAATCCTTGCAGTTCATAATCACTGTATCATGCTCTCACCACCTCTTGGGCCTGATGCTTTTCCTGGACTGCCTTGGGAAATGCCACCTTGGAGAGCCCTTTCCCTTAGCAAACTAGGAAGCACCACTCAATCAGGTGGATGCTAAGAGTGCTGTGCTGTTTTAATAAGCTGCACATTTTACAAATTTACTCCCATTGATTCTAATGGGCAAGAACCAATTGAAAACAAAATTAACTCTGGCATCAGAGGTGGTAAGCTGAATGTATTGGGGGGAGATTAAGAGGAAATCAAACTGTGCAACGTGGGGGGCTTCAGAAACTGCAAAACAGGTACTGAAAGGCCACGTCACCTAATCTTACCATAAACCGTGGTTTATGAACTACGGTGGTTGAGTTCACCTACTATGATAAACACTAATATACTTCATTTGGTTTAGGCTGAACACAGCCCTTATGTTTACCTTCTTGCAGACCGGCTCCCTGAACCAAAATGAGCAGTTATTATTCAGAATGCAGGAGTTGGGAAAGTCATTGCATTTGTACCTTATATTAGCTTGATCCAACATATCCAAGTCAGCTGCCATCAGCTGTGCAGCTGGGAGTCAGCACAGGATGCAAGAAATATTGTAAGAATCTTGGGAGGAGCATAATTTGGATGGTGGGGAGAACAGGATAAATGATTGGGCTGAACTAAGAAACTAATCTTCCACCTAAATTATTCTGTGCCATCTTCCCCTAGTTTGTCATTTAGGGGCTGACCTTAAATCAGGTGCGAGCCACGTTTTTGTGACAAAAAGCTGCATTTTAATCTTTTTTCGTGGGCCCCTATTTTAGGGCTTATGCTGCCATTTTCATCTGTTTCCCACAAATTCGGCAGGCCATCAGATTTTAGCAGTTACGGTCAGAAGGGGATTGAGAAGGGAAGGCTGCCTGAGGCTGTGTGGCTGGAGGTCACTTGCTCCTGTTTGCTGGGCTTCTTATCCTCTTGCATCATCACTCCCAGCTCTGTTTTTTCTACTCAATTAAGTTATTCCACGATACCAAATTTCCCCAAAATGCTGACTATTCCACCACCTTTTTTCCCCCTTCCTAGCAACTCCTTGTTGTGGAAGAGAATGTGCTGTGATGCTTACGTAGAGCGCATATTGACTGCAGTATCTGGTTTATGGCTGCAGTTTTGAAGGATGTAGTAAATTGTTATTTACATTCACAGTTGAGAAAATGCTTCTATTTGTTAATGACTGTGGGAAAGAGCTGTGCATATTAGGCTCGAAAATAATACAAAGTAAGTGTTTAAAAGGCCTATTTTGTAGGAATGAACACATTACAAAAATTAATTAAATCTGCATATATTTGTGTGCTCTACTTGCATTCTGTTGCAAGTCTCCGTAATGAAGAAACGAGAGCAGGGTATTCTGTTGATTCTGAGCAACAGAGCAATTCTCCGGCTATAATCTCCATTCGGAGCTAGGGTTCAGACAGTCAGCAGAACCCATTGCTTGAAGCTATTCAGTTGGGTATAAGGATGGCCAATTGTTGGATGTCAGACAAGGGTGTCAGAGAGTTCGAAAAAATCAACACGGTCCATGACTCAAAGCCCCACCCCTTTTTATGTGCATCACACACGCAATGCATGCCAAAAAGAAGCAGTCACCTTCTTGCTTTTTCACACACACAAAAACACAGATGAAAGCCCTGATCTCAGGACCTTAAGAGAAAAATGCCCCCAAACTGCCCTCCCCACTGCAAATAGCATACTCAATGTTACCATCACAGCTGGACCGTCAGGCTCAGGGGCCCCACAATCTGGAGAGGCATCAAATTCTGTTCACCCTCAATCTATCGTTCTCCTTCTACATATCTGTTTCCCTTTCCCATAGGTGGAACTTATTTTTTCCACTTTACCAAGCATTTGTTTATTTATTCATTAGGGTTATATCTTGCCTTTCCTCCAGGAGTTCGAAGCAGCATATCTAGCATGCCTTTGGCTCTCCATTTCTTCCCAAAGCAACTCTGTGAAGCAGATTGGGCCTGACAGAGCATAGGCCGTTCCAAAGTCACCCGGTGAGCTACCACGGCTGAAATAAAGGTAGCAGCACCTGCAAGAAAAAATGGAAAAAGGCAAGGTGTTGGAAGTGATGCAATGTGTTGAGTGGTATCGTGATGTAACGGTATATGGGAATGACCCTGGGAGACAGGGCAGTGAGTTGCCACCAAGGGAACAGCCAGATAAGAGGCAGCTTAGCCCTCAGCAGGAATTTGGACGGGGCAAGAGGCTCAGAAGAGACTCTCCCTAGTCTGGGGGCCGGGGAGAGAAGTACTTTCAGACTTGCCAGGTTCTGTTAATGCAACCTTACAATAAAGTAGAATTAGCTCATCTGGTCATGTTTCCTGTTTGGTCCACCTGGGAAGGCTGACTGTGTGAAAGCAGCTCAGGCAGTGTGTTCAAGAGCTAAGCCAATTTACTTCCGGCTCAGCCGGAAATGTTTGAAATGTTTGAAATCCCAGTAAAAGTAGCCTTTTATTTGAAACATTGTACCTTTGTACACCTGAACAAATGAACTGTCTACATTTGCTGGAACACCTGCCTTGCCCTGCCTCCCAGCTTCAGGTGCCCTAGCAGGGCTTTCAAAGGGAAAGTGGTTTGATGGCTTTGCAGCTCCTCCTCCTAGCAACACTAAAATGTTATATGTTTGTTTGTTTTTCATGCAACCAGACAAAAATGTGCATAATCATAAATGGGGAATGGGTGGGAATGAAACATTATTTTTTAGATCCCTTTTGCATGGAACTGGGCCTGGGGATGGGTGGGTGGGAGAGAAATAAATTTTATTTCAGCAGAACTTGGAGCAGCTGGGGCGAAGCCTTGATGGCTACTCCTTGTTCTCAGAGCTGTAAGATTGTACTTTTGCTTTCTGTGATTGGGGAAAATGACCCTAATCCAACCTCTTAACTTCTACACCAGATTGTCTCTTTATTAAGCAGAGGAAACTTCACTCTTGTCTAACTCCTTCATTTCTCTAAGGGTGGCTAGAAGCCTTCTGGGAACTCAAGGGCCTTGGGGGATGGGGTGTGGGGGAATGTCTTTGGCCTTAGCGGCAGCGTTGACCATACCAACTTTATTACGGTGCTTGATCAGCAGCGCCAGATCAATTTGTGCAGGAAGAAATTCTCTGCCTAGAGAACTGAATTACCCTAAATAATAGATGTTGGATATTCCCATATTAAACATTGCTTATTTTCAACAGTATTTTGGCTGTTATTGATGTTTTGATCCCAGTGGTACATAAGCTTTAAGCACCCACAAGGTTTTGTTTTTGTCATCCTGTTTTTTAAAAAATACTCAAGAAATGGCCTTTTAAACAAGTGAGTTAAGTGGACAAGATGTATGCCACCTATCACTGTTAAGATGGATAGAGAGAACCATAAATAAAAACACTTGACATTTCAAAGGGGGGAAAATAAACTCCATAAATGGCAGGCTGTATTGATCAGTGATAATGAAATATCAGCTAAATCCACAGAGTGCCTGAAGTTTTCCTCCTCTGTTTTGATCATGTTCAAATGTTAAACTTAATCCTTAAACCTATAAATGGGAATCAGGCCAAAAAGACTCAGGGAGATGAGATTTCAGGAAAGAGCTGCTGATGTTCAATTCAAATGTCAGTCTGAAAATAATGCAGAGATTCTCATGTGGCTCTATTATTATATAATATTAGAAATCAATGGATATGCTTGGTACCTATTCATTTAATGAATGTTTAGGAGTGAATTTAATATATTTCTGTAGGCAACAGACAGATCTCAGCTAATTCTAATAAAGTTATTGCATCTGTGTGCTGTTTCTCTTTGTTTACAACGTTAGGGGCAAGGATTAAAAATAATTCAGCCAAGATCCTGCTGGAAGCAAATATGAGCAGTTTGTTCTCAGCAGATCCCTAAGAAGATGAATCCTAGCAGCCAGAATTTGTCCCCCTGCCTCCCAATTCCTTGGTGGGACAGAGCAGGGTTGCACTTAATTTCTAAAACACGTGAGATGGTGAAGAGGCTCTCTATCTTCCTTTACTTTTAAAAAACCAAAAGGGAAGACTCTGATCTGCAAAAGCCGGATGCTTTTGGAAATCTGTCAGTCTTTGATATAAATTAAACGAAGTTGGAAGAGACCTCTTGGCTATCTCATATATTTTAAAAAGTAAACACAACCCCTGCCCAGCTGCCTCCCCAGGCTGCTTTAAAGAATTTTGTTATGGATTGTTTAATTAAAAATTCAGTAGGAAAATTTGCTGGACTGAAAATCGAACCCGGAAAGCATACAGATAAATAGATCCTAGCTTGGTTTATTTATCTCATGTCAAAAAGCTCCTTGCCTTTCCTGGGCTGCATGCCAATGGGACTGTATGCCACTGGGGCATCTGTAGGGAGGGCCAAAAAGTCAAGATGGTGGCCCTCTGGGGTGGGGCTTTGATGCCACAGACGTAGCTGCCATCTTGACTTTTTGCTGATGCCCTTGATGTCAAATGGTTACCCAAGCCAGGATGGCCCTGCCTTCTAACAAGTAGCAAATTCTAGTTATTAAATTCTAAGGAAATTGTAGGCCTACGTTGAGCTTCTGATAATGTGAAGATTTACACTGAATCAATTTATGAACTGATTAGTCAATTAAAAGTGTGGCATTTAATCAACAAAAAAGTCTACAGCCAGTGGACAGTTCTAATAAATGCCAGAAAATGGCAGAGAATCACAATAAATTTCCATTAACATTCCACGGAGCCTTCATTTTCGTTGGCAGAAATCGTTAACTTAATGAACATATGTGCCAACTTAGGTAGTAATCTTTAATAGAATTTCTGGCGCAAGGTGTGCATTTTAGATACAGAGCAAGCATTAAAAGGAGCCCTTTTTTAAAGGCAGAAAGGATGGCTTCCACTGCAGCTGTGCAAAAATTGCACGCGGTGGCCGATTTCTGTCATCCAGAAGGAGAATTTCTGATTTAAATGAGATTCTCTGTCTTGCCCACTTGGGAAGTGGTCTACAGCATGAATCACATTGTAATACAGAATAAACGGGGGCGGACCACCTGCCCCCTCCCCCAATTGTATTCAGCCAGGCATCGCTGCCACTTGCAATTACAAAGGACAAGTGCAAAAAACTGGCTGTGGGGAAGCCATGACCTGCGTGGTGCAGCTCATTTTGCCCGGCACTTATTCAATGTGCAACTGCCCTATACTTTGTGTCAGTGCTGTGATCTGCTAGCCAGTTACAAAGTCACACCTTCATTACATCCTCTGTTACCAGCATCAAGTAGCTTGTCACATCTATTGATTGTACTCAAAGGGGAATTTACATGGATCTGTTTCGACTGGCCCTAGGAAAAAGAAAAAAGGGAAGCCAATCCGATATTCCTTTACGAGGAGCCATCAGCTTTCTTCTGAGGACCTCAGGAGATGCCACAAACTGTCTGCTGGGACGCAACGCTCTGTCAGCAAATATGCCACCACTTATCAAAATCTAAGCTGGTTTTTGCTTTCACCAAAATGTCAAGGTGTCACTCTCTTCCCTGCCGTTTGCTAAATTATTTGTGAAGTTGCTTAAGGCGACCGAAGGTCAAGGAAGTTATTACAGGGGGTGGTCTTTGTCTTTCCGACCTGCCTTCAGCAATATCGAAAATCAAAGAGTTTCACAATGTTTGAGCAGCAGCAATGCAGAGTTTCAAGCAAAGCTGACTGCTGTTGCTATTATTTCCTGGAATTTACGAGTCCAGTTCTGGATTAAATGAGGAAACCCTGCTTTGTTCACTCTAGGCCAGTGAACATGCTGGCTGGGGAATTCTGGGAGTTGAAGTCCACACATCTTCAAGTTGCCAAGGTTGAGAAACACTGCAATAGAGAATAAAGCCATACTCTCATCTTTGTGATGGTCCTTCCAATATTTGAAGACTGTTGGGATGCCTCCTTTTAACCTTGTCTTTTTTATCCAGTTCCTCCGAGCTAAATGTTGGCTGACACAGCCTACAAATACCATTTTTTGGCTAGAAGAAACTCGGCTGTTGATTGGCTGCCCAATATGGATCAGGTGACTTCTTGACAGCCCACCTGCTGCATTTTGGAGAAATTTTTATAGGTGGAATACAGTATGTATGTAGGCTCTGTGTTTTTAGAGTTCAGTTATTTCTCTAAAGGTCCACACCCTTCCTAGCCTATACCTAACAATTAATGAACTGTTTTTCTTAGTAACCAAAAAAACCCACAAAAAACCTCTTTATATGGCCCCAAACTTGCTGTCATTTAAGAAAGCCCTAAAAATATGGCTTTTTCAGCAGGCCTTGGGACAAGGCAATTTGTAACCCTGCATTAATATTTAGATATTTTCCTTCCCCCATATGGTATAGTTTTGTTTCCAGTTACTCTTCTTTTACTGTATTTTTATGTTTTATGTATTGTATGTCGCCTAGAATTGCTTCAGCAAGTGAGTTGGCTTGTAAATTGAGTGAAGGAAAAAAATAATAAATCCATATCAGCTATTGCCACATTTCAGCCAAGAAAAGGGATGGGCAGGTAAGAAGAGAGACACCACCTCTTCCTTGCCCAGCAACAGGGCCATAAGTGTCTTCTTGTTAAGTACCATAATACAAAAGAAACTAGATTCTCTTGGTGCAGGCCCAGATTGCTAAGTCTTCTTAAAAAGTCGGAAAGCATGGACTTAAGAAGGCGGAAATTGCATTTCAGCTGAGAGTGGTAAAGGAGTCCAGAGAAGGATTTTATTTACTCCCTTTTTATTAGCAAGTCCGGAGGAAAATCATTTCTGGAAAGCTGATAGCAAAGATCATCAAAGTTATACAGCACATCCCAAAGGAACAACTTACAATCCAAGGGATGTGCAATATGTAAGTCCAAAATGGGAGGGGGATCCTCAAAGTCCCCCAAAACATAAAAAGGGGAGAATGCCAGCTTCTTTAGTATTGTCATTATATCACTGCCCCACCTCCTGTGAAATGGAGAATTTGCTGACCTGTGTTACCGAAGATGGGATACAATCATTTTCCTCAATGGAGTAAGGTAAAAAAAATATTTGTTAGAGGATGTCCAACGCTTCAAGGACATCAGACATTTTCAAAGCTGCCTCTGATATGGTATCTGCTACCCTCAAATGTATTTTTATCCCCTTGAGCATATGCAGAGTTTTGTTTGGGGCTTAGGTTGCGCTTTCTTGAAAACTAGCTAAGGATGGACCATGATACAAGAGAAGAAAAGATTTCTCTTGGTATTTCAGTGTTGGCTGAAACCAATAATTCAGTGTCATGGTCATGATATAGTGAGGTAGGAGGCATGAAATATCTACAGAAGATCCTTTGTTCAGCTATTTTTTTTCTGCACCCAGTAACTTGGGTTGTCAGCAGAAGGCATAAAACAAATTTTAGATTCTAAATAAGGCATCTTTATGTAAGATACTAATACATCTCTTGAATGAAAGATGGATGAAAACTGAACTGAGTTCTGTTGTAGAATTTTTTTTTAAGTGCTTTAGCTCATAATCTTGATGGATGATGCTAATGAAGTTGATTTACTATCTAGATGGGAAGAGTGATTATTAGAACTGCGTTCAACAACAAAATTGTTAGTTGACAGGATTTGGGGAGTCGTTTTTTTCTTGACTTGACCCTAATTCTAACCTGTCCAGTAGATCATCTTTAATTTATGGGTTGCTGCACAAATTGTGTATAATATTTTAAGCATTTCCCTTAAAGTAGTGGTAGCTGAAGGTTTTCGAAAACTGTGCATCAAAAATATGCAAGGAAAAGGAGCACATATACCAGTTTGTGAGCCAAATTGGTTGAATATTTGGCAACCAACATGGGCTTGCTGTTATTTGATTTTACACACGAATCATGCTAAACCAAGATTTTTCTAATCATAATGTATTAGAATCATGGATACAAGCCAGTTTTCCTTATAATTGTAAGCCATAATAGGTGAATTTGTACAACCTGCTGAGCCATACAACATACTGCATAGCAAGTCTGGCTGGGGAATTCTGGGATTTGAAGTTCACATACCTTATTATTGTTGAGGTTGAAAAACACTGCTGTAGAGATTGGAATCTCTTGCAACTGATTAACTGGACCCACTTGTCCAGAAAGCTATTTCTTTGGCTTACCTATGACAGAGGAAGAGACTTCCTGTTCTCCTGATCTTCTCTTCTGCTTCAATCTATGGAGAAGATGCTGCTTCTTCACTGAGCACTGATGGGGCTATTGGCTACAGCATTCTGCTTTAGTCTTGAATAAAACTCTACAATTGTGGTATTTTGGATGCATCCAGGTGGCATGGAGTCTTCTGTTTAAGTCAAGAGAATTAATTAGGCATTATCTGCCGGTGTCAATTTATTTACCCATTCCTGTGTGCTCAACTGAAGCATATTTAGAAATAAACAAAAATGTTAATATTCCGTAAGATTTACATACTTTCTCCTCGGAAGTAAAGAGGCAGTATAAAAATCTGTTCCATCTGGAGCTTCCTTAACTGCTCATGGGAGTTACAAAACCATAGCAATTCATTGGGATTTACAATTTCTGCCTCATTTTTCATTACGATTATATTGCATCCCCTGAAAAAGTTTGGCAAAATGAGAGCTTCCCTCCAAGGAGGGCCTATCATTGACAGCAGGGCCAGGATTCACAAAAGCCACTCCCATTCCTTTTTTACTTTAGGCAGAAATGGCTGGATAAACGTAGCACTTTTATTTTGCAAAGGGGTAGACGATGGCACAATTTAATGCCAGGGAAAGCCATTTAACTTCTGCCAGGTAAAACTCAGAATCCTTTTAAGTTCTAATTTGAGGGGGGTTGATGAGAGTTCAAAGCAGCTTTATCCAGGCCTCGAAATCTACCCGCTAAATGGAACGGCTAAAAAATATAGTTCTAAGATTATTGTTTGATGTGTAAAAAAACCAGGCCACCTTCAAAGACAGAGACAGGCCTGGAGTCATTCCTTTTCTTCTTTGAGAGGACAAATGTTATTCCTCAGGTCGAGATCCTTTCCTTTGGTTCGGTTCAAAAATCCCTGGTTCTCTGCCTTTCCGCACTACTGTCTCCCTGCAAACCACCACCCTGTCAGAAGCTCTTTCAAGAAAGTAGGGCAAGAGCAGGTAAACGCAGGAATTTTGCAGCGTGAAGCTTCCGTGTCTCACCTGTATGAGCTCAAGACTGCATTTACGTCATGCTTCAGTGCTTTTGAAGGCACTGCCAGGCAAAACAATGAGAGGGGTGGGAATTGCAAACAAGCAGCCGATCAGTTCTGGTGTTCTAGAGGATGTCTTCTAGGCAGAGACAGCCTGCTACTTCCAGCTGATCAAGCTGCCTGTAAAGACAGAGCGATCCTCAGCAGCTGAAAGCTGTCTCTACAGGAGGATTCCTCAGATCTGTATTTCCTGAATTAATGCAGACTGACCCATTATCAGGCTAGGAAGCGCATCTAAATGTATCATTCCAGTGGTTTGAGGTACGTCGAATGCCTAGTTCTAAACATTTTAAGGGTGCCTATTGGCCTAAATTGGCTGGACATCACATTATGCCAACATGCAGCTTGCTTTGGTCCACTTTAGGGCGATGTGTTATATTTGCCTATGATTTACGGCTGAGTGTGATGTGGGGACAGCCAATTATGGCCTAATGAACAAACCATGGTTTGCTTACCCATGGTTTTGTGAGTAAATCACAACTGGTGGGGTTCACAACATGCTATGTGCCCTACACCTTCTCCAAAATGTTTTCCCAACAAAAATCTTTCATAATGCTGCTTTTCCACTTGTAGAAAAAAAGGACAATCCCAAGGAAAGTTGCTATCAAGTTTGATGAGAAGAATTGGATCAGAAAACCATACTGCAGGGAAGGAATTAAGCATCCTTTCCTCCCACTGCTGCAAAGTCAAGTTTGCACACCCACACCAGACCCATATTATCAAAAACTTACGTGTCTCATCTACTTTGGCCCTGAAATCTGTAGGACTTAATTCTGAAGAAGAATGGACAGCATTGGCTTTAAACAGATGTAAATGATAAAATATCTGTTAAATGTCTTTCTTAGTCTTTTGGAAGCTATTCATCCAATGAAGATGATGATTTAACGAAACTTGTTTAAATGTTTATATTTTCTTGTCTTTTAGATTTGTTGGCTTTATTGGTGATAGTTGATAGGTGGTAGTTTTATGTGAAAGTGATGCTTCTGTGTTTTTATTTTCTGTCAATTGACTTAGTTTCCTCCTGGAAGAGTGCTACAGAAGTACTAATATCAACAACAATAACAATAATAACAATTAATACAAGGCTACTACCCAGCACTGTGAAGTAGTTGGATGGTCAACTTCATAATAACTGGGAAAGTTATACATTGTTATGCAGGATTTCATAGCTTGGGAGATAACCTAGTTTACAGTTTTTAGATTAGAGTTCCAATACATAGGGACTCAATTCTTTCATAAGATAGTGCAGAAGGGATAAAAATTAATCAGAAGATTAATAATTTAGTGGGTATTTCTTGCCCCCACCCCACTTTACTTTTTATTAGCTCTGGAGGGGGGGTTGCTTCTGATAATACCCCTTAATATTGATGGGTAAAGAAATAGTTAGGACACAAATTCCATACCGAATCAAGCTAACTCCTAATGCTTCATGGGATTTCTCTCTGTGTACAGTATCTCTCCTCTCTTTCTCTCTTTGTATGGTATTACTCCACAGAGAGATCTTTTACAGCTTCACGGCACCCAGGGTTGGATACATCATTCCAATCCATCAAATTGATTCTTTATGATGCAGAATAGAGGAGGGATCACCTGGTGTCCTACTTTCATTTCTATTCTGCTATTGCTATGTACATAAAAGGGTTAAAGTTGGAACAACCAAAGGCCACTCTCTTTGAGGCCATCCATGCTAATTATTCACAATATTGTTTCCAGTGATTCAAAAGTTCTGTGCCTTCTGATAGAGAGGATATAATTTATTGCCTGTTGTTTATGTGCCTCTCTCCTTACTCTTGTTTGCCTTTTCTCCTGTTTTTACCATTTAACTGTTTTTATGTTTGCTGATATATAAACATCAAGGTATACAGTATATTTTTGCTGGCTGAATTGAATGGTATGTGTGCTTGCTCTGATCTGGATAAGGGACTGACTGGGAGTGTGCAGGGTGCAAGCTAAACTGGAAATTACCGATAGGGATTTTCCAACATGCAAAAATTTAATCAAGTGATTTTTTTTTTCATGGCATGGAAATTATATCAGGAGAAAAGATTCCCTTGCTAAGTTTCTGGATGTTAAGCACTTGAATTAGGGATTTTACCAGGACATCTCAAAAATCACTTCCTGTTCTGCGTGTACATCCTAAAGAACTAGAATTATTTTATATATATATATATATATATATATATATGATCAGCATCAATTATACAAGCTCATATCTGGTAGAGACGAAGTGAAACATCCACATTCAACAGAATTTCACTTAAGAGCCCACTGGAATTGGGCGGCTTATAAATTCAGAAGGAGGAGGAGGAGGAGAAGAAGAACAAGAAGAAGAACAAGAAGAGGGAGAAGAAGAAGGAGGAGGAGGAGGAGGAGGAGGCGGAGGCGGCGGCAGCTTTGTGGAATGGCCAAAGTTAATGTATTATTTTATAAATTCAACGTTCAGGGAAAAGTGGTTAAAGTGAGTATGGCTCTTGAGCTATTTTACACAACTGCATATTCTCCCCTTCTTCAAATTATAATAAAGAATGGCAATAAGTGTAACTATAACCTGCAATCCAAGGCTTGACTATTTAGCTAAAATCAACATTTGAAATTGCCTCAATTCTTTCCCAATTTTTCTATCCTTTTGCTTCTCCTGCAGTCAACTCTGCTCCCCTCTAAGCATTTTGTCCCTTCATACCAAGCCATCTACCTTTTCTACCTACTGGGACCATTTGTCATCAGCTTGTTCCTGAGAACTGCTCCTCTCTCTTGTCCCATCCACACTGAGACCTTCCCTTCCCTTCCCCCAAATTGGAAAGGTTATATTTTGTGCTATCACACCTTGCTCAGCCAGTCATTGTGACCCATGAATATTTATACCTGTATCAATCCAAATCTAAATCCAAACCCAAATCTAAATCTTTGAACACTTAAAAATGCAGTGTTAACCTTTGCAGACAAATTTCTGCCCAATTATGTATCATCTTTCTAAACTCATTCTTTTTAGCCATCAGCCACAAACTACTTTATATATTCAATTTATTCCAATCAGAAAATTAGGCATATCAGATTGCCACTGGTAAGATTTTTATTAATTTAATTTGGAGTAGGTTATGTCCCTTGTTCTTTTTTTAACATTCCTATCAGGAGAGAGTGGTTTTTCTTTTTTTAATTGTCAAGCAAATTATAGCTACAAAATTTGCTTGAGGATTTTTCCAGTCAGTTTTGTTCAGCCCTGGATGCTCCATTGTGTTCAGAAGCTTTGTTAAAGCAGTGACATGGCCGGGTGGATAAAGGAGAAGTAATTTTGTTTTCCCGAGTGCCTTTAAATCTTTTCCTTCACTTTGCCTACGTTTTATATTTTCTGGTTCCTTGAGTTTCTCAGCAGACAGATGTTTCCTAACTTTTTTCTTTGTTTTCTTGCCTTAAGTCTCTCCATACCTGTTGTACAATACACTTTCCTAACCACAATATAATGACCTTTTATTCTATGTTTGCTAAACTTTCATTGTGAAATCAACTGTTTTTTCTTGTATCTTCCCTCTTGACATAAACAATTAAATCCTGATAGGGCACATTCTCCTTTGTCGGTTATACTGCTGTTCTATTTAATTTGTTGAGTTGTTATTATAAGCTTTTAAAAATTGCATAGAAGAGGAAAAATCCAGGAGTGAAACTTAAGTAGAAGGTGTGGACAGATGCAAGAGCTGAAATGGTTTTTTCTGTTCAGTGAGCTATTAAAAGTATAGAAGTTCATCACTGTAACACAGAATGCATATGTTTTTAAAGAGAACACATTCTCCTGGGTCTTTATGAGACTTCTCTGCATCTGTTTCCATCCTTTGCTTCTAAACAATGCTTAAAAGTTCAGGGGCACTGGGCAGTTGTTCCTCCTAGAAAAGCATTGGGGCTTCTACACCTTTAAGATTTGGGGAAGGGGGGATTTCAGTAAAGGTTGTGTTTCTCACCCCACATGACAAGGAAGTCATCATTTTTTTCCTGCCTCTATACTGGGTTTGAGTCCTAATAAGGAAAAACAGTAGAGTCTTCTTCAAGTCAAGCTTGGCTTCTGGTGACTTCTTGACAACAACATGGATGTGGTTCACTGCTGACTTCTGCAAGGCTGTTTCCAGCTTCTCGGCCCAGCCTACAGTCCTGAAATCCCATGGTGTCCAGTCTAAGGACTACCCTACATACTAGGTCCAAACCTGCTTACTTTCAAGTCTAGACAAGCTCAGCCAGATGTACCACCTGTTGTGACCCATTTTTAATAGTTCTGTGCAAAGCACTACTGTGCAAGTGGGTGGGGACAATTCCCGTGGAAGTCTCTTCTGGGCATGCTCAGAAGATTGGGACTCCAAAGCTGTCACACCCAGTCTTGAGAGACACATGGCTGCTTTGAGACCCACAGCAGGTTTGGAGGTATGCTTCACCCATTTTACTAAGTGTGTCCCTGAAGGCTTTGTGTTCTGCAAATGTCTAAGCTCCATCAACAAGAGTGGGACTTGATTTCAAGTTAGGATGGAAAAATCTGTTGGTTTTGCTTCCTCTCACATGCAGTTTGCTTTCTTATCTCAAATTCTTTCCCATCTTCTCATGAAGAAACTTGTAAATATGGGCAAGTTCTTTTTACAAAAAATATTGTTAAACACAGTTCTTCTCCAGATTTGATAGGTGTGGCTATTCCCAGTAAGGGGAAGATTCCATACCACATTGGACTTGCAAATAATATGAATAAGGAGTAAGGTTAATAAGGAGGGAGTCAGCTTGGTGCAGTGGTTAGAGGCACCAAGCTAGAAACAGGGAGACCATGAGTTCTAGTCCTGCCTTACACACAAAACCAGGTGGGTGATCTTGGGCCAGTCACTCTCTCTCAGCCCTGGGAAGCAAGCAAGGGCAAACCACTCGTGAAAATCTTGCCAAAAAAACTGCAGGGACTTGTCCAGGTAGTCCTCAGGAATAAAGACTTACTCAAGGGCAATTAATAATAATAATAGTAATAGTAATAAGAGAAAGAAGGTAGCGATCCAAACAAGGATTTTTGAATAAATGGGCATCAAACCAGGCTTTTCAGTTATTTAAAGTCTCTTTTTTGAATAAGCAAATCTTTGATTTCTCAGATTTTTGATCTCTCTTAATGAAGAAATATGCAAAAGATGATCAGGTGCTCCTGAGTAAACATTATTAGACATTTAGGGGAGGGAAAAATGGCAGTTGCAGTATATATGTGTGTAAGTATATGGGTGGGTGAGTTATCTGGACTACACACTCTTACATACAAATAAATCCCATTAGTTATGGTAGAACTTGTTATAAGTCAGCATGTTTAAAATTAAGAGCAGGAAGCATTCAGGCTGGGTCTTGAGGACTGAAACATTCCTCTTTTGAGTCCCAAGAATTATTTCTTGGACAGTTGGTTTGCTTTTAAGAAAAAAAGAAGGGAGAAGAGACTAACTTAGCTAGCAACTGGGCTGTCCATGGGGGTGTTTGCAGGGGTGTCCAAAAAGTCAAGATGGCCCCTCCCCATCAAAACCCTGCTTCTTTTTATGTGCCTCATGACGCAATGTTTATATAAAAAGGGCAGGGCTTGATCACACAGCAGCAGCTGCCATCTTGATTCTGTTGACACCTCCCCCCCCCCCCCGCCATGGATGACCCTGGCTGGAAAAAAACTGGAAAGTTTCCACACTGTTTGGATGCTCTTGAGTTGGATGGATAAAGATGTTGCCTATTTCTAAAGCATTCCTCTTAATAAGACATGAAGGTGTATTGTATATATACAATATACAGAGCAGTGTTTCTCAACTGTGGCAATTTTAAGATAGGTGGACTTCAACTCCCAGAATTCCCCAGCCAGCCATGCTGGCTGGGGAATTCTGGGAGTTGAAGTCCACCTATCTTAAAGTTGCCACGGTTGAGAAACACTGATATAGAGATATAACTTTGTTTTATTCCAACGTCTCCGATCCCTTTGGACTAATCCTTGTGATGAAAAGGGGGACGTGGGGTCCTACACCAAGAAGGTGCCCGATTAGGCAAGGCTGCCATAAACCGGCATTTCTGGGAAGAGGAAGACATGGCAGTCCTACAGCATTTCACTTCTCATCATTCTTTCTCATCTCCCCCATCCTGGCAGCTCGGACGAAGAGTTCTGCAGATCCCGAAAGCTTGCACACTTTTTTTCTGCTTCACTGGGGGGGCTCATCAGAAAGGATCGCCGGGCCCTTAGCTTTTGGATGGACGGGGCACCTGTCCTAACGCTACCGGTCGGGGCGCGTGGAGGCGCCTCGCAGCGCTCCGCGAAGAAAGAGCCTCCGCGATCGCGTTTGCTCGCTGAGTAGATTCTCCGAACTCAGCGGATCCCACTCTCCCCCGATCTACCCCCCTCCCCCAAGAAAAACGCATCGCATCGGCCCCGGGGATAACAATAACCCTGCCCCGCCAAATCTGCGGGCAGCCCGGCGGCGAGGTTCCTTCCCTGCCGATTTCCTTTTCCCGCCGCCGGCGCAGCGCGGCCCCTCCTGGCCTCCTCTTGCCGCCAGGTGCTGGGCAGAGCCGTCAGCCCAAATGGGAGCTGAGTTTGCAAGCTGACAAGGGAGGGATGGAGGGCGGCAGGAGGGAAGGGGGTCTCGGCGGGGGAGGGGGGAGGTCCCCGCCGCTGATGTCACGGGCAGCTGAGAGCTGTGATTGGACCTAATTAGACTTCGGGGTAGCAAATAGGGGTGCTGGCTGCATGATTGGCTTCAAAGTGGCTGCTGGGGCCAAACAACTATCAAAGGTGCAAAAAAAAAGGAAGGAAGGGAAGGAAGGAAGGAAGGAGAACGACAAGAAAGAAAGAAAGAAAGAAAGAAAGAAAGAAAGAAAGAAAGAAAGAAAGAAAGAAAGAAAGAAAGAAAGAAAGAAAGAAAGAAAGAAAGAAAGAGACAGCGCCGCCGGGCATTGCCAGTCCCGAAGAAAGCAAGTCGAGGGAAAGAGCGCGCGGACCGAAGGGAAAGCAGCGCGGAGGAACCCCGGCGGGCGGACTGGGGCGTCCTGATATTCCCAAGCCCCCTCGCCGCTGCTCCCACTTGTCTCTCCGGGATCGGCGGCGGCGGCGGCGCTCGGCCAGAGCATCCGCGCACCAGCCACGCGCGCCGCGCACCGCCGGTGGCAGCAGCCTGGCTCTTCGCGGCGGGAAAGCAGCCGGAGCGGCGAGGCAGGAGAGGGAGGGGGCGTTCCGCCAGTCCAGCCGGCCCCGGCCGCGTCGCTGCCCCCCACGCTGCTCTTGTTTACCGGGCGGGAGCCATGACCTCGGTGCTGGAGAGCAGCCGAGCCTCGGGAGCAGCCGCCGGCCAACTGAAAGGGAAGTCCAAGCGGAGGCGGCGGCGGCGTTCCAAGAGGAAAGGTACGCGCGGCGTCTTTCTGTGCGGCTCTCCCGCCCCCTCCCCTCCCGCCCGCGCCCCTCTTGGACTTCTTTGCAAGGGGGCCGCTGGCCACGGTCGTCGACATCTTGGGGAGAAGGACGCGGCTGTGGGGCGCCCATCCGAGCCTCCCTCAGACGTGGCCTCGACGAAGCAGGGCAGTGAGGGAGACGCGGGCTTCGGAACGCGCCTCTCCCTTGCGGTGCTAGCCAGGCAGGCAACCTCTGGAACCCGGAGCCCCCCCTCCGTTCACAGGACAGATGCCTCAGGAAAGTCTAGAGACCCAAGGGGGAGGGGAAATCAACCTTCCCGCTTCCCCACCCTCCAGGTGTCAGAGAAGTGGAAGTCTTCTCCTTCCTCTTCCTCCTCCTCCTCTTCTTCCTCTTCTTCCAGAGGGAAAATCCACATGATTCACAAAGGTGGAGGGGAAGAGCTGAAGTAGCCCAGGGTTGGGGACGTTTCTCGGGTTTTTCATCTCCCCTTCAAAAACCAAATAAACCACGTTGCTGGGGGCGGGGGGGGGGGAGCCCCTAGTTTTGTTGCAGCCTCCGCTCCACATGAGCATTTCTGTTCCAAGGGGAAAAGGTAAAATCAAAAGCAAGGGTGTGCAGAATTTTGCCCCATCCCATCCTATCCTTCGGGAGCACCTTTTGGCTGCAATTCTGGAAGGGAGGCAGAAACAGGAGGGAGGAAAGGAGGAAACTTGTATGCTTCTGCTAAGCTGTGGTTAATATGCCCAGTGATGATGGTGGTTGGGTTTGTTGCATTCAAAGTTAAGGAGTGCATGAAAGCGCCTGTTCTTTTAAGGAGACCAAGATTCTATAAATGATACTGGAGTCATTCTCCTAATCTAGGGGGAAAATTGAAAAAACGAGAGTGGCGCAGAACACCGAACGACAGGCTGAGATTTAACACTTTCCCCAAGCTGACCTTTTCCCTCCTGAAGATGTGAGACAGTGCCAGTGGGTTGCTAATGCTGTGTCTCCACAGTTACCGTTTTAAGAGGTGGTGAAATAGTTGAAATTCAGATAAGTATGACAAGTACAAAATAAGACAGAACCTCACTCAGGGAAATGAGTTGTGCTGCAAGAATGCTTAGCTCAAAGTCTCTTAATCAGAGCAGTACATGCCACACTGTCTGTAGTTGTCATCGCTACAGGAGCTTTTGATAAGTTTCTGTCACATCAGTCACTTTGGGACTGATTTATTTATTAGTTTTTTTGCAGATGGGAAGATGGAAATGTATCTTCCGTCTTTGGGAAATGAAGTAGTTGGATTGTTAGAGGCCTAAAAAATTGTTTGCATAAGTGAAAGTTTCATTTTTACTTGTCTTGCAATCCGCAGTAGGTATGCCTGGATATGTTTGGGGAAGATTTAGAAAACAGCTAATCTGCTTTAACCTGTTTGTGTTGTATATAGTATCTTCATTGGTTATGAACTTTCCCCAGCAAGTTTTCCAAGGAACAAATAAAACCTAAATGTGGCCATAAGGAAAAGGGATGAATAAGACAATATTGTGCATATCATTTTTCTTTACTCCATTTACTTAAATGTACAAAAAATAATAATAATCCTAGAGGGGTCTCAAATACCAGATACAGTTCCTGTAGTGTAGGAGAAAAATTGGTGTAAATTCCAATACTGTAATGACATTGGATAGTGACATTCCTTTCTCTCCCTAATCCCATCAAAATTACACACAGATAAATTTAGCCTTTCATGTTCTCCCAGGATTTTAGATTCTACCTGTAATTTTGTCATGCAGAGTTTGTATAAATACTATCAGCTTTCTATGACTTTGAAAGTTAATGGCATTCTACATTTATCTTTCGAAATACAGAAAATAAATTTACCTTTTGAAATATATTGATTTCAACCAGGATCCTAGCGATGAGAATGCTTTGCGTGTGCATTCCACCAGTTGCTGTTTCTAAGTTGATAAGTTTGGGGGAACAAAAGCCATGAAGAAAATTAATCAACTTCTGATGGTCCGTTCTGCATTTCTCTGAGTATGACCTGAAGGCAAATAAATAAATGAAAGAAAAATTCTGAAAAGAAGAGGTTTGACAAGTCCTGCTTCAAGAATAGTGGCATCGACAGCTATATTAGAGAATACCACTTTGTCACACATTTTAAAAGAATGATATAAACACGTCAGAACTTAAAGGAGTCGTGTGTGTGTATGTATGTGAACATGTGTGTGTGTACCTTCCCCTCCTCCTTTACAGCCTTCTGAGATTTATGCTAGCAATATCTGTTTAGACAATCAGCTCTTCTCCTGAAAAACCATAGAAAGTATCCATGCATTAAAAAAAAAAAAACCCACACCAAATATATTCTCATGGCAAAACATGTATCTTAAAAAATACCTGATATTCAACTTGTTGATATAGTAGTTTGATAAAAGTGAACATCAGTCTTCATAAATGCCATGTTCTCAGTTAAGGGGCTAAACAGATCTCAGATTTTAAAAAATGGTATATTTAGCAATAGTTTTATAAATGATAAGTGAAAGCAGGGATCTCTATCGGCTGCAGAAGTGAATTAAATCTTAAAGCACTAAAATGAAATCCCCAGATGTTGCTGTATGTTACATAGTGTTTCCTAACCACTTTGGGAAATCTTATTAAAATGTTGGTAATGTTCCTCTAGAGTATATTTCATTGCCTTCAGCAGATCAACTCTGCTCTTAAAGTCTTTGTGTATGCTTACAGACATATTTCTCCGTCAACTTAATTCACAATCCATAAAATGGTTGGCAGTTCCTTTGATCAATTTAGGTCTGGTTTTGAATACGGTAGAACAAGGTAAAATAAAATGCACATAAAAGCTCATTGTTCAGTTTAAAAAATCATGCATAGTATTTATCTACAAGGAAAACAATATCCTCCCTAAAATGCTTAAGTGACACCCTGGTTTATCTTCTTGCAGAAGTTATGATTTTTCCTAAATCACTAAACTGGAGCTGAAATTGTTGACATCCATTTGATAATACTTAGAAAGAACCTTGGTATTGGCATTACTTTGAATAGAATGGATAAACGTCAAGCTCTATTTGAAATGATAACAGACTCCTAATTCTGTGACAAGTTTAATGCAAGATTAATTTATAGTCCAAATTAATATTCTGTTGCATTTTTCTTGGGAGCACGATCCAGTCACCATCTAGAAGTTAAATTCCACTGATTTCAGTGAGCTATAGAAACATACTGATAACTTTGGTTGTATCCTTCTTTCTGTGCTCTGTGCATTCCACATTTAAAAAGTATAAATATTTCAGAGAATATTACATTCAAAACGTTACCTAATGTCCTTTGTGAACCCATGCTGCACGTAAGCTTCTTTCCACTCATATCTAAATTCTAAGATTTCAAAGCAATATCTTTCAAAAGGATTTTCAGTGAGGGAATTTTTTTTAAATAGCTATTGCAAGTACATGGTTTATTTACTGTCATTTCCAGAAAAGAGAACGAATGGTACATTTCCAGTCATAAATAAATAATACAGTTTCTCTAAAATAATTTACAGTAAATTCATGCCAAAATGGTATCATCTATTTGATTATTTTTTTTTCTGTAGCATTTATTTTAATGTCCATCTGTACCATGATGTAGGAAAATAAAGTTGATGAAGAATTTTGTATTTTAGTATGTAATTTGGTTTGATTGTTTTTTAAGCTTATGCTTTTAATCTTATACTGTTAGATAAAAAATTGTAAAACCAAAAAAGACCTTTAAAGTGCACATCGATGGATCTTTTCCTTGTTTTTTTTTCATTTGCTAGCTCATCACCAGCAATTAAGCTAATTCATTATTTGCATATGTGTTTTCTGATGTAAGATTGCAATAAGACAAGTAAACGTACAATGTGAAATGCTACCATACGGAAGAGGATGGGAGGTTATTGTTGATGCAGCAAAAAGAGCCAAATAATCCAGTCAGGTGTGTGTGTATGTGTGACAAATGAGATTACAAAGTGAGGAAATTTTGTGAAAATTAATGAAAATTGTGAGGTTAAGGATGAGATTGTTGAATCCTTGTAGATTACCACTGCATGTTCTCCCCATAATATCAAAGTAATAAATGAGCATGTTCCAGCCTGATCAGGATTCAAGGATAAGTGTACTTTCCCTCAACAGATTGGTGTCATGCTTCAGGATGTTCGTAGCTTATCTTACCTCTTGCCAGCATGAGAGCAAGGATGGGATTTGGAGATAAAATTAAAATGGTTAAAACTTAATCTCCCATCTTATTTTGAGCTTCTCTTCTTCCTCCCTCTGCTCCCTCCCACTTCCTTTCTACCATAACGTCTGATTTCTTGCGATCCATGGTAATAACTGCAATTTGAGATTGCATCAAAGGTGTTAGCTGTGATAGCCGGACTTAAATTTAGAATGAGAGGAAAATTACAGAATTCACAAGTCCACATCAACTTGGTGGGAGAGTATAGTAAACCTCTGTCTTTCTGGTAAAAAGTTCCAAAGAGACAATACCAGAGGTGTGGGGGAGAGCTGTAGACTAAAGCCACAGGAACAGGAAGATGTCCAGGTTTCAGGTTAAAATGTGGAATGAAGGAAATTAGATTATTTAATTGATTTATTTGCATTGTCGTATCTGCTGATCTGTATTTAAAAAACAAAGACACAATTTGATTACATTTTTATTTTTGGTTTCTTTGTTTACGACTATGTAAAGCTTTGGTGTTCTAAGTATTCATATGCAGGAAATGATGATATATATTTCAGATTTATCATTTTACCTGGATCAGCTGAAATCTCCCCCTCAAGTGCGCTCGGGCACAGTTTGCTGGTTGATAGAGATGAATGAAGTATTTAAACATTTGGCAGTGGGGCTGCCTGAGCTGATTCTGACATGTGTGAAATGCTGCATTTTAAAAATGAGTGTTGGTGTGATAATGTTTAATAAAAGATCAAAAGCACCTCCAAAAAAATCTATTCTGTTTTATACCAGCATGTTTTAAGAGAAAGAGCGAGTTTCGGTGTTTTACAATAAGAAATAACACCCCACTCCCTTTTTTCTTATAAGTTGTTTATTTGATTTTATGTTCTGCACAAAAATGGGTCTGTGTGCCATTGGATCTAGAAGGACATTATTCTTAAATATCACATTCAACCTTATAACACAAATGACCTCTGTTTCCAACTGAACATTCATGCTACATACCCTTTGCTTCTGCTGCTGCACACTGAAATCGGTATTGTTATACCAGTGTAGAGAAGAGATCCTGCATATTTGCAAAATTGCTACAGATGATCTAATTCAAAAAACAGGAAAATAATTCAGTCAGATCAAAATATCCTCCCTACAATTATTCAATTATTTAGGATACATGAGGAAGTAGAATTTCCTCCCAGCTTGATAACCAATTATTTCTACAGCCTTCCAGGCTGTTTACAAGTTTGGCATGTTTGTAATCTAATTTAATCTAAATCCATCATTTCATAATGTCTGGAATCCTGTGTTGGTGTGTGTAAGCCTTATGCTTCCTATGAAAGTTGCACGATTCTGTACAAAATCAAAGAGTTGCTTTTCCCTTTTATCTGATTGCTTCCAGTCTGTTTGCTTTGTTTACAAGATCTTGTGAAAAGCAAATTGCAGTGATGGATGAAATATGCCAGTCTGCTAATTTTTCACAGTGGCTCACTAGCATCTTGGTTATTATGCTGCCAAATAATATGCCTTTAGTATGAATATGTGAAATAATTTGGCTGTTTAATGTTGTTTGGCCTTTTTAATGCCAGTGATTCAAAGATTAGTTATTGGAGAGCTGGCTTTGTGTGTGTGTGTATGTGTGTATGTATATATGATTAGATTTCAAAAATGTAATTGGTATGAAGAGCAAAAATTCATCAGCCATTCCCAGTGGATAGCTTAAGCATGCTGGTTGCCTCGAGCAGAAATGCAGCTGAAGTGTTTGGAAGTAGGAACACTTGAATGAAACCCAAGGTGGAAATTGAAGGAGATTTGATAATGGGGCAGGACAGGGCCATGCTTCTCTTTAAAAAAGTTATTGATAAAAATGTCCACAAATTGGGTTCTGAATTGTAACCCAGAAGCCGTGATGACAAAATGATGGAAAGTTGTAAGGCAGGTAAATTGGTAGTAGAGTGGGGATTCACCTTCCCGAGGACAGGAGAACAAAGGAATCACCACTGATAGCGAAATACAGTGATTATATTCTAAAGCTCCCCACTTTCAGCGTATACAGAAGAAGACCTGTCCCATTCAGTACTAATCAGTCGCACTGGACTGAAAGAGTATGAAGCTAGTAAGAGGCATCTTCTGTATCTTTGGAAGATCAGTTTATGAGCCCTAATCTGCAATAGAAAGTACTAAATGAGATAATGAGAGCTTTGTAGATCAGTAAAATGGCACCTTTTACCACTCAAGCCAATACATAACAACACTGCAGATAAATTAGTTAGGATGTGGTGCTTCAGTCAGTGAGCGTGACAAGGCTACCATGCAACCGTCTTGAGACTAGTGAGCCATTATTCCAAGAAGCATTGAGGGTGTTGCACCCAATTAATGTGTGAGAGTTGATTTAGCAAGAAAGTGTGGATCTTGACTATCGCCCAAACAACAGTGTTCATTGTTTTCCAATAAAATTACTATCAGGGAATGGTAGAAGAGACAAATAGGCAATCCGGGTTTGATTACATGTGCTGAGGTTGCAGTTCTGGTGTCCTGTTTCAGCTTTGTCTAGTGGTAGACTTGGAGAACCATATGCATTGATAAAACTTTCCACCCTGTTAGCTGAGCATCTGTGCTTGCCAAAAGCTTCCTGTGTATAAGCAGATTATTGTCATTGTTTTTGCACTTTACTGTCAGATATGGCTGAGTAGCCAGGCATACATCTCAGAGCGGTATTCCTGAAGCAGAGGAAGATGATGACATTTGAAATTTCTAAGGAAGGTACCATCGCCAGGATAATTCTAAATGTCTAAGTCAGTTTTGGACCTGTTTAAATAAAAAATGTAGCAGCTCCTTCCTTGCTGGGCAAATTACTTCTGATTTCAGGAACTGGTACCCAAAGAAAACGGTTGAAAGCTTGGTGGATTTATTTATTTATTATTGAACTTGTTTGCTGCCCAGCTCCCAGCAACTCTGGGTGGCTGGATGTATATAAGCCAAGGGACAGGTGTAACCCTATTATTTATTTATTTGGTTTTTAGACCCCTACAATCATACCACCTGGTATTTCATATTTAATCAGCTCCAAAATGGTTTGTGTTTAACCATTGGCCCTTTACTCTCACCTTGTTCCATGTTCCACAATAACTGATCAAGTGACAGGGTTGGCAGAAAACAAGAGGCAAAATATATTCTGTGTCCCTCAGGTTAGAGCAGCCATGCCATCTGGTCCTTTCCAGATTTGTGGGGACTACAACTCCCAAAATTCTCAGTCTGCAGGGCAGTAGATACTCTAGTCAAGGATTGCAGTCCCAGAAGATGTAAGACCCCTGCTATCAGTGAAGGTTTGATAGTGTCTAGTCCTCTTTTCTATGAAGGGAGCATCTGTACCATAATCTATTTTTTTAATTTATATACTCGGTGAAGATGGCAAACTCTTAACTAAACTAACAATCAGAAAAATGTTTGGAGATTTCAGAAGAGAAGAGCAAATCTGTTGGTTGCACGAAGGTAGATTTCAGACTCAGTAATCTGTTTCAGTATCTTCCAAAAGATAAAGTTTTATTTGTTAAAGAATTCTATTTGTTTCTACAGATATTTATATACTATCCTCCTTCAAAGAATTATGTGTGGTTTACAATTTAACCAAATAATACAGAAACAATGAAAATCATCATTATAAACAACTCCCCCCCCCTGCCATCAAAGCTCCCTAGGTGCTCCAGCCATGCCAAAAAGTCATTCAAATTATATGGTTTTAACTTCCTTTAATTGGTAATAGCATTCTTGTCTTTCCAAGCCCAAATTAAATACTAATCTTGAATTATCAAAGAATTTGAAGCCGATAAGTGATGGAGAAAAAAGTCAAATGTGACAAAGACAATATCTCTCTGCCAGACAAAATGCTGGTTTCAATTTTAGGCTATGTAGATTCACTTCACTTACCTACCCCTTGTATGGTAAGACAAGCTACACGTAGGAATTGTGCCAGGAGATTAAAGGCTGAATTATTGAATAATAGGCTCCCAGAGAGAAAAAGAAAAATGCCTATGATTTTCCCCCCAAGCAAAGGCATTATTCGTTGCAAAATACAACAACCTGATTGGTGTCTAATGTCAGTGCAGTGCAATTTTGCAAGGCTAATTCCTGGCCATCTATACTTATTGAAGATATAATATCCCGAGCTCCCAAAACAAATTGAACAATGGCTGTTGAGCAGAACAAAAAATAAATTAAAAAAAACATGGTTTCTTGATTTTTTAAAAAAATAATGCATATAAGCATTATAGAATATTTAGTTTTGAAACACAGTTACCCATGTGGATATAATTGATTGTTTATGTCCTTCACATGTCCCATGGACGGCTTTTTTTTCCTACTTTCCATCCCAATTAAAATTGATCTCTTTCATTTCTGTGCATTTCTGTAAACATGCGCTGTTGGGCATGCAAAGTACAGTTAAGAACAATAGCTATCAAAATTGGAAATTGCATTAAGGCAACAGCCAGCTGAAGAAATACAGACAGGAGAAGGATCAAAATAATTCAGTTCATGACCTTCAACAGTTCATGTGCTGTTGAAGGATGGAAATGTCCCTGCCCTTCTCTTCCTCTGCTAGTCATCCCCCGCTCTTACGATACTTGGATGAATGGAAACCTGAAAGCAGAAGAGGGAGTGAAAACATTAAGAGTCTGTATCGTTAAACAATGCAGACAGTAATTAGATGACACCTTAACACTTGCTGTTTACATCTTCAAGTTGAAAGGGTAAAGCGGGAATAGATTTCCCTAATGTCATTGACAGAAGATCTTCCTCCAGCTACAAAGCAGGCATATTGATTAATCCATGCCATACCATTTATTTATGCTAAGCATCTGATGTTTGTTTCTGCAATCTGGTCTTTCAAAATCATGATAATATTTGAAAAATTGGCATCAGCCACATGGTTTTTTGAAGCCACATACCAGCCAGGCGACTTAGTTTGTTTTGCTGTCTACAGTTTGCGGAGCAAACATGGCATATTCAAGGACGGCAGATAGTAGTCTTAAAAAAGAATCATGGTGATAATGATTTGTTCTTGGAGCAAGTCCCTTCCCAAAGGGTCATGTTGCATTTTACGGCCAAGGATGATCAATCTCCCTGCATTTTTATTGTGTTGATTCTGTCCTTAAAATGTTATAGGAAAGGAAAGTAAGTGCAACTTGGGATTCTTACATGAATGCACTGTACCCTCTGGGTTTTGATTTTAATTGTTCATTCTCCAGGTAGGTCTTGGGATTGAAGAGTGTGTTGCAAGTAGAAAATATGTGGAAAGGTAGGGAAAAAGTCAGGCATGTCCTTCAAAGAATGGTTAACACATGGTAATAGGATCTTCGGGTATCTCTCCCTCCCCCCCTCTTCCACCCCACTTTCTGAAATCGTGTTCTCTGAATGTAATATATTCAAAGGTGTGAATGATGGCTACAAATGTCATAGTTCCTTTAAATGTTTTGGGGCTCTATTTACAGTATTATTGCTTCTGATCCTCTTCATAATTGAAGTTCTCCAGCTGAGTTACAAAAGAATGCTTTGAGTCAGAGGGATATTGGCTGTGATCACAAATTCTTATGCCTGTATGTGCCATATGAACAGGGCTTCTCTCTTCACTGATAGAGGTGAGGAGCAGGTAACCTTCCAGATATATTGGATTCCAGCTAATGTCAGTCCTGTCCAGCTTGGCCAGGAATCAAGCATCAAGAGAACTGTAATTCAACAACAGCTGAAGTGCTTTGGGAATCTTCTTCCCAGTTGTAATAAGAAGGCTGGTGTAACATAATGTAAGTCTCATTTGGAGTATAAACTCACTAGGTGGCCATAGTGAGCTGCTGTTTGGCTAGCCTACTGCCCCACAGTCTGTACAGTAGGATGATATTAAATTATTGGGGCTGTACTAGGCCTATCAATCCTATAAGTCTATGATGCTTATAAAGCCCGTTATGATGCAAATAGATCCAATCTGTCCAGTCTGCTTATCATGAATAAGAATTTGAGGGCTTCCCCTCATGCGTGTGATTCAGAGGGGGCAGAGGACAATATTTTCCTGTCATTGCTCCATCCCCTGGAACAGTGTCTCCCCAGAGATATGCGTGCTACCTTCTCTGATGAGTTTAAGAAGGCAGTTAAGATGGGGTTTTTAAACTTAAATTGTAAGAACTGCAATCTGGATAATGGAGATTTGGGGGGAGGGGGGCATTCATTGATCATGATCTGTAATATTGTAAACCATCAGAAATCTTTTTGGAATACAGGGACATATAAAAATGTAAGTAAATAACTGTGTGGAATATATTGGAATATATTTGAACTGATTGCATATTTCAAGCCTTCATCATTAAGTATTCAGGTAGCACTAAGTGGATATATTTGTCATGGGAAGATGTTTTCCAGTATATTAGGGACCTAATGTTGTTTGTATATTATTTCCAGTGTGTGTGTGGAGGGGGGGGGGTGTTCCATTGATTAGTTAAAGTACAGGTGGCACAGTGATGACTAGAGGAAATTGTTTTAGTGCTTGAAAACAAAGTAGAAAAGAGTGTCACGTTGGTCCAAAAAGAAAATATAATGGATTAATTGCATGATCTTGATCAACCTTTGGAGACTTTAACTGATGCAAGACTTGAAGTTTCATTATCAGCTTCTTCATCAGATCAAGTGGACAAACAGAGGACTCGTCATAGAAAGAGAGCAAGACAGTTTGCAGTCCATATGTTTTAGACACTTATAATGAATCTTGTTCTCTGTATATCCTTTCAGTTTTCCCCAGTGAAATACTCCGTGAAACTTGAAAGACAGATGGATATCATTTTGCCTGCTGTGTAAAGTAAATGAAAACACACAGAGGTCTAGACCTTTGCTTAGGATAAATTTGGCTTAGATAAATAGAACAATGAAACCATACCTGTAGGGGAGCCTGGTTTAATAATGCTCAGTTCAGCCAAACTAAACTGAACATTTCCATGCGCAAAAAGCTACGCCAGGCAACAAAAACCATGCTAACGTGGAGGGAACAGAACACTTGAAGATCTTTACTTTCTGCTTTTTCACATCTCAACCATGTAGAATAGAAGTTTTACGTGTCCGTTATCAGAAGATGTACAAGCTGTTCCCATACTGTTCAGGTTGAAGATGGGCAAAAATTCAGGATTGGTCAAAATGTTCATGAGGAAGAAGGAGCTTTTGAACCTTCAAGGTAGGCCAGGTCAAGAAACAGACACTGCAGGGATTTCTTTATTGCTGTAGGGTATAATAACAGAATCTTGAAAGCCTCTCTATTCTCATCAGAGAGGCATTGAACGTTGCTGTTTCTCTTGACGGTCCACTCATTCCCTCCACAAAGTCATCTCTGCGTTCTTTTACAGGTACCTATGTGTGACCTAAAAGCTTGAAGACCCCTCTAAAGTCAAGTAAAGGAAGAGCTGGAACCCAGCTGAATGTGACATGTGCACTTTTCCAAATGTTACAGACATGTTTTAAAAATATTTTGTTTACTTTTTCAAAACAACTATGTCAGTTCAAGCCTGTCTGTTTTAGATTCGAAGGAGCTTTTGTTTATGAGATGGCATCGTCCGGGGTGCATCTGTGTGTCCAAATCTGCAGGATGGCAGGCATGATGTTGCAATCACCCCATTTACATGTTCAGGGCTTGCATAGCAACTTCACACTCACCCTCTTTCAGGTTTTGACACACACACAGACACACCCGACGGATGCTGCCGCCTTTGCATTGGATTTCAATTTCAATTTTCTGGAATAAGTTTCTATTTAGACAATAGGAGGCTAGTGTAATTATTTTCCCCATTTGTTCCTCTTTCTTCAAAGGCCACTTTGCGTTGCTCTCTTTTAAAAGTCTGTTATCTACATTTAAGAATTGGATTACATTCGTCATCAAGATCAGTGCCCTCTTGCAAATATTTTAAATTACAGCTTGAATCAAGCTTGCTTTGCTGACCTTTCAAGTCAGAGGCACTGGACCAGGAGTGAGTTGACTAATCCCTAAAGTTGCCATTCTGAAAGTACAATGAGATGGAGAGGAGGCAAGGGGAGGTGCGCTAACTTCGTACGCCTTGTGTGCAAGCTGATTTGTTTAATAATGAGAAATAAGCACATTGCAGGAGAGAAATTATTTTGCCTCATTTGTTTAGACTCACCATCTCCCAAGGCTTTGTAGAATGCTGACTGAAGAGCATGTAGAAACGGCTCAGCAAAAACTGCCTGAATCTATTGTGGTTTTGTCTTCACAAAATATATGCTGAAAATATAAAAGGGCTGAAGAAACTACTATCTTCCCAGTAGGAAGTCTATTAAAACAAAGTCCTGCAAACTTCCTACCACCACCACCACCACAAAAAACACCCTCTAGATGTATAATTCATGTTCTATAATTTTCTCTGCATCGAAATTATACTTCAGTGACTGGCCTGGTCCTTGCCGTTATCCTTCTCTTAAACCCAATCTTCTCTGTTCAGAAATATGCAATTGGGTGTGGGCATGCATATTCAGAAATGGCCACTGTAGTTTGCTAAACCTGTGGGGAGAACAAAGATGAAATGCAATTCGTGTTTCACATTCTGGTTCAAAAGTCTTCAGATCTGCGTACAAAGGTATCTGGAAGTTGCTTAAGGACAGTGTCATGCTAAAGCCAGCTTGTACCAGCTCGCAAGAACCGATTGCTAAATTTTCTGGAATTTTGCAGGCTGGCTGAGAGTGAAGCTGAGCCACAATGCCTAATGCGCCGATCAGCTGTTTGAGGGCAATGGAGCCCGCACAGTCAGTTGTTCAACATTTACCAGCACACCACTGCCCAAGGGGAACATTTAGTAGTCTAGAGGCAATTGTAGCATCTAGGAAGTGTCAGGAGACATTGAGCATTAGTTGTACAAGGAATGAGCTTCATGTACCATTCATATGTGGATGTTTCATTCTGGTCTAAAGTTTAGATTCAAAGATGTGTGTGAACAGCCATGTCGAATTGTTCCAAAGCCCAAGCCTGCTCCTTCTAGCGGATCATTTGACTTTGGGGGTAATGAAGGGACTGTAATAAACGGAAGGAGCAGGAAAGCAACTTTGTGGGAGCTGAGTTCTACTTATCTATCTTTTGCTTCCTTATCCCTCAATTCAACCGGAGATGCATATTTGCAACTTGTCTATGCATTTTTCAAATATTGAAGTTCAGTCTGGGGTATATTGCTGATACATTCAATGATGTAGGTCCATCGTACACATCCTGCTTCCCTGTTTGATTACTGAGATTATATACGAAGCTGTCAGTCTCTTAGATTTTTCAGACACTTGTCCAGACTGTTTTAAAGTAAACAGAAACGTGAATAGGAAAAAGTATATCACAGATGACAGATCGCTTAAGCCAGATTGCAGGGCTGTGTTACTTGGCCATTGCTATGCACGGCATTTTGCAAACTAAAATAAACAAGCACGACAAAATTTGGTCTAAACTTCCATCAGTGAATGCTAAAAGGAGGAGTGGACACTGAGGACAAAGACATTCGGGATATTTTTATTGTAGCCCTAACGTTTATCTTATTCATTTATTAAATCAATTTATGTGGCTGCCTGTCTCACAGATGTGACTCTGGGCAGCTAACTACACATTAGAAACAATATGAAAAAACAGTATTAACAACAGTGTAAAAACCAACATTGGTCACCAAGAACAAACCCAATAAACACTCAACAATAACATCTCATGGACCATCTAATCTCCCAGCCCTCATGCTTAACATGGTTACTTATCTGCTGCACATTTTAACTTCATGCTTCAGACATTCTTAGGCAAGTATCAAACAGCTGAATTATACAAGATTAAAAATAAATTCCTCTCCTTCTCGGGGGGGGGGGGGGAACCTAGTAAATTTCTCAAATTAATAAGTTTTGCAAAAAAAAAAAAAAAAAAAAAGTGATTTTGGGTGGTGGTGGAAAGAATTCAAGGACAGGGGCTCAGAACCAGGAATAAATCTAAACCTGGGCCATTTCAATACTGTATATATTTATTCAGCCAATTTCAGCCTAATTTTTAAACAAGAAAAACACAGGCAAAACTTTTCATGCATTTATGATAACGTGTGCTTTGTATGCATCTTCTGTGATTTTTACAAAACAAACATATAATAACTGTGTATCAGTTCTTGTAGTAGTCCAGGAACAGTTTGCTTAAAAGTGCAGGGAAAATAAAATTTGGTGGCATCTGCATTTGGAAGATATTACTTTCATTTTAAGGGCGGTGGTGTTTCTGTGGAGCATCTTCCCAGTAATGATGATATTAAAACAAGAACCCTAGTGATTTTTTTTTAAAGTTCCCAAGATACTTCATGGTCTCAGAAAAGAATTCTGAGTTAAATTTCCTATCGCTTAGGCTGATTCTACATATCTTGAGTTGTACAAGTAGAAAAGTTCCAAATATGCAATTTTACAGCACTGTGTGGAAAAGTAACTAAAGAATATTAAAGAAGAGAACAAGTAGGATTATAGTTTGAAGTCAAGCACATACCTGAAATCTTACACTGAGGAAAGGAAAAAAGTTGAACTTGACTCCAGAGACTGCATGAACACATCCATGTAGTTTTCTTGGTAACAGTGTAAAAATGTTTTTTTGTTACTTTCTGGAATTTAATTCTTGTACTTCCCAGTCTCGTCTACAGAACTGGATTTTCCTGGTAGTTTGTTATCCAAAAACTAACAGAGATCAAAACCTGCTTAGCATTTTTGAAATCAGCCCAAGTCACCTAGGTACTGTCACTTGCTGAAGAGTTGACTTTCCTACAGAAAAGCCATAGGTATAAAGGACTATATCCTCCTTCACTTCAAACAAAGACCCACCTGCTCTCTAAACTTCTTTTTTCTTGCAAAAAGCAGCTCTTTGGAGTTTTCTTACGTACGTGTTTCTGTAAAGCGTGGTTTCTTTCCCGGATGTTTCCTCTGAAATATTCCACCTTTCTTTTATAGGGAAAAATCTACAGGTGCAATGGCAGATTAGTTTCCTAAATAGTATAAAGCTATCCTCTTTTTGCCCATGATGCTTCTAAAACATTCTTACAGTCACTTTTCTGCAGTTGAATTTTGTTTTTCAAAAGAACCGAGATGTATGGATACAAAATTTCTTCTTTGGCCTACCATATTTCCAGACACCCCAGGACTATGTTATGAACCTCTCTAGAAGATTATAAAAGCACCAATTAATTACAACTGAGGCTGTGAACTCCAATGTGAAATCTTCAGCTTTTGTGGTTTTCTGTTTTTAACATCTGAAATGTATGGTTGAGAACATAAATATCATGAAATAGTCTTCAATATGGAGATATATTTCTCTTCTAGTAATCAGTAGCAAGACAGTATTTTGGATCATCTCATGAAAGTTTCTTTGTTGTTTTTTTAAAGAAAAGCTTGGTAATCTAGTTTTATCTGTCTCTGTAAATACACTTTCCCATCTGAAAATCCATTATATGAAATTAGGCATGCACTGAAGGGCTAAAAAAAAACCTTCTAGCAAGAAATGGTGTACAGGAACTGGTTCCAATGTCTTGTCTGGATTTTGGAAGTTGTTATTTATATCTTTTCCTTTTACAGTTGGATTTGGAACAGCATACTTCCGAAATATATAAAAATAAATTGGAAAGAAAGCGCCGTTCTTTGTTGAAGAAAGGTTTGATTACCTCTTGCTCAGAATAATTGTCATGCATTTTCCCATTATAATGTCTTTTTATAAACTTGCCCTGTAATGTAGATTAAGGTATAAATTCCATTTTGGCTGCCTCAATGCATATTCATCAGTTGAAAGCCCAGACAATTATTCTGATCATTTTGCTGCCAGATGGAACGTGTTTTAGGCTTTGACAGACACTTGATTTGACAGAATAATCCCTAAGAAATTTTCTGGATTATTTTTTTCAAACACATTCCCCCCCGCCCCTCAATTTGGAGGAAAGGGGATTGTATGACAGAGTGAGAATGCAAGTAGATTTGGAAATAATTTCATTATTTCTTTTATACCAGTTTGTGTGTGTGTGTGTGTGTTTTTTTTTACATTTTCCTTTCTGTTCCTTTATGCTTGTAAAGATTTAGAATCAACTCGTAGCTTGGGCAAATTGAAGCCTCTCCCGGGGTAAACAATGAACTACAGAGGTAAATACTGCATAAACAATCCAGAATAATATTACATTAGTAGGGTACAGCAGTATTCCAGAGGGGGATTGTATCACATTATCTCTCCCTAAACAGCAGGAGAAACAGAAGGAATGTTACACTTTCACACCTGTTATATCATGTTAGTTTTGATAGTGTTTGAATATGTATAGAGGAATATGCATTGTGAGTCCTAATAGCAGCAGTTTGGATAATAAACGTTTTCCCTGCTTGAACATATAAATCAGACTTTTCTAACCTAAGGTTGTCCAGATGTGCTATACTTCAAATTCCAAACTTTCCAGCTGAACATTCTGAGAGTTGAAATCCAATACATCTGGAAGCATCTGGAAGAAGGCAGGTGGGTTGATGTATTTTTCTCCTGATCCACCTAATAAACTAGGAGGAAGTTGTTATAACTGGAAGTTCACCATAATGAAGATCTCCTCTGTACTTGCGAGTGTTGAGTTTTGCAAAATGGAAAACGGAAACATGCAGCGTTAAAATAGCTTTGCTGTTCTGTCAGTCTGTCCGAGGATTTTAAACTTTGTTTGTAAAATCTCCCCAGGTTCTTTGTCTGTTTCAGGCTTGTATGTATGTTCATTGGAAGGCTGTGTTCCTCTGAAGCTCCAAGAAGATCACACTAGGCTAGTTTTAAGACCTTTGTGTTGATTTTAAGTAGTTGAGTGTAGGAATCCTCAGAAAGTGAAGAGCAACTGTTTTCTACATACAGTTACTGTAAAACTAGACTGTTTCAAAACTGTTCCTCCTGAGCCATATTCTGCCTGGAAATACTGAGTAGCTTTTGCATAGGCCTTAGGGATTCAAAGAGGTGTTTAAAAACAAACTAGAAAACCCATGACCCATTGGGTCATTGTTTGAGAGATATTTCCTTACCTAATCAGAGAAACAGCGTGACCAAGAGCAAAAAAGCAGTGGGAGTGTGAGCGACTTACGACTTGCTCCAGCTTCCCCATTGACTTTGCTTGTGGGAAGCTGGCAGGGAGCATCAGAAATCCTTCCTTCCTTCCTTCCTTCCTTCCTTCCTCCCTCCTTCCTCCCTCCCTCCCCCCTCCCTTCCTTCCTTCCTTCCTTCCCACATATAATATAGGCTTACGCCATTTGCCCTCCCCTCACTACCCTCAGGAGAGCCTGAGTGAAGCTGCCTCGTCCTCCTCAGCTGACCCATGGAACTGCCTGCCACTTTGCTGGAGAGAGGTGGAACAAAGGGAGCTGTGGACCACAAGGAAAACTGCACCCCTGTTCCTCATTCTGGCATGTCCCCAAGGGCTCCCTCCCTCAAGGGAGGAAGAGGGCTCACCCATCGACCACTGGCATTCCCCAGACAGCCCTACCTCGCCAGCAGGCATCCAAGTCGCTCCCTCATCCTTCCCTCAACACCCACCACCATGAAGAGATTTCAAATTTCTGCCTCATTTCCAAAGCAGCCAGTCACTGCTCACCCACTGGGCTTTGCCACCATCCAATTGGGCATAGGGAACAGAGGGAGACGGGAAAGAGGTTGGGGATACCCCCATGATAATCATGTGACCTAGGCTGACCACGGTGGTGCAGCAGTGCAGCCGTACTGAAATGGCTACAAATTCCCCAAATTTCAACCCCACAGAAGTAATAGGTGCTGGATTTTGTAAGCCTATTTGAAGTACCTTGGTTCAAAAATCGATGCACTGTTTTGCCCGGCTGAAGGTTACAGACATGAGAGTTTTACTGGTATATCGTCCAATGTTATTTTCTGACTTAGAAATCTTGATTTTTATTTTTTACAGAGAAAAAAATGAAGAGTTTTCTTTACCTACATTGCAAGACACCCAGTTTAGAATGTTAAGCTTTTTTTAAAAAAAAGTCCATCTTTCTTTAATCAACAAATAAATTCATTAAATGCAGTAACATTTGCGCATTCCTCTTAGTTAAAGCATAAAAGAATTTTAAAATATATTTCAAGGAAAATGTAACCTGCTTATTATCATTTTTAAATATATGTATTCCTTTCCTGTTACTGTAAAATTATCTCATGGCTATCCTTGACTCAAATCTCCACTAATTAAAAACATTCTCTCATAATAAATTGTAGTTTTGACTGATGGACCTAAAATGTTAGGGTCTGCAGCCCTACTCACTGTAATATCAGTAAAAGTTTCCAGATCTTATTCTCCAGCTTTACCAATTCAACTGGCCTCAGGTTGGATTTCTTTCAACCTATACTCCTGTTCTTGATTGTGGCTATTTGCTTCATTTGATTAATGCCTTTCTGCAAGGGCACTCAAGGTGGCATTTCAGTAAATAAAATAATGCAGAAGGGGAAGAAAGAAGAAAGAAAACATGTTCTGGAAACATAGCTCCTATTGGGCTACTGCAGTTGATTGTATTTCAGGCTTGCCTTTGGAAGCAAGTTTTAAAATAGGGCTGTCAGATCTAGGCTGCAAACCTCCAGACGATCCCTAGGGGGCAGCATAGAGCTCTTAATTATTTTCGGCCATCCGGTGGTCATCTGGAGCATTGCAGCCCAAATCTGGTATCCCTACTTGAAGGCAGTCTCACCCATATCAAAAGTGGTAGAGTCCTGGCAGCAGCATCCACAAGATGCATGCCCCCATTGGCAAGGCTGTGAACAGAGTGTTGCAATGCACGCCCTGCGTCTTTTGAGCGAGCGTGCAATGCTGACACATGTACAAAAGGGGCAGGACAACATTCTCAACATTCTGTCTGTCATCTGCCAGTTTTGACATCTTCTCCCTTGGATGCTGCTGAGTCCAGGAACAACTTCACAGCTTATTTGGGATTTATCAGAACCGCACACTTAAAGCCGAAGCCTACACTGAAAGACTAAGACACAGACTTCGAGGGCAGTATATTTCAGGAAAATCAATGAACAATAAAAAACTTCCTAATTTATTCTATATTTGTAGAGGTAAAATAATATGTATTCAGCCAGTCAAGGTTATTCTGGTAGAGTGACCAAGGAAGAAAAAAAGCTATGTTCCGCATTCACAAGCTGGCCCGTAGATAACTTTAAGACTGTTTACCGCAACCTGGTAAATACAGCCCAGTTAGTTGGATATTCTGAGAGTTACAGGTTCAGCACATCTGAGGGCTGCAAGCTAACTAAGCCTTGTTTCTTGTTGGTTCAGCGTGCAAACTAACCCATTACTGTGTAGTTAGGCTTCTAGAGCTTTGTCAAAAGACCATGTTTGTACATTCCTGCCTTAATATTATATATGACTGCAGCCTCTCTGTTAATCAGAGGAGAGGTGGATGCAGAAATAATATCTTCAAGAAGACATTTTTTCTGGAGGTGAAGTGCAGGTGAACATGGAAGTCCTGTTACACTAGAAAGTTTTCTGTCTGGGGAACTTGGTCAGGGATGATTGTCCTTTTAAAGAATTCATGGTCCTCATAATTGCCTAATACATCTGTATGGACTCTAGCAATAACATCATATTCTCTACATAATACATGCAGTGACTTGCATTGCAGAAATCAATTAAGCTTTATCTTTGGCTCTGAAAAGACCCAGATCAATTTACTTCTTAATACCAATATCTGACTGTAGAATTTCACTTGCATGTTTTGTTTTGTTTTAATTACCTGCCATCAGGAGTCACCAGTTTTGTAATGCAAATCCATGATAACCTTTCTTCTTTCACATTAGTGCCGTTTTTGCACGCTTACGCTAATTCTGCTGCCTGTCTCTAGCTTCTCCTGCTTTATCTCCTATTTTTGTACAGCTTCCCTTTTTAAACATGCGTCTGTTATCTTGCCTTTTAGTCCGTTATGATATGTTAATTGATTAATTAGCAATCTGAAGTATGGGCTTTCCCCTTCTGTCACACGAGCAATTTATAACGTTGGCAGGAAAACTGAGATTTAGCCCAATAATTAATTACTTCATATCTTGCATTCTTTGAGAAGGACTCTCCCCCCTCATTTTTGATTTAGAACAGTGTTTCTCAACCTTGGCCACTTGAAGATGTGTGGACTTCAACTCTCAGAATTCCCCAGCCAGCCGTGCTGTAGTGGGTTGAGCGGTCAGGCACTTCTGATAAAGTTGCGTGGGTATCCATTTTATTGGAAGATGTTGTATAGGTGGTCTGTCTTCTTTTTCTGGTGTTCTGGGTTGCTGCAGTGTGTTTGCGCTCGTTTGAATAATGTTCTTACACAGCTCTTGTGGTAAGTTGGGTTGTTAGTGTGGGTTGTTTTTCAATAGACTTGTGTTTCAAATTTGCCGTCATTTCCTCTGCTGATGAGTATATCCAGGAAGGGTAGTGTGTTGTTGTTTTCTTCTTCCCTTGTGAATTTTATTCCTTTGAAGATGTTGTTGATTGTTTCATGTGTCTTCTCTAGTTGTTCCTTTTTTATTATGACAAAGGTGTCACCTTCATACCAGATCCATACTTTTGGTTGTATGCATGGGAGTGCTATAGTTTCTAGACACTGCCTTGCATTCTCTGCTGTGAGTCCTAAGAGTGGTGATCCCATGGGTGTTCCTCTATTTTCCATCCAGCTGTGCAGTTTATTGGAGCAAACCCCACACTCACTCACACTGATGATGTTACCTAGTTGAGTAATGAAACATCTGCCATCAAACCACCAAGCTCAGAGAGCACCAAGGACTCCACAGTACAACCCGGAGCTATGTATATTTTCTTCTGTTGATACCACATATGGGCGTCTAATGCTTCAGAAAGCACGTAAATGGGAGAAATTTGCATGTAGGCAAACCTCCACCAAGGGACAAGAACTGGTGCAAATGTACAACATGCCACACAAACCGAGCATACCAGAAAACCTCCTACAATATTGCAGTGTCTGTTTAGAAGGTTTATGACAAGATTCCCTTTTTCTACATCAAGACCCTACTTTTTCCTCCTTGCTGTTGCAAATCATAGGGGCCAGAGAGATAATTAATGGAAATAATGTCCAACCTGCTTCTCAGTTCAGGAATCCAATTTAAAAAAATAATAATTAAAGCATGGGAGACATAAATTCTTCCCAGAAAGCCACAGCTATTATGTTTTGCTACATTTATTCAGTTGTGTGGCTCCAGATTCCAAGTGAAATTTCTCCAGAATTCTAAAGCTTTCCCGAATTCCCATTTCCTGCATTTCACACATGCTGCAACATAGCCTTGTCATTGCCCATCGCGATGTACTCTACGTGAGGGCTCCTGTTAAAATGTACCAGAAGTTTCCCCTGGTGGAAAATGCACCACCAATGTTGCTCAGGCTGGCAACTGGTATAAGCAACAGAAATCACAGTGGCTTACCACTGTGGCATAATTTAAGTTATTTGTATTGACTTTTAAGCCCTAAATGTCTTAGGATCTGACCATCTGAAGGACTGTTTCGCCCATTATAAACCTCTCTGGTGCTTCAGATCTGCAAGAAAGGCCCTTCTTGTGCATTGCACCCCCCCCCAGTGAAATGTAGTCTCTCTGGATCTGTAGCCTGCCCCCACTCTCTCATCTTTTAGAAAACATTAATCTCTTTCCAGGGTTTTAATTGTTAATTGATCTTCATGTTGGTTTTATGTTTTTAACTTTTTTTCTTATTAACTGCTTTTAGGGCTCCTCTGAGCAGAAAGGTGGGGAATAATTGAATAGCAATATTTTCTAATGCTGATGCTACTCTAATACCCTCCCTCAAAATAAAATTCCCAAGCCCCCTTGTTTGACAAGCCTTGAAAGGTTAACAGGCTTAGAATGTGTTGTGCAGATACGAAGCTGGTCAGGTTGCAATCCTTTATTTAAAAAAAAACAAACTTTTTTATAAAGCAGGCAATAACTAGAACACAGTAAATGCTTTGCAATTTGCTCAGAAACAAGCTAGAATAAATGTGAATCTAATCTGTATTTCCTTGTTCTCTTTATAGTAGTTTAGCTCACTCTTTCTGTCCCTGACTAGGAACATCAATAAGATTTATCCATCTAGGAAGAACTGGTTCTCACCAAATGTCCTATAATTTACTTAGCAATTACTGTTTACTTGCTACCAAAGCAAAAACACTTATGGATTTGTCAGTACAAGGAATGAGTTTTTGATTCTACGTGGCATTTCAAGGAGGGAAGGGACAGAGTTTTAAAACTTAAGGGGTTCACTTCCCAAACATGGCCATTTTGGAATAGGTGAAAGGACCCTCACAAACCTGCTTCTTCTGCTCTATTGTGCAATCGCATTATTGTTCTCTGAGATAAGTTACTTGCTTTCTGTTTGCAGAGAAAGTCCCCAGTTTCCTATCAGTTCTCATCAATTTAATGGAAAGGAATTTGCATTTGAGATTTCTTTCAAAGGAGACAAGTGTTTTAGTGATACTCTCCTGGGTAGAAAGGGTGATGTTCTTGGTCTTACATAGCAATGAGGTAGCTGAATGCCATGTCTTTTGTTGAATAGACTCTGGTACAGGTAGTCTTCACTTAGTGACTGCCTCATTTAGCGACTCTGCTGTTATGACAGTGATGAAAAAGTCACTATGTGACCAGTCCTCACATTTATGACCTTCACAAGTCTGTAAAGCAAACAAAAGCTGAAGTAAGATCATAAGCACAGTTGTGGTTTCACTTAGTGACAGTTTCACTTAATGGCCAAGTTGCCAGTCCCAATTGCAGTTGCTAAACGAGGTCAACCTGTAATTCAATCCCAGATGAAAACACTACAAAGGAGCTCCTCCTATGGGCCTTTTCCAGAAAGGGAAGTCTGGGCAGCTGAGGAGGCTACAGAGTGATGGAAAAATGTATCACAAACATAGAAGAGCCCCTCCCTAGTAATTGCACCCAAAACCACCTCCACAGTAAAACAAGATTGGCTCAAAAACACCAAGAAAACATTTGAAGTAAATGTTCAAGCCTTCTGTGAATGTAGAAGAGAACTAGTAGTTTCTTGTACTGGGGAAGAAAACTAGAGAAATGAAAAGCATATTTTGATATAACATTGCTGTACTAAAGGTCTGTTGATCTTCTGCTCCTCCTGTTGAGAAGGGTGGCTTTGGGAAGAGATGCTCAGACAGAGTTCATTAGCCCTTGCCTCCCAATTGTAAAGTCAGAAGGACCTGCTGTCCCCACGCCCCGGAGGCCTTGGTGAGTGGTTCATATACTTTGTTCACCCTTTTAGCAATTCCAGGCAGAACTGGAGACTCTTCCAGAAAACTTGTTGAAAGAGGATCTTCCCACTTCCTACCCCCTTTGCAACTCTCCTAGCTCCTTGTTGCTGTAACTGGATTCTATAGTAAATCCAGCAGCTTGTGAAAACCAGTTCTGCTCTGAAGTTCAGTGTAAAACCAAAACAAGGGTGGGTTTTGTGTTCCACATTTTGAGGTTAGCACTGCAGTTCGAAGTGCAAAAATAGAATTTTGGTTGTTTAAAAGCCGAAAAGGGGGAAAGACAAAGCACGTTTAAGGAGAAACTGCTATCTCTTCCTTTTTAAAATCTTCCACTGTAATATTCTAAAACATGTGCCTTTTAATGATGCCAGGCTGCACCATCCTGTGTTGGGATTATACCTGATAATAGTAGTCCCAATGTGTGTGAAAGGTGATAATTTGGGGGAAAAAATAGATTTATAATATTTTCTGGACAGAGACCACATTCCCAGAGCATGAAGAGTCATCTTCATTCCATAGGTGGGGGTAAAATGAGAAAGCCAGTAAAGCCAAGATATAATCTATAGAAATATGAATGTTTGCAAGCTAAGCGCAGGGGACGTTTGAAACGGGAATAACTGGCAAGGAGTAGATTCTATCGTAACTTCTGGAAATTGTCCAGGGCTGAGAAATATCCTGTATGTATGAAAGAAGCTCAGATCAGACTGAGCCACGGATAGCATATGTTAAGCCATAAACCAGGCAGGTGTACCACAGCAACCGGTGTACAGATCATGCTAAAACTGAACAAACCACATTATGCCTTAATATGAGGCATGAAACACTGTTGTGTGCCATGATTTGGCAGAATGTTTAAATCCAACCAGTGTGTTCACCCAAGTGAGGACTGTCTGATTAGATTAGCAAGTGCTCCTTAGGTCTTCAAGCAGAGATCTTTCTCATTGTCTGCACTTCTTACATTTATCTGAAAATGCCATGGACTGGCCTTGGGGGCTTTTCTGTTCCTCTCCTCTGTGGATTAGTGGTTTTGCCAACCATCTTTCAGACGTTGATGAAATTGGAGGTTGCTGCCCTAAATATTTTAGAATACCTACGTGGCCAAGTTGAGAAGACTACCAGAATGTTACGCAAGATACCAAAGCTTAAAATAAAGCATTTTAAGAATCAGTTTAACAATCTGCTGCTATAGGTATTTCATGTTGACTTCCCTCTTGCCAGAAGTAATCTGTTAAACAGAAATCATAATACGCTGCTCGTGTGTAATCATGAAATTTAGAGGGACCAGCTTCTCACTGTGCTGAGGTGAATTTGGTTCCGTTGTCTACTTCTGGTAAGAAATACAAATGGGGCAAAATCATGCAAACACAAGCATTATTTTTTTAAAATGTTATCGCAGCTAAATTATGAATTAAGATGAATTAAGAAATACAGTGGTACCTCGGTTCACGAACTTAATTCGTTCTGCGACTCTGGTCGCGAACCAAATTGGTCGTGAACCGAATCAAATTTCCCCATAAGGTTCAATGTAATTACGGTTAATCTGTTCTGAACCCTATGTTGTTGTTTTTTAAAACCGCAAAAATATGACACAAAGTACAGTACGAAGAGAGAGAAAGCTAACCTTGCTCGAGGCGACTTCTGGCGTGGAGGACAGGAAGGCGGGTGGGGAGGCGGTTACTGCTTGGAGGGAGAGTCCCCCTCCCTACAGGAAGCCGCGACCACGTGTCACGGGAGGGAAAATGGCCGCGGATCCTGTTCGTAACCCGATGCGGAGTTCGCGAACGGAGGCAAAATTTTGCGACCGGAGCTGTTCGTGAACCGAATTGTTCGTGAACAGAAGCGTTCGTGAACCGAAGTACCACTGTACTGGTCTTTAAACTAGCAGTGTACAATGTGTTTTGTATTCAACAAGCTCTGTTCTGAGTTTGAGACAGGTTCTGATCATTCTGGAAGTGACCCAAGCTTGCAACTCCCTTGTCTTGAGTTTAAATATCTGTTTCAAACTCAGAACCATTCTGGGATGATCAGAACAACATTGGAACACTACTGGTATAGTCAGAATAACCCATCTCAAACTTGAAATGTATTCTGCACACCTCTTCTTTAAACCTTACTTCTGCATGGGTTTTACAAATAATGCTTTGCATAACCAGTGTTGGATCTACACTAAACAAAGTGGGATTAAGATTGTTATCCCATCTCCCCAGTTTTTCTTGTAGACAAAATGCTAAATAGATCTTGCTAGTGTTTATCAATAAATTCTCCTTAGCAAACCAGTTTTATTATAGCCGTGGGATCTTAATCAAGGATAAGGTGACAAACTCTGATTAGCTCTAACTAAACTGCGACTAGTCCTTATATATGGGCTCACACATTCTGTCAAAGCATGGTTTACTGAATAAACCATCATTGGCTCAGTTTACACCTATCACACCCATTAACTGTGGTTGACAAATGACAGTGGCGGGATTCACATAACTTGCTAAGTCAGCCTAAGCAAACCACGCCATGGTTTGCGTTAGATCAGGCTGCCTAAGCCACTCCAGGTATCCCCTGGAAATATGAGTTTTATCTAAAGCCAAAAAGCTTCCTTTTTTATATTCTTGACTCATAACATCTGTTGGAAAGCTGTAAAGGCACTCAGTATTCTAATCACAAAGAAGTGTTTTATTTTAAATTGAATTCACTAACAAAACATGTATCAGTATAAGGACATGTAGGGTATAAAAGCATCTTGGGATGATGGAAAATTAATAAAATTAATAAAGCCACTCATTAGCATAAGTTCAGTCAGTTCCTCTTCTTTCTTTCTCCCTCTTCTAATTCATTGCCAGAGATCCTGATTAACTGTAAAATATTCCCAGGTTTAGGACACACCGTCCTCCACTGAGGGCTTTATCAGAGAAAGGTTATTATTAGCATTGAATGGGGACTCTTCTCTCGGGAGAGCTTTGCAGATCAAATGACCAGGGAAAGAAATAGCACAACTTCTCAAATTAGCATAATTAGTAATTATCTCTTAATAGCCCACTTGGCTTTGGAGACTTGGCACTTGAAATTCTGCTTAAAGTTCAGTGAGGAAAAACAAATTTCATGCTGAAAATGCCTCAATAACACAGCTGAGCTGCTGAGGTAATTGGTATAGATAAATGCATTGCCACACTTTTTTGACTATATTTGTGGGTGTGTTAAGCACTAGACAAAATTAAAGCCAGGCCCAGATCTGGCTTGCAGTTTCTCAGTTGCAAGCCTCCCCTTTGAAAGAGGCTTCTGCTTTTCTACCTTATTCTCAGGATGCTTGAGAATTTCTTTTGAATTTCTCTCATGGTGGTGGCTTTCAGTAGGCTTCATTATTGGAGGAGGCCCAAGGGACTATTATCAGTCTTGATGTTATAATGGTGCTTTCCTGCCCCCACACTTCCTAATCTGAAAAAAGCCCCGGGGGAGTTACCCCATAGTATCTTCCCTTGATATTTATTAAGTGAAAACATGCTTCAGTTCAGCCATGAGTATTTTATTTTAAAAAATCCCTTCTCCTGTTTCACTAAACTCAGTGAGATGTGGTAGAAAGACCCAAGATAATTTCTCTACACGCCACTATTGAAGGTGCAATAGCAACCCTTCATTTAGGTCAATGACCTTTATTTCTCCCTCATTGAAAAAGAAAGAAATGGGTTGTTATGTAGCACAGACCTGCAGTTTCTTTGTCTTATATTTTTTGTCCTTTTTGTTTTTGCAAGCCTTTCAAAAGCAAGAAGGAAGAATAGCAGACAAGTTAATAAAGGAAATAGTGAGTTGCAATATAACTTTTCAGTGTTAAGACTGCAGGCAAAAATCAACTGGGGAGAAACTATAGTGGTTTTTTTCCCCCTGGATTTAGGCAAAAAAGTAGTGGTTGACATCTTTAAGAGAATTCATTTTCCATATGTGACAGTGCAAAAAGTCACCCAGGCCTCTTTCTTTGCAGAGTTCCTGTGGCAGTGTTCACATGATACACACAACCAAAAAGCTCAGTTAACAAATGTGTGCATGCACAATTATGTCCCATGTATCCCTGCCATTGTGCAGTGTGTTCATTCAAGGTTTGGTGCCATCTTATGTCATCTGGACCTAAAACAACTATCATTTATGACTTTGTTGTAAGTTACGAAGTCTGGTTAATGCAAATCCGAAAAGGCAGCCATTTTGAGTTTTATCATGCAATAACTCTCAACTCTAGGTTAATATTCAGGGCATGACAGGTGATAAAATGGCAGCCTTGTGGCTTAGCATACTATGCAAAAACAACCTATGAGTGGAATCCTTCACGAATTGCTCAGGTTTGATTATTTAATGAGGCCTCTACTTACTTTCCAAGGCCACAAATATTGAATTCGTAAGACAGAGGAGACCAGGTATTAAAACTCCTGGTGAGGTCATTCAGGTAATGTCTGCCAGTTACATAAAACCGATGAGGAAGAAGGCTGCAGATTTTATGCTTTGCCATGTGCTCAAGCCGTACAAAAGGAGGCATGGCTCTTGTCAATTTGTAAATTTAAACAGCTTTTCAAATGTTTAAATTTAGAAAGCTTGCTGTCTAAAAAACGGCAAAAATGATATTTTGATGCTTTTCTGTAATCCAGATATTATTTGTCTCAGCAATGCCTTTCCTATCCAGTGTGTTGAAAGCAGGCGAATAAGATGTAGGTGTCTAGAGATGTTTGTTGTGTGGGTCAAACTTTCTCAGAGGAATCTTTTGAGAAAAAAGGATAGGAAGGGGAGAGAATAGAAAGTATGTGCACGTGGACGTGGAATAGGGGCCAGATTTCTGCTGCTGGGGGCTGGGGGCTGGGGGTGGGGAGAATCTCTTAAACAAATGATGCTGATAAATTGCTTTTGTCCAGCGACTCAGGTTGTCTTTGGTCAAGTAAAGCTGACTTCACTCATCTATAAATGAGTGTTTCTCAACCTTGGAAGCTTTGAGATGTCTGGACTTCAACTCCCAGAATTCTGCATGCTGGCTGGGGAATTCTGGGAGTTGAAGTCCCAGCATCTTAAAGTGGCCAAGGTTGAGAAACACTCATTTATAGCATGAGTGAAGTCAGCTTTAATGACACCTTCTTTCCATTCCCACAGGAACTCGTGGGAAATGTCTTTGGCATGATACCCTATTCCAAAGTAAGGGTATTTTGAAATTAAGGTTCTGATATCTAGTAGAGCTTTGCAAAGCACTCAAAAGAGACACTTCACAAAGCATTTTGGCACAAGTGAAGCACCCCTGATGCTTTCTCTGGAAAGCTTAGAACAGCTGCTGTGAAGGTGGATCCTGTCTGACTGCAGGCAGGCAGAAACATAACTTTGGCTGCAACCACCAGCAAAGCAATTAATATTTAGCAGCCCTAAAATATGGTAGTATTCAGGGTCACAGGGCAGTCACTATAGGAAGAATCATGTACACTTTTTTCTGATAAATGCACGTTACTGTTGTACCAGTCCAACACACACACACCAGAAACAGAATCAAGGGCTCAAAGCAAAATGACAACTATTATAAAACTGACCCACGTGATCATCCACATGATCAAAACAGGAGAAAATGACTTGGCTGGGAAGCTTAAAGCTGGCCAAGGTCCATTACCTCACATTGACTGGTACAGTCGTGATGCACACCCAGCAAATATTCAGAATCGTATCAGTTCTAGGTGAGAAATGAGATTAAGCAATCTGCAAAGGCTGTACTTTTTTGCAGCCCTTTTTCCTTCTGAACCCCATTTCAAACAACCTTTTGTCAACCCTTAAGTTTCCATTTGAATTGCAGGAAGCATCTGAAGGCAAGAGAAAAGGGGATGCAAGAAAGAAAAGAAATTGAGCCAGATCAAAAGAGATGAAATGATAGGTTGCAAAATATGGAAATGAGAAGAAGCTGAATTAATAGTAAAGAAAAAAGCCTACAGATATTCAAACGTATATATTAACAAGCAAGAGGAATGGGAAGCAGGATAAGAGAACAAACATCAAGCTAATTTCTGCCTTTCCTTTTGGCAGTTGGGGACTCAGAAAATATGTTCAGCTCAACAAAGGCCTTATTCATGATAGCAGTGACTGGTTTATTAACTCCCAAGGTCTGAGGCACATCTTACTCTGGCTGGTTGCCAGGAGCTTAACTGCTGTAGGAACAAATAACAGCCCTTCTCCATTATCTCTAAATGGACAGGTCACGTGCAGGGAACCAAGTTAATAAATTAGTACACACATTAGGATATTCTAGGATGGGGAAATGATCCGACCCTATAGGGAATAAAGTCTGCAAAAGAAAAAAATGTGAAGCATACATTAAACCAGTGTTTCTCAACCTTGACAAGTTTAAGATGTGAGGACTTCAACTCCCAGAATTCCATGCTGGCTGGGGAATTCTGGGAGCTGAAGCCCACACATCTTAAAGGGGGCAAGGTTGAGAAACACTGCAATAAACCATTGAGAAACGGACTCATTGTGCTATGCTTGCAGAACAGATCCAGCCAATGTTGCTGAATGAACCTTTACCTGTTGGCTTGCTTCTTCTACTCACTGGGCACAGATTCATTATTCCAAACACAATCTTCTTCTCTCCCCCCCCCCAAAAAAACCCCCCAAAGCCTATCTAGATGCCATTCCTTTCCCTTTTTATTCTTTCCAATCTACTGGAATTATATAAAGGGGCTTGGAAGTCTGACTGTTGCTGATCAGCAGAATAACTCTTCAGAAGCTGAACATACCCAAGGCCCCCTCGCTCCTTCCTTGTGATCATACGATTCAGAACAGAGCTCTTACAAAGGGTCCCCAAGCAAAGCTCTTCAACAGCAATGCCTAGTAGCTTCAGCCAACATACTGAATACCTAAAGTACTACTGTCAAATATATACAACATGCTGAATTTTATTTGCAATACATTCTGTGTTAAACACATGCTGTATTTCATCGGCCTGCTGAGAAAAAATATCTGTGTCTGAAAAGGACAAGTAAGTTAAGAAACTCAGGAAACCCTAAATATGCCTTCTTTCCTGCAGTGAAAGGAGGCTAATGCTTTTAAGGTGCTTATATATGTATTATTCATTTTGGTGGTTTGTACTAATAAAATCTAATAGCTGCTTAAGCATTATAGATGGATACGATTTTCCAATAGAAAGCTATAGCTTTTAAACTGTTACATTAACAAAATCCCTGCTTTGCTAATTCACATATACCAAATTCATATATTGCAAAATGTTTAAGATTGTGTATTAGAAAACAGTCTCTTAAAAAGCCCAGAGGTCCATTTTACTTTGATTTTTTTGCTCTGCTGGGTTACTTTTTTTGTGGGGAGACTGTGACAGGTACTTTTTGTGCTTATACTTCTTGTTTTATGATGATTATAGTGTATTTAATGGCAAATATTTTGTTAATTCTGCTTGATTAACTTTTTTAAGGTTTATACTACCTGCTTCCTCAGGTTCCCCCTTTCTCTAGAATATAAACTAAGATGCAGTCCCTTGTTCTGTGATGCTTTTATTGGCAGTTCTAATACCCAATCATCACAGAAACACATGAAAGCTATTGTGTAACCCCTAAAATAAATTTAACATTTTGAAAAAAAGCAGAGTACTCAACCCATTAAAAAAGAACTCAGAAAACTAACTATCTGCAAGGCCACTGACATACTGAACTATTGTTGACAACCACTAGGGCAGCTTATCCCTGGTAGAATTGTTGGTAGTGAAATAGCCAAAAGCTGGTTGCTTACATCTCTGCTGAGAAGACCTCATCCAGGCGCACCTCAGGGCTGCAAATCAGGCTGTTCATGGAGATTGGAGGTCTGTTCAATACACTCCACACTTCCATGCACACCAACAGATTCCACAACTTGCAGATCTGCTGTCAAGATTTAGCTTCCCTTAATTTATCCTTATCCACTTCCAAACTCCTTTCAAATATTCTTTACATTTTTCACCATTCTTGATGGGATTAGATGATGGAATATTCTACAGATATTGTAACAGATAGAACCCGTTTGGGTTTTTTTTTTTTTAATGCTACCTGAATGGTTCAGTATGGTAGAATTGATTATGTGCCACCAAGTCATTTTCAACTCCTAGCAACCACGTAGGTTTTCTCCATGATGATCTGTCCCTAACCTGGTCCTTCAAGTCTTCCAATGGCATACCCATTGTCACTGTAACTGAATCCATCCACCTTGCTGCTGGTTGTCCTCTTCTTCTCTTTCCTTTTACCTTTCCCAGCATTAGAGACTTCTCCAGAGAGCTAGGCTTTCGCATGATGTGTCTGAAGTATCATAATTTGGGCCTGTTCATTTTTGCCTTGAGTAAAAACACATGCTGTTTTATATTATGAGATTTCACTAGGCAATACTCCCAGAACTGAGATATATTAGATCAATGTATACAGTGTAGAAGGAGAGCTGTGTTAGTCTATTGTAGCAAAAGATTAAAAGAGGTCTGGTAGCACCTTTTCTGGCTACAAATTTGATTAAGTTTTGGTGAGCTGAGTTGCTCACCAACGCCCCTCTACTCTTCCTTTTTCTGGGAGTACTTCCAATAAGAATGCAGAATAGAACACCCATCATGTTTATTTTCTAACACAAGAAGGAGAGGATTCCCCAAAACCATCCCAGAAATTAGCACTTTACTTTGTAGCTCAATAGTTCCCTGTTTCTTTTTAAATTGAATTTTTTTTCAAAAAATTGATTTTTTAAAAAAATTAAAACAATACTGCCAGGGTGTAGATCATGGCAGACCCTAAGGGAGATAGCCATGGGTGCATAGGGGCCTGCAGATGCCATGTTGGGGATTCAAGCATTGCAGTAATGGGAAAGTAGCTGTAAGTACTTCCAAAATCTCTCTTCTTTTGAAGCCTAGCTTAAGTTGCTTAGCCTTGGCAGTCACCACTGCAAAGAATTTTCTCATTCTCCATATCTTCTTTCATAATCACAGATATTCTGCCTTGCCTGCTGAGCCAAGAACACCTACCAAGCAATTTAAGGTATTAGCAAGTAGAGGGGCCTTGTAATTAAGGGATAAATAGGACAAGTGCCCTATTTTGTCAGGTAGTAATCTAGTCGGTGAATGCATTAAGCAACAAGGCATGCTGTGTTTAGTTCTCCCTGTATAACTGTCAACATTTAGTGCAAGTCTTCTGAGATACGAACCTATGAGCGTATGGCTGAACTGGAATCCATTAACCCAGTGTTATTGATGGAAATGTTGTATTTTGCTCTGTTTTCATATGGGGGCAAACTAGTCTTAGCAGGCTTGAAGGAGAGTTAATAAGCATTTTCAATATGTCCTGAGTAGAACAATATGCAAAATAAATTTGGGACGAACAAAGTGCAATCAGTTATAGGTAGTCCCCGGTTTAAGAATGATTCTGTTCCCAAGGTCTGTTTTTAATTTGAATTTGTATGTAAGCCGGAACAGTATTATTGTATAAAACTGTAAAAGTAGTATTGTGTAATTAATTCAGACCATTGTGTATTTAACCTGAGTCATTGTGTAATTAACTCAAATTTTGCTACAATAGGCTCCATTCTTAACTATGGGTTGTCCTTAAACCAGGTGTTCTTAACCCGGGGGCTACATTTATTCTTCCTGTCATTCCTTTCTTATTATCTGAAATGGTTCTTACTTTAGAAGGCATTTGTCTATTATGGACTTGATCCAGATAAAAATTTAAGATCCTGGGGAGGGCTATAGTTCCCAAAGACTCTGTTCCCCAATATGGCAGATTCCTTTGTGTAGTAAGAGATGCCTGGAACAAGCAGTATTGGATCTAAGGTGCTGACCCAGCAGAACATGAATTTCCAGGAATTTTCTGTTGAACCACCCACAGGCTTGTTAACTGCAGCTTTTTCTGTAGAAGACGAACAGTATTTAAATGTATTCCTGTTTCAGACAAGTAGGCTGCTTGTCTGCTCAGTTGGTGTTACACAACTGCACAGCCTAAGAAGTTCAGGTGGTCCTTGACTTACGACCATTCGTTTAGCAACTGTTCGAAGTTACAACAGGACTGAAAAAAGTGACTTATGACCGATCCTTGTAGTCACAGTGTCCCCGCAGTTACATGACCAAAATTTGGGTGCTTGGCAACCAGCATGTATTTACATTTGCAGTGTCCCAGGGTCACGTGATCACCATTTGCCACTTTCCCAGCTGGTTTCTGACAAGCAAAATCAATGGGGAACCAGGTGATTCACTTAATAACATGATTCACTTAACCACAGTGATTCACTTAATGACCACCACAAAAAAAGTCATAAAATTGGGTGCAATCACATGATGCCTTGCTTAACAACAACACTGCTTAATGATGAATTTTCCGGTCCCTATTGCAGTTGTAAGTTGAGGACTACCTGTACTCAGATAAGGATCATTTTAAACATTTTCCAGCAACTGTTTTCAGTCATTTTACTGAACTGCTTAACTACACACTATGCATATTATCGATTTACTTAGGACATTTATATACTGCTCTTGTTGATATTCATCTCATTGTTAATTGCACTGTAAATGAGATGTACAAGGAATAAAAAATAAAATTACTGAAATGCCACAGTAATGTATTGGACAGACTTTAGTAGTAACTGTGTTTTTCTAAAGGTATATAATAAATAAATATCGCCTGAGGGTACAAGAGCTGACCACAATTTCATATAACTAGACCAGACAGTACTTCCACCTGGAGTGTCTAAAACTGTAAGGTAACTTTCCTCAACCAGATAGCCTCTAGCCACACTGATTTACAAATCCCCCACCCACCAAATTGCTTTGGCCACGCTTGATAGGGGCATCAGGCTGGGTGAGCTTGCTCATACTTATACCAAATAGGAACTAGTTTTATCCACAAAGTCTGTTGTAAATATACCAGAATTCTGCCTTGAAGGCTTCCTCACCAAATCATACAGGTCAGACCTGCAGAGGTCAAGAATGTTGAGGACACTTGATGTGAGTGTCCCACCTCTTGTGCTCTAGTTGTCACCTAACTTGCTTCATCACACCCAGTGTCCTAAATGCTTAGACATAATCATATAAGTCTTTTCTATATTCCATTATGTGATTTACAGCTTCACCAAAAGCATGTCACATGTCAAATGGAAACTAATTTAGCTTCTAGGATGGTTCATTTTAAGAGACCCTCACACCTGCATTTCTAAAGCTGACTAGAGAATGCTTTGACAGTGCCAAAGGGACCACAGCAGTGTCTTCCGTCTGCTTAGCTGATGCCAGTTCCAATTATGTTTCCAGCCACATGAGTATAGCCACTGGCATACTGGGACATGATGTAATGGTGTATGGGAAAGACCTTGGGAAACAGGACCAAGAGACACTGCCTAGGGAACGGTCAGATAAGAGACAGCATAGCCCGCAGCTGGACAGTGGACAGGGCAAGAGGCTCAGAAGGGACCCACCCTAGTTTCTTGGGCTGTAAAGGAGATGGGGCAGGGGGGTGGAATGTACTTTCAGACTTGCAAGATTCTCTTAATGTAGCTTTACAATAAGGTAGAATTAGCACATTGCATTTCCTGTCTGGTCTACCTAGTAAGGCTGACACATGATTATAAAATTAATTTCATGTAACATGTTAATTTAACCTTTTTCACACGTTATTTGTCTTTTAGGTAGGCCTGTTCCTTTTATTCCGGTAAAACCCATTACAAATGGTTTAATAGTTATATAGAAACCGTTACCACCAAATGATGCTGAAAATCTGTTAATTCACCAGTCTTAGACTCATTATTGCTTATCCCTTCTGGCTGTATTTTAAACTTAAAAAAACCCAAACAGCAATTAATTAATCAGATGAATCAGTGTTAAAATGTTGTGTTCCTGCACACAGAAGTGTGTGGGCTAAGGAGAAACAGACAAAATACAGAAGCTGTTTAGGGAAATAGGCTACAACTGCACCAATAGGCTACAGTTCACATAGAAAGAAGCCTGCTTCTAGCTATCAAGAATCAGGATATATTTGTTTGCTTATACAAAAAGTTGCACGAGTGCCACCGCAGAACTCAAGGTAGTCTACAATACAAGGAAAAACAGAAATATATAACTTTCACAAGAAACAAATCATAACCAAATTTAAACCCCTGTTTCTAAGGCAGCCCTATAACTCAGTGTTTCTCAACCTCAGCAACTTTAAGATGTGTGGACTTCAACTTCCAGAATTCCCCCACCCAGCATGCTGGCTGAGGGAATTCTGGGAGTTGAAGTCCACACATCTTAAAGTTGCTAAGGTTGAGAAACACTGCTATAACCGTTCACACTCATATGCCCTGTAAAATAAAAAGGTGTTAAGTACCATCTGAAAGATCAAAGATTAGGAAGATCTTGTATCTCAAGAGGAAGGGGTACCAGAGCATGGAAGGAGGCACAGAGAAAGACTTTTGTTGAACCTCTGACCCCTTCACTTTACATAGGGTGAGGAATCTCAGCATCTTTTTCCTGGAAAAACTCACAGAATGGCTTGAAATTTACTGGGAAGGAAACAGTACCTTGAATTGGCCCTGGGTTTGTCTGATTGTTTGCAGTGGATATATATCAGTTCTCCCAGTTTATTGCCCCTCTCTCCAGCCCCCAAAGTATCTCCTGATTGGCTGAAGTAGACACTAGTGCATCTGGGTGAAGGCACTAATGGATAACTGCTGGAAAATATGATGTCCTTTGGGTCTTCACACACTCCAGCATGGATATCAGAAGGATATCAAGGATTTTTCCCCCTTCCTCTAAATATATATATAATGTATTTTGTGTCCTACCTGGAAGCAAAATCTATTCAAAATCTGGGGGATTCTTTGCCATTGTGAAAGAGGCAACTGATTTTCTGCCTACTTGGCAGAATTTCATTCTCTCTCTCTCTCTCTCTCTCTCTCTCAAGAACTAGGATTGTCTGTGTCAACCACACTAAAATTATAAGGTAATTGAGAAATGCAGGTGGTTTGCTTTAAATCTTAGAAAGACATTGCCATATCTACTCCAAATACAGTTTATTGAAGCAAACCTTCAAACTTCCCCTTCTTGGTCATGGAGATAGTTTAGGGAATAACTGAGACCTAGGTGACTTTTAAAAAAAAAAAAAAGTGAAAGGCAGTTTCACTAAAAAAAAAAACAGGTGTAAACTGAGGGTGCACTTATTTATTAAGGTAAATGAGAACAATCTTGACACCTGTAAAAATATAAATGTGTGTAACATTCTTCCTCTTTCTCTTTGGAGTGAGAAAATAATCTCTCCCTCCAATCTTTTGATGACCGAGACTGCTGATTACTTCCCTTATGAAACCTGTGTACTTCCAATTTTTTCCTGACTTTGTAACATCTTTTTCCATCAGTGAATATTTTTCAGCTAATCATAGCTAATTCAGTCATGATCAGTTTGACTACACTTGGAAATCACCATGACAACATGAAGCTTATTTAGACTAAAAGCAGTGCCTCTTGGACATGAGGAATTGTAACCTGTGAAGATGCCATCACTCAAGAATGAATATAGTCTATGCCGAGCTGTGCTTATTGAACACTTTTGCCATCTTTTGCAATGATTCTTCTCTTCCCCACAATTAATAATTCATAACTGTGACTTCAAGCACAGATGAAAACGTTTCATGAAATGATGAAAATGTAAAAAAGTACATTCCTTTTTAGAGATGCTGTGCCTATGATGCAGTGGCTGAAATGTAACAGGAGGACTAAAAAATTATTTTCTCTGCCTCTCTGAAGAAATTATTTTTGTAATAGTTCCTGTAGCCTCATTATACTTGTGCTGGTTACTGTACTTAACAGGGCTTAAAAATAATGTTGGTTTGGAGAGTCTGATATCTTGTAGATTCTTTTCCCTACTCCCTCCCCCCCCCCTTAATTACAAAGCTGTTCTGTTCTTGCTGGTCTGTAAAAATCATTTCTTACAAAGTCGCTTACTCTTGCTTTGAACTTTTATTGTAATAGACCCTGACCTTTGAAATCACCGAATCTACAGGGGGCTACGTTATAGACTTTGGCTCCCCAAGTTCCCATTAGTTGTCATAATGAAGTAAGTTTACTGTGGGAAAGTGAATGGAGCAAGCATGTTTTGAACCATATGGTAATTATCTGCTATCTGTGCAAAAGATATAGTGTTGTTTACCAGTTGTGAAAAGAGCATCTGAGAAAGGGTTCCCTGGAGAAGTGGGGAAAGGAGATTTGGCACTGTAGCTATTCTTCAGATGGCTGTTAATAGATCCTATAAATTTGGAATATGCTGCTGTTAATCAGCTGAGATTGGAAACGGTTGGCTCATAATGTTTCAGTTTAAAGGGGCAGGTGATTGTCTTGCCAAGCAGGTTTTTTTTATATAACTGTAATTGAATTATGCAAATGATAATTACTAGGTGGGGGAAAAATCACAAATGTGAGAAAGAGGATATTAACTCTCTGAAGTCAACAGAAGTTTTAATGAAGGAGAAGGATCCCTGCGGATAAACGGTGGAATTGGACTTTTCAAAGAACATGAATAGCCAACTGAAGAGAGTTTTCCTAAAGGATGAATTCTTGCTATTTAATTCTTTTGAATGAGAGTACTGCAAGCGGAAGCATTTCCATTTCCTTGCATCCCTCAAGCAGTATGTTTCTGATAATTTTTGCTTGTGAAAAGGAGGAAGCAATTCTGTCTTGCAGCAGTCCAAAATTTGAAAGATGTTTAATTTGTGGTATTACATTTTTCTGTAAAATTGTCAAGCCTCATTGGAACAAATCTCCTTCAACCACTTTACTATCAAAATACCTAGAAAATTACTTATGAAATAATAACATCACAATATTCAACAGCTGCAGTTCAAGAATTAACTGGCACTTTCTGTCATTTGTTTGAATCATAGGAAATACGTGCCTGATATCTTTCAGTTTCAAAGGGAGCGTCTCTATAACTGGTTGACTAGAGGTTGAGTGTAGAAACACATGAGCATAACAGTGGTCCAATTTCACGTGCAACATGAAGGGACCTTTTATCACAGCCTTTCCCTGTCTGCTGCCATCCAGATATCTTGGAATGGCAAATCCCAAATTCTGTGCCAGCCTGGAATTCGTAACCTCAGCTTATTTGGAAGGCACTCGTAGGATTGTGAGATGGAACCAGAGTAGCTTTCAGCTTGATAACTCTTCACTCCCATCTTGTAAGGGGAGATCAGAACCTTTTACTTCCATTACTTTGATTACCATTTATCGTTATTGATTGACTGATTATGTGCCATCAAGTCAGTGTCAATTCTTAGTGAACACACAGGTAGATTTTCTCCAGGTGGATCTGTCCCCAACCTGGACCTTCCAATAGTGCACCCATCACCACTGTTACTAAGTCCATCCAGCTCGCTACTGGTCGTGGCCAAACCTAATTTCAGTTGGAGCAAACATATACCAACTTTGTAAACAATGGTTTGAAGTTAGATTGGTTTCACTAACCATAGATTGGACCCACTAACCATAGATAAGGTTAGCCATTGTTTGCCTATATTCTAGTGTCAAGGTAGGCAGTGGTTTGTCCAAAGTAGAAGTGAAATATTTTGAATTGGTTGCAGCTGAAATAGAAGCAAAGGAGAGAATGCAATCCCAAGATTGCTGAATTGTAATACTGAACCCTGGATTAGAGATAGCTATGAATGAGGCCATGCATTAATTCTTGTGCTGCACTTGATGTGTGTGCCATTATATTATTGTTTTGTGTTCCACAGTCCAGAATATTTTGAGTACCAATCTAAAATGTTTGTAAATACATTATATGTGGGCTGCAATAATCCAGGTGTCTACTAAGTGGCAGCAAAGGGCTACAGAACACAGTAACTCTTTGCTGGCGTCTAGTGGTCATTTCAGGTTTTACAGCCCAGATATTGTAGCCTAGTTGGGATGGTGTAATCTTTGTTGGTCAGGTGGCCATTTTGTAACTAAGGAGAGAAATGAAGGATAGAAGGCCCTTCTGGTTATGCTTGCAGGACCCAGTAGGCTTCTTTCTTTAAAGAACAAGAAAGAAAAAGGCAATTTTTGAAGCTCCCTCTCCTCATCCCTCTTGAACAAGGCAGAAAAATACCCACCCCTTTTGTAGGGAGAAAAGACCCTTACAAATGCCAATCCCTGATCCAGCCTGGTATTATTCTTAAAGGCATGATAATGGAGCGGCAACTAATCAGGGACACCTTTTGCTCTTTTAGAATTTCTCTTCCCCTTGCCAAAATACAGGATTTAGCCTGCTCCACAAATGACTTTCTTATTTCATGGGAGGCTCCTTTAAACAAGACCATACTGAATGCCTAGTTCAAAGTTGTCCTCTCTGACTGTCTGAAGCTCCAGTGTCTCAATCCCCCACTATCTGTTATCTGGTCCTTTTAACGAGAGGTGCCAGACCTTTCACTTGAAGGACCCAGCTTTGCCATTGAGATATGATTTCTCTCTCACTAACAATTGGAGTATAAAGTCTTAGACAGTTTTCTCTTCCTCATGGTATGGTAAGGAATAATTGACTTATGTAAAAGTTAACAGCATCTAGATTGCCCAGTAAAATTTAACCAACTAAGTTAATGAGATAAGTAGCAACCTGTCAGGCCTAGCCCAAGGAACTCCAAGAGACAATGCAAATTCAGTTCAGCTATGTTCATTAGCTACTACCTCTAACAAGACTCTTCCCAGACTGAAACCCCAGCTCCCAAGTAATGCCAGCCACAACATTGTGAATTCCTCAGGGAGGTGCCAGTCTCATCCTCTTGTATCTCCCACGCTCCTCAGGAGATGTAAGAAAATGTTTTTCTCTCTGAGCCTGGCCTTCATAATTCCATTCCATCACACAACCTTTGGAGACCATTGCTAAATCTGGTTAATTTTAACCTTGGTAAGATAGCTTAGTATGTTGTACCTATTCATCCCATTTAGTTTTTGCTTAAATGAAGTTTATTAACCCTGGAAGTGGGTTAATTCAGAGACCAAGTTGAGTGTGTGGTGTCCAAGGGTTTATTGAAAAGCCCACAGTTTGAAACAAAGCAACCCGATGCCTTTCTTATGGTCTAACACATATATTGCCGTGTGCTTGTCCTTCGTGTGGGTGTAACCTAGTACAAATGTTCATGTAAGCTTTTAAAAAACAGATTAATTAGGAAAGGGGATGGAAAGGATTATGAGTGGACACCAGCAAAAGTGACATGAACTGAAAATAGAATGAACTGGGCAATCAGCCCTAGATGTAACAATGGCAGTTTTTCAATGATACCTTTTATTGTTTCTCTCTATTGAATGCCTTAAACAAAACAAAAGTCAATTGCAGTGTAGCAGTTGTGTTTCTAGCCCAGACTCACACTGCCCCAATTTCTTCATTCACTTGTCGCTGTGACTGTATAATTATGTGCAATTTGGTCTGAAGACAACACCCACCATTACATTTTTAACAACATGTCTATTAAGAGTTTGTGCCAGTAACGTGAATAATCTGAGACTAAATAGCACTGGAGCAGTGTCAAAATTAAATGTAGAACAGTTGGAAGACCATGGGGGAATTCTTATTTAATATTTAAAACAAATCTGCCTCCCCATTATCACCACCATATTCATGAAACTGTTCATTCCTTGTGAAAGGCACTTTTAACATTTTTTACAGGAACTAAATGAATCTCAAAAAGAAATTTGAGGAAGCAGTGATCGGAAGGAGAGTTCACTGTATTTTTTGAAGTTATCACATTTTTTTACTTACACACTGCCTCTTGTATTCCCTTTCAAAGAACGATGACATGACTATCCAGTGCTACATGGTCACCTGAATATTGCCTAGTCATGTCATCATTCTTTGAAGAAAATAGCAAGAATCTGCATGCCATTGCAGGTGAGCATATAGATTTTGCAATTTCCAAAAATATTCCTTTCTGCATGCACCTTTAATATGCCAACCCATCAATGGGGAAAGTTAAGGGGAAGAGCAAACAGGAATAGCACTATGTCCTACTCCATAGCCCCATTATGTCCTATTTTATAATCCCAGGTGCTCTCAGAAAGCTTTCTAAAGATTTTCACAACAGAATCGCAGTCAAAGGTAGGAACAAAAATAAGTCTTGCTCAGATGCTGCGTTCATTGAATTCGTCTGCAATGAAGATCTGATGCCATGGGGAATAGAAAGATCCCCATGGGGCTTCTCAGTGCATTTGTTTATAGTTGTCGGAAAGTAACCATCACCGTATCAGTCTACCAGACTTACATACATATGAATGAATGTTCCCTTATCTTTTTGGATACCATGCTCTTCATTGTTCATGCAAACATACAAGCATCTATATACTACTAAAACTCTCATTGTGTTTGTCTGTTTGTATCCTCACGTGAGCCCAAACAGTGCATTATACTGCATTAATTTTTGAATCCAGGTACCTAAAATCTGCGTCAAAAACCCGGGACCCGTTACTCCTGTGGAATTGAAATTTCCACAATGTTCACACCAGTTTTATTCACAAAGTTGTGGCCATTGCAGCATCCCTGCAGTCACGCGATTGTGATTTCTGACACTCCCTGCCAGCTTCTCACAAGCAAAGTCAGTGGGAAAGCCAGGAGGAAGTTGGAAGTCCCTCCCACTCTCACTGCTTTTTTGCCCACCCATGGTCATTCTGTTTATCTATTTAGGCAAGTAAATTATTATTAATTAAAATTTGTTTGCCACTACAATTATTTTTCTCTTTATGATATATACTCTTCCTAGATTATCATGGGACCGTCCAGCATTGGGGTAAAAAAAATATGGTCCGCCTAACATTTAATGTTCATTCTGGTCACATCAGACTACACTACCTTTCTCTCAAAGGATGACCCAATGGGTCACAGGGTTGTCTAGTAACAAATATAGATGGCAGAGTTCAGTGCAGCATGGAATCTAAAGAAGAGTACGGGAGTCCTGTTTTTAAAAATGTTCACTTCATGAATATTTTTTATTATTATTATTATTATTATTATTATTATTATTATTATTGGTGTGCAAAGCAGTAGCACTCTGGCCACGGGCTGTACTTTTGAGTGCTCTGCCTGAATGGGAGATATCATCTCAATATGCTGAGGTGGTCCATTCCAAAGTATTCAAACAATTGGCCACTGTGCCTTGCTGAACTAGGTTTCTGCATGTGCACTGAAACCCTATTTGCCGGTTAGAGTGTAGCCATCCCACTCTGGGATATGGAAGTGTGGGGAGGTCTTTTGCTTTATCCAAGTGTGATCAAAGCTGCATTGAATGGATATACATCTACCAAATTCCACACGCTCCAAATATTTGTCTTATGCCATTGAAGAAAAGCACTCAGTTGTGAAGAATTGGAGCTTAAATGTTCAAAGAAATAATCTCTTCATGAATGGATGGAGGTAAAGACTGTAGTCCAACATATGAAGTAGATAGTAACAGTTCTAGAGAGGCGAATTGAAGTAACTTGAACCTGCATTCTACCTCTGTAGAAATCAGTCCATGATCAAGGTTATTATTGTTCAGCTTTTATATTACCTGAGAAGGTGCAATGATCTTTTCTCCCTAGAACTACATTTTGCTTATCTGCCTTTTCCATACTATAAAAAATTCCAGAGATCTTGTGAATTATTTCTGGATTACAGCATTAATTGATTACTTAATGTACTTGAATCAATTTGTTAATCACCATTTTGAAATGTTGCATATTAGTCAGGAGCAGAAGCTGCTGGGTGTCCTTATCATTGATATAGCAGAGCAAGAATGTTCAGATTTGATATCTTTATTCTGTCCTGGTCTTCTGAACTCGGACAACAGCATGAAGTAGAAATGACTGGAACCAGACATACCAAAATTCAGAGTTAGTAAGCCAAATTTGTTCTAAATAAATAAAACCTTTAGACCTGTTGCCTACCCAATTGTGTCATCATTGTTGTCATCACAAACTCATAGGCCCTGCTGCACTTGTGTCTATCAAGAAGCCATCCCTGAATCCCATCTCTTGGCAAGTTTGAGAAATGCCAAGTAGAACTTTTCCATATACATTCACCTGACAGATTTAATAGCCTTAAATTCCAGGAAGTTTCCTTGCTTCTCCTTATTATTGTTAAGTTTGAAGGAAGGGGACTAAAGGGGAAAAATGCAGCTTCTAGGCTGCATCAGTTCAGTGATGGCTAACCCAGAAAACAGGAGCATTTGAAGCCAAAATCAGGAAGAACAAATTCCAGAAATTTAATAACTTTATTATTATTATTTTAAAAAATGCCTTTTCTTAATTGGTGATCAACAGATTTACCATGCAGCTCAAGAATGAGCAACCTTTGGGATGTGAGACACATTTAATATCTTTAGAAGAGACAGAAAATCTCAATGGAAGGAAGGATAATGCAAAAGGAGACCTTTTTCATCCTGGCATTTTAGTTTTGCCTGTTTTAGGGCACACACTACAAATTTTGTCTGTTTTCTGCCCCAGAATTATAGGAAATCAGGCTTCCAATTTCAGCAGTTGTAATCCAGGAACCATAAAAAGGTTGCCCATTGACATGAATAGAGATGACCTTGCGAGTTGATAGAGTGTATAATCCATGTGTAAATTTCTGAGAAAGATTCACAATTTAAGGTATAGCATTATATTCACAAGCCTCTTTGCATCCACATTAGTAAAACAATAGGAAATAAAGATAGAACATTACAGAGAGAAATAACTTTAGTTTGGAAAATACAATTCAAGCTTTGCAAAACCTTTAAGCAAGACCATGGTATAATATTGGGTAGGCCTTGCTGAACTCAGGTTGAAATATTTTGTTTTTTTAAGAGCAGATCTAAGATATATACTTGCTCTTGGGTTGTCCGGAATAGAGAAAACCAGTCATGTGTGGAAGGAGATGATGCAGGTAAAAGAACCTAAAAGGTGGGTTTAGCCTGGATATCAGTTGCTATCATTGCTTTTTTTATATAATAATTTTTATTAAGTTTTACAATTACAAAGATAAAGAATACAAACTAAGAAAAATATTTTAAAAAAAATAAAAAGTACAGAGAAAAATTATATACAGAGAAAAATTATATATATATATAATTTTTCTCTGTACTTTTTATTTTTTTGTAATATTTTTCTTAGTTTGTATTCTTTATCTTTGTAATTGTAAAACTTAATAAAAATTATTATATAAAAAAAGCAATGATAGCAACTGATATCCAGGCTATATTACTGATATCCAGGTATTATACTATATATATATATATAGTAAAGAAAAAAAAGATATATAAAGAAATGACTCCCCCCTTCATCATGACAAGTACAAAAAATTTCAATAACTTGTCACCTTCTCTGATATTACCACAAAAGATCTCTTCTTCCCATATTCCATCTCTTATCTATAAACAAATTCTTAGAGCCTCATCATTCAATCCTAATCAGCAAAAGTCCATTAAGAGTTACCAGAAATAACAATATATTTTTACCTTAATCAAATAAACCAGCTTTAGATTCCTTTCCTTTCCTTTTAACACAGTAACTTATAACATTCTCTGAAAATACAACAAAAAGTTCTCTTCTTCCCATAACTAATTTCTTATCTATAAACAAATCCTTAAAGCATGGTCATTTGATTCCAGTTAACAAAAATCCATTAAGAGTTACCAGAAACAAAAACATATATATTTTAAGCCTGATCAGATAAACCAAATTACATTCCTTCCCTTTGCTTTTAAGAATCTTAATCTTTAATCCCTTTAAATAGTGTCCCAGAACTTGATTTCTTTTCATTTTCTCTTTGTCTCTTCTCAGAAAATCCTTCAAAACTTTAACATGACTCTCTTGTAAATCCAAAATAAGAAAGTTACCAAGTCATTCTTTTGGTTTGTTATTTGTATATTCCCCCTTAATTATCAAGACATCAGTTGGTTTCAATTGTATATCCAGTGTAACATCTTTTTCCATATCATTCTTGTAGCCTGTCATTTTTAAATCCACATTTAAATCAGCCTCAGTCTCAGTTTTGTCCAGTAAAACTTGTTCCTCTTCTATAATCTCTTTTAAATCTAATTTTATGATGGCAGACAATCTTAAGAGTAACTTCTGAGTGTATTATTCCCAAATATCCTTGAGTTCTTCCAAAGTTAGAGTATTTTGCTCCATTCTGTATTAGTGGGTCCCTTCTCCTTTAATTATAGTCTTTAGTTCTTTCTGGTTCCCTCTAGGGTCCAACCTTCAGGTCCCATCTTATCATGATTTTTTCTAATCAATAGCATTTTCCCATGGGAAGTTTTCTTATGCTTAATTTTGAAATCTGTGTGTTTGTGTGTGTAAATAATTCTCAACAAGAAAACATTTTCCCACAGGAAGAATTCTTGTAATTTATTTCAAAACCTCACTTCCAATCTGTCTGGTCCCTTGGTCCATTTATAACTTTCCAAAATCAACATTCTAATCACCCTTTTACTGTTTATTCCAAAATAAGATTTTTTTAAAGTCCTTAAACTTGCATAAAATTTCTTTCATTAAGGATTGAAAGAGATTCACCTGGTGTAATGAAACTTGCCTTTCTGAAGGTTCTTAATATCCAAAAAGCAGTTAACAAGCAATTTCCAGAAGTAATTAAGAGAGGAAGTATGCAAACCCAGTGTCCTTTTGAAGGCACTGACCACGGCTTGAGCAAAGATGGTGATCCCTCAACTCCCAGAGCCCTAACACCCTCCAGAGACCACCGTCTTACAGTCTCCTCATGGGGAGCTAATGTATGGAGCACTTGTGGGTGATCTCAAGTCCTCTCCTTGTCTGGAAAGGAATTCCAAGGAGCCGATCAATTCGCCAGCTCCTCATTCTGTGTGATGATATCAGTTGCTGTCATTGCTGATATCATAGGAGATATCAGAAACAAACATAGGAGTTCAAAACTTGAGAAACATATTATTAGAGAAGAGAGCAACTGAGGCTGCCTCATACAGAAAATAGCTTCCTGCTTGTTGTTTATGGCAAATCTATCCGATTAAGTTCAGGAGAGAAGGTAGCAATGACATGCTTAGAGGCTCCAATTAATAAATATTACTGTGAGTATATAGCTACCAAAACAAAGCTTGTTTCATTTTTAGCCCTATGAAAATTGCTTAGCTTACAGCTTGCTGCTTCTAAATGTGGGTTAACTTTTCTTGACACCTTTTAGCAGCAGAATTAAAATGTTTTTGTTTTTCTAAGTGGCTTGATTTGTGAGCACCTGGTTGCTTAAGATATACTCTGTGGGACACTTGGATTGAGGCCAAGTTACACATTCCTTAAAATGAACAACAAAGATCAGTGACTCTTCTGGGATTTTGTGACATTCTCATTTTCCAAGCATCAGTCTGCCTTTTTTGTACAGGTGTAAAAGCTTCTGCAGGAATCATTCGTGTCCCTAAATATGCAGGGGCAATTATGTCAGGCAGCTTGGAACTTGGTTGAAAGACCAAAGAAAGCAATCATAGATGAAATATACACACACATACATAAGCATAAGCAACATTATGCGAAGTATAGAAAAGGAAGTAATAAGCAAAGGAATTAAAGGTGTAAGTTAAGGAAAGGAAATCTAGCTAAACTTCATTTATACCAATTATACTGATTATTATGTCTCTTCGTACCTTCCTGACCTTGCCAACTATCCTTGCTTCCAACATATGCATACATTGCTTTTTCTTCTTTAAAAAGTTAATGCACACCTTCATTTTAAGTTGGGCAGCAAGCAATGTAGCCGGAGGAAGAAATACCCAGACCAAGTTTTTCCAGCATTACAGACGCCGTGATGAACCAACAGTTTTATCCGGGACGCCTGATGATAATAAATTTGCCATATAAATTGGTTCAATAAATAAATAAAATAATAAATAAAGTTTAGCGGGGGGGGGGAAAGATACTTAAGCTAGCCTTCATCAATGAAGGAAGCCTGAAATCACAGGTTTTTGGACTTTAATGTTCAGCTGGCAGTTGTGAATGGATGTGCTTTTTATCAGCCTAAAATTACGTCTCCACTATATCTGTATAGCTTATTTGGAGGTTATCTGGATGTTTTGGGGTCAATCTCCCAGGATCCCCGAGCTCAGAATTCTGGAACGTATCATTCCAGTGAATCTGAAAGACATGGACTGGAAAAGGCTGCACTCATTGCAAAAATACAAGGTTTAGGAATCAGTGAGCATCAGGCCCAGCCCAAGAACAATGGCGAAACAGTCCAGTTGAGTTGAGTTCCTTTATTTGCTTACACCGTATAGACAGAATCTTGCCAGACTCAATCTGTACTGTTGCAACTGGTGGATGTACCCTGGGAGATTCGAGGGAGTGGCTACCCTGAACCTCTTCCACTTCTCACGTTCCCCCTGCAGACTGTGTTGTCTTTTGTCTCCTTTCCCTTCCTGGAACGCACCCCCTCCTTCCTGATAGCCTTGATCTCTCTTGCTATCCCCCACATCACCCTCCTCTTCGTAGATACATTCCACCACAGTGAGGTCCCTTTGCTTGTCTTTGAGAATGCTGGGATGGTGGAGTCCTTGGTGCTTCTGAGTTTGGTTCTTTGCTTGCAAACGTTTCATTACCCAGCTAGGTAACATCATCAGTGCTGGGAGTCTTTCTGAGTGTTTGAGCTGGACATTGAAAAAGGCCACCAGAGGAGAATGTCCAACCTGGAGAAATAAACAAGTCAACTGCCAATTTCTCAGGATACAAAAGATTCCCAACCAGTCACAACAACAGGGAGGTACGGAAACAAATAAATAAATGTCTGTCTCCTTTTGTGTCCAGTACTTGACTTTTTAAATATATTGATATCTATATGACTGGCACTGGCAACATATTATGAATCAAGTTCCAGTCTGTTGTGAACAAAGAATACCCTTGGGAACATCTGTTACCTCTTTTGCTACTCCGCCTTTCACTTTCCTTCTGGTAAAATGCATCCTCACTGGAGCATCATTCTTTTCTTTTGCTTTAAGGAAGAGGACAAGAGGAGATGGTTTAGATCAGTGTTTTTCAAACTTGGCAACTCTAAGATGCGTGGACTTCAACTCCCAGAATTCCCCAGCCAGCATGCTGGCTGGGGAATTCTGGGAGTTGAAGTCCACGCATCTTAGAGTTGCCAAGTTTGAAAAACACTGGTTTAGATACTGGCAGGGCACATATGAAGCCAGAGGTGCAGAAATGAAGCCTAGGGTGATATTTGCTTTGCCAGGATCCCTCGTGCAGGCCCCCCACCCAGAGTGGCTGGAATCAAGAATTTGAGTATTTTTTTTAATCCCTTAAAACTCTTGACTCCTCCCCCCAGACATGTCCTCCAGCTTCCAGCTTGAGCGTGTGGCCCTCAATATGCCAGGCAAATCTAGGATAGTTCTCAAGCCAATGGAAGCTGGCATGCTTCTGCAGCAAGTAGGAGAAACAGGCATGTTGCAGAACATCTCTTCCCCGGCTCCCTTTACAGGATTTAATGCGTGCCTTTCCCCTCTCCTTTTCCCAAGAACATCTAATACTAGAAATTAGGGTAATGGGAGTACTCTTTGAAATGTTTGGGGCGCATGCTCTGTTATAGTATCAAGAGTGCCAACTTGTCATGCGGTGTGGAGCATTCAAAAGAGGCGCAGGTCAACATGGGAACACAAATAAGTCACCTCTTTCGGAAATCCGTAATCAGCCACATCCTTTGTGAGTCTTGTGAGGCTGCTTTGATTCTGTCCCCAGCCACCTACCACATGAGTGTGCATGCATAGCCCTCTTGGTTGCACAGCCCTAGTAATTCATGGGATGTCTTTGTTAATGAGATATTTATTTCTTCAGCTCTTCAGCCTAAAGGGCTATTAACTGTGGCTGCCAGTAAAGTCACCAGATATTCCCTGGTATCAGTCTCATAATCAGGAAGATGCAGTATACAAGGAAGAAAGGATGGGGAGGGAGGAGAAAATAAACAAGCTCAAAAAAGAATCGTGTGAAAGGGATCCTTGGGGATAAGGAAGGGACAAGCAAGGTGTTAAGGGGAGACTTTCAGAAAAGATTACACAGTCCTGAGAAAGGAACTCAAAATTACCCTGCCTTTATTAGTATAGGACTAGACAACCCTGTGATCCATTGGATCATCCTTTGAGAAACGCAGTCTGATGTGACCAGAATGAATATTAAATTTTAGGCTGACCATTTTTTTTTTTTACCCCAATCCTGGACAGTCCTGTGATCATTTAAGAACAGTATATCATAAATAGAAAAATAATTGTAGTGGCAAATGAACTTCAGTAAGAAGTCAATATTTACTTGTCTAAACAGATAAACAGAATAACTATGGGTGGCCAAAAAAGCAGTGGGAGCGGGAGCAAATTCCAACTTCCTGCCAGCTTCCCCACTGACTTTGTTTGTGAGAAGCTGGCAAGGAGTGTCAGAAATCACGATCACGTGACCACGGGGACGCTGCAACGGCCACAACTTTGCAAATAAAACTGGTGTGAACATCGTGGAAATTTCAATTCCACAGGAGTAATGGATCCTGGATTTTTTATGCATTTTTTAAGTGAGCGGATTTTAGGTACCTTGATTCAAAAATTGTTGCAGTATAATGCACCATTTGGGCTAACACGAGGGTACAAACATAAACACAACGAGAGTTTCAACTGTATATAGATGGGACAGAGATAAACCTGCATAGGCTTTCAAGAGTCTGTTGTTCTACCTTGGTACAATAAAGAGTATTCCTGAGATTCTTGCCCTGCTTGTCCCTTGCTTTGATCTATTTTGTCCGCCCTACAAGACTTTACAGCTAGAATTCTTATCACGGCTTGTAGGATGGCAACAGTTCCATTAGTCTGGGGAAATGGGTGCCAGCCATATGCCAGACAGGGAGCGCTGAAGCAGATACCCTAAAATTAGTACCAGACATTTTTTCCAGCCATGTGCATGGACTTGCTGTTGAATTATCTTTCAAAGAAGAAGAGAATATTCTTAGGGAGTATTCACATAGGTGAAATATAGAGTCCCTGTACTCACTTAGTTTCAAGGTAGCAAGAAGGATTTGGGTCAGGAACACTCAGTATTATGATTTAAAATATTGTTTGTAAAGACGTTTTAGAGACATATACAAATCTGATTTAAATTAAATTTGATTTCAATAACATTTCCAATTTTTAATTTAATTTTTAAAAATCATTGATTTTTATATTTCTTATCCCTCAGCCAATGGATATATGGTGTTTCATTGTGCAGACATCTCCCTGGCTTCCTGTGCTTCTATCCCAGGATAGACTCATGGGACTTTTTTCAGAATGGAAAGTGTAGGCTGCCAAGGAGGCTTCAGAGTGATGTATGCCAGGAAACAACAGCAATAGTCTACCCCAACAATAAAAACAAGTGCAAGAGTGTTTTGTTCTGCTCAAAAACTCCTGCAAGAGAAATTTGAAAGAAATTCTCAAGCACCCTGAAAATAAGGTAGAAAAACAGAAAACTTTTTCAACAGGAAAAAAACAACAAAGAAACAAACCTACACTGACGTAACATAATAGCTACCTCAGTTTTTGATCAATATATTGTGCTGCATCACCTGGTAGAAAAATATTCTAGCTGTCCATGTTGTACTCTTGCCACCTTCATCAATACAAAGGCAGCCTTTGATTTACTATTTATAGCAAAGCTGTGGGCCAGACTGACGGGTACAACTATACATGAGTGTTTACTTTGGGTGATCAAGATGCTGGATGAAAACAGCTTCATATTGGTCAGGTATAACCCTCTGGAGGTCTCTCTGCTTCTGTTCCCATCTCAGAAGGAGTTAAACAAGGGTACGCAGTTCCTCTCTTCTCTTTACTTTTTTTTAACCAACTCTATTGTTAATGTTCTGTCCAAAAGTGAGTTTCTCCCTCTGATATTGTCCAATAAACCAGTGTTTCTCAACCCCAGCAACTTTAAGCTGTATGGACTTCAACTCCCAGAATTCCCCAGCCGGCACGATTCCAAAACAGAAGTGGTCCTATTCACTATGAAGTGTGCCAACTGCTTCATAACTGGAAAATAAACAGCCTCCACACTGAAGCAGTCCAGAACCTTAAATAATAGGCATTTTTTCCCCACATTTTCACTGCTTGGAAGAAATCACTGCTCAGACACAGAGGGTTTCCAGTGCCATAATTTGATTTGCTGGCCACAGTGGCACCAATTTAGTCCTTCTTGCAGTTAAGTTATTCAGGACAAAGGGTATGAATTCTTTGCTTTATGGAGCTCATAAGCAAAATAAAGCATTGGAAGCAGCACAGTCTGAACTCCTACGAGCTCTGTGGCTTGTTCCTTACTGTCTGCCTGATGCTTCCATGGAGGCTTGTAGAGATCCTATTGAATAAAGTACATGAGGCTTAGTTCTCACCCCATCGATGAAAAAGAAGATGCAAATCTGATCACTGTGAAAGGAAAAGACAGATGAATAGCCTACTGCATTGGTGAGAATGAGAAAGAGGTGAAGAAGGGTTTGAATGTTGTTTCTCTATGGAGGGGGTTGCTTTGGGAACACGACAGTCGTTTGAATTCTTTAACAGTGGCTTCATAACCGTTCTTCTGCAAATGCTTATCAGGAGTTCTTGGGTTCTTGTGAGCTTGCTTACCTGATTACGGTTCTATCTGCTGGGTGACTTTTTGACAAAGTATTGGCTCATATTAGCCTCTTGGATGGCTCTATGACCTAATTAATCCTAGCTGATTAATTTACTTCTTTCTGGAAGAAACCTATGACCTCAGACCCTGGTGCCCTTTCAGCCTGATTTTGGATGACAGGCCCTGAGAAGGTCATCCTAAAACTTAAGCAGCATGTTCTTGCTCTGGATCAAGATAGTGTCTTGGGTAGAACTTCCTCTTTACCTAATTATTTGAATGGTATCCTTTCCACTCCACACAGACAAATATTTTCATTAGCCAGACACAATGCCTTGCCACTGATGATCTTGGAGGGGAGATTTATATCTCCTGTGCCCTTGTCCAGACAGGGTGATTGGACACTTTACACGTACTACTGCACGCTCCTTTCTATCAGCCATGGTGCTCTGAATTAATAGTACCCTTATTAACCTCCTCCTTGGGCTGGGCTGGTGAGGAGAATGCTCTGTTTTTGTTAGCAGATTACAGAACTATCCAGGGCAAATGATGACTGCTGTGAGAATACTTTGGTTTAACATCGGCAGTGTTAATGACTAATTTATTTTTGCCCAGAAGATGTGTAGTTCTACTGCTTTCCTGGCCATTTTTCCCATTGTTTAGACAACTGTTTCTCAACCTTAGCAACTTTAAGCTGTCTGGACCTCAACTTGCAGAATTCCCCAGCCAGCATACTGGCTGGGGAACTCTGGGAATTGAGGTCCAGACAGCTTAAAGTTGCTAAGGTTGAGAAACACTGGTTTAGACTGTGTTATGTTGCATTTGATATTTTTATTTTTGATCATAGGAAAACTTTAGCAAGACAAAGATATGCACAAAGATGGTGAAATACTGAAACACCCACAATGGAGTAGATTGTGAAGCTGGTGGAATTTGCAGAAATGGCAAAATTGACCTGTTTGGTCAGGGATAAAAATATAAGTACTTTTATAAAAGACTGGAAACCTTTTAGGGACTTTTTGCTGAAAATGGGAAAAAAATAAAATGGTGATTTTTGGATTTGCTGATTAAAAAGGGATGAATATGGGAAGAAAGTAACCAGGTAATGTAACCTTAAAGAGGGAAGGGAGATAATAAGTTTGTAACTGCTGTAAAGAAGATCGGAAGTCGCTTCTTTAGTTATCTTCTTCTTTTTTCTTTTTCTATATGTATTTTTTCTTGCACTTTTTCTTTCATCCTCTCGTTTTCTTAATTTTTCTTTATATATTTTCATGTTTATATTTTACTTATATAATGTAAAAATCTCTAATAAAATTATATATATATATATATATATATATCTTTAATAGATATATAGGTAGAAAGAAAGAAAGATAGGGAGGGAGAGAGAGAGAGAGAGATCATTATATTACAGGCAGAGTCCTTGGTCTAAATGGGTTTTGAGAGTGATAATTGTCTCCCTATACCAAAAAGAGATGACAGTGGTGAGGTTCCTTGCCAGCCCATTGACATCTTAATTGGATGGTGGTCTGCAACAATGAACCTGGTGGTTTCTGGATCAGAATATTACCAGAACAGCATGAGATGACACAACCAGCTCCCTTAGCACTAAGCTTAGTAATGTGGAATGTGTCCCTCTCTGATTTTTAAGGCAGAGTCTTATTTCTCATTGGAGATGTTTTTTCTGATCAGCTCATTTGTAGAAGGAGCGGTTAACTTGTGCTGTATATTCTCAGAAGTAACTCTGCTTTATCTAGAAGTCATTCATGGTCTGGAATCCTGAATTGAGCTATCTTGTATAAGCTTTCGCCTAGTATTCAAAACCCAGCAGCTTCTTTATGATCTGAATGGAAACCAGAATTGTACTGGAATTACCTAATAAGAAGTTTCCTGTTATGAAGCATTTGTTTTCAGGCAGAGGAGCATTATGCCAAAAAAAAAAAAGCAATTTTTCTCTTCTCTATATGATTGAAAAGTTCAGCTGCAAACTTCATAGCATACCCAGATTAAAATTTGGGAGCCAGACCTATAGAACAGATTTGCCAGTTGGCCATTAATTATAAAATATCGTTTGTCCAGGCATAGGTTGAGTCCTAGCATCTCCAGATTTTACTTTAGTTAAAACTTTGGAAGAGGATTTTCAAGAAAACCCTGAAGTGCTGGGTTTCACTGTTTTGGGAATGGTTAATGTCTGAGTCTGTAAGAGATATAAGGCATTAGGGTATCCATCAAAGCTCTTATTTCTGGCTTTGGTGTGGGCATACCAGATGGGTATTGCCACTGCTGCCAGGCATTTGCTGAAGTATGCCAAATTATCTGGTATTCACATGCTTAAAAAGAAACAGAGTTTAGTCTGAGGGTCAGGCTGGACTAGAGGACAATTCTCACTGTAGAGTAATACATGCAGCGATGGGAGGATGGGAAGTAGTTGGGATTGAATAAAACATGGTTTTTAAGATCTTTATAACATTATCACAGAATGAACTTCACTGATTTCACTGGGTATCCAGTAACCTGTCTGTAGCTGGAAACGAACAACTATTGTCTGGAACAGCATACCTTCTGAGATCAGACTGGCTTCCATCCTCTTCTTCTTTAGGAAAGTGATGAAGATAGTCTTCTTATGGAAGACATTCCAAGAGGAAGATCTTAATTAGCCAGCAACGGATTGCTATGTTACTCATAAAAATCTGTTTTATGAGTTTTTCTTTTAGTAAAGAAAAGAACTTACAAGTTTTTTGCTTTGGGTTAAATGTACAAGCTTACCGTGTACCCTCTATCTATAAGGGAAGGAGAAGGAGAACAGCTTTTAAAAATTCAAAAGCAAGCAAACACGCCAGAGAAAAAGAGTATTTCTTTCCCACCATATAAAATGTAAAACAAAATATTCTGTGGCAACTTGGGCACTGTTGAGAGCCCTAAACCATTCCTTGGTGCATGTTTCAGCATAATTAGTGGCTGAATTTCCCAGCAGCAGCCCTGTCTCTGGTCAGTGGTGGGAACTACAGTTCTGAGGAGGCAAGAGTGTTTTTAACCATCCTTAGTGGAAGCGTGCATTCACCTCAGTACAGGCCAGAAAATGACTTTTGGGGGCAAGTGGAAAAGCTGCATTTGTTGGTTTAGTTATTGCATTTACATTTTACCATTTCTCTGGGAGCAAAAAACAGCCTACCAAGCAGATGGGTTATCCCCTCATTTTATCTCTACCATAACTGTACTTGGTGAGCTCTTGTGGTGAGGTTCAAGTGAAATCTGCAACTCTTCAGTCAAGATCTGACACATGAATTCTTATCTTATCAAGGTACTTTTAAGCTCTCTCCAAGAAATCTTGGAATTAAACTCTGGGTCCAAATGGAGGGTCTGATAATTATGGCCTCCCCTCCACCAGTACAGCTTTTAAGGAGTTATAAAATAAAATTAACTTTGAGCTTGACTACATCATCTTCCAGTGATGCTAAAGTCTGGTTTTCTGCTAAAAATGGCATTAATAATGTATAATTAATATTCATTTCATCAGAGATGGACAAATCTATGATCTTCCCTCCCTCCCTCCCTCCCTCCCTCCCTCCCAAAGGGCTTTTGGCATTTCCTTCTAGTTCAGCAAAGCCTGTGACCAGTCTCTAGTCTTCCACAGGTTTAAATCTGATTGGAAAGAAAAACCATGGGGTCTCCCTGAAGATGGTCATCACCATTTTATTAAGCAGGCATTGGAATGAATTGGCCTGTTTATTGGAATGCAGATTTACAGTGCATTAGGCAATCCATTTTTCAATTTAATCTACCGCCTCTGATAAATTAACAGATGTCGATTGATTTTTCCCCACCCTTCCCCCATTCAGTCCCCCTGTTTACACCTGACAGCCAGTACTTTATAGCTGAGCAGTTATTTGAAGTTATAAACATTATAATTAGCAATTTTTTAATTAGGCTGACAATTAACAGGAGATTTGCAAAGCTGCTAATTTGACATGTCATACTCTCCGCAGTGTTTGTTAACCACCACTTGAGTGAATTCAGTTGAATAGAACCAGTGGGGAGAAAAATTGATCTTAGGTGAACTTTTTCCTTTGCTTGGCTACTGTGGTTGCCTTTCCAAGAAGAGAAAAAAAGTACCTTAAATGGAATGAGAAGACTCCAGGTTCACTCATGGAACCTAGGAGCTGTAGTGATGCTTACCTTAAGGTGCATATCTTGTACATCTGGACAACTTAAACAAATTGGGGATCTGTAGTTCAAAGTAATGTGTTTGGAATGCTGATCCTTAAGGCTTCTAGCCCAAGTCTCTTATGAATTTAGTCCAAAAATCATGAATGAAAAAATATGCCACTAAATATTGTCATCTCCCTGCTAATTTTGGGTGGCAGAGTTGGGGAGCAGGTGTCTCTGAGTACGGCTTGAAGTTGGCATCAGGTTGCTCATTCCAGCTTTAGAATGACGTTATTTAATCTATTGTGCCAAGACCATACCTGGTAACCTGTATGGTTTCAGTCTTGGAATTAGCAGTTAATCTGGGTTCTGAAGCAAGATTACCAGTCAAACCAAGCACCATAATCTCAAAAAAACCCTGATCTTGGGTGCTTTAGGATAAAAGAGAGGAAGAATCAAGAAAGCTCTTGAAGTGCTGTCTGCTGATCGATAGTGCAGAAAAGCACATAAGCTGTACTTTAATTGGAAGGAAACTATTTATTTTGAGCTGTTTGTTTAAGCACAGGAGGATTCCTAATGGAGCCATCAGACCTCGCTCATTGGCTAATAGTTTAATTAGGCCCATCTGGTGGAGGCTGTGGAGAGAAATGTCCCAGCTTGGATATTGGCAGAGAGGTAATTCGTCATCCTTGGCCTAGTGACTGGCCCAGGAACGTCTTCAAAGCCAAACAGAAGCTGCACAGTCTGTCTCACAGGAGAATAGCGGAGAGTTATTGGAGGCATTTTGAGCCATTCACCTTGACATGCTCAAGAGGAGAAATGACACAACCCCCCCTTGTAGCCTTGAGATAACTTCTATATAGAAATCAGAGGAGAGTTTCTGAAAGTCAGGTTGATCTTGCCTTCGTCAGCCAAATCCATAATAATTGAAAGCATTTCTGGAGGAGGAAAGGTGGAAAGAGGGAGGGGAATGAAGGAAGATATTTAAATGATAATGTCTTTTATTGGTGTCTTTGTGAGACAGTTCTGGCTCCAGCAGTCAGCTATCAGAAGAGTTGCTTCAGCCATGAGAAATGTTTTGGGGGGTCTCAGTAAAAAATAAAAGTACAAATTGAGTTCAGAGGGTAATAGGAATGTGCCACTGAAGAGAAGGAAGTCTATAAACCTTGACTTACATCAAAATACCTTGTGAAATTTGGTTGTGAAAAACACTGCTTCTCCTATTGGATGTGACATAGCAGCCATGTGTTTAAAGGGAGATATGTACAGTAGAAGAGGAGAACCTTCTTTCATTTGAGGGTCACACATGGTCCTATAGAAAACTTCAGGGACCTCCAGGGAGAGGCAAGAGAGGAAGAGGATATGGTCCAAATAGAACATGGATATGCGTAGAATAAATACTACATTTTTCTTTGATTCCATCTGCCTTTTTTCATAATTTCACATACCTGTGTTGCAAAGATTGATCAGGGGCCATATGTGTGCACAAAGGTTTTTTTTTAAATGTCATGTCAAATGTTTACAGAGTGACGGCTTATCTAGTTCGAGGTTATTGAGAAGAACTGAAGCCCTTCATGCCATAGTTGTGAAAGATTGTGGGGTGTCAGAGAAAGGAATGGAAGAAATAGAAGCAAACAAGTCAATTAACGGTTCATCTCATAAATGGCAACTTCCCTCCCTCTCCTTCTTCTTTTCCCTTTAAAGGGGGGTGGGGAGAAATCTGGGAAAAAGCATCTCTATTCAGAAAGACTCCCCCTTAATCATCTCACTACAGGTAATCCCCAGGTTAAGGACCCCCAGTTTAAGGACAACCCATAGTTAAGAACAGAGCCTATTGTAGCAAAATTTGAGTTAAATACACAATGATTTGAGTTAAATACGCAATGAGTTTTACATACAAATTCGACTTAAGGACAGACCTTGGGAATGGAACTCGTTCTTAAATTGACTACCTGTATAAGTGAGGCTGAGAAATTCCTATTACACTTTCCAAGATCCTGTATTTGCCCCAGACCAGCATTAAAGATACCTTCCTGAAATCTGTGTAGTTTTTGCTTCCTTGATCTTGCCCAGCTTTATGGGGCTTAACAGTGTTTTTTCTGGAGCTAAGTAAGGGTGGGATTTCTCATCCTCTGGCTAACAGCATGCCTGTGGAGGAAGGTGGGTATTAGAAATGTAAAGGAATTCTGCCACAAATCCTGTTGGAAGTAAATGTGAATTACATTCACTTGGAGTTCACAATGGGGCAAAACCTGGTAGCATGCCTTTTTCCGGTTAAAATTAAAAACTATAAAAATCCATCTATGAAAGAAGACACGCTTCTGAAAATGGTGTGTAAACAGCAAGAGTTTCCCCAAAAAGGAACTTAGGTTGAGGATATTTCCATTTTTAAGCCTGTATTAGGAGAACGTGTAGATCAAAGAGCAAAAATAAGATGCTTTTCATTAAACAAACAAAAACTTTTGGGCAATTTAGATGAACCGTTACATAAATTACAAGATGAGTACTAAACCTCCATATGATGTGAGGCATTGTGAATGTAAATAATTGCTAATTTTTCATGTGAAGGAAAAAAAATGGAAGAACTAAAATATTGTCCTGTTAAAGTGGATAGTAAAACATACAGAGTTTTATTGATTTGCACATCTCTGTTAATGTAATGATAGTTTGTAGTTTATTGATCGATTGATTGATTGATTAATTCATTCATTCAATTTGTATAGCCACCCATCTCACATTTGTGACTCTTAGTTGAACAGTAGTTGAGAGCTATCTGGGCTGAGCCTTTAGTGATAAAAATCCTAATCTATTTGTTCCTATAAAGATCCATTCTAGGATCCTCTGTTCAGCTTTTCACAATACTTGCTTGAGTGCATAAAATTCTTCATGTCTATTTATCCTGCAGTAGATATATGAGCCACCATTTCTTCATTAGTTCACACAGAAATGACCGCTTCCCTTCTTACTAAACTCCTCTAAAGCAGTTAATTTGTCCAATAGTTTATCAAAACAAACCAATGAACAAAAAACAAAACAGGGCCATAATGCCGATGCTGACTAAACTAAAATCAAGTAGGAAGCTTGACTGGTGCAAACACAGCCTTTTCCTCTGCAAATGATACTTAGTAAATACGAGCATTCTGAAGGAAGTCCATAAAACATTCCCTTTTAATGTCAATACTGATAAAATAGGTAGCATATCTAATTATTAAAAGGTACACTATTCCTTAATGAAGCTGTCCATCTTTCATATAAACACCTTCAGGAAAGCACATCTCTATCCAAGGCATTTTCATCCATTACTGAATAGCTCCTAGGGTGAGGAAGTTTTCCATGTTGCGGGTAGGTCTTGATTAGTGTGGTTAATGAATCACACGAAATGGTCGCATTACTCGAATTCTGTGATGGAATGTATCTACGAAGGGGAGGGGATGTGATGGACTGCAATAGAGCGCCAGGTTCTCAGGAAGGAGGGAGAGCATTCCAGGAGGGGAGAGGGGAGACAAGAGGCAGCACAGTCCGGAGCAGGAGCATGGGAAGTGGAAAATATTTAGGATAGCCACTGTCTAGAATTTCCCCGGGTAATTAGAGGTTAGAGTAGTACGGATTTAGTCTGGCAAGATTCTGTCTATATGGTCTAAGCAGTAAAAGAACTGAACTTGGCTGGACTGTTTCCCTGTCGTTCTTGGGCTGGGCCTGACAAATTGGCACTATTCAAAGTGATATTTCTATGGAAAATAAGGTAATTGGTTCCAGTTTGATGGAAATAGGTAATTAAAATTTTTAAACATAAATTGTTATGTTTAGTAATGATATACTGTATAACAGTAAAAGAGAATAAACCCATATCTGTGATGGAATGTTGTTATGAAGGCCACACTCAGGGAGATAAGCATTTCCTTAGCCCCCAGCAGGAGCATGGGAAGTTTAAGAAGATGAGACTGGCACCACCCTAAAGAATTCATGGTGTTGTGGCTTGCTGGCTTGGGAACTTAGGTTCAGTCTGGTGAGATTCTGTCTTGAGGTGGAAGCTAATAAACGCAACAGAACTGTATTTGCACTGTCTCATGGAGTTCTTTGGGCTGAACCTGACATCAATCTCTCCAAAGAACTCCACGAAACAGTGCAAATACAGTTCTGTTGCGTTTATTAGCTTCCACCTCAAGACAGAAATCTCTCCAGACTGAACTTAAGTTCCCAAGCCAGCAAGCCACAACACCGTGGATTCTTTAGGGTTGTGCCAGTCTCATCTTCTTAAACTTCCCACGCTCCTGCTGGGGGCTAAGGAAACGCTTATCTCCCTGAGCCTGGCCTTCATAACAACATTCCATCACAATATCCAAGGCGTACCTGCTATTTCCTGTATTGTGCTGTAGTTCTTCAAAATGAGCTCCTTTTTTGAGTTTTCCTCGAATGAAAACTACCTTTTCTCCATTTTGCACATTTTGTTTTTGTGATGGAAAAACTAACTGGGCTTCAAGATGAGGGCCCATCCATCTTAATATTTAATGTTTAAAATGATCCGTGGCGCTGAATCCAAAGAAGGATATGACGCATGCCGTCAAAACCTTTGCTGGATCCATCTCAATGCCACTAAAGGGTTATTCCAGAATGAACAGTTTGATTGGCTGCTTAGTTCCTATTATGACTGCAGTCTCAAACAATTCAAAGGATAGCTACTTTGATGGAGCAATTTAGTTCTTTTGAAAAAAAAAATCCTAATTGATATTCAATACTCTGTGTCTACTGAGCAGTTCAGTGTGCTTTTTTCCCCCCTTTCACAATATGCCTTGACATGTGTTTGTGTGTGTGTGTGTTTAATGTACTGTACAAAGCTTACAGATTTCTTGGGTATCTTGAAGTCTCTGGCTCCATTCTGTTAAATACTCCCTATTAAAAGGACTTGGCTTCATCTGGATATGTCCAACTTCCATGTCCAACCTCCCCCCCCACATACTACCACAAGAAGTCCTATTATATGTACTTAGCATACCAAGGTTCCTTCCATGTAAGCATAAAATAATTTAGAATTTTTACAATTCAAAAACAGGAGGAGGTAGGCTTTCCCCATCTGATCCTGGAATCTCAAAAAGTTCTCAAAGCCTGACCCTGATGTTGCAAATGCTTACCAAGAAGTCATCTCACTCAAATCTGAATTCAGGAGATTGAAGGTAGAGCCAATCTCTGCCAACTTCATCCCTGACCATCCACTGAGTGGTACTGAGTTAAGTTCTGCAAGAGGAAGATATGTGCATTTGGCTGAATGCATGTAAGCTCCTCCTTGTCATCCAGAATTCACAGAGTTCCTAATCATCCGGAGCAAACTTAGTACATTCAACCAAACATGTACAGGTCTCCTTTTTGAATCATCAGTGCATTGTATGATGTCAGCAGTAGAAGTGCTGGGAGCAGGAAGGTTGTGTTGTTCAGTCTGTGTGAGTGATAGAAACAGGGATGTTGCGGACAGAGTCTGGATAAGTGACTGTTCTCCCTTCTTGAAATAGTATTGAATGCACAGAATACAGGTTTCCTGAAGGAAGAATAATACATTAAACCTAACACATTATTAAAGGAAATATAAATATATAGCTTCAGATATAGATCTCTTAGTCTAGTGTTTCTCAACCTTGGCGACTTGAAGACATGTGGACTTCATAGCTGGCTGGGGAATTCTGGGAGTTGAAATCCACACATCTTCAAGTTGCCAAGGTTGAGAAACACTGGAGTAGTCTATAGTAACTTAGCTACCCTTTCTGCTAACTTTACATGTGTAAAATCTAGAAGTTATATGCCAAATGATGCTGGTGTCACAACGTAATATATTCCACTCTCATCACATCAACACACTTCCATTCTGAACTGAGTAACTAGGATCTTTTGAAAAGCTCTCTGCTTAGGATCACATGGCAATGTTGTGTAGGAAACAACCAGTACTGACTTAGACTTAAAGATACGTGTAGAATATTGTTTCCTTGGGAAGGGCTGTAGTTGAGCAGCAGAATCTGTGCTTTGCGTGCAGAAGGTCCTAGGCTGATTCCAGGGAGGACAAGGAAAATATTTCTCCCTGAAATCCTGTGTATTAGCCTTTCCCACCCTAGGTCCCTCCAGATGTGTAGACCTCAATTCCTAGAACTCCCCAATCAGCATGACCACAGCTGAGAATTGTGGGAATTGAGGCATACCCTACCTGCCCAGATTGGGGAATGTCGATGTAGATACATTAACTCAGGTTGACCAACGGTCAGACATGGTGATAAGGCAACTTGGTATATTAAAATGGAAGCCACATATTGTTTAAAAGAAAGGCAGGTTACACTAGACCATGATGCCATTACCGCTGTGCTGCAACAATACTGTAGTTCCTGCCAGAAGGGAAATCATGTCAAGCAAAGCTCGGAGAAGACTGATTATGTGACTCACATCAGATATGGAGAAAATATAGGAAGGAACCAAATTGTGACGAGGCAATTACCGGGTATAAAATTGCTTCCCAATCTCTAGCATAGGAATTTCTAATGGGCATTGATGTTGGGACTCCAGTGCTAGTGTCTATTTCTGGATAAGAGTCTGATGTGAGACTCAGCATACAGTGAAGTCACTGCCCTCCAGGAGAACCTCTGCAGTTGGATAATGGATGACCTTATTACGTTGTCATAAACTCAGTGGCTGCAGTATAGGGAAGGAAGATCAAAATAATCGGACTTCCTAGGTGTTTTTCTTTCCTATAAAAGGCATCCAAATGAAAAGCCTGAAACATTCATTTTCTTCTGTACAAGGGAAAATGTAGTCCGCCCAGAACAGCCCCAAACTATCCATTTATCTTGGTGAACAATGATATGGTTATTTATCTTTTTTAATTATACCTCAAAAGGCACATGCTGCAGCAATAAATAAAGCTAGGCAACAGCCAGGGAGAGCCACATAAGAGTGGTGAGGAATTGGGTTCTATGTAGCTTCCCTGCTGGCAAGACCTCATTTCCAAAAGCCTCAGTTAGGGAGGTTAAAGGAATGGCAGTAGAGATATGTGGCATAAATGGGCTTTCTTCATGTCCTCTTTTTCTGTTTGATATGGACAGAACAGCTGCATTTCTGGAATCAAGCAAAACCCAGCTGTTGGCTGATGTAGGATATACAAAAGATGGCAGGATTGCGCTAATAGGAAGCACATGCTGTTTCTCCAGGACCAGCTAGTGCCCATATTTAATGACACAAGGACACACGCACTTATACACGTTTCAAGTTCTGTTGTGCCGGTTTTAAACTGTTTTTAGAATGTGAATCAAACATTCCAATGATGTTAAAAAGTTCTGAAAAATATACCATCAGTGAAAGCCCACCTTCCTTGCAATACTTTCTGAGAAACTGTAGCTTGAAGTTCTTTAAAAAAAAGTTTTTAAAAACAAAAATGGGGACATTCTTAGGTGCAAAATGATGGCCTGTTTTGATCGTTCCCTTTGTTATTTCATAAGTAAGCTGATGGATAACAACAGCTGTATCACATACATCTAAAATACAAAATGCAGTTATATAAATTTGATTTGAATAGGCAGTAGGATATGAATTGCACCTTCTCTTCTTGAAGTTTGGAAAATTGAGACAGTTGCTTTGGCATATAGTACAGAGGAAGGATTTGTGGTCCTCCGGATCCTGTTGGGCTACAATTCACAACACTGCTTGCCATTGGTCATGCTTGCTACTGGGAGTTGTTGTTCAGCAACATCTGGAAACCTACTGAATCCCAGTTGGACATCTGTGCAGTTGTTAGCTTGAGTACAGTTCAGCATGCTGGCCTTCTCCAGGTTCTGTCATAGGCTGTTTTTCAGGATTCCTAACTATGCAGAAAATTGTGATAATATTGAAGCCAATCTGTTTAGAACTTCCTTTCAGGCTTGCCATTCAGTATCAATAGCTTGTACACCATAAGTGTGGGAGCAGTGAGTGTGCCCCATCTATTTTTTATATGTTCTTGAATCTGATGCAGACATCATGCATGAATAAGGCATAGGTAGGCTGCATTTACATGATTCCCCCGCCCCCGCCATGAATGTGATACTTTGCTTCAGGTTGACAGTTTCTGTCGGCTCCTAGACTTTCAGTAAAAGGAAAATGAGAGTTGTGATCTGGAGGGATTACTTTTCTCATTATTCATTTCTTTTCTTTTAATTATTTTTTTAATAATAATTTTATTAAATGTTACAGTTAAAAAGATAAGAACTAATACAAACTAAAAAAAAGTGAAAGAATACAATGAAAAAATAGAAAGTACAGAAAAGAAGGAAACAAAATGGAAACAAAAATAGAAAAGAAAAAAAATAAGAATATGGGGGGGAGAGAGAGAGATTACTTCCCCCTTAATAACAAGTACAAACAATTTTAGTAACTATCACCTTCTCTTAAAATACAACACATGCTCTAACCCTAACCCTCTCTTATCTATAAACAAATCCTTAAAGCTTCATTGTTCAGTCCTGATCAGCAAAAGTCCATTAAGGGTTACCAGAGATAACAACATCTCTATTTTAACCTTGATCAAATAAACCAACTTTATATTCCTTCCTTTTACTTTTAACAATCTTGATCTTTAATCCCTTCAAATACTGTCCAAGAACTTGATTTCTTTTAATTTTTTCTTTGTCCCTTCTCACAAAATCTTTCCAAACTTTAGCAAAACTCTTTTGTAAAGCCATTATAGAAAAGTTACCCAGGTCACTCTTTTGGTTTGTTATTTGTATACCCTTTTTAATTATTAAGACATCAGCCAGTTTCATTTGTATATCCAGTGCAGCATCTTTTTCCATATTATTCTTGGAGCCTGTCATTTTTAAACCCACTTTCAAATCAGTCTCAGTCTTGTCAGGTAAAACTTGTTCCTCTTCCATAGCATCTTTTAAACACAGTCTATCTATTGAGGCAGACACTCTTAAAGTTAACTTCTGGGTTACACGGATATCCTTCAATACATCCAATGTTAAAGTATTTTGCTCCATTCTGTATTAGTAAGTCAAATTTAAATGTTCTTCTCCTTTAATTGTATTGTGTAGTTCCTTCTGTTCCCTCTAGTACCCAACCTTCAAAGTCCCATCCTATCATTTTTTTTTTTTAATTCAAAACACCTGCATTTTTCCATGGGAAGGATTCTTATATTTAATTTCAAAATCTTATTTCAAATCCATCTGGACCCTTAGTCTGTTTGTAACTTTCCAGAATCAACATTCTAATCACCCTTTTGCTGTTTATTAAAAAAAAAAAAAACTTTTTACTCCTTAAACTTGTATTTAAAACTTCTTTCTCTAAGGGTTGAAGGAAACTCACCTGGTGCTCTAAGACTTGCCATTACAAAGGTTCCTAATAGCTAAAAAGCAGTTAAGAAGCAATTTCCGAAAGTGGTTAAGAAACGAGGCTCTCACGAACCTTGTGTCCATATAGGCTGTGTTACGGCTGTGAGCTTGATTGAAATCCCTCGACTCCCAGCCACTCAACTCATGAGCCGACCGCAAAAACCTCAGTTCCTGCAGTCTACTTTGATCCAGCAGGCCTTTGCTTATGTTTTTATAGTGGAGCTTTTCAGGTTTAACTTTTGGCAGGATTGAGAGACCCAGATGCAGCAGCAGCAGGTGGAGAAATTTGCTCACATACAAATGCAAACCTACTTAATTCGCTAGTAAATTCAGATGAAATGCATTTGTCCTTCTGTGTTCTGTTTGATTGAAACAGTGCTGCATTTTTGTGCATCACTCAGCATTGTTTAGACTTCTCAGAATTATGCAGTGGACTTCTCCAATTTTTTTTAAAGTGGGCAAAATGTAATATGGTACAGAATATAATATCAACCAATGCATTTCACTAGAGAATCTTACTTACTTATTTGAATCTGTGCCTAATCAGAAGATTTGAGCTGAAGTATTCTACTACTTTGTGATGCTGTGTGATGCCCAGGCAACCAGCAGGACTGAGATGTGCTACCATTGAAGGAGAAGCTCTTGTGCCTGCAATCCAAACAAATCCACAATTTGTTGGAGGGTCTTGGAAGAAATGAAAACTGTTAAAACTCTATGGGTTATGTACCTGTGACTCTTGGGGCTCACCATTCTGGCTACCTGTTTGGGATGGTTTAATGGATCTCCATATTTGAGCAGAAGGTTAGATCAAATACTTGTAGGAACCCTTCCATTCATAAATTCTGTGATTCTTAAAGCATGCCTTTGTTGATACATAACTTTGTGCTTGCCTGAGCATGTAGCATGGAACCTTGCTACATGCTGGAAGGTTTATTTAGTATGCAGCTGGGAGAAATCTGGGAATCCCAGGTTTGTAGGCTAGAGTGAGAAGTTAATGTCAGCCCTCCCAAGTAAACCAGACAGGAAGCAAGACTAGATGAACTAATTCTACTTTACTATAAGAGTGCATTAACAGAATCTTGCAAGTCTGAAGCACAAATCTCCTGCCCTTCCTATTTACCACCTGAGTAGTTAGGGCGGGTCCTTCCTAAATTTCGTTCTTTGACCATTACCCTGTTGCAGACTCCTTTTTCTTTTATCTGATTGTTCCCTGGGTGGCATCTCCTCCCCCCATCTTCCCAGGTCACCCTCACATTCCATCAGATCTAATAATCATAATGGGAGTAGGCATGACAATTCACTTCCCTGACGTGGCCAAAAGATCGGCATGTATCAGCCTTACCAGGTAGTCCAGGCAGGAAACACACCCAGATGAGCTAATTCTACTTTATTGTAAGGCTACATCAACAGAATCTTGCAAGTCTGCAAGTAGAATTCTCCCCCTGCCTCCTTTACACTCCAAGAAATTAGGGAGGGTCACTTCTGAGCCTCTTGCCCTGCCCACTCTCCAGCTGAGGGCTATGCTGTCTCTTATCTGACCATTCCCTAGGCAGTGTCTCTGGGCCAGGTCTCCCAAGGTCATTCCCTCATACCGTTACAGCATGGGTGCAATAACTGGAGATATTCAGGTACAAGTCCATCCTCCAAGTCACTTGGTGATTTTGGGCCGTTCAGTTTCTTTCAACCCAACCCACCTCATGAAGTTGTTGATATGAGGCTAAAATGAGGAGAGATTCCATGTGAGCTGCCCTGAGTCCTGAAGGGAAGATGGTATATAAATCAGATCTATCAATAATATCCACATGTGTACATAGTAAATGTGCAGCCTGCAAGCACAGCAATCTTTACTGTAATGTGGATGGGTTAGGAAGCTGACTTTTTCCATGTAGCATCACACTATCTTCTGTGTAATTTACAGAGTGTGCATATCGAAACCACCCATAGGGTGACAGCTTTTAGTCAAACTTGACCATTTCCATGCTCATTTTTGAGCTGACGTGCCAGAAATGCATGTGTCTGCTGTATTGTCGAAGGCTTTCATGGCCGGCATACGAAGGCTGGTGTGGGTCTTCCGGGATGTGTGGCCGTGTTCTGGAAGTTTTGTTTCCTAACGTTTCACCAGCATCTGTGACCGGCATCTTCATCCCCCCCCCCCCCCCCAGATCTCTGTAAATACCCACAAAAGGGTCACATCATCCTGGGCACAGAGAGAACTGCTCCTGTCTGTGCTCCTGCACTCTGAAGATGCCGGTCACAGATGCTGGCGAAACGTTAGGAAACAAAACTTCCAGAACACGGCCACACAGCCCGGAAGACCCACACCAGCCTTCGCATGTGTCTGCTCTTTGAAAGAAGACAATCTATATTTCTTCACTCACCACTGGCCCTGAAGACTTGATAGGGAATTTTGCAGGATGGATGCAGGTAGCTAAAAATAGTATGTTGAGTGTAACATATAAGCAACTGATTTTTAATGTTTTATTTTGGCTAAAAGCAAGTGGTCATAGGAGTGCAGACACCTGACCAAAGCAGCAACCTTAATTGCAAAATAGAACATGGCTTGTACCACAGTAAATTTGGTAGAGAACAGCTTAGCAATATGCAGAGAGTATTGCAGATTGAGAAATAGCCTAGAGAAATGCTTTCTGCACCTACAAGTTTGGATGGGGTGTGTGTGTCTGTGTGTCTGTGTGTACATTCTCTCTCTCACTCTCTCTCTCCCCCCCCCCCCCTTCTGGCTGCCTTGAAAATTCAGTAACAAATGAAAGGCTTGTCTTTATTAGATATAATGTTTTCTCCTCCCCAAATGTCTTGGTCATGACTAGTGTCTATGATTAATTTAAATGTATTCTGTAATCCAGTGTTTCTCAACCTTGGCAGCTTTAAGACATGTGGACTTCAACTCTCAGAATTCCCCAGCCAGCATGTAATCTCTGCTATAGTCTCTCTTTTGGTTCCATAGCAATTGTAAAGCAGTGGTTAAGCAAACCTGAAAGCCACCAAAACTGCTATTTAAACAGTTTCAGTGTCATAACAACATTCCTTCAAAAGGGGTAGGGATGTATACGGGATTAGGTTTGCGTTTTCAGTTTAATGTTGACATTTTGCATAGGCCTTTCTGTAAAAGCGCTTTGTGATCTGTCCTGATTTTCTTTGTTATGAAAGAAATGCATAAAGAGAATCTCCCTCTTCACTACTAGCTTTCAGGATGTAAGTGCTTCTGAACACTGAAGTAGGCAGGCATTTAATGCCTTCGGTGAAGTTGGCTTGTGATCATATATCACCAGCAACTCAAATGCTACTCTACTGCTATTGGATTCTCTTGAGCTCTGAGAGGCTCGCCTGTTCCACAAACTTCTATCATAAAAAAAAATGTATCTTTCATTGCTATAAACAGTGTTCTCAGCCTTGGCAGCTTTAAGATATGTGGACTTCAACTCCCAGAATTCCCTATGCTGGCTGGGGAATTCTGGGAGTTGAAGTCCACATATCTTAAAGTAGCCAAGGTTGAGAAATACTGGTATAAACACTGGGGAAGAAGCCATCCATTAAGCTGAAGCACAGTGGAAACAGCAGGAAAAACAATACTGAGTGCCTAGTCTAATTCACATCACTGCAGTTATGGTGAAGTTGTGTCTGGATTCTTCATTTCAAATTGTAGTTGGAGAGGTTAACTTTTGAAGTATGGCGAAGTCTAGGATTGAACTCATTCTTGATATCTTGATTTTACAAGAGTGGAGGGAGGAGTTTTAGACACTAGTTAGAATTCAGTTGAGTGAGCCTCGTTGGGAGGGACCATGCAACATATGCTTTGCATGAAGAAGTTCTCAGGTTCAGGTTTTGATGTTTCTAGTTGAAAAGGTTGAGTAGTCGTTGATGGAAAAGAAGCCAGTCATTGGATCATTGCTGCCAGAGTAGATGATACTGAACTAGATGGACAATCAGACTAACCAGAGTTTTCCATGTTTCTCTTCTGGCCATCCAACAGTAACCATTACCATCATATATTATTAGCTATGCTATTTATTGCTTATTTGAACTAGGCCTTCAGGAGACACATCAGCCATTGCAACTTGAAGTTGTCCCCAATGTTTTCTATGGAAAAGTTTCCTTGAAATGTCAGGCTTTCATGAGAACAACTCCAGCTATTCTTTCTAGCAGAATCACTTAGAGGTCCTTTTCTTAAAAGAGAGGCTGAGACACAAGGAGGAATCTGGAATCTTACGAGGGCTGGAAAATATTTTTCTGCGCTGAGGCAATGTGAGGATTGCCATCAGTGACAAATGCAAAAATGTATTGCCCAGTAAAATTATTTGAGGAGCTATCACATAATTAATTATGTGATTACATATGTTTTCTGTTGAGGTACACCCACACATTTGTTCCCCTGCTTCAAGAAAAGATAGTGGAGATTGTGTGTTGGACAAAGAGAGAGAGAGACAGAGAGAATCCCTTGTTCCTTTCCTATAGTAATAATTTGTACCAAGTGCCCATACCTATTCTTTCATTATGTAAATAGGAGAAATGAGCAATCCCCACCACCACATAAAGACTCTGTTGTGAACAAACCCAAAGCATTTGCAAGCACTGAGTTATTAGATTGTGCACATCATTAGTTTAAATGAGATTGCAATTATGCCATCTGCATTCAATTGCTCTCGGTCCAAATCCTTTCATCACCTTTGCCAAAGGGAACATCTTTTGGGGTGTTTTGTTTGTAAGAAGTCTCTGCATTTTTAGTCTATTTAAAGATACTAAAAATGAATATAGGTTCCATAGCAGGAAGATGACTGCCCTCTTGGATTTTCTGTTGTTTCAAAATAAAAGAGAAATTGTCATCTTTTCATATACAGTCTGAGTTTTTAAATAAGATTCTTTACTCTAATTTCCCTTAGTTAATTTTATTCATTGTGCTTTGTTTTGCCTGACATGATAGTTTGCAAAGCAGTTGCATACAATCGCTCCATAAGGGTTCAGATGGGTCCCATCAACCGTTTTCTTATAAATGTGGAAGTAAAGTTTGTTTGTTTGTCAGATTTATTTCTTGCATTTTCTCCAGAAGCGCAAGACAACTCTCATGCAAATCCCTTTTGTTTTATTCTCACAAAAACAACACTGTGAGGAAAGTTGATCTGAGAAAGAGTGACTGTATCAAAGTCACCAAGTCAGCTTCCATCAGTGAGGGTAGACTGAAACTGGATCTCCTTGGTCCTAGTCCAATTCCTTAACCAATATCCATACCTAAAAAATGTCTTAAGCTAAAACTGTCTCCCCAACTTATATATTTATAGAGTTAGAAGATTTGCTACACAACATTGGGGATCAGAAGTGAGCAAAAAAGAAGAGTCCTAAGCTCCTTGTAGAGGATGAGATGATTTTCTTGTGATGGAGAGAATAAGGGAATTACACACAGGGAGGAATGTGGTGGTCAAAACAAGCTGCAAAAAGCAGTGAGAGGAACCTTATCAGGTACAGCCATTGTTATATAGCCACCCAACTTGCAAAAATGTGGCATAAAACAATAAAAACAAACTATAATAAACCCCATTAAAAACAATCAAAAATCAGAACAACAAAACACACAATGGGGCCCACCAGCATAATTACATCTGACAGGATGAGCTCATCAACATTCTGCCCCAATGCCCAAGGGAATATCCAGGTCCTCAAACACTTCCTAAAGGCAAACGTGGTTGGGTCTAGTTGAATCTAAGGGGGAGGGGGGAGATCATTATATAGGATACTATTGATAATTTATAGTTGTCCTAAGAGGTAACTCTTGATAACCTTATCCTCCATGAATTTGCACCATTCAACTTGATGGCCATCTCACAACACGCTGGGGTAATGTATTCCATAGTTTAACCCCAGATTATGTGAAGTACTTCCTTTTACTTATCTTCAGTGCTCCACTGTTTAGCTTCACTGAACGATTCCACGTTCCGAGTCATCTGATTTAGTTGATATAGATTGTGTTTGGCTCATCGAACGAAGAACATCATTTGCTGAACATGTTATATCTTTGACTCATATTGAAAATACTGTCCAAACCTCAACCTGGACAATGTTTAGCTGGAAGCTGCATCTTTCATCTTCTGTTAAAGCAGAGTTTTTTATGTTGGGTTTTACATCTCATTTCCCCTGCAGCATCCACAATCTTGTACCGTGTTGGGTATTGAATGCAGATAGATGACCTGTCTGAGACTATAAATAATGCAACCGTGTCCATTTGATTAATGCCATCGGAAAGATCTTTCTTGCTCATCTCTCCGACCAGTTTTCTAAAGTAATCTCTAATGTCATACATGATGAGTGTGAAAGGGGGAAAAAAAAAAAGAGGAAATGAGAAGATGACCATTTGGGTAGAAATCAGGGCTAACAGTATGGAAAGAGCAAGGTTATGTATCAATAAGACAGAATCCAACACAGTAGTAGGGGAATATGTGAATGTTGCATGAAAATATCTGGAGGTTAATAACATAAGAATTGCTATACTGTGTAAGGTATTTGTCAGTACATGCTATGTAGAGTGTGCTGGTGTTTTTTGTTTATTCTGATATGCTCTATTCCACCTCTAAAGCCCTACTCAATGTGCTTCCTCTAACTACTTCTGGGTAATTGGTACTTATTGGAAGCAGGGCCTTTTTTATTGTGACACCCAATTTCACCTATTTTTATGGTTTAGCCCACCATAAGAAGGTCTAGGTAGCTTCAACCTTACCTTCGCACTCCAATCAGCAAACTTTTGAGGTTACTAGATTCTTTATTGCTGAGTTTGGTTCTTGTTCTGTTGTTTTCTTTTTCTTTTCAAATTGAGTTTATGGATAAATTATTATGTTTACCTCTTATATCATCTAGATTTTAAATGTTGATGTTAGTCATTGAAACAAAAGTGAATCATCAAATCTAAAAATATATACAGATGACTTTAAAATATCTAAGTGTCAATAAATATGTATGAAGGTTTATGAAGGTTTGCAAAAAAACTAGTTTCAGCTTGAGAACTGATTAGATTTGGGGGGGGGGGGGGGGCTTGGAAATTGCTTCCACAACTCTAGTACAGCATTGCTCTGGTTGAGCCTTATCATTACTTATGAGTGGCTTGCTTTTCTAGTCCTAAAACCTCTAGATTGTTACAGTGAAATATATTTATTTTAATTCTGTTGCTTTTGGGATGATGAATGTAGTCATGCCTAACAGCCCATATTCTGGGAAATTTAGAAGCTGAGAATGTTTTGAGGTTTAGAAGCTGAGAACATCTCCTTTTGCTATCATTGTTGCCTACTAGCATGCTCCCAGCCCACTCTACTCCCAGATTCCCAAAGTGGGTGAGGCCAAAAATGGAGACTTTTCGGAGGGAGGACATATTTGCAGGATTTTACAGACCATACAATTTCTTTAACCCTGGTAGATATTAAGGCCCCCATGTCATCCCATAGACTTCCTGAACCTTTTGCCCACGGGCATCCTGGTTTGCCCAGTCATGGAAGATGGCACTCATGGAAAAGTTGATATCACCCTTGAGCTAGTAGAAATTTAGTGTTATGGAAAAGAATGGGTGCTTCCCCGGAGAAGTGCTTGCAGCCCTGCTGTAGGTTTAGTGAAAGTAGCAGAAAAGATGAGAGAGTGGGAAACTCTGTTTATCTCCTTATTTTTCTGGAACTCAGTCCCTCCAACCCAAGGTCTCACCATAGCTGCCAAGCAATTTTTAATGAAATGGTTAGTAGTGGAAGTCATCTTTTTCTGAAGCTTGCCAACCTCTAACAATATGTCCCTGCACTCTGCATTGCAGGGTGATGTTGAGCATGGCCAGAGGTGCTCCAAAGTTGGTGAAAATACCGGATGAGACAAAAGAAGACCGGTCAGCTTCCCAGGGGAAACAAGCAGGCATCTTAGGCCACTGATGAGGATCTATTGTAGTGAGAAAATACTAATTTATAGGATCATGATAGTGGAAGGTTGCAGTTTTTTCTTCTCTTTATTGAAGAGGACCCAACAGAGCTTTGCTAGCTCAGTTTGTGTCCCCCCCCCCCCATCTCCTTCACATTTCCTAGTGCTTTACACACAAAGTTAGTGAGGCACTGATATATCATCCACTTTGGAGCAGCTCTCCAGCTCTGTAGTTTATTGATTTGCTGACAGTTATAACAGCAACTTCTATTATTTATCATTTGTACTTCTCTATCTAATGCCATCCCATTAACAAACATGTGTAATTGTTTTGCATCTTAAGGAAGGTTTGCGTTTTCAGGCTGCAAAGCCGGAGGGTTGAGGGAACACATGTCATCATTTTCCAAACCATCAAGCCTCCTTTTTCATTCAAATGAATCCCACCTTTATCAATGATTAGAAGCCTGTTCGTTTCTCCACTTAGCATCTGATTTAATGTTGTGCTTTGAGAATCGTAATGTCATCTAACGAGAGTGGGAAGAGATTCTTTGCTGTTGAAAGCCTCTGGTACATCAAGAATGGAGCGAGCCAAGATTCCCTTACCCTGTTTATGACCTGATTCCAAATGATACACTGCTGGAGAAAAAGTAATTTAATGCCCATTATTATCATACAATCCTGAGCTTTCTTTTGAAGCTATCAGCTTCAAAACTCAGCTCTAGCCATCTGCGTTCATTTGAAAACATCATCTAAGCTTTTATCATCCCCCTCCAAGAGAGAGAGATACCTGTTTTCTACCAAACCCCTTTCTCCTTGCATGCCTAAATTAACCACTTTTCTTTCTTGTAAGCAACAACAACAAAATACTTTCAGGTTCAGAGAGATATGCAAGCAGCAAAAGCCAAGGGGAAAAGCAGAAGAAGAAATCTACTAATTAAATTACTTAGATCCTTAAAAACCATTTAATTCTGTGATGGAGGTTAGCCCAATTTTGCTGGCATGTTAATTTGGTTGTAAAGCAAATTATTTTTAACTAATTATTATTAAACCATTAACTACTTTTTGTTGTTGAAGCATTTCTTACATTGCTAAAATGTTGGAATGCTTTGCAGTTTGTATGAAGGGGGGAAATATGTATTGCTGAAGACAGTTTATTTTTATTTTCAAATAATCCTGCAGGGCTGCTTTCTTGAGGCCAGAGTTCATCCTGTAGATTAGTTCTTAATCCTGGAGCTGAGAGGGAAGACTTTTCAGTTGCTTGACAGTGAACTGAATATTTCTGTAACCATATTGTTTAAAGGAGAAAAGTCATCACTCAGTGCAAGAATATGTGCTGAGTGCTCAGAGGATCCTGCCCTGCCTTTTTCTGGTAATAATGGGAAAGAAGTCAACACTACTGAACTACATGGACCAATGGTTTGGAAATGATTGAATGGAGTTTCCTATGTTCTAAAGGACTTTTTTTTTCCAGATTTTTTTATCCCACCTTTATTTTTTTATAAATACCTCAAGGTGGCAGACATACTAATACTCCTTCCTACTCCTATTTCCCCACAACAATCCTGTGAGGTGGGTTGGGCTGAGAAAGAGTGATTGGTGCAGAGTCACCCAGCTGGCTTTCATGGTGGGACTAGAACTCCCAGTCTCCTGGTTTCTAGCCTGATGCCTTCACCACTAGACCAAACTGGCTGTCTTTACAAGGCGTTCCAAAGGAGAGTCACTTTGTGTGAGATGGGCAGCTATATAAATTCAATCAATCAATCAATCAATGTGTTCTAGGAATCATTCCTGTCCAACATTCACTTACAAGAGAATGTCCTAGCCAGCAGCTAGAGCCAGAAAAATGGAAACTGCTGTTGATGTCAGATGAAAAAGCAGCAGCAAAATTGTTCTCAGATGCTGTAGATGCAAGAGTAGCCCATTGCTCTAAGGATCAGCATTATGGCCAGGATGGCAACAACACATTTCCCTGGTAAACAAAACCCAGTTGTCTCTTGATTATCAGACACGCCAAGGACAGCCCAGAGGCATTTTAAAGGTCTATAGCAGGAGACCTACAGTGTGACTGGCAACAGGAATAGGAGAAGCTGGATATTATAAAGGCCCCCTCCTTTCCATGTGAAGATAAAAGGAGTCATGCTCCTAGTATGGGACAGATGGAGCTTGTCACAGAAGACTAATTCTCTAGACCGTTGCAGAAATCAAAAATTCAGCAGAAAGGCCTCCTCCCTCTCCATGACATTATGCACATTCTGGAAAATGACAATATCATATAGAAGTTTGGGTTGTTTGTTTTTTCTAAAGAGACTGATTCATTTTGCAAAAATTCCAGGGGATTTATCCATACATTTTACTCCTCAAAATGGTTTGCATTAAGAAACGGTATTTGAACATTGCTGAAATTGTATCTGGAGTGAGCAAAAGTTCTACTTCAGATCAATGGTGGGCGAAGTGCTTCAGTTCCATTGCCTCCATGCAGTGTGGATGTACATGGAAGCACTTGATTTAGCTCAATTCTGTGGCGACTGGTTCCTTTACCTGTTTTAAAGGAAACATGTGCCGTGACTGGAGGCATGTTATTAGGGAAGTTCAGCACTCTGTGATCACAACCTTTAATTAAAAAGGAAAAGAAGTATAAAGATTTTGGAAAGGAGTGAAGAGTTATAGAGAGAGATGACGTTTGCTGGGTACCAATATTGTCTTGATGGGCTTCAAAGATACTCGAGGGTTTCCCTTTTGACAGAGTGTCAACAAAGGATCTGTCAAGCACCAGGTAGGAGGAAGGCTTGAAGATTGTGCTCAGGCAACCTTGGCTGAAAGAGCAACATGCCTGGGTCATAATGCACCCAACTGGCGTTTTATTTCTTATGTGTGAATGCACTGTCAAAGAGACCGTCTCCTTAGAGGAAGGGAGAACAACTATCAAATCTCTGACTGGGATCCCAAATCATAATACTATAAGGCATAATGTAATTGGTCGGGCATTGACTTAGCATAAACTCAGCCATTGTGGTTTGTAAGTTCTGGTTTATGGTTTTGTGCCCAGCCAATTGTGGCTTATTCAGCAAATCATGGTTAAGCAACTGTGGCTTAGCAAAAAATAAGAACCCAGTCAGAAGTTCATATACACCATTTTGCCTTCTTTGGAAACCAGCCAGTGGTTTCTCTTGGCAAAAAAATACGGTAGAAATGAGGAAAATATATTTCATGGTAGCAAGTCTGCTACCTGTTGACTTCACCTGAAAATTAGTTCACTACTGAGAACCGGGAAGGACTACACCAGTCTGTGCTAGAAAGTGGGCCAAAGTAGGTTCTAAGTATCTTTTGCTGTCACCGCAGCTGTTAATGAGAAAACTTGACATCTCAGAAGAGGTTTTATTAATTTGTTTGTTCATTTGTTTGTTTATCGGATTTATATAGCTGCCCATCTCACCAGAAGTGACTGCTTAAAATCCAGGGCTATATTAAAAAAAGGAATTTAAAGTTTTGCTCTGAGGATTTTTTGAGTCTCTGGAGGACATTTCTCTCTGTGTGTGTGTGTGTGTTTGTCATCAGTCAAGCTTTAAAAAACAAAATACCTCTGGAGTTTTTCTTGTTTTGTTTTATTTTTTTGCAGGTGAGCCTTGAAGCCTGAAATATTAACATAAAATACTGATGTACTGATTTACACTGAACACAGCTACACATTCTTCTTCCAAGGAAGAGCACATGAATGACTCTCCCTCCTCCTGTGCTATTTTGTCTTGGTCCATGACTGTTTGTCACAGGAATATGCAGATGGCCAGTTAGTCCAGATCACTAGGAGGCCCGTTTTCTTTTGCTGATTCTGCATTCAGCGGGGATGAAGCACTTGGCTATTTCAATCCCTTAGTGCAGGGAGAAGATAAACAACCTATATGCAGGCTTTCATGTCTGTTTTAATCACTGCCATTATCTGAACTTGATCATATAATAGGCTGAGAATAACACACAGTTTTCTTCAGAGTTCCCATATGTAGGACCTTTGTCAGTTACATACACATGCGCACACACTGGTTTCCACATATGGAGACAAACATCCAAAAGGAAAAACTCTTTTCTTAAAATGATCTGGTCGATCCAAAATAAGTCCCAAAGGGTTTGCAGTGGGGTTCAGAGTTTCCCTTTGATGATTTGGCCTGTGGATCCATGAAGGATAAATGTCTAAAGGAGATTCCGGTCTGGATCCAAAACCCAGAAAATCTCATTTTAATATGCAAATCAAAAGACACAACATGTTCTTGTACCATGTGTGTGTGTGCTGGACAATCCCACACACCAAATCTGCAACATGGGGAAAAATGCTAACCTCTATTCTTCAAGGAGCCATGCCTGGACACGGATTGTAACGTGTGCTCTAGAGTCATTGGATCAGGCTGAATATAATTATATTTGAAGCAGATCAATATATATAGGGTTGGAAACTATGCAAATGAGCCACGAGCGACCCGAGTTGGTTCAGTAGCAGCCTATTCCATTTCAGAAATGTATTAGTTTCAGTTAATATGCATTGGATCCGAGAGAAGCATTGAGCCTGTCTTTCAAGGACTTCAATAGATTGGCTTCTATAAATACCATCTGGTTTACTTTGGTGCATCCAAGCATGCCAAAGGAGGGGGAGGGCAGCCAGCAAATCGGAGAAATTAAAATGCATTTGTTTTGTGCTTCGTAGTTTTTACTTCATTTGGGATAGGGAGATATTTTCTCTTTTTAAAAGGGGGAATGATAGTGGTATTCACTGATTTATTTAGGCTGTATTGTTTCTATATGTCAGTGTTGGTTTCATTGCTAATGAAATGGATTCAGGCAAAATGTGTCAGTTGGAAAAGTTAAACCTGCAATTTGATGCAAAAGTGAGCAAAGCCACTAAAATGATCAGAGAATAAATGAATGCAGAATTGAGTGAAGCATATATCAGATGGTTCCTTGGAATGTTGATGCAGTGACAGGCACAACATAGATTTTGCCCCATCATGGTATGGGTCATATATGTGGGTTTTTTCCCCCCAAGCTCTTCACAGATAAGTCCAAAGAGATACTAACATGCATGCCTTGAATTTCCTTTGCTTGTACTAGCACTCTTGACAGTGAGTGGTGGCACTGATCTCATAGAAGGTGTAATTCACACACATCCTGACACATAAAATAGCAGAATATTATGCTGTAGTCAAAGAAAGCTCAAGGAATATCATTAAGGAAAGCTTTGAAACTAACCTGGCTCACTAGTCGGCTCTGCTTTGTCAGGCATATGAGTAAATTCATCACCTTTAATTCAGTATGGAAAAGAGCAGATCCAGCACCAAAGTAATAAATATTTATTTATATATGTTTATATTTATTAAAAGTGGAATCATCCCAGCTCTGCACTGGCTGCTGCTTATGTAGTAACTTTTGGAGCAACCTTTTAAAGTATCTGTCCCAGTTGTCAGTCTGTGCAGTTATCCACAAAGTTACAATGAATAGGGTAGTCTGCTTTGAGGCAGACATTTGGAGGGTAGGAGTGCATAGATAATGGTACTATTTAGTGTTCATGGTAGAGAACAAGGATGAGGCAAACTGGTCTTCTTCCAAAAGTCCCCAGTTCCCATCAGCTTCATCTACTACAGGTCATTGCAAGAGACTTGTGAGCTGTAGGACATCAGACTACCTTGCCTAAGATAAGAAATCGTGACTTTTCTTAAAAGTCACTCCTTCTAGCTTTGCCAAAACTATCATGTCTGGATCTGCCTATAAATTTAATGGCCCCAGAAAGAATGGCATTCTGACAGACAATAATAGCTTAAATTTGGGTTACCTGAGGGAACACTTTCTTTGCATGATACCTGTCACTCGGGAAGATCCTTAGGAAAAATCTGCCTTTGGCTGTTGAGAATGGGATTTTTTTCAGACATTAACCCTAAATTGTGGAAGCACGCCCTTGTAGATACCTTCTTCAGAGGCCTTCAAGACAGTTGGGAAAAAACAATATTAAATAATGCTTTTCATAATGCTTAATAATTTTAAGTGGTTTTGATACTATTTTATGCTGATTTTAGTCTGTAATGTATTCAGATTATTTGAATTTAATGTAAACTGTCCTGAGCAGCTTAGGAAATTGATATAGGAATTAGTATGGAAAGAGAAGGAGGAGGAGGAGGAGGCAGCTGTTGACAATATCAAGTGATGATCAGCCTTGTCATGCCAGATTTTGTCCCAGTGCTCACTGGTCTCAGATTTTGGGGAATTGTTTAACAGCTGCTGCTGGCACAGAAACCAGAGCTTTCATCATTCCAAGAACATATTATTTCTCAGCCTTGTTCTTGAATAACTATAAACCTTACTTGATAATTTGCTCTGAAGAAGAAATGAAGATGAATTGTAAAGGAGAACCCTTATTTAAGAATCCCTTTTTGATGGTAGTTGGAAAGGGCTAAAGAAAATAAAAAGATTTTGCAAAAAGGAGAAAGGTTGAGCATTGAGGAATTGGCATTAATGAGAAGAATACAAAGATAAAAAGATGACAAAGTTTGATTGTTATTTCCAGTTCTCCTTTCTCTTCTATATTTACCAAAATATAAGTTGGCTTAGGAAGGTAGACCAAAGGAATCTTAAAGGAAGATGCCTGCCAACTGTTGTGAAATCCAGAATGTAGTGAGTGAGACAACTGAATTCAAAAGAACTCAGTATTGCTGTAAGGTTTTTTCATTAGAAAAAATTACTCTGTACTCTGTCCCCCCTCCTTTTTTTTTCTTTTTCAACTTAATTTATCTGTTAAGGCCATAATGAGAACTGAATGGATACAGGAATGCATGTTCCCTGGTAGAAAAGCAAGACAAAAATATACCAAATAAATGAAGAAAAACAAGGCAATAATTCTGTTGATGGATAAAGCCAGAACATCCACAAGTGTGTTAACTTATCTTCAATGAACCATTGTGCCCTTCCATACTGAGAAACTCAAGATAGAAATGAGAGCATTGAATTCTTCCATCCCATTCCCTTCTCTTTCAGACAGATTGGTGCATCAAGGGCAGCTTTTGAATGACATGGACTAGAACATTTGCCAGGACTATGTCTCAATTTCCTCCCCTCTGCATCACAGTTGAAGTGTGAGAATTCTCCGTTGTGGAATTCAGGGTGGTGGTGGTAAAAATTACTATCTCTACAGCCAAGGTGAAACTCTTCCAAGAAAGCTGGCTTTCGGAGTCTCTTTGCTAAGTTGAGCTTAGGCCTTTATTTTGTTCCCAAGATTTCTGTCCTCAGTGCTATCAACCAGAAACTCCTGTAAATATCCCAAAGTTGAAAAATAACATTGCGTTATGCACTGTGCAGCCTCCAGTGAATAATAATAATAATAATAATAATAATAATAATAATAATAATATTATTATTATTATTATTATTATTATTATTCATGCAGTAAAACTCTCCAAGTGGTTTTCAATGAAATGTAATGATATATAGCCTTATCATGTACACAAACTCCAAAACAACAGAGATAAGGAATAAAAGGCAAAAGACCCTAGTTCAATAGTTTCATTCAGGTCCTTTGAAATTAAAGTACAGAAAACCAGTGTAAGTCCAATTCTGAATGAAAACAGATTTTTTCTCTTTCCTCTGAAAATCATATTGCCTATGCCAGAAAGGTATTTGTTCTGTCTTAGTGCAGGGCATCCCCCTTCCTTTGCAAGACAGGGGTTGAAATGGCATGATGACATTTTCAACCGGGGTAGGTGTCAGCCAAGGACCGCTGAGGATTGAGAGCCCCAAAGTGGGTGGGACTATATCATATCTGTTGGCAGAAGAAGGTGTTGGTAGAAAATATTAAACAGCTTTCTTTGTTTCTTTACCTGTGATCTGCTTATTTTAGGACTTCCAAGGGGTTTCCAACAGAAAATGGCAGGAAACCTCATTTTCAACAGTTGTGTTGCAAAACACAATCCAAGGGTACCACTGAGGGGATGTTAAGGCTGCTGCTTGCCCACCCCTGTTTTAAGCGATCTCAGCACATTTTTTAAAGCTTGACAGGTCTTAGGGACTGCTAATTATTGTAACATCTTGCTTGTCAAGGTAGATTTAAGCATCAGATGTGGCTCGCTACGTCAGAGTGCTGGCTTATTAAGTTTTTCTCGGTGCCATGACGGAAGCAGAAAATGAGTCTGTTTTGAAAACTTACCTTAGAGCTAGACAATCATTAACAGCATGGCAAGTGTTGAGACGCAAGTAGTTGATAATGACTCAGCTTAATCTCACCGGAATGCAATTAATCACGGCTACTACACGTAGACTTTAGGATTTATAGTTGCTTTTTTAAAAAAGCCCTTATGAGGCCCCTTTTCCATCCCATGCGCATTGGCTGGGTGTGGATTAAACTATCTTCTGTCCGTACGTGAAAGAAAACAGAAGGGAAACAGAGACCTGGATCACCTAATGTGTTTATTACTGCTCCATTATGCAGTTATTCTCTGATATTCTCAGAGGATATTGCTATCAAGGAAAAGCAGCAGCTGATTCTTCTAATCTTTCCAGCGGTCATGATACCTGTCAGGGTGTCTCTTTGCCTAAAGAAGAGGGGCCTGGTTATTTGGCCAAATGTTCGAGCCTCTTGGGTGGTGGTTTTCAAGATGGATCTGAACACACACACAAGGATACCTCTTCTCAGCGAGCTTTTGTTTTCATTCAAAAGGCATTTGTGCTGTGCTTTGTTGATACTGATCTGAGGGGTATCCACAGAGGGAGTTGAGAAAGTCAAGATGGCGGCCTCGGCCATACGGACACAACTGCCATCTTGACTTTTATGACATCCCCCCTCCCCAATATTTTTGTCTGGGATTTTTTTTTCTTTTTTACTTTTTTTCTTTAACCTTACCATCACGGTCTTCTCTCTCATGTGCATGCATAACAGACTACTAAGTGTATTCACTGTGACAGCCCTCGGTGTGAAGAATATTCAGAATAATATCACAAGCATTACCATCGGCAATTGACTTAAACATCTATGTGGAGAAGGTTGGAACAAAAAAAAAAGGGCATGAGGAATGGGAAAGACAAAAGACAAAAATACCCAGCTCTAGTATTTGCTTAGTTACAATTACTCCATTTGTACCTTCCTGTTAATTAGATCCTCAGGGCACTTTTAAAAACTATAAAACAGATCAGATGGAGGCTAAAGGCACAAACCAAATGGATGTTAATTAGAAGTTCAAATAAGCATAGTATCTTAGACCTGGTGTCCAAAAGATAATGTTGTAGTGGTGCACATGAAATGTTTATAATGAGGTCACCACCAAAGAAAAGTCCTAAAGAAACAATAGCTGGGGTAACATAAATGTGCCCTACAGTAACACAGCAAAACTGATTTTAAGCAGGTGCTCATTCTGTCTGTTCAAGTATTTTACTCATCCTTGTTATCCAGGAGCACACCTGATCGAGTCAAAGCTACTTAAGCACTTATAAGAAGCCAGCAACTCAGAATATAGGTTATTTTCCTCTAATGAAGCAAAACTAAGTGAGCCACAGGTATGCAAATGCTTAGAACTGCCAAATCATGATGTTCAAATTCCATGTCCAAACACTATTCTATTCCACATTAATCTTTATGCGTTTCAATGAATGGGAAAGTGAGGAAGACTTGTGGATACAGTACTTGCCCAATAGTATTTTGGAGCCACTTCATGAAAATCACCAGTCTCATTAGGCAGAGAGAACGTGGAATCTGAGCAAGCGCAAAGCCAGAAGCCAGCACGAAAATAAATGGATGCTTACCTCATTTTCAGTCCTTTTCTTTTTCAAAGCAGCCTTTGCTTAGTTTGAACATTGTCCATCAATTATTCCATTTTGTTCAGATGTCTTCACAATTCTTCTTTTTTTTAACGTACATATTCTTTTTCCTTCTTTTGTTGCACCTGCTATCATGTTCCACTTGATCGATCTACTCTAATAGCTATTTTACCTTTGGCAACTGACTTGAATGTTAACCCTCTGAAGTGCATTTGTATCACACAGGGGCTTAAAAGACACTGAATTCTAGGAAATATAGCTAGATGAGGGGGAACACAAATGCACACACAGACACACATTTTGTGAGGCTAGTATCTACTGAAGAACAGTTGTCCCATGAGACATCTCACTTTCAGCTCTCATTGAAGAAATTCCTTTGATTAAGTTGCTTATGGTATCCTGCAGAGATCTAAAGTAACAGCTAAACTTGTTAAGGTTCAGCTTTCCGTCTATTTTCCCTGTAAAATGCTAAGTAGGGATGTGTGGATCAGCCTAAATCCAACCAGGTTTTTATATATATATATATATATATATATGTAATATACACACAGACACACACACACACTTACTTATTTTCAATGAATTTTTAGAAAAACATGCAAAATCAGTATTACTGTTTTCAGCATTTTCTAATAAATAGCTTTTAATTAATTTTCCCTAATATTTTTTATTTATCATGTATTTATTTACTACACATTTGCCATACTCTCTAAGGACTCATGATACTGCACAGTAATATCTAAAACAATCAGTAAAACAATAAAATAGAAACAATCGTTAATAAAATCACAACAATAATATAACAAAAACAATATAAATAAGTAAGTGCATGCTTTTCTGTGCAATTTCCCATACTTTTTGGTACACATCAAACTCAAATATGCACCTCTCTGTATTAGAGTTTTGAGCAGAAAAGAACAGACAGATGCATTAATAATTCATCTACTATGACACAGTCTCTATTGGCAGATTAGACCATACTTTCCTAATAAAGAAAACGATAGTGAATTTCCTTTTACGTTCCTAATGCAACAACTGAATGGCTCTAGAATGAGAACAAATAAAAAATAATTGGCCTGATGTCCTCCTGCAAATTTTTCTGAGACAACTGAAATTAAACCAGACGAAAACTTCTGGTGGGGCAGCTGTAGATATGAAGCAATACAATTGCAAAACTATCAAAATGGAATTCTCAGTACGATCAGTGAAATAAAAGCCTTTGAGCCAAGCAAAATCAGTCATCTGGACCAACCTAGTGTCACCTTCCTTGGCTATATAATTTAGAGCCAATTGCAATTCAGAGCTTTTTTTGCATGCAGTCTGACCTTTTTGTCCACTTGTATGAATCAAATACTTGACTACGTCCCCAGGGCTTGATTCAACATACTCTCATCCACAAAAGTGTTTTGGGGAAAAAATTGCCCTACTTTTGGAGCCTAACTTGGACATGATTGATGCCTATTTAACTCCTGGCATTTAGGCTGTGCATCATGGACAGCTGTTTCCTCAGGATAGAAATGTTGACAACTGTTGGTTTCAGAAGAGCATTAGGACTGTTACAAAACACCTTCCCTCAAAATCATAGTGAATGGAGGACAGGCTTTGGCTGATTTTTCAAGTAGTGGGGATCACTGTTAGTAACACTGGTATTGTAAGGAATGAAACTGATGAGGCAGAAACCAGCCATTTCCAGGCGAGGGAACCATTATATCAGCATAGATGAGGTGTCTCTCAAGTCCACCAAGAAATCAGGCAAAAATCTGCTGACCCAGAAAGGCAGGAAGAAAAAGCCTAGGATTTAAACTCTGGAGCACAGATCTATGTAAGGCCATTGATTTCTTTATACTGCAGTAGACAAATCTTCCTCTGTGTGTGTATGTATGTACATGGCATTCTTGCCTCCAATAAAGAGTCTAATTTACTCTAGTTGTCTCTCAGAGCCTTCAGCGAAATAAGCTAATTCCAGAATAAAGGGTTAAGTATATGGAGTCTGGTATGAAAACTGATAGGTGTCCTGTTTCACACTTCCTTGTTTTAAATTTTTAAATACAACTAGCAGTGAAAATGATAATAGCAGAGCCCCCATGTTGGTTATTATGCTGCTACCATGTGCCCTCTGGTATTACATATAAAATCCCTAGGAAGGAAGGCCTTTCTCAAATACATGGGATGTTTTTCATATTATATGATATGAAAATATATTAGCAAGCCCAAATTTCATCTGTTCCCAAATGTGAGCATGAAATTGTGGTTCAGCCTCACTATGTTATATACAAAAATGCCAGGCATCTACTTTCTAGCCTGCATTAACAGTAACTTCAAGTTATATAGCTTAGATTTCTCAGCGTAATTGTGAAACTATACTTGTTTCAGAGGCTTTACCCAAATACTAATTGTATGTGCAAAATTCATTAATTTACAAATAAAATGTTAAAAAAGAAGCAATTTTCTCCTACAGCTATGACTTGGGTAAAGTACTATATAACATTTCCTGTCTATATCTATGTCCTTACTCCCGCATACTGGAAATTATGAATCAGTGTTTTCCCCCCTCCAAAATACTTAACAACTCACTTGTGAACTGCAGTGCATTTAAATTTAGGCAACAGACATTCATGTGCATAAAAAAAGTTGGTAAAAATTGAGTTGAAGCTAAGTAATATTTAATTAAAATTTAGGGTGGTACAAACATTTTGTTTAGAGATTTCATTCAATGGTGATTTGAATCTTTGATTCAAACCCATTTTCTGCACTGAATCAGAAAGGTCAGTCAAATTGGATAGAAATGAGTTCATAGAAATGAGGTTTTTTTTAAATGGAAATCCAGATTTTATTAAACGAATAAATAATTCAGACATACAAATTGGATTAATTTAATTTTCCAAGCATGCCATCAAATTAAAATGCCTTGATTTTCTGAATCAACTTCAAATTTGATTTCGCTAAATTTGACCAGCTATACTATAATTCCTAGTGACGTAGAATTTGCTCATGCAAGAAACTGAATTTCCAGATTCCTAGTGGTCACTTGTACACAGCAGTGAGTTTAAATTTAGAAAGCAGAGATTCATATGCAACCTTCTCCCTCCCCAACTTGTTACAGATGAAATATTTCAAATACAATTTAGGGCTGCACAAAAATTCAGTTCAGTGATTCAATTTGAATGTACTTTGATCAGATCTCCAGATTAAATCAGACTTCCATATCAATTTGAAATACCTAATTCATCCAATCAGATGCCCCAGATGATTCTCTGGATCCACAGGATTTTTTTTTCTGAATTAATTTAGAAAATTCAAATCAAATTGACCTAATTTAATTATTTGATTTGAAAATCTCAACCAGATTTGCCAAATTTAATTGACTATTTGAATTTGATTTTGCCTGATTCATTCATGCCAACTGCTGTTCCTGTACAAAACTGGGGTAGTGTTTACTCATGCTGGGACTCAGGGTTTCTTTAGTCTGAATTGATATAATGGCCCGTTCACGTGTTATGTTGCTGCAAGCTCAAGTGTGCCACTGACTATATTTGAAACAGAAAATACAGCTTGAGCTGATTCTCTGATGTGTTTGCTTTATTCCCATTTTAAATTTTAGAAAGACATGGAAACTGAAATAAAGAGGAATTTTCTGACAGTGAGAACTATTAAGCAGTGGAACAGCTTGCCTCCCAGAGATGTGGGTGCTCCATTGCTGGAAGTTTTGAAGAAAAAATTGCAAGAATTCTCTTTCATAGCATCCCTGACATTGGACAAATACCTCCAGTGAAGAAGAATCCTCCACCTTCCAAGGCCGCTTGATTCTTTGTTAGTTTGGTAGTGAATGTAGCTCACATTATGGGTTTTTTACCACCTCGATGTCTTTCCTAAAATGTGGCAGCCAGAAATGTACAAAGTATTCAGATATAGTCTGACCAGCACAGAATAGAGAGGAACAGTAACTTCTCTTGACCTTGACACTGTATTTCTGTTGATACAGCCTAGGGTTGCATTTGCTTTTTTCATACCTGCATCATACTGTTGGCTCTTGTTCAGTTTGTCATCCATCACCAGATCTTTCTCACATCCAGTATGTCCTGGAAAAAAAATCTATGTGGCCACTAAGAGTCAACACCAACTTGATGACACATCATCATCATAATCATAATATCTAGCATGGTTCCTCCCAACTTTTTCCAATTCTTAACTCACACCTTTGATTTTTCCTACCCAGATGCAGGGCTTTGCATTTGTCCCTGCTGAAATTCATCTTGCTGGTTTCTTCCCAGCTTGTCAAAATAGCTTGTCAAAATCCACCCAAATCTTGAAGGAATTTACTGTCCCCACCCCACCCCCACTTTGTGTCACACACAAATTTGATAATCCTATTTTCTGACTTTTCATTCAGGTCATGTTTAAATATGTTGAATAGCATAGAGCCTAAGACACTGGAGACCTACATCTCTTCTCATCTCCATGATATTGCCCTGAGTGGGAAGTTCTGGCCTCATTTCATTAGCCTGAGGAGGATCTTCCCTTAAGAGAGCTTGTTTTTATACCTTTAAAGCTCACACTGAAGCCTCTTTCCTTTGAATCCCCTGGACTGCTAGGAGGTCAAACCAGTCAATCTTAAAGGAAATCAACCCTGACTGTTCATTGGAAGGATTGATAATGAAGCTCAAGCTCAGATACTTTGGTCACCTAATGCGAAGAGAGGACTCTTTGGAAAAGACCCTGATGCTGGGAAAGATGGAAGGCAAAAGGAGAAGGGGACGGCAGAGGATGAGATGGTTAGATAGCATCACTGAAGCAATGAGCATGAAACTGAGCAAACTCAGGGAGGCAGTGAAGGACAGGAAGGCCTGGCGCAATATGGCTCATGGGGTCACAAAGAATTGGACATGACTTAATGACTGAACAACAACAACAACAACATTTTGCCTTGGGTATGGTCCATAGTGAGTTCAGCATTAGAAAGAAGGATGCCTAAATCATAGGCCTTGACCTGAAACTACAAAGGGTAACAGACTTGCAGGCAGCAGCTTAGAACTACTATTTATGCCATAAAAGTGATGGGATTCGAGGTGAAGAGGCAACTCACTTTGCCCCAATAAGATATTTTGGGTTGCCTTGAAGCCTTCATGCAGGACTTACAACAGCCTGTGGAGACTTCTGTGCAGAGCAGGGGAAGCACTGAGAACAATTGAGCTTCTCTCAAAGCAGTGCAGCCCTTCAAAGATCTGAACAGCCCTCCTGTGTAAATGGCTCTGGACATATCTGAGATGCTATTTGGTTGAGAAACCTAGTTCAGAAGACATGTTTTTATTAAGTTTTCCATAAAGGCAAGTAAAGAAAAGAAAGCCAGCAGGAAATGTAGGTCCACCTGCTTGTACACAGAAATTTTCAAGTTGAGTCAAATCAAAACTCATATATTTTGCCAAATTGAATTGACTATTTGAATTTGATTTTGCCTGATTCATTCATGCCAACTTCTGTTCCTATACAAAACTGGGATTTCTTATCTGACGTCCCCCCAGACAGCAGGGGAATGCAGAAATACACTATGCATTGCTTTCCATCAAAGAGAAAAATGTCATTTCTTAACTGCCCTGGCTACTGCAATGCTGAATTAATGTCTCGATATGTGTGTTACACTTATGATGAACATTTAATCTTCCAGGTATAATATTCAGTCAAGAAAAGTCATTTTATTTCCAGCTGAATAGGCATTCTATTGTACTGTGCCAGTCAAAGTTATTATTTGGCTCCTTGCCAAGATGTACAGTATGGAAAGGTCATATTTTTAATAGCTTTGTACTCCATAGTAATCACATTTGTAAGCCTGGAGAAATAAACTACTTGAATATATCAATGTGCATGTTTAACCACTGCCGTGCTGCGTTTAGTGTAGAGCAAAGTGTGGTGTTGTTCTTTCTTTGCTTACGGGCTTTGTAGATGAAGACGTGGGCAGCTAATTGAAAGCTCACCGCCACCAAAAATATTCACGGCAGCTCCTACTTGCTCATCCATGCCAGATACACACAACATATGGAAATGCAGAAGCTTCGCTGGTAGTTATAGGCATCTACTACATATGATGGCACCAAAATGATGAAATGCAATCATGACATTACAAGACAAACCTGAACCTTTTGCATGCAAGTATCTAAGTTGGTGTTTCTCAGCCTTAGCAACTTTAAGATGTGTGGACTTCAACTCCCAGAATTCCCCAGCCAGGATCTAAAAGTTGCTAAGGTTGAGAAACACTTATCTAAGTCATGCTGTTTCCCTCACTAAGCATGTTTTCTCATCTTACCCCTAACCCTAACTGCAGTAGGGAAGCCCATGCTGGTTTTATGGTGACCCACAGCAGAGAGGCTGAGAACAGCCTGGAGTGTTATCAGAATGCTCTGCAGGTATTTTGAAAACAAGTGGCAAGAACTCCGTACAAATGGAAGGAGGGGGTAGGGAGAGAGAAGAGATGTAGGATTTAAATTCTGGGTCTCGTATAAATATGACTCAGACCCTAGGTCCTGCAGATCTTCTTTGTTACTTCGGATTTATTTTTGTTTGTTTGTTCATTTTTGCTTCTGCAATAAAAGCATCTTCTCAGTCCAAGCTTTGTCTTTGATTCTTGTACCACAGCTTTTATTTTATTTTTATTTATTTATTATCAAACTTGTACGCTGCCCATCTCCCCCAATGGGTGACTCTGGGCGGCTCACAATAATAAAAAAGGAAAAAACACAAGTCCCTCCAACCATGGATAAAATCTATAAATAATTAAAAAACATATATTAAAAATGCCCTAAAAACCTCCTATAATTTTTAGCCCTAAAAACCTGCAAGATGCTGGGGGGGGAGGGACAAACCCATCACCCCACCAGCCATCTCCACAGGTGCGGGCCCCCCTCCGGCCCCCAGGCCTTCTGGCAGAGCCAGGATCTGATACCTTTCCTGAAGGCCATGAGGGAGGGGGCACACCGGACCTCAGGAGGCAGGATGTTCCATAGGGCGGGCGCTGCAGCAGAAAAGGCTCTCTGCCTAGACCCCACCAATCGAAATTCCTTGACTGGTGGGGTCTGCAACCTGCACGTTCTGCTGGACCGAGTGGGGCGGGCTGAAATGACCGGGGCGAGGTGGTTCCTCAGCATTCCTTTTGAATGCTGGTTTGAATTTCTTGGAACAGATTTATTGTTGGGTGCTGAGCGAAGCTCTGAGGCCATGAAGTGGAGTAGAGTGGATGTGGGTTACTCACTCAGTTTGTCTCTAAGGCAGAACCTGAAATCATAATTTGAATATAGCAGGGAAATCATGGTTTGCCTGGCTCTAGTTTGGAAAAAAAAAAGCAACTTATTAAAACTAGAAATTAAAATAATGAATTGGAATGCCCTATTTATTTTGAATGGCTATGCAACCAATTATTAAATTAATTCATCAAATAAATAAATAGAGGGAAAGAATATATGAGTCTGAAACACTAGCCTTAGTTACAAAATAATTATTTCATTATGAGTTATCAGGTTGTATAGTAGCTTAAATGTGTAGAGGATCTCTACCCAAAGTATAAATTAAATGAAAAATTGATTTGCTTATTGAAATGATTCATTGTCCATCACCTTTGCTGTGTTCAAAACCCTCAACTGTTTATCAGTGCAGAAAATGTTTGGTTGAAATTTCTCCCACAATTTTTTATTTATAGATGATTTTAGATTGTGTTAAATATCCAGGAAATGGCATGAATACCAAAGCAGAAATACTTTGAAAAATTTAATGGAGAGAAACACTAACTCTTTCCTCAGTATTTGAACAGACTGGAGGGACCAGGGAAGAGAGACCTTTCCTTCAGCATTTCAGCCAGCCACAGGTCTTTGTAATTTTAGACTGGCTTCTATTTTTGCAACTTTGTGGTAGCAGTTGTTATAAATTGACTTAGAGTCAATGCCCAATCTGATTGGCTGCAAGATTCACTAAGAAATAGCACAATAGCTGGGAATTGAGTGCCTGCCAAAGTCACTAATTAATGTCAATTGTATTGATGTTTCTTCCCTGAAATGGGCCCATGTCAGCCTTCAACAATAATGACAAGTTGTCCTGTACACAGCAATATCTCTTAAGGGCCCTGGTCTCATTTGACCCAGCCAATCAAGGACTTAAGTCTGCCTTTTTTGCTTCAGTTTACTTTCCTTGAATTTTGATTTATACATCAGATTGTGTTGGCCTTTATTATTCTATTTTTGTTGGGCATGGGGGGAAGGGCAAAGAAGGTAGAGTGAAGCTATGTGCCGGGTCCTGCAGTGGTACAAATCTGAATTGAGTTTATAACAAATCACGACATCTGTCCTCTGCAATAACATCCTCCCAGAGATCTATATAGCTCCCACCCTGATGATGTTTCAAAACTTCTTGAGAACATGGGTGTTCTCCAAGCCTTGGGGAAGGGTGGTTGTTGAACCCCTGAAAGTTCTTCTTTTGGTATGTGTGGTTTAATCTTCTGGACATACATGATCTGTCTCTCTACTTTTTAATGTTTTGGGCTTTTAAAATATAAACCACCCAGAATTGTTTGGAGTCGGGCAGCTTCTAAATTAAATAAACAAGTAAATAAATACATGATGAGTTAGAGGTTGGATTTGACTTTGGGTTTTTCTTCAGCAACCAGTTGCTGGACAGCTATAAAAGAAACGGTTAACAGTTTTACAAACCAGCCCTTACCTTAATTCAGAAGTAAATTGAATTTTTTTCAAATATGTTTATGGTGTTTTTAAAGTTTGGGTGGTGTTTTATGAGTCAGGAAACTTACAGAAGCAAAATACCATAAAGAAAGAGTTTCTGTTGACTTTGCTGCACAGGGCTGACGTCTCCTGACCCCTAAAATAATCCTGCCTATTTTCACCACCGGTTTCTTTCCTCTCTCTCCTTTCCCTTACCCTCTACAAACTGTATATATTTTAAAATCTTCCTCACCAGGATTGATTCCATTCATCTGATAAAATGGACTAGAACCATGGAAGTTTATGTTATAATAAAATTGGTCAGTCATTCATAATTTCTTTTTTTTTCAGTGAGGAATTGCTGTTAAACCACCTCTTTGGAAACTCATTTTTAAGACATTCGCTTTTATTGCAAATTTCAAATTGCAGTAATTGTTCAAATTAAGTTGTTGCTTTTATAACAATATTCAGGCTTATCCAGGGATATGATTGGACCATAATACCCATGAAAATGAGGAAGCGTAAGATGAATTGCCTTTAGTTAAGAAATGCAGTTCATCTTTTTCTTGGATATCCAACATGGCACCCACAATTGAGTCTCCCAACAGATTTCTTGGCATCTGCCAAAATCCCTATTGTGACTAATTTTTCAAATTCTTTTAATTTAAAAAATGAATGGGAAGCATGCTACCAAGCCAAACACCGGCCTCAAACATAACCTTTATTTTCAAGCATGTCTCCATGCCCCACAAGACCTCAGAGGCATTCTTACAAACTAAATGAGTGGGTGGCTGCAACTTGATGCTGGGTTTGCTTTGGGTTAATGGTGGTCTTGTCATTGGCGACACCCATCACAGTCAGTATGTTTTGTGAGAGTCCTCAAAACATGCTCTCAAAATTCCAAATATATATCCACTGATTCCAAAAGTTTGGAGATGCTGCTGTAGTGTCTTGGTCTGAGAAGGAAGACTGATCCAGAAGCAAGTATATGGCTGAGAGATTATTATGTATGCATCTTCTTCTGACTTAGTATGATAAAATTTTGCAGAGTGACCAAGCTGTTCCCCTCTCAACTGCTTTCTTATGGTGATAAATGTGGTGGGAGAGATAAGGCTGAATTTGCAAAACTTAACAGCCAGACAGCTTCTTAATGGGAAATTTAATCTCTGTCAGTTTTGCAGTCATTTAGGGCTTTCAAGATTAGTACCAACAACTTAAACTGTGTCCAGAAAACCACTGACAACTAGTCTAGTTCTAAGAATTATTCGATCTCTGTCTCGTGCACCACTTAGCAGTCTAGCGGCTACATTTTCTACCAGCTGCAATCTCCAGACTCTTTTTAACAGTAGTATCATGTTAAGGTTGTTGCAATAGTTGAGATGAAACGCACCGTATAGTGAGATGGAATGCACCATGTTTTCTGCTAAGTAGAGACAAGAGTTACTCACATTTCCTTATGATGCTATCCTTAATGTGCTCTGCAAGAATTTATTTTTATTCACTTCAGTTTTCTGTGTTACTAGAGAGGGAAAAAGAGAGACAAAACTTGGTTCTGTATTGTCCTGAAATCCTCAGTAAAAATGAAGCAGGTATGAAATGGTCCATTACAGCTTTAAATCCCACTGACAACTTCAAGAATAAATAATTCTACTATGTACTTTGCATGGGGTACAATTTAACAGATCTCTCATTTGAAAAATCCAGTAGTTTGTATTTGAACTACATATTTCCAACATTTAGACTGAAAGTGTGCAATGAACATGTTTGATGTCCTCTCTGGATTTGACTGTCTCTTCCATTGTTGTGAATTTAGGTTAGCTGCAATGCTTTCAATTAAGAATGACTATTTAGCAAGGGAGGAATAAGTTCAGATAACCCAATCAACTTGCTTAAAAATGAATGGAGATGACTGAATTGTATCAGCATATCCACCGATTTTCTTTAAAAATGTTTTTAAGTTGAACTAGGGATATGTCATTAGGAAGGCAGGTTGATTGTCTGTGAAAAAGTATTAGTTAAGCTTGAAAGAAGAAACTCAATGAGCATGAAATTCACAGTAACACAAGTTCACAGTTTGAATGTGTCAAAAACAGAAATGCTAATATCTTAGTATTTAGTGTACTTTCAGATACTTTTTGAAAAGTTTGGAATGGAATCTGAAGCTAGAGTTCAGTTGTGGTTCTTAGTCCACCTTTATATATATCTCATTGACCGGCTCCTAACTATAACTGGAAAACAGAGAAGTCGTTTTTTGCTGACACTACTCTATCCTGCCAGTGTAGAGATGATAGATAGAGAGAGAGAGAGAGAGAGAGAGAGAGAGAGAGAGAGAGAGATAGGCAGGCAGGCAGGCAGGCAGGCAGGCAGGCAGGCACCATAGCCATGTGTGAACCAATGCTGTAGAAGCTGTGAAAATCATTATTCCTCCTTTTCATCTGTGGTTGCATCCAGATAGCAGACTAAGAGCCTCTTCTGAGGCTGACTCCCTTTGTAGCAAACTGTGCTGTTGTTTTTTTAGAACCTTAAGCAGATCTTTCTTCAGAATCTTAAGCAGATCTTCACTGTCAAACTGCAGAATTACAACTTTGAAAACATTACTGCATTTCTAAGGTGTAGCTTTAACAATGAAAAGTATAGCAACTTTACTGAGTCACTTTTCCCCACCCCATCCATTTTTTTTATGAGTTAATTGTTGTTTTGGTGAGTGTTTTATATAACAATATAGTTAGAAAAACCATAATGTCATTTTAAACACCCAAAGAACTGGATTAGGATGAAATAATAACATAATTAAATTAACAGGGTACACAACTCTTCTGTTCAAGTTTCCACCCAAATCGTAGAAATCAATATTGATATGGTTACTCTGCTGTAGCTTTTTCCTAACAATGCCTGCTCCGTATGTCCAAAATCTGGTGTCATGTTTTCTTGATAGCATTCCCTTAGCTGTTGCTTCCTTATGTCTCATATTTGGAAGTTCAGGTACATTCATCTTCAGATGTGGAAGCAACTTCCGAACAATATATTTGCAGAATCTCAATGAAGTCAATTCAGCAATTAAATTGAATGGCATTACTTAACATTATAGCTTTGGTATTACATATTTACCCGGTTGCATTGCTGGGTTGTTTTTTCTCTGGATCCATGGGTAAGATACACAGGTTTAGTTTATTTTTCCTATGCTCATAGTGACAATTCTATAGGAAAGAGGCCTTATTAAAATAAATTACCCAGGACAGCAGTCAACTCTTTCTCTTAGCATGTTGCATGCCTCCAGACCACGCAGCTTGAAAGAAAGCTAGACACTATTATTAAAAACCTCCACACAGAGCCTTACCAAAGTAATGAGAAGGACAGAGTTTATGCCAGCCAGCTGAATTGCTTTTAATTGCCTGCCTTTAAAGAGACTGATAGATTGAAGAAATAGTGCAAGTGATGTGTACTTAAACCAGACATAAAATCACCTAGTAATTCCCTAATTGCATTCATTTGTATGGCTACGCCACCCAAAAAAAGGAGAAGAGATTGCTTCCAACAGAAGACTGCAAACTCCAGTTTTGAACTCAGCGTTCAATTTACACTTTTAACAAGGGCAGGGGGAGAGGGAAAAATGAGAAAGCAAAAGGAAATACTAAGCTCTACAAGAAGGGCAAGGAGAACCTGTGAAATACTTCAGATGTGAGGGATGACAACCCATATCCCAACTGTCTGAAAGCTAAAATATTATCTCCTGGCTACCTCTGATCTTTTTGTATTGGGGGGCTGGGGGTAGAATTAGTATGCTTATATTAAAGTAGAAAAGTATTTCCAACAAGCCCATTTTGTATTCCTGCAGAAATAGACAGCAACAAACTCATTCTGTTTGGGAGAAAAACAGGGGCTATAGCTTAAGGTATCTGAGTCTGTTCACCTTATCCTTCTCTTCTCCCGCTTTTATCCCTTTCTTTTCAAATTATGTATTTATCTCTCAGCCCAAGGACAGCCAATGGTTAAGTGCCAAAGAGAAAACCCATTGTGACAGTCAGGTCTCTGCACAATCATCAGAAGAACTAGCTATTATAGCCAATTTAATAGCTTGGAAATGAACTCATTAGTGCTCCTTTATCAGTAGAAAAAAGTCTATTAAATCCGGATGTGTGAAGAAGCTGTGCTGAGGCTCATTTCCATCCTGCTGGTGACCTGAACAAATCGGAAAAATGGTTTTCAAGGAAAAGGGTCAGGCTTGGCTGCAATATGATATTTTTCTCTTACAGGTTTCTCTCCTTCAGGTTTCTGGTGCAATTAATTTTCATTTGCAGAACATTCGCTGTTTCTCCCCCCATCGTTTTGTTCCCATCATCCATATACACTCATGCTTTTTCACTTGCCATATTGGTTTGCCACGCGCTTTATGCCATAATATTGCCTTTCTAAATTGCACGTGCAAGCACATTGTCTGAGTCACAGTTTGGATTAGTGCTGTGCCAAAAAAAAAAAAAAATTCCTACCAGTTTTCATTCATTCAGTTTGATGAAAGAGAATTGGCTCTTGCAATGTATTTGAAAAGAAAAAGAGGATTTCTGCAAAATTCTTGTAGATGGATGAGGGGGGCCTTGCTTTATTGATTTAGGACGTAGCCTGTTTTTCTCGGTGGATATTCTGTTTGCAGGATGTGATAATTCTCTTAGCCATTTGCAATATCTCCCTAGCTACCTTACTGGGATCTGCAGCCTCCCTGGCCTCTCACGTTTCCATCACAAGAGAGCTTTTCCCAGTCAAGGACAGATATGTAGCCCAAAACATCACCAGCTGCAGACCCCTCTGCCACTTCCAGCAGTAAAGGAAATTCAAACATATTTGAGAAATGTTTGGGCTTCCAGAAAAATACATAGAAAAACAGAAATATTTTTTGTAGTACAAGAAAATGTTTGAGAAATTGCATTGCAGATTTCAGTCTGGCAGTATTTTATATATAATATAGTGATTAATACAGATAAAGCAGTGTTTCTCAACCTTGGCAGTTTTCAGATGTGTGGACTTCAACTCCCAGAATTCCCCAGCCAGCCTTGCACTGCATACTGCAGATAAAGAGTAAAAATTCAGTATATTATACTTACAGAAAATTGATGCCCACATACCAAAAATTCACAGTCAATCACTGCTTCTTAGAACATATCTAAGTTTTGGATCCCTGTCAATATGGAGTCAAATTGAAGTAAGGACTGGATTCTATGTGACCGTAACCAAATTTTAATTTAAAGCCTGTAATGCTCCATCTATTCTTCCAAGTGCATTTCCTAGGAATGGGCAAGTCATTCCACCCTGCTTATGAAAAATTTGTGAATTCTTATAAAAAATAATATACCAAACAAAATTCTCATCTATACTGCTCTAATTCAAGAGGTATTGGAATGTCTCCGGTTCCCAAAGACACCCTGGCCTGATGACACAACCAGGTCTTGAGAGACTTCCTAAATGATAGCAGGGAAGGGGCGAGCCTAACTTCAAGGGGGAGAATGCTCCACAAGGAGGGAGCCACAGCAGAGAAGGCCAGCCTCCTGGGACCCACCAAATGCAAGTCCCTGGCCAATGGAACCCTTAGCATACCTTCCCTGCTGGGGTATACTTACCTAGTTTCCAATTTTTTGTAACCTAACCCCCTTTGCCCATCATCAAACCTGATTAACAAGACTTTGTGAATCTTCCTTCCTTGATCTTGCACTGCTCTTAGGGGCTTGAAACTAACCCTATGTTCACCCCAAGAGAAGTTGGGGTTTTGAGCTTATTCATAACCTAACAGTATTTGGAAAGCCCTCCATTTGCTCCTGCCTTCATTTGTCCAATCCAAGAACAAAGAAATCGACTCTGAAGTAGGAAAAGGGAAAGGCAGATTTTTGATTGCAAGCCCTCACAGTTTCTGAGGACTTGAGTCTACAAACCCACCATCTGTGGTGAGAAGGTGATGCTCAGCTGATAGTTCCACAGAGAAGTTGACCATGGGGATCTTTTCTTTGGTTGAATGAACTGTGCCACACCATTTTCTGGGCCTAGTCTCAGGGAGTAGATCAGAATTGGTACCACCATCTCTGTGATCAGGGATTCCTATTCTCTAACCTTTGGGGAATCTGCATTTTAGTCCCCCAGTTTTGATTGTAACCCCTCTTCCTTTCAGGTATTGTGTTGTATAGTTTCATTCTGATTATGGGCATATTTTTCGACATTGTTGGTTTATAGTAACTTGTGCTTTCCATTGAAATTGTGTGTTTTTAAAATCAGTACAGCACCTAAAGAAGGGCTTTCTGTTTGATGGATTTCGGAAATGTATTTATTAACAAATAACTGAGAATCTGCACAAGGCCACCAATAAAATCCTTTAGGGACCAAGGCTCCAGTTACTGAAGCTTGTGGGGGTTGCAGGTGGCACTTTGATACTACAGAGTGAATAGAGCCACATTGCAGAAATGATTTATTTTCTTTTACTCAACATTCTATATAGTGGCATTTTTCATTGCATCCCAGAGTTGAAAAAGGACGATTTAGGCCACCGAGTCTGACGCCCTGCTCAGTAAAATAAAAACCAGCCATCCTTGTTAAAAATCTATCCTGCCTTTGCTTGAATGCATCCGTTGAAGGGTGGCTCATGGTTGAACTGCTCTTACCATCAGAAAGTGCTTCCTAACATTGAACTGGATTCTCCTTTATGTAACTTGAACAATTACTATCTTCCTGGGACAACAGAGAACTGAATCTTGGCTTTTGTACTACAGGTAGTCCTTGCTTAATGGCTACCCTATTTAGCGACTGTTTGAAGTTACGACGACACTGAAAAAGTAACTTTATGACTGTCGCAGCATCCCCACAGTCACATGATCAATATTTGGGCACTGCACAACTGGCGGGAATTTACGACTGTTGCAGTGTCCTGCGGTCACATGATTGCCGTTTGGGTGCTTCACAGCTGGCTTCCAACAAGCAGAGTCAATGGAGAAGCCAGCAGAAGCAAGCAATCACAATTTGCGTTCATCTGATGTCTTGCTTAATGACTGCGGCAAAAGTGAGGTTGTAAGTCGGTTGCGGTCATGTGATGTCTTGCTTAATGACTGCATTGCTTAGCTATGGAGTTGCCAGTCCCAACTGTGATTGTTAAGTGAGGACTACCTGTATTTAACCCTTTTTAAGTTGTACATTTCTCTTTTCGCTGGCCTTTTCCTTTCTAAATGGCAGACAAATGAAATCAGTGCCTGTGGAGGCCACTAAAAAAGGGGACATTGAGTTCTGTGTAACCCTGAGAGTTGTAAGATGCTCCATATCCTGTCTTGAAGAGTAAGGCAAGTACTTATTAAAGACAAACTGCATTTCCTCTCCTGCCATCCTGACTTAGGATACTTTCCCCAGCCATATTCAGTGGACTGCATGATTATTTTGCAGGGACCAAAAAAAAAAAAGACATTTTCGTTTGGCCAAATTACTCAAGTTTGATACTGAGTAAGCATGTTCTTTTTGTCCTGAAGAGCTGAGAGTTTCTTATTTTTTTTAGCCATATTGTTTTCCTATCTTTCCTGCAGGGTTTCTACCTTGTTATAATTGTCGCATTTGGATTGTTTCTTATGACTATGATTTTAAATTGTTGTAAACTGACTGGGGTAGTGGGATAGAAATCTATCCAGGAAGAAATTATTCTGCTATAATCCTTATCAGTAACCTTGAAGGAGTAGTTTAAGATGACCATCTACATACCGTGGATGGAGGGTGGGGGGAAATGCTACAGTAGACCAGCATAGAAAATTATGGGCAGCTTAACTATATTCCGATTGCTGTAAGAATTACATCAGAAATACACTTTTAAGGACTCTGCATGACCTCAAACACCGCATACCGCATCTTGGCATATTACAATAGGAGTACTAGGTTATTATAAAGCATTGTGTTACATGTGTACAATCACTTTGGAGAATCGCTTGAATGCCCTTTGCCTGGGGAGGCTTTTGAGCTTGCACACTATAAATTTGTATGTTAAAAAATTGAGGTCTTTTTTTAAGAGCCCATCTATGAGCTAGTAACTAGTGGGAATGTATTTATTGTCATGAACTTAATTTAGTGTTATCTGAAGTTCCATTTTTCCTATTTCAAAGGCTTTTTGCATACATCACTAGGGTTGTTAAGCTTTCACAAAGCCGAGGAATAGCCTTTAAATAACATGCACACTGTAAAACTGCTGCCTTTTTAATTCTCTTTTTCTCCCACAGTATGTACCATATAAGAAAAGAACATGGTCACCTATCTCCTTGCTAAAGAAACTGTCATTCTTAATCCATTTATACATGGTACTTAAGATGCCTTAAGCAAAACAAGACAGCTTTAAAGGGAAATTAATGTAGTTTGACAGTAGCAAACTATGGTTTCTCTCCCTCCTTCCAGACCCTCTAGATGTATAAAATATTATTCTCAAAGGATAGGCCACAGACTCTTCTAAGACAATTTGTGGGGGTGGGGGGACAATATCGGAACTTCACCCCATTATTTTAAAGTAGATGGTACTTCAGGAAACATGATGTATACTACAAGAAGCTACTTTGAGTTACTTTGAAATATTCTCCCGTGTTCTCTTCTTATTTTTTTTCTTTAGCTGCTTTTAGAACTATCAATCATTTTATTTATTTTTTGCTGGTATTTCTATGCCACTCTACACCAAAATGACTCCAAGTGGCAGAAATAGAGGTTAAAACATCAAAACAGTGGCGTTTAAATATATTACCAATAGGGCTAATGAACAGAGGTGGATTATAAAAGAAAACCAAAACCCCCAAATGCTCTCTTTCAGAGTCCAATCTTCATCTCTTTTAGAAACCCATTAGGGAGGAGGTGACTGTTTTATGGAGACACCATTGAGAAGGCCCTGATCCAGGAGAAGGAATTCTCTCGGGGATGGATTCTCAGCAGCGTTTCTCTCCCAGATTTTTCAAGAGGGGCAGATTCACTTCAGAGAAGATGAGACTTGGAGATAGTTAATATCAATAGATAATATGGAGATTCACTTCACTGACACATACCCAATATCAGTATCACAGATTCACTTCCAAAAAATGTCCAGTTAAAGCCAGATCACAGCTTTTGATGATCTGGAAATTGGTTTAAGCCAAGAGATCTGCAAAAAGATTGGGAAAAGTTGCCAGGGAACAAGCCACAAGATATCAGCTCCTCAGCATATTCCCTTCTTTATTGGTACTTACTATTTGTATAAAGATTTCTAACATAAAACATCTTTTTATGGCAATAGGTGTATATTAAAATATGTATATGCAGTAAAGTAGATTGGTTTACAAGGCTTTACTAGTGCTTGTTTTTATGTTCCTACAAATACGCTGCCCAGAGTCACTTTTTGAAAATTGGGCTGCCATATAAATCTAACAAATAAAACATAAAAATCACATAGAATGAGTGCCAGGTAGAGAAATTCTGCATTTTTTCCCCTGCCCATTTTCATTCAGTTTGATGAAAGATTGTTTGTTATAGAACTTCTTACAAAGGAGAAGAGAATTTTAGGAAATTCTCAGGTGGGGTGTGATGGTCTTCCATTTACTGGGTGATGAAGTGGAAAATGGAGCGGTGTTTGAATTGAATTCTGATACTGCTTACTTTTCTCCAGTTCTTCCAGCTAAGAATTAGATACTCCCATCATCATATATCTTCCCATTATCAAATACCATTTCTACATACACAAAGAAGAATGGAGATAAAACACACAAAGTTATCTTTGTCTCCTGGGGATAATAAATTAATGACTAGGAATCATATCTAATATGGCAAAGCATAATCATCCTGTAAAACTCACACTCTTGATTTATTGTTTTCACATCTTCAAAAGAACTGTTGCGTTTCTTATAAATAAGAAAATGGCAATTAAGCTTTGTTTTGTATCAGCTTGTTGAAAATGTCAATATGATGTTAATCAACAGCATAACAACAATTACCTAGTGACTTGTGCAACATATGTTGTATAAATCTTTTGAAAGGTCACAAATTATGTTTTGTTCTTTTTGGTTGGGAGAAGGAGGTTGCCCGGGAAGTATGAGACTTTGAAAAAGTCACCCAACTTTTAAATTTCCTCTGGTGCAGCATTCTGCAACATGCCAGATGTTTTGGCCTTTGAAGAAGCTGCAGTAAGGCCATGACAAGTGTTACACATTGCTTCTTCAACACATTTGAATGTTTTAAGAGAGAGATTCTGAATCTAAAAAGGGGATCAATAAAAACAAAAAAGGAAACTCATATCTTCCTTCACTCTTTAGCAATGGTAAATCACAAAATCCTAGGACTTTGGTCATAACATCTAGGAATTTTGGGAGTTCTAGGCCAACATGTGAGAGCCAGTTTGGTGTAGTGGTTAAGGCACCAAGCTAGAAACTGGGAGACCATGAGATCTAGTCCCGCCTTAGGCACAAAGCCAGCTGGGTGACTTTGAGCTAGTCACTCTCTCTCAGCCCTGGGAAGGAGGCAATGGCAAGCTACTTCCAAACAACCTTGCCAAGAAAACTGCAGGGACTTGTCCTGGCAGTTGCCAGGAGTCAACAGTGACTTGAAGGCACCAAAAACAAAAGGCCAACACACATAGGACAGTAGTTTGCCTAGTGAGAGATTAAGGACTGAATCCAAAATGAGATTAACACTATAGAACAAGGATTGGGCTGCCAGGAATCAGGGACATGTTTTGTCTCTCCCAATGTGTTCTTATTCCTATCAGTGATGTTTTCTTTGTTTGTTTATAGTTTAATTTTAAAAGGTATTTCACTCTTCAAAAGAGTTGCAGAGTTCTTGCAAGATGGTGTGAAACACACAAACACACATACAACTAGATCATGTATACAATCATGAGAGCCAATATATAGTGGTTAGCCTATCAGATTGGGAATGGGGTGACTCAGGTTAAATCCCAAGTCCCTAACTCAGCCAGTGAGAGATTGGGGTCAGTCAGAATTTGTACCCCAACCTACCTGATAGAGTAGATGTAGGAAAAAAATAGGAGGAGGGAATGCTATGTATATTACCTTAAGTTGTTGAATGAAAAGGAGGATATAAATCTTACAAATAAATAAGTAAGCATACACATACATATTGATTATAATACAATACAGGTAGTCCTCACTTAACTACCACAATTGGGACCAGAATTTAGATTGCTAAGTGGTGTGGTCATTAAGCGAATCATCACATGACTGGACCTGATTTTATGACCTTTTTTGCAGTGGTCTTTAAGTGAATCACATGGTTGTTAGGTGAATCACGTGGTTCCCCATTGATTTTGCATGCCGGAAACTGGCTGGGAAGGTCACAAATTTTAAGGTCACAAAGCTTAAGTGGATAGCATTTTTTTCCCCACAACAAATGAGTGAGAGTGGGTTCCTTTGAGAAATAGTGACTTACCTGAAGTTACTCTATGCCAGAGGGCAGTCTTGTACTTCTGATTCCCAGGTCATAGTCTAATACCTTGATTCTTCAGAATGATCATCAACCACCATTCCTTTTGCTATTTTATGCAGGAAGGCATGCATTAATTACTCCTCTAGTACATTTATTCCTTACCTGTCAGAAACAATTATCTCACTATGGCTTATAATGGCTTCTCATTAGTTCTTATACATACTCTCAGCCATCCTCAGAGGTCTTCTTCAAGTGTCTTCCTATGGTGAGGTCTGGTAAGTGGCTGCTCAGGTGAATGGGTGAGTTTTCTTTGGTGGTGAGGAACCCTTCCTCCAGCTTTGGAATCCCTCCCCATTGAGGCAAGCCTGGTGCCTACCTTATTGTTCTTTTATTCTCCACTTTACTACATTAACACACTAATACTTTATAGGCTGCAGTAAAGCTTTTAAAGAACTTGTCAGTTATTATATACAGGTAGTCCTCAACTTACGACCATTTGTTTAACAACTGTTCAAAGTTATGATGGTGCTGAAAAAAGTGACTTACGACTGGTCCTTGCACTTATGACCATCGCCACATCCCCCGCAAGATTCGCAACGGAAGTTCCAGTCCCAGTTGGGGTCATAAGTTGAAGACTACCTGTATATGTTCTTGTTTATTGGTCTAACAACCTGCCCAATCCGTTTCTGACCTTCCCCATCAAAAGGATGCAGATAGACTTGCTATAATTATAAATCAAATGCTTTTAAATATGATGCAATTACATGCTTGAGGATGAAGCTGTATCACCAGAGACTGTGAACTAGGATGCTTCAGCAGTAGAGACCCTGTAGTTTTCCACACCAAAGAGTTCCCTCACCAAATGTCACAATCAGCAAAAAAAGGTATATTTCCATCATGGCTGGTATCAAACAAAAAGTCATATCACATCACTTTAAGTACCAGCTTTCAAAATGCTAGCAAGGACCAGATATTCTGGGAAATATCTAATAGGGCTTTCCTTCATCAGGGCAACTGATTTTGTTTCCAATCTCTTGGTCAGTCCAAAGGGTAGACCATTCAGTGTGAATCATTTAATGCAGGCTTGCCTCTCTTTTTTTAGTCCAGATCTTTCAAATATAAAACCATAGTTAATAGCTAGCTACATCTGATATGTCATTTGGGCCGGATTTTTAAGGAAACAAATGTAAATTGTACTTCTCCGCTTGTTTTGAAGCAGTTATCATTTGGAGTACATTTCTCCAAATACCACAGTGCAGTTCTCAGCCTGAATGAAATGTGGGTATAAAAAGTGGTTTCAAGGAAAAATTGTGTGCAATTTAAACGCGTGTTTTCTTTATTCTTTTCTTTTAATCTCAGAAATCAAAATGGACTGGATTTACGGCTGCCTTCACGCAAGCTAGGGAGAGGCTGTAGCTGAGTTTACATCTCCATTTAGCGATGCAGGGCAGCTGGAAATATCTTGCTTGATTTTACGTATTCTAACTGATAAATAGTTACAACTGCTATTTGCTATTTTAGTTTCTGTTTGCAATAGAGTTGCTGCATCTACACCAGCTTTCAAGTAGTGAACGTTTCCATCCATCCAACTATCCAACATTTAGGGCAGCAAACAATGTTTTTAGAAACGTTTGGAAAGTGCAAATACAGTTTGCATAATTTTTAGTTTTAGATGGCATTCATAAGTTAATTTATTCATAAAATAATTAATTCATAAATTAAATTCCCGTTCTCTCCTCCATTTGCTGATCAACAAAGAATAGGGAAAGACCTTTCGCTCCCTTGAAAACCAGTTCGCTTTCAGACTCGGTTTGTCTTCTATTTTCAGAGAAATTAATATTGTATTCTGTACTGCTGTTAAATTGTTGCTTTCTTACTGTGTTAATTATGCACTTGGATTCTCTACCTTGCATCTTTCCCTCCTACTACAAGTTAGCGTTTCAATGGACTTCAACAGGCTCAAGAACAGTAAGGGATTCTAACTTTTCAACTTTGCATGTGTTGAGTTGCCATGGCAATGTCTTACTCTCTATTTGACAAGTAACAAAGAAGGCAGAGATGCTGTAGCCAAAATATTCAAGGACTGGCACTGTAAAGATTTTTAAAAGATCACTTTTCTGCCACATTTGGTTTCTCCTTCCTTCCTCCCTCCCTCCCTCCCTCCCTCCGTCCTTCCTTCTTCTTTCTGCTTCATTTCTTTTTCTAACATTGTCACACCAGCTGCAAGACCCGATTGGAAGGTCCTGCTGGAATCCTAACCCAGCTTCTGCTCTGTGAACCTTCTGATGCCTCTGTCTGCTTTTGTTCTGTTTATACCACTCTAAACTATGGATGCTGGATCAATTCCCTAATTCAGTACACAGATTCCCCCCCCCCCCCCCCCCCACTGGTGCTTAGAAGCTTTCTGCATGTGGGATTTGGGTTTCTTGGATTGAGCATTGTCACCTTTAAGCTTTTTCTTTTTCAATTAATTTGTGGGACACCTGCATCCATCAAATCTAGATCTTTCTCCTTGCATTTTAACTATTTATTTATATTTTAGAATGTATATGTTTTATATTTATTTATTTATCATGTTTATATAGCCACCCATCTCACGCAAGGTATGTCCTCCTTTCACCGCAAAGATACAGGCAGAATGGCAGATGAGTTTAATACAAAATTATGTAATTTAATAAAATAAATCACAGCCCTAAAATCCTGGATTTTAAAAGCTGATTTAAAGGCAGAAGTCAGTTTTTAAAACCACAAATAGGCAGAAGCAAGCACCTAGTGATTTTTTTTCAGAACAGACGATTTGCTGGGCATTTTTCTCAACAGACTCTGCAATTCTCTGATCAAAGAAGCTAAAAAAGTTTCTCTCTCTCTCTGTCTACCCAAAAGGAAAATAAAATAAGTTGCTAGGGCCTCTCCTCACGGACATTGTTAGTTTGTATCATGTACATTTGCTTATTTGATTGCAAAAAATCCAAATGGAATTTTACAAGGAAAGGCCTTCCCCCCACAAAGCCGCCTTTCCTCCAATATTTAAAGGCATCTAGCACGATACAGCATTTTTCGCAGTGCTTTTCCTCATATCTGCATGTTGCTACAGTGGCTGAGAGCAGGAGAAGAGGAAATACCTTCTAAGCAATTCCTATAGGACATTAAAGGGCATAAGTAGGAAGTTAGAAGGCAAGAATTCTCATTAGCAGGAAAACAAATTCTTCACAGCCTCTGGAGCAGTGTTTCTCAACCTTGGCAACTTTAAGATGTGTGGACTTCAACTCCCAAAATTCCCCAGCCAGCCTTGAAGTCCACACATCTTAAAGTTGCCAAGGTTGAGAAACACTGCTCTGGAGAACCACAGCATTGCTCCTGTTTCCAATAACCTACTGCAGAACTTGAACAAAAGACCCTCCTCTTGATGCCACTGGGATTTGGAGCTGATCCTACATGGAAATACCCTTACTCAGTTTCAGTTTTGGGTCTCGTATTTGTGGAAGGCTTGCTTTTAACAATTATAAAACCAGTCTTGATTCTCTGCTTAAAGAAAGGATCTACCTTGATCATAGTTTTGCTCTTCAGCAGGATCTCCACACTGAAACATCCAATACCCAGATTTAGTTTATTCTGTGACATAAAAGGAAGACTGGCCTTTGATTTCCAGCCCTAGAGATTTTGCTGCCTGAAATAGGAGGCAGTATAAGACTGGGAGACCCTATGTCAAGTTCACTCTCTGTTACCCTGAGAGTGTGAACACAAGACCCACTTGGATTTCTGGAAGGATCTTTATTGCTAGTAAAGTAACAGAATCTCGAAAGCCCACTAAAGCAGTTTTCCTGCTCGACTTATACTTAGCAAAACTGAAGTGAAGTTACTTTGAAATGCTTTCACCATTACCCTGGGCTGAGATGTTTCTCTTGCAAAAGTCCTGTTTTCTCATCTGTGTTCCCAGGGCCTGCCAGATGCTTCTTCACACCCTCAACCATGGAAGTTCATTGACTGTGGGGTGTCATGTTCTCTCAGCCCAAGCTATCTTACAGAATCAACCCTCTGAAGGAAAATTGATAGGAGTGCTATTCACAGTGCTATTCACAGTGCCTTTTGCTCCTGAAGGAATGTTGGCTATAAATCAAATATATAAATTAATGAATAGGGATAACCCTGTTATAGATTTTAACTAAGAGCTCCTCTTTCCCTCTGTACCCTAAATGCTACTTCTTGAACCAACCGTCTTCCTCTTCCTCTTCCTCCTCTTTCATTTTCTCTCTTGGAAGTAGTTCTTCCTCATGTGAGCTTGTTAAGAGCCAAGGGACCTGGCACTGTATTTCTGTCTGTAGGACCCAGTTTATTCTGCTTCTTCCACCATGGTGAAGATGAATGAGAATGCTATTTTAAATTATGTCCTATCTATTGGCAAGGGCTACTTAACCCTGATGTGTTGCTTTTTAGAAATGCAAAGGAAGAAACATCTCTGCAATAGCTCCCCTGGAAATTCTCCTATCTAGAATTGTAGTAATCCTTTTGGGGGCGGGGTGTATGGCTAAAGCAAGAAGCTTAGTTATGCTTCGCACTCACCCCCTTCTTGAGCAGCAGTTTGATTTCCTCTGCAGCCTTCAACAGCTAATAGCGCTTTTTATCCTTGGAGTAGCTCACCTGCTCCTACCCAGAAACCAAGTCTCTTTTCTGCTAAAATGGTAGTACGGGGAGAGACGAAGAGCAAAACTGGAATTAGAGAGCATCTGTAGATACATTTAATTTTTTTTTTTATTATTAAACATAAATGACTCACTACTTGAAAGCTGCAAAAAAAAAATCCCTTTATTATTCAGTGTGTCTCTTATACAGTAAATGTAAAATAACATTGAAATGAAGGACATGGGAAATGGTTTGTTTGTTTGTTTGTTTGTTTTGAAAGCAGAAAAGGGGGAAATTCTGAATGACCCCTGACAAAAGAAAGGAGCGGAAACATTGTTTTAGTTCATTTCACAACCTGTTAACTTTTCTGCTTAAATATCATGATGTTTTGACCTTTTCTGTTTGTGAGGTTTTTTTCTCCTTATCTACTTCATTGTTGGAAGTCATCACACACTGAGTTTTACAGTTGCTGGGAGTCAGGCAGCATATAAATTATCTTTATTATGATCATTTTATGTCATATATATATTCTTTATGTGCCATCGTTATTTTTGACTCTTAGCAACCACATAGATAGATTTTCTCCATGACAATCTATCCCTAATCTGGTCTTTCAGGTCTTCCAGTGGTGCACCCATCACCACTGTAACTGAGTCTATCCACCTTGTCCTTGGTCATACTCTTCTCTTTCCTTCCACCTTTCCCACCATCAGAACCTTCTCCAGGGGGCTAGGCCTTCACATAATGTGTCCGAAGTAGGATAATTTGAGTTTGGTCATTTGTGCCTTGAGTGAGAACTCCGGGTTGAGTTGTTTGATGATCCCTTTGTTTGTTTTCTTGGCTGTCCACAGTATTCTCAGGAGTCTTCTCCAATACCAAAGTGATGTATTCCAGTAGCAATTGGAATGTATTGCTTCACTGTGATCACCCTTGGAAAACAGCACCAAGGCAGTTCACCCTGGGAAAACAGCATCTTACTGCATGTAATGCAACTAGCTGGGTGCCTCCTGAAAGGTTAGAGATTTGTCCTCCCACCTTTTCTAAGGAACAAATCTAGAAGATAACAGAAGCAAGAAGGAGGACCTAGAATCCAAAAGAAAAATGAAACTTGTTGCATGAAACTTCTCGGTTTAGGTTAGTTCAAACTAATTTTATAAACCGTTCACCCAGTTCTGGTTTCTGTTTCCCATCTCATTTCCTCTTCTCGCTAAAAAAACAAATGCAGCAAATACCAGCAGACCTTGAAAAACACATTAAAATTGTGTGCATGGTTCCTCTTTCTTTCAATATATCTCCACTAAATTGAAACACCACCATATTTTCAAAATGACAGCTTAAAACAAAAAAAGATGACACTGTCTGTGAACTTTTAAAAAAGGGAAAACATACAAATTACCTTGCTTTATTTTCAAAAGTTTGGGCAAAAAGGACCCTTTTTGACCTGCTGTGTAAAGAGCATGTATCAACAGCTTTTTCCAAATATACACTTGGATACTGTATCCACACGATTATATGTTAGCCTGACTTTTGAAATGAATAACAATTTTAAAAAATGACATATCTTGTGTTTCAGGGCAAGAGGCAACCAGAATTTTTGATTTCAGATTCAAAATAGTATTTCTTTCTATTTGTTCAGGGTTTGCCAGTTATGTGTATCACTAGAGCTTTAATTCTAAGAGTTATTTCTCTCTCCATATGTCATGTCAAATGGGAATTTTTTTTATGCACAAGCAGCACCTGAAAAGTTCATACAGAGGCATCCGTTTGAATGTTTTCCGCCTGATCCCCTGAACATAGAAGCAGAGAGCTTATCTTTCCTTGATAATAACATGGGCAAACAAGAAATAATTTTATGTGCTCTAATAATTTGACATTTATTTTATACTTGGTGGTCTGCGCTTACTAATTTCATATTCCACAAGAAGCCTTCCTTAAAGCCATTGAGAACCTATAGTTTAAGATGTCTATAATAATGCCATTTTTAGAATTAGCATGCTGTTAAATACCAGTTGCTCATTTGGCAGAGACTCATGTTCTGCTGGTGGGATTGCCACAGGTATGGTATCTGATTCAACTCTGCAGAAAAGGTGATGTTGAATTAGACTTAAGTTCCCCAGCCTTTTTTTTTCCAGAAGTATATCTCTCATCAGCTCCAATCAGTAAGTCTGGTGGTCAGGATGAATCGTAGTTAAATATATAACTAAACCTGAACTGCAGCAAGAGAAAGCACAGAGATAACCTTGACTAAGCTTGGAAACTCAGCAGATTCAGGTCTAGTTAGTACTTGGATGGAAGAGCATTAGAGCAGTAGGACAGACTGGGAAATTGAAAAACCTTCTGGAAGAAGACAACAGCAAACCACTTCTGTATCATGCCAAGTAAAACTGCATGGATGTGCCCACAGAAATCACCAGCAGTTGAGTTCAATTCATAGGAGACTTTACCTAAGTTGAGGAACTACATGGACCTTTGGTCCAAACCATTCCTTGTGTATTTGAGAAGGAATGCTTAATAAGGTAGGAGGGAGATGCAGTGCCATCTATAGATCCTTATTCTCCAAGTGAAGTACAAGAGCAAAAGCCATTGTGCAAAATGTAGGCACTTCTACATTGTCCTTCTGCCAGTTCAGAATCCATTGTCCAACCATACATTGTTAACGGTGTTTCTTGCTGGCTTAGCTGAAATTGCAGCTCTGATGGAGGGCAGGAGTCTCTGAAGTACAACAGCTAAGTGGCAGGATCTCTTGCTCTTTCCTGCCTCCTAGCTCTTTTCTCTCCCTCCCTTACAGAAGTTCAGCCACTTTATCATGGTTCTCAGTGTTTTGAGGTCTGTAGATGATCATGATTTGGCTTCATTCTGCTTCTGGAGTATTGAGGAGTGGAAATGGTGAGCAGGATGGAACTGCCCTAAATGTAGTAATGCCAGGGGTCATTGCAAAATGGTGGCATATACAGTTTGCATGTTGGATGGGAAAGACACCTGACTGGAACCTTGGGGAACCGCTGTCAATCACTAGAAATAATCCTGAAATAGATTACTCATGTGTTAGCAATGAACAATGCAGCTAGTTCATTGTGTTTGATCAAATTCTGCTTGATTTGTGTTTGTGATTAAGGTGATGGAATTGACTATTATTCATTGGACAATTTCAGCTTTCTCTTTTATCATAGATAAACGCAGAGCACTAATAACCCACACTCAAAAGACAGGGGCAGAGTTAAGACTATTTGTGCATCAGAAAGGCAGGAGACACTTCAATGGAATTTGAGTTCTTAGTCATGCAACCTGAGCATTTATTTACCATTGTAGCATTCAATAATCTGTAATAATAATAAACTAACTGGAAAAAGTCTCATTCATTTCTATCCTGCTGCCAAAACTGGTGTCCTTTTTATAGACCGAGCATACTTATGAAAATTTATTGTTCCTACATATTGTTTTGAAGCTAGATAAAGTTGTTCGTCGAGAGCAACTACAATATTTTGCATAATTCCCGTTCAAATGAAAAATAGTGGTCTATGTACTGATTTCATTTGACTTGTTCCGTTCCATTTTAAAACTCATTAAAATGTAAATGGTAGTGATAGAGAAATAATTCAATTTACCCTTTTATGGGGATATTTTTTTAAAAAAATAAAGGAAACTTGGTGTTTGCTTCAGCAGGGGAAAAAGATAAACCAAGCCCAGCTGATAATTCACTGCAAGTAAATCCAATACATATGATAAATTCAGACCAAAATCCATGAAAGACAACACCTGCCATGAAACACAACTTAATTAATTAATTAATTAATTAATTAATTAATAGCTAAAATCATAATTAGCTCAGCTCAAAAGGCAGCCTGCTCAAACCGGCAGCATTCCCACTGAAATATATTCCTTTGCATTCATCACATAGAGATATGTTGTACTAGCCATGAGTATATTTTTTACAGTGTGCAAGACTTCCATCCATACCCATCAGGATTCTTAAAAGCAACAAGAGGCATGGTACAGAAGGATCTATATTAACATCACTATCAGTAATTCGGGAGGTATGCTCATTTTCACTTAGGAAAAAGATGCTGAGATTCTCCCTCCATTGCTTTAATCAAAATCAGAGCTGTCCCATCAAGCTGTTTGCTTTAATGGAAATACAGATCATACCACTACACCACTTTTGTGTAGCTTAGGTTTTCTTAATCTTTGGACCCCCTGCCCCCTATGATATCATTTTTATAGTAACTTTATTAAAAATTACAATTAAAAATGAATACAGACTAAAAGAAATAAAAGAATAAAAACAAAAAAAATAGAAAGTGGAGGGGTAAAAATAGAAAGAAAAATAGAAAAGAAAGAAGAAATAATACAATAAAGAAACAGAAAAGAAATATATAAAGAAATTACTTCCCGCCTTCATCAGAAACATAAACAATTTTAATAACATATCACCTTCTCTTAAAATACAGCACATGCTTTCTTCTTCCCATCTCTCATCTCTTATTTATAAACAAATCCTTAAAGCTTCATTGTTCAGTCCTGATCAGCAAAAGTCCATTAAGGGTTACCAGAGATAACAACATATCTATTTTAACCTTGATCAAATAAACTTTATATTCCTTCCTTTTACTTTTAACCATCTTGATCTTTAATCCCTTCAGATAATGTCTTAAAACTTGATTTCTTTTAATTTTGCTTTGTCCCTTCTAACAAAATTCTTCAAAGCTTTAACAAGCCTCTTTTGTAAAGCCAATACTGTATAGGAAAATTATCCAGGTCACTCTCTTAGTTTGTTATTTGTATATCCCTTTTAATTATTAAAACATCAGCTGGTTTCATTTGTATGACCAGTGTAACATCTTTTTCTATATCATTCTTGTAGCCTGTCATTTTTAAATCCACTTTCAAATCAGTCTTAGTCTTGTCCGGTAAAACTTGTTCCTCTTCCATAGCATCTTTTAAACACAGTCTATCTATAATGGCACACACCCTTAAAATTAACTTCTGGGTCCATTGTTCCAAAATATCCTTCAGTAAAATATTTTGCTCTATTTCAAATTTAAGTGTTCTTCTCCTTTAATTGTAATCTTTCTTCTGGTTCCCTCTCCTGTCCAACCTTCAAAGTCTCATCCTTTTTGTTTGTTTTTTAAAGATAATTCAAAACAAAAGCATTTTTCCACAGGAAGGATTCTTATGATTAATTTCAAAATCTTATTTCAAATCCATCTGGACACTTAGTCCATTTGCAACTTTCCAAAATCAAAGTTCTAATCACCCTTTTGCTGTTTATTCCAAAAAAAGAATTCCTTAAACTTGTATTTAAAACTTCTTTCACTAAGGATTGAAGGAAACTCACCGGGTGCTTTAAAACGTGTTGATCCAAAGGTTCCTAATAGTTAAAAAGCAATTAACAAGCAGTGTCCGAAAAGTGGTTAGAAAAGGAAGTATGCGAACCCAGTGTCCTTTTTGAAGGCGCCAACCCTGGTTTCAGCAAGATGGCTGTCCATCATCTCCCAGAGCTCTAAACCCGCCAGAGACTGCTGACTTGCAGTCTCCTCGTGATAACCAACTGTATGGAGCACTTGTGGGCAATTTCAAGTCCTCTCCTTATCCAGAGAGGAATTATGAAGAGCTGGTCTACTCGCTGTCTCTTCACTCTGCCATGGTTGTCACTAAAAGTGGAGCTGTCTTCAGTTTGCCATTTCTTCCCTGGAAGTCATTTAATTCCCCTCTAGGATACCACTGAGGAGGCTCCCACCCCCCCACAAATTGATGGCAGGTGTGGGTGGAGCCAAATGTAGGACAAATATCACTGTCCAGATGTGTGGTTTTACGAAGGAGGATTTGTTTTAATAAAAATGTGTATTTTTATTTTAAAATACCAATATTTTAATCTTTTTCTAATCCTTCAAAGTCTTATAGCCCATTTCCCTCCATTGCCTCTTTCATCATTGGACTGTAGGAGGAAGCTATGAGATTCCAAGTCCTTCCTAGGTTAATGCTGATGTTTGGTAATGGGTTCAGATGCACAATTTGTGAAATGCTATGGAAGTTGTACTGTATTTGGTATGCCACAGTTATGATAATTATGACTGCTCTATAAGAACAGAAGTGTTATCATTAGTCTACATCATCCATCCATCATCCCATCCATTCCTTGGGACTACAACTCCCCTAAACTGGTGCTGTCTGGAAATATTAGAACCACATGGGTAATAATGGTCTAAACATCTGGAGAGCACTAAGTTGGAGGAGAGACTAAGTGAGACCACTGGTGCTGATCAAACAGGGTATCTTTCTAGGATCTGTTTGAGACCTTCTATTGACAAGGTCTCTACCACTTCATTTTGACTCCTCGGGTTCAAAGCAGGACATCCTATAGCTAAGAAAAGATTATGAAAATGATCAAGTAGTTGGAATACTTCCCATGTGATGCAAAGTTAAAATGTTTGGCGACTTTTAGAGGAGAGAAAAGGACAGTTAAGTGAATCAAGACAGAATTTTAATGGTGTCTACAATATCTGATTGATCCTGAAAAACTGAAAAGAGGTTGTTTGGTCACCTTTTATAATAGTGCAACTTTGGCTGCACAATAAAAGCAATTGATCTGAAGAAAGAAGCTTCTTCGTACAAGACCTAATTAACTGGCAACAGTTTGTGCTATGGGGTGTGTTAATGGCTGTCAGCTTTATAGGGCAGTTGATATCAGTGCTCAATGAATAGACGGCAAATATATCTGAATATGAGCCATTGTAAGAAAAGAATGAGTAAGCTGTTATTTATATGTTTTGCTTGTAAGTTTAAAGGTATATTTTTCCATTTATTCTTAGAAACAGGAAGCCTAGTTAGGGCCATATTTTGATCCATAAGAGCTAGGAAACAGTTGGGAACTTTTGGAAAAGATCTCGTGATCGCTATAATATCAGTGATAACGGACTACCACAGTCACTTTTTTCCTTGTCCCCAGGTACTCATCTACTACTTAATTCATCTTCCCATCCCATCCATCACATAAATGAAATGTGGAACAGCCCCATGTTTCTTCAAGAGGCTATTAGCCTGCTAAAGCAAGTATTTGAGACTTGATTAGATTAAATAAGTAGACACGGACTTTACATTACAATGTACTCTGTATTTAATTTATAGCTCAAATGTCAGAAAATCTGATGAACCATAATCATACTTCAGTATCACTAGCCCCAATATATTTCTGTGTGCTTTTATTTTCAGAAAGACATAAATCTTGGAACACGTGCACACGCACACACACACACACACAAAGACTTGAACTGAAATCGCAGCGAAGAATCTGATAAAAGCTCAGTCCGTTTTCATAAAGACAGCTTGTAGCGTGTTATATTCCTAGATCTTTTCTGCGTGGACACCATGGAATTTTATGTTATCCATGTTCAAAGGCAATCTGAGAACTTGCACATACAACTAGGGCACAAGAGGTCATCTCCAGGTGTGAGCTGGGCTGTGAAGAGCATTTGTGACCTTCCCCAAGGATTCCACATTCCAATAGCACAATTACAATCAGGGCAAAAGGTGAAGCATCCTATGAATAACCATGGCAATATAATGTGAAGTGGTCTGATATTCATGTGGGGTTACATGGTACCATAGTGGCTAGTGCATCAAATCCCCATTCAGCTATAAAGCTCACTGGGACTTTTTGTTAGTTGTTCTTTCTGTCTTTTTCAAGTTACTCTACCTTACTAGGATTGCTATAAAGGTAGAAGAAGGGATGAGAACCATGTATGTTGCCATTTCCTTCCTAAAGGTATGTGAGAGGGACCAAAGTAGAAGTATTTCCTGGGGCAAAAATAAAAAGGGATTGTCTCTTCTAACGTGGCACCTATCTTTTACTGCCAAACTTCTTTTAAAAATTACATATATTAACATTTTATGGTATTTTAAAGTTCTGATGCCAGATTAATAAGGGATGTATTTTAATTTTTTTTAATATACTCCTTTAATTTACATTGCAGCCCAAACACTGCCATTCTGGATTTGCTGTATAGCTGAATGAGCCTATATATATCAAACTAACCAACAAGCGGTAATAAATGTCTATGTCCATTCACATGGAGAGTTGCTCCAATTTGTCAGTCTTCTAGAGAATATTTTCTCATATTGTGGCAGGCGATGAATATGCATGTTTTTATTTCTTCATTAGATTTATATCCTGCCTTATATAGTATAGCACTTTTCCCCATAAATACAGTCCTTTGAGATAGGTGGTGCCGTGACAGAGTGACTGGTTCAGCGTCACCCAGTGAGATTCCATAGATCAGTGTTTCTCGACCTTGGGAGCTTTAAGATGTGTGGACTTCAACTCCCAGAATTCCCCAGATAGCTTTGCTGTCTGGGGAATTCTGGGAGTTGAATCCACGCATCTTAAAGTTCCCAAGGTCGAGAAACATTGGCATAGATGAATCTCCCTGATCCTAACCCCAAATCTTCACCACTCACTGACATATACACATCATAACACATCATGGAACAGTTTTCTGTTGGGCTAGCACAGCCTATAAATGGAGCTCATCAAAGATTTGATAAACCTCCTTCCATGCAACTCCAGGAGGAGTTAGCAAGCTCACGGGACATTCTACTGGACCTCAGACATCATGAGTTGGCAGGCTCAGTTTTAATTTCCTTCCAGTTTTCCGAGAGAGAAGCAGTGATGCTCCATTGTTAATTAGAATGCCTTCATCCAAGACTGGGACAACACCTTTTGTATAGGTTCAGATATTCTTTTTTCCTCTATCCAGATGCTTCATGTCTTTGGGGTCTCTGTTTTAGCACTGATACATGACTGAGTCATAACTCCTGTATCTTTTTTATCTAGTCAAAGTGAGGTAATGCGAGGGCTCCTCAAAGCAGTTGCCTCCTGGAATTTCCGTATCAGTGTAATGACAAAGCCAACCTCTTAGAATGCATGGAATCTACAATTTCTCAGTTTAAAAGGCTTGCATGCACTGTCAGTGTAATGCCCTTCATGGATGTAAGGTTGAAAGAAATGTACTCCAATAAGTGCAAGCAGTCCTTTAATTCCCTTTGGTGCCAACCATTCACTTATTACTATCTCACAGTAACCTCCATCTCAAATCAAACCTGCCATCTGCTTAGAGTCACAGTTGCATTTAATTTAGTTACTATGAGAATTGCCCCCACATCCTCTTTGAACCTCAGATTACTTTCAAGCTAATACCAAGTGAGCAATTTTTCCTCCTGACAAGGAAGAGCAGCCAGTTAGAAACCTGAAGCCTAATAGGTGAAATTCAGCCTTATTGTTTATTGGACTCATTGCCTAAATATGTATAGCATATAGTAGCAGGATTCCTCAGCCCAGATATATAGACGCTAGTAGGGATGGGTGAAAAATGTGTTGTGTTCAGACTTTTATTTCTGTAATTGTACACACCAAACTTAGAGCGCTGGAACATGCATGGCTATCAAAAACTGCCTTTATCAGAATTTTGGAAGAATACGGTGCAGAACACCTACAATTCAAAGTATGTGTGCAAAAATGTGCGTGTGATAGGAAAGCCCCCACAAAAAGAGACATGTATGGGAGGAAAATCGTGTGAACATGTATGAGCAAGAGAGAGAGAGAAGTCACTGTTGGAGATCCAAACCCAGCAGCACTGAGTGTTCTGCTGCTCAGGAGGCAGGAGGATGTGGGTAGATTTGCCTGGCCCTGTAATGTATTTACTGTAAATTAATCTTCTTTCTGTTAGAACTGTTTTATAACAAAGGAAATTTATTTACAGCAGTGTTTTTCAAACTTGGCGACTTTAAGATGCGTGCACTTCAACTCCCAGAATTCCCCGGCCAACATGTTGAGTTGAAGTCCACACATCTTAAAGTGGCCAAGTTTGAAAAACACTGATTGACGAGAAGAGGTGAGTAAAGGATATTTTACTCACCCTTGCTCTGGTTAGGTTTCTGCTCCCAGGAATTAACATACACACATACACACACTGTGTCAACCTCCAACAAGCTTAAAATTTAAGTTTTGTTTTGTCCCACTTCAGAAAAACAAGGTTCTTAGTTTTTATTGTTTGTGTTTTGACCAATCTTTCTAACACTCCGTTGCCTGATCTTGGTCCATCTTCCCTACCATACAGTGCTATATGTGGTCATCTTACAGTTTCTGAATGGTCACTGCCTCTATTACCTTGCGTACTTTTTCTTTCAGATATTGTTATATCCCATCTATTTTTCAGACTTCTGCCTGCATAGCATTCCTTTTGCCTGAATTTTCCCATCTCATGATCTTCTCCCAGGCTGCATTCCGGTTGTGCAAAATATTTGGCATATGAAATATTTTGAACTCAAAATATGGCACCTTTAGACCTCACACCACTGTTTATCGCTCAGGGCTCTTTAGAGTCAGACTGTTTCTGGCATAGCCAGAACAGCCAGTTTCTGTAGAGGGCAGAGGGAGTGGCCAGGAAGGACAGGAGGAAAAGCCACTACCAAGGCAGTGGTCAGATAAAAGGGACCTAAGCCCTGTCCAAAAGAATAATTTGAGAAAACATCTCAGACAAGCCCATCCCCAGTTCACATGAAGATAAAGGAGGGAGCGGGAAGTGCATTCAGACTTAGATTTTGTACTATGGCTGTTACAATCAAAGTAGTCCTGACCTACCTGGCATTGGTTTCTTAGTCTGGTCTACCTTCTAGGGCTGGCAGTTTCAAACTTGAAATGGAGCATCTCATTCGTCTCTAACAGGCTGACCAGTTTTCTTTTTTTCACAGAAGTTAGACTGCATCAAACACTTCTCTTGGAGTATCATCTGTGTCAGCCCTCTGACACTAACTGGGTGAACCTGAACAATCTGTGTCCCATAATAGCTCAGAGGTTTTCCAGCCACAGAGGACTGTTGATGTGTCTGAGACAAAATAATGTAGAAACAAGAGCCAGGCAGGGTTATGATACTGTATTAGTATGTAGAAAAAACCTTGGGAGACTGGGCCCAGAGACACTGCCAAGGGAATAGTCAGATGAGGGATGGCATAGCCCACAGCTGGATAGTGGGCAGGGCAAGAGGCACAGAAGAGACCCTCCCTAGTTTCTTGGGCTATAAAAGAGACAGGGGAGGGTTGTACTTTCAGACATGTAAGATTCTGACAATGTAGCTTTACAATGAAGTAGAATTAGCTCATCTGGTTGTAATTCTTGACTGGTTTACCCTGTGAGGCTAACAAATACAAAAACAGAAGTAAAAATGAAAGAGAGGTTGATAAGGTATTTTCTGAACTGTTGGGTAGTTATTATCTTACTGTAATAAGAGCAATGTTTCTTTTGCTCAGCAGCAGAGAATTCAGGGTGGGTTCATACCCTGCTGCCCCGGATTTCACAGCGATTGCAGGAACGTTGTAACACACAGTTTGGCACATGGCTGGAAGCAACAGATCACCGCCTCTCCACACAATTAGAAACACCACATGGTAAGTCCTCAGACTGGGCAGTCTGGTATGTGGAAAATGGATTCACCTTCTGATTGTGATTTATTGGTGGTTAACTTGATATATATATATATAAAATAAGCCTTGCTTTAAAAAAGAAAGAAGGAAGAACACATTTTTATGCCCCAATCTTTATAAAATCACAACAACACAATCTTCATATGAAGATGAGTCAATTTTGGAATGTATATATATAGTTATTGTTGGATTGCCATCTCTTTTTTACTCAGGCTTTTCAGCTTTTCAGGCTTTTCAGCAATTTCCTAAAACAAAGCAAAAAAAAAAAAGGAATCACTGCACATTTTCCCAACCAAAAAGAAAAAGATAGATTATTATTGTTATATACAGTTGAAGGTACGGTAGCGTTGCTAGGAGGGGAAAATGTCTGGGTCACTCCTATGTTAACGTCTTCATAAATCTTGTAAATCATGAGATTCCTGTATTTTGACAAAATGGGCTCATCTCATTCTTCAAAGGTAGGACTTCAAAGGTAGGAGTAATGTTGTACACACACAAGGGATGTATGCTATAAATTCTAGAAAAGACTCTTGAAAGTTAGTATCTTTCATACTAACTGGGATGGGCAACTTTTGATGGCCAGAGACCACAGGATATTTCGTAGGGAGAGAGTTGCTTTTAGTGGACAAGCAATAATGCAAAACATGCGGAGCTGAGTCGTACACAAGGGCAGCTAAAACTAGGATTTTTCCTGAGTTTTAGGAGAGAGGGTCTTTATTTTTCGACAATGTTAAGCTTATTTAGACATTATCTTACCGTTTTATGAATCTCCCACTTCAAAATGTTGACAGTGGTGGGATTCAGGCATTCCACTCATGCATTATGAGTAGGGACTAGACCTTGGTGGAAATGGACATGTTTCTTCCAAAAGTAATCCCTGACTTCTTTAATGTTTTAAACAAGGGTCAGGCAGAGGACGGGAAAGATCTTTTTATGCCGGTGACTCAAGGGAGGCCAGTCTCAGAGCAGGCAATACTTGGTTAGATGAAAAGTCTGATCAGCTAGAAGGCAACTTCTCACATATGGCCTAGAGTAGATTTGAACTGCTCTTGGCTTAAGAAAGTTCCTAGTCAAACCATGAACTGTGAAATGGTGTGTTCTAAATCTCAACCCATGAGAAATTATGTTCTACTGTATGAACCTCTTGGTAAAAGAAATTGGGAAGGACAAACAGGCCACAAGGATCTTACTGCTAAATTAGACATTCCCTTTTTCTCTTATTACGTGGACTGGCTCTCCAGGTGGGCTTTAAGCACCCTGCGAGACCTTGGCATAATGAGCTTTCTCCTGCATCAGGTTTGCCAAATTCATTCTGTAGTTTTGATATATGAGGATGGAAAACATTAAGGAAATTATACACATAAGCTCGGTGTTTGGCATGGGCTGTTTCTTTCCCCACAATTGATTTGCTGCGGTGTCTGGTAATTTATTCATACAAGGAAACAATGATGGATGGTGTAAATTATTCTTCTTTTTCCCTTTTGACTTAAATAATAATTGCCAATATCTCAGAACTGTATGGAAAAATATAAGGGGGGTAAATAGTGTACCTAGAGTGTTGCAAATGGTGATGTTTGGTGATAGCATTTTTCTTCCTCCTCTTTCAAGGGAGGGCAGTTTTAAAAGGGGGGAGGTCCGGAACCAGCAAAAACTCTTTGATCTTGAAAATGTGAGCTCTTTGCAAAATATGTAGAATCATATTTTTCTTAAGCCTGTTTTTCTCCAAAGGTAAACACTGGGAACTAAAGATAGGGAAAGAGGAAATAAAACAATGGGAAGACTTCCGAAACTCAGTCTGGATCAAAATACATTCAGACCCGATACACCATCTCAAAGCATCTTTGGAATTTCTGTTCACTTCCTGCCTCAGTGCTCTTTGAGAGAAGAGTACAGGTAGTCCTCATTCTGAGACCAGGAACCTGTTGCTGAGCAATGCAGTCATCACATGACTATGCCGACTTATGACGGCAGTTCCAGCAGTCCCAGTTGCTGTCGTTAGGTGAATCCCGCATGGTTGCAGCATCCCGCAGTCATGTAATCACCATGTATGACCTCCTGCCAGCTTCCCCATTGACTTTGCTTGTTGGAAGCCAGCAGGGAAGGTTACAAATGGTGATCACATGACCATGGGATGCTGCAACATCATAACTGCGAGCTGGTTGCCAAGTGCCTGAATCGCAATCATGTGACCATGGGGATGTTGCAACGGCTGCAACTATGAGGACCTGTTGTAAGTCCCCCTTGTTCAGCGCCATCGTAACTTCGAACGGTCAGTGAATGAGTGGACATTAAGTGAGGACTACCTGTATTTTGGACTTTCTTTTGCAGGTTCTTCTCAGATGTTTGGGTTATGTTCTTTTCTGCCCTTGGTGTGATACTTTACTGATGTGTAACTTGGTGAAGGAAACCAGAATCATATTAGAAGCACCTTCGTATCATTGTAAAACCAGGAGAAAAAAGGGAGAAAGGAAGGGGGACAGGAGAAGGAATTCAGAGTGAAAACTCTCATCAGCATGGGTATTCCATTCCTCAATGGGGAACATATTAGAGGACACTCTTGTTGGGAAAGGAGTGGTTGATTTTCTATTTACCTCTGTCTAAAATTCCACTTTGCTCTGGAGGACTGAAGGACCCTCCACCACAGACAGGTGGTTCTAGCTGGGTAAAAAATCCTTGCTTAAAACTTTGTAGTTGGTCAAGGGTCTCCTAGAATCTAACCTGTTACTCAGAACAAGAGAATGCAGGCAAAATAATGAATCTACCTAGGATTCTCCATTGCAGCTACCTATTTCTTTTGTACTGGCTTATGTTATTTCTGTGTACATTTCCTTTCATCCACCAGGCAGCAGGCAGTAGTGGGCTGGGGGTTCTGGGGATAAGAGGATGGAAAATCATGTATTAGAACTATCTTGTGTTGTAAAGAAAGTTGATTTAAATGCTGCAGATTGGAATCCAGTAACTTTTTAGATGGTTGCTATTTTTCATGGGAAAAACTTTGCTTGGTACAGAGGTGGCAAGGAAACAGGTACTAAATGAGTCTCTCTGGGGAAAGCATTCCTCAGCTGAGGGACCTCGGTAGAAAATGCTCTTTTAGAAATCACCATCCACCTTATCTCAGATGGTAGAACCTGCATAGGGAGGCCACAACTAAAGAACTGAGTGTTCATGTGGGTGCCCAGGGAGTCAGGTGATCCTTCAAAGATAACTTTTTCTATGGCTATTCCTTCACTGACCCACTTATGGGCACACACATAGTTCACACTTAGAGTGAATTGCATTTTTTAATGAAGAAATTGGCTAGAATGACTGTGAAATCCAGAATTCCAGCCAAAGCTTGTCTTTCCCAGTCCTGAATGGCTTGATGTAATGGTAGCTGGGAATGACCTTGGGAGACAGCAGGAAGAGCTGCAGACTAGACAACTGTCATGCAGAAGACATCTCAGACGACAGAGGCAAAAGGGGCGTGGGAAGCGTTTCAGAAGGGACCTTCCTTAGTTTTCTGGAAAGTAAAAGTAAAGGAGGGGAGAAATGCTTTCAGACTTGCAAGATTCTTACAATGAAGATAGTGTTAGTATTGATGATTTGTACTTTTGACACTTACCTTGAGTCATTTGGACTCAACACATCTTTGTGTTGATCCTTCTCTTTTGAGTTAATTCTGAAGTGTCTTTTCTCATTGTGGCTCTGTTTGAGAGCCCTATAATTTATTGTAGCCCAAGATGAATGTTAAATTATTGTTTGCTGGAGTCATTGCAAACCCTCACAGCAAGAACACTCCCTTGATCCTGTCCTGGGAATGTTTTTTTCTTCTGTTTTTCTTTTTAGGAGTGGCAACATTAACTTTGAAATCTATGTAGCTTTGAAGCATTTTCATTTGGCAGCCTGAGCAATGTCAATTGAGAATGAAGGAGAAATTAAAAACCTTTTTTTTTTTTTTTTGCCTGAAGCAATGGCACATGGACACCAAAGATAGATCACCTGTTAGTCTAAGAGGGGGGGACAGCATGAAAAATAGCTTTGGGATCAGCTTTCTGTGCACACTGTGTATATTTCATCAGTTAAGGAAAAATAGGAGAGAAGAAAATTTTTATGCTTATGTGGTGACAACTGGATGCAGAAATTCAAAGATACTGTGCCCCATTTTCTTAATCTTTCTTTCATTTTCATAAACAGCATAACTATGAACTATGAATGGCATATCCATGGTCATTTGAAGGTGGTGATTCTGAATGAACAGGATAGAGCTGCTAGTGCAAGAACTTTGTATGCTGTTGATCCTGAGAAGTTCGGTTGTTGGGCAAAGTAGAAATTGTCATCATTATCATCACCATGAAAATAATATTAAGTAAAAATTCGAAGTAAAAAAAAAAAATCCTGTCTTCCCAACTGTCCACCGTTCTTCTTTTTAGATTGGCAACAGGACAGGAATGGTTCTTCTGGGGTGTTTTTCAAGAGCTTACATTCCTTTTATTTCCTGGTTAACCCCAGTCTCAATATTAACGAGATCTGCCCCTGCTTAGCTTGTTTGAGGTTAGCCAAGATCAGCTAATTGCCAACTAGAACAATGTTTAATAAATCTAGGAAGTGGACTGTAGTCCATGAATACTTAATGTCATAATTTGTTTGTCTTAGCATGCCACAATGTTCAGTCTATTCTGCTGCAGTGCAGCTATTTCTTCTGGAAATTGTTCCTTCATTGACATGCCTTTGACTAGTGGTGTGATCAATAAGCAAAATCCAGTTGACTCTGCAGGGTTGGATATGATCACAATTTTTGGATTCTGGGTGACTGTAACGTATATATGACAAGTGGGTTGGGTCAGCTTGGTGACCAGAAGTGGGAACTGTCTGTCTGTCTAATGTTGCTTTACATAAAGACATGTTAAGAAGTTACGTGATTGTGCTTCTCTTCCCGCAAAGAGCATTGCTTAATGCAAGTGGACTTTCTCTTCTCTCTTGAGAGAAAGAATCTTGGCTTTAAATTATTTTGCCCTTCTTTTTTTTTTCTGCTTTTGCTCCAGTCTGCTGCTGGTGCTAATGTTTAGTGACAGTTACTCAGTGCTAATGATCACCTTTGGGGATTTTTCAGAGTGTTTGCCTCTTGCTGGTCACTGGTGAAATGTAATCAATAAATCTGCCAGCCAAGCTTTTCATGTTGCCTTTCCTCTTGGAATGGAACAAACACTACTATAACTGATTTGTGACTGAGTCCCCCTTAATGGCCAAGGGAGCCCTCTCCCCCACGGGAATTTGGCTAGTCCAATTGATCTATGCAGCGGGCTGGTAAATCTGAAATGAATGAAAGAGGAAACAGGGATCATTACTTACCCCAAATAAGGAATCCTGCTATGTAGATGTCTTGCTTCATCTGATACCAAGTAGAATGGTATCAGATGATACCAAGAGGAAAGATATAAACAAGGGAATCATTTTTTTTTTAAAAAAAGTACCTTTCTTCTCACGTGCCCACTAACATCTATTTTATAGATGCAGTGCCTGTGCCAGGATTGTACCTCAATTTATTAATATTTATATTAACAGCTACAATGCGTACTGTATACTGTATAAGTGTCAGTTTGCAAGGTAATTCACTTGATTATTTATTTAATATATTAATCTGTTAATGTATGCCTGCTTTTTCATTTGGCTAAACACTCAAGGTGGATGTAGTCAATCCAATCTCCACTGCCAGTTTCTCTTGGGCTAATTATAAGTGCCATGGATATCCCCCAAGGATGTTCCAGAATTGGAATTCTGTTTGACATGCTAAGATGCAATTCCCAGATCTCCTGGGGGAGTATGTGAGAGCTTGATAGAAAATCACCTGGCTTAGATGTTTTCATGCAGTGCTCCAGATGTTGCTGAAGTTCAAATTCCCAGGAACTTTGGCTGGTATGGGCCATCTTGAGTGAGTTTAGGTGTTTATTCAGCATCTGGTGGCGTTTGGCAGCTCTGGCTACGTCTTTGCGGCCGTCTGCGTTTGGGGACTTGGCGGCCGCAGTTCTTTTTGGACCTGGCAGCTATTTCCTTGGAGGAGCGGGCTGAGGAGCAGACCGGAGGAGCTAGTCAGGCCAAAAGAGGGGTCGTGTTTGTCCTCTTGCCGCGCTGGCTGGCTATGTTTGCTGACACCGGCGCTTTGCTGCTTTTGCTGCTGCTGTTCTTGCTGCTGGGTGCCCTGGCTGTACCAACCGCATTTGCTGATAGATGCTTGGGACCATGCTGCTTCTGTTACTTTTGTTGCTGGACACCTTGTACTATCTGCTCAGCTTGCTGGACGCTATTTTGTTCGCTTGTTGGATGCTGGAGCTTTGGTGGTGTGGGTGGTGGTCAGGAGGGGGAGTTACAGTAGAGTGGCAGGCTGCTGTGGACCCCTTTCCCCCACGGAGGCCACTTGCCTTCCTCTCCGGGTTAGCCCTGTATAGGAAGGCAGGCAGGAAGGAAGGAAGGCAGGAAGGAAGGAAGGAAGGAAGGAAGAAGGCAACCCGGCTCCATCTCCTGGCTGTGCCTGGATATAATTCCTCCTTCTGGATGAGCACCAGAAAGGGAATTGGTAGGGAGTGATTGGAAGGGAGCCCCTACCAGCTGGTGAGAGCAGCCGGGGAGGGCTTTCGTGTTTGTTAGAGTGTATGGAGGTGTTGTGTGTGAGTGTGTTGTAGTGAGTGTGGAGGTGGTGGCTGGGTATCCTGTTGGTGCTGAGAGCTTGTGCAGCTAAAGGGCCTCAGGGTACCCAGCTTCCCCTCCCAGGGATGTTTGGGGAGGATGCTAAGAGGTTCCGATCTTGGGCCTTGGGGGGCTTGGGTGGGATGGAGCTGCCATTGGGGGGGTGGAGGCAAGCCATAATATAATGGTGGTGACAGGCATGGGGAGAAATGGTGGGAGACAGGGAATGGGTCTCTCTAAAGCAATGCAGGACCGATGTGTCATACCGGTTCTGTGTTCTAGCTCCTTGATCTCAGTCCCAGTACCTGGTCAGCAGTAGATGCTACTACTGAATGCCAGGTCAGTCTGCAATAAGGCTTCCGTCATTCATTATTTAATCATTGATGAGAGGGCCGACCTGGCTGGGTCCAGAATAGGGGAGTAGCTACCGGGGTTTCAGGTGTGGCATCAGCCGAGACCCTGGGGCAGGAGTGGGGGTGTGGCAATTGTCATTCAGGAATCACTTATAGCATTCAGGGACGCTGAACCACAGGTCACCGGATGTGAGACCCTGTTCATTAAGTTGGGCTCTAGGGATCATTTGGGATTATTGCTGTTGTACTAGTCTCCCTGCTGAATAACAACCTCCCTGCCTGAGCTCCTTGACCCCATCTCTGGGCTGGCAGTGGAGTTCCCCAGACAATCTGCCTTCTCTGGGAATGGGGTCTAAGGCTCAGGAGTTCTTAGCCACCATGATGGTCATGGGCCTATCCCAGATTATCCAGAGACCAACATGGAACAGTAGTCACACTCTGGATCTGGTATTCCTGTTGGAGCAGTGGTTATGTGATCTGAAATTGGGAGAGCTTTCGGTGTCTCCCTTGTCATGGTCAGATCATGCCCTGATTTCCATGGGATTTCCATACATCTCTGCCTCTGGTGAATTAAGTGATGCTGTGAATGCCTTACAGTGAGGGTCTGGATGGGGCACAACAGGCTTCAACTGAACCCTGGCTAGATTGAGTGGCTTTGGATTTTGGGTCCTACCAGTTCTAGGACTATGCCGTCTTTGGTGCTGGATGGGGTGGCACTGCCCCAGCCAGACCAAGTACACAATCTGGGGGTCCTCCTAAACTCGCAACTCCTGCTCAAAGAGCAGGTGGCAGTTGTGGCTAGGAGGGCCTTTTCACAGCTTCATGTTGTGCGCCAGTTGCGCCCCTTCCTGGATCGAGAGGCTCTGCTCACAGTCACTCATGCCCTGGTCACCTCCAAATTGGAGTACTGTAATGTGCTATATATGGAGCTGGCCTTGAAGAGTATCTGGAAGCATCAACTGGTGCAGAATGCAGCAGCGCAGGCAGTTATGTGTGCTCCTAGAACAGCATATTACACCTCTGTTTTGTGAGCTGCATTGGCTGCCAGTCTGCTTCTGGGTCCAATTCTGGGTGCTGGTTTTGACCTTTAAAGCCATGCATGGCATGGGTCTGGGTTATCTGAGGGACGACCTCTCCCCAATTACATCAGCCCATCCCATTAGATCTGGCAGGAAAGGTATGTTACAGGTTCCATCGGCCAGGAACTTGCATTTGTTGGGTCCCAGGAGGTAGGCCTTCTCTGCTGTGACTCCCCCCTTATGGAACATTCTCCCCCCTGAAGTTAGGCTCACCCCTTCCCTGCTGTCGTTTAGAAAGTCCCTCAAGACCTGGTTGTGTCATCAGGCCAGGGCGTCTTTGGGAACTGGAGACATCCTTAGACGGCTCCACTGTGATTGATATTCTTGCTCTCTCATGGGGTTGGTATATTTTAAAAATTTCTAATATTTTAATTACTTTTTATCCTTTTGTAATGATTGTTTTTATCTATTTGCTGTCTTGTTCCGTTGTTGTATGCCGCCCAGAGTCGCTTTGTGTGAAATGGGTGGCCATATAAATGTGATTAATAAATAAATAAATAAATAAATCAGCAATATCTGAGGTGTGACAGACTCCCCGCTTTTGAGTCAAAGGACTCAAATAATTGCAGGATTTGGAAATCGAAGTTTTGCCGTAGTAGAAAATACATGACAAAACATCCTGGTGTTACAACCGTCTTCAAAGTAGCTGTCTGTGTCTGTTTGTGTGTGTGTGTGTGTGTGTGTGCGCGCGCGCGCGTATGTCTTTTCTAGTCGCTTCAGTCTGCTATGTTCATACTAATTTGGCTGTCACGCTGAGCTCACTTTTAGTTGTTATGTATAACAATGACATAACACATGGGCTGAGAGAATTTCTTCATGCCAGCAGAAATGTCCAAAAACGGTACAATGGAAAAAATGCTTTCCCTCAGATATTGTTGCCAGCCATCATCTAGCACACGTTGACATCAATCTCTACTTCATGATGGGACTGCAGGGTGTAAAGTAGGCCTCCGCCCTTGATTAAAATGACTGCTGAAGACGCTAGAAGTTGAGGTGGCAAAGCAACCCTCCTCCAACCTGGCCGTAGTAATCTACCTTAGTTTCATTCAGGTCAGATGATTTGAATACATTTTACGTAGGCCTCCTTCATTATGTCATTTGGAAGCTTCAGCTGGTCCAGAACGCAGCTGCAAGGATATTGGTGGATATGTTTAGGGAGGACACCCATTTTCAAAAAATTTTCATGGTGCCCAATAGCACACTGTAAGAAAAGAATGGTAAAAATATTTAGTGGGCATCAACATTTGGTATCCCTGCCTGAAAGCACGTGGACTCTTGTAGCTACCCAAGAGTCTAGAAGCTGTACCAGGTAAGTTGTGATATTGTCCAAGAATTATTGGCGCCCTTTTGGACTGCTTGGTCACTGTTTTGGAGTAAGTGAATGTTATGCGTGTTCTTCGTGTTATGCCGCAATATTACTAATTAAAGCGATAGCAATATTTTCTTGCCTTTCAATTAAATACCTATGAAGGTTTTTGTCACTTTATTACAGCAGATCACTTATATGCTGACATTTATTTTTTAATTAATTGCTAGAGTAACTCTTCTTTCGAGTTACCCACTGTGGAGTAATGAACAGCACTGAGGCAGATGCCAAACTCTTTCCCAGAAATTATTCTACTGTGTCTGACAAAAGTGTTATTCACTTTGGTATTTACGGTTGAAAGCTGAATAGAGTGAACAATATTCGCCTTAACTTTGCATTAAAACATATACATAAACCAACAGAAGCAAACAATGCTTTCACTTTTAATGGCAACCTGGGATGTTTGTGTTAAAAATTCTTGGTGTTACTATAGAAATAGCTACCAGTTCTAGTTTTCTCCTTATTTCATACCATTTAAGCCATCACATCTTAAGGACCACTTTCTCTCTTAAATTCACTCTGATCAACATCAAGTCCCATTTCACATTCCCCCTCCAAGTCTTTTTCTTGTATGGTGCTAATATTTTAGAATGCTTTCTACTTAAAAGGCTGCCTGGCTGACACCTTTACATCCATTTCTCTGCCTCAGAAAATGAGTCTTAGCTTGAGGCTTTGACGGGTAGCTGACGGAGCAGAGTCCTGGAGATTTCTCCTGGAGATTTTACTCATTTTTAATTGATGTATATTTCTGCCAGACTCTAAGGCTTTCCAGAGTGGCTAATATCAACAAATTGTAGCATCAAAGCTTGAAGAAATGCTAAAGAGGTTCATTGGAAAAGCTACTGCTGTATCTGTAACTTTACCAGTTTGCTGAAGCTGATACGGGATGGGCTCCATAAAACTTGAGGAGAAATTATAGTGGATGTGTTCCTTTAGTGGATGTGTTCAAGCTGAGGCTGGATCACCATCTTCTGTGATGCTTTAATGTGGATCCCTGCACTGAGCAAGGGTTTGGAGAAACCAGGTTTATGTCAAAATGACGGCACGCAAGCAGAGATGCCATGATGCAAATCCCATTCATATGTACTTGCATCCTTACTGAAGTATACAAGTAGTGGGTCTTGTTTCATTACATCACAACACCTGTTTTGTTAACTACCATGCCTTGCTCTTCAGACACCTATTTGTTGGACCTGATGGACTGAATGCCTCTTTCCAATTCTATGATTTTAGAGTCCCATCAAGCTTGTTAAATAAATGTTGGGCCTTTGGAAGAGTGCATTCATACCTAGCCCCATTCTCACCACCACCAAAACATTCCAGACCGAACATCTGTATTGAAAGATGTGCAACTTCAAAGTTTCCCATTAGTGTATAGGAGATATGTGGCAGCATGTCATCCTGATTGCAGAGCAGCTCTCTCAAACAGCAAAACATTGACAACAAAATAGATGTTAAAATGACACAAAAACAGAATGCATATGAAATTGCACCTAAAAGGCACTGAAAAAATAACAGAGTTCGGGATGTGGGTTCCATTTTGTTCTACTGAATGTTTGACATTTTTTAAATCAGTCCATGCTGTTATTTTCTGTTTATGTCTGATTTTTTTTTTCTGAGATTTTGCTGTCACACACTTGATTGGATGAACTTTGGCTACAATTTGTGTTTAAAGGATCCTGCTTTTCATATCCAACTAGAAGGATAAGCAGTATTGGGACTTGTAACATGCTATATTTCTCAATTCAACTAGTCAGAATAGAATTATGAGCTAGATGGGTGGCTATTCTTATAGGGAAGTTTATAAAGTTATAATAGAAATTGCATGCTTATTGGAAAATACAAATTGTATTTACATGTATCATAAATATATTTGTTTCCTATATTCAAGTTGGGTACTAGGATGTTACGAGGTGTCCTACCCAGTGTCCTACCTATTGCTTGATTGTTGTATTGCAAGGTGGTCTTTGTGTTTAGCCCCAAAGCATATACAGTACACTTTTATCTCAGAATTGGGCAACATTTTTTTGATCAGTAAGCATGTTAGAAATGTTGAAAAAATGGTTTAGGTATCTGTGATGATTGACAAAGTTACAAAACATTCATTTCCCAGAAGGCAAATATAATGAAATTCTAGTGCCTTGGATGTTCCTTATTAACCTAGATTCATCTTTCCGCCCCCCTAGTCATGTGGGTTTACTCCTAAAGAAAGTACTGAATAGTAGCCATTCACCATTTTTTAGCTGAATGCTCCACTTTTATTATTTTGATTGTTTCTGAAATTATTTTTAATTCTTTTGTTTTTCCGCGCTCTCTTGGGAGGAGGAGGAGGGAGGAGGAGTGGAAGGAGGAGGAGGGGGATCATACCTATAAATGCCTTTTTATTGATATATAGATATATAGATATGAAAAGTCTTTGTGGCATACCAGCTTGGATTTATTTTTTTGTTTGGTTGGTTGGTTTTGTTTTTTGTTTAAGGAAGGTTATACAGGACAGGAAGTTTGGGAAATACCTTGATTGAATTACCTATTGCTGGTCTATGTCATTAGACTCATAGGCTTCTATGTAAGCATGATGAACTACATGTAGAGTTCTTTCACCTTGCTAAACATAGAAAAGAGAAGTACATGAAAGAGTAAAAAGTGGGAGAATCAATATAAATGAAGTGTTTAGACAATGTTTCAAGCCTCAAATCTTCCGAAATATTTTATTAAAGAATTGCTATGTGTTGACTTGTTTACCAAATGATACAAGAAGATGACATGGGTAAGATGTCAAAGATACATTGGAATGGAAAGAGGAGTTGCCAATTATGATCTGAAGCCCAGTTCTGAAAAGCAGACATTCATGAATTGTTTCGCTTTCCAAATGACCTTAAACTTCCTGCTTAGTATATGGAAGAATTGCTTTCCCATTTGGAGGTAGGGAAGAACAAAACAACCATGGATTTCTTCAAAATTGTATCCTGTGTAATAGTTCAAGTTCCCCCCACACACGCACCTTATTCAATACCTGGCAAATCTGTAGTTGTTAATTTATGGTGTATTTCTAGGCCTCTAGGAAGAAACGTCCTTGTCTTCTCCATGCAATAATTGGTACGAAGGTAAACATTAGCTGCTCTGCTTGGGGTGTTTCTGAGCAATGCCAGAATAAATGTTCAGGGTCTAGAGTGTCGACATGTGATTGGCAGGTCTATTACAATTGCCCCGTGCTCCTTCTTGTATTTCCTTTTATTAGTAATTACAATATGGAAACTCAGGCTTCGGAAGACTGGGCATGAGACTTACCAACATTAATGAGATGGTTGTCGATAATAATTACTAGAAATCAGGAATTTGGGACCACCATCACCCGGGCCTGGGCCAAGGTCTCCTTTCAGTGCCAGAGTGCACCCCTTGGATGCCAAGTGAAATCAATATAGCACATAACTGGCTTTGATCTCTTTTCAATAAGATTACCTCTGTTCTTCAAGCAACAGATATAAAAGACAGCACATTGTCCTTTATTTCATTTTAATATATTTCTTTTTAACCATTTTTTTAACCATCATAGTGCTATTTGTTTTTTCTGCATCAGGTACCAACACATTTGGAGCCATCTGTATAACTGCATCCAAACCAACCTGTGCAACAATAGGAACATTTTTCCAGGACCTTCCAGCTCCAGCATCAGTCATAGCTGAACCATAGGCATTTGTTGAAGAGAAAAAGGAAGCTGTCAGGCCAGAAGGTCAGAACTAGAAAAGGCAACAGTAAAGATTCTTGTGGAATAGTTTACCTAGGGAGATTGCGGATTCTCCATTTCCCATGGCGTGGATTCCATGACCCCTGTGCTCCCTTCCAACTCTGTAATTCTGTGATTCTATTATTGTTGTCGTCCATCATAATAACCTGCACAGGAAGTCTTTACAGTCCTTCCTGTTGATGGAGAACAATGGGCCACCTAGATTGATTAGGTTAATCACAACTGCTGCCTATGGAGATACTCTGACATAGTTCATCACAGGTATGCATAGAAACAAGTTAGTAACATTTTGTACAATTTGATTGCTCGCTAATTATTATGATCCACGGATGTTTTTAGAGCTAGTTGAAGCAGCTCACTTTTGATTGCTTGCGATGGCTGGTGGCTACCTAATGGTACGTTGGCACAGCAACACACACACACATTCTTAGAAAATACTTGAGAATTGGAATATTCTTTGTGGAAGAAGCTGAGTTTAATGGTTGTCTAGAAAATAATTTTAGAGGACCTCCAAGTTCAAGTTGCTTTGCTCATGGAGAACTGATACTGCAGAGAGATTAGTGTTGCCTTTCTGTGAGCTTGCTCCATGCTCAGATATAGCTGTTAATAAACCTCTAGTATTTTCTCCTTTCTGACTATATAGCAGTTGCCCCTTAACATTTTCACCGCTTGGGAATAGGTGGACTCTGTATTTAAAAATACTACTGTGCCTCTGTCTCATAATAACTCATTAACTGACTTGGGCTAAGAGTAGTGTTATTAGAAGTTCCCTTAAATTAAATGTCATCGTTTGTAAGCTGTGTCAGAGTCAGTGGGATATCGGTATGTAATATATTAAATGGTTGCAGCATGTTACCTTTGGCATTTGGCAATAAGTAGAGAAATTCAGGGCAAAGCGAAGCTGCTTCTTGTGCTTAACTAGACACCATTGTGTTGGAAGACATTGAACTCTGGAGCATTTTCACAGCAGGGACATTTTCATCCCTGCATTTCAGAAGGCTGTTGGAGTGAATTCAGAACAGTGAGGGAATCCCTTGGCTTTGGAAGCTTTGTCAAGAATGCTACCTGAAAAGGCAGCATTAGCAGTCAGCATTCAACAATGGAGGGAATTTTGTTCCAAATGGGTATCATTTCTTTCTTTCTTTCTTTCTTTCTTTCTTTCTTTCTTTCTTTCTTTCTTTCTTTCTTTCTCTTTCTTTCTTTCTTTCTTTCTTTCTTTCTCTTTCATTCATTCATTCATTCATTCATTCATTCATTCATTATATATATATATATATATATATATATATATATATATATATAATGATGATCTTAGTCATTTTCCAAGACCATGCTAGATACATTTGAGGCCTGCATCTGATCATCATCTGCCCGCCAATATACTGCAATGTATTAATCTTTTTTTACTGCTTTGCTGCGTGATTTGTGGCTCTCATTTCTCTACCCCCCAAAGGCTATAGTTTTCTGAAGTGATGGGCGCGCTCAGATCCTTATAGGGAGCAAAATTACATACATAATACATTTATGGATCCCTTTTAGTTACTCTGTGATGGATTCCATATTATGGGTTTGTCCCAACCCTGAAGAATGTTTCAAGAAAAAAAGCATTAGGGTTTTATGAAGGCTGTGACTCCAGGCAGGATGTTGCTAAGCTCTTCTTCCCATCCCTTGGCAACAAAATGAACACAGATGGAATGTCACTTAAATTTTATTAGGCATTTTATGCAATCCCCATTGCTAGATCTTTGCTTTCTTCCTGCTGTTAATAAGGTACCTAACCTAACAAGCTGCAGGTTTGAAAAGGCAACTTGATAAAAGGAAAATGTTTTTATTTTTTTATTATTTTAACTGTACTTTATCATTTTGACCTTATTTACCTTCATAGTAATTCTCAAGCTTGGGCCAATTCTTACTCCATTTACAGGTTGATAGCTGAGAAAATACCATCAATTGAGTCTAGTTTCAAGTCTCAGCAGCATTTTGAGGTCTAATATCCCAGATCCAACTTCTACAGCAAGATTGGGAACCAGCGGTGCGCTGAATGTTGCTGAACTGCAACTTCTGTAACCCCCAGCCTAGATAATCTGTGTTTAGAGATGCTGACAGCTGTAGTTCAGCAACATCTGGAAGGCCAGAGATATCCCTACTCTACATTCGTATCTACTCCTGCATGCTGGTCCAAGGTTTAAGTAATGATGTTAAAGCCCTAAATGGTAGGTTTCTAGCATGGAATTCTGGAGTGACGTTCTTTCTCTCTGCCCTGTTTATTTTTTTTTTTCTAAATTAAAAAAAGAGAGAGAGAGAAGCTAGCATTTTTGTTAGCAGTTTTGTTATTTCAACAATAAACTCTGTTTCCAACAATGGCACAACTTCCCACATCAAAAATTTTAGAAAATAAAATGGCCAGGATTTCTTTACTTTATCTTGTGGTATATGGATGTTATGAGATACAGGTGAAACTCGAAAAATTAGAATATTGTGCAAATGTTCATTTATGTCAGTATGGCAACTCAAAAGGTGAAACCAATATATGAGATAGACGCATTACATGCAAAGCGAGATATGTCAAGCCTTACTTTGGTATAATTGTGATGATTATGGCGTACAACTTAGGAAAACCCCAAATTCACAATCTCAGAAAATTAGACTATTACATGACATCAATAACACAAGGATTGGAAATAGAACAATATCGGACCTCTGCAAAGTATAAGCATGCATATGTACTCAGTACTTGGTTTGGGCCCCTTTTGCAGCAATGACTGCCGCAATGCGGCGTGGCATGGATGCATCAGCCTGTGGCACTGCTGAGGTATTATGGAAGACCAGGATGCTTCAATAGCGGCCTTCAGTTCTGCTGCATTGTTCGGTCTCATGTCCCTCATCTTTCTCTTGGCAATGCCCCATAGATTCTCTATGGGGTTCAGGTCAGGCGTGTTTGCTGGCCAATCAAGCACAGTAATCCCATGGTCATTGAACCAGGTTTTGGTACTTTTGGCAGTGTGGGCAGGTGCCACGTCCTGCTGGAAAATGAAGTCAGCATCCCCATAAAGCTCGTCTGCGGAAGGAAGCATGAAGTGCTCCAAAATCTCCTGGTAGACAGCTGCGTTGACCCTGGACTTAATGAAGCACAGTGGACCAACACCAGCAGATGACATGGCTCCCCAAATCAACACAGACTGTGGAAACTTCACACTGGACTTCAAGCATCGTGCATTGTGTGCCTCTCCATTCTTCCTCCAGACTCTGGGTCCTTGGTTCCCAAATGAGATGCAAAAGTTGCTCTCATCAGAAAAGAGGACTTTGGAGCACTGGGCAACAGACCAATTCTTTTTTTCTGTAGCCCAGGTAAGACGCTTCTGACGTTGTTTGTTGTTCAGGAGCGGCTTGACAAGAGGAATACGACATTTGAAGCCCATGTCCAGGATCCGTCTATGTGTGGCGGCTCTTGATGCACTAACTCCAGCCTCAGTCCACTCCTTGTGAAAGTTCCCAACACTTTTGAATGGCCTTTTCCTGACAATCCTCTCCAGGCTGCAGTCATCCCTGCTGCTTGTGCACCTTTTTCTCCCACACTTTTCCCTTCCACATAACCTTCTATTGATGTGCTTTGATACAGCACTTTGGGAACATCCAACTTCTTTTGCAATTACCTTTTGGGGCTTTCCCTCCTTATGGAGGGTGTCAATGATGGTTTTCTGCACAACTGTCAGGTCAGCAGTCTTTCCCATGCTTGTGATTCCTACTGAACCAGCCTGAGAGACCATTTAAAGGCTCAGGAACCCTTTGCAGGTGTTATGGATTCATTAGCTGATTAGAGGGGGACACTGAGCCTAGAATATTGAACCTTTTCACACTATTCTAATTTTCTGAGATTGTGAAGTTGGGGTTTTCATAAGCTGTACGCCATAATCATCACAATTATACCAAAGTAAGGCTTGACATATCTCGCTTTGCATGTAATGAGTCTATCTCATATATTGGTTTCACCTTTTGAGTTGCCATACTGACATAAATGAACATTTGCACGATATTCTAATTTTTCGAGTTTCACCTGTACATATGGGATAAATAGCACACAAACTATTATGTGAGAGTTCCCATAGCAAGATTGGGGGCCCCTGCTCTAAACTGTGTGTATTGTGTCTGTGTGTGCCTTCTAATCAGTGTTGACTCCTGGTGACTGCCTAACTAGTCCCTGCAGTTTTCTTGGCAACATTTTTGGAAGTGGTTTGCCATTACCTTTTTCCTAGGGCTGAGAGAGAGTGACTGGCACAAAGTCACTCAGGTGGCTAAGGTTGGACTAGAACTCACAGTTTCCTGATTTCTAACTACACCAAACTGGGTCTTCTCTAAATGATTAAGCACTCCAATATTTGAAGGGGCACGTCTTCCTGTATACATTATTCAGGTTTTAATATTTGCTGAGAACACTGTCCTATGCATTTCCCTATTATGCAGTCTGTGACATACTTTTGATAGAACACTTTCAGTCCTGAGGTTCAGTTGCAACCAACATTAGTTTTATTTCAGTGTGAAATCAAGACTTAGATAATTCATCCAATTTTTGAAGCTTTATGGATTATAAAATATTTATGTTTTATTTGTTGGTTTAATTTGGGGCTTTCTGGTTATTTTATTAATTTGTTTTGACTTGCGCTATTGATTATATCCTACCCTGAGATCTATGCATATTGTGCAACTTATAATAAGCAAATTTATTGCAATTGACTCCTTATAATAGTCACCACATTGGATGATATTGTTATTCAATTACCTACTTGTGCTGATGGGAAGCAATAACAATTCCTGTCTCATGCTGTCAGACAGCCCATCAGAGCTTAATGTTGAACTAGGTCATATGAGTAAGCCCAGAATGCATGGTCAATTCCCAAATCTGAGAATCTAGCCCTTTGTTCATATAACTGGATACATGCATATCCCGTGTATTAACTATTCCCTTTGATGGGTGTTCAGTAGCATCAGAGGTTGATGGGCAAGCAAGATGAAAAGTAGGGAGTATCTTCATTCGGCCACATTACAGAGCCAGAGCACGTAAGACTGATGTCTAATCCTGTCAAGTGCATTTAGGATAGAATGTGAAATGGGAGGGAATACTTCTACAGTAATTAGTTTTAATTCACATCTCAGGGAAACCCTGGAAAGATTGCTTCCCACCAATGATTATTTTCCCTGCAGTAAATAGCAATAACTGAGTACTGGACATATTCTCAGGAATTCATGTAAGGCAGCAGTAATACACCAAATTGCCCCATGTAAATGTTCATGCTATATAGGTAGTCCTCGCTTAATGTCCATTTATTTAGCGACTGTTCGAAGTAACGACAGTGCTGAAAAAGCTGCTTATGATCGGTCGCAGCGCCCCCGCAGTCACGTAATCACAATCTGGACACTTGGCAACCAGCTCATACTTACAACGGTTGAAGTATCCCAGGGACACATGATTGCCATTTGCGACCTTCCCAGCCGGCTTCCAGCAAGCAAAATCAATGGGGAAGCATGTGATTCACTTAGCAACCACATTATTCACTTAATGACCACCACAAAAATGTTGTGAAATCAGATGATGCCTCTCTTAATGACTGCCCTGCTTAACGATGAATTTTCTGGTTCCTATTGCCATTAAGCAAGGACTATCTGTATTATATTCACACTAGAATGTGTATCAGATTCTTCTGTGATACAGTTAAATCCTATATGATAGATATAGAGGTATTTCCAAATGGAGGAATGAATTTGAAGAGAGCTCTTCTTGGAAAGAAAGTTATAAACAGCCAGTTCCTTAAAAGTGTTATTCGCTCATGTATTCAAAGGATGTACAGGGAATGGATAGAGCTGCCCTTACTGGTTCTATCTTCCCACACTGCACTGAAAATTCTAAGAAGGGATTCTGAGTGTGTTCGCTAAGCTTGTTTAGAATGCTCCCCATGATCTGGAAACTTAAATGTGAAGAGCTCTTGAACATAAGAAGGATTCAAAGCATGTCCAGATAAATATGAGCAACCTTCTTCAGACCTCCCTGCTCACGGAGGAAGATGAATGTGGGAACTAGTCATGATGGGGACACTGGAGAGATGGTATATACATCTCTGCTCCCCTTCCACATATGTGAATGCATGTGGGGGTAATACATTTGTGGAGTTTGGGTTTTAGTATAATGTCCACTGCTGGATTTCTTCTCCAGCATCTGGCTGACCTCGGCTGATCTAAGAAGCTAAAATGGGTCAACCCTGGATAGGACTTTGGGTGGGGGATCATCTGGGAAATCCAGGGCTTGTATATTAGACTGGGAAGTGGAAAATAAATTGTGGAAGAAGGCAGTAGCAAAACACTTATGTGATGCTGTAAAAAAAACTGGATGGATGCGTCCATGTTAATCAGAGGTATTGAACTTCACCTGAAAGCAAGTGATTTTTTCAGACAAACTTGCATGTAACTTTTCCTTCTTTTGAAATATTTTGCCTATGTTTAGAGTCTGTCAGATGGTTCAGATGAAATATAAAGAATGTGAATAATTTCAAAATAGATGGCCAGTCATCATTAATTCATTTCAGGCTCATGATAATGCCATTAATCATGATTTACGCATTGGGTACTAATATGAAGTTGCACTGAAACAGTGCTCTGCCTCTAATTTTATTTCAAGCAAATAACTGGATTGCTTAAAACTTGACCCCTTGTCCCTCAGTCTTTCAGAAGTGACGCCTGTGGGGAAATTAATCATGTTGTTGAATGGGAAAAGAACCTACCATTTTGTTAAATGCTCAATCTAAGACAAGGCAAAACAGAAGCCTGTGACAGTCTATATTAAATAAGGTGACAGTGGCCCTTTTAGGTTAAGATAAACCAGACCAACCATTAATCCAGATTAGAACTCTCATTTTTTACTTCCAATCGTTCAGTTTTCCTAACAAGGAGAAAGTCACGGCATATCCTCTGGGAAAGACATATTCCACTGCTTGAAATAGCTTGCATTGTTTCTGGGGACTGCAACAAATGAGCTGGATGGGGATTTTCTAGCCATGTTCCTCTCTAACCAGGATACCAGATTTTCACGGCATTAAAGGTCAGTACCAACACCTTGAATCGATCTAGGAAAAAGAGTGCAAAGCACAATAGCTGTTTAACAACAGATGTGATATGTTTGTGGAAACATCTCTCCATTAACAAGCAGCGGTAACAGTTGTTCAGTCCCTAAACAACAAACATAGTATTTGCCTGTGCTCAGATTAAATGCAAACTGTCTGTTAAACCTCTAATTATCTGCTTGGTTTGTGGGCAAGATGATACTATTCAATTATTAGTTTTTGTTCACTTGTCAGCTGCAAAAAAAAAAACCAGAACAAAATACATTAATACCAAGCAGCGTAAAAGACTGGAAATTTGGCAAATTGCTTTCTCAGTATAGTTACTGTAAACCAGTCACAAAATTACATAATCGTATAGATTCCATTATCAATTTGGAGGCCTGAGTTCCCTGCAGAACACAGCAGCTCAAGATTTGTGTGTGCTGCAGTTAGTTTCATTCTGACAACATCTTGTTTGGTATGTTGTTATATATGGCTGTCCATCTTAACCAATTTAACTCTGGTTGGTGAACAAAAAGGAAAAAAACCCACAATAAACAAGCAAAACCAATTTAAAAAAACAGTCAAAGTCCCCTTAAACATTTCTCTGTCAGAATAAAACAAAAACATGTAGGCTGGCTCCAAATCAAGCTAAATGCAATCTAAATTAATCTCTGTCTTCTGACATTCTACACTAAAGTGTTAGGCGCCCCAAAATTAAATACTTCTTTCCTTGGTTTGGTCTGCATATCTAATCCAAGGCCTGAATACTTTTTGAGATGATATAAATAAAAAGAGAAAGATAGGTTATAAAATAAATATGTAAGGAATCTTTTGTACGTTAACAGTATACAAAACCCATTCTCCCTTACCATGCCTGCTGGAGCTGATGAACGTTAGAAATCAATAGGGAGAGGGAGGAGCAGCAGCAGCAGCCATGGAGACCCAGTGGAATTCTCTAGGAGGACATGATCCAGCTGTAGATCCCAGATGTAGGCTCCTGCTTGTGGCCCAGCTCAGAGATTACAGAATGGACTACTGCCAGACATCCTTTCCACTCTGAAGGAATGGATGCTCTAATTATTAGAGCATAGCTCTATAGCTTCATTTTTCACAGTGGAGTCCTTGGGGTTCTCAGAGCTTGGTTGTTTTCTTGCAAACGTTTCGTTACCTGGCTAGGTAACAGCTTCAGTGCTAGAATGGAGTGGGGTTTGCTCTCCGTTTATATACTGTGGCATGCCCTGCCAGGGTTGGTGGGGGTGGGGGGTTTATTTTTTCCCTCTGGTAGTTCCTTGATTACGGTATTGTTTACTGCTTGATTGTATGTCTGGTGATAATCTTGGTGTTAATCTCTGCTTATCTGGGTGATGATTGCTGGTGAGGAGATGTTCTGGTCTTTTGTTTTCCTTTTTATTGCCTCTTTTGAATAGTGTGTAGATGTTGTTTATCTGTATGTGCCTGTTGAGGGCTGCCTTGTCTGAATACCAAGCTTCCAGGAATTCCCTCTCATTTTTGGATTTAGCTTGGTCTAAGATGCTGACAGTTTCCCAGTTGAAACTATGGTTAAGTTTGTCCATGTGTTGTGAGATTAAGGAGTTTTCATTGTGTCTTCTGACTGCTCGTTGGCGTTCATGGATGCGCTCTGCTACCCTTCTGCCTGTCTGACCTACATAGTGGCTGTTATAGTCCTTACACTGTATGTTGTAGATGACTCTTGTTTTTTCTTCTTGAACTACTGGGTCTTTTGGTTTACTTAAGATGTTTTGGAGGGCTTTAGTTGGTTTGTGTGCTACGTAGATGCCATGTGGTTGTAATAGTCTGTTGGTTGTTTCTGAAACGTTTCTGATGCATGGCAGTATTATTCTTTTCATAGCTTGCGTTGGTTCTGTTGTAGTAGGTTGACTGGTCAGGCACTTTTTGATAAAGTTGCGTAGATATTCGTTTTGTTGGAAGATGTTGTATAAGTGGTCTGTTTTCTTCTTCTGCTCTTCTGGGTTACTGCAGTGCATTTGCGCTTGTTTGAATAATGTTCTTACACAGCTCCTCTTGTGGGAGGTTGGGTTGTTACTTTGGTAATGGAGTACTTGGTTAGTGTGCGTTGTTTTCCAATAGACTAGAGTTTCTAATTTGTTGTTGTTTCCTCTGCTGATGAGGATATCCAGGAAGGGTAGCGTGTTGTTTTCTTCCTCTCCGGTGAATTTTATTCCTTTGAAGATGTTGATGGTCTTCTCTAGTTGTTCCTTTTTTATTATAACAAAGGTATCATCTAAATACATGATCCATACTTTGTGTGGAAGTGCTATAGTTTCTAGATGTTGCATTACAATCTCTGCTATGAGTCCTGAGAGTGGTGATTCCATGGATGTGCCTCTGATTTGTTGGTATATTTGTCCATCAAATTGAAAATAGATAGTGAGGCAGAGGTTGATGAGGTCCATGATTCTGGATATTTTGATCTTGGTATATTTGGTTAGGTTGGGTGTGTTGTATAGTACTGCTGACATGGATTCATTTTTCACAGTGTTCAGTCTTTTTCACAATACACTAGGGTCCCCTCAGCGTGTAAACCTGGAGAATCCCTGCCCTAAATCTATGTGTATTTGTTCCTGTCTATGAGCATTTACTTGTTGAAGGCTTCAGGCCAAGGAATTGGGGCTTTGCAGGAACATTTGTTAGCATTCATTCCTCTTCTTTTCCATCTTCCTTTTACTGTGCCTATGATGCTGATAATAAATAACTTCCCGCCATAAGAAATCAGAGCAAGCACTCTTGAATGCTGTTGCTGGTGTCATTATGGTTATAACTGCTATATAGCAGAATGGTAGAGGCTGTCTCATTCTGGGATACATTTAATATTTGACACATTTGCATCAACCATAATTGCTAGATGTTTGAGGTTATACAGTAGTTCCTTTGCTTTCTACCTTAACAAAACCTGGGTTATCAAAGGACAGTACCAGAGAGGATTCAACTTACAACCATTAGAATCCCTCACCCTCTCTTGTTTGCCAATTCCTTATGTCTGGCTGGGGAATTTTGGGAATTGAAATCCACACATCCTAAAGTTCCCAAGGTTGAGAAACACTGAAGTAGAGTATGGTTGATCAGTTAGCATTTATGAGTTGTTGTTATTATTGTTATTTCAATTTTTATCTCATCTTACTGCCTGCAGTCCATTCTAGGGAGCTGTAGAATGTATGGATTTTGAGGAGAGTGGATAATTTCTTTGTCAGCTAAATTCAGTCAGGATGTTTTGCCAGTAGAAATCTTCCATATCGATTACAGATAGTCCTCACTTAATGACCACAATTGAGACCAGCAACTCCATCACTAAGTGATGCAGTCACTAAGCGAAACTTCACGACTGCAACGGACTTACATCAGTTCTCATTTGGTCATTAAGCGAGACATGTGACTGTGACTTGCTATTTTACTGCCAGCTTCTCCATTGAACCTGTCAGAAGCTGGTTGTGAAGTGTGCAAATGGCAATCATGTGATCATGAGGATGCTGTGACAGTCCCAAATGTGAGGACTGGTCATAAAGTTACTTTTTCAGCACCACTGTAACTTTGAACAGTTGCTAAACAGGGCAGTAGTTAAGCGAGGTCTAACTGTATAGTACTCCCAAGCATTGTTTCTGTATGATCTTTTCATATTCTTAGGGAAAAAGGGGAGAGGAAGAATAGTAATCTTACACAAAGGCAGAGATCACAAGAGAAGAAACTAGCCCTCATACAAATCAGAAAAAGGAAGTCACAAAAGAGGTGATAGGGTATAGTAAAAGAGGCTTTAAAAATAACAGAGCTTTTAAAAATAAGTTATTTTTCCTAATAGTTTTAACATTGCACATTTAATATAACAGTGAATGATATTTTATCATAGTGCCAAGTCCTATTATGTAACAGTAGGTCATCATCTGATCTTACCCATAAATTAAAATCTCACGTCAGCCCCATATAGTTTTGCGTGAGCCATCTTCCTCTGAAAATAAGATTTTATTGTGGCCCTTTGCTTCTTTGAGACTTACTCCTTTCTACAAGGATGGTACAAATTCTGAAGAACCAGTTATATTTTCACCTTTTAAATCCATTGGATTTCTTGGTTTTATTCTCGCTTTCATTTCACATTTTATTTATTTATTTATTTATTAAATTTGTCCCCGCCCATCTCCCTCCAATGGGGATGTCATATTGCTGTTTACATGTCATATTGCTGTTTACAATCATGCATTCCCTGGATTTGGGAATCCCAAAACCACTGTTACAAACGAAGGGGAGGGAGGGAGGAGAGGAGTCACAAAAAAAATTGTCAGCCAAAGCTGGAGAGCAGGAAGTACATTCTTCCCACAGTTTTTCTCGGCATTCTCATCATCACCAGCCCTTAGTGCGATGACAAATGATGCCATGATTTCTATTGACTGAAGAGAGACCACCAGGGTCAAAGGCAAGGAGATTCAGTGAGGTCAGCCATGCAGGAGAATCCAGTCACGCCTCATTAGTAAACATGGAGGTAGTGGAGATTTTAAATTTGTTTCAGGGCCCATTGCAAAATGTGCCCTGACAGCTTGAGTTATGTTGACAGGTTCCCCTCAAAGGGAAGGAGTGTTTCACGCAGGAGAGATGAGACATGTTTCACTGTCAACCTCCACACAGAATAAATGAATGGCCTAGAATCTTTCCATCAGCGCCATTCCCATCTGAAGAGTAGAGGGAAGGAGAGTTGAGTTTGGTGTTATAAATCACCATAATTTGTTACAATTTCCAAAGACAAATATGACAGACTGGAATTACTTTGCAATGCTGAGATAGTCATTTGCAGGGGCCATAAAATGCCAGTATAAATCTGAGAACGAGATATATTTAATCTGAGGAATCAGAGGCAAGTTCCTCTTGCTTTAGTGTGTTTACAAAGAACTTAGCGGCACGGATGCTGTCTAATTGCAAGTTGCTTCTGCTGTGTAATTCTCCCAAATCAAGCTGGCTCTTGTGTAAGAATTACAGCTACTTTAGAGGATTTTTAAAGTCAGGAAAACCTAAGCCTCTGCATTTATGATGCTGCCAATAGAGGATGTATGATTGTTTTGATCAAAAACATGGATTTTTGTACACATTTAAGGTTGCTTCCAGAGGCAAAGGAGGAATGAGAGGATGGGTAAATATTCTATGCTGATGGAGCATTTATTTAAGCATCCTGAGGGTCTGTCAGTATCTCTGGTTTGGTGGATTATGGCAAGAGTAGGTAATGTCTGGATTAGAGATCCTACCTTACAGAGAATAATGTGAGCATGCTTGGGGTAAAACTGAGTTTTGGTTGCATTTATAGCATACTAGCCCAAATATATCAAACTGGCCTTGCTGTTGAAGAGAATTCTGCCTATGGTGTGGCTGCATCTAAGGCTGGTAACCTAGTTATGGGAGTTTAGGCTTAAACAGTCAAGAGATGGAAGAGGAGTCAATTGGTAGCTTATCTTAGTAACAGCAATTTAGCCCTGGTAACAAGAAAACTAGGAAGCAGCATTTCAAATAATTCAAAGAGACTCTGCCTTAATAAACTCACTGTAAATGAGAGTTTGAAATTCCTTTTGCTGATTCCAAAATTCTCTGTTTACTCCTGGACAAGCATTAAAGTTCCCTTACTGATGTCTAAGTAATTCTTGCTTCCTTGACCCTGCCCAGCTGTGTTAACAATTCCATTACAGAAGTTTCTTCAGTATAAATATTGAAATAGAAGACCCCAAGTGACACCACACTGGGCCAGCAAGTATGTCACACTTGAATTCAAGCATGTTGGTGGGTAAGGGGAAGGAGGTCTCTGAGAAGATCAGTGAACTAACTGGTGCACAAACCCAATGGAGGAGGTGGGAACAAGACTGCAGGAGGCACCCACCTTGCCCTATTCACCTTGTACAACTCCTCTGAATTTTTTCTTGGCTCAAACCCAGGACAACCAAAATGATCCAGGTTTCAGTTCAGCTGGACCATGCTCCATCCAAAATGATCCAGCTGAATTTCTAAACCACAGTGTATTTGTTCCGTGCGTGCAACAAAACATATTTGCCATTTCATGCACACAGCTATAGTATTGAACAAATACTTGTGCTGTACTGATATAAGCTATTCCCCCTTCTTGCCCTTGGAAATCAAGGTGTAACAAACAGAATGAGTTCCTGGGAGGAAATATTTGGCTCCTTGTTCTCACCGTTGTAAAACTGGCTGTGATGAAAAATACTGCAGATCATCTTCACACTGATTTTGAGGGAGTGGGGAGTGGGAAACAGTAGCTAATACTCCCAGATAGTGCTTAAAGGTTTCCAAAAAGGGAAAGACCACTCATCAATCCATGACAACTCTTCCATTGGTGAAATATTCTTACTGTCATAGTTTCTACTAATATTAAACTAAAATTTAATCTGCTGAAGTGGAAGCCCATTAAAACTAATCCTGCTCTCCTGGAGGAGCAGCGAGCAGCTCCTTAGCCTCTTCACGGTATTTGAAGAAAGCAGTCGTGTAATTCAGTCATTCTCCAAGCTAAGAATAGTCATTTCCTTTCGTCTTTCCGTATAGAACTTGATGTAGCTCTTGTTTTTTTGTACTACTAACCATCTTTGTGGTTGTCTTTCAAACTTGCATTCATTTGTCAATATCCTTCTTCTGGGATACAGCCCAGAACAGGCTGTCGCAGCTGAGGTATGGTCTAATTAAAATGGAGTGAAGGAAAGAAAAGACGATGGATGTTGCCACCAAGTCCTCCTGTTTCCAAAACTCACCATAGTTTCTGTCATGCCTGTTTCTGATATAGGGATAGAAAGGCAGGGTTTGAAATGTAAACTTTTGCCTTTTCATTTAAGGCACCTCTGGCTGGATTCACTCAATGCAAAGACCAATTGCTATGTTCAAAGAGTACGCGGTGACTAAGCGAGCAAGCAAACTACATTATAGTTTAATACGATGGCCTGATTTGCAGAACCTCCTAAGACGGTGACTGAATTATGAACTGTTCAATCCCATTTACACTGTCTGAACCTTTCCCCTCAGAAATGCCAAACAGGATTAGCCCCATGCTTTTCCAGCCTCCTTTCACAGCTTGTTCTGCCTCTAATTTTAAACAACCCAGTCCGTTTCTGTTTCCAGCAAAGGGGGGGGGGGTATCTGACTATCTGTGTATGTGACAGAGAGCACCTTTCCCTCATATGAATGTGTATTCTGCATGTGGCAAGCACCCTCAGAATTATAAATGTCTGGCAAGAAGGCTACATTCACATTTTTAAAAAAATATGCATTTAAATATGCACCCTAAATTTATTTAAACAGTATTTTATCTTCAAATATGCACAAAAATGTGTATTTTGAGACTTCTACGTTGCAGAGATCTGTGTGACATCATTAGTTTGGACACATCTTGGTGAGGCACAGGTAGTCCTCACTTACCAACTGCCTCATTAACAACTGTTTGAAGTTACAGTGCTATTTAAAAAAACAGCTTTGAGACCAATCCTCACACATTTATAACTGTTGCAGCATCCTGCAATCGCATGATTGACATTTGTGTGCTTCCCAACCGGCTTGCGGCAAGCAAAGTTACTGGAGAATGTGGAAGTAAAATCACAAGTTGTGATGTTTTGCTTAATGTCCAAATGAGAAATGATCTCATAAGTCTGTCGCAGTCATGTGATTTTTCCACTTAGCGACTGTGGTGCTTAGCGATGGAATTTCTGGTCCCAATTGTGGTCGCTAAGCGAGGACTACCGGTATGCACATCAGGTCATTCTGTATAGGAAATTCCAGAAAGCATAATTCCTTAAATACTTCCAAGAATTTGATGGCCAGAATATGTAAAGCAATCATGCATTTTTATCCCCATAATTTCCAGCCAAGAGAGGGTATCAGATTGAGAGTATCAGATTGAAGAAAGTTGAGTCCTGTTGAAGGTTTACTCAGATCTAATCATGGGAATGTAAGGTCAAATTAGATGTCATCTGAAAGATTTGTAAGCAGTTGATCCGTGTTTATTTTTATAATGCAGTTACTGTAAATTTGATGAAAAGAGAATTCCAAGTAGAAGTGCTTGCCCTTTTGTCGTAAGCCTTTTATTGATCAAAACGTCCTCTCTGAAGCTTTTGACGTCTTAAAGTGGCTTTAAACAGAAACAAAGATTTACAGAACAACAGTTAATGTTCCCCATATATGCACTGTCTTGATCAAATCCACAAATACTTGCTATTGAATTTCAGTTAAAAAGGACTTGGGGATGTTCATCTGCTTCCCATGCCGTGTCTAATTTACCCTGTATTATTCTATATAAGATGTACTTGTATCTTGGCAGAGAGATAGATTACATAAGCTAGTAAATTTCTCCATACTATAAGACCTACACATTTCTGACACCCGATCCTGCGAGAGAAAATGCCTGCACTGTAAAAAATCAAGCAGGGAGATATTTAGACAAAAATAGCTTAAAAGCATTTGCAGCTTAGCAGCTATTTCCTGAGACCATTTTCTGTCTGTGTTCACTCAGCTCAGGTAAGCCCAGGAAAGCTGTGCTGATTCGTCTGGATTGTATTTACAGTTAATCAAGAGCTTCACGAAGCCCAGAAAGATGGTGGTGGTTGTACAGAAGCACTAAAACATTTCTAGACCAAGGTGAAGAGAAAACCCTCTCAAGACACGAGTTTAATCTCCTTAGACACAGAGATAGTGCAACATGACCATAAAATTGGCAGCATAATAACGCCCAAAGATTTCACCAGGAATCTAGCTTCCTATGTATTGCTATGATCCTTTTCTCTTTATTTTATTTGCAAATAGGTAGGGAGGCTCATGTTACCCCAAACAAGGCAAAACAAGGTACAGTTTTGCATGAAAGCATGCACATGCTCGGCGTTGTGCGTGTCTGAATTTTAATTTAGAAATAACTATGATAATCTGAATAGAAACAGAATTCTATTTGCCACCCTAAAGTAGGGAAGACCTGCCCAGAAGTCCTCTGCCCTGTCCAGTTACTAACCAAATTTCATTCAGTTTCCAAACCAAGAGTCATTACGCTAAGGTTTCATCCTCACCTCTCTCCAACCACAGAATGCAGTTGCCTTGCTAACTACTTTTAGGAGACATGTCCTCATGACATCACTTCTGTCTCGTTCCCAGCCCACCCCAGATGCTGCCTGAAGTCGCCTTTAGATGTTCTGCTGTTAGTGTTTTCCCCCTTCTCCCAACACAAGTTTACCCAATATACTTGTATATACCCATATACCCAATCTACAGTGCATCAGTGATAACACTGGCAATGACAGCCAGATCCTGCTGACCGCCTAAATCTGATCAATGGGTACTGCCCTTTTTAGCCATTTTGGCTTCTACTGGGCAGCACCTGATTGGTTGTGGAGCATTTGTTTTCTTCTGTTTTTGACCCAGGAATATCAATCGCTTGGAATATCAACATTTAAAATTGCTATTTTTTTTTTTTAAATAGCGTTAGTGTTCTCTTGTCCTCTCATGCTGAACACTGCCTTCTACACTTTTTGGGTTGGCTGCAGGAGAGACCAGACATGTGGCATGAGCAGGACAGGTCTGTTAGCTGGGGCATTGATGTTGCTGCTGCTGCTGCTGCTGCTGTTTTGCCCTTGCCATAGAACTGTTGGTCTCCCACAAGAGCGATAGGCCTATTCACCTGGAGTCCAAGTGGGGTGTATGAGGGAAGGAATTGTTGATATAATTTGAGCACCATCTTAACCAGCAGGTAGGGATTTACATATTTACATGAACAGGGGAGATTGATTGTCCTATGGCCATCAATAAATTCTGGATGACTGGCCAGCAGGATGAAGCAGAGGGAGTTCTTGGAATCCCCTCAATGCACCCTACCATGCAGTTTGGTTGTGTTGTTTTTTCTGCTGGTAGGTGATGCTAGATGAGAGAGGAAAGAGAGCTGTTCTGAAACTGTTTTGCATGGAAACTGTAAGAACAGCATCACTGCCTGCCCTCATTGCTGAGACAAGGTAAAGCTTGGCCTTGGGGGCAAAAGAAATTATGTCAACGCACTGTTCTGCTGATTCAAGAATGGAAGGAATGTGCGTTAATAAGTATCCTAAGTAGCTTCACATCATGAAATAAGGAATGGTTGGGCAGGGGAGGGGGGTGTCCCTTCATATAATGGGAATTCCGTTTGTAGGTTGAACAAATAGGCAAAGTTAATGCAAGCTGAAGAAGAAATGTTTGGATCCAACCGTGCAAGACATAAAGGGTACATGCAAGTGAGCAATGAGAGCCAGTTTGGTCTAGTGGTTGAAGGCACCAGGCTAAAAACTGGGAGGCTGTGAACTCTACTTTGCCATGAAACTAGCTGCGTGGTTTTGGGTCAGTCACTTTCTCTCAACCCTAGGAAGAAGGCAAGGGCAAACCAGTTCTGAAATGTTCCCAGGAAAATTGCACAGACTTGTCCAGGCAATCACCAACCGAAGGCACATACACAAATAAGTAACACTTCTACTATCTTCTTCTTTCTCAATCACTATAAGCACTTCTATACCACTCCCTCTCAGAAACACCGAACAAATACCTTTTAAAAGAATTTGTGTTTTCCTAAAATAAAAATGAAGGTAACCAGAAGTACTTCCAAGTGACTCCCTGGCCTCCTGTGGCTGGATAAGAAGTCAGGGCATGGATGTTGCCTGCTGGGAGTATGGGATGATAGGGAAAGGGAAAAGATTTGAGGAGATGATTTTGAGGGTGAAAGAGAATGGGGTTGAATTGTGGTCTTCAAATCCCACTCTTGGTTTGTATAAAGGCTCTTTGCAAATGGATTGCACTTTTCCGTTGGGTGAAATGTGTGCATTGTGACTGGCCACGCTCCCCATGGCAGCCGGTTTGTGTATGGCCACCTCTCCATGGCTGCCATTTTGTGACAACAGTTGTGGCCCTTTTTAAGCATTCCAAACATGGCCACTTCATCCTTGGAGACTTCTTCTCTGCCCTAGTTTGTCCTGGTCCTTCCCCCCCGTGTTCTTCCCCATTAACAGCCACTTGTTGTCTTCCTCTTGATTTTCATTCCTCCTCCTTTGGTGCACATTTTCCTCCTGAGGACTGTGGGAAGAGCATTTTTTAAGTCCATGCGTGAGAGCCGTAATCGCCAAGCTGGAGCCTGCCTGAAGTGAGACACAGTTCTTAATGGAATGTGCTGTGGATGGAGGTGGCTTTATTTGACACAAAGTGCAAATCTTTCTAAACGTCAGCTGGCTAGCCCATGCTGTGTAAACCATTAACACTGCCATTCCCCCTTCCCTAACCCTCAGGACTCAAACAACCTTTTGCTTCAGTGTTTTTCACTTTGGAAGGTAACTTCAATATTTTTAAACTTCCATCAAATACAACAAGAGGGGAAAGGTGCAGGTACACGCTTAGAGTTCTGTCACCTTTTGGAAGCTGTTGCTAAACCATATAAAGGTTCTGGAGATGGTTTGGGGGCAGTGTCAAGGGAGCTGAGAGAGGAACCTGAGAAATAGTACAAGAAATGCTTCAAACTCTTTTGGGTCACTCATTTTGAGAAGTCTTTGTGACTAGTACTGTAGATGGGAAGGTTGAATTTTTTTTCTTCTTGAAAGGTACTGCAAAGATGGAGCTGGGGACAAAAAGAAGATGCAGTTTGCTGATGAGCTGTATGGACTTCCTACTACCCAATGTCTGGCTTTGTGATCTTTAATATAATATTGTCTGTTGAGATCTGCAAGCCTCAAGGGGAGGCACATATTCACGGTTAATAATTTTAGAAGGATGATTTTGCTTTTGACTAAGAGAAGGTCTAAATTTGTGGGTGGGAGAGATGTAAAGAGAGATGGAATGATTCATTTTATTACTTGGCCTACACTGTTTTGGTAGAGTAAAATTTTAGATTTGTTAACTCACAACATGCTGAACATTGTACTAGTAGTAAAAGTGTGAGTAAATCACTGGTGGGCCTGTTTCTTGACCTGGCGTGCCACAAACATAAGCCAGGTCAAAAAACAGATGTCACAGGATTCCAGGAATGCTATTAATTGTTGTAGGATAGTTCTAGAATCTAGAATCTTTAGAGCCTGTCCAAGTTTCTCTCTGCCTCCTCTTACAAGCAAAATCAAGGCAGGGTTATTTTGAGTTTCTTTCTTGCACTTCCTGGACTGTGGAATCTCTTCTCCAAGCCCTCTTAACAGCTCTCTCCTACCTTCCCCAAGGTCAACTCTACATTTCTTTACACAGATTGAATCAGAGTAGGTCTATTTAGGTCACTAAATCCAACTCCCTGCTCAGTGCAAGAATCCAAATGAAAGTGCCCTCAACAAATGTGTATCCAGCCTTAGCTGGTCAAATGAACTTCCATTTCTTATGAGGTAGAGGAGCCATTCTTACTCTGCACACCCACATTTACCTAGTTTTGCTATAATTGGGGATCAGTAGCTGTAATCTGAAGTACTTTTTACCTTGATCTATCTTGTTCTCTCACCAGTAACTTAGTTGTTTATTAATTATTTATTTATGGGATTTCTAGCCACCACAATCTAAACCTGCTCAGTGTTTTACAACATACTCATCAACTACATTAAAATATCTATGGCAATGTTTCTCAACCTTGCCGACTTCAAGATGTGTGGCTGGGGAATTCTGAGAGTTGAAGATCTATGGTCACACTGATGTATGGTATAATAACACAATAATAAGTAATGAACTACAGAATACATCGTCATCAAAAACATCTTAGTAACCATCCAGAAAATAAGTTGGGAACAAAGGGATACTTTGCGTGGTTTGAAACTCAAGCTCATAATCAATGTCAAGTATTCCATAAATGGAAGGAATAATACAAAGTATTAACCACAAATTTTGTTATCACTCTTGCTTTAAAGTAAGTAGTAATTGAAGCAATTGTTGTCTATCAGTTTTTTAATAGACTCTTCTTAAGCACTTTAAATACTCTATAGCTCAAGCTGAAATTATTTATCCTTTTATATTAGTCCCCTTGAGAACATATAGGTTTACGATTAGTAATGTGAATGAGTATACGCTGAATACATATATACAGGTAGTCCTCCAATTAGGACCACAACTGAGACCAGAATTTCCATTGCTAAGGATGTGGTCATAAAGTGAGATGTCACATGACCGCATTGCTTAGCGATGGCAATCCCAGCATTCCCTGTTGCCCTCATTAAGTGAATTCTACCAGTCATTAGCCAAGGACGCACCCCAAGCTAAGCCATTCCGGGCTTGGTCCCTCCCAGCCCCGAGCCTCAGTAAGGTAAGGGACTGCCTCCAACTCCCCCCACCTGCCTATCTCCCCCCCCCCATCTCTGCCCTTTTGGCCACCCTGCACCCTGCCTTGCAGGGTGGCAAGCAGCCCCAGAACCATGTGGCTCTGGGGCTGGTTACTACGCTGCTGCTCAGGGGCTTCTTGGTGTGCCCTGAGCTTCTGGCCTTCCCCGCTGGCTGGCATTCTTATTTGCGCCACACTGCTGGGCCAGGCTGGGGAGCCACATGTAGGAAGCATTCGCCGGAAACAGAAAATAAGTTGTTTGAATTGAAAGAAAACAATTGAAGTGAGTTGTCCTCCTTAGTACAAGGGATTGCAGCCTGCTGTGAGATCACTTGCCCTTTTATTGAAACAGTTGAAAAATAGACACATGGCATTTTCTGAAGTGCATGCTGGACTGGATGGTGTTGCTGGAGTGACTGGCCATCCACATGCCATGCTCTGAAGACACATCTGTCAAGGTACCAGGGAGTATCTCTCTTCGAGAGAGAGATGTCCACCCTGATGACTTGCATAGAGGAGCCTGCACAATCATGCATTAGGGTGGCTGGTTGTTTCAAGTGGCAGGTTGGGAGATGGGATCTGGCCCCATCCATTATATTTTCCAGTTTCCAGCCAGCTGCCTGAATGTGCCATCTCCCTCCCAGTAATGACAGGATCAGAACCCTTGCCTTGCTAATCCAAGCCCTTTTAAACAATATCTCTAAACAGCATCGGTATTCTTGGTGTGCTCTGAGATACTCTTCAGGACCACATCCACAGTAATTTAGAGAAAGGCTGATGTGTTCCAGGTACATCAAAGAGCTGTCCCGATTTGCAGCTTACACTTTTAAAGCTGCAGCTGATAAGCAGCCTGCCTTGCCAATCATACAATCTCTTCTGGTGTACAACACATACAGATCTTGCTTTGTTAGGTTGTGTCACTGCATACAAGCATATTAATTTTTAAGCACCTTCTCATAAAGTAATGTCAAGGCTAGAAAAAGGGCAGAGTCTGCAAAGGACAACTGTTCTGGTCTCTTACAATTGCCCCTTACCTATCTTGGAACTGTTTTGCTGACCTCATCTATGCCCTCAGGGAAGATTTCTTCCATTATGATACAAATAAAGACACAGGCCAGCTTTAATGGATTAGAATGGCTCTTCCAAGGAACTTGAATCAGCATGCAGGTAGTGCTTGCTTAGCGACCACAATTGGGACCGGTAACTTGGTCATTAAGTGAAGCGGTCATTAAATACAAAATCATATGACCGCAACAGACTTACGACCTTACTACTTATTTCCCCTTCAATCATTAAATGAAGCATCGCGGTCACTAAGCGAACTATCGTGAATTATTTTACTTTTGCCTTCTATACAGTGTTATCATAAGTAACTTTTGGCACCCTTCATAAGACTTGGATGTGGGATGATTGTTTGCACCCTCTAGGCAGACATTTCATCCAAGTTCAGCACCGAGTCTTTCACATCTGCTCCCTCCTCACCTTTTCCTCCCCTCCCCCAAAACCAGAGCGCATCCTCCCCCTGCCCCCGTTCCTCACACACACACACGCACATGCTGCCCGGCATTGCAATTACAATGTTTTATTTGCAGAAACTCACCAGCCTCTGTGAAATCCTTAGATACTGTATATAAATTACATCGCAAAAGATTCACTTATACGGACCATCTGTATTAACTCTGCTTGTCACAAACAAAAATGCACATGCGTGAATGGTGATCACATGACCACGGGATGCTGCGACAGCCATAAATGCAAGGATTGGGTGCATACTTTTTTTTTGAACAGTCATAATCTCGAACGGTCGCCACACAAGGCAGTCGGTAAGCAAGGACTTACCTGTACCTAGTTTTCTCCTCTCGATAACAACCCTGTGAAATCCATTAAGCTGAAATATGGTGACCAGCTCAAGGTGACCTTAATAGCTGGATCTCTCCAGCCCCTTTAATTCAACGCTCTATCCATTGGGAGATTGTTCTACACTCCATAGATCTCATCATTAGCAAATGCTCATAATATTCAGGAACTTTGCTATGGATCATTACTTCTTCACTTTTGAATGTATGTGCCTAAACTCCCTTCCCTTGGTAACAAGATTTTCCATCTGAAAATAATTCTTGTACTCAAAGAGTTGATGTGCTTTTAAACAATATGTCTCAATTGCTTGCTAACTTAAGCAACAGCATTTTTTGCATTACGACACTTCAGAAATGTAATTTGCTGTGTCTGAAATGGTGAAGCAGCAAAGAGTCTAGACCACATTCAATATAATGCTATTCCTGAGAAGTGGATGCTGAAAAGGCGCTGAAATATAACAGAGGAGATAAAGATTGGGAGTTGATGAATTTCTGAGGAACAGCTGAGGTATATATCAAAAGCAAAGGGGGAGGTGTGCCATAAATAACAACAGTGTGTATTTGTATGCTGCACCCAAGGGAAAGAAGGAGTAATCTACAGTTGAGGATTTTGAAAAAAGAAGATGCATTCTTGAAAGGAATCCAATTGCAATTCCCTATCTGCTAAGTAGCTTCACCACAAGCTGCCAAAGTAGAAGTTGCTATCCATACAGTACGGAAGCAATATGGATTAATAAAACAATGCAAACTCACATGGTAAATTGGCCTGTCTTCTCACAGCCAGACTAGCCTTCAGTTACTAAAATCCTGTTGTTGTTTTCTTAAGCTTCCCCTCCAGCAAGCCGCTCTCCCTAAGCCTCACAGAAAGCATTCAGATGACTCACCTTGCTCCTCTTTGCTTCAGTGGTGGTGGGGAGGGCGGTAGCCTTGATGAATTGCTGAAGGGTTCTGTTCTTTGGAAATACCGTTCAGATAGACAACAAGCTTACGAAGGTTTTCCTTGGTTTGGTAAAGAATATGCAAAGGGTACAATGGATAATTGACTGCTAAAATAAAGGATGGACATCTACCTTTCTAGGAACTGTGAGGAGAAGATCCTTAGGATTGTTCTTAAAATGGTACTAAGGCTCAGGTCCACAGTTGTGTTCCATCCCAAAATATGCAGTTCACCATTCCTATAAGCTTGCAAAAATGTAGTATTACTACTTTAGCCATATGACATTTGGATGCACAGTTCTGTGCAAGTGGCACTTTCGGGCAAGTCACTCTCATTTTCAGCCTTGATTCTGCCTGTTAAATGGGAATAAAGGGATACTTTGCATGGTTTGAAACTCAAGCTCATAATCAATGTCAAGTATTCCATAAATGGAAGGAACAATATAAAGAATTAACCATAAATTTTGTTATCACTCTTGCTTTAAAGTAAGTAGTAATTGAAACAATTGTTGTCTATCGGTTTTTTTATAGACTCTTCTTAAGCACTTTAAATACTCTATAGCTCAAGCTGAAATTATTTATCCTTTTATATTAGTCCCCTTGAGAACACATAGGTTTACTGTTAGTAATGTGAATGAGTATACATTGAATACATAGATACAGGTAGTCCTCCAGTTACGACTACAATTGAGACCAGAATTTCCATTGTTAAGCAATGCGGTCATAAAGGGAGATGTCACATCACTGCATTGCTTAGCGACGGCAATCTCAGCACTCCCCGTTGCCATCATTAAGCGAATTCCACCAGTCATTAGCCAAGCCCCCCCCCCAAGCCAAGCCATTCCATTCCATGCTTGGTCCCTCCCAGCCCCGAGCCTCAGTTAGGTAAGGGACTGCCTCCAACTCCTCCCACCTATCTCCCCCCCATCTCTGCCTTTTTGGCCCCTTGCACCCTCCCCTGCAAAGCTTCAAGCAGCCCCAGAACCGCGTGGCTCTGTGGCTGCTTGCTACGCTGCTGCTCAGGGGCTTCTTGGTGCACTCTGAACTTCCGGCCTTCCCCACTGGCTGGCATTCTTATTTGCGCTGCACTGCTGGGCTGGGCCAGGCCAGGGAGCCACATATAAGAAGTGTTCGCCAGAAAAGTTGGAGTGCCCAGGGTAGCACGGGGGCTGCAGGTCCGAAAGGGAGACAGGAAGAGCAGCGAAGCACTTCTACTTCTGCCATAGCAGCTGGGTCCTAAAGGCGAAAGCTTGGTGCGGGGAACTGGAAGAGAAGGCAACTGGGTGAAGAAATGCTTGGTGGCACTTGCTGGAGCTTCCTGGGCACTGCAGCTTGGTGCCATGCTGCTGGGGCAGCCTGAGGTGGCTGAGGTGACTGAGGCATCCAGGGGCAGCTGCAGCTTCACGCTGTGCTGCAGCTCAGGGGCTTCTTGCAGCCTCAGAGCTGCAGCATAGCAAGCAGCTGTAGAGCCGCGCAGTTCTGGGGCTGCTTGCCACCCTGCAAGGCAGGGTTCAGGGTGGCCAAAAGGCCAGAGATGGGGGGCAGGTTGGCAGGTGAGGGAGTTGAAGCGCTCCTACGGTCATAAGTGTGGGCGGGCTGCCAAGCACCTGAATTTTGATCACATGACCGTGGAGGTGCTGCAATGGCTGTAACTTCAGGGACCGATCGTAAGTCCATTTTTCCAGCACTGTCATAACTTCGGTCACTGAATGAATGATCGTAAGTCAAGGACTGCCTGTTGAATTAATGAGCCATCCATTTAGTTACATAGGACAGGACAGAGCAGAGATCAAAAAATAAGACAATAATTGAGGCTACTCTGCAGAACATGGCAAAGAAAGAAGAAACTGATTTATGAACAATAACTTTTATTCTAATTAGAATAAAGCTCCAAAATTCTGATACAGGTCCTTCATGGGTATGAAACAGCTCAACAGTCAATGAGATTTAGCAGATAGGAGTATTGGGCTTAATCAACAATCTGAAAGATCTGCATTCAAATCTCTGTTCAGTTGTGGAACTCATTAAGTGGTGGAACCACCACTTTCTACCTGTTTTAAATCCTAGCAGTAACTCAAGGAGATAGGGCAGAAATAAAGGTAGGTGTAAATTATTGTATTATCTGATTGAAGTAATGCACCTGGAAAGAGAAAAAGGAAGCAGCTAGACTTGTATAGGCAACATAGTTTATTTTTAAACCACTAAAACCTGTATGTACACCCAAAGTAATTCTTATGCTTCCCTACCTATCACTACCAAGAGATTGTAATTGCATAAAGAAACCAAGGATGGTGAAGAAATGCTAGAGGCAGATCTCTATACAGGGGAAACAGAAAAGAATATTTATTTTTTCCACAAAGTGTCAACATGTCTAGAACCACAACAAATTAAATATTGACATAAATGAATAAATGCCATAGAAAACAACACTGGGACAGAATTTGTACAGTGCTGACATATTGCTAGTAGAAAATGTTATGGAAAAAAATAACCTTGATGTACATTTTTACCAAGCTCAGATGAGAATTAGTTTTGAAAAACTTCCTCTAATATTTCATAACCATAATCAAAAAGGTGTTTACTGTTTCCAGTAAAGAGGAAAAAAACCTTGCACACAATTGGCTCATTCAGAGGAAATGTCGGCCTTTCAAAGGAAGGAGCTATCTTTGTTGAGTTTCAAAATACAATGAAGTAAAATTCTCAGGATTACTTGGAGTAACAAAGTAGTTTGTAAATATCTGAAACACAGCTGTGGACCAGAACATCATCTTAGCTACCACAAGAAGCTTCTTCTTCCCACCATTCCTAGATATTGCCATCTGTCATCTTAATGCTAAATTTATTTATTTAATTAATTCAAGTCAATTTATATGGCCATCCTGCTCACATAAATTACTCTAGGCAGTGAATACAGTTAAAAACATCAATATAATGATACAAAATGAAAACAAAAAAAATAAGGATACGCAACAAGAATGAAAATGTGACAGCCAAGGATAACCATCTACAATAGTAATTTCATCACAAGACCCTTTACTTGTTACCAAACACAAGGAAACATCAGTGTGCTTATTAAAGCATATTTCTCAAGCAGCATTTTATCCTCGGAAGAATGAAAGTTAGGTATTTGAGTACACAACTGTCATAATTTAAACACTATTCTGCTTTATCTTTGCATTAGCAAAGATGAGATACATTAGAGACCACTCAGAGATACCTAATTTCTTCCTGCAGTCTGACAGCAAAACATAGTTAGGTGCTTGGCAGTATATTGACATACAGTAGAAAATACGCTGTGGTGTAATTTCAGTAAAGCAACATCTGAATTTTCTTCATCTCCCTTAAAGATATCTGTCAATTTTAGATGGTTATTTTAAAAAAGTGGTGGCCGTGGATAAATAAAAGTAGGAAGTACCTCCTCTTTCGGTCAAACCTTTGAAACTGACAGCTATTATTAGTTAAGGTCATTTTAACTCCTTTTCTGAAGGAATGGCCCAAATTTTGCTAACTGAATGGCCTGGTTGGGATCAGCCTCAGTCTTCAGATTCAGAAGCTGAAGAGCTTGACCACCTGAACCTTAGCCTGCATCCTCTTTCAGGTTTTAAATTCACACACATTCAGTTGCTAGATGAAAATAGCAATTTACTCAAGGCTGAATAATGGCAGACAAGGAAAGGAATGTAAATCAAAACAGAGTCTGGAAAAGAAAGCTTGCCTAAGTGGTTTTGCTTGCAACAGGAACATGCAAAAGAATAGTCAAATCCAGTCTGAAGCTCAGAGAGCCAAGTCAGGTTAGCCAGCTGGTCCAAGGTCAGAGTTTCACAAACAAGACAGTTGTTTCCAATGAAGAAACCTGGGTCAAAGCTCTCTCTTAATCTGGCTGCAGCCAGCTGCCTTCAATTTCAAAGGCCTCTTCCTCTGTTTGGCAAGAAATCTCATTGAGCGTCATTGTTCTGCTCTCCACTCCGTGTACCGAGTCCGAGGGTTTAGGGGCTGTGCCTCATCATCTGACTGCTCCAGCTGTTCAGGTGCTGCCAGTATTTGATCAGCCTCGGGTGATTCTTGGCTTGGTGTTTCCTGAGGCTGACATTCCACAGGTTCAGCTGGAGCAGTTTTGTCAGAATCAGAGTGTGAATCCTCGGCCATGACAGACTGGACCACAGAAGTTAACTGAACAAAGCAAAACTGAGAAGACCCAGGTACAGGATGAGTCAGCTGACCCAGAGCCTGGGCTCAGCGACACATCACACATTTTGAAGAGAAGAGCAAAGGAAGTCAAGTCAGCTCCTTGAAACGCAGAAGCATGACACAACCAATTAATTGTCAGCCTTGTGAGGGAGACCAGATAGGAAGCACAGCCAGATGAACTAATTCTACTTTATTGTAAGGTTACACGTACAGAATCTTGCAATTCTGAAAGTACATTTCTTGCCCTGTCCCTTTCCAGCCCAAGAAACTAGGAAGGGTCCCTTCTGAGCCTCTTGCTTCACCCACATTCCTGCGGTGGGCTAAGCTGCCTTTTATCTGACTGTTTCCTTGGCTGTGTCTCTTCTCCCTGTCTCCCAAAGTCAGTTCCACATGCCATTATAGGGCTATATAAAAAAGATGGATTTTGTGACTGATTCTTTGTGGCATATAATGTCCTAATGACCTACCTGTGATTCTCTTTACATGCTGTTTTGGAATACCCTCCCAATTTTTCGGAGGGAATTGAAGACTTGGCTCTGCCAACTTGCGTGGGGCGATGAAAGATCCAACTGACCCTGAGGATGGCTGGCGCCTTGATGACATTCCCTGAGTTTATTAACACCTAATTAACATCAGCCTCTTGGAAGTATCATATAGGAAGTTTGTTTTCTAGCATATTTTATTTCATATTTATTTATTTCAATTAATGCTTATTCTGTTTTTACTGTAAACCACCCAGAGTCACTCTGTAGTGAGGTGGGTGGTGACAAGTTTGAAATATAAATAAATAAAATAAAACAAATACCTGGAAGATTGGATTGGAAAGGGACTATTCTTCGATCTTCCTGTGAAATTTATCTTTCTGTATTCTTTTGCACAAGTAAGCTCTTATGCCTGTTTTCTATGCAGAAAGCTTTGAGTTTGCAGCATGCATCCTGTCACTTTGATTAAAGATTTACAACTGCAATAACTTTGCTATGAGAAGCTGGCTTTGTGTCTGTAACTTGACAGCACAAAACACTGTCTCCCCAAAGATTGCTATACCTCATGGTTTGACCTGGGCTCAATCTTGAGTGGTATGTTGAGGTTTGCATTCAAGAAATTGGTCTGATAGAAAAATGGGGGGGGGGGGGGGAACAAAAGGAGAGAGAGAACTCAAATATATACAGAATTCAAATTTGAATAGTGATTCTATACTTATGTGAGGGGAAAAAAGTATCCCCTGCCTTGGAAACAGTGTTTTTTTTATCTTAATTGTTGAATGTATGTGTGTGCATCTTTGAGTCATTGTTGACTACTGGCAACTGCCTGGACAATTCCCTGCTGTTTTCTGAGCAAGATTTCAGAAGTGGTTTGCCACTGCCTCCTTGCAAGGGCTGAGAGAGAGTGACTGGCCCCAGGTCACCCAGCTGGCATTTTGCCTAAGACAGGCCTAGAACTCATGGTCTCCTGGTTTCTAGCTGGTGCTTTAACCCCTACACCAAACTGGCTCTCTAACTGTTGAGCGAAAATGGCAAATTTGGTGATGAAATAAAAAGTATTTTTAATCTCCCTCTGGAATTTCATAGTTTCAAAATACATTTGTTATAAATACATTTCTGATCATTATTGGTTATTCCACAACTTTGGTTTCACTAAAACCACAAAGTGATTCATTATGTATGTATTTGATGTCGGTGCTGAGCTACAGAAAACCAACATACCTGCCCAACTTTATGAATATGGTTTCCCTACTTCCATAGAACGAAATCAAAACTATCCGGTTTACTCTTCCCAAAAAGTAGGATTCTCTCTTTGAGTCAGAAATCTTAGAACCAATCAGAAAAAAAGTCTACTTTTTTCCCCTGCTTGGGTACCGCGCATAAGAATTCTTATTCCATTGTGTGATTCCAGACATTTAGGAGCCACAGAATGATTATGATCATGATGATGTAACTATGCCCTGGGAAGATATCACAGTACTCCATAGCAAGTTAAAATGAGCTCATAGCAAGTTAGAATGCTATGGAAGATTAGTGTGGGTTATCTAAAGAAGCCAGAACACAATCCCACTGCTCAACCACCCGAACCAGTGTTGTCTGGCCTCACTCTGTTAGCATTTTCAATGCACTCTATTTCCATTTATTATATAGCACGTAGGCAACATAGTCATGTATGTTCTACATCAATTTAATAATGTAAACTGTAGATATTCACCAACTACGCCCAAATTCTGCTTTAGCTATAGATCTGCATAAAAGTCAGATAAGCTAAAAGCCTTGATGTGCTATTCTAGTGGGCAAGGAAATAAGAACAAAACTAGAATATCAATAGAAACATCACTTGATAACTATAATGCAGTCTATATACATCATCCTTTGATGCTTAAGTTCTAAAATAATGAATATGTATAGGTGCTCTAGCCCTTATGTTCATGTTCTTGCTATAAGAAGCAATCCATCAATGATCCTTCTTTTGCACAGCCTCCATCCATTTTCGTCCGGCTCAGCTTGTACAGGAACCTGTACAAACCCTATGGAAATGATTGTTTACCTGGCTGCAATGCATGATGGATGGGGTCTTTGGTGACCTACCTGTCCCAAGGCAAAGGTTGAAGCTGGCTGTCAAAAGAGAGTTTAGAAAAAAAAAAAAAAGTATTTTTACCATCTTCTCCCACTCAGTGCATCAAGGGAAAATACATTGGCTTTGTGGAATCACTAGAGCAAGTGCTAAATGATGTATGAAACGAAAAAATCTTTGTCCACTGCACACAGGGAATATGACGGCACAATACATTCTCAATGGCCTTGTTCTGTCTGTTGTGCTAATCAAATAAGACATGGTTGGGGAGGAAGAAATTCAGCAAACAGGAAATTTCTTAGTAGAAAATGTCTACTAGCAGGAAAAAAGGTTACACAGAAGGAAGGAAGTGGGAGTTTATGTGCTCACATTCATACTTTATCGTTTAACAACACACTCTAATTCGGTGTTTCTCAACCTTAACAGCTTTAAGATATGTGGACTTCAACTCCCTGGCTGGGGAATTCTGGGAGTTGAAGTCCACATATCTTAAAGTTGCTAAGGTTGAGAAACACTGCTCTAATTCATCTTGCAAATGAATGTCTGAAAAGCTTTCTCTAGAATGCACAAGCATCCAAGATGTGGTAAGGATTTGAACGTTATATTGATGGAGCTTGATCTGTGATGGCTGCATCAAACAGATTAGTAAGTTTCTTCCCCAGTTCTCCACTAACTGCAAAGAGCTCACACCATCTTCCACCAACAGCTCACACCTCCACAAGCCAACATCACTTCTTCCAGCCTCTGTGCACCCAGACATGACTTCAGCTGCTCTTGGTGTCACACCGCCTGACTCCTTGTAGAACAGTGCTGTAGGGGCAATCGCTTCCCTGCTGCCATTTTTTTCTCTCTGGCTGCCCAATGCTTTCCTGATGCCAACCGCTGCAGATATACCTGGCTATCGCAGCTGCAACCATTGATATAGAAGTAATGTCATGCTAAGCCACGGTTTGTTTCTAACTCTAGTTTGTCAAATAACAGTTGCCTGGATTCATACATAATGCTAAACCATAATTCATGATTTACAAACTGTAATGTCTGCATGCTCACATAACACTACATCAAAGCCAAGAAAAGAGAGACTCCTTGAGTAAAGCTTGACTCCTGGTGACTTCATGGACATGTCCATATAGTCTTCTTGGTAGCAATAGGGAAGTGATTTGCCATTGCCTTCTTTCAAGATAGGTGTGTGTGTGTTTGTGTGTATTTCTCAGGATTTTCTGGAGGTTTCCTATACTAGCCAGGTCTCCATCCACTTAGCCTTTTTCAAAACCAGTCAAAGTCAGCGAGGCGCTTGGCCAAGCAAATCACAACATGGTTTTGTATGATGTGTAAACCCAGGCATCATTTTGTTGCCAATGGATTTCTAATGTTGCATTTGCTTGCCAATTCCTGGAAACCATTTTATTTTATCCTACTGGGCCAGGAGAACTCGAATGGCACATTTTCCCTTTGTGCTCTTTATAGATGAAGTTGTTTCATTCCGAGAATGAATGTTAGGTTTTCCATTTGCAAAGTTAGTCTCTTCACACAGCTTATCTCCTGTCCTTTCAGGCACAATCTTTGAGTGACAGGGTCCCTCATGTGCTCAATACTGATGACTCAGAACTTTGAATTCAGAACTCCAGATAGGAGATTTTTCTTGAGTGGCGGGTTGACTGAGCTCATGGCTGTACATCTGCTCAAAGCAACACAGTGAAAAATTTGGGAGGGGGACAGGTCCTGAGGGTTTCACAAGATGAAGTGGCTCAACGTTTTGAATTAATATTGACTGTCCAAATACTCAGACCCTGTAAACTCCAAGCCTGAACAAACGTCTTATAAAAGCATTCTCCAATACAACATTTAGGTTCATTGTAATGGAATTTTAATATAAAAACTTGTGAATTTAATATAAGCCTTCTACCCTTCTCCCATCATATGCTTTATTGAAATTCACACGGCAGAGTCTATATTTCTTGCATCCCCATTAGACAAAAAGAAGAAAGTCTGTGGAAAGAATACATTTTTACTACTGCACACCAGATGTTTTTGATGCTGTCACCTGATAGATTCTGAAGCCATTAATATATATCATCCCAACCGCTTTCAAATCTTTGAATTTTAAATCCATGTGGTGCAGTCTTCCTTAACCATCAATTTTATGAGCCCGGGGGGGCGGGGGGGAGACGCAGGGAGGGGAAGAGTGTTTAGTGCACATGCTGATAAGCTGGATGGAAATCAATCCAATCCAATCAAAGCCAAATTCCTATAGAATATCCAATGAGGTTTCCTTTCACTGAAGGTTATTTGTCCAGGCAAATTTCAAGCCATCACATTGTGTTGAGTTTGGAGGGAGAGAGGAAAATATTGTGATTCTTGTTTTCCTCAGACGAAACTATGATAGTGATGGAAATATCCAGAAAACACTTTTTCAGGAAAAGTAATATTTTTTTCTTCTGCAAATTCCCAGTTTTTGTTTTTGTTTTGGCATTCATAATTTCTGAGTATTGTAACCATATAGAATTAACAAGCAAGACTAACAAATGTATTATGACATACAGTTTCTTTATAAAAACAATTCATAGATGCAGAAAATGTTAACCTGAGTTACAGGTTTATACAGACATAGCTGCCAATGTAACCCATAGAGAAAATCTACAGTATCTATGTAGTGGGTAGGATTTGACAACAACTTGATGGCATATAAACGATCAATCACCAATGGAACAATAATGTAGCTGTTGTAGCTTAAAAAGGTCCCAGTAACATTGTATCTCCTGCCCCAGCTTGTCCTATTTTTCCCTACCTGTGCTTCCCTTTCCCACTTGAAGGATGAGTAAACATTTGGGAGAGGATTGTAAACAGTAAGATTACAGGGAAATGAAATCTAGATTTTTGTTTTTATAACAACACCTGAATATTTCCCTGAAGGCCATGTCCATGGCTCTCTACAGTCACAAATATTCCCTTTTTGGGCAATGTATCTAGGAGGATGGTGGCCAATTATCTTAATGCACATTCTTGGAAGATAGAAATTAACTGGACCCATCACAATAGGGTTTCAGGCTTGGGGCTGGTTTTAGCATCCAAATTGTCTTGGTCACTCTGACAGATGACCTGGTCTAGAAGGAAAGATAAGACGAGTGTAGCTCTGTCAATCTTCTTGGATCTCTCTGCAGCTTTGGATTCCAACAAGCATAGTATCCTGCTGATCTATGTGAGGTTGGAATAGGATACGCTGTTCTTCGTTGATTCAGCTCCTACCTCCAATGTCAACTCCAGAAGTTGGCTTTGGGGGGTTCTGCTTGGTCCTGTGACTCTTAGGCAGTGGGGTCCCAAACAGGAGTCTATTTTGTCATTCTGGCATTTAATATCTATATGAAACCACTGGGAATAAAGTAATTCTCTTTTAAAAGTGCTGTCATCATTTAAAAGCTGACATCATCTTTTAGAATATGATGTCATAGCTGTATAAGCTGTGTGTACGGTGATGTTGTAACGAACTGCCACTTGTTGATCTTAAAACCAGTAACTCTCCTTGCAACCAATATTGATTCAAAAGAAAGTTCATTTATTAAGAATAAGTGTACAGATCCAAAGCATTGCTGAGACTGAATAAAAGCGCGCCAAAAACTGCTTTTCTTTCTTTTCCCCCCCTTTCTTCGCCCTTAGTTCTTGTCTTCTGATTCCCTTGCTGGCATGGCCTTGAACATTCCAGGGCTTGTGATAAGAAACCATCTGCATCAAACGGTCTCTCCTTCCTACTCCCCCTCCCCTTTTCCAATGGCAGAACCGCAGCATGTAGAAAAAATCATTTTTTTTTTAAACTAGCCATATAATAATCTACTATAAAATCTTGCGAGGATTCTGACATACTGCCCCTCCACAGAAAAGGATGTCAGTCAGATGATTCCTCTTCTTCACTCTAAAAGGAAAAGCAAAGATACACATAATACAATAACCAATCTAATTGTTAAGGCTTTGTAGGATAAGCATCATAAAATTTTTTAACTAAATGTGGGGCCTTTACATGTTTCTTGTCAACCCATTCAGCCATTGACTTGGGAAAATGTTTCCACTGAATTAAAAATTGAACCCCCCCCCTGTGCTTTCTGCTGTCCAGTATTTCTTTAACTTCAAAATGTTGTTCTCCTTCAACCATCAATGGTTTAGGAGGTACTGGAGAGGGATGCCACTGAGAAGACTCCTTATATGGTTTAAGCAGGTCGCAGTGGAATACTGGATGGATTTTTTTAAAGGTGGCAGGCATCTGTAATCGTAGTGAAACTGGATTAATTACTTTATCGATGACAAAAGGCCCTATGAATCTTGGAGCGAGCTTTCTGGAAGGTTGTAATGATTTAAGATGTTTAGTAGATAAAAGAACCTTATCTCCTACTTTCCAGTCTTTTTCTGGTGTTCTCTTAGCATCTGCAAATTTCTTGTATGTAGCTCTGGCCTCCTGCAACGAGGCAGCAATCTGAGGCCACACTTGTGTCATCTGCTGGATCCACTCATCAACCGAAGCGACTTGAGTGGTCTGCTTAGGCAGTTCTGGGATGGGTACAAAGTCTTGTCCTGTAGCTATTTTAAAAGGGGTGAGACCAGTGCTTTGGTGCACTGCATTATTATAAGCTACTTCAGCGAATGGTAACAGTTCATCCCAATTGTCTTGTTGGTAGTTAATGAAACATCTCAAATATTGTTCCAATACTGAGTTCAGACGTTCACATGATCCCGCTGTCTGGGGGTGGTAACCCGAACTCAAGCCTTGCGATGCCCCCAGTAGTTTTAGGAACGCTCTCCAGAATTTGGCAGTAAACTGGACCCCGCGATCCGAAATTATCCGTTCTGGGACCCCATGAGCTCGGTAGACATGTTGTATGAATAATTTAGCCAATTTGGGTGCTGATGGAATGGCTTGGCATACAACTGAGCTTCCAGTAGCTTTTTTAGCACCTTCCTGACTAATTGCACATGTTGCTCCATGGTTTCAGTGTAAATCAGGATATCGTCCAGATAAACCAACACCCCCTGGTATAAATACTCTTGTAACACCTCATTTATAAGTTGCATGAATACCCCCGCCGCTCCTTTTAATCCGAACGGCATTATTTCATAACGGAAGCACCCCAGAGGCGTGTTAAAGGCGGACTTCCATTGGTCTCCTTCACGTATTCGCACCCTGAAGTACGCCTCCCTTAAATCCAGCTTGGTGAAAATTTTCCCTTTGGATAAATGTGCCAACAGGTCTTTCATTAAGGGGAGTGGGTACCTGTTGTCAGCAGAAATGGCATTTAGCCCTCTATAATCCGTGCACAAACGTAGGGAGCCATCCTTCTTTTCCCTAAATAGCACCGGTGCAGCAATTTGAGAATGCGTAGGTACAATAAAGCCCCTCTTTAGATTCTTGTCAATGAACTCCCGCAATGCTTCCAACTCTTTGGGTGTCATTGGATACATTTTCTTCCTTGGAAATTTAGCCCCCGGCTCAATCTCTATGGCACAGTCACTGGCACGATGGGGGGGTAGCTGATCTGACTCCCTTTCGCTAAACACCTCCTGCAGGTCGCGGTATTCCTTGGGAATCTGGATTGCAGCTTCCACTGCCTTTTCCCCACTCACAGCACCCATCTCTTCATCTGACAACGTTTCGGTAATTCCTTCAACTTCCACTCCCCCCTCCTTCGGGAAACGCAAGATCTTCTCCTCCCAGTTCACTTCTGGGTTTTTCCTTTTTAACCAGTTCATGCCCAGAAGCACTGGGTTGCATGCCATGGGAGTCACTAGGAATTTAATAGTCTCTCTATGGTCCCCCATAGTTAGTTCAAGCTCTTCTGTACGATACTCCACCGGCCCTCCCCCCGCTGGCGATCCGTCCAGCTGGGTAAAAACCACAGGGGTTTTGAGTCTCTTTAAGCGCAGTCCCAAACCCCGGGCAAGGGCGGGGTTAATCAGATTTCGGGAGCAGCCAGAGTCTATCAGCGCCCGTATCTCTGCCCTCCGATTAGTCCTCACCACCCTTAGTTCCACCCAAATTTTAATGGGACTCACCCCCATCTCTTCGCTCTCCGAGTCCTCCCGTGAGCTGCTTTCTTTCTCTGAAAGAGCAGCCGCCTGTCGGAGAGAGAGCGGAGCTGACAACTTCCGGGTTTTGCCACCGCCGCGTGCTGCCGCTCTAGCTCCCGTCTCGCTGCCTGCTGCCGCTGATTCCTTCCTGCCGGGCTTTGAAGACTTCGGCCCCTTCCGTTCCGTCTTCTTGCCTTCCTGCTCCGTCTTCGCTTTAGGGCACGCAGCGGCAAAATGCCCCGGCTCCCCGCAGTTGAAACAGACGCGCCGGCCCCCGCTACTCTTCGGAGCGCTGGTCTTCGCTTTGGGCGCCGCCTTCTTTGCACCGGGTAAGGGCGGAAGTCGGGTTCTTGCTTCAATGGTACGCCATTGCTCCTCCACTTCGCCGGCCATAGCGACCCATTCATTAAAGGTTTTCGGGAAACCCCGGCACAGCACACGCTGCAGCAATTCGGGTTGCAAGCCTCTCTGGAAAAACTCAATCAGCAGCTCCTCCGGCACGTGAGGCAGCCTTTGAGCCAAGCCCCGAAATTCATAGGCGTACTCTGATACCGACTTGGACCCCTGCTTCAGCCTTTCCAGGTCGCGTCGTGCTTTGAGCGCCACACACGGGTCTTCAAAGCGCGCGCAGAGAGCCGCCATGAAATCCTCCAATTTTCTTAAAGCCCGGTCCTTCGCCCTATGCAGGCCAACCACCCATTCCGCAGCCATACCTTCAAAAAAACTGGACACATAGGAAACCTTCTCCTCCTCGCTGCGGAACAGACCCCCGTAGCCCTCCATGTAGATCCGGACCTGGGTGATAAAGCAAGCCAGCTGCTCAGCATCTCCCCCGAATTTCATGGAGATGCCCCGCTGCTGCATCGGGCTCTTCTTGGCTCTGCTAGGTGTGATATCCTCCTCCTCCTCGCTGGAAGTCTCATCTTCGGCTGACAGCTCTGCCACCTCCGTGCCTCCTGGTGTGGCGGCCGCTTCTCGTGCGGGAGGTGTAGATCCCCTTCCAAGCAGTTGGTCCATGGCTGCCTTTATAGCTCGCATATCATCGGATATGGACCCCATCTGCCCTTCCAACTTCCCCAAGCGATCTTTCAACGAAGGAGCCCGTCCTTTCGTCCCCGTTGCTTTCATCCCCGTCCGGTCTGGGCGTGATGATTGCACCGGCTCCCCCTGGGTTATCACCTTTACTTCCAATGGAGGAGGGACTTTTCTTTCTTCTTCTTCCTCAATAACATCATCAGCCATCCCGTTGCTCGGTTGGTCCCGGTTAACGTGAGGCTTGTGACTCCCCTCAGGGTAATGTCCCTGGTAGAAGTCTGTACAGGGAGTCTCAGCAAAATGTAACGAACTGCCACTTGTTGATCTTAAAACCAGTAACTCTCCTTGCAACCAATATTGATTCAAAAGAAAGTTCATTTATTAAGAATAAGTGTACAGATCCAAAGCATTGCTGAGACTGAATAAAAGCGCGCCAAAAACTGCTTTTCTTTCTTTTCCCCCCCTTTCTTCGCCCTTAGTTCTTGTCTTCTGATTCCCTTGCTGGCATGGCCTTGAACATTCCAGGGCTTGTGATAAGAAACCATCTGCATCAAACGGTCTCTCCTTCCTACTCCCCCTCCCCTTTTCCAATGGCAGAACCGCAGCATGTAGAAAAAATCATTTTTTTTTTTAAACTAGCCATATAATAATCTACTATAAAATCTTGCGAGGATTCTGACAGATGTATGTATATTTGTCTAATTATTTGAAACTCTAATAATTCTCTCACCTCCAGTGAATTCAGGCTGTACTTAGGGCTTTTTAAAGACTATATATCTTAATTCTGTCTTGGAGAAGTTCCCACAGTTGAATTTGATTTTGGGGACATGCATTACAATCTGTTTAAATAAATACATTTTCAAACATTACTCTTACCTTCATGAACTCGTTATGAAAGACAATATAAATATGCCCTTAATAATTCCAAGTTCTTGTATATCACACCAAATGCAAATATACATGATCTGCAATCATTATTGCAACCACAAAAATACTACAAACTATTATAGGTCTCCAGAGTTCATTCATAAATTTGTATTTCATACTGAATATTTGGTGTATTATGAATTATAGTACGCTATTATCAAGATTCTGTTCAACTGTATAATTATTCAGGTTCACTGGCCTTTGTCATTCCTTATAGTGTTTTGCAAATGTTAACATTGCTACTAGTTTCTGAATATAGAAGCCAATATAACGTTTGGGTCATTGAGAAAATAGGTACTAGTCAATCTTCCATTAACTAGCCTATCAGGGCAAGGCTAGTTTTGTATATTTGCTAAGTACATACTTTAGTTGAAAACTAGTTCAGTGATTATAAAAGAAATCCTATCCTTTAAAAGTAGACTTAAGAGAAAATCATGAAGTTAAAATCGATTCATATTTCATAAAGTTATGCAACTAAATAGTTTATTTCATGGTTCAGTAGGAGGTAAATCTATGACCTTAAAATATGAATTCTCTCAAGTCAGCATTAGACAAAACAAGTTAATAAACAAGGTGGTATGAAATTACTTTCAGTTATATGTTAAATGGTTTTAAAGAATATTTGAAAGGATATAAAAATTCTCTTGGCAGAAAAGGGAAATATAGCAAAACACTATTTGAGTAATTTAGCTTGTTTGCATTCTTTACACCTAATTTCTCTGTTTTCACTGAAGTTGTCTTAAATCTTGAGTACATCATTGCCCTATATAGAATTCAAATGGTATATGCTGTACATGTTTGTAATCAAATAGACCCAAATATAGTGGTTAAAAATAGACTGAGAGTGAGTGAGTGAATGTATGTCTATGTGAGAGAGAAAGAGATGTACCTTTTTCTTAGCAGTATTGAGTGATTAAAAGCAAATCTGAATTCATCATAAGGATTAAAAACTGAAATCCAATATTCTGAATCCCTCTTTGATTATACTGCTTATCTCCAAACCGATAGCTCATATATAAGATATCATTCCTCGTAAAGTCCATAAAAATGAGTAAGATTCTTGCAGGTTGTGATGCGGCGCCAGATGTAGGATGCAGTTAAGGAATTAATAAGGGAGCTTTCTTTCTGGGAAGACAAAGCAAAGTTATCACTTTGGACAAACAAGACAAGTAGATTCAGGTGGGGAAAAGGGAGAGTGGCTGGTGTGGATATCTGGGCGCTACATATTTATTTATTTATTAAATTTATATGGCCACCCATCTCATGTACAGGACTCTGGGCAGCTGACAGTTAAAACAGGATAAAAACAGAACAAAAACACAACCAATAGTTATAAACACAAACATCATAAAAATAGCAACCGAGAAACTCACAGCATCCCACAATCAATATAGCCAAGAAACTTGCTCACCCACACCATCACTGTATAGACTAATGAACACAAAAGGCTTACAAGGAATGGACCTGAGGCTAAATGAATATTGAGTTAACCTTAGAGCAGAGCTAAAAAGCTGTAATTGTGATCCTTCCTACCTTCCTTCCTTTCTGAAATCAGGATGCAAAGAAAAAACATCATGTTCACGTTTAAGGGCAGAGCGTGCAGATGTCCATGGTGGACTCAGAATGAAGCATAACGACAATATCTACAGTCTGAGCCTGTGGGATAAATGGGAACTTTAGAGATGTTCCTCGCAGAACTAAAGTGAATTGGACAGAATCATGTGAAGACCATGCTATGGAAACACATAAAGCATGAGTAAAACATGCCTAAAAAGCTACAAAGGCACCCAGTTGGTACATTAGCAAGTGGATCTATCATAAAATGTGAAAGTTCCAGGACTGGGCAGTTCTCCACGTCAAGGTTATATATTGTCCAATTCATGAAAATGTCTTGAATCTGAAGGCCAGGCTATAAGTTGGCAACCAAGAAGCACTACCACACATCTGCAATTGTACGAGGACAATTCCCTTTAAACAGTGATTCAACCATGTAAACAGTTATGCAATAACTCCATGTGGTTATCTTGGACACTATTCTTCCTGGCAGTCTCTCAAGCCCTTGGCTCTCCTGCTTTTCTGGAAAAAAATGGAGCATGCTAATGTTAACCAAATATAAAATGGAGAAAGGCAACACAGCTGAGGTTTTCTGTCTTAAGAGGATTCATGTTGCAGGTTAGGACGAAGAAGTGTCTGAAGAATGTTGATTTACTGGCCTAAATGTTGCCAAGGGAACTGTCAATTTCAGTGGCAACCATGTCTTACATCGTGTGTGGCCCACAACATCCTTTTTGTTTAATTCCTCCACTGACATACATGTGATACTGCTCTTTGCCAAGCCTTTTGATATTGTCGTACCCATAAGATAATGTTTCTTCTTATCACAAAAGATAAATAGTCATCTCGCAGTACAAATCCTTCAGAATACAGCATGTTGAGTAACGACATTTAGCAGACATGTTGTCCTGATGGCAAAGAACAGAAAATCAACCAGTATTCAAAAACACCATCCCAAAGAGAGCATCAAGTTCAGTATTCTGAGGGTGTGGGGGGGGGAAAATCTATGAAATATTTTTACCTAGCCTGCTCTGGTAGATTTATTTAGAATTAGTTAACACTGAGAAAGCGTTGAACTAAATTTATTGGTTATAGTCTCTCATGATTATATAAAGTGGGGGGATTAAAGGGAGGCCTCTATAGAATACTTTATCAGGCTCAGTAATAGCATCATGTCTGACAGAGAGGCAATAAAAGCATATTAGTGACCCCCTGATGAAATATGTTTACAAGCAAAGTCGAAGAGATGGATCATTTCTATCTGCAAAGTGACATTTTAAGACTGCATACCCGTTCAATTAGTCACAAAAGTACATGGATTTTGCAATGTATGTGGAGAGGTAAATTGTCTGAAATGTGATCTAATAATTAAATGCCATCTACTTCTGGGGAGAAAATAAGAATGCCCCCTGTGATATGTGTTGTAGATTAAATTCAAATTGATGACCCACCTACAATCCCCTTTTTGTGGCCCTAGATTTTAAAAGGCCCCCAAATCATGTTGTTCAAAATCTACACCTAGCTACAAAATCTTTTATATATATATATATATATTTTAAAATAAGTACATCTATTTCCCTTACAATATGAGCTTCTCTCTCTCTGGTGCTTTCATCATATCTTTGCCATGTTCTCATTGGCCCTTGATGAATGAAAAAAAAACTAAGTGTCACCACTAGCCACAGTAAAGCTTATTGCCACTTAAATCAAATTCGTAGCCACCATAAACAGCTGTTCTGATGCACAGGAAGGACCAAAAGAATGTGTAACATGAAAGTAGGACTTTTTAAATATGATCTTGCCAGAGATGCTACAATACACAAATATTAAATCAAGCAGAAGATTTTTTTTTTCCTGTAACAAGCTAAGGGGCAGTGAAACCTAAAGACAATTTTCCACAGGCTACTCAAAAGCTTCATTAAGTACCTAGCTGATCATCACCCCCACTTGAATCAGTTGTTGGAAATAATGCAGATTATTACCCGAAGATCATTTTCTAGGTTCTAACATCAAATGCCTCTTCAGTACTTGCCTCTCCGTTTAGGTACATCTCACAGCCAGCAACAAAAAGTCAGCATGAGATATAATATATCGAAACTGATTGAAATGGAAACACGCACCATCTCTTGCAATCTTGTTTGTTTGCTTCCCTTTTCAGTTTAAACAGGAGAGAAAAGACAGTTACGGGAACCAGAAAATAAATGAGTCGTTTAGCTGGAACCTGGAGCCAGGAGGGAAAAGACAGCAGTAGAGGATAGATAAGAGAGAATCAGGAGCTTTGTTTAAGGCCCAAGTCAACAAATCAAGTATAACGTCCTTTTCTCTGCTAACCCCAGAAGGTGGTGACCAGAAATTCAAGTTGTTGGAAAGGCAACAACTTTCACCACAAATAGAGTCTGTGATTTGCTGATTGTTAGACTGAGATCTAGAGAGGTTTTTTTTTTCATGGTCAAAATTCAAGTTGTGCCACACTGGTAACTCGGTGTGTTTGTGGTGTACCCTTGAATGCCTTTATTTTGTGTTACAGGGAGGTAAAGCGGAATAGGTAGAACAATGTCTAGAATGAATGGACATTTGGGACAATAAAGCAAAATTCAGCTAATCTTCCTCGTTAAGGAAAATAATTACTGATCTTGAAGTGGTTTTTTTTTTTGTTTTTTTTTTGGTCTGCTTCACAGTCATTACTGACCCTGCAGTGACCGCCCCCTAGCGGTTTTCAAGGCAATTGCATCTTTCTGTTTTTCGGAAGTAGCCTTTGCCAGAGCCTACTTCCTAGAGCGTCCAGCCCAGCTGGCAAGTGCAGGAGGCGGGATTTTTCCGTTGCTTCGCGCCCCTTTTTTCGGGGCAAGCGCGATTTCGCGCTTTTACCGGCAACTGTGGTCCCGTCTCTCTGTGGAGTCGCTGCCAGCATTTTTCCTCCCACCGGAGTGAGAGTACTCATTTATCTACTCACGTACGTTTTCGATCTGCTGAGTTGGCAGAAGCTGCGGGTAGAGAAACAAGAGCTCACCTTGTTTAACGCGAGAGGCTGGACTCGAACCGCTGAAGTTTCCGGCCATTTCTGGCCGGCACTTTCAGCATCATTAAGCCGCTGCGCCACCGCGTCCCCCTCTTGAAGTGGTAGGACGATCTTTAAATTGCCCCATTTTATAGATCTGGAATCATGTTATCTTTTCTCATATCAAGCTAACAAGTTTTATAAGTAGTCTATATATGCAAGGATGTCTTTTGGAAGAAATGACAGGAACTTCTGGTTTATAGGAAGTATATATGAAAAGTTAGTTTGCCTGCTGTGGCAAATTGATCTATCAAGTTGGGGTGAATAAACACTATCAAAGAGAAAAACTCCAGAATTTAGTTCCAAGGCTTCTCATCCAAAAAGGCCCCAGTTTTTTCCAATCTGCAGATCATTATGTAAAATAATCAGAGCAATTTGTTGAGGTGGACAGCCATTCATTCATTCATTCATTCATTCATTCATTCATTCATTTTTATTCAATTTATATAGCCATACAAGTTGAATGAATGAATGAATAAACAAACAAACAAATGGCTGCCTTTGTTTTTGGCAAAACATGATATTGGGATTTTGATGACCAAAAAAAGAGATAAATCTAAACAGTCATTTTGATGTGGATGAAAAGGCTCCAGTTGATCGTTCTCATTGTGAAACAGCCCTATTGGAAAATCTGCATCTACCTTAAAATGTATTTCTTAAAACTGGGGTCTAGAAACAGTCCTGGATGTTCATGGAATCCAGTATTTTTTCCCCTAAAGTAACAGGAATTCTTTCTAAATTATATACAGAAAGCAATTTTATTGGGTGTTTTCCACCTAAAGTCTTAAATTGGTGACTAAAGAGATTCAGGCAATTTTATGGGGGTTACTAAGCTGAGCACTTAAGTAGCCAGAAGTGCCAAGATGCTGATGCAACGGCAGAGTGGTGACTCTTTTCTGAGCAACTCTAGTCATAAATGTGAAAAATAAGAACTGTGGCTCCCCTCCATTTTTTGAATGGGAAACCATAAAACTAGAGTGTTAACCTGGGCTTCTTAAGTTGACAGAAAAAGCAAAGTTCCCTTTCCAAATCCAGAGAAAAAACTGAAACTCCTAAAGAGTTTAAAGGAGCTTAATTTGGGCATATCCTGGGGGTAATGAAGCAATTTCCAGTTGCTTGATTATGGGTCAAAGATCCAGTTTGGGACTGCTGCTGTTGAGATGCTTAGGTAAAAAACAAGTCTATTTTTTTGTGGGGGCAATGATATTATTTGAGGCCGGGAAAAGAGGTAATTGGGTGAAACAATTTAAGAACCATTGATCTATGGTGTCTAACAGGTTCCATGTTGTCCCTTGTGCTGTTCAACATCTTCATAAAACTTCAGGGGAAGGTAATTCATACTTCTGAAATACACATAACTCATGACACTCAACTCTATTGCTCCTTTCCATCCAATTTTCAGGAAGTAGTCAATACCCTTGAACATTGCCTGAGTTCAGCACTGGACTGAATGAGGGAGAAAAGGTGAAATTAAATCCAGACAAGATGAAGGAGCTGTTGGTAGACAAGAAACTGCTCTTGCTGACTGAGCTTCAATCTGTTTGTATAGGATGGGGTTTCACTCCCCCTTCACTCTTTGATTCCAAGCTGCCACTGGATTTGTGGAGATGTTTAATAATAATGTACACTTGTTTAGTGCTTTTGAGTTGTATCAGTTATCCAGTTGCAATCCATATGAAACCTGTAGGATCTCAAAAAGCTAGGCACATTTGCATTTCATTAATCCTTGGATGGGAGATCAACAGGAAATCCCAGATGTGTAAGCTGAATTGGGGAAACAAAAGACATCCCAAAAGAAAGCAGTGGCAAACTACTTCCCTATTGTTGCCAAGACATGCCCATGGAGTCACTAGAAGTTGAGCTCAACTCAACTAAGTGATTACTTTTGCAGTATTACCTACTCTCTCATTTTAGATAGAAGATGGCTTTAGAAAATTCATGGGAAAGCTGAGATCCCAGCTGAGGAAATCTTGGTGCACTGCTCATTCTCTTAGCTATTACACTATATTAGCCTTTGTAATACGCTCAGACAAACTGCCTGAAAAGGGAAGGACATCTGAAGTCTACTGAGATGTCCGTGAACTGCTTAAGGAACAGAAGATGCTGCCTTTAAGGGATATCAGCAGCATCAACATGATTTTCCTGTTGGCTGCAGGCCAACTAAAGCTGTACGTGACATGAGGCTGGATTATTTGTAGGAACTCCTATCCCCTGTGGTTTCTGTCTGTCCCGCTAGATCCAGGAGAATGGGCATGTCCCAGTTCATCTTGGAGAAGCAGTGTATCTGGTAGGGCCTAGGAAGCATGGCTTCTCTGTTGCCTGCCTCGTGGAATACCCTCTTCCCAAAGATTTGGACACCCCCAACCCTGTTAGCCTTCTGGAAGACTGTGAAGACCTGCCTTTTCTCCCAGGTGTTGGGCTGTGTTGATAAAGCCCAGCAGGGGCTGCCTATGATATATTGATATGGTGTTTGTCACTGTGCCATGATGAAGTCTTTTAATTGATTTTTGTACTATGTTTTTTTTTCACTGCCCAGAATTCCACTGGTAGATGGGCAGCCATATACATTTGATGTAGGTAGGTAGGTAGGTAGGTAAGTACATACATACATATGAATGAATGAATGAATGAATGAATGAATGAATGAATGAACGAAATAAGACTAGTGTAAAAATAAATAGTGCTGGGTTGGAGAGGAATGGAATTTAGTGCCATGTCCTGGGTTGTTGCTGGGCAACCATCTTAGCATTGTCTATTCCTTCTGAAAGTATAGTTGAAAAAAAATCTAAAAATATAAAAGGTGCATCCTTCTAGGGGGAAAAACAAGAAGAAAATAAATAAAGTTGGTGTAGAAAACAGTGGTTTTAGAAAATGGCCAAATGCATTAGGAAACAGAGAGACCTTATCAAATGGATTATAATACAAAATAAATACCTGTTTAAATGGCGTTACTACAGCACAAGGTATCAAATCAATACTCAGTATCCAATATCAAATCAACTTAGTAGAGTTGCTTAGTAGAGTTTGAAACCAGATGAAGGATAATAATATGAAGGGCATGTCTCTGGATTAACTAGGGGCATAGATTTATTCAAAATAACAGGATTTCCAACAATCTCTGCAGCTGTGTAGAGTGGGTGGGAAAGCTGCCATATACTGAACACTTAAGGTGGTTGTGTTGGTCACCAAGTTTGCAGCAAGAGAGCTGGCTAGGACGGAGCAAGCTTCAGAAGCCCACCTAGCAGTCACAGTGGCGGAAGTGCCCATGTGTTGTTCCTAGTCACTCTGCTTCTGTTCTTGCTGATAAATTTGCTCCAGCCTGAATCCATTAAAAGCAAAAACAACAAAATTCTCATAACTGTTTAAGAAAAAAAAATCTATTCCATTTAAGATGAAGTACCTATAGATCAAACATAATAGATGTAAAAATTTTGTTATCGGACCATTCCCCTTAAATGAATATTTTTCTATTTTAGAAGATTTATCTTCATCCAATTCCTATAAAACAGCATAGAAAGTCAAAGTACTTCAACACATGAATGAATTATTTCAGATCCTTATTCTAACAATGCTGCTACTGTCAGCTCATAAATAAAAATTGGTTGTGAACTATTAATGACAGAGAATAACAGATATCTGCTTTTTCTTTCCATGAAGAAATCAAGTTGTCTTTCATCATTTCTCTATAAACTTACTTCTCCCTAATAGCCTACAGTAAGGGTCACACTTCTTCCATTTCATTTTATTGGGGGTCTCTTAATATTCATACTGTAAGAGTAACGTATGACGCTATTCAGCTTTTTAAAAATTCTGGGTCTACATAAATATTTTCAGAACATTTTCAAAATATAAACCCAGATTCTAGCACTACCTAGAACTGTCATGTGTTTAAATGATAGAGTAGATTTTAGCTGATTAAATTAATAGATGAGTCTGTCACCAGATAAAAATAATTGCTGTCCACCAATAAGAATACTTTAAAAGATGAAAATGCCCTTGGGTTGAACTCAACTCCTGGTGACTTCATAGAGACGTCCGCATGTTTGACTTGTCAACATATGGAAGGAGTGTGCTGGGGTGTGTTTACTTACAATAACCAGGGTTGCAAATATTATGATACAATATGATGCTCATCAGTCCCATGGAGGAGAAGTGGTTTGGAATGGAAAGAGAGCCATAGCGAAGGAGTAAGGACTGATTAAAAGTACCAAGACCTTGGTACATTAGCCTGAGCATCTGGATCAGACACTCAGGCTAGGCTTACTGGAGAAAATTGGAGAAAGGAGGGACTGTATTAGGGTAGATAAATCATTAGTTGGCAATCTCCATAACCTTTGGGTGAGAATTATCAGGAATAAGTCATCAAAACAAATGGCATACGGACGTATTATAACCAGGTTTTAGCTTAGTTGAGAAGAATAGTCCCTTAAATTTGACCCTTTATGTTAATGTCTCACATCTGTTCTTTTTATCAGATCATTTGATGGATATTATGGGCATTACACTGTTTTCTGTTAAGACTGCCTTAGATATGAACCTAGCAAACCTGCATAACAGTGAAGTAGCTTAGATTCTGTTGTAAACTCCTGGAGAGGATTTTGCAGTACAGGGCATTTCAGGCAGGAGGAAATATCAAGGGCATGGCATATGGTATTAATACTGCATCTGGAAACAGCCCTGAAGCAATTTGTTCTCTTATCATAACTTTTATGCTTGTAAAGTAGAGGAAAATGGGAACAGCATTGGCTGAGTTGAAAGGAAAAATGATAATCCACTGTGATATCCAACAATTCCAGTGTGAGTTACAAGAATGAATATGTAGTTTAATGTGTCTTTTATATTATTCAGAACTTCGCTGGCTTATTAAGAAAGCATAAATACTAATTTTTCCATGTCTCTTTCTTTCATACAGACACAAAGAGAAACATGCATCCCTCCCTCTCTTTCACAAGTTAGCAGATACACCTCCCCAAAGCTATCCCCTGATTTACTATCAGCTAAACAAATCTGCATTTCTTTATTTCTTTAGATTTCTAAGACTGCCCAGCTCATTCACAGTTCTTGATGGTATACAAATTAAAAACAGAACCCCAGTTCATTAAACAAAAGATTAATGTAATCGAGGGAACGGACATAATACAAACCCGTCATAATACAATCCAAGTGGACCACCCCAACCAGCCCCAGCAAGCTGAAAAGCAACCAGGGAGTGATCTAACTATGACAGAGGACTGGTGGTAATATCCTCCACTTTCAAAACATATCACAACTGCCCCAAGGCAAAAACCAAATGTAACTGGTGACTACTTACTGTACCCCAGTGTGTTGAGCCCTCAGTAACACATATCACGGCCAAGGCTGCCATGGTGGCTATGAATTCTTGATCCATTCCAGACTCTTGCCACATGAGGGGTGGTTCAAATCTCTTGGAGATTCCACTGCCAACTGGGCAATGGAGTAGGACAGGTCTGGCAGGGATGTCACTGTGCATCAGGGAGGTCAATACAGCAGCAACACATTCAACTGCTCTCTAGAGTCCAACTTCAGCCACAGGGTCTCACATCTGGTTATCTGTGGAGCAGTGCTTCTGAAAGCCATTAAGGCTTCCCAGATAACAACGGCCACTGCATCTCATCTTGACAGGTGTAGGTTTTTACAAAAGAGGTTAACTTTTTGCTCTCATCATGATCCCAATCCAAACTGGGTCTCCAGGAGTACCAATAGCAACTTTTGCCTCCCATTGCAAATAATAGGTTTGAAGAATGCTAAAGCCTCCCTGATTTAAAAAACGGAATGGGGTTTAAAGAGCTAGCCAGTCACTATGCACTTAAGCACCCCACACACTGGACCATCTCCTTTCTTCTGTTGGAAAGCCTTTGGAGATAAAATGTTTTGGAGGGCAATAAGGACATGTAAGAGGCTTTTCATCTGCATTACCAGCACCAGTGACTTGTCTTTTTCCTTTCTTTAGAAGGACATTTTGTCTTGTACCAATGTACAGATAGTCCCCAGTTTAAGAACGCATTCCATTCCCAAGGTCTGTCCTTCAATCGAATTTGTATGTAAACCAGAACAGTATTATCGTATAATGGGGGACACGGTGGCACAGCGGCTTAATGATGCTGAAAGTTGCCGGCCAGAAATGGTCGACACTTCAGCGGTTTGAGCCCAGCTCCGCGCAGCAGAGCAAGCTCCTGCTTCCTCCCCCAGTTCCTGTCAACCCAACAGTTCGAAAACTTACGTGAGTAGATAAATGGGGACTCTCACTCCGGTGGGAGGAAAAATGCTGGTGGTGCCTTGCAAAAGGAGTTGGGAGCAGTTGCCGGTAGCGCGGAAGCCATGCTTGCCCGAAAAAGGCGCGAAGCAACGGAAACCCCGCCTCCTGCGCTCGCCAGCTGGGCTCTGCTCTAGGAAGGAGGCAATGGCAAACCCCTTCCGAAACACCTTGCCTTGAAAACTGCAAAGGACTCATCCAAAAAGCAGTCACTGCAGAGCCGGTAACGACTGAGTGCAGATAAAATATATATATATATCGTATAATACTGTATAAGTAGTATTGTGTATTTAACTCAAATTTTGCTACAGTAGGCTCCGTTCTTAACTATAAGTTGTCTGTAACTTGGGCGTTCTTAACCCAGGGACTATCTGCATGCAATATATGCATTTACTTGTTGCAATATAAGTGGTGCCATAGCCCTGTCCATTGTTAGATGAAGAATAATTAGAGGAGCAAATAGACTAGGTCCCTGTGGCAGAGAAAATGGTGTCCATTTCAGTGTTCAGCACTAATGATTTTTTTTTTTAAACCTCTATAATATAATTTATCATTTCTTATTAGAGGTACATCTTCCCATTTTGGAGACGTTTATTGTCTCTTCATTCTTTCAAGCTTAGATGTATATTTCTCATACATTATTTTTATTTTAAAGGTTTCTAGTCTGCCTTTTTGGCAAAACGACTCCAGCTAGCAGCAAGAAACTAAAGAAATAAATGCTGAAGCAGCTGGAAGTCTCTGAAAGCCTCTGAGCAAAACCTAAATGATAGAGATAAATGCATTTTGGTAAAACTTTGGAAGCGGTCATCAGATTCCAATCCAGCAAATTATCCATTAGATTTCACCAAGTTCCTAATTAGACTCCAGAGTGACTTCAGAGGAGGCGAGCAAAACAATTTTTATTAAGGCATTTCAGTACAAGCAGAGAGGGAGGCTGAGTCCCTGGGTTAAGAACACCCAGTTTAAGGACAACCCATAGTTAAGAACAGAGCCTATTGTAGCAAAATTCGAGTTAAATACACAATGGCTGGAGTTCATTACACAATACTACTTACATACAAATTCAACTTCAGCAAAGACCTTGGGAACGGAATTCGTTCTTAAACTGGGGACTACCGGTAGATCAATAACGGTAATCAATCAATGCCTGATTTTAAAAGCAGATGCCACTAGAGTAAACACATCCATATATTTTGAAAGAATAGATAAAATGGGCTGGTTAGAAGGCAGTTTTTAATAGAAACTTTATTATATTATATAAAAAGTACAATCAAAATACAAAACAGAGTACAGCAAAAAAAGAGGGCAGAACTAAAAGAAAAAAGACAATAGTGAAAGTAGATAGAATGAAACAGAAAGTGCCTTCCAACTATCTCCAATACAGATATAGATACAAACTGAAGGAAAATTAATCTCTTACCACTAATTAATCCAAGTTCACATTATTTCTATCAACACAAACCATCTAATCATTAAAACCCACAATCAGAGCCTCATTTTTTTCCCACACAAGCACGTAATCTAAGAAGGGTTGCCATGAGGAGACAAATTTAGAAACAGTATTAACGCTGTTAACTTCGCCATTTGAGCCACAGCCATTAATTTAATGATCCATTCTTCCACTGTAGGTATTTGTGGATCCTTCCATCTTTGCACATATAACAATCTTGCAGCTGTGATCATATACAGAAGCAAAGTTCCATGTTGTTTCTCCAGTCCTTTCTCCATAAAACCCAATAAAAACAGTTCTTGGTTTTGTTTCTTTTTTTGAATGCTTACTTTAAGAATCTTTTGAATAGCAATACATATCTGATCCCAAAAATTTTTAGCCTTTTCACAGGTCCACCAAAGATGATAAAAGTTTCCTTCACCCTGCAAACATTTCCAACAAATATTTGTTACACCATCATACATTTTTGATAACTTATCAGGAGTTAAGTACCAACGATACATCGTTTTATCGGCTGGTTAGAAGGCATTTGTTTTCCTATTGGAATAGACAATGTAAAGATCCCAAAGTCTGCTTAGCACATGGAACGGGTTTTTAAATGTAGCTCTACTGGTGCAAACATGTTGTGGCTATTGCACAAACCTTTTGTTTATGTTGGCAAAAAGCTGAGTATTAAGACCCAGTTTTCAAAAGTCATCCTCAAGCACATCACTTAGATGGTAAACAGCTGCAAAACCAATGTGGTATGCAGACAGAATTAAGTCACCTTGGGGTTCCTCTAAAATAGGGTTGCTAACTTTTGGACCGAAAGTCCAAACGTTTTGTACAAGAAAGTTTTGTAAAAAGAGAAGGAATTGCCTTTGAATCACCCCAATTGGTGATTCAAAGAATCTTTCATCCTGACCCACCATCCAGACCACTCTCAAAAAGATGGTCAAGGGAGCTCAGGTAAAGTCCCAAGTTTTCAAAAGGGACCAAAACACTGAAAAAGGGATTCATAAGGTCTTAAATATGTGGGACTATTAATTTCATCACCCTGTCATTTTTTTCTTCATTTTATCACAAATGATAGGATAAACAGGTGGAACTCAGACACCATTTAAGAAGACTTAACTTTTCTTTCTCTCACTTGTAGTCATAATTCCTTCTTTGCATGCAGTAAGTGAGAGAGAAAAGCTCACATTGGCCCAAGTGGGAGGCTTTTCCCCACTTTAAATTGAACTATTTTGATTCGTGGGGGAGCATTTTAGCTATAGCCAAAATAGAAGATAGAAAGCTAAACTTTCCTTTCCTGGATTCTCTTGTTCCAATTAAACTTTCTTAACCACCAGATACCTAATTAAATAATGTTTTCAAGTGCTACCATTGGCATATATATATCAGCCCTTCAAGGTAAACCAGATTAGGAAGACAATACTACTTTTATTATAAGGTTATAGTAACAAAATCATGCAAGTCTGAATGTATTTCCTCCCTCCCTTTAACTTTGCGAGAACTAGGGAGGGTCTTGTCTGAGATGTTTTCTTAGGTTACAATTCTGCCCTGGACTCAGGTTTATTTTATCTGACCATTGTCTTGGTAGCAGCTCTTCCTCCTGTCCCTCAAGGTCATTCCTTTTTTCCATTACAATACAAATAGTCCTTGCTTAACGATCACAACTGGGACCAGCAACTCAGTCAATAAGTGATGCAGTCATTAAGCAAGACACCACATGACCGTGACTTGCAATGTTACTGCCACTTCTCCACTGACTCTGTTTGTCAGAAGCCTGCTGTGATACATGCAGATGATGATCACATGTCTGTGGGACACTGTGATGGTTGTAAATATGAGGACCAGTCATAAAGTTACTTTTTCAGCACCGTCGTAACTTCGAACAGTCACTAAACAGGACAGTGCTTAAGCAAGGACTACCTCTATCTAGTAGGTTTATGCAGCCCAGTGAAAAGTGAATATGTAGCAAAGCCACATAACGCTGCTGCCTATGGTGGGGAGAATGGGATACGGAGAAAGGAGACTGAATAGAAACCAAATATTTGCTACAGATTTCACTTTTGTGTATTAATAGCAGAAATCATTAGGGACCTTTCGTTGTCCATCATACTTTTCACCTTCAGACAGGATAGCTTAGCTTATTGATCTAAATGTATTGTGTTGGTACACTTCCCTAACTATCCTCATTATGGCACATTATTGTCATCAGGCTAAAGTAAGCCAGGAAACAGAGCTTAAGGCTAGATCAAGGTTTGGTGATCTGCCAAGCTGAAAATAGCATTTAACAGGCTTTTAATCTATTTTATAGGTTATTGTCCCCAGGAGGGCTGTTAAGAGACTGCAGATAAGGGGAAATATAAGAACAAAAGGTTACTTTCCACTTACAATTCAGCCACTGATAGTTGGGAATGCAACAGAGGTATACTGATAACAATATCCTTGTATTCGAGGAGGCTTTTTAAACTGTGCTTTAAAATCTGGGGTTTTCGTATTGCATTTATTAACCATTATGCATTTGTGCTGCCATATATTAATTTTATCCTTGACTTATGAAAATATTTTTAAGCAGGAATGAGTTGCGTTTGATACTGATTTTGTTTTATTGTTATGAGTCATCATCAGAACATATTCTGCTGCTTAAACTAACCAGGTTTAAATATACAGGCATACATAATTACAAACATGCAAAAAGAAAAAATATCCTTGTTTTTTTCCAAACCAGACAGGCTAAAAGACGTTTGCCAACTGTTCTTATCCAAGGTTAATAAGTAAAAACAGTTGCGGATGATCCAAGGAGTCATGTCTGGCTATTGTGTGAAAAAAACACGTCAGAAATGATGGATTCAGAAATGTTTAAAAGAAGTAAAAATGTGCCTCCTCCCTTTCTTTTTTCAGGACATGTGGCAAATGGTATCTACTGTGATACGTCTTTAAGGATGTAGCAGTTTCAGCATTTAATTTGCTGCTTTTAAACTAGCATCGACACTTAGCAGAGAATGGGTTCAACTGATCCCATTGGATCAGTTTTTACTGCAGGTAAAATCTCTGCAATTAGAAAATGGAGAGATTGGGGTGAGAACTACGTTAGACCTTTTCCATCGCTGAACTAATTTTCCAAACGTAGGGAGATTTTTATGTGGAAAAACAATACAAAATGTGGTGATCTCCCTGTATAAACCTCTCTGTTTTCAAAAGAAAGAGGACATTGCTGAAGGTTCAGATAAGGTCAACTTCTCAATTCTGCAATTAACATGGTAAAAACAAAGCAGCCATGTGATTAGTACTCACTAATACAGTGATATTCCAGGAAGGGTTTGGGTGGGAGAATCTCTGATTCAAGAGAAACAGTTATAAAGCTAAACTCGTCAAAACGATTCAGTGTAGACCATGGTTTCAGACTCCTGTTACATTAGGTTAGTGCAAATCCTCAGATGAACTATCTACTATCTACTTATTGACTGTGGAAAAGCTGTAGGCCCATCACAGCTAGTTCTCATTAGTACCAGTTATACTGTGTGATGTTGATGACAGGGTAATGAATTTTGTAGAGAGAACTTCTTGAATGGAAGAAAATTCTACAGGGAAGTGATAGAAAAATGTGTATGAATAATACAATTATATAGTTTAACCATTAGGGGGTGACAGACTTGGCTGTATCTGTATCTGAGTGGAGTCAACACTTTCTTGTGACTCTTCTGTTCCTAACTCTCTGCAGTATATGTTTTCTAACTCTTACTAAACTTGTTGTGAGAAATGGGATATGAACCATGAGCTTTATAAGTCTCAGTGTCTGGTGCCATAGGATTCAAAATAGAAATCTGTGAGTGTGACAGTCCACAGTCCATTGTTTTCATTTCTACACCATTGCTGAGCATGAGGAACGAAACCTCACTATTGATAAAAATAATTGCACAATGCATGTGTTTAAAATTTACAATGTATGCATAATTGTGATGAGAAAGGTGGCTGATCCTGGGCAATACTGTAATACCAGATACTAATATGATCTAGATTAGTTGTGGGCTCCCTATTGATTTTGAGATATAAAAGGCCACTACAAACAGAGAATGTTGTTTTGTTTTTCATATTTTTTTAACATGAAAGTTGGACTTTAAAACCTAAATCTTCTTTATCCTCAAAACGTAGATGAAAGAGTCAGAAGAGGATGGGAGCCTTCTCTGATCTACTAGAGCTATTTTGGTTTCTCTCCTTCCATGAAAAGGCAGAGCTGTAGGATAGGAACATTTATGAGGAATTGGTGTGGAGAAAGGGCATAGGAAAAGAAAGAACCTACTGGAAACTTCTGCAAAGTTATTTTCAAAGTTTTTTTTTTTCTTTCATCTTCAAAATTGAAGTGGCTTATCAAACTCAGTGGTGTCTGAAATCGGATTTCCTTATCCTACAATGTAAGTCACCCTTTGGTTCACCACCAAAGAGCACTCAGCTGGAGAGAATAAGATAGTAGGTTGTGTATGTGTGTGTGTTGGTACTGTTGATTTTGCAGTACTGATTTAAGCAGTGCAAAATTCCAAACATTCAGGGTTCCCAAGCATTTTGCATAAGCTCCTGCTGAAAAGTCTTTAAAGGGTCAAGCTGCACAGAAACAGCTGTCAAGATGAAGGCCTTCCCCACTCCCTTTGTCTGCCTTTGTCCATCCCATAGAGGGACGGGAGGAGACTACGGTGTGGGTGGGCAAATGGCCAATTTGAAGGGGAAATGAGTGCCAGATGGCTTGCAAAAACTGGATGCATCTATTCCCTAGCAAACAGTCAGCAAACTCATTTGGTAATGACAGCAAATAACAATTGGGGGTTGCGTTTAACAGACCTCCTCTCACAGTTTTAGGTCTTTTGTCTATTTTTACACCAGTTCAGTGATGCTGTCGCTGAAGGTCACTCTTCAGGAAAGTCCCTAATTAAGATTTCTGCCTGCAGCAAATTGTAAGAACTACCATAAATCACACTGGAGCAACCCAGCTACCAATCACTGACTATCCTGAGCAAAATTAGATGGTTTTGTTGAGCTGAGCATCATTTGACCCTGTGATCAAAAATGCAGCTCTTTGGAATTCCCAGTACAAAATCACTTGGAAAAAAATTAATCTATGCAGTTTAAAGTGCAAGTAAAAAAGGATAATCGCGAAACATATTATTGACTGAAAGGTGCTTGGATGATAGCATGAGTCTGACCCATAACTATATATGTAGAAATTATTTTAGTGATGGAATGATACGTGTCTTCTTTGGTTAAGATGGATCTACTTGGGTTGGATTTGCACAATCAAATCCAGTGTGATGTAATGGTTAGAGTATTAGATAAAGAACATGGAAACCCAGGATCAAATCCCCACTGAATCATAAAACGGACTTCCTGACTAACATTTAGCTTTCAGATCAACATATCTCAGAATTGTTGTGAAGATCTGAAAGGGGGAAGGTTAACTGTATTCCCTTCCTTGAGTTCCTTGGAGAAAAAGTAGGGATATATGTGTAAACCAGTGTTTCTTAACCTTGGCAACTTGAAGACGGGTGGACTTCGACTCCCATGCTGGCTGGGGAATTCTGGAAGTTGAAATCCACCCATCTTCAGGTTGCCAAGGTTGAGAAACACTGGTGTAAATGACGGCTGTTCTTACAATGTTTATTATTTCTTTATTTGTGAAAATCTTATCCCACTTTTTATGAAATGCAGGCTCAAAATAAAATGCAGTAAAAACAAAACAATAATCTCATCCAAGTTTAGAAGGTTAAAAGCATAAATTGTCACCAAAATAACAATTACAACAACTAAACAGTATAGCAGCATGTTCAACTGGAAGGACTTTAACTGACCCCAAAGGCTAATCAGATTCGGAGGCAGTAATCAGAATTGCTATTCCTCCTTTCAGCTATTTTGACTGTCCTTAGAGATCGATTAGTCCAGTATCTAGGAACAATGTTCATGTAGATTTAGTGCAACAGAACTTTCCAACTGCCTCAATTGCAGTATTTTTCTGTGAAGCCAGTAGCTGTATTCATGTCTCTGAATGGTGAAACTGATTTTTCAAAAGAGGTGAAGCCTATTCAGAATAACCTTTGTATAGAAACCTGGATTGGCTCTCTTACCTACTGGCAACAGTGTGCCTCCTTTTGCTTGTCCTGTTAAACACACTTTGGCTAGTCTACGTTTATTCCCCAAGCCCTCTACACCTGAGAATTAAATCTCTTTCAGCTTTGGTCCTTTGATGAATAAGAAGTATGCAGGAAATTAGGGAGGTGATTCATTTGATGAAATGAAGAACACCATAAGTCACAGAGAAAGGTCATTTACCCACATCTCTTATAATAGCAATCCAAAATAGCAGCCTGCACTGAATCTCTGTTGGATTCTTCTTTGTTTGGGTTTAGCCATAGATTCTCTCATCTAACAGTGAGCTGTAATACTAGTAGAATAATGTCTGCCGAGCATCCTTTACTCTGTGTAAAATCAAGGGACAGGAGGTATCGGATACCTCTTGGCTTTCTGTGTTTTGCAGGACTTAACAAAAGCTTGAAGATTATTAGCTTGTTTTAAAGTATATCTTCAAAAGGATTGAGGAAAACACAGCTCATCCAAATTCTGATTGGAAGGTTTGATCCATCACTGATTTTTGTGATGTTTTAAAGTGTAAATGCTGCAACAATCAGAACAGACCCGTTTTTAGCTCAGACCCCTTGCAGACCACTTGGAATGGCCTGGCCCAGTCCTCCATGATGGAACGTTTTGTACACTTCCACCATACCCACGTGCACCCCTTTGATGTCCTTTGGTTAACTTTGATGTAGCATGTCTTGCACTGCTTTTAAATTTAAGGTCTGAGTTCTTTGCAGTAAAAGACATAGCAGAAAATGAAAATTATCATATATTCCCTTACGATAAGCAAAGCAGTAAAAGAAAGACAATTAAATACAGCATGTGAAACATGTATCTATATCCTCTGTCCTTCGAACACCTTTCCAGAATTCATAGGCTTCATTTTTGGAGACTTGAGGAACGGACAGGTTTGCTATCATGGGCTGTAGCATGCTGGCTGAAGAATTCTGGGAGTTGAAGTTGACATATCTTAAAGTTGCCAAGACTGGCCTAGACGTTTGAAGAGGACCATATCTTCAGCTCCTCCTGGCCTCCTGTTGCTGGTTCCGTCCTTGCTTATTCACCTGCTGCCTTCCACTTATGCAAGCCAGAGAAAAATGAAAACAAATGAAACAGCCATGTGTGCTTAGATTTCGTTTTCCCTTTTTTTGACCATGTAGATTTTGGTATAGTGTGGATAATGAAATTATATTGTTTAGTCATGAGGTAGTAGATTATCTGGATGGATTCAGAAGTTTCCTCTTGCTGTTTTTTTATTCTTGGGGAGAGACAGTGAAGTTCTTCTCTGGTCCCTAAGCCTTTCACGACAGGTAGAAGGGAGGAAGAAAGCAAATGGGTAGCAGTAGCAGTGAAGCAGAAGGGCCTGTTAGCAAGGAGGAGAACTTCTGGGGAAAGGCTCTATTGGGTTTAGCATTTTCAAATTCCACCACTATTGTCATCCCCAAACCTGAAGCTGGTACTGAAAACAAAATTGTAACTTGACAAATGACAACGTTAGGAACTCGGAATAAAACACTTTTTTTCTAACAAAAGCATTCCTCAACCCCCTGCAAAGATAATACAGAGTTAAATACTTGTAAGGGAAGTATCAAAAAATCAGGGATGTCAAAGAATTTCATTTGGTCTACATTTATAGACAATCTGGCTTCACTTTCTAGAGTAATAAGCTGTTGGAACAGAGTTGTCCTGAGGTTTGCTCAGACAATATATATTTGAAGATATGTTGCCTCTGTGTGTGTGTGTGTTAGGAAAAACTTCTTTTATAAAAATAAATGTGAATGTCCCTGCTTTTTAAAAATGGACCAGAACGATAGAGAAATTCAGTGGCTCCGATTTATGAATTGAAAGCATGTGATCCTGACAAAGTTTGGATATAGACAGAGTCATACATTCCTCCAAAAGTGAGGATCTTTCCCTGCCAAATGAGGATCCTTGTAATGCAGTGTTTCTCAACTTAGGCAACTTGAAGACGTGTGGACCTCAACTCCCAGAATTCCCCAGCCAGCTTGAATGGCTGGCTAGGGAATTCTGGGAGTTGAAGTTCACATGTCTTAAAGTTGCTAAGGTTGAGAAACAGTGCTGTAATGTATGAACCTGAAGAATGAGCAATTCTATAAAATATTTTGTGGATCATTATTACCTCTTTTCTGAAAGCCCTAAATCATATCCCACCACGACAATAAAAAGAAAAGAAAAGCATGGGTAAAGTTGTGGAAGAAAACCATACTTACTACTCACGGGACTGAAATCTGAAGGCCACACTCCAGGGCTGTAATACTGTCCATTACTTCAATCTCCGAGATCAGTCCTGTCCGCCTGCGTCCACTATAGATTTTAAAATCCTGTTCCTTTAAATGTTCTTGTATTAGTTGGGAAAGGGAAAGGGAAAGCAAAAGAAGAATCATGCTTTGGTTTTAGAACATTAAGTGTTCTTTTTCAAAATCTCAGACTTGATTATAGTCTTTTTTCCCTCTTTTTAAATGGAGCATTTATCACTGCAAGCTGTCAGTACCGGGAAGAACAAGTTGGAGTTGTAACCTTGTGGGTTAAAAGGCACCCAGTTGTCAGTAGCGGCTGGGAACAGCTTATGAAGCATTTTGCATGGCCCCTTAATGCAGTGCAGCAGTAGATAAGGCTTTGAATGTCCATGGAAGAGGAACCATGGCAAGCTTTTATGATGTGACATGCCCCTCTGAGCCAGGAGAGAGGCCATCATTTTCTACCTCCCCCATTAGGAAATCATCTTCGTTGATAGGAGATATTTAATGGAAGACAGGAATGATATTTCAAAGTGATCAAGAGTTCACTCACAAAATATAACTAGTATCTATGCAATGAAAAAAGAAGTTATCCCACAAACACAGCCATTTACCTGTGACTTTTTTTAAAAAAATTAACTTTTCAAATACATCCTCCAGTACTCATCCATTCCTGCTTCTACCCACCTCCTCCCTCCCTCCATGAGAAATATAGCCTGCACATGAGAGATAATATTGTCCTGGGAAATATCCAGCGGATTAATGCATTGTGACTGAAACTAGTGAGAAATTGTACTGCAGTTCAGAAATTGTGCTTCTTGTCTATACGTCATCTTTGGAACAATATGCTAAGCACACTCTGTATGGGCATAAAGATTTACTGGTGTCTTTGCAACTGGTTCTGGAATATGTTTTATATTTGTTTCTTCCCTTCATTCCACTTACGTAGAAATCTCCCATGTCTTAATAGGAATAGTTATCTAATTCAGCCTCTATTAATTATTCCGGTGTTGTTTATCTATCAACTGTTCTTTTGATGGCTGAAGCATGTTTGCAAAGGGATCTGGGTTAGCCCAAATGGGTCATCACAAGTGTGTGACAAGGACTCTGGGGTGGAAAAATGATTGCACATTCTGCCTTTGGAAATGCTAAGTCTGAGTGTAAACTCAGAGAAATCATCAAAAATCCAATGTAAAATGCTGATGCACAATAACTAGATGGCTTCAGTGAAGTCTGCAAGGCATCCTCTATTTGTAAAGCTGTTGCTTGGATGTTAATGGGGAAAACAGAATCACTGGTTCTCAGGTGTTCTGTCAAAATTCACACACAGTGTGCAGAATTTGCTTTTGAGAGGGAATTACACACAACTATTACCAGCCATGAGAGAGTCCACTCACCTGCTAATAAAATGAGGTTGTAATAGAGAAAAATATTGCCAGGTTTCCTAAACTTAAAGCATACTCTAAAACCACAGTCCATTAATAATATCCTATTTGGTAGCTGGAAATACTGCCCACCCCACCACACGTTTCGGACAGAGATCATTCTTGAAACCACAGCCCAGTCCACTTCATAGGGTTGTCGTTGCAGGGAAAGTAGAAGGCAGGAGTATTAGGTATGTTCACTGCCTTGAGTTATAGTGAGAGAGAGGAAAAGAGAGAGAGGCAGGATGGTGGTGGTGGTGGTGGTGGTGGTGGTGGTGGTGGTGATGATGATGGCGATGATGATGATGATAATGAAGCTGTTGCCGTCGTTGACATTTCACTCCTAGCTGCCATTCTATGGTAGTTTCTGAAGCATTTCCTTTGCCCAGAAATTCACATTTCATTTATTCATTCATCATATTTATATGGCCATCCAGCTCCCAAACAAATGACTCTTGGGGGGCATACAACAAAGCTAAAAATAATATATACAAACAAGTATTAATATTATTATTATTATTATTATTAAAAACTTTAAAATTATAAAAGGCACAAAACTAAAAAATATTGGGCAAAGAGCAGGTGTTAATTACACTGGAGCCATCTCAATATTTCACCAGTTCCCTGGGGTCCCCAGGCCTGAAGACACAACCATGTCCTGAGACCTTCCAGAAAGTTAAAAGGGATGAAGCCAGCCTCACCTCTGGGGGAAAAATGTTCCATAAAGTGGGGACCACAGCAGAAAAGGCCCGCCACCTAGAACCCACCAAGTGAAACTCCCTAGCCGACAGGACACACAGCATGCCTTCTCTGCTGGATCTGGTGGGATGGGCAGATGCAATCGGGGAGAGGCAGTCCCTCAAATTACCTAGTCCCATGCCATGTAGGGCTTTAAAGATCAAAACCAGCACCTTGAATTGGACCTGGAAACAGACTGGAACCAGTGCAGTTTCTAGAAACACACATGACTGCCCACGCTGCTGCATTCTATAGTAGCTGAAGCTTCTGGATACTCTTCAAGGGCAGCCACATGTAGAACACATTACAGTAATCCAACTGGGAGATGACTAGGGCATGAGTGACTGTGAGTAGAGCTCCTCAATCTAGGAACGGGTGCAACTGATGCACGGTACAAAGTTGGGCAAAGGCCCTTCTAGCCACAACTGCCACCTGCTCCTTGATCAGGAGTTGTGAGTCTAGGAGAACCACCAGATTGCGCAGGGGGTCTGTTTGGGGCAGTGCAACCCCATCCAGCACAAAAGATGGCATAGTTCTAGAATTGGAGGACCCCAAAACCCAAAGCCACTCAGTCTTGCCAGGGTTCAGTTGAGGCCTGTTGTTCCCCATCCAGACCCTTACAGCCTCCAGGCACTGGGATAAGACATCCACAGCATCGCTTAATTCGCCAGAGGCAGAGATGTGTAATTGGGTATCATCAGCGTACTGATGATACCTCACCCCATGGTGACAGATGACCTCACCCAGTGGCCTCATGTAGATGTTGAATAGGAGCTGAGAGAGCACCAACCCCTGTGGCACCCCATGCAGTAGGGGCCAAGGGTGGGATCTCTCCCCCCCAAACACCACCAACTGGAATCGACCCCAGAAAAAGGAGGCAAATCACTACAGCACCGTGCCACCCACCCCCAATCCTCTGAGTTGATCCAGAACGATACCATGGTATTGAAAGCTGCCAAGAGGTCAAGTAGGGTGAGGATGAATGCACAACCCCCATCCCGCCCACGCCCACGTACAAGACATGGGTCCTGCGTTCCCTGAGAATGGCTTGCTCCCTGTCTTCCGCCATATCTCCCCATGCTGGCCACCACCATAATATTTTGGCCACATCATCCCTCAATCCAGGTCCCTCAATTCCCAAGGCCAGGAACCTCCCATAGCACACAGTCTCATCCATCCCAGCGAGGGGGATCCAGGCACCCCGAGGCACTTCATCTTCATTGGCTCTCAGCAGTATCAGGGAGCCCAGCGCCTACCTCCCCCACTCCACACACAAACACACACACACAGGCACACACAAGATTACACTCACAGGAACCCCTCCCTGCTGCTCTTACTCACTGTTAGGGGTTCCCTTCCATCCCCCCTCCAGCTCCCTTTTAAGTGCATTTTGGAAAATATGTTTTAAAATGTGTATTCTTCTCAAAACATACATTTTGAACGAATGTGTTTTGCTTGGCTTGGCTTGGCTTGGCTTGGCTTGGCTTGGCTTGGCTTGGCTTGGACCAAAAACAGGCATTGTGAAACCAAATTATGGTCCATGGGCCATTAGTCCAGAAAGGGTTAATCAGGTAAATTCATAACAGCGTGTGCAAAGGTTTAATTCCTCAGATATCCCTATACTGAATTGTTCTCTAGATTTCCAGGATTATATGGTCAGGAAAATGTAATACACCATACTTTTTCCCCAGAAATTATTTCTTTCAATCTACCCAGAGATATCTTAAAACAACCCATCGGTCTGCCTTCCAGAATGGCTGAACTTCAGCTCCTGCTGAGATTTATTGAAGCTGAAGCCCAAAATTTCTAGAGAGCTTCATGTTAGAGAAAGCTGCTTATAGAAACACCAGTTTTTGAAAGATAGGCTTTGGCTTTTATTTTATTTTTTTCTTGTTTTCTAAAATAGGCCCTTTATGATGAAACAGTTTTCTTTGTGCTTTAACTTTTTATTCCTTAAGGCCTCTGGGTCTAAGACTGGGTTGATTCCACCACCATCTCTATATAAGGCTTTGCTGGCCCAATATGCATATTCTTATAAATGATAGGTTCTACCTCCCCATGCTGCTTAAATTTTCTACTGTCACCTAATAGGAAGTGGTAGTAAATACCAGCTGATGGATAGTAACAGCTGCCTTCCTCTCCTGCTTGAGGGCCTCCTGAAAGCATCTTGGTGGCTTCAGTCAGAAGAAATTTTGTGGACTAGGATTCAACACTGATCTGAATCCCAGAAAGGCTTTTCTTACATTCTTACTTCATAGGAAAGAGCCATGGCCATAGTTTGCGTGTAGAAGATTCTGTTCCCTGAATTTCCTGATGGGGATTTAAAAATCTACGGCCTGGAATGCTGGAGGTCCTCTGTCAGTCACCTTCAGTAAAACTGGGGCAGAGGGACCCATACCGAATATCCCAAATTGCTTAGAGAGTATATTGCAGCTTTTTTTCTGGATATGAAACATCCCTCTTTCCGTTTCCTCCATAGCTGCAACCTGCTTGCGAAAATCTTGGTCCTGTTGAGTTATTTCACTAAAGAAACAATAATTTATCATTTAAGGCAATGGGGGGAAAGGTTACCTCTTGTTCAGGTGTACCATCTACCAAGGATACATTTCCAATTACTCTGTTTCGTGAGCGAGAGGAAATATCCCCCTGTGTCCTGTCCAGGTTCAATGCATTACAAAGGCAGGAGTTAATTGAAAGAGCCGACGACGACAATTCTGCCCTACAGCCTCTAAATGTCTCCTGGCTGACTATGGACAGTGGTAAACCATGTGTGTTTCTTTTTAAAAATGATGGCCTGAAAAGCTGGGGGGGTGGGGGTCAGTCTGCCCTGGAGAGCCTTCTCTGCACGTCAAGTCTTCTCTCTGAAACTCTTCCGTAGTGGAGTCAATTTTCAAAACAAGAGAACTTGGCAAAATCAGTTTTAGGAGTGAGAGCAGGACAGAGGAACGATGGGCTAAAATTTCAACTCTGAAATGAGGACCACGCTCAGTAGACGTCGGGTGGGGGCAGAATTGCAGAGGATTTGCACTGAAAACTGTTTTGATCTACTCTGCTAATTGCCTGGCAACAAGCACCCCCCCCCAAGAAGGCCAAGCACTGCATAATGAGGAGCTCTGCATCAATTAAACTGCTTCCCATGGTTGGTAATTGTTACCATTTATATTTCGATAACAGTTCAAGCCATAAAGCAAGCATTCATTGAACTAGAAACAGTATAAAAAGCATGCAGAAAGGCTGCTCAAAACAAAAGGAGAGAGAATGCTCTGCTGAAATCTTACTTGCAATTTCTCAAAACATTTCTTCCCTGGCAAAATGAAGGGTTTTCTTACCTTTTTCTCAGGGTGTTTGAGAATTTCTTTCCAATTTCGCACAGGTCAGTTTTGTTTTAGAACTTCATAGTTGGAGGTGGTTGATGGGACAACTGTGGATTTGTTCTCTTTCACAGACCTTTCGGACCCCTCCCTGAATCTTCCCAGGCTGCCTGCATTTCTGAGTCCAATCCAGAAGAGTTCCTACTTGATGGGATTTAATTAATGGAAATGTGAGAAGCTGCAGACCACCCATGAGATTATTTTTGACCACTTCATAACAAAATCAATTCAAGAACACACTTTTTATGCATGAGAATCACACCCCAGTTCTCTTTTCCTAGAAAATAAATTAGGATGGGAAAAAATTGCAGTAGAATTTTTCTGGATACTACTCGATGAAATAGTCCAGGCTATATTTACACCCCCAACTTAGTCATGAAGTTTTGTAGGTAGCTCTTTAGCATCACGGTAAATCTCAGCTTCATCTGTTGGAATGAATTGTTCTGTAAATAACATGGATACAACTAAGCAAAACTTTATTTGTTTCATTTCTGTTCTTCCTTTCTTCAGTTGATGTATTTACCCCAAAGGAGGCTGTCTCTTAATTTAAGATGTTCCCCTCCAAAAAAAAAAAAAAAAGAGCAGAACAGAGAACAATTATAAACACATTTTAAAATCCTTATGATACCTAGCTTCTCAGTTTCTGAGCCATACAGCTGAAACCAGTCCCAACCAACTCTTCATACATCAAAATCAATTGAGTTAATAACTACCAATTAAAATTAATGTCTGCAAAATAAAGCACCCACTGATAAAAGTAATTGATCCTGATCTGGCTTCTTTCAAGGGGTATGTCCGCTTACAAACTTTTGCACAGAGCTTCAATGATGGGTCTTCAACAAGCCTTTCCAATGCACACCAAATTCTAGCTGCCCTTAAGTCATGTGGGATAGTCATACTCCTGTCACAAATATTCACAAAGAATGAAAGGCTTATTCATATGGATGAGATGGTCAACTGCAGGCTTCAAGGCCCATAATGTAGCTATCAGTGTCCTCTTTGATTAAAAACTGATCTTGTAGTTCCTTGACATAGTGAGCAAGCTGTACATAGGCTCACTAAAAACAAAGACCTAAATTCTGCCCCCCCCCCCGCGCGAAAAAGCCCACCTTATTCATTCTTTATTGTAGACTCACTGTATCCTTCAGTGTTCTCCAGCCCCCAAATGTTAAGTATGTCTCCCGGACATCAGATGATTAGCCAGAATTGCTAAAGAGAACGTTTTGAAGTTACTGCCCTGACTAAACAAACAAGCAAAAAGCAGGCAATCAAGGAAAATGTGTACATAATAATGTATAGCAAGACTGTTTAAGAGGCAGAGTGGGACTTCTGAAGACTCTGAATGATTCCATTCAGAGACTGGAAATCTCTACTCCCCCAGTGTCAGGTGTTACTCAGTTTGGGGCCATAGCTGATTTGGGTGCTGCTGCTTGAAGATTTCTTGGAAACCCAGAGAAGGTCTCCACTGTCTGATGTTGTGTCCTACCTAACAAATGAGACCAGATAGTGCCAGATAATGTTTCTGACCTCGGGAGGCCATCCTCCTACAAGAAACTGGACATCTGTAGTTCAATAGGAGAGGGGCTGATCAAGGTTCAAGGTTATGGATGGAAATGATAGAAAATGTCCAGTTCCCGAATTGCTGCTGTTTTTAGTAATTAAGATTCTCTCCAATTGCTTAAATGAAGGAAAGGCTCATCCACAAGCAAGTTTTATTTCGCTTACAATAGAAATGTTGATAACAGTCTATGGCCAAGGAAAGGAACCAAATTACAAAAGGAACTTTTGGCTATGTGCTTCCAGATGTTACTGAATATCAACTTCCAGCTCCCTAGCCATTTGTCATACTGGCTAGCATTGCTGGCCATGGAAGTTTAATTCCAGTTTCTCCACCACTGGTTTAGATTGTTATCCCACACAATATCTAATTAAGTCCCACTGAAATCAGTTGGATTTAAGCAGCCTAGCACTGCAGAATTGCAGCCTTGCGATATCACTGGATCTTTTGTTTTGCAAAAGCAATATAGCAATATTGTAAACATAAATGCAGTGGGGACTGTTGTCTCTTGCCGTGAAGCCGCTGTGTACATAGGATTATTCCTGGCTATGACCCCCTCCAGTGTATTAAAAATGCGTTGCGCAAGAACTCGCTTTTGCAAATAGACAGCATCGTAATTCAATACATTAATGCGGTAGACTTTTCGATTCCTCTATAATTATAGAATGAAAGCTTCAATTCCCAGCACTGGGGGAGCATTTAAAAATTATAGTCAGGCAGTATATTACTGTCCCTCAAATCTCCTCATTGTGCAGATTGCTTTCAATTCAGAGAAATGCTGAATTATGTTAGACCTAAATTCCTCTAGTGAATTTACTGTGTTCTGTTAAAAATCATACAGAAAGTAAAGGGAGTTGATGATAAATGTTTTTTTAACAATTCATCAGCATCAAGCAGCCACTGCTTCTGCTTTTTTTCTGAAATCAAGTTATATAAGTCTTCATGAAAATGTTTATCTGATTTGTATTGCTTTTATACATCAACTGGAGAGCATCTATCAGTCATAAGGTGCTCAAAAGAAGATAGATACCAAAAAAGGACATCAATTTGCACAACGTTCAGAGTCTATCTATACAGATGCAATTTGTATTGCAGATGTTTGTTGATCTTGATCAGCGTTTCTCAACCTTGACAACTTTAAGATGTGTGGACTTCAACTCCCAGAATTCCCCAGCCAGGGAATACGCTGTAACAAGATGTCATAAGATGTTGGCATCTAGTTTAAAAAAAGGGTAGATGAATCCCTAGAGGACACATCTGTCGGTGGCTTCTAACCTTGATCATTAGATGCTGCCTTCATGCACAGCTCTTACATACAACAGCAAGTGGGAATGTAGTCAAGATGAGGAGGGGGAAGCAAGATTGCATTTGGGCAAGCTATGGAGACTGGAGAGGGATGTAATTCTGTCTCTCTGCATACATTGGATAGAATGATATAAGCTACTTTTTAGAGGTCAGACTTAGATGCTATCTACTCTGAGTGGCAATACATCTCAAGGCCCTCAGACAGAAGTCTTTCCCATCACCTCTTACCTGGTCCTTCTAACCAAAGGTGATAAAGAACATACATTCTGCTTTGCTGGACCACTGAATTATAGACTTTCCTGCATGTGTTGCTTGGAAATGAATTGTGCCTGTCTTTGCAATTAGAAGAAAGGAGGGGAGAAAAGATATCCTGAGAATCATCTTTTTTACACACACCACAATAACAAATTCTCAGAACCACACAATTTACATAATCCTGTTTATGTTCCATCCAGAAAGCTAAGCCACTTCTATCCCCCTTAGCCTGAAACTTTCCCTTACTGTTCCTTTTGCAGACAACATTAATCTTTGCTATTCCCTTTTTTCTTGTACTTTTTCTTTCTTCCTCCTCTATTTCTCTAACCTGATATAAATTATTAAACTGCCAGCCTGTTTCTGTGCAATCCAATTCTCCCCATGAATTCAGTGGGGCTTATTTCCAAGCAAGAGTTCTTACAATTTCAGTCTTAACTTTGGTTTCTGACTAAATCTGGTTTCTAGCCCTTTATATACAGTAGCATATGATCTATATGCATATTTCTTAGATGCCTTATTGCTGGTACATTTATTTGAAAGAAAGAGAGCTACTGCAGAAAATTACATGAAACTTACTTGCAAGGAATCAGTGCTAGATTTACATGATTTTTGCCAAAGATACATAACACAGTTGTTAGGATACAACAGGAAATTGCACCAGACATTGATGTGCATGTCAGCTAATGAAGTGTGTCTTCCAAGTGTTCAGCTAGTTGAAGGTCTTTGACAATAGCAGCTGAAAAGCAGATTTTGAAAAGCACCAAAAAAGGGCGGTATCAATTCCTGGTGGTTCTGTCTAGAACATCTCAAGACAAGCATTACAAGGCTTTTAATAACTTGATCTTTCCTTATTTGATCATCCTGATGGCCTTTTCTGAGTACTGCAAAGACTAGAAAAAAAGAAAATATTTATTTAAATAAGTGAAACAAGGAGAGTCCAAAATATAATGCCCTCATTTAAACATGAATCTTTGACAAGCCCAGGTGAATTTTGTTTAGGTTCTGTCCTTTTTTTTTTTTTATATTGCTTAACCCTATTTTCTGGACACGCATGAGTTACGTTCTGATCAGCGTTAGTGGTAACAACATTTATTGAACATGACAGTGTTTTAAAAATAATTCCATTACCACTAAATTCATTTGGGATTATCAGTATCAACAAGTGCCAACATTAATAAGTATACTGATGCAGCTTGAGTATTCACTGGCTGATACCATAGTTCTAAACTAGCCATTGCTCTAAAGGCAACTGCAGAAAAAATATTTTAGAAAAGGGGTATGTGTCACAATATCTAACTTCTTTCCACATGGCTGCCTCATTTAGTTGAGCCAACCTTCCATATCTTGGGTCTCTCCAGATGTCATGATCCTGAACTCCCATTAGTAGAAGTCGTAGTTTAGAACAGCAGGAAAGCTTGGGGTGGAAAATGTTGAGTCAGAGAGTTGGCTTCATGGACTTCAAGATTTATTTACTGTGAACTGTCCCGGGTCTCTTTTAAGTGACTAGAACACCTTTAGAGGAAGATTACAGCATCAAAACTTAGCAGTGCAGCTGTTTGTGTAACAGTGGCTATCTAGGATTCAGATTGGAATCTTTCCAATTCTATTTGGAGATACCAAGAATTACACTGAAATTCCTCACTTCTTTTATTTTTCCTGTTTCTAGTGTAAACTCTCAGAAAAGTACTCTGCACAGTCTCAAAATCACTTCCCATCTCTTCAGGTTAAAAACAAACAAAACAGAAGTATCTCCCTTTTGGGAGGGAGGGAGGGAGGGAGGGAGGAACGAAGGAAGGAAGGAAGGAAGGAAGGAAGGAAGGAAGGAAGGAAGGAAAAGTCAACTTGTAATGACAGAAGTCTTTGCAAATCAAACCTTGCTTCCTCCTTGCCAGACATCTGGTAAGCTAACGCATCCTTTAGAAACGATGTTTATCAAGCATGTTATAAGCTCCAGTAATTTGGCAAATCTACAGCTTTCAGCCTAGGGCTTTTGCGTCATAAGGGCCTGCTCTATCACCTAACCTTTTTACTGTGCAGACTGTCAAAAAGAATTTCACCCTTCTTCTCCATCCAAGGGATCAGAGTAGATTTAAAAACAACAACTAAGCTGACCTTTTCTGCATTTCCTTCCACCCCGTGTTATTTTTATAAAGTAAGCCCTGCTACCTGGTACATCCCACCTAGCATATCTTCGGGAAAAATCCAGAAGTTTTTGAGTAAACAAAAGGCATTGGTTCTGAAATAGCTGCCCCCCAAGATGGAAACCAAGAAAAAAGAGAAGCTTTTAATTCCTGTGGCATCAGAGCCTGTTGGGTCTAGTTCACTCTGTTACTGGAGGTGGGGGAGCCTGCAGATGGGGGGAAATACAGCAAAAAGTCTTGGTTGGTAAGCCTTTCCATAGGGCACTCAGTATGTCCTAACAAAACCGGTGAATTAATTGACGCCACGAAGTGTCGGCTGGATAATGAGAGAGCAGGTCATCCGGCGAAAGCAAAAGGAAGCAGCTCTCGGTCCCTGATTATTACAGCGCTGATCTTTCGGTTCATAAAGTGCCAGTTCAATAAATTAGATTGAAACTCTTTGGTCACTCTGTAATGATATATTTGAGGTTATCCCATCTATTAATTATGCAAGAAGAACACATTAATGTAATAATTCTGGACTGAATTTATGCTCTCTGGGAATTCATTTGTTCTTTTACAAATGAACTTTGTCCCTAAAAAACACAGATGTGCTTTATTTGCCATGTAGATTATCTTGTACAATTAGGCATAATTTCCCAGGACAAGTGTTCCCTCTGTGAAATACGATGCTTTCATGTCCCTCCACTCCAGTACCAGGGTTAAGCGAGGCCAGCTCTACCATTAGACCTAAGGGTAGCTTAGACCTCTGAAAGCTGATTTGGGGTGTTATTAAAAAGGCAGCAAGACACTGGTTATTTAGGAGCCACTGGGAAGCAGCCAATTGACTATCGTGTCCCTAATTTTTCCAGGCAGAAGGTGCAAGAACGGGCTACTTACTGGGCTTTTCAGCCTGGCAGTTCCATGTTTACATTTCACTGTGACACACCCACACCTTGACTGCAATGGGGGAAATTATTTATGCCAGTTCTAACCAGTAAAGACTCTTCCCACTCCATCCATTAAATGCCCTATTTGGAGATGATGATGATGATCCTCCTCCTTCTCCTCCTCTTCCTTCTCACCTGCCCTCTCTAGTGGACAACAGCTGATTGCCCAATCCATTGCCCCATGGTAGAGCTCACCACCATCACCCATGGAAAGATGCTAACATGCCCTTACCAGTCACTATCAACAGAGCAAGGAGATTTGCAATATTGTTATATTTTTTTACTGCAGGGAAGAGGCACTTCTTTTTCAGGTGCCAAAATAATCCAGCTGGCCTTTCTATAATGGGGGAGATATCATTTGCTGCTCTGCTTCTAGTACCAAAGTGTCTTGGGCTGGCCTCCTTTATGGTTGCTGCTGGTAGTTATTTTCTGTTAAGAGAATGACTTGCTATATTGTCATGAAGACAGTATACTAACCTTCCCCAAGTTGGTATGATTGATTGATTGATTGATTGATTGATTGATTGATTGATTGATTTTTATATGCTGCCTGACTTCCAGCAACTCTGAGACATTCTTCAAATATGCTGGGGCAGCAATTCCAAGAATTCTGTTAGCCATGCTAGTCGAGAATTCTGGGAGCTACTATTCCAATAAATCTAGAAGGCATAAGGTTTGGAAAAGTTGTACTTTATAATTTAGAATTCTGGTAGTTTCTGAAAACAATTCAATGACAAGTGGTTTAAAATTCTATAACCTCAAAATATTCTGCTTCCATGTAAAGTAGAATCTATTCGAGCTTCTATGTTGGACCATCTGTCATCCTTATAATCCATAATCTATTGATGAGGTGTTCTATGTATAAGTTCAGCAGTGTCCCAGCACATTGCTGGCTAGTTCCACACTGTAACATTATTGCCCTCTAAAACATCTGTGTGCATTCCTCCAGATGTTGCTGAACTGCAACTCCCCCAAGCCCACTGGCATAACCATTAGCAAGGGATGCTGAGAAATGTAGGTCAGCAACATTTGGAGGGACATATGGGTGCACTTGGGAAGCTATGCCATCTCATCAATACGTTCTGTCTCACAGGAACACAATATATTTTGAAATGTCTAATTTTTATCATCCCTTTCCTCATTTATTTAGCTCTCGTATTTTAGCGTTGTACAGCGAATTTATGGAGGCCGTGTTAGTAAAAAGGGGAAAGCCTTTACCCAAATCAGCCACATGCCAAAGGTTTTTGGCTCAATGCCTATGTGATTTTGTTTTCCTGTGGCCAGTCCCCTAAGACTAAGGCAATGTTTAGAAAAAAGAGTTGGGAAAGGGAGTAACCAAGTATTGTCCTATACTGAAATCATAAGCTCTCTGAGAAGGTAACAAAAAAGTATATATTAGTTATTTATATTTCTTCCATTTGGCATTTTTCCTTTCCATTCTAGGACACTCAAAGTGGCTAACAGTTAAAAATAAGATGTAACATTGGAGAATGATTCTAAAAGGCATAAACAGTAGCTAAGTCAAAAGACATTAGATTGGCTTGTTCTTGCTTGCTCCTTCCTTCCTTCCTTCCTTCCTTCCTTCCTTCCTTCCTTCCTTCCTTCCTTCCTTCCCTCCCTCCCTCCCTCCCTCCCTCCTTCCTTCCTTCCTTCCTTCCTTCCCTCCTTCCTTCCTTCCTTCCTTCCTTCCTTCCTTCCTTCCTTCCTTCCTTCTCTTATCTTTTGCTTTACTGTTAGAAGTCCAGGCTTAGTTCAGATTTGGGGAGATAGAAATGATCATGGAGAACCAATGATAGTACTTCACCCAGTCAACCAAATAATGTCTTTTAAAAAGTTAATTTATGTGGATTTCTCCTTTTTTCTTTTCAATTCTTCTTCCTTACTTATTCATAATGAAGCAACAACAGACGTCTGTATTTTTGTACAGCATCAAAACAATGGTAGTTATCCATTATGCTACTATCTATAACTTGAGCTAAATATCAAAATGTAACTTGAAGGAAATCATTGCTGATCTTTCCTGAACAATTATTATGCATAACACTGATAAATTAAACTTTCAGATTTGGAAAACACTAGGCTCAGCAATGTTTTAGAGTGACATGATTAAATTCTTTCCAGGTGCTGCTTGAAATACACCAGGCACAATGAATGAGGAAGCAGCTGCTCCTTAATAAGGACCCAGTCCTTCTCCTGGACATCTGACTAACAAGCATCTGTCAGCTGACTATGTGTAGAAGTGGGATTTGGATCACCCTGGCCCAGAAGCCTGTTCCTGTGAAAGTCACACTGTAGGGAAGATTGCAGGGATTCTCAGTACACAGAGACAAGTTATGGAGGAAGAAGTAATTATAGCTGACCAGAGGGGGGATCTTGATCATGCTTGCCTCAAGATTTCAGAGTGATACAGCAATAGCAGACCAAACTACACATTAGTAAAAGTGCTTTAATTAATCGGCACTTTGGAGAAAGAGTCAAAGGGGCAAGGGGGGTGACGACTTGGCTGACTTCCTTTGGCACCAAAGCCAGGAAGCTATTATCAGAAAGGCCATGGATTTACTGTCTCTGACAGTCATAAGACCAGGAGAAGGAAGTCTTCAGAAGTTCTTCAAAAAGCTTGATCAGTCTCATAGTTTCAGAATTTTTCACAGTTTCAGTATCTTTTCCTATCTAGCCTTTTGGCTAGATAGGAAATAATTTTGGCTATAATTTTTTTTAAAAAAACTCAACTTCTATGCTCACAAGAGCGAGGCAAAATTAAGAGTTTTGGCTTCATTGCTCAGACTGCTCTGGAAGATTTTAATTGATGCAAGGAAACCTTTTGGCAAATCTCTCTGAATATCATCTCTTGTATCCTCAATTAAATGTTAGTGGCAACATTAGTACAGTAGCAGGTTAAGCAAATAAGCTCTACTGTGTTCAATATGGTTTCCTCTAATTGTATATATAAATTGCAGCACTAGGGGTAAATCCTATTTAATTTAGTGAAATTTATAAGGGTGAGACTGCAAATAACAAACATCAGTTGCCCTTCTGAGTTGCAGGTCAGTAGTTTCGTACAGAAGTTAAGTGGAGAAGCCCAGGGAAGACATGGAAAGCTTTTGATAACTTCATCATTTCATCCTCTTAAACTTGACAAGCAGGAAAAAAAATTGAGTGTATGTGTGTGCATTGTGTGTTGTGTGTTGTGAACACACAAAAAGAGAAAAACAGGGAGTTTTGTGAGCAGAATATTATTGTACAACATACATGCATAATTCAAAACAACCCAATTGTTAATTTAACTTGCACCCTTAGCAGTGAAAGGATTTCAACTGAAAGCAATGGAGGAGGAATGCCTAAATCTTAAAAAACAACAACAACAAACAAACAAAGCCAAAACCATGGGTTGTAGTAAAGAGTTCAATAAAATACCCTTTGGGCAAATATATACCTCAGTTGTGATATTCAAACTTAGAGTCAAATTTTTGTATTACCTAGAAATTGCTCCCAGGCTTTTAGGATCTCAGAAACTGAGCTTGGAGAGGTTCCCTTGCTACAAATCCCTAGCAGAGTCTTAGAAGATGTTGGAGGTTTTGAATGAAGGACAACTATTATTTGAGCATCACCAAGATAGCTTGCTGGAAGAAGGAGCATTTAGCTGCTGCAGTTCAACAAGACTGCAAATAGTCACTCATACAATTGATATTGTACCTTCCAACTCAGTAGAAATTAGATAACTTGAGAGGCCTTCAGTTGGTCTAATAATGCAGGAATGGGGAAGTTGTTACATTCTAGTTGTTGCTGAATGACAACTTCCAGTCATCTTGGTTTTTCTGCAAGGAGATTGGTTCTCCACCTCAGCAATAAAACTAGTTCCTCAATGTGTGAGCCACATCATATTCATCATGTTTGGTTTCCTCACCATTATTTATCAGAGACCACAATCCTTGCCACAGATTCTTTAAAATAAACAAGCAGGTCTAGCCACCAACTCATAAGATTCTTTAGTCTTTCAGACACTATGCAATCATCAATTTTTGGTATCTATTTAATCCATTGTGAAGACTGCTTCATATTCTATTCAGTGATGCATCTGAAAATGAATTGAATATGACCCCTTGCATAAAGACATGGGTATATATAGAAGTAATCAATTACTTTACAACAAGACATAGTATACCATCTAAGCCCACACACGATAAAAAAAATATAATGCAGTGTGACGCACAGTTGTTTGTTGACTTGTGATAACTGATCTACATGGGTCAGCCCTATAACGTGGGTGATACATCACACATTATCATTTCAAATTTAATTCTTTCTTCTGATGCCAAGTTAGGCAAGATATTGTGGAGTCCTTGGGGTTCTCTGAGTTTGGCTGTTTTCTTGCAAACGTTTTGTTACCTAGCTGGGTAACGAAACGTTTGCAACAAAACAACCAAGTTCAGAGAACCCCAAGGACTCCACAGTTCAACCCTGAGCTACACATATTCTCTTCTATTGGTAGGCAAGATATTGTTTGTGTAACTTTTAAGCCTCATTTGCAGCTTAATAAGATGATATTCAATATAAATGAAACAGAAAAACAGAAGCGATTTTTAAATACAAGTTCTTACTATCCTCTTAGAGACATAATGAAAATCTCTGTATGTGTATTCATAGGGTTTCAAGCATTTTAGTAGGGTAAAATTAGTTATTCAGTGTAATCAAGGGTTGTATGATTTCTTCAGAAATAGACGGCAACTGGATGGCATGTATAGATGGTCAGTATTATGGGTATATCAATAAAATATAGTAGAAATGGCTTTGAAAAATGATAGAAAAGGGCTGATTGCATGGCCTCTCTAATAATCAGTTACCATTGATTAACTATGTATTAAACAGGCAGAAATAATTTCTTAAAAGTACTTTCACCTGAGTATAAATTCAAAAGTGGCACTGTTTCTGCTCTTTGCACACACCAAATCAAAATCATTGGGCATTGGAATGCCCTATCTGAAGTTCTGATTTTATTGCCGATGATGATGATGATGATGATGATGATGATGATGATGATATGGCAATCCAAGTCTAAAGTAAGACCTTACCATTTTATTTTTTTTAAAAAAAGTAATATTGCTGTTTTAAAAAGAAAATCAGTGGTAAGCAGTCTTCCTTACTTCAAATGATGCTGTTACACATGACCTCCCAACCCCAGCCCACTCAAGATTACCTCTGGTTCATTTTAAAAAAAAACCAAGAGGAGCTCTGCTGGCTATGATCAAGATACTGCATCTTGTTTCTATAGAAACCAGAAAGATGTCTCTAGGAAGACTACAAACACGATTTGAAGGCTATAACCCTTTATAATTGATTGGAGAGTCATTGCCAGTTTGTACAGAACCACCAAACTGCAGCCCTCTAGATGTCTTGCACTGGAATTCCCAGTCAGCGTGGCTAAAACAGCTGGGAATTGTGAGAGTTGTAGTCCAGAGTTGTAGTTTGAAGGGTGACAGGTTAGGGAAACCTGTTGTAGACGTATTGAGCTAGAACATGTTTCCAAACCTCATCAACTTTCATATGGGTAGACTTCAATTCCCAGAGTTCTCAGCAATGTCCATACTGTCTAGGCAATTCTGGGAATTGAAGTCCACCCATCTGGAAGTTGCCCAGAATGGGAAACACTGAGATGAATGAACTAATGGTATGACATTTTGTAAGGCAGCTTCACAAGCTGATCAAAAATCAGTCTTTCATATGCCCCATCAATCAGTTTTTGCAGTGGAATGACTGAAATTGAGAAGATAGAAGGGCAGTGGGGGTGTCTGGGGGACTAAGAACACTTAATAGTTTTGTGACTATAATATATGGTGGCCAATTAGCTCTACAGTTTGAATTTGAGGTTGTCAAGATGGAGCAAATGTATCTGAAACTGGCTATCAATTACAATTAATAAAACTTAATCTTAGTATTTACATGTTGTCTACAGCTCATTCTGCACTCCAGAATGCAGGCCAGAAGAGTTGTAAGCCACAAAATATAAACTGGCATTCTAAACACCATGCAGTATAAATCTATCTAAATTCTCACCCAGGGAAAACCCTCATTCTGCAAACTGAATACATTAAAATCCCATTAAGTTGGCACCATATAAAAATCATACTGTACAGTCAAAATATAATAATGTATCTGTTTACTTAGGCTACAATTTCTGATATCACAGTGGGTAGCAATGCCTAGCTGACCTTAGCTGATTTTGAAAACTTCTAAGCAGCCTTAATACTTAGATGGGCAACCACCAGAACACCCCAGAGTAAGACTAAAAAGTTGGTTAAAAATCCCAGAAAAAGGCAATTCAACTGAGTTCTTTTTTTAGTTTTCCACAAACTGCAGGAAGAGACAAAGTTATACTATTCTGTTAACTCTGAGGACTTTTGCTCACTAGTGGTAGCTAAATCTTCTCAAGAGTGATAATAGAGACCAAATTCATTTTAGCTGGGTTCTGAATTCAGTTAAACCAGGAAGAGATATATCAGTGGTAGAGCTTCTGGCTGCTCCACTGGCTTGAGAGTGGGAGAAGCTTTTAGAAGTGGGACACTTTTTTTTTCAAATAATTTTATTAAGAATTATAAATGAAAAGAATAAAAACCAATACAAAGTACAAAGAATACAACAGAAAATACAAAAGAAAAAAGGGGTGGAAAAGAAAAAAGAAAGAAAAGAGAAAAAGAAAAGAAGTAACTTCTCCCTTCATTCCAACAAGTAAAGACAATTTTAATCGCTAATCCCAATCTCTAAATACAACATCATCTCTATTCTCCCCATAGCTCATCTCTTAAGTAAAAAAACAAAATCCAAATGCTTCACCAATCGTTCTTTGTCAGCAAAAGTCCAGAAAGCGGAACCAGATATAATTATTTTCCTCTTTTAGCCCTGATCGAACAAATCAACCTTGTATTCCTTCCCTGAGTTTTTAAAAATATTTAACCCCTTCAAAGAGAGTCCCAGAGGTAGTTTCCTGGTCATCTATGTCTCAAGGCAAAAATCTTTCAAAACTTTAACAAATTTCTTTTGTATATCCAATAAGTAAAGTTTATCCTTTTGCTTGTCACTTGTAATAAAGTCCTTCAAAACCTTAACAGAGCTCTTTTGTATATCCAGTAAGAAAAAAATATCGAAATAATTTTCCTGGTTTAATATTTTCCTTTAGTGAATAAGTCATCCATCAGATCCATTTGTGATATATTTAAGTCCCCCTTCAAAGTAATTTCATAAACATCCTTTGCAACCTGTTCTTGTTCTATAACTTCATTACAATATGCTCTGTCCATTTTGTCAAGCAATTGATCCATTCAATCAAGAAGCTTGGTAGACAGTTATTCAAAAACTTGCACTATGGATTTCTTCTCCATATTCTTTATCTGCTCCATATTCTTTATCCTTTAGCTCCCTCTGGTGCCCGACCTTCAAGGTCTCCTTATCGTGAAAAAGCCAAAACAATCAAAAGCAATCACCATTTTTCCACGAGAAAATATCTTCTAATGAATTCAAAGCTATAATTCCAAATCCCTCTGGCCCCTTAATCTGTTATTAACTTTTCAAAATCCATATACTAAGCATCCTTTTGCTGCATAGTCCAGAAAATCATAGATTTTCAAAGCTTTTAAAATCAAATTTATACCATCATTCTCTAAGGAGGAGGAAACTCACCCGATGAAGTGAATAAAACCTTACCAGTCCAGTAAACAAAACACACATGTATATAATCCAAAAAGGTGATTAAGAAGTGAGGTTCGGTCGAGCTTAATGTCTGTAAAAGGCTGCTTTGCAAGTATGAGCTTGATGAAATCCTAACTCCCTGCCTCTCCACTCATAAGCCAGCATCCAGCCGTAATTCTCTCTGCAAATGCTGCCCTGCTAACCAGCAGGATGTCAGTTCACCATGGCACTCACAAGAAGTTGAGTTGGGACACTTTTTGAACTGGGACAGTTCATATTCCAAATTGCCCCCAGCTGCAACTTTTTCTTTCCCATCTATAAAACAAGAACAGATCCAAGAATACAGGGATTGTCCATGTCAACTAGGACAGAATAGACTGCAAGTAAATCATCTGGACTTCTATGGAGTTTCCATGAAATGGAAATACAGTGGTACCTCGCGTTACGAACTTAATCCGTTCCGTGACTCTGATCGCAACTCAATTTGGTCGCACCGCGAGGCAAATTTTCCCATAAGGTTCAATGTAAATACAGTTAATCTGTTCCGCCCTCCGAATTTGGTCGCACCGTGAGGCAAATTTCCCCATAAGGTTCAATGTAAATACGGCTAATCCGCCCTCCGAATTTGGTCGCACCACGAGGCAAATTTCCCCACTTTTTTCTTCAAAGCCTTATTCTTGCCAAGCCTGCTCTGCATTTTCTTTGGAGCCACGCTGACAAGCACACCAAAAACCTTCCAAACGCCACAAAACACACCACAAGCCTCACCGAACCTTGCTCCTTGCTACCGCGATCTTGCCCACAGGAAGCCGCGACCGCGTGGCAGCAGGGCAAATGGCCGCGGGTCCGGTTGTAGCTCGAGGCGGAGGTCGCACGGCGAGGTAAATTTTTGGGGCCGGAGCTGATCGTATCGCGAAAAATTCGTAAGGAGGGGCGTTTGTAACCCGAGGTACCACTGTATAACTGTTCAGTTTGATTCAGGCATCGATCTTGGCAAAGGAGTATCAAGAACTTGAAAACATAACATATATTTTCTTCCATTGCATAATGGAGTGTTCATTTGTGCATGTAGAACTGGTTGCTAGCCCCCCCCCCATGGTGATAAATGCCTTTGCACTAATGGTGACTACACAGAAAAATTCAACTCCAGATCAGAAATTCCAAATCCTCATTATCCACCTATTTTTTTTCCTTTAAGATAAATGAGATGCCAGTGGAGAAATAGTACAGACTAACCCTTCAAGGTTAGTTTAACTAAATAGGTTATTTAAATGCAGATTTTTTTTTAATGTTACAGGCTCCCCCTCCCCCCCCTTTTATTGAACAGACTGACCCTATGACCTTTTCTTCAGTAAGAGTGTCATAACACTTACATTTCTCGATTATTTTCTTCATGTCCTTCTAAATCTAACAAATACAGTTGACTGTGAACATGAATTGATGGCTTCCTTAAGAATCTGTTAAGCTTTGTGTATGATGTAAATTGGTATAAAAGAGATGGAGGGACAGTTTTACATGTAGAATCAAACAAAAAGCAGAATGTCTGAAAGAAAGTAGAATATCAAAAAGCAAAATGGTTTTTGAACAGTGAGAATTAACGGAAAGTGTGTCCCTGCCCATTTTTAATAGATAAATCAGTTCTAAGTGTGGATTCTGTCCTTTAAAATCCAAAGTAACATGAGATATATCTATATTAGCCAACCAGTTTACTAAAACCAGCCAAAAATACCTCTTTCACCTTCCATCATGAGTTCCATTTGAAAAAGATCTGTAAAAGATCTCCCCAAAGGATCACATCCGTGTTTCAGAGCTTTTGCCCCAATAATGATGCTCTTCCATATGACCTGGGGAGAAACTTCTAATTCTCTGGCTGTTTGCTTTGGAAATCTTAGTTCTTGCTACCGAATTGTCTTCTTTAGTCCTCTTTGAATTGCCCTGCATGTTACCTTCAGCATTTTTGGGAGAAAGTTGGTGAAAAATCTGTTCAAATAAATAGTCCTAAGTGTAACAAGGATCATTGTGGCAGGGAACCAGAACAAGAAGGCAACCAAGCAGTTTGATTCAAACTATGTGAATCTAGCAAAATGAATCAGTGTAAGATCAAAGTGGGCGGATCATGCAGCTTGTACGAGAAAGTATTCAACAAGTAACTGTTGCCCTTTAATGACTGTGATGTACTAATATATAGTTCTTCAATTTCTTCATAGGATTTTATATCCAATTCTGTGTAGTGTTCTTTTTACTTTGCCCTACACAGAACATTTGTGGATATGATCTATAAGCAATTCGCATCCTAGTTCCACTGTACCATCCATCATATTTAGGTGCTTGTTAAATTGTGATCTTTGGGGTTGCCTTAAGCTGCTTTTATTTTCATCTCGCATAGCTGTTGTTTAAAAAATTGGCAGCTTTCTGGGATTAAATAAGTGCTTGATGTTTTCCTAGAAGAGCTAAAACCAGGTCATTTTATAGAGTATACAAGATATGGTTTGAAATGAAGGTGCTATGATCAAAAAGGTCCTGCTTTACATCACTTAAAACTCATCCATAGAGAGAGGTTGAAAAGTACAAAAATTATCTCAGTCCAAAAATGTTGCAAATGCAGTCATCCTTTTTTTCTTTCCATCCGAGCCATATTTAATTGGAAGCAAATTCATTGGTTTCCACAAATGTGCTTTGAATCCGTTTTTCTTTCTTTTCCGATTTCATTTTCTCTTTGACCGCCTTGCTCAAATTGTGCTGTTTCCTTCTAAAATGATTCATTGCTTTTTATGAGGTCATTATGGCACAATGTAGCTTCAAATAATATTTCACTCTCTTGAGCTGGGAGTACAACACCATATATGGTGTATGTGTGTCTGACAGGATAGATTATAATTTTATCTTGGCAACATAAAAAGTGCTCTGTTCTTTGATTAATATGATTAATATTCCTGTCCCTAAGTTTCACTGTCTAGGAAGCTTTGGAATACAAGGTACAGTAACTATGAGAAAGAATTATTTCTTAGCTCCTTATGGTCAGCAGGCAATTATCTCAGGGGAGTTTCCCTAAAGCAGGATTGTCCTATTTATGATTTATAGCCCATGAAGTCTCCTTTTTATGCTTCCAGTAGTCAAGCAAATAATAAGGTATCGCTGCAGGCTTCTTGTGAAGGATCCATAGGTGCCTTCAGAATATACCCCATCAGCTGCCTTGTCTGTCCAGCCAGGTTTTTGACTAACCGCTTGTTCTTAGAAGCACCAGACAAGTTGCAGAACCAGAACTGGTGAACTACATAGCTGCCGTGTGTTAATACTTGGACTGTATTTTGTTATAACAGCACACAAGTTGATCAAACCTGAACATTATGATTGGTATGCCTACCAAGTTTTAAAAGCTATCAATAAACCGATCTTCAGAGAAGACTGTGCAAGGTGAATCACCTCTGTCTGGGGTTCAATTGGCAGTCACACGGAATGGGGCCTTTTTTATTAGCCAACCAAATTATGGAAGATATTGCTTTGGGACATTCAGATAACCCCCTTCAGTTTACAGTTTTAGAAGCCAAATGTCAACTTTGTTTTCAGAGATGATTTGATTGGTGGCTTTAACAGTTATTTGCTATGTTGTCATTGAGATTTCCTATTCATATCTGGTGTTTTGATTGATCTTCTGCATTGCTTTGAGGGGAGGAGAAATAGAAAACAAAGTCATAGTCTTTCTTCCAATATCACCAATTTAATTTTCTCATGAGGCATGCAGTCTTCCTGGATATTCCTCTTATATGAATCAGGTTGAAAGGACTATATATTGGTGAAATGAGTCCTGTGTGTGCAAGTGACCATTTTACATAATTGGCTGCCAAATGCAAGCTCTTCCTTACTAATTGTACCCATTTGGCTGGCCAAAAAAATACAATCTGTCATTCTTGGAAACTGTAGCTCACCTTTGGCAATGTGTGCTGCATTTGGAAATGATATATATTTCATACTTGGAGCAATGAAGATCATGACAGCAGCAGCAACAAGCAATTTATGATATCTAAATGTGAAAATAATATGTGTTTTCTGAGGATGTGGAGAAAAGTATATTGTGAAGAGACCAGCTCCAAAACATTTTTGGCAGGAGCTATGTCAGAACATCTGAAAAGAGTGGCTTTGTTTGACTTGCTTGTGGTTACATAATGGCCTTGTGCTGACATGCTTAATGCAAAGTGAATGCACCTATGGTTGCATCCATCAGAATGTTGTTGGCCATTGAGTGATTGATTGGTTGGTAAACCCTGAGCTTTTTGTTGTGACCATTTCAAGCCAGCACTGCACTTCAACACATCTAGTCTCCCATAACAAAAAAATATATATTGTGCTACATCAAAACCTAGCAGATTTATGGTAACACAGCAGAATGGATTCTCCCCTGCATGGAAGTGTCAAACTGTTCTCCGTCTGTATTATAGTATCTGGCTTCTCTAGAACTGGGTAGAAATGGGCTTTCGAAATTCTCCATCCTGTCTGTGGGCAGAGAAAAACCACTGTATCTCTTCAGAGGATGGAGAAATTTCCCAACATTTTTTCGAGGGCAGGGTTCAGTATTAGTACAGTGTCACACTTTTTCTCAATGGCCTGATTTGCTCGTTTCTCACTATGGAAGAGGGAATGGCATCAGCAATCCTGTGAGAACTTAATGAAGTTTCATGAGAGACTACAGGAAGACAAAAAGAATCTCAAACACAGCAGGAATGTCCATAGCAATTTTTCTAAGATACACAGAAAGGGTGAGGCTGGTTCTCCTGTGAAAAAAAAATGTCACAGGCATCATTTTATGGATCATGTGTTCATAGATAGATAGATAGATAGATAGATAGATAGATGATAGATAGATAGATAGATAGATAGATAGATAGATAGATAGATAGATAGATAATAGGTTCTGCAGCCTGAAAAAGTTTGCAAACCCCTGTCCTAAACCTAGCATCCTTCAGAAGACTCTCAGAAATAAAAGGATCTTCTGATACCTTTTGGTAGGGATTTATCAATGTTGGAGTTGCAATACCATCACATATAGGTAGAGAGGAAGTTGGTAGGGGTGCTGTGTTTTTATTGCTCTTTTTAATACTTAGGTTAACAGTTTGGTTTTATGTGAAGACCTGTTTTGTTTTTATTGTACTGTTCTCTGCTGTGGATGTTTTGGGGAAAAGAGATACTGTGCAACACCTGTAAAAAAAAAAAAAAAGCAAAAATTCAGTCCAGTGTTAAAATGAAATGGAAAGTTCATGCGGAAATTTTAGGTAAGAATTTTTGAATATGAGTAGGATGGTGTGATCTGCTAATTCTCTGGTATGGTACTTTCCAAGGACTATGTCACGGATTATCATTTCTGAGACAACATTTTCTAGGTGTGACTTCCTGGGGATGATTCTAAAGATACTCCCTGGAGGAAAATATTGCTGACCCATAGATACCCATGGGTGAGATATTTTTTCTCTTTATCACCTCTAAAACCATTTTTAGCCTTTTCTCCCATGAAGCCTGATCACCAGTTCACTGAAAATGTACTAAACATTAGCTCTGCTCTCACATTATGCTTCTTTTTTAGCTCTATAGGGTGATAAACCAAAAGCTAAGCACAAAAAGAGTTTTGTGTGTTTGAGGATATAACAAAGCATTACTAATTTTATCCATGTTGGCTTAAACTAGTGGAAATATGACCATTTTTGGAGAGAAAAGGAGTGAGAGAAAAATTAAAAAGTAAAAAATTATTATGTCAGATAGGAAATGATTAACTGGCTCCTAATTCTGGATTAAATATGGACTTAGGTTATATGAGGTATCTGGAAAGATGAAAATTCACTAACATAATAGATTAAAATGTTAAAATAGATTCCTCAAAAAAGCTTTTATAAACAAAGGGAAGTTTCATAACCTCTAGGGCAGTATTGTCCAAACTTGGCCACTTTAAGATGAGTGGACTTCAACTCATCTTAAAGTGGCCAAGTTTGGACAACACTGTTCTAGGGCAACCTTTGGTGGGGCTGGCAATGATGCAAAGGAGCCTGGGGTCCTTTGTGTTTGGGATAGACAGATGTGTGGTTTTATTTTGTTTCTTAGATTATGTAAAGCCTATTTAGATTTAACCTAAAGTATTTCCCCTCCTGAAGTGGTAAAGAACCAACCGTTGGTACCACAGAGTTTCTGGGGTCTGCAAAGAAAGGGTTTAAGGGGCTGTTTGCAGCCCTGGGAAGGCAACGTTCCCCCCCTCCCCAATTTTAAAATGACAATAAAATGTTATCCTACTTTCCAGTACTCACTGACCACTCTGGAATGAACTCTAGCAACTTTCAAGAATGCATGCCTGGGCCTTTTTCACACTAACCCTATTTTTACTCCCAAAACCTTTGCAAACCATTTAAAAGTGGCCAACAGTTCTCTTTATTGCCCCCAGTCTCAAAAAGCAGACAAGGTCATGTGAGCCCATCAGTGTTCCTCCTGCTAAAAGCACAAAAACAATACTGTACAGAATCAGCCCCTTCTTCCTTGTTCTTCATTCAGCCTTTGAGCATTGATTTGGTAATTTGTAAGAAATCTTAGCAGTTGCCATGATGGGAAAGGTTGAAAGGTGCAGAGGAAATAGCCCTCTGCTTAGTTTAAAATATCAGTGAAATGCTAGCATGAAATGCTGTGGGAGGAAATTGGAAAAACAGATGAGCCAAGAGTTTGCACCAGTAACACACACACACACACACACCCCTAGCTCCACCAAATCCATTTTGAAAGCAGAACCAAATTCTGAATCAGATATGCCAGACAGATGGTGCTATTGAATTGCACATTGGAAAGCTAGTTTGGAGTACCTTGAGTACTGGAAACTTCGTGGATATCCCTTGGGGCCTCTCGTCTTTATTCTCTATGATGCTAGCAATTGATGGTCAAGAAAACTATGCGTTTGTTGCAAAACAGAACACTGTTTGGATGAATACAGGATTCATCGCAAGTAATATTTGCAAGGTTTTTTTAACTAGATGGGTGGTGACAAATTTGACATATAAATAAATAAATAATAAAAAATAATATGAGATATTTGCTTTACACTTAGGTATCTAAGGAAAAGTCTGCAAAGATTGTATCTTAAGGACCTATGCATCTAGATATTGGCACTTAGATATTGGAATTTTTTTATATCCCTGGCATTTGGATATAAATGGGAAAGTAAATGTTACATTCTGAATCTCTGAAGTATGTTAGATACATACAAACACTGACTATTTATATGTGGATATAAATGTTTACGTGTGGATATAAACACTTCTCCCTGATCCATTTCAGGAAGAAGTGTTACCAGCTATTCAAGAGATCATGGTCTGCTGTTGTCTTATAAAAGGGATATCCAAAAGCCAGACTCCAAGTTAGAGCTGCATAAACAGAATGATGTGGTTGAAGTACTAAAACAGATAATTTGTTAAATAGGCACAGGAGTAATGTGGGGGAAAAAATAATACTAATGGATTTAGAGGGGCGAGGAAAGGAAGATGAAAGAAATTTTCAAAGAAATTTTACTTTGCAAGGCATTTCAAAAGCACAGTCTCTTTTAGCAGAATTAATGAGAAATGGTAGGAGAAAATTGCAGGGTAATTTTTGGGGTGTCCCTGCTGTGTTGCAAAGCATGCTTGTCCATTTTCAGCAGAGACACGGTAATCCTCACCCACATCCCAAAGAAAACTATCCATTTACGTCTGCACTTCCCCCAATGCTATATGTATGTTCCTAAGAAGAACATAAACTTACATGGGAGAGTTTTAATGGGAACAGATTAGGAAACAATTGAGATTATGGCTATGTCTGTGTCCTGCCCAGAGCTTTAGAAATCACACATACACACCCCTGCCATGATAAGGCAACACAGCAGGACTTGGGAGGCTCCAATTATTACTAAGCTACAATTCCCAACATTCCTCACTGCCATCTGCAACAAGGTCTCTGGTTATTTTATTATTTTCTACCCATGTGGTTTTCTTGGTTAAAATACAGAAGTGCTTTCTCTCACACAGTATGAATTTATGCTTTTGCCACTGTCACTCAAGTGACGATCTTCCTCCAGCATCTTCCTATATCACTGCTACCCAGTATAGCTGCCTGCTTGCTAAGCTACAATTCCCAACATTCCTCACTATTTGCCATCTCAGCTAAAGCTCCTGGTAGTTGTATTTCAACAAGATTACATCTTGAAAGCAGAGTTCCATAGACGTTCTCAGAAGTCACCAGTGACAATGATCAGCCACCCAACTACCTCGGTTCACAAACTTAATTCGTTCCACGATTCTGGTCACGAACCGAATTGGTCGTGAACCAAATCAAATTTCCCCATAAGGTTCAATGTAAATAAGGTTAATCCGTTCTGACCCCTATGAATGTGGTCGCCAACCGATTTTGGTCGCCAGCCGAATCAAATTTTCCCATAAGGTTCAATGTAAATACGGTTAATCTGTTCTGAACCATATGTATTTTTTTTTAAACCACAAAAATATGAAACAAAGTACAGTACAGTACAGTATGAAGAGAGAGAACACTAACCTTTCTTGAGGCAACTTCTGGCGTGGAGGACAGGAAGGTGGGTGGGGAGGTGGTTATTGTTTGGAGGGAGAGTCCCCCTCACCTACAGGAAGCCACAACCACATGTCAGAGCAGGGAAGATGGCCGCGGGTCGTGTTCGTCACCTGATGCGGAGTTCGTGAACGGAAGCAAAATTTTGCGAACGGTGCTGTTCGTGAACCGAATTGTTCGTGAACAGAAGCATTCATGAACCGAGGTACCACTGTATCTCATCCAAAAAGTCACAATGCATGGTGCTTCCCTGTAGTGGGGAAAGTAAAGGTAGCAAATAAAATGGAGGCTGCATCCTTTTTTCTCCCTGTCTTTTGGACATGACCAGGGTCAAACCCAGCTCCAATACTTGCCTCACCCAAATTGACCCCCTGGGCCCCCAGACCAAGCACCCTGCAATGCCATCTAACCAAAGAATAGAAGCTTCCTCACCAGCTCACAGCTCAGCCCAAGGGTGGCCCTAACGAGGAAATTGCAACAGGGTGAGACACTCAACATTCCATCCTCAATCAGGGACACGCCCCTGATTATCTCAACGTTCCACCTCCTTCCCAATGGGCTCCCCCAGCTGTGCTGCCCTCCTGAAAGGGTCACTTTGCCTAACAACAGGAATATCCCCAGGTACATGGACAAGAACCTACCTAGCTTCCCTAAAAGTGGCCAGCAAATCAGATCCCTAGGAATTCCTGCCTTTTAGCCCTCAACGTCTGTAAAAATCGTTGCTTTCCCATTATTCGGCATCCCTTTTTCTTGTAAAGTAGACACCCAACCATCGTTGCAATCAACATGGTTCCTTCTCCTCAATGCTGTGCGCTGCACTTCTGAATTTCCACAACACTCCCAACTTATTTGCCACAAGGATATGCATAGATACTTTTAATATGGACTGAAGACATTCATGGCAGGCAAATTATACTATTCTTGATTAGTTCCAGAACCTTGCCCACAAAAATAAAACCTCCATAGTCAAAAGCAGAATATCTGTGGCAGGTATAGCACAAAGAGAATAGGCAGTTGGATTCCTTGCCTAGCCTCCACAGGGATCTGGCTGGCTGTTGTCCAAGGAAATGGGCAAGGATCTTTACAAAGCAATTCTTCATGTGCTAGAAGTTGAGGAATAATGGCCCACTCAGTCACAATTTGTTATCGCCACTTACAAAATATTCACAGGTGCTCCTCTGGCAAAGGGATTGTGAAATTGTCTCTGCGTGTTGACTTAATGCAGCAGTTCCTTAAATGAAGGAACTGCTACTCATAATGAGAAATAAAGATATTCAATGCTTAAAGGATTCGTAAAGCTCAAATAGTATCCACAGTGCAAAGCTTCCCTTTGTATTCTGAATAACATAGCTGACTTATTGTATCATAATCCCTTGGGTTATTGATCTTTGAGGTTACAAAGCTTTGTGTAAATGATTGGAAGGAAGGGGCCCCACTCTGCTGTTGTTCAGAAAAGCGGTGAAGACCTGGCTCTTCACCCAGGCTCTTGGCGAGGCAGAGTGAGACCCCACTTCATAACACTTGCCATTTTTTATCTTTTATTGATTTTATTGTAATTTCTTTGTTTGTTTGTTATGAGCCACCAAGAGTTGTTGAGAGTCGGGCAGCATACAAATTGAATATATTATTATTGGTCGCACAGTCAGCCAGATGTTTAGGCTGCATTTGGCATTTTTGTCCATCTATCAAGTCCTTCCCAAGGACCTGGGATAGGCAGATTTTGTTGTTTGATGGTGTTCAAGGTATTTTTGCAGGAAGTAAGCTGTTCCAAGCAAAACTGCCTTTTGCAATTGACTGATGGTGATTTTATCAGTGCCAGTGGTGTTCAAGTGGTGCTCCAGTTGTTTCGGAATTGCACCCAAGGCACCTATTACTATTGGATCTATCCTTGCTTTCTTTTGCCATAGTCATTCTACTTCTATTTGCAGGTCTTTATATTTAGTGATTTTCTCCAAATTTTGTGTATTATTATTATTATGGTTGGTCGCACAGTCAGCCAGATGTCTCAGGGGTGTGGGGCAGGTTGTAACATCACAGTGTTGATGGGTAGGGGGAGAGATGGTGAGAGACGGGGTGGGCTGTTCTCGGGGAACATGCTACAGGTATGTGGTTCCAGTGGTGTGTTCCAACCCCCTGATCTCAACTTGAGGCCGTGGTTGGCAGACCTTCAAGGTCCTGGGCTTTCGACTGTTGCTGCTAAACACCAAGTCAGTCTGTAACAAGGCTGTCCTCATCTGTGACCTGATCATGGATGAGAGGGCTGACCTGGTGTGTATCACTGAAACCTGGCTTGGTCTCAGAGCAGGGAGATGTGCCCAGCTGGGTTTTGGGTGTGGCATCAGCTGAGACCCCAGGGTAGGGATGGGGGTGGGGGTTGTCATCTGAGATACTTAGGAGATTCCCAGGGGCACTGCCCCACAGTTTACTGGGTGTGAGACCCTGTTTGTTAGGTTGGGCTCTAGGGTTCAGCTGGGGGACTGTGGCTGCTATACCAGCCTCCCTGCTGCATAGCAAACTCCCTGCCCAAGCTCTTGACTCCGTGGCTTGGCTGGCAGTAGAGTTCCCCAGGCTTATGGTGCTAAGAGACTTCAACTTGCCTTCTCTAAGAGCAGAGTCAGAGTAGCTCAGGAGTTCATGGCTACCATGTCCCAAGTCATCTAGGGCCTGATGCGTAACAGTGATCATATGCTTTACTGTTGGAGCAGTCACAAGGTGATCTGGGTTTGGGAGAGGTTTAGTTTCCCCCCTGTCATTCTCCCCTCTCATTACCCTACAATTCTCTGGTGCCACCCCTCACCGCAGGGAGGCTGGACCTATTAGATTGGTTCACCCCAGGCGACTAATGGACCCCATTGGGTTTCAGAAGGAGCTTGGGGTTGTTCTGGAGGGTCTGCTATATGGTCCGACCAAAGCCCTGGTGGCCATCTGGAGAGAACGGCAGAGGCTTTGGATCAGATTGTACCTGAGCAACCTCCCCTCCCCCAGGGATCCCAGAACTCCCCCTGGTATTCAGAGGAGCTAAGGGAAATGAAGCGGGAGAAGAGATGCTTAGAGCACCACTGGAGTGTGTTTTTATTGTTTTCTTGTAAGCCGCCTACAGTCACGTAAAGGTGAGATGGGCAGCTACATAAATCGAGTCAATAAATAAATTAATATTCAAGCCGTAAGAGGCAGCATGCCACTGAATTCCAGGAGGTTGATGACAACAAACTATCGTGATGCAATGGCATCAGAACCTACTTACTATTATTTCTTATTTTGCCTTAAAGCCTTCTTTCTACTCATAGAGCTCTCAAGATAGTTAACAAAGTAAAGACATCTCTGAAAGCATCAACGTCTTCAAGAGGGTTGACCAACCTAACCAAAAAGCCTAGGGTTTTCTATTTACATTAAGGTAAAATAAGGGTTAGGGTAATTTTAGTGTGACAATATGGTTTAGAGTGAGGTTTTGTGCTTAGTGATAGGTTGGAATTATACTGTATCTCTATGCAATACCTGGGATTCAAAATTCCTATTAGCTCTAGGGTGAACTTAAGGTATGTTTTAGGCTTTCTTAAGATCTTGGGGCAATTTTCGTGTGATAATTTGGCTGAAGGTGTGCATTTTTGCTTAGTGAAAGTCTGAGAATTATCTTGCATTGAAGTTCTGTTCCCATCAGTTTTGTCATTTTTATCATCTTTATTTTTTATTTTTGTTTTTTGTTGTTCTGTTGTTTTTAATGTTTTAACAGTCTGTAAACTATCCAGAGTCACTGGGAGTCAGGAGGCATATGGATTTATGATGATGATTTTTTTTACTTGAAATATTTAGGTTTCAATATTCCTATTAGTAGTAGCATTAAATTGGGGTTAGGGTTCAGCTTTCTTGAAATCTTAGTGTAATTTTAATGTGATTTAATTTTGTTTAGGATAATGTTTTATGCTTAGTGCCAATCTTAGAATCTACAGCATAGTTTCTGTTTATATTTAGGGTTAAAAATCCCTATTAACATTAGGAGTAAACTTACAATTACGCTTAGGTTTCCTGCATAACCCTTTGATTTTGATTGACGTTTTGTGTTTAGTAATACAGGTGAAACTCGAAAAATTAGAATATCGTGCAAATGTTCATTTATGTCAGTATGGCAACTCAAAAGGTGAAACCAATATATGAGATAGACGCATTACATGCAAAGCGAGATATGTCAAGCCTTACTTTGGTATAATTGTGATGATTATGGCGTACAGCTTAGGAAAACCCCAAATTCACAATCTCAGAAAATTAGAATAATGTGAAAAGGTTCAATATTCTAGGCTCAAAGTGTCCCACTCTAATCAGCTAATGAATCCATAACACCTGCAAAGGGTTCCTGAGCTTTTCAATGGTCTCTCAGGCTGGTTCAGTAGGAATCACAAGCATGGGAAAGACTGCTGACCTGACAGTTGTGCAGAAAACCATCACTGACACCCTCCATAAGGAGGGAAAGCCCCAAAAGGTAATTGCAAAAGACGTTGGATGTTCCCAAAGTGCTGTATCAAAGCACATCAATAGAAGGTTATGTGGAAGGGAAAAGTGTGGTAGAAAAAGGTGCACAAGCAGCAGGGATGACCGCAGCCTGGAGAGGATTGTCAGGAAAAGGCCATTCAAAAGTGTTGGGGACTTTCACAAGGAGTGGACTGAGGCTGGAGTTAGTGCATCAAGAGCCACCACACACAGACGGATCCTGGACATGGGCTTCAAATGTCGTATTCCTCTTGTCAAGCCGCTCCCGAACAACAAACAACGTCAGAAGCGTCTTACCTGGGCTACAGAAAAAAAGAACTGGTCTGTTGCCCAGTGCTCCAAAGTCCTCTTTTCTGATGAGAGCAACTTTTGCATCTCATTTGGGAACCAAGGACCCAGAGTCTGGAGGAAGAATGGAGAGGCACACAATGCACGATGCTTGAAGTCCAGTGTGAAGTTTCCACAGTCTGTGTTAATTTGGGGAGCCATGTCATCTGCTGATGTTGGTCCACTGTGCTTCATTAAGTCCAGGGTCAATGCAGCCGTCTACCAGGAGATTTTGGAGCACTTCATGCTTCCTTCCGCAGATGAGCTTTATGGGGATGCTGACTTCATTTTCCAGCAGGACTTGGCACCTGCCCACACTGCCAAAAGTACCATGGGTACTGGTTCAATGACCATGGGATTACTGTGCTTGATTGGCCAGCAAACTCACCTGACCTGAACCCCATAGAGAATCTATGGGGCATTGCCAAGAGAAAGATGAGGGACATGAGACCGAACAATGCAGCGGAGCTGAAGGCCGCTATTGAAGCATCCTGGTCTTCCATAACACCTCAGCAGTGCCACAGGCTGATGCATCCATGCCACGCCGCATTGCGGCAGTCATTGCTGCAAAAGGGGCCCAAACCAAGTACTGAGTACATATGCATGCTTATACTTTGCAGAGGTCCGATATTGTTCTATTTCCAATCCTTGTGTTATTGATGTCATGTAATATTCTAATTTTCTGAGATTGTGAATTTGGGGTTTTCATAAGCTGTACGCCATAATCATCACAATTATACCAAAGTAAGGCTTGACATATCTCGCTTTGCATGTAATGCGTCTATCTCATATATTGGTTTCACCTTTTGAGTTGCCATACTGACATAAATGAACATTTGCACGATATTCTAATTTTTCGAGTTTCACCTGTAGCTTTAGAATTATAATGCAGGTTCTCTTTATGTGAGATGCTTAGGTTGAGAAGAATCTAAGAAATGTAAGGAATTCATAGAATGAACTTAGGGTTAGGGTTAGGCTTCTTTGAGAATTAGGGTAATTTTAGTTACAGGCTTTGCTTTAGGGGGGTGTATGGGGTGACCAGGGAGGGATAGCACCTCTGGTGGAGGGGCTGGCTGTGTCCTTTTTGTGGCTGCTCATTCACCTTTGGTCCCCACCTGGTGCTCAGCTCTTACCTGTGCCTCCAAGTAGCTGTACCACAAATGGCCACACCCTGGTAAACTGTCTTGGCAGATGGGCCAAACCAGGTAAGGGTAGCTGACAGGTCTTCAACCCTCAACGAGGTAGGGGATTTGTCTATCCCAGCATGTGAAGTCTGACCCCAGCAGATTGGGCAGAGGAGACTGATCAATGGTCCAACAGTCAAGAAGGCAGGCCCAGCAGGCATTGTGGAGCGCTAAGAGCGACAAGACACTTAGACATCCTGGTCACCCATTGCAGCAGGAGAGGTCTCCAGCCATAATAGTTCTCCATGCCACTGGATTCAGGTCTCTTATGCTGAGAGAGTGGGACTGCCCATGTGCAACAGTTGTTCCACTTAAAACTATCACACACAGGTTTCTGTTGTTCAATTCATCTTCATCTACAATTAATCTGCAATTCATCTCAGTCCAAACCTAATTTGTTGAGCCGTGTGGCAATGGGGGAATGGCAAAACAACAGGTGGAGATGACCACTGGCAGTTGAAATCACAAATCTGCAGATGGGCGACCCTTGGATTAGTGGTCGTTTGTCTCAGTACTTGGGGCAGCAGAGATGTCCAGCGGCATCCATGGTGACTGGCAGCCAATGTTTGGATAGCACTGCCCACCCTCGCATGAGGGAGGGGGTTAGAAAAGGTACCCTAAACATTGCCTGCCCCACAACATCTGGTTAGCTAACTGCGGCTGGCAGATCATCTCCTTTGTGGTCGAGTATCAAGAAAAACAAATCAAAGAAAATGTATCTTTGGAGCCCGGAATGTCCACACCTTGCTGGGTAGAGGCAAGGTGTCAAGACCTGAAAGACAAACAGCACTCATAGCAGCTGAACTTCATCATTATAGCATTGACATTGCTGCACTCAGTGAGACCAGGCTGGCAGACGAGGGTTCATTACAGGAAGCAGCAAGTGGATATACGTTCTTTTGGAAAGGGAAACCACAGACTGACAACAAGACTCATGGAGTAGATTTTGCAGTCAAACCTGCTCTACTGAAGAACATCTCTACTCTCCCCATTGGAATAGATGAACATATTATGAAGTTCTGCTTTCCTCTCAGCAAATCCCAGTATATCATCATTGTCAGCTCCTATGCACCAACTTGCAGACAAACACACGGAAGGTTTCTACGAGGACCTGAACCAGATTATTCAAACAACCTCTCCCAACAATGAACTCTTCATTCTGGGCGACTTCAGTGCTAGGGTGGTGACAGACAGAACTGTCTGGGAACAGAAAGAACTGGGACCAGGTTCTTGGGAGACATGTGGTGGGAAAACTAAACAGTAATGATCTGCTGCTTCTGAGCAAGTGTGCTGAGCATAACCTGTACAAGTACAAAGCAACCTGGATGTATCCCAGGTCTAAACACTGTCATAATATGTCAGCATGTCCTTAAAGATGTCACCATCACACAAGCCATGCAAGGTGCTGAGTGCTGGACACATCACAGGCTGGTCCAGTTGGTCCTGAACCCACATAGCCCCTTTACATCATAAGCAATCAAGGACTGTCAGAAAGTCATTCAGCATCAGCAGATCGCAAGACTCAGGCCAAGTCCAACATTTCCAAGATGTACTTAATTAAAAACTCTCCAGCAATTTACCGCTTGTAGGAACCTGTTCTGAAAAGTGGATGCAGTTTAAAGATGTCATCACGCAGGCTGCAACTTCTGTACTCAGACTGAAAACCCAGGCACATCAAGACTGGTTTGATGAAAACCACAACACCATTTCAGCAGCCCTACAGGCCAAGAAATGCACGCTGGCAGAATGATCCATCATCTGTCTCAGTTTATGCACCTGCAGTCCAAAGTACTGGCGGAACTGTGAGAAATGCAGGACAGGTGGTGGCGAAGAAAGGCTGAGCAGGTGCCACCAGAGAGTTCTTCAGCACCATAAAGTCAGTTTATGGTCCTTCTAAATCAGGATGCTCCCCCTTGCTGTCATCTGATGGGTCAAGCCTGATCAAAGACAAGGAAGGACTGAAAAAACACTGGGCTGAACACTTTTCCAACCTACTCAATAGACCGTCCACAGTTGATCCTGATGTCTTACAGCAGATTCTTCAGCTGCCAGTCTTGGATGCTCTGGACCTGCCTCCCTCTACTGATGAGATCAAGAAAGCAATCTTGTAGATGAACTCAAATAAAGCAACAGGGCAGGATGGCATTCCTGCTGAGATCTACAAAGCACTAGACCCAAATGCCTTACAGGCACTCCAAGACATCTTGGAAGACATTTGGTCCACAGAGGAGATGCCTGATAATTTCCGCAATGCCCTTATCATGACTCTTTATAAAAATAAAAGAAGCAAATCAGACTGCAGAACTACAGGGATATCTCACTGCTGTCCATCGCTGGCAAGGTCTTTGCCCACATTCTCCTGAACAAACTTGTCACTGTCTCAGAAAGGAACCTCCCAGAGGCACAGAGTGGCTTTCGCCAGAATGGAGTACAGCAGACATGATATTTTCCATGAGACAAGTCCAGGAGACGTGCATCAAGCAGAACAAGCCTCTTTACTCTGTCTTCATTTACTTGCCAGGGGCTTTTGACACTGTAAACAGGGAGGCTCTCTGGATCATCCTGAGACGTTATGGATGCCTGAGAAAATTCATGAAGCTGATTCAGTTGCTCTATGACAGAATGACAGGACAGGTCCTTTACAACAGTGATACATCAGCTGCATTTGCCATTTTCAATGGGATAAAGCAGGGTTGTGTGCTAGCCCCAGTCCTGTTCAATCTGTTCGTCACTTGCATGTTGTCACATGGTGTCCAGGGTCTAAAGGAGAGAGTCTACATCAAGTACCAATTGGACAGCTCTCTCTTTGATCTTCTCCGCTTGAATGCATGGATGAAATGCCTCCATACAGTCATTCAAGAAACTCTCTTTGCTGATGACTGTGCCCTCCTGGTGCACAAAGATAGTGATCTACAGTTGATGCTGAACAAATTCTCAGATGCTGCTGTGCACTTTTGCCTATCAGCCTGAACAAGACTAAAATACTTTACCAGCGCATGCCAAATACTAACCCCGCAGAACCAAAAATCACTGTTGATGACACCCAGCTGACAAATGTAAGCAGCTTCAAATACTTGGGAAGCATCATCTCAAGCGATGGGTCTTTGGACAAAGAAATTGACTCCAGGATCAGCAAGGCCAGCCAGGCTCTGGGGCAGCTGCATACTAGAGTATGCAATGAACACAACATCTGTATCTCCACAAAACTGAAAGTCTATAGAGCTGTAGTTATCCCTTTTCTCCTATATGGATGTGAGTCCTGGACTCTGTACCAAAGGTACATCAAACAGTTGGATAAATTTCACCTGCACACTCTCCACTCCATCCTTGGCATTCATTGGCAAGACTGTGTCTCCAACCTGGAGGTCTTAGATCATGCGAGTCCACCAGCATCGAGTCCCTGATTATCAGAGTCCATATGCAGTGGGTGGGGCACATCATCAGAATGGATGACTACCATATGCCTCGCCAGTTGCTTTATAGTGTACTGGAGTCTGGGAAGAGACCTCGAGGTCATCCACACAAGCACTACAAAGACGCTGTGAAAGAAACCCTATGCCACTGTGACATCCAGCCAAGGGAACTAGAAGCTGCGGCTGCTGACAGAACCTGCTGGCAAGCCCTGTGGTATGAAGCCTCCACTGGCTTTGAAGACAGGCGCCGCCAAAAACTGACAGAAAACCATGAGCGGTGTCACAGAAGAACACCCACCGTTACAGCAACAATGGACTTCCAGTGCCCCCATTGTGCTAGACTCTGAGCTTCCAGACTGGGACTGCAGAGCCACCTCTGCTTTCACAGATGAACCGCACAACAGCGTGTCTTCTTCAAACCTGAAGGCCTACCACGGTAATTGCTTTAAGGTAAGTTTTATGCTTAATGGCTTGATCCTACATTTTGCACCAAACAAAACTTTTTCAGAGCTTGAAATTCAGTGAGCTCTGTAGCATATGAAATCTCAGCCTGATTCCTTATTTACAAAGCAAAGTATATGCTTTGTAAATATAAGAATTCAAAACTTCAGCTTTTTTTTAAAGGAAGCTTAATTCTGTATCTGTTAATGCATTTGAAGGGTTTTTATCTCATGCTTTCAAATGGATGGATGGATGGATGGAGATAATAGAATAAGATATGCCAACTTTATGTATAGCACGATGATATTTTTAAATTCTTGTATTTTTCTATGTAGGGACAGGTCAAGTTTTTTTGCATCAGTGATATCCCCCTTAACATCCCTAATAACACACAATAGCTTACTTATTCAGGAAACATTCAGTCCTGAAAATGAACTGTCCCCCCACCCCTCCCTTTTTTTCCCCCAGAAATAGGTAATCACCACATTTACAGTTTTTATCTCTGCAAACTGTGTGACTATGGATAGGATGAGATTAATAAAAAGTGTCACAGATGTATGGAGCCTGACAAGAGATGCCTTCTGAAAGAATCTTCTCCTTGAAGGAGTATATAGTCAATAATAAATCAAAATGCTAGAAGGATACATGAAGCACCTGCATTTTCATTTTATGGGAAATCAGAGCTTTTTATTTAAATGGAGTCGCTGATTTAAAGGCAGCATGTAAAACCTTAAATGACAGTTAAGGCAACCTATCCTCAGGGGAAATTTGGATGCACTGAGGTACATTATCAGTTTTAGTACTGGGATTTTTTTTCACTTAAAGCTGTTCCAATTTAAGGGTTCTTTGAAGACTGGAATTAAGCGTTACATTCAGTTATACATTATAGAAAGATACTGGTTTAATATGAGTCAAACCCTAATGGTTAGCAAAGATAAGCATTCTCATAATTCATTCATGAATTTAGGCAAGCTATGAAAATTAAAGTAGTATTATTTCACTAATAAACCTTGCAAATCAGGTAGATTTTATTATTAAATTGGATTAAGAAGGACAGAATTGGCATTGAATCTCAAGTTCCACATGACTCTATGAAGGAAAAGCTGGGAAAAGTCCGTGTTTTTTGCTTTGCTTTGTTTTTGTTTTTCTTTTCTGATTTGATATTGAAGCCCAAAGCCCTACACCAAAAACATCTCAATCACTGAAGCAGAAAATCTTAATAACCAGCACTTCCATGCATTACATGAAAGCTATACCTAACTGTCAGAGGCAAGGTTTTGGAGGCATATTTTCTTGGAAGGCTTTCTCTAGCTGCAGTAGCTAAAAACAGGTAGAACCCTGCACATGTTCCAATAAAATAAAGCTTAGAGGTCCCCAGATCTTCTCTCCTCAGGGCCAACTTCAGATGGCAAAAAATTATAGAAGCCAGTTATTCATAGTACAGCATTGTGTGCGGACAGAGCACAGAACCCTATTCTGATTTTATCGGGGAACATTTATTTTAACGAAAGAAATCATTCAATTCTATTATTATTAGTAATCAGCTTCCAGTAGCTAATTTATTCATAAGCCTTCAAGCCATTTGCGTATAATTCTTCTCTTATAGAATGGAAGCAAGCATGGTGGACTGTCGATGTTCTGAGGCCCCGTGGTGGCTCCTGAGCCACGGTCTGAGAAATGCTGTTTTGTTTTTAGCTCAGTAAAAACAGAAAAGTGCTTCTTATTCCATAGGGGCATTTTAGTCGCACATGGGGCTTACCTCTTAAATATTCAGGCAAACTTCTGCCCAGGCCTTTGGCCTGCCACCATTAATATGAAGTCCTCTGCTTCTTTCCCAAAAGAATGTTGGCCCGCAGTTCTGATCTGATAGAGCCCCAAGACTTTTTAATGCAGAAACATTTCTGCATTAATGGCTGGCTGGGCAATTCTCGGAGTTGAAGTCCACCCATCTTAAAGTTGCTGAGGTTGAGGAACCCTGCCTTAAAAGAAGAACATTTGAAAATGAACAAGCATGTCTTCTGTAGAACTGATCCAATGTATGTAGTCAACCAGTAACTGCAGTCCACTCTACCAATGTTTATTTGGTTCCTAAGCTGTCTTCAGGAGTAAAATAGTAAATATAGTGGCAAAGATTTAAAGTGGACCACTTGAACCACTTCTTATTTATGTGTTGCATTTTTGCCTGGAATTATACTCACAATTCCCAAGTGTCATAGCCAAATGTCATGTGGTTAGTAATTATAGGAACTGATGCCCAAAGTCTCTGGAGGGAATACAACTTGGGAGGTTACAGAGAGAAATTGGGACAATCCCTCAATAGCCATTGAGGACAGCCCTCTCGGTGGCAGCCATGGCTGGTCTTCTACCAGCTGTCTCAGTCACTGCTGAGAAACCACTTTAAGTCATCTTCATTCTAGAGGCTGGTGTTTTCTTGGATTTAGAACAGCAAAATGGAACAAGCATCTTTGAGGGAAACATGGCACATTATCTTGCCAGAGAAAAAAGGTGAGGGATCTAACATCCTGCCCTACAAAGGGATGGATTTGGAAAATTCCCATTGGAGTTGGTAGTAAGAAGTTTCCAGGTGACTACCAGACGCAACCAGTTCTGACAGCTGGTGCAGCAAACCAAAGACAGTCTTCAACACAGGTTGGGCATTTTCACATGCACACACACACACACACACACACCCATGTCTTCTCTTATTCCAAAATGGAAAAACACAAGCTCCGATTTTGCTGGCAGCTCAACAGAATTCAAAAACTGTAATTTGGTCCCATAGCAAGTAAGAGGAGAAAAACCGTTCCAGCATAGCATACAGTGGCTTCCTTCAGAACCTGTCTGTATTAATTATAAAAGTCACTTTTTTCTGTCATCCAGTTCTTGCATCCTCTTTTGTCCCTTTGAACAAAATCTTCCATTTTTCCTTCAGCCTTCACTCAAGAATGACATTCTGGGTCTAATCCTCTCATAGGTCACACTGTAAGTCTCCAATCGATCCAACTTCTTGTTTATCTTCCATTTATCCCTCAGATCTTTGCCAGGTAGTGATGAATTAAGACAGCAGGAAGGAAAAACAGCCTTAGAAAACTTTGGAGACTTGTGCTCCCTCCCTTTCCCAGCAATTTTTTAAACCTCTTTTTTAATGGGGATTCAGAAGGAACTGCAGGAACTAGCCTGTTACATGCAGGATTAACACATTGAGTCCCATTCAAATGCAAAACTCAAAGGAAAGGAAAAGATAATTGCAAAAATCTGTCACATCTCATTTGCACTAAGAGGAAACATAACTGACAAGCCAGCCAATTAAAAATTAGGTTTTATTTAGTTGACCCTGACAGAGCTTTCTGCCTAACACAAGAGCGAGGGATGAACATCTCTGCATAATGGCACAATGTATACATATATACATATCCATAATGCTCTTCTCTTTCAAGCTCAGCAGGATCATGCAAAGTGCAGAAAAAGAGTGAGAACTAGTGAGCCAATGAAAATGAAGGCATGAAATAAGAGAAAATGAAAGGAAAGATTAATATCTTTTACACCCAGACTATTCACAATGCCTCTCCATACCCTTCTCTTCTTCCACCGTGCTTTTATCATGTCCATACACCAATTCACTTATTGCTTTCCTTTTGTTCTTCAAACTGCTCACCTCTCTCTGAAAATTTCATTATCTCCATCCAACCTCAACTTTCTGAGAGTTCCCCTTCCACTCAACCCATTCACTCTTTCTTCATATGTACGTTTTGCCATTTGATCCTCTTTTATTCTCTCAATATGACCAAATCACGTCAGCATACCTTTTCATACTGTCACTCACTTTTGTATTCAATGTTCAATGCTCAAAATACCACGTATGCTTCTTTAATGCCACATTCAGCTTATTTTTATGTTTCCCTGATACTGTCTATCCAACTCTTTCTTCCACATAACAAAGTGGGCAGACTTTCATGCACAATCATTTTCACTTCCTTTGGCAAACATTCATTCTTTGCAACAAACCACATACACCTAGCATTTGCATGTCTAAAAGTTGCCCCATCCATTTTCCCATTTTAGTAAACAGTCTAACAAGATAAACAGTGGAAAACTAGTGCAAATACATGTGTGTTTCTAACTTGCAGTTATTCGCTACGTTCTCCCTGTCAATCCATGATCTTTGATAAATTTGCAGATCCATACTCCTCAATGCATCAGGCATTCTGTCTAGCTTCTGCTGCAAATTATTTTGGTCAACAATATGCACCATCTGCATGCAAAAATACATTCATGTGCCTGACCAACCTATCTCTAATGTCATCACAAGCATTTCTTCTACATTTATCCATAAATATATTAAACAACTAAGAGGACATCCCACATCATTGGTTGGTTGATTGGTTTAAACAATTTATATAGCTGCCCATCGCATAGCAATTACTTGTTCTGCTCCCTGCTCAATGTGGAACTACTCACTAAGCATTTCATGTGTTATCACACATACTTTACTTCCATTATCTTCTCTCATTCAGCAACCAACCATCCACATATTGATGCAAAATGGTCATAATTCAAGCCTATACCCTTTATCATATGCTTTCTGAGACTCAGCAAATGCACAATAAACAGTATTTCTCACAGTCATACATTACTCCATGATCTCTTGAAGAACAAAAATCTGGTCTGCACATCCTCTGCCCAGCATAAAATGGCACCGCACTTCCCAAATTTTACTCATTCTCCCTTCCCATTCACGCCCTTTCAGTCAGCATTCTGAGGCATATGTTACAAAGTGACCACACAATCTTTAGTCACACCCATAAGGTGTGCAGCATTTCCTGCTAATGGCAAGGAGGGTACCAGCCGGGTTTTTTGGCACATTTTATGCCAAATATGCCACAACTACAACCAAACTCCAATTTTACCCCAAGCACATTCACACTATTCTATGCAAACTAGAATCACTCAAATCTAAAAATTACTTAGCAAATCGGCATCCTATTGTCCACATCCTGCCAGCTAAGATGCACATGTAAGGTACTGACACACGCAGGATACCTGCATTATTTTCAGCTCAAAACCAGCTTCTCCCTTCCTGTTTTACTGCAGTTGCACTTTTTGGAAAGTAGAATAAATGCTGCATGACATTTCATTCCTAATCTTTCTCTGCCACTGGGTTGCATTTTCTACCCAAAAACCAGGACAGGTTTAGAGGTCCACTTCAGAAGATAATAGCATCAAGAGTGAATTAGGGTTAAGTTTTTTTCCTGCAGCATTAGGGCTTTGGGAAGCAAGCTGCACCTGCTAACTTCAGTATATCTATTCCACAGTGACATGCTTTATGACTGAAGTTACTATAATCTGAGATGTATAAATTCACCTCTTTTTAGAAAGCTCTTTACAGCTGATACAGTTGAATACTGGAAAGAGATAGCAGTTTGGAACTGCTCCTATTTTTTTCACCTGCTCTGTGCACAGACCCATAAGACAGAGCTTTGGCTTTCTCCATCTTAAATCCCAGATGGGGATTCAGCCCACTTTGTTGACTAAGCTTTCCCCTGCCTCACAGTTTACCTGTTTGCTGTACAAGGTTGTTGTTGTTGTTTAGTCGTTAAGTCGTGTCCGACTCTTCGTGACCCCATGAACCATATTGCGCCAGGCCTTCCTATCTTTCACTGCCTCCCTGAGTTTGCTCAATTTCATGCTCATTGCTTCAGTGATGCTATCTAGCCATCTCATCCTCTGCCGTCCTCTTCTCCTTTTGCCTTCCATCTTTCCCAGCATCAGGGTCTTTTCCAAAGAGTCCTCTCTTCGCATTAGGTGACCAAAGTATCTGAGCTTGAGCTTCATTATCAATCCTTCCAATGAGCAATCAGAGTTGATTTCCTTTAAGATTGACTGGTTTGACCTCCTAGCAGTCCAGGGGACTCTTAAGAGTCTTCTCCAGCACCACAGTTCAAAGGCATCAATTCTTCGGCGTTCAGCCTTCTTTATGGTCCAGCTCTCACAGCCATACATTACTACTGGAAAAACCATAGCTTTGACTATGCGGATCTTTGTCGGCAAGGTGACGTCTCTGCTTTTTAATATGCTATCTAGGTTTGCCATAGCTTTCCTCCCAAGGAGCAAGCGTCTTTTAATTTCATGGCTGCAGTCTCCGTCTGCGGTGATCTTGGAGCCCAAATAAATGAAGTCTGTTACTGCTTCCATTTCTACCCCTTCTATTTGCCAGGGATTGATGGGTCCAGATGCCATGATCTTAGTTTTTTTAATGTTGAGTTTCAAGCCAGCTTTCGCACTCTCCTCTTTCACCCTCATCAAGAGGCTCTTTAGTTCTTCTTCACTTTCTGCCATTAGGGTGGTATCGTCTGCATATCTGAGGTTATTGATGTTTCTCCCTGCAATCTTAATTCCGGCTTGTGATTCTTCCAGCCTGGCATTTCTCATGATGTACTCTGCATATAGGTTAAATAAGCAGGGTGACAGTATACAGCCTTGTCGTACTCCTTTCCCTATTTTGAACCAATCGGTTGTTCCATGACCGGTTCTAACTGTTGCTTCTTGGCCCGCATACAGATTTCTCAGGAGACAGGTAAGGTGGTCTGGTATCCCCATCTCTTTAAGAATTTGCCAGAGTTTGTTGTGATCCACACAATCAAAGGCTTTTGCATAGTCAATGAAGCAGAAGTAGATGCTTTTCTGGAACTCTCGTGCTTTCTCCATGATCCAGCGAATGTTGGCAATTTGATCTCTAGTTCCTCTGCCTCTTCGAAACCCAGCTTGTACATCCGGTAGTTCTCGGTTCACGTACTGCTGAAGCCTAGCTTGTAGGATTTTGAGCATAACCTTGCTAGCATGTGAAATGAGTGCAATTGTGCGATAGTTTGAGCATTCTTTGGCATTGCCCTTCTTTGGAATTGGAACGTAAACTGACCTTTTCCAATCCCGTGGCCACTGTTGCGTTTTCCAAACTTGCTGGCATATTGAGTGCAGCACTTTAACAGCATCGTCTTTTAGTATTTTAAATAACTCAGCTGGAATACTGTCATCTCCACTAGCTTTGTTGTTAGCAATGCTTCCTAAGGCCCACTTGACTTCACTCTCTAGGATGTCTGGCTCAGGGTCAGTGACCACACCAGCATGGACATCAGGGACATTAAGATCTTTCTTGTATAGTTCTTCTGTGTATTCTTGCCACCTCTTCTTAATCTCTTCTGCTTCTGTTAGGTCCCTGCCTTTTTTGTCCTTTATCATGCCCATCTTTGCACTAAACGTTCCTTTGATATCTCCAATTTTCTTGAAGAGATCTCTAGTCTTCCCCATTCTATTGTTTTCTTCAATTTCTTTGCATTGTTCATTTAAGAAGGCCTTCTTATCTCTCCTTGCTATTCTCTGGAAATCTGCATTCAGTTGCTTATATCTTTCCCTTTCACCCTTGCTTTTCGCATTCCTTCTTTCCACAGCTATTTGTAAAGCCTCATCAGACAGCCATTTTGCTTTCTTGCATTTCTTTTTCTTTGGGATGGTTTTAGTTGCTGCCTCTTGTACAATGTTACAGACCTCCGTCCATAGTTCTTCAGGCACTCTGTCTACCAAATCTAATCCTCTAAATCTATTCATCACCTTCACTGTGTACTCACATGGAATATGATCTAAGTCATACCTGAGTGGTCTAGTGGTTTTCCCTACGTTCTTCAATTTAAGCCTAAATTTTGCAGTAAGAAGCTCATGATCTGAGCCACAGTCAGCTCCTGGTCTTGTTTTTGCCATCTGTATAGAGCTTCTCCATCTTTGGCTGCAAAGTATGTAATCAATCTGGTTTCGGTATTGACCATCTGGTGATGTCCATGTGTAGAGTCGTCTCTTGTGTTGTTGGAAAAGGGTGTTTGCTATGACTAGCTTGTTCTCTTGACAGAACTCTATTAGCCTTTGCCCTGCTTCATTTTGTACTCCAAGGCCAAACTTGCCTGTTATTCCGATTACTCCTTGACTTCCTACTTTAGCATTCCAATCCCCTATGATGAAAAGGACATCTTTTTTTGGTGCTAGTTCTAGAAGGTCTTGTAGGTCTTCATAGAACCGGTCAACTTCAGCTTCTTCGGCATCAGTGGTTGGGGCATAGACTTGGATTACCGTGATGTTGAATGGTTTTCCTTGGATACGCACTGAGATCATTCTGTCGTTTTTGAGGTTGTACCCCATTACTGCCTTTCCCACTCTCTTATTGACTATGAGTGCAACTCCATTTCTTCTAAGGGTTTCTTGCCCACAGTAGTAGATATAGTGGTCACCTGAATTAAATTCACCCATTCCCGTCCATTTCAATTCGCTGACTCCCAAGATGTCGACGTTCAGTCTTGTCATCTCATGTTTGACCACATCCAGCTTGCCTTGGTTCATGGATCTTACATTCCACGTACCTATACAATATTGTTCTTTACAGCATCGGACCTTCTTTTCGCTTCCAGATACATCCACAGCTGAACGTCCTTTCGGCTTTGGCCCAGCCGCTTCACTCTTTCTGGAGCTACTTGGAATTGCCCTCCGCTCTTCCCCAGTAGCATATTGGACACCTTCCGACCTGAGGGGCTCATCTTCCGGCGTCATATCTTTTAGCCTTTTAACATTGTCCATGGGGTTTTCTTGGCAAGGATACTGGAGTGGGTTGCCATTTCCTTCTCCAGTGGACCACATTTTGTCAGAACTCTCTGTCATGACCTGTCCGTCTTGGGTGGCCCTGCACGGTATAGCTCATGGCTTCACTGAGTTACACAAGCCCCTTCGCCACGACAAGGCAGTGATCCATGAAGGGGGCTGTACAAGGTATCAGTTCACAAACTTGCACTTAACAATATATTGCTATTCCTTGTTCATTTTTTAATGCAGCTATAATGGCGAACAAATACAGGTGGTTTTCAGTGAGAAAGGTGATTGTGCTGGGAAATCTGTTCAAGATTCCTAGCACTCCACCCACACACACACACACACACACCCAGATCCTTGCAGTGACTATTTAGTGTCCAAAGCCTATATGAAGGAAAGCCATATGAGCAAGGCTGAATTTAAACAAGGAATGTACACAAATCAGAAAGAAAAACCTGGACAAACATGTTCACCAGTCTGATGTTTAAAAAGCATTGATCTTACATTCTTAAAGATTTTGCTTTCTTTAGATTATTTTTGCCCGCACAGACCATTTTTGTTCTAGTGCGGTTTACTCCACATATGATCAAACAGAGAATGTTAGGAGATCCTTCATTTCTGTCTATGAATCTGCATGCAGGAACACCTTTCCTTGCCCTTCTTGGTCTAAATCTGCAGCCTAACATTCCCAAGAACCGACACTTAAATGAAAAGACAGTTTGACACACAGAGGCATACAAAGGAAAAAGATTCCCTTCCTGGTAGTAAATATAGACGATCTGGCTGAGATTCCAACATACGTCTACCCACCTGCCTGGAACTTCCCTCCTTTGATGACATTTGAAACAGCTGGTAGTTTCTTCCAGTTAACTCCCAAGAGGCCAGCATCCTCAATTTGTGACTAGCCTCATCTTCAAACATCTCAGGACAACCAAAATGTGACAGAATGACAGATAGCCCTCTCAATGGATACTGACAAACAAATTACTGCCAAGATGCTTTGCAGAGTATACCAGATGTGTTGGGTTCGATCATATGGAGCAAGCAATGAAAAGCTGTCTGTGTCCCATCTGTGCTTTCTAAGCAATCACTGTTGGTAGAGGAAAAGGCACTGTAAACATTTGGTCTTTGTTTTTAAACAGTCTTGGGTCCTGGCCTTGTTGTGCTGAAAGCTTTTTCTATTCAAAATTCTTTTTTAAAAAACACAACAAAAAAAATCAGCACCAACTTAAAAGAGAATAAATAACTGGAAGTAGAAATCAGTTCTGAATGTTCTAGAATTGAAGCAAAATACTGTAGACCAGGAAATAAATTGTTGTTCATTTCCTGCATACGGAGGATGTTGGTTGCGAGGTATGAAAATAGGATTGAGATGAGGGCAGAGATTGGTCGAGTGCTGCTGGTGTCACAGAGGTGTCAAGTATAAATATGTGAGACCTGGCATGGTGTTGTACATTGTTTTTCAAACTTAGCAACTGTTAAGATGTGTGGACTTCAACTCCCAGAATTCCCCAGCCAGCATGCTTCTGGGGGAGGTATGGCAAACTGAAAACAGCTCCATGAAAGCACAGCTGATGATGCAGCAAAGACCAAGGAACCAGTGAGTAGACCAGTCCCTTGGAACCTCTCCAGATAAGGAGAACTCAGGAGATTGCTCACATGTGCTCCAGATGGCTGCTCCCTGTGAAAAGACTGCAGGACAGTGGTTTTCCACAGATTTGAGCACCAGGAGAAGAGAGGATTAGCCATCTTGCTCACAACTGCGGTGGAGACTTTTAAAGGATACTAAGTTTGCAAACCTCACTTTCTAATCCCTTTCGGAAATTGCTCATTAACTACTTCTAAGCTATTAGAGACCTTTGGAATGACAAGTTTGAAAATGCCCGGTGAGTCTGCCTTTAATCCTGAATGAAAGAAAACTTTAATTATAAGCTTAAGAATTTAAAGAATCTGAAATAAACAGCAAAAAGCTAAACTAGATTTTGATCTTAGAAACTTATAAATGGATGACGGGTCCAGATAAAATTGGAATATTGAAACTTTTACAATATGATTTTGGACTTAATTATAAAGTACAAACAGCTTCTCATGGGAAATAGATCCTGTTTTGGTTTTTACAGAATACAACATAGATAAATAATTTCATGATTTCAAAAACTTGACACTAGAGGAGACTAAAGATTTTAGGTAGAGGAAAGATATACAGGCCTGCAAATGGTTACGACGATAAAAATACTGAAGGAGGCTTTTGAAGAATGGAAGCAGAAAATAGTAACCACAATATCAACAATGTCAGTATTGATGTCTGCTTCTATGGATAGACTATGTCCAAAATATGTTATTGAAGAAATGTCAAATGTAGAACAAATTTTATCTGACAAGATAGAGATGGTACTGAAAGTGGATTTACAACGGACAGGCCAAGAGAATGATTTAGAAAAGGCTGGGTGGGGAATTCTGAGAGTTGAAGTCCACACATCTTAAAGTGGCCAAAAACTGTTTGAAAAACACCAGTGTAGTAGTTAGGTGTTGGGCCTGGATTAGACAGTTGCATGTATAAGTCCAATGCTCATCCACGGATGGCTCATCAGTTGATTTTGGGCCAGTCACTTATCTCTTAGCCAGACTTTCCTTATAGGGTTGTTACGAGGATGAAGTGGGAAAAGGGAGCGCTATGTACCTTGTCTTTTGTCCTGGAGTTATAAATCTAAGAAATAGAATAAACAATTTATAAGGAAACGTTCCAGGCTCAAGTGATGGGATCAGGGAAGTTCAATCAAAACAAGTAGGTTCCCTGCTAGTGATGGTAATAAAACTCATAATTATTCAGTGCATATTTTGAATCTAGTTTATTCCCATGAATATAGCAGGCCCTGACTTTGATCCACTGCAACAGTAATCTTATCATAAATAAAACTGAGGTTTATTACAAGCTAATTTCTCTTTTCGGCACCTGCATCGTCTGGGTGATTGGCATGGCTTAATAGTTATATTGTGCCAAATTTGTACATGCTTAATTGTTCCTTACTGTAACTCTTGCTATCAAGAAGGCAGAACAAGCATAATGAAAATTATTTTTATTTTATTTTTAACAGTTTTAGTTATCTTTTACTAAAGAAACTAGTACTGTAGAGGAATTAGTGTAGTGTATTTTTTCTTACCAGTTCACATTCAGTTTGTTGAAAGGAAATTTGCACTAGAAAGAAATAGAGAATTTCAGAGAAGGTGCAATGTGATATTCTTGCACTTATTCACTAACAAAGGGCCAAAGGATATGTATGACAATCCCATCTTTAATTTATCAAAATCTACTGTCTGTACTCTCCTTGGCTTCTTAGCTTTACTGAGATCTGCAGCCTCCCTGGCTTCCCTTTCAGTCCTGGGGGAAGACATCATGGGGCTTTGTCACTAGCACCGTTACTGTCAATGTAAGGATGGGCCACACCTTGGAAAAATTGTTGGAAATTTCTCCTGGGAAAATTGTTCACTCTGTTGTTCAAGAATATATAAAAAAAAAAGACTTCCAGTTTTCTTTTACAGCAGTAATAAGCTTAAATATAAATTAACCTCTTACTCTATGGTTACAGCATTGCTTACATTTTTTTCTATAATTATTTTTTTTCCTAATCATCAAATCCATACATCATAATTTCATTTTTTTTATATTTCACACAAAAAGTCAATAAGGGGATCCCAATCAGCATTAAACTTAGGCAATGTCTTATCTCTAATTAAAGCTGTCAATTTGGCCATCTCAGCAAGTTCCAATATCTTCCCCACCCATTCCTCCATTGTAGGTAAAGTCAAATATTTCCACCTTTGTGCATATAATAATCTCACTGAGACATGGTTCTTTATCGACCTATGCAGCATATGTGATAAAAGCCAAATAATTATGGTGTACAGCATTTGAGGAAAAATGTCAGATTAAAGATGACACATTTGCAACTCATATTCTGATAATGGACAGGGTCTAATATTCAGCCTTGTTTTCATGCAGTTCTTAACTAATTTTCTGTAGAAAAATAGCTAATATAGGTTTAATTCCTGGTTTAGGGAAATAAAATCACAAGTACTGCTTTGCTAATGTATATTAAGTCCGTGAAAAACCTTACAATTGCCTTTAACAGAGCTAGTGTTCCTAGGCTAACTTGTACATAACTAACTCAAGTTGCTTACCAGTTACTATAATTAGTATGCAATCAATATTTAGCAATTATTTATTTAACAAACTTATAGCCTATCCATCTACCAGCAGGAACTCTGGGTGGCAAAGAAAGTAAAACAGCACAATACACTAAAAAGACTTGCAAGATTGTTATCAGCCTTGCGAGGTAGCCCAGACAAGAAGCACACCCAGAAGTACTAGCTCTAACTTTATTGTAAGCTTACATTAACAGAATCTTGCAAGTTTGAAAGTACATCTCTCCCCCTCGCCTTTATAGTCCAAGAAACTAAGGAGGGTCCCTTCTGAGACTATTGCCACACCCCTGTTTCTTCTGCAGACTCAGCTGCCTTTTATCTGACTGTTGTCTAATCTGCAGCTCTTCCTCCTGTCTCCCAAGGTCATTCCCACCTACCATTACAGTTTCATCAGCATACTGATGGTACTTAGCCCCATGCTGACAGATGACCTCACCCAGCGATTTCATGTAGATATTAAATAGAATTGTTAAATCTTACAGTCACACCTTTATTTAACAAATACAGTATATAAAATGTCTAAATACGTGAACATATACGATTATATTTTTTTCCTGATGCTTTGTATTGATTCTTGCTTTAAGAGTGGGCAAGGAACTGTTGGAAATCATGGGTATATTTTCCTCCTCTGAATATTTTAAAAAATATTTGCAGACTAGCTTTTGCTAGAAAAAAATGAATCTAAATCTGAATTTTATCAGTCTGTTAATGCACCAAACCACTTGTTATCCAAACAACTTGGGAACTAGTTACTGACTTATATTAGGAACTAGTTAGTGATTTATATGAGGATACTGTAATGGGATGTGAGAATGACCTTGGGAGACAGGAGGAAGAGCTGCAGCCTAGACAACAGTCTAATAAGAAAGGAGGGGTGGGGATGGAGAAAGCGTCTCAGAAGGGACCTCCCTAGTTGTCAGGAAAGTAAAGGCAGGGAAGGGGGGAAATGCTTTCAGAGTTGCAAGATTCTGTTACTGCAACCTTACAATAAAGGTAGTATTAGTACTCATGGTTTTGGTTTCCTGTCTGGACTACCTTGAAGGGCTGACAGATATAAAAAGTGCCTTCCTGCAGCTTTTATTGCGTTTTCATTGTTCATCTGACATGAGGATAGATGGGGGAAATTTTTGATTGGAGTAGCTCTATGTTAGAGAGTTAAAACACCAGCAAAGAAAATGCAAGGGGAAAATGTGGTGTATACTAAGGGATAAATGGAAGCCTTTTTTAACACGGGTAGGTAAGGGGCTTTCAAATTCTCATTTGATCATTTACAAAAAGCTTCCAACTTGATTGTTAAATGTTTTCTCTTGTGCTTAAATTTCATGCTGGAGATTATTAAAAATTGACTTTACAGTATTTATTTTACTTATCTGTTCTAGCCAGGCTGTGCTGAACTCATGGATTTGGTGAATTATTAAATTTTTAAAAGCCGTTTGTTTGGGAATTTATATTGGCTTTCTCTCCATCTGTAGGGACAAGCACCTCCGCTCCCAAAGTTGGAGAAAAAAGGTTTAATTTATCTTTAATCTAAGAGGTGTTTTTTTTTAAAGTGTGCATGTGTTCCAAGATATAAGACATAATGACAGTCTCTAGTGTAACGCTTAACTAACTGCTTGTTAATGTTAACATTTAGAAGCATATGATGAAAAAGGGAGAACAGTATGGCTTCCAATAGGTTACCCAAGCAGTAACATTAGGCAAAATAATTCATTCTGTCAGATAACAAGATCTATTTTGGAACATAATGAGATGCTGATGAAGGTCACCATGCCTACAAGCCCATTTTATATGCCGTATTAACAGGGCCACTTGTATCTTGAATATGGGCTCTACATTTAATTGAAATCTCTTAGATGTGTGTGAGAGAGCGAACGAGGAGGGAGAGAGACCAAACATCTGGCACTTCCTAGCCTATGTTGGCTGATCTGAATAATATTTGAATGAGAGACTTCTATAAAACCCCAGAGCTGTAGACTAAACTGGAAACTCAAAAAAAAAAAAAAAAATCCAGCAAAAGGCAATGACAGATCACTCCTGTAGTATTGCCCAGAACCAGAAAATCAGGGGGTGAACACAAATAGACTAGTGGTTTTCATAGGAATAATACAGAAGGGGTTTGACATTCATCACCTTTTTCTGGGTTTTTGTTTTTTGTTTTGTTTTTTTTTTTTGCAACTTAAGGGAGATACAGTGGTACCTCGGGTCATGAACTTCATTCGTTCCGCGACTCTGGTCGCGACCCGAATTGGTTGCAACCCGAATCAAATTTTCCCATAAGGTTCAATGTAAATACGGTTAATCCATTCTGAACCATATGTATTTTTTTTTTAAACCGCAAAAATATGAAACAAAGTACAGTACAGTACGAAGAGAGAGAACACTAACCTTGCTCGAGGCGACTTCTGGCGTGGAGGACAGGAAGGCAGGTGGGGAGGCGGTTACTGCTTGGAGGGAGAATCCTCCTCCCTACAGGAAGCCGCGACCACGTGTCACGGCAGGGAAAATGGCCGCAGATCCTGTTCGTCACCCAATCTGGCGTTCGCAAACGGAAGCAAAATTTTGCGAATGGTGCTGTTCGTGACCCGAATTGGTGGTGAACAGAAGCGTTCGTGACCCGAGGTACCACTGTATTTAGATTCAAGCAAATGAACAGAAATATCACACCCATTCTATCTGCATGTCTACACTGGTTCAGGCTATCAGCCTCTCTACTCGAAGCAACCAGCTACATTGTGGAAGCTTGTAGACAGGCTATGGGGTGATAGCCCTCCTCCACTCTTTGTCTTTTAAAAAATTATTTATTTATATATCAAATTTGTAACCGCCCATCTCATTGAAGCAACTCTGGGTGGTTTACAAAGCGGTTAAAATCAATTAAAATTACAATATACAATAATCTTAAATAAATAGAGAATAAATAGATCCAAGGATAGATGTTAAAATTGGTAGTCACTCCGGGAGCGTCATCAAGGTGCCAGCCACCCCCAGGATTGGGTAAGATTGTTATCACCCCACACAAGCTGGTAGAGCCAGGTCTTTAATCCTTTCCAGAAAGCCAAGAGGGTAGGGGCCTGCTGCATCTCTGGGGGGAGAATATTCCAAAAGGTGGGGGCAACAGCAGAGAAGGCTCTCCTCCTGGGCCCCACCAGCTGATATTCTTTCACTGACAGGGTCTGCAACATGTCCTCTCTGCCTGACCGGGTGGGACGGGTTGATGTGATGGGGTGAGATGGTCGCTCAGGTAACCTGGGGGGTTACCTGGGCCCATGAACATTTAAAGCATGCGGTTTTGACCCTAGGCAAATCTTTTGCCTACATTACAGTGTACTGACTATTATTTATTTGTTTGTTTGTTTATTTAGTGGACTTGTCCCCGCCCATCTCCCCACAATGGGGGACTCTGGGCGGTTTACAACAAATTAAAATCATAAATACATAATGAAAAGTTATAAAAAGAGAACCACACTTATGACACATTTTAGATGGGAGTGACTTTGAAAGCTGATCAGGAATTGCTGTCAGTCCAAAATAAAACTCTTCAGCTCTTGGCTGAGGCAAGTGAATGATGAAAAAAGAGAGCTTCACTAATTGTCATTCTGTTTCTAAGCACTGTTCAAACCCCACTGTTCAAGGGTTTTCAATCACTATGTGGCTGAAGAAACGTTTCTCCAACAGAAACCTGCTTCTGTATTGAATTTATTTTCAGAAGTTCTCTTTCATGTTCTTCCACCAGGCCAGATAAGTATGATGCCAACCAGAGAGATCCTCCCAACTAGAGTGCTCCAGCTACCATTCTTCCCTACAAAGTGAGAGGCCTCTTGGCACAAATCTTCATCCTTTTCTTACCAAGTAAAGGGGCTTTTATTCTCTCCAGTATTTTCATTTCTGGAAGGGTAGCTGCCCTTTTATTGAAAAAAATAACGAAGGACTTTGAGGCATTCTAAATATTGATTTTTATATCATCTAACAATCATTCTTCATTGCATTTGAACTATGTCTGTTGAGTAATGATTTATCAGTCTTTTGAATAAGCCAGTAAACTGGCAATCCAACAAGGCCCAGCAACTTTGAAGTGGCTCCTGCGGATCTTAAGGAGAATGCTCAGGGAGAAAATCTAAGAAACTTCAACCAAAAATACCAAAAAAGATCATCTTCTCCTCAATTTATAGATTTGAAACTATTTTTAGTATAAATAGAAATTTCATATTCTTTTCTCTTAAAAAAAATGAAATCCATATACCTTCAGAACAACATGATATGTGGCATGCCTCATTTACAGTACTCCTTAAAGGGGCAGGTTTGATCTTGGCTTAGGGTGGTATGCGAACCAGACCCTGTGCTTCATATACAGTATGTTCAGTAATAAGCCTGTGAGATCTCATTTCTGCAATTGTCTGTGCATCTTAAAAGCACATGTGCAATCTGCAAGGTAAATATTCTTGTTCCACATATTAGTTTAGAGGATGTGAATTAGACTTGCTTGCTTAAGATTTTTTTCCCAACTCCTAGCTGGAAGTCCAGCTAAATTCCAACAGAATATAAAACATGCTGCAGCAAATACTTAGATATTAAAGCCTTGGTCTATTGAATCAGTCTTTCAATGAATATGCATGAAAAAAAACTATTAAAGAAATCTTTGTTTGGAAGATTATTGGAAAGGACCTTAAATTGCATCCATTAAGTCTTGTTTACAATGTACCAAATAAAGAGCTGTAAACTGCAGAGACTCAGAATGAATAACTAAGATTTTGGTAATTGTTTGCATGGGAGAAAATGACTGTAAATTTGTGCCACACGTTCAAAAATCAGTCCTTACATTTAGTCAACACCGTTTATGGGAAACATGTTTGGATATGCATGCATGATCATGTATCCATGTGAAAAGATGAGGGAACCAAGAAGAAATTCAGCATCTCGTAAAGTACTTTCTATTCCTTGGAGAATCTATGTATGTAAGTAGCTCAAGAGTTCTTGCTATTATGGCTTCATTTATCTGTTGTTGCTTCTACCCCAGCACCTCTGTCACCAGCTCCACTCTTACGGGGGTTTTTTTCCTTCACAGAGGCAATCAAGGATCACACAGGAATAGTGCCTAACTAATTAGATATGGCTACATGCTCACGTCACTGCCAGCAAACAAGCATCATTTAGGGTTGTTATTTTTTTTACTTCTTATTTTTTATTGCTTTAATATATAAAAGATAGAAGAAAACAAAAACAAATAGGAAAAAAGAAACAAAAATGTATTCTATTCTACAAAAAATATTCCACCCAATTTTTGAACATGTCTTTAAACTTGGATCCCGTGAAATAATATGAATGGGTCTTTCTATTTCTTTGATAAACAGCCAGTTCATAAAGAGAAAGCAAATAAATTTCGATGATCCAAAATTTGGGCTTTTGCTGTCTTTTCAACATTGAATACATGCAGTTGGGGGTGGGGGATGTTGCTGACTCCATGTTCTATCATCCATGATTCGTGAAACAGTGATTACGTTTTGGATATAGAATTCAAGAATACTTTCACATCTTTAAATTGTATTGATGCTTATAACACCATATTAACACATTTACAGATAGTAAACCAAAATGTGATAATAGTAGGACAAGCCACTATTCATAAGTAAGTGTCCCCATATGCATTTTACACTTCTAGCATAGCAAGGTTGGTAGTCAGTTCTTTTTAAACATTCTCTGGGGTATCCAGTAAATGGGAGGATTTTTTTTTTTCTTGAGCCAGTCTTGAAGTCGTAAGAAACATACTTTCTATTCATTAAAATCCTTAATCATTAATTTGTATTTCAACTCTTTATTACACAGTTCTTGCAAATAACTAATACCCACTTTCGTGATACTTTTTAAATCGCTTATTTTGCAAGTACTGCAGATTTAGAATAATTCAAAACACATTCTAATACTAACAGTAATTCAGATGTTTTAGATACTGGTAATTCATCTGGACAAAACTGTGAAGTCAATGAATTAATTGAATATACTACTATTTTTCAACTGTAGGCGGTGCAGGTTCCTCCTGCAAAAATTCATATGGTTTGAAAACCTGGCAAAAACCTAATAGTATTTATATGCCTATATGTAAAAAGGATTTACCTCCAATATTCCAACTGGACTTGTCCTAGGATATAAGTTTCTTATGAGAATAAGGATCAGAATTATACAAAAGATGTGTTAGCATCTTCCAAATATGCTTTGCAGCTTTGATGCTGGATATGCAATCGGGCTGTTGCAAATACAGAGAGAGAGCAAGAGAGAGAGAGAGTGCACCAAGCTCTTGCGTTATGTTGAAGAGGTCATGTAATATCTTTCTAATTGTGCTTGTTGTTCTATTCCATAGAAGAATTGAAATCAAAATATATATATCTAATGACAAAGTTTAAAATCAGGAAAATTGAACCCAACTATCATCATATGACACCAAGAATTTAGACAAAAAAAAATATAGGAATCTGTCCTTCCCATAGAATAACAAATTAATACCATATCAATCTGCTTTAAAGAACTTAAAAATATTAACATAGCAATACCTCAAAATAAATATATCAGTCTTGAAGTAACATTCATTTTTACAACATTCATCTTTCTCCATAAACTCAATGGACTTTTTGACCAGCTTTTATCCGTTTTTATCTCAGATGAATAATAGTGATATATTTGATCCACAAATGAAGAAAATGTTTCTATTGTAATTGTTCCCAGATATTTAAAAGAATTCTTCTACTTTTTGATCATAATATTAAATCTCTGATTTAAATTCCCAAATAAATTCAATCATTCTAAACGTGTGTATCATGGTAAAGAGCTTTCACAGTAGCAAGAAGTTAAATGGTTTTTCTTTTTCTTTTGGATCTGGATTAAATTCAGCTAAGACTGTTAGCTGATGTGCTGCCAGTTCAGCTGAATGCTGTCGTGCAAAGGAGAGGGGAGACTTGCTTTATCTGTCTTCTGGGTTTCAAATCCACAATTAATCAAGAGAGAGAAATCACTTGCCAGTGCTTGAGAGAAGAAAAATTTTCTCTTTAACAATTCGAAAAACGAAAAGGTAAGTTTACCACCTAGTTGGAAAAGATCTGAAATCATAATTCATAATTTCTGTATTCCAAACCAGAAATCTCCAAACATAATTTACATGATAAAATTTGCAAAAAGCTGTAAATGAACTGATTGCTAATATCATTTAGAAGAAATTAATTGCTCTTGATCTGGTCATTTCAATGATGTTGAATCATTATTGTTATTGTTTAAAATATTTGTATTAATTTGGGATTGGCTATCATTTCAAACCCTGGGGACCCCCATAGAAATACTCTGCAGTCTTGTGCAATTTGGTAAGATTCTGTGAGATTTCAGTGAGATCTCATGTGAGATAATCAACATTTCTTGAGAGTTTAATGTTCACATGTGAGAGTTGCAGGATCTCATTTATGGATGTCAGTGTTGTGTTTGTTTGTTTGTTTGTTTGAGGAGCTTATATTCACCTTTGAAGGTCTGGCAGTTGTTCTAGTGCTCACAAGACCAGGTTTGCCTTAATAAATAAGCAGACTATAAATGTTCAAGGAGATGTCTAAATTTGGAACATGGAGGCATCAACCATGTTGGTGTTTGCCTGGACAGGCTGAACAATTTCTTCCCCTCTCACTGAAATCATTGAAAATTTGAAGGAAAGACATATTTCAGAGGCTATGTCATGGCCACAGGCAGAATTCCATGGAGTTTAAAGGTGAGGTATTCAATCAAATAACAAGTCAAGCCAGAGTACAAACATCACAAACAGTAAACTTGTTCAATTGAGGCCTTCTGTGTTCCTTCCATGTTCCTTTTGGGACTAAGTACATCTCCAGGACTCCCACCTGTCTCCCTTCCTTTCTCAGGAAAATGAAGTTTTAAAATGATGGAAGTCTGGATTGAAAACTGACATTCCTCCTCTTTTTGGCCAGCATGAAATCACAGCCTAGGCTACTATCAGAAAACACTTAGAATGGCTTTGTATTATCCCTATTATATCCACTTCCCTTTAAAGGCGTTCATAACAAAATTGCATGGAGTCCCTGAGGATCATCTTGTGAATAACAAAGCAAGGATACAGGTTTTGGTTATCCTGACCTGTTACCAAAGGCAAAGCACAGTTCTTAGAGCTGTCTCTAAGCAGTGCTCCCTTGGGTCACACTTTTATCAGCAAAACCAGCCTGCCAGATTTCACAATGGACAATGGTGTGTACAGGAAGGACAAATCCGCACAAAGGATTATTGATGGTATCATTCCAATTAAACTGTCGGAGGGAAGCCTCTGTCAGCAGAGTCCCCTAAGTTTGTAAAATGACCTTTCTTTGCACTGAAAAAGAGAGATGTATGAGACAAGTCATTTTTTTTTCTCCTCGGTGTCATTAATAGCGTACTTTATTCAGTTGAACTCTTGCATAATTATAGAGAGTCCCATTGGAATGACTGGGAGCTAGTCACAAGGTCTTGGGCTGGTAGAGACATTGAAATGTTGAGGCAAAGTCATGGGTACTGTCACAATTCTGGTTGTGTTTGGAAGAATTAAATCCATGTTTCTGCCTCTGTCATCCCATTCCTGAATGGGCTCAGGGAGATAACAAGGTCCTCTGTTGAGAGAGGGGCTAGAGGACACAGCAAGAAACCAACATGGAGAATGATTGATTGATTGATTGATTGATTGATTGATTGATTGATATGCTTATTTATTAGTACTTCAGCATGGAGGGGGGGGAAGGAATTTGACAGTTTGGGAGGGAAATGTTTACAAATGGATGGAGAGTATTCATACATGAATGCAAATTTAAATAAGGGAGGAATTGGGGTGGGGGGAAGAAGATCTTGAAAGGGAGTTAATTTTAGAGCTTGCAGTTTGCAATGAGTTAATGTAATTGCAAGGCAGGTATGCAGTTCCTTGAAGGTGATTTGGAGGTGGTTTATTAATTTGGAGAAATAAATTCAGTGCACTGTTCCCAAAGTTGATTTAGACTTCTAGAGCTCAGGAACAGTCTGAGGCTAAGATCTCTGAAGGACTTCTTTTCCTAATATGAATCTTCCCCCTTAATCTAAGGCAGAAGATTAAGAACTCTCTTGGTTCTCTAAAACTTCTTAATAGCTAATTGTCTTTTATCTAATCTGCTGAATTTTTAAAATATTCTCAGCAGACTTTGACTCCTGTGTTGATTTTATTTATGTATTTGATTGTTTAATTGGATGGCTTTTATTCTAAGCTACTTTAGAAAATTTTAATAAAAAAGATGGCATATATAAAACTCAGTATATTAAAAAGTGAGTGAGTGTGTTCATGTCATAAATGTGAGTAGTTGTCTAGGTCTGGCTGGAATTCCTGCTTCTCTGTAATTTGGCAGAAGACAAATTCCTTGGCATTAATACACTCTCTAGCTTTTCCATATATAAGAATCTCACATATTTTAATCAATGTACTTGGAAGCATAGCCATGCCTTAGTGAATAGGATCACTAACTGTATAATTACAGTAATGATCAGCACTTTAAGTGGATTAGACCCAGCCAATTATTGGTAGTGGCATGGAAGGTTGAATATATCATTGGGAAACAGTTGTGTTGATTATGCTGGATGGTCGTCTGCTTCCTCCTGCTTGCTGAAGGGATGGGGGAACCAGTACGCAAGTGTTGGTCTGCAAAGATAAAGAAATACATAAGATCATACCCCAATTGCTTTTATTTCATATTCATCGCATCATGGATTCACAATGTATGTGCAAGTTTGCTAGGCTTATTTTTAATTACTGATGAAAGCTCATGCCCCTGGAATTAATACAATAAGGGTTTTGAGGAACATAATTATTGACATTTATGAATAGGGTACAGAATCCAAATGTAACGGCTCTAAATGCATGCCTTCCTAGACCCTGCCTAGGAGAAGACTGAGATCAGTAAAAGCTGGAGAAGACTGAGATCAGTAAAAATACAGGTAGCAAAAAGGAGGCAGAAAGTGAGGCAAGGGCCAGTTACTGTGCAGGGAAAGACCAGCCAATCAAAGGATATAGCAGAGGGGAAATGCTAGAATCAGGCAGGGCAACCTTTGACCGTCCAGAATCTGTTGAACCATCGTTCTCCTCAGTCCCAGGGAATGTGGCCATTGGTGAAGGATGACCAGCATTAAGGTCCAATAATTTGAAAAAGGTTGCAGATTCTTCTGCCCGTGTTGAAACACAAAGCTGTGGGTCAAAAGATGTCAGAGAGGGAATCCAATCTGTTTGCCCTAAGATCTCTTACACATCTGGGCATGATGACTGCTTTGTAAGGGTTAAGAATTTCAGAGGTCCTCTCTGGGCCTAAACCTGAGTGATTAATGTAATCATTTGAGTACCATGCCTTGCCGTTAATCCAAGGAGGTTCTCAGCAGGACAGCAATCTGAATGTGTGATGGAGGAGCCAGGGAAACAATGTATGATTGATACTCTATTCTAAGGAAGAAAAGAGGCTGCTCAGTCAGAAAGTCTCTTCTAGCCAGCTGCTATGGCAGACATCCTCCAAAGGGAGACAAGTAAAATCCAAAAAGACAATACAAAGTTAAGTACTGTTTTCCAGCTAAGCTAATCAGTTTTGTCTGAAGATGGAGGGATGTGTGCCAAATGAAAATCAATGCCCTAAATCAACGAGCTGCATGCCTGAGCATTGCCAAAGTGTCAGCTGCTAACAAGGGAATAAAGAAAACAGTTATTGTATAGTTAGGAGTGCTTTGTAAGTGCTTGTGTAAAATAGCATATTTAATTTAATGCACTGTTATAAGCTTAACTGGGCTTTATAGTTATTTCAGCAAGGAAGCTAAAAATAAGTTGTCTCTTCCCACTGCTTTGAAAAGCTGTTTGAGCCTTACTGGTTCATAGATCTGTAGATCATAAACATTGACGACTACCGTTGATTCTGATATTCATACTTTGAGGCATTTTCATCACCTCTGCTGCCCTACATGGCTATCCTCTCCATCTGTCCTTTCTCCCAGATTTTCTCCTCCTTCTGGTATCCTCTTCCTGTTATTCCTTTGGTCCACATCCTCTCACATGATCCAATCTCCATTTCTTACATTTATCTTATGTTCTCACTGTACCATAATGTACAGCATTATGTTCTCTTGCTGTACAATGTAAAGCATGGGTTTTTTTAAGAACAGGTCATGCCAAACAAATCTTATTGCCTTCTTTGATAAAGTGACTAAATTAGTGGACCAAGGATACTTAGATTTTAGTAAGGCATTTGATAAAGTAGACCACAGCCTACTTCTTGGCAAGATAGAACAATGTGGGATAAACAGTACTACTAGCAGATGGATTTGCAGTTGGCTGACCAACCACACTCAGCATGTGGACCTTAGTGGAACTATATCTATGTGGAGGGAAGTATGCAGTGGGGTACCTCAAGGTTCTGTCTTGGGCCCAGTGCTCTTCAACATCTTCATAAATGGCCTAGATGAGGGGATTGAAGGGGCGCTCATCGAATCTGCGGATGACCCAAAGCTGGGGGGAATTGCTAACAGTTTGGAAGATAGATTGAAGATTCAGAAGGATCTTGACAGACTTGAGCGTTGGACCCTATCCAACAAGATGCAGTTCAGTGAAGAGAAAAGTAAGGTCCTGCATTTAGGCAGGAAAAATCTGATGCACAGGTACAGGGTAGGCAGTACCTAGCTCAACAGTAGTGCCTATGAGAGGGTTCTAGGTGTCCTGGTGGACCACTTAAGTATGAGTCAGCAGTGTGCTGCAGCTACCAAAAAAGCCAATGCAATCCTGGGCTGCATCAACAGAGGGATAGTATCACAAGGGAACTGATAGTACTGCTCTATGCCACACCGGTGAGGCCACATTTGGAGTACTGTGCCCAGTTCCAGTCACCACAATACAAAAAAGATGCTGAGGCCCTATAAAGAGAGCAGAGAAGAGCAACAAAGATGATAAGGGATCTGGAGGCTAAATCCTATGAAGAACGGCTGAGGGAACTGGGTATGTTTAGCTTAACCAAGAGAAAACTGAGGGGAAACATGATAGCAGTCTTCCAATACTTGAAGGCTGCCACAGGGAAAGGGCGTCAATTTATTCTCCATAGCCCCTGAGGGTAGAACAAGAAGCAGTGGGTGGAAGCTCATCAGAGGGAGATCTAACCTGGAAATAAGGAGGAATTTCCTGACAGTGAGAACTGTTAGGCAGTGGAACAGCTGGCCTCCCGGAGTTGTGGGTGCTCCATCGCTGGAGGTTTTCAAGAAAAGATTGGACAACCATTTGTCTGAGATGGTGTGAGGACTCCTGCCTTGGGCAGGGGTTTGGACTAGACCTCTAAGGTCCCTTCGAACCCTATGATTCTATTATTCTATCTAGTACCTTCTCAGCAACTGCTTCCCTTTCCCTAGACTTTCTGCTTGCTTCTGTCTCTCCTAGGCTCAGTTAAACGAAAACATAAAAAGGTGAGAAAGTAAGAGCAGCCAAGGTGGGTCGGATTAAAGTCCCAATTAGTCAATATTCTGTTCCTTAGTGGGATATCAATGGGATACCATTGATATTATTCTCAAGGGGAAAAAAATTGTAGCACAGATAGCACAGAAGTTCTTACAACGCTTGCGTTTTGATAACAGAGTCCTTTTACATAACGGTATAATGTTTTTGTTTGAATACTTACTTTTTGCATCTTTTACTGACTTTTGCAATAGCGATTTAAAAAAAAAAAGCCAAAGACCCACTGGTTTTAAGACTGCATCTATCAATTAGTGGTAGTCCCTCATCTGGTAGTAATATCAGAGTAGCCTATTTTTTTTCCTCTTTAAATATGTGACTGTGTTGCCACACAATATCACATTCTTCAGAAAACAACCTGGAAGTAATCCATACTATCTGCATTCTTTATTTATCCAAATCCCAAATCAGACCCCCAAATTTTCTAAGTAATCCAGGCTGTTGCTTGGGAAGAAGCTGTATGGCTTGTTTCTGTTTTTAAGGTCAGAAATCAGCAGGATCTCCAGCAGCTTATGAAATAACTAACTCATTTCTAGAAAAGGTATTGACTTTGCTTATAGACAAGAGGGATTTTGGAAGCACACTGTAAAGGGACAAAGATGCAGACTTCTCATTATTATCTCTGATGGGGTCTGCATACTGTGTCTTGCCCTCACTCTTTTCCGAAGGCTAACTTTCAGAGGTTGCCAGATGCTCGGTTGCATAGTTCTTCAGCATTTTTTTCAACCTGTCTCCTTAATGGAAAAGACATTGCTTCTAATTTGGGGGAGAGGTAAGTCTCCTGAGTGGGTTATATAATCATTGCACAATCATCTGTCCAGGTGTCTGTAGCCTACCTGTCTTTCCAGTTTCAACTCAGTCTCAAGGAAAGACATCATAAGAGAACTGCTGGCATACGTTGGCCAGCTGGGCTGTCAGGGAAGTGTCAGACCGATAAGATGTATAACAGAAAAAAATACCAATATAGCTCAGAAACACTACTCCAACAGTAGAGCTCAAAAACACTACAGTACCTTCAAAAAATTGAAATAAAATTTTGAACAACCTGAGAATTCAGGAGAAGACTTTTTCACAGGGGAAAAAAAAAAAACTTTCAGGAAATTGGAAGAAAAATTCTACATGGCATTTGCCACAAATATTCAGCCATCTGAAATTCACAGGAGAATTTAGCTAAGGCTTCTGCAGCATGGCCAGTTAAGTGGAAATCCAGAAACCCCTAAGTGGTGATTCAATGCAACGTTGGATTCATTGCAATGTTGGATTCATTGATTTTAACCCCATCTTAGACCCATGTTAGATTCAATGGTCCTAAACCAGAATTTCAGCAGCTATGCTTTGCTGAGTGAGGCAGCCGGCAGCCAAATTTCTCTGTAGAACAGCATAGCATCACCACTGCAGGTTATCAGAGAATAGCCTTACAGCATCCTTGGCAGGGTGTCAGATTCAGGAGATCCTAAGAAAATGGGTTTCTGATCTTATAAAGCTATAAGAAAAGAGGACATGTCCTTTCAAGGAAATTGTTTAGGTGACCTCAGCATCAATATCTAGCATAAGCATATAATTCTTGTATCTAGACTCCAAAGAACTTGTTCCCAACTTTGGTCCTCTTCAGATAATTGGACTACAGCTTCCTACCTTTCAAGCCAACATGGCCATGATCTGAGAAATCTGAGAGATGGAGTCCAGCACTTCTGGAAGGCATCAAGTGATGAAAAGATGCCCTTCGCCCAGCCTCTATATTAATTCCTCAGATCTTTAGAATCACACTCAGTTGGCATCAGTGCCACCATCCTGGAAATACTGAAGACTCAGCAATCCGCCATGCCCTCTAGCTAATCAATAGGAAAACCCAAAAATCTGCATCCAGCAACCACATCACCCCATCTGCATGTTTACTTTGTGCTGCATCTTTTTCTTCAGCAATTTCCAAAAATAACTTAGTTGCTGTGAGGGTAAATGGCAAAACAGTGCCTGTGCCCACTTTAGAAAAACTGAAGAGCTGTTGTGGTATAGAGAGCAGGAAACTAGGAGAAGGTAGTGGGGTGAGAGGGGAGTTCCCGTTAATGGGAAGATATCAATTTCAGCTGCAAAACAGAATATGCAATTGTTCCTTTTGTACTGCAGCATTGATTATGTACCATTAAGTTGGTGTCAAGTGTTAGCAACCACATAGATAGATTTGCTCCAGGACAGTCTTTCCCCAACCTGGTTCTTTAGATCTTCTGCTGGTGCACCTATCACCACTATGATTGAGTCCATCCACATTGCTGCTAGTCATCCTCTTTTTCTCTTTCCCAGCATTACAGACTTTTCAAGAGAGGTACGTGGCCAAAATAAAATAATTTGAGCCTGGTCATGTTTGTCTCATATAAGAATTCTGGATTGATTTGTTATATGATACATTTGTTTGTTTTCTTGGCTATCCATGGTATTCCCGGAGGTCTTCTCCCAAGTTCAAAAGCGTCAGTACTCTTTCTATCCTGCTTCTTCAAAGGCCAACTTTTGCTTCCATAGAGGGTCACATAAAAATCCCTTGCCTATGCAGTTTTGATCTTTGTAGGTATAGCCTCTTTCTCAGTTCAGAGAGCTTTTGGAATTCTTTCCTTGTTTTTCCTTCTGTTTTCATCTTCAGTGTCTTTACAGAAGTTGTGGTAATAGTGCTTGTTGTCTCTTCTAGCAGCCTCTGAAATTCTTTGTTAAATTCCTTCATGGGATCTTTATGCTTCTTGGCTTTGGCTCCTCTTCTCTTCCTGACCACCATTTTTTCTGACATCCAGTTTTGCTTTGTTTTTTTCCCCCCTGTTTCTTGGTCTTCAGCGGTCTCTTTTTACATTCATCTTTAACAGCTTTAATTTCATTCTACAGTTCTTCTGCTTCCCTATCAATGAGGTTCAAAGCAATTCCTGATGTTTTCCTTGAAAATGGTGGGCATATGTTCAAGATCATATCATGGAAACTTTCTTCTTCCACTTTAGCTTGACATGGTACTTGCACATGAGCAGTTCATGATCTGTTCCACAATCAGCCCCTGGCCCCATCTTTGTGGTTTCAACTAACTTCTTCCACCTCCTTTTACTAATAATATAGTCAGTTTGATTTCTGTGATGTCCATGTACTGTATATAGGCATTGTTTTAGTTGTTGGAAGACTGAATAAATAATTTGATTGGCAAAAATTGATAAATTGTTCCCCTGCTTCATTGCAGTTTCCTAATCCAAATATAGTCCAGCTGTACTTTCCTCTTTAATTTTTCCAGCGTAAGCATTCCAGTCTCCAACAACAAGCAGCACATCTTGTTTGCATGTTCTGTTGATTTCAGTTTGAAGTTAACCACAACATTCATCAGCCTCCTCCTCTTCTGCATCAATGGTTAGAGCATTATGCTTTGATAATGATACTTGGATAATACTGCAGTAGAGCTGGAAGTTAATGTGCTCTGCTGCATAACAAAGACAAGAGCACATGAGCAGACAGATGTAGGTCTGATCTGGGAGTGATGGAAATGCCATGTGTGATGGTGCCCTCTGCTTATAGCCCCAATGACCCTGTCCTCACTGCTGATGTCAGAAGAGAAGCAGCAATCTGCAACAGGATCATTGCAAAGGAGAAGGTGATGACTTTACCCTGTCCCCAGTAATCATATGTATGCCAACCGTATGACCAAGCATCCATTGCAGCTCTTGAAAATGTGGTCCACCCCTTGCTTAGAATGACATTTTCACCCATGCTTTGCTTGTTAATGTGAAGTGATTTACCCAAGCTATTGCCATCCTGCCCTCACCCCTCTTAAACAGATGTAACTCCTCTGCCTCCCCTGTCTAAAAATGCACCATTTTTCTGTGCCTCTAAGAGAATCCTGGAATGGAATGAGCAGTAAAAGATCAACTCATGATATAAAGCAGAGGCTAGAGAGGATTAAGGTTAAATATGCATTATAAGAGAAGATCAAATCTCACCCAGTTTCTGGTAGATACAGGATTAAACAGAGAGCCTTTAATCATTAATCATTTACTTTGCCTTTCAAAAGCCATGTAGAAAAGAAATAGCAAATCAGCTTTTATTGTACAGCCTTTCTGGATTTTTACATTTTTTAAATTTTAAACTAGAGACAGACAGGGGGATTGCATAAAAATTTAAAATGTTGTGACATTTATGGTTGGATCTATACCTGCCTTCTCACGTATATTTTATACATATGTCATAGATGATATGATTGTCCATAAAGTCTTATCCTGGTGTTGGGTAGGGTTCTTTATTGTGCATAATCACACCATAAATACAAAATGCCCTCAAATCAAACTCAACTTCTGGTGAATACATGAATGCATCCATGCAGGGTTTTTTGGTAACAATATGGGAATGACTTGGCAATGCTTTCTTCTGGGATTTTTTTGTGACTCCCCATTCTGATCTACAGCCCTGGAATTTCCTAGTGGCCTCCTATTCAGGTACTAACCAGGTCCAATCCTGCTTAGCTTCCCAGTCTACACAAGGTTGGCCAGATGTTGCCATCTGCTGAAGCTGAATCTACTACGTGCATCCGATTAGTGTATGTACAATTAAGCTGACTTGCATCATTTTATAAATCAACTTTTCAGTGAGACTCCAATTTGTAAGCAAAGCTCCGTATCAAGTTTATATTTTTGATCTGGTATTTATATAGCTTAGGTGTCATTTTAAGCATAAGGTAGCAGTAAACCAGTTGATGCAGATGCTATTAATCAGAAGACAAGTAACCTTTTCTAGTAAGGTTCGGATTATATATAATTGTATCACTGAAGAACAAAACAATAACAGCTTTCTGAAGTGCATGCCACAATCTTCAGCCTCTTTTAGGCCTAAAATAAAACGATAATGTTGGAATGTGCACTGACAGAAGGTGCCTGCCCAATAGCTAACTCTGGGATGGCAATATATTATTTCCAGTATCAGAGACAATATGATTATGGATGCCAGTCCTTGAGGAATGTACAGGTTCTGATACTCATTTCCTGCTTTAGGGCTTCCCAGAAGCATTTAATTGGCAAGAAATAAAGCTTGTGAAGAAAGAACCAGTGGTTCCCAGGCCAAAGAAAATGGTTATGTCAATGTTGAGTAGGTACCTCCCAGCCTCAAGGCTACAAAGTGAATGGCTTTCCATTGACTCAAAAAGTTAGAAGGAAAAGGCCTAAACTCTGGGAGATAGATGATACAGGTGGTCCTCATTTAACAACCATTTGTTTAACAATGGTTTGAAGTTACGATGGCCTCAAAAATGGTGCTGTATGGCTCATAAAGCACTTCTGGCCATTGTAAAATGTTGCGCTGCCCCCCACCGTCACGTGGCCACATTTCAGACGCTTGGCAACTGGCTTGCATTTAAAACCGGTTGCCAAGTGCCCCATGATCACGTGATCACCATTTGCAATCTTCTCTGCTGGCTTCCCCAGAAAGTCAGTGGGAAAGCCAGCAGGGAAGATTGCAAGTGGAGGGGATTGAGGGGAGCTGAAATCCTTCTGTGGTCTACAGGAACAGAGCTCAAATCCCGAAGATTTGAATTCCATTCCTCCAGTCCCACAAAGGATTTCCCCTCCATGCACAAAGGGGAGGGGAAACCCTTCGGCGGGCTGCAGGAACATTTGAGAGCAAAAGGGCTGCCTGCCAAGAGGATTTCAGCTCCACGCAGAGCTGAAATCCTTCAGCAGGCAGTTCTTTCACTCCATCCACTTAATAACCCAGGAGATCACTGGGAGTGCCCAGATCACAGTCGCCGAGCGAAGCAGTCATGTGGACATCTCGCTTAATGACCACTTTGCTCAACAATCAAGATTCCAGTCCCAATTGTGGTCATTAAGTGAGGACTGCAGATAGACAGACAGACGTAGACGTAGACATAGTGTCTATCTATATCTATGACACTTAGATTACTGTGTATTACAATAAGGCCTTCTGTGCTCATTCTTGTCTGCACTAAAGAAATTAATTTAGCTGAATGAGGTCTGTGAACTTTTGCTGAGCACTCTTTTCCAGAATAAAGGGTTAGTGCCTGGAAAGCCAAGAGTTACATCTAGGCCGGGAAGAAGCATACAGAAAGTTGATAACAGAATACTGGATTAGATACAAGGATTTTCCTAGAATGGATTAATAAAGAAGAACAAAACCTCTACAAAGCAAGGTGGTACCATCTATATTTTGTCAGGATGGGTGCGCTTCTCTTCCAAGGACTGCATGTGAGAGATCTGGAGAGAAGTGCTTCAAAGAGACTCCACCTTAATTAACTCATTATATCTGTGGCTGGAAAATTACTACTACAGTTTTCAAGATTCTGTGTTTACCCAGACTAGCGTTAAGGATGCCTTAGGGATATCTGTGTTGTTCTTGCCTACTTGATCTTGCTTGCTGTGGGGAGTCTTTATTACACAAGCTCGGTCCAGGGCTTCAGATCTCACACATAATGAATATGCCACAGGAAAAGGAGACTTTTCAACTTCATCTTCAACTTCTTTGAGGCTCTTTATGAATTCCAGCTTACAGTTTGAAATGGTATGGTCCACACATTCTTTTATCCACATCAGTGAAAAGATAGTTTTGAAAAGAAATGTTCTACAAAGTGGAATGATTGTGCAACTGAATGAAAGAAAATCAGTGGATGCTGTCCCAGCAACAAATGAGTAAAGCAAGGTCAGACTTACGATTTGATCTTTTAAGACAGCAAATTGTTAGTTATCTACAGGTGAAACTCGAAAAATTAGAATATCGTGCAAATGTTCATTTATGTCAGTATGGCAACTCAAAAGGTGAAACCAATATATGAGATAGACACATTACATGCAAAGCGAGATATGTCAAGCCTTACTTTGGTATAATTGTGATGATTATGGCGTACAGCTTAGGAAAACCCCAAATTCACAATCTCAGAAAATTAGAATATTACATGACATCAATAACACAAGGATTGGAAATAGAACAATATCGGACCTCTGCAAAGTATAAGCATGCATATGTACTCAGTACTTGGTTTGGGCCCCTTCTGCAGCAATGACTGCCGCAATGCGGCGTGGCATGAATGCTATCAGCCTGTGGCACTGCTGAGGTGTTATGGAAGACCAGGATGCTTCAATAGCAGCCTTCAGCTCCGCTGCATTGTTCGGTCTCATGTCCCTCATCTTTCTCTTGGCAATGCCCCATAGATTCTGTTCAGGTCAGGCGAGTTTGCTGGCCAACCATGCACAGTAATCCCATGGTCATTGAACCAGGTTTTGGTACTTTTGGCAGTGTGGACAGGTGCCAAGTCCTGCTGGAAAATGAAGTCAGCATCCCCATAAAGCTCGTCTGCGGAAGGAAACGTGAAGTGCTCCAAAATCTCCTGGTAGACGGCTGCATTGACCCTGGACTTAATGAAGCACAGTGGACCACCATCAGCAGATGACATGGCTCCCCAAATCAACACAGACTGTGGAAACTTCACACTGGACTTCAAGCATCGTGCATTGTGTGCCTCTCCATTCTTCCTCCAGACTCTGGGTCCTTGGTTCCCAAATGAGATGCAAAAGTTGCTCTCATCAGAAAAGAGGAGTTTGGAGCACTGGGCAACAGACCAATTCTTTTTTTCTGTAGCCCAGGTAAGACGCTTCTGACGTTGTTTGTTGTTCAGGAGCGGCTTGACAAGAGGAATACGACATTTGAAGCCCATGTCCAGGATCCGTCTGTGTGTGGTGGCTCTTGATGCACTAACTCCAGCCTCAGTCCACTCCTTGTGAAAGTCCCCAACACTTTTGAATGGCCTTTTCCTGACAATCCTCTTCAGGCTGCGGTCATCCCTGCTGCTTGTGCACCTTTTTCTACCACACTTTTCCCTTCCACATAACCTTCTCTTGATGTGCTTTGATACAGCACTTTGGGAACATCCAACTTCTTTTGCAATTACCTTTTGGGGCTTTCCCTCCTTATGGAGGGTGTCAGTGATGGTTTTCTGCACAACTGTCAGCTCAGCAGTCTTTCCCATGCTTGTGATTCCTACTGAACCAGCCTGAGAGACCATTTAAAGGCCCGGGAACCCTTTGCAGGTGTTATGGATTCATTAGCTGATTAGAGTGGGACACTTTGAGCCTAGAATATTGAACCTTTTCACACTATTCTAATTTTCTGAGATTGTGAATTTGGGGTTTTCCTAAGCTGTATGCCATAATCATCACAATTATACCAAAGTAAGGCTTGACATATCTCGCTTTGCATGTAATGCGTCTATCTCATATATTGGTTTCACCTTTTGAGTTGCCATACTGACATAAATGAACATTTGCACGATATTCTAATTTTTCGAGTTTCACCTGTAATTCGGTATTGTTATATTTTTAATGCCAAAGAAAGAAAGTGTCAGATTTTTTAATCAGATTCTAAAATAACTTGAATGAGATTTGGATATTCATCCTGATGAAGAGAAGTATAAATTACTGCTAAGCCACTGGCAGTAGAATATCTTAGGTCAATTCTCATTCATGGAAAAAAGTAATATCTGTATTTCCACTCTAGTTCTATTAAAATCTTACAAGACTATTGGAAGATTTGGAACAGATAATTTTGTATATAACTGAGTTTTACATCAAGGCAGACTACTGACCTTAATAGGGAAATGATTTTAAGATTTGCACATCTGGTATATTATTGCTTTATATCATGTACATTCCTGCAGCTCTTAGCAACCCACTAAATATTTAAAAAATGTATTTTAGCAGCAGTTTCTACAAATGAATGTAAATGGGCATTTCAATAAATATATCCCACGAGTCCTTCAGCATTTCCTAACAACCCACTCCAAGCCAGCTTGAAAATGAACAACCACTTACAGGATGTAGTATGTTGCATTACTTGTAGTAAACAGCAGAATAAAATAAGTTTAAAAAAACAAAAAGAATTCTAGTGCATGAGATGGATTTTCAATAAAAGAGGCAAAGTATATGTGTGGTCTCTATTAGATTCCATGGAAATCAATCTGAAATCTGGTTCAGGCTACTAAAATTAGATTTAGAAACTATTTAATTTGGTTCAAGAGTGCTTTTCCCCTTCTGTCGCCTAGCCAGAGGACACAAAGAGATAAAATACCTACAGCTATTATTACTTTATGGGCACCTTCATCTCTGAGTGAGGATTATACCATATCATGCATTTCTCAGCAGTCCAGCTCAAGTGGTCAGAGCAATCAACAAATAGTGGTTGTTGTTGTTTTCAAATATTTAAAAAAGGCTTTGATTCTACTTTTACTTTTACACTTATGTTCTTTGTGAGATGCTTAAAGAAAAGAAATATGAGTGTTCCAAGTATATATCCTGATTATTTCTAGAGGAAGATGAATATGTGCTATTGTTATATAGTGGGATTGATCAGTGTTAGTAAACAACCAAAAGCCACTCATTACCAAATAGCATTATTGAACTAAACATCTGCAGGGGGCAGGAGAAAGCAAGTGATGTCACATGCATCATGACATCACACGACTGCTGAAAATTATGTATGGTACATCATGATGTGACTGATTCAGATTACATAATTCACATCTTCATGATGGCATCATGATGCATGTGATGTCATTGTAGCTCCTACTGAACAGCTGTGACTATTTGTAGCCTTTCTGGACTAATTTCTCCCTTAAGAATTTCCCCCAAGCTTTGAGATGGGCTCTTGTTTAGAAGCTAGGAAGCAAGGTTGGGAGGGTACCAAGCTAACCTAGATAGACAAATAGTCTGACCTAGCATAAAGCATGGCAGAGCAAAAGCTGCATCACCCTCTCTTGGGGGAATCTGTTTGGCTTCTTCTGTTCATGTGTTTAGATGAGTATTTATGACACATTTGTTTCAGTAGAGTTTTGATTATTTCTGATTGCCATGTTTGAATATTCACTGATGCCACTGATGCCATTAGTGGCATCAGTGAATATGTTAGATTCATTTTATTTTATTTATTTTATCAAATTTTTGGTCAAGATCAAAAGGTTAATTTGTTAAGGAACGCAGGTTGTTCACAATTTGAATGTCATTTACAGAAAAGGGGGCTCTGTAGATGCAGTGAAAGATACAGATGCAGGAAACTGCTTTATGCTAGGTCAGACTATTTGCCTATCTAGGTTAGCTTGGTACCCTCCCAATAACTTGAAGGACTCCAATTCCAAGAATTCAGAGTACCACCCAATCAGAGAGAACTGGGAGGCTGAACTACCCTAATGGCTGTAGCTCACCTAAGCCAAAATTAATTTCATAACTATATGTTTACATATGGATTTTTAAAAAAGTAATGTCATTGCAAATAGCAACTGTTCTCATCAGCCCCATACATTTTGGAGAGCAGATAAAAGCTGAAAATTGCTAAAACAGAGGAATGCAAGTGTCCCCCCCGACCCCCCCCACCCATAAACCCCCAAGCTCTTTAACCCTTTGATCATTGCACACATTTGATCATTTGTAAATTGCACGTGACTTCTAATTTATAGGATACTCCTCCTTCCAATATTGCTTTTTATAAAACAATTCCATTTAAGAAATCAGCAACATGCAAATAGCTTAGAATCATCAATTAGAATATGATAGTAATGGAAGTAATTCCCTAAAACATCACTAATGCTTATGTGGCAAACTACCAGTTGCCATCTGTCTAATCCTTGCTGTAAAATCAGAGAATATATAAAACACAATTATTAATTGCACTCATTAGCTTCTGAGCAAAAAGAGCAATACTGTACTGCATTTACAAAAATGTATGAAGTAAATTTGAGTAAGAAAATAAGACATTGCCCATTCTTGGTTTTTTTAAATCAAGAGAACATAAAGAGTGGTGTCTGTAGCACTGTGCTGGCTCCCCTAGTTGCTCTTTAAGAAGGCTACAGAGATATATGATCTGGCTAAACTCAATAAAGGGGTTCAGGATGGAAGAGACTGTGGGTTCATCTATAATGTCGACACTGTACCAGTGTAATTTAATTAGCTCAACTCTTTACTTGCCTAAAGAGCAGATCAAGAATAACTGTGTTTCTACTACTACAGGTTTCCCCAACCTTAAATCCTTCAGATAGGTTAGATATCTATTCCTATCATTCCCAGTCAGCATAGCCAAGCATGGACATGTTTGGGTGAATTGGAAATTGTCATTCAACGCATCTGGAGGCCACCAGGATAGAGAAAGTTGTACTGAATCATGGGATGATGTTTCACCATGAACTGAGCTCTCATATTATCTCCAAAAATGCTTCATGGAGGAGTCACCCTGTGCAACCGTTTCCCTTTCAGTTAAGCATGCAGGAGTCAAATGTTTGTGAAATGGAGGGTTGTGTGCATACGAATAAGCCCAACCCATCGATTCATCAAATGAGGAGGTGGTTATGAAAAGAATGTGCCTGGCAGACTGGCCCTAGCTTCTAACCTCGGTGACTATCAGTGAATTCTCAAGTACAGTTATTTGGCTTATCCAATAGAGAAAGGGGCGATCACATTATATGCTTAGAATTCTTTCTGATATGCATCATGGAAAATAAAAAGCTCTTTGGTTATTAGTCATAGTGGTTATAAATTATCTGTAGCATCATAAGCTTATCAATATTGGTAGCCTGGTAATGTGAACAGAATGGTGTACCAAGGTCATGGTTTACTTGTTTGTTTTCTAGAGACATCTGATTGGTCAATAGGGGGACCGAATGCTGGATTAGAAAATTGCTGGACTTTGAGTGGGATCCTGTACGGTTCTTGGCTGTGCTTTCAGTTTTGCTGCTAGAAACCAGGGTTATATTTTTGTATTCAGTCCAGTGCATGTCTGTTCAGAAGTCAGTTTTTTTCAGTGCACAACAATATTATTGTCTAGTACATTACGCCTAAACTTGCCACTATATACAGGTAGTCCTCACTTACCAACCACAATTGAGACCGCACCATCACATGACCATGATGGACTTACAACATCATTTCCCATTCAGTTGTTAAGTGAGTCACTCTAGGTCATTAGGTGAGACGTCACGTGACTGCAACTTGTGATTTTACTACCAGCTTCTCCATTGACTCTGCTTGTTGGAAGCCTGTTGCAAAGTGCCTGAATGTCGATCACATGACCGTGGGGACGCTGCAACAGTCATAAATGTGAGAACTGGTTGTAAAGTTGCTTTTTCAGAGCTGTTGTAACTTCAAGCAATTGCTAAACAGGGCAGTCATTAAGCGAGGCCTACCTGTATAGTGTTCCAACACCTCTGTGTGTTTGTGTATTTGTTTTTATTTATCTTATTTTTTATTGATGCAATGTGTATGCCCTCCCACCTTGACAAATGACTCTGGCCAGTGAACAATCTTAAAATATTTTTTTAAAAATCCCCATCACAAATACAAAAATTAAAATTCACAAGCATCTGGCTTCACACAATACACTTAACCTAGTGTAGTGGGGAGCAGCTGGCCCTTTAAATCACAAGCCTTCTCTGCCCAGAGGGAGTCACCTGACCCCTGACAGCCAATCAAGGAAAAGGAGGGGGTTCTGTCGGGTTTTGGGCGGGAAGAATTTTGGCAGCTTTTGTGAGGGAGTTGCCTGAACTCCTGGAGGAGGCAGTTGCCTGAGACAAGGCTGGAAACTGTGTTCTTAGCTATAGTTAGAACTATGTTAGAGGGTTGGGTTTTTTTTCTTTTTTGGTATTTTATCTCTTTTTAACTGTGTGTGGTATGTGGGGAAACTTCTCTGGTTTTGGCACCTATCATGAAGGTAATTTTTGTTTAAATCCTGGAGTTGACCAGCAAACTCCCACAAATTTTATTTTCCCTTTTTGTCTTTAGCCAGGCCCAGGGTGGGGCAAGGATTTCCCCTTCAATCCTCTCCTGTCTCCTCAGAAGGTTGGTGGGGAGGGGAGAAACCAGTTTATAACCAGGAGGGGGAGGCAGGATGGCAAAGAGGCTGTTCACCCTCAGTGGCAGGTTACCTCAGAACTGAGAGGATGCCTGGCTGCTAAATTAATCTTTTTTAAAAATTTGAACTTTAACAAAATGGGAGCCTAACCAAATCTGATATTGATCATGAATATGATATTGTACAAAATGGATTAATGAACCAGGGACTGTCAAATGCCGTCCCCACCCCATCAAAAAGTACATTATACAAATGCAGCGGTTGGTAGCTGACCTAATTAAAGATCAGCTGCACAAAGCCAAAAAAAAAAAGGTCATTCAACAACACCTCCCCCGCCTGTTATGTTGAAATAGCCAGCTCATAGTGCATAGTTTTACCACTTGTATGCAACTTGGCTATGGAGCCTTCACAAGGGGACCCTTCATAACATTAATTCTGTGTCTAAGTAAGGTTTCCGACTCAGACACTATTTCAAAATAAAAGTCTTTCCTTTCTGCCATGGCATTCAATGAGCTGATATGTTTTGTCTTATTTAAAAAATACATTTTAAAAAAATTGTAAAAGTGCTTTAGATTCAGAAGTGATGGGTTTTACACTTACGTATGGTTTGTCTTATTTAAAAAATATCTTTAAAAAAAATGGAAATGTTTTCCAATTTCAGAAGTTCCATTTCAACTACCGTTCAGCACTTCTCATTCAGCATTCCAGTGTTACAATGTTACCATGCCAAGCAACAGGATGGAAGGACATTCAGATAGATAGATAGACAGATAGATAGATAGATAGATAGATAGATAGATAGATAGATAGATAGATAGATATCCAAACTGATGTTTGCCAGCAGACAATTCCATTTCATGTTCATTTCATCTTTCTCACTGTTGTTCTCTATTTAGCACACATTTTGTCTGTATCATGTGCAGTGCACTTCTTCTGATAGATCCCTCATTTAAAATTTATTTTAAATTTATTCCCCCATTGATTTCTCACAAATATTATCAGCTCCTACTTCTTTTAGATCAAAGCAAGTGGCAGAACCCAGCTGACCTTGGCTGATATGGAAAACACTTAACCAGGATTGGACCTGATTAGTACCTGGATGAGAGACCATTAAGAAATTCCAGGGCTATAGGCTAGACTTGGGAGTTAAAATGCATCCCAGAATTAGCCTCTTCCATACTGTTGCCAAGAAAACCAGGAATCAAGATTGAAAAAGTCTTTACTTATTTCTTTTACCTGCATAGTTAATCTTTCATTTGATAACCAATAGGGGATCATTCACTGATTTGGTCTTTTTAAACTGAGTCTTATATAAATTAGGACCACACCTGTATTCAAGTCAAATTTTGGTTTCATTCCAGAAGTGACAATGAAGGAGCTGCAGGCTGAAAGAATTTAACTTCAGCATATAATTGGAAAGTAACCAGATGATAACATAGGTATAGAATTTTTAAAATGGGCACTCAAATGTTTATTCTGCTGCACTTAACATTTAATTCTAGCTAATCTAGAACTGATTAGCAATTAGAATTCCACCTACATACTCCATTTTCATGATTCTCTTTACCACTGGAATAGTTGGTTGCCAAGCCCAATTTCAGTGAAGGACAGGAAGGCCTGGCGCAATATGGTTCATGGGGTCACAAAGAGTCGGACATGACTTAACAACTGAACGACAACAACAACAAGCCCAATTTCCCTTCTCAGATGTTAAAATAGTAATGAATGGAACAAAATAAATCCAGGTTGACCACATCTCTACTAAAAATGAAAAATGCTAAATAATAAAGGTAAGTTGATTCAGTGACTTAAGCTAGGTATTAATTGGATATGAATACAGAATTGATATAAAAGAAATATACTTGACTGCCTTTGGATTTGGAAAAAACAACCTCACTATTTCATAAATATGTGTCCTTCTGTCCTTTTGTCTCCTTACAGAAAAAGTAAGCATTTTGTCAACTTTCATTGCACCCTTCAAGTATTTGAATCCTGCAGCAGCAAACATGGAAGATGAGGACAATTTAAGTAAGCAGTTTATCTTCTTCATGTGGATCAGACAGAAAGTACTGTATCATATATCTCACATTTTCCTGTAACAAGAATTGCAGAGTCCATTTTTGGAATTTTAAGGAATGAAAAGTGGAAATAAATCTGTTTCTCTGCTGAATCTTTTAATATTAAGCCAGTCTATTTGCCATTTATTGGTGATCTACAGGAGCTTGTTAAACATTATTTTTGCATATGTAGGGCTGAGGAAAAAAGCATATTTATAGAATGTAAATGTGTGCATGATAGGAGATATGAATATGTGTTGCATCTTATTGCAGAGATATTACTGTTCACAACGGGAAAATATCATTGCATTTCCTTTATAAGCTACCATCTTTAGGGTCCTGCAGGTAGGAACAGAGATTTGCATTTGTTTAACTTATTGCCAGAAAAAATCATAGCCTCATCAAAATCAGATAGAGAAAAAGCTGTTGGTGGTCCTATTGATATAACTGCTGGGGTGAAGCCCATATCCTGTCAAAGAGCCTGAGTATCTCCAGATTGATTTTGAAGTGAAATTCATCATTTCCAAGTATGTCAGTAAGTGAGGGAGGTGAAACCTCTTCTCACTCTATACTTTGTGTGATGCAGATGGACAGCAAGTAGCAGGTTCTCCATGAGAAGGTCAAGGAAAGTGAGAACTATCAGAATGTCAGGAGTAGGAGATAAAGGGTGTCAATTCACCATTCACGATCCACAGGTGACAGCCTTAACAGAGTCAGGCTGCATTGCGAGCATCATGAACGTAAATGATGAGAAATGTTTTTACATGTGCTTAAAAGATATGTTGATGGCCCAGGCTTTGGCTTGATAGATCGTGATGACTGAAGAACAGCTGTTCAGACAGTGCAGCCACCATCCTACTCATTGTTTTCCCATAGTAGGGAAAATTTGAGGGGAAAAATTAAAATGGGCTGCTGCTTCTTTTAGGGGAATTTTATGATTTCTTTTTCAGAAGAACCACTAATAAAATAGATATAGATATGTATATGGAAGTGTGCTGGTTTAGACCACACCTGGTTAAAAAAATGGGCCATATGCAGCCTCTAAAACTTTGCATATGGAGATATCTCAAAAACTGCTTATTTTCAGTGTGACGGAACAGAAAAAATAATTACATGCATAACTGGAGAGTTTGAATACCTATAATTGAAAATAAAATTTAGTGTTTGTCTTGGCCTTACCCTACATTTTAGAAAGTTATCAACACTTAAAGCTAAGCATGATCCTGTGCCCAGAAAGGAACAGTGCCTCCTGGCCTGTTCTCAGCCCTTCAAGATAGACCACAAGGAACTCTGCTTTATTTTGCAGGGTATAATAACAGAATCTTGAAAGTCTGGCAGAATTTCTCTCTCTCCCAAGAGAATCAAGGTGGGGCAGTCTTGAGTTTCTTTCTTACTCTCTTCTCTCTTTCAGGACAAAGCTGGTGTTTATATGACCATCCTTGTATTCCTCTCCCAAGGTTATCTTTGTACCCCTCTATACCCATCAAGTCCAGCACCTATCAAGTCCAGGGTTCAAGTCACAGAGTAGTCTGCACAGTGCTTCTGGATAGCCTACAAGCATACATGACATTGAACATATATTGACTTTAATGTGCAAAAGATGCAAATTATGTAATTTATATCAGTTGTGGAGGCAGCTAATACAAATTATATAATCTGCGTGCATTTGCTAATGCAAATGATACAGTATTTGATCACACCATGACTTACATAATGATCTACACCTCTCTCCCAGATGCTCATGCTTAGAAATGGTACGGTTCTCTCCTAGTTGTCCTCCAGAGACAGTGTTCCTAGGCATATGGTTTTGAGTATCAGAGATAAGACATTTTCATTGTTACTAGCAGCCATCAATAATTTTATCCTCAAGGTATATATCCATTCCCCTTTAAAGCCATCCAAGTATGTCACATAAGAGTGAATTTCATGTTTAGCTATGGTTGGGGTGAAGAACCTGTTATGTCTGTCCTGAATCTCTACCATTTATGTTGACTGAAGTTGAACTATTATGCCACTTCTCCTTTTTTTTTTTCATACTTTATACATAGCTCAAATGTTAATTTGTTAATTTTCTAAGCTAAAAAATTCCAGATGTAGCCTGCTACAAGAGATTAATTGTTTCCCTTAATTTCATCACTGCATGTATCCTTTTCTACATCTCTTCCAGCTTTACAGTGTTCCTTTTGAAGTGCAGCAACCAGAACCATAGATAGTATTCCAAGTATAGTCACACCATTGACTTTTATGAAGGCATTATGATATTGGCAGTTTTGTTTTTTATTCCTTTCCTAATGACCCACAACAAGGAAGAAATCAGCCTTTTTAACAGCAGACACTGGCCTATGTTTTCCTCATGCTGTTTGCCACAACTCCAAGATCTTTTTCTTGGTCAGATGGCAGTACCACTAACTTTTTCATTAATGCACTCTATGAACACTAACTATACTTTTAAAATCTACCTTCTGATCAATTTGCATCCTTCCAATTGATTTGTTATTTTGGCATAAGTGTAAAAATGTCCTTTTATGGAAATATTGCATGCTTATCTCTACTCCATTGCTGCACTTTTATCAATAAGTTACAGAGACTATCAGGTGTGCATAGGGGGTCAACAACATCAAAATGGTAGTAGGGTACAACAGTCACCTACCCTTTTTTTACATGCATGTGATGCAAAGGGGCTGGGGCTTCTATTGCCCAGTCACACCCACCATTTTGATGCTATTGACACCCCCTTTCAATGAATGCCCCTGCAGGCTATCTTAAAAGTTCTTCCAGTAATTCATAGATGCAACTATGAATTGCATGACAAAAAAAGTGAAAAATTTGCATCATCCCCCCTCCCTTTTTCAGAAACTGGGAAGTATTTGTGCTTTCTTCCTTTAGTCTCTTGCCTAAACATGCTCACTTCTAAAACTTTTCCAATTTTTTCCAGAAAGTTAGAAATTACTCTTTGGTGATTATGTATACCCTACATGCAGATGTGAGCAAGCACACATACCACTTAACAGAGCTAGCAAAAATATAGCTTGATGTTTATTTATTAAACATCACCAAACATCAAAAACCTAACTGGCAAAATGGGATGAAAGGTAGGCAAAACTAGGGAAAGAGAGACATGAACAACAGACAAGATGAAGGCAGAGGGTTTAATCTCAATAATCAGGTTCCTCTCTATTAATTATCCCAGTTAATCTGCACTATACTTGTAGATGTCCTCATATTTGTTTAAGACTCATGGAACAAGAATGCTAACTCCCACACTGGTATAGACAGGACAGTTTAATCTTTTAACTCAAGAGATAATTTTACTTCAGCGGAGAGAGTTGAGCTAAATAGCCTTCTCATTTTTTCTAGTCTATTCTTAATTCCTCTTTCACATAACTCTTGAAAATGGAATTAAGAGATAAAATAATCTTTATATTTATAGAATTTAGAAATCTGGATCCATGTATAAGAAATGCTTAGCAGAAAGTGCTGTATTGTTGGCTGGGAACCTGAATGATTTGCAGCAAATGTTAGGTAGATTGTATGATGCATTGAAAAGCATAGATCTGAAAACAAACATATCAAAAGCCAAGGTGGTTGTGTTTGACAGGAAAAATGGTGTGAACAATTGTAAAAACCAGAACAAGCAGATGAAGGCAGGATTAGGGTTAGCTTTAGGATGAATTTTATATTTAGTGGTATTCTCATGTTACATGTTTTGATAGGGATTGTTTGATGGAAAAACTTCAGTATAAGCATAGTACTTGAAGTTAGGATCGGAGATAGACTTCTTTGAGATCTATGATTAAATTTAATGGGAGACTCAAGTTTTTATCATTATTGGAGTCTTACATTCAAAAAACCTCTATTGGCATTAGGATGAAGGTAGGGTTAGGATTTGGCATCCTTTAGATCTGTAGTTCAGTTCCGTGTGTGGATTAGCTCTAGAATGGGTTTTCACTGTTATAATCTTAAATTTATGATTTCTTTGTTTTTTATTCCTGGCAGCTGCCTGGACTAGTCCCTGCAGTTTTGTTGGCAAGGTTTTTTGGAAGTGGTTTGCCATTACGTGCTTCCTAGGGCAGAGAGAGGGTGATTGACCCAAAGTCACCCAGCTGGCTTCATGTCTAAGGCAGACTAGAACTCATGATCTCCCGGTTTTTAGCCTGATTCCTTAACCAGTACACCAAACTGGGTCTCTTGGAATAACTTTGCCAGGGTAATTTTGCCAGGGTAATTTTTAGGATAAAAATTTATATTGGCATAAAGGTGGAAATAGGGCTTGGGCTAGGCTTCCTTAAGGTCTATCGTTATATTTATTTGGTTGGTTAGCTTTTCAGTGACTTGCTATTATCAGTGGTAATTTTACTGTTTTATTATGGGATTGCTTGCCATGGTGTAAAACATTTGCATTGGCATTAGTGTGCCAGTGGAGATATTGATGAGGGAGAGTTTTTATGGTTAGTGCTGGCCTTAGATTTTTGTTATGGTAGGGATTTTGTGCCTGTAAGTGTTTAGAGTAAGACTTTTCTGTTGACATTAGAGTGAAGATAGCATTGGTGTTAGGCTTTTTTGAGGTCCGTGGTTCAATTTGCTATGAGGCTTAGGTTAGTAAGAAACCAGTCAAGGTTGACTGGTGAATCTAACTGGTTCTAGATTTGTCCCATATATCTCTTTGTCAAGTCATCAGGAGCATTATCCATTTAAATTGCTGATGCTGATCTGCCATGCATACAGGAACACCCCGTTATTTGAAAACCTTGATTGCAATTCATCCTCGGTGCACTGAGCTCAATAGCGGAATCAAGGTCAATTAGTTTTTCCTCGTTGGGGGGCCTTTTCCCATTTGGCTGCTGTTCTCTGGACTCAAGTCCCCCTTGTGCTACATCTGGAGTCTGACCTGTAGTGGTTCTTTTTGCAGGACCTTTATGAAGATGGAAAAACCTCTCATTATTTGCTTTAGATTTATATTAAAGTTTTGCTGGTATTAAGAAATGTACGTATTAGTTATTAGATTGTATTAGGAAATTCTTACATTGATTATTAAAATATTTTATTATGACATACTATGTTTGTTTATATATTTAATTTTCATTTATCTGTACTATACTTAGTTATAACCACATTAAATAAAACTACTACTGTTACTACTAATTTGTGTACCTTACTAGAATATGAATATATATATATATATATATATATATAAAATTTGTCACTCTCCTTAAAAAATGACTCTGAATGCTTACTAAAGATGGAAAAATAAATGAAGAAATTTTAAGATGTACAAATGCAGGTAAAATGGTATGTGGCCTGTTGTAAGGAATGAATATTTGTCAGATAAAGTGAAAATGGAGCCCACTTTGTTATATGGAAATGAGATTTCCAGCTGAATGCAGTGGCAATGGGGTACTTAAAAGAGATATGGTCAAAAATGAATCTATACTAAAGGAAGGTTGACTGAATACAATGCAAAAGAAGTACATGGATATGAATTGGTCATGTAAAGAGAATTGAATTACAAAATAAATATCTGAAGGATGAGTGAATGGACTGAGAGCCGGGATAAGACAAAAAAGTTGGGATTGGATGGAATTTATGAGTTTAGACGCAGAAGGCCATTTATAAGATTGGAAAGAATAGGTAGTTAATGAATGGCGCTTGTTATGAACTAGATTTAGCTATATTTTCTTTCCTTTTTTCAATCTCATGTCTTTAATTTCTTAGCTTTCATTCTCCCTGTTGATATAAGAGATACTCTCTTCATATGGAAATAAGTCACAATCTGGAATATATTCTTTGCAAAAAACATTATTGCCATACATTTTTCCCACCAAACATTTTAGCTACCTGAATAACCTTCAAGAGGAACATCATTATCACTTCAAATGTAGCATGGAGTATCAGATGGCTGATTCTTCTGACTTGTGACCCAGAGACAGAAGCAGTACCATTTTAGTGGTGCAGTACAGTCCTCAGCAGCACTTCATGATGCAACTGTGCCAGTTAACATTGTCCTACATAATGACCAGAAAGGAGAAAAGGCATGACTCAGAGACAAAAGGAAGAAGAAAATGAACAGAGGGATCTAGGATGAATCTTCACAAATTTACAAATACAGACTGTTCATTTTCATTCTGTTAAATGAAATTAAGTAAAGGTTTTGGAACAAATAATTTCTTCAATCTCATATAAATAGTTTAATAATCCTACCATCCCAACTGTTTTCATTCCTGAAGCACATTTTATATTTGAGCCAAGACTAAGAAGTGAGGTCATGACAAAATGTAAAGTTGGTTTAAATTAATTTATATTGAATGAAAATGGCATTAATAAAATACACTTAATATGATTGCTTCCCCTACATTTAGTAAATATTTCCCATATATTTAGTGATTTTCCCCCTTTCATCCTATGAAAATATGAAAAATAATAATTTGGTGGCAACCATAGATTGGAATCGAAGGTTTGGGAAGATTGCAGGTAGCCTTGCTTTATATAGTATTTGTCTTATATCACTTACTGCAGGGTTGTTTTTGGGGCCTCCATTCAACTCATTTTCCTGGCCTTAGACTTTTTATTCCAAAGTTTGTCCTGATAGCCTCATAGAGGATGAATGAGATAGTCAGGTTCTAAAATGGTAGAACAGATTGGAATAGGAGGAACCAATTATTTAAATTCCTCTAAAACAAAACAATTATTTTCTTTGGTCCTTTGACAGTACATGAGTACAATATAACAAGTCACATATTTCCACCAATCTCTGGCTGAAAAATAACAGAAATAAATTTAAGAGAAGCAGATACAAAATTCTTCTTGTAGGAAAAAGAAAATGTGCCTTCATAATAGTAAGTGTGAAAAGAATTCCAGACTTGCATTTGATCACACAGTCAATGTAAGTCAACATCATATGTGGCTGCCAAAAAGACCAAAGACTAGGCTGTGTTAACAGAAGTATAGTTTCTATATAATAGGAAGCCATAATTTTACTTTATTCCACATTGATCAGACTCCATTCCAAGTATTATGTACATTTCTAGGCACCTCATTTTTAAAAAAAATTCAAAGAACTTGGAATAGTTTCAGGGAAAGCTGGTGAGGGTGCTCAGAGAATGGAAGCTAAATCTTATGGGAGAGACTGAGGGAAGTGGGTATGTTTAATTCTGAAAAAAGACAAGTAAAGGAGTTCTCACAGAAGAAGGCCAAGACTTGTTCTCCCTTATGGAATAATGAGTTGAAATTACAAGCGGGCAGATTCTGAGTGTTAGAAAGAAGAGCAGTGCAAGTGGAATTGGTTACCCAGAAAGATCAGAGGCCCCTGTATGGGTTGAAATAGAAGCGAGATTACCATCTGTTGGGGAAGCTTTAATTTGGATTCCAGCACTGAGCAGATGTTCAACTTGACAGCCTCCAGAGTTCCAGAGCCAGCTGGGGAAAGTGGTTAAGGTGCTGGCCTAGAAACCAGGAGACTATGAGTTCTAGACCTCACTAAGGCGTGAAAGCCAGCTGGGTGACTTTGGGTCAGTCACTCTCTCTCAGCCCAACTCACCTCATAGGGTTGTTGTTGTGGGGAAAATAGGAGGCAAGAGTATTTGATATGTTCTCCGCCTTGAGTTATATATAAGGCAGGATAAAAATATAATAATCCCTTCCAATCATAGAATTTTATGAAATAATTAGGAATAATTATGAGGTAGTTAGGCTTGAAATTATGACGGTTCCAAAGCTGCGTGCCATCTTTGTGGTGCATGCAGTTTAATTTATATCTCTCCAGTTCCATTTCATCCCATAAACTATTTTATTACAAGTCTACAAGGTAGATATAGATACAGTTCTTTTTCATAGGACAAGACACCTCTTTTATGATGGAACTTGCCATTTAAAATTGCAAACGCAATTTTGCAAAATTTGGAAATTGCAAATTTCAATTGGTTTTAAAGCATTTTTAGTTATTTTTTAAATACTGCTGACTAATTAATTGGGATGTGACCTATTATTCTAAATCAGTGATGCAACAGGTAATGCTTCTTGGTATTAAAGTCTAAAATCCTGCAGCCAAGAGGATTGTTCCCACTGACCACCCAGAAAGTATCAAGAAATAGAGACAGTGACAAAGCAGTCACTGGACCTACTGAGTGCCACCAGAGTTTCCACTGCACACCACAGCATCTTTTCTTAGCTGGCCATATAAGCAAGTGATTATAAATGCTCATTTTATTATTTTTATTTTAATATTATTTTCTGCATCAAAAGAGTGCTTATTCCCAATTAAAGGATATAGCGTACGCTCATCTGAAGGAAAGGATGAGCATAAGACTATTAAATCTTGGGTTTGAAATTATTGATCTAATCCACTGCTTTAAATGATTACTCAACAAACATTGTAGTCCTAATATACACAGCCAGAGGGAGAGATGGGATTTTCTTTATGTCCCCGTTATATCATACACAGATGGATCAATAGGTAGTCAGGCCAGACAGATGTATCCCATAGATCATGTCTTGAAGGAGGTCATAAAATCAAGCTTTCCCAAAATGCTGTGTAAAGGGCAAAAGAAAATAATTTTTTCCCAACCAGGTTCCTTAAATTAGGAAGTGGCCATGGCTGTTCTTTGCCATCAGTTTTCTTCAACCTTGGGCCCTCCAGATATGTCAGAACTATAGCTCCCAGAATTCTCAGTCAATTCTTAAAGTAGTCAGGACTACAATTCAAAGTAGTTCTGAAGTACAGATTAGTCAGGACTATAATTCCAATACTTTGTAATCTGCATCTAATTTCAGAGCCAGTAAAGTGTGGGGACAGAATATTGGGCTTAAACTGAGAACATCCAGATACAATTTTAGTCTGGCCATGTTGGCTTGGGAAGCTGGGATGTTTAATGCAGCTGCCTCAACCTGGGAGTGCCAGGTTGGGACAGCTGCACTATATAGATTGTGTTAAAGTTATAGAGGAACTTTCAGGTCTCAAAGGGTGTTATTTACTTTGTATTATCAGAACCAGTCTCTCAATCTGTTCATGAAGGAATGTGGAGGCTTAAAGATGAATTTACTCTGTTCACAAACCATGCAGTCAGCATTATGAAAGTAAGAGAGGGGAATAGAGATTGGAAAAGGCAATATGAATTATAAATACAAATAACCCCCTGTGTTTTCCTATTCAGTGGTGCAGAATCAATACAAATTCTTTTTGAACCTGAATAGAGTGTGAAACAAGGGTTACCTATCTCTTCATACTTCCTCACTTCCAGTATCATTATCTACAATGATTGGGTCAGTAAAAACTATTAAAAGAAGGGAGGGGAGAGGGGTAAATGTCAAGACTTGCCACATTATTTTCTAGACAGATATGCCTGGAAACAATAGGTTGTGTCTGCTTTGAGGGAGTGGGGAGGGGAGATTGGTTTTAAGTTAGTGTAGAAAGAAATTGCCCATCCCAGGGACACATTATGGCTGGGGTCGCACTATATTGTATGAAACCCAACCATTATCTTAGCATGTTGTGTGCATCCCACTATCATGTTAAACCATAATATGGTGTATTCTATGGACATAGTATATGATGTATATAGCAATTGTGTTTTGTTAGCCCAGATTTAGGGATAAACATGTGTGATCCTAACTTACTCATTTGTATGTATATTGAAGAGATGGAAATGTCTATATTTAAAAGCTTTGCACAAAAGACAGGAGGGTAAGGGTTAAATTCTGAACCAGGGTAGTATGTGTAGACAGAGTATTAGATTTTAAAAAAATTCAGCTACAAATCACATTCTACCCCCACTGAAGGAAATGGTTGCTGTGTTATTTGCTTGCTTGCTTGCTTGCTTGCAGCATTTCTAACCTGCCCCAATCCTGGAAGACTCTGCAAAACCTAAATTCAAGTAAAGCAGCATAAACTAAACTAACACAATAAATTTATAAATGCTTGGCCTATCATGGCGCCCTAATCAATCCAGAACAAAGGTAGAATGGAATAGGCCTCTTTTCACTTGATTCAGACTGCAAAGAAGGTTGGAGCTGGACATATCTGTGGAGGAAAATAGATCCACAGCATGGGCAAGATCACCAAAGAGGCCTACCACCTTGTACCTTGCATGGAGAGGGATCCTTAGCAGGCCCTCTTTAGATGGCTGGACCAGATACACAGATTCTTTTACGGCAAGGCAAGAGTTGATGTATCTTAATGCTGCACTTGGTAGAGCATTAAAGATAACAACTGGGACTTTGAATTGGTCCTGGAAGCCTACTGGTAACCAGTGTAGCAACTTTAAAATACGTGTTATTTTGCACTGGTAGGATTGTCCCGCCATTGATCACACTGCTGCATTTTGTACCATCTGTAGCTTCTGGGACATTTGCAAAGGCATTGGAGAATACAAGGACTTAAGTGCTTCTCCCCCAGAGTGGAGCTGACCACTCAAGATGAGCATAACCACCATAAGACAATGCCCCAACCCTTGCAGTTGCCCCAGAATACTACCATGGTGAAATGGTTTTGAAAGCTGCTAAGAGGCCTAATAGGACATTCCCCACATCCTGGTCCTGATGAAGGTGTCAACTAATGTCAGTTCTCTCCCATGAACAAGCTTGAATCCTGACTGAAAAGGATCTAGATTATCTTGTTTCTGCTAGGATCCTGGATAGCTAATTCCCCATTATCTTTTCAACTACCTTTCTTAAGAAGGGAAGATTGTAAATTATAATTATAAAAAGATGATCAAATTATCAGGGTGGGCTTCTTTAAAAGAGAGCACATCTCTATCTGTATCAGAGAAGGCAGCATTATGCCCTTGATCAAGCGTTAATTATCTCCTGGAATCATTCATTGACATTGATCATAAGAGCATTACTGGATTAAAGCAGATGACTGTATAGTCAGTCCAGCATCCTGTTTTATGTGATTGCTAAGCCAGATGTCTGTAGGAAGTACACCAGTAAGATATAGCTGTTGTTCCCCAGGAGATGGTATTCAGATACATGTTCATGCTGACCTTGATCCTGGTAATAGTATACAGCCATCTTGTCTTGTACTAATTAATAAGCTTACTTTCTATAAATTTGTTTAATCCCCCTTTAAAACAATATTTATTAGCAGTCATTATTGCATCTTATGGTAGAAAATTCCATTATTTAACTATGCGTGAAAAAGTCACTTTCTGCTATCTATTGTAAACCTTACAACATTCAGCATCACTCAATAATCCATGTATTTGGAGGAAGAAAAAAATTCTTCTTATCCATGTAGCTAGGTTTTATCAAATTGATTAAAAAATAATAACTTCAATGAAAATTTATACCAATACTTTTGAGCTATTGTTCGTAGATTTTGCACTAGTACCAGTAATGTTGGTGGGCTTTCTTTTGCTTTTTTTTTTTCAAACAGGTACAAGCAGTGCTGAAGTAAAGGAGAACCGTAACATTGGCAACTTAGAAGATCATTCAGTTACTTCTAATGAAAGATCAAGAGTAGGAGCTTCCAGCGTCAAAAGAAAAAGGCCTCTAGAAGAGGGCAATGGTGGACATTTCTGCAAATTTCAGCTCATCTGGAAGAAGGTCTCATGGTCTGTAACACCAAAGAATGCCCTGGTTCAGCTACATGAACTTAAACCTGGTTTACAATATAAAATGATTTCCCAAACAGGCCCTGTCCATGCTCCTGTATTTGCAGTTGCTGTGGAGGTCAATGGACTTACATTTGAAGGCACTGGACCAACAAAAAAGAAAGCCAAAATGAGGGCTGCTGAACTAGCCCTCAAGTCATTTGTACAGTTCCCCAATGCATGTCAAGCTCATTTTGCCATGGGAAATTGTTTCAACCCTTCTACAGACTTTACATCAGACCTGGCAGACTTTCCAGACACTCTGTTCAAGGAGTTTGAACCATCTGCACACAATAAGGACTTTTCAGTCTGTAACCCGGTTAATAACGAATTACTTTCTAAGGCCTACCGCCATGGGAAGCTACTCTACCGCACGTTGGACTTCATGGGCCACCCTAAACAAAACAAGCACAAGATGGCATCTGCCGCCAAGAGTGAAAAGAACCCAGTGGTGTTGCTCAATGAGCTGCGGTCAGGACTGAGGTACGTCTGCCTTTCGGAGACTGTGGAGAAGCAGCATATCAAGAGTTTTGTGATGGCTGTGAGAGTGGATGGGAGAACATTTGAAGGCTCGGGACGTAGCAAGAAGCTGGCTAAAGGTCAAGCAGCACAGGCTGCGCTGCAGGCCCTCTTTAACATTCGTCTGCCCACTCACATTCCCAGCAGGAGTAAATGTAATCATTTGCCACAGGTGAGAGCTCTGAGGTAGCCACCACCGAGCTGAAGGGATTCTGTAAAATTAATGTGATTTCTTGTGTTCTAGCCATAAATTGTGACTTTATAAGAACGTTCACCCAGAGGGTGCTGTACTTCAGCAGTGTCTCTTTCCTTGCCAAAGCCATGTGCAAAGACATTGGCATTTTCTTCCCCTCTTGCATATCTAAGAGACATTATATGGGTTCATTTCTAAAAAGAAAGTTGTGCATAGAGACCTTTGAAGGACCGTCAATAATTCAGCTGCAGATTAATAGTACTTCCACATGTAAAGAAGGTAGAGCCCTGTTTTTGTTTTTATTATCAGAGTGTATTTGCTCTTAAGGGAGACACCATAACTAAAATACAGTGGGGTGTCCTTTTTTTTTTTTTTTTACCCCTACTAAGTTACAGTTAGACAAAGAGGACATCATTCTTTAAAATGTACAATGTGTCTGTTTTCCAGGTTCCACCCCCAGACTTCAGACAAATATTAAAGATCTCTGGGGAATGGTTGTCAATCAGTTGACTGAGATAAAGGAAAAGGCTGGTGGTGTTTTGTTGGTTATGTGTTCATGTGGTGTCTTTGGGTGCTGAATCAAGAAAACAATCCAACTTTTGTGTCCTCTAATTTGAAAGTGTTGCTAGTTTCTAGTTAGTAACTGAAATAACTAGGTTGTGATGGGGCTTGATTGATTGATTGATTGATTGATTGATTGATTTAGTTACCTGAATTCTCTCTCAGTATTGTCTTTCTTGGTAGCTGTTATTGTCATGGACAATTTTCTATTCAAGTGAGATTTCTTCTGCTTTTCCTAAACTTTTGAAGAGAATGTTGGAAAAAATAGAGCTCCCTGTTATAACTTTTCCCTCTGAGACCTTTATCTGCTTTTAGATTTTTCCCATTTATGTTACAATTTACTGACTATTCATAAATTTGAGGAAAGGACTATTCATGTGGTATTTCAAGGTGACAAAATAAGATCTAGGATCCTTACCTGCATGTAAAATCCTCCAAGAGAGAGGCATTTTGCTACATATTTATATTAGTTTATTCAATGTGTACCCCGGCTTTCTGTAGGATTGGAAAAATCTATTTCAATTGTAACTCTTCATGCAGTTTTGATGAGATTTTTGTGGACTTTAAAAAAAAAATATTTTGCTTTGCATGCCAAATCAACTGACCTTAGCTTGCATTTTCTTTCATTTTTGCCTTGTAGTCAATGTTGAATTAGGTGGGCTACTTTAGAGTTCACTCATCTTTGTACATTCTGTTTTTAAATATCTTGCACAAATTGCAGTATTACATATTTATGTGCTGTGAGTGTGCCTGTTTTAAACAACTATGTTTGACATTTTCCATCCCATTTCTGGCCACAAAATCAAGGCTCATTGAGCAAATGTGTGGAGCCAAGTGGTCAAATTAAACAGTTTTTGTGCCGTAACAGAACAGGATGCACGAAAAGGGAATAAAACAGTGTTAGAACAAAGAGAGACCTTCTCTAAAGGTAGCATGAGCGAAATGCCAACTACAAGTCTGCTCCACACCCCATTTCAGAAATATATTAAAGGAATTCCCAAATGGCTACAGTTTAAAGAATCAGATTATATGTGTTTTAACTAAAGGAAATTATTGGTTGGAGCTTGAGAGAGGGAAGAAATTCAGTGAGTTCACATTGCAGTGCAAACCTACTTAATTTTACTCTTTTGAATCAATACTCAAACCAAAATTCTGTTATCTTTCCAGATCCACGGTTCTCTAAATTTTGCAAAGCACTTCTCCAATTCAGACATTCAATTATTAGTGAAAATGTACAAAATGCATTGTCTTAAATGAAAATAACACATATAATGCAGGAACTTGTATATTAGGAAAAAAATGAGCACAAAAAAAGTATGAATTTTTATACAAATTGTGTCTTAACATTTCAAACTGGTGTGGAAATGGAAGAAACCAATGAAGCCTGGAAAACTGAGAAGCTGTCAAAGACAAAAACTGAAAAATAAATCAATCTCTGGATGGACCCAACCTAGCTGGGAAATATGATTCATGAAATTGTTCGTTCCATGGGGATCAGAGAAAGTTATACTTGTGGATAAACCAAGAATTTTAGGTGCCAAAATACACCCAGAAATTGGGTTCAGCTTATCCGTGGAAGGGCTTATCTGTGAGTATGGTAGGTTTTTTCCTCAGCTTTTTAAGTACCCATCTATCCCTCATATATTTGTGGATAAGCCCATCTGCAGATAAGGAGACCCTCAAATTTTTAACCAAAATACCATGAAAGCGCCATGCACCACCTGCAGATAAGCCAATTGTGAAAATTAAAGCATACGAAAATTTCGAGGTTGGTTTATCTGTGGGTGGTGCATTTTTCATTGTATTTTGGTTAAAAATTGAGGATTGGCTTATCCACAGATGGGCTTCTCTGCAAGTATATATGGTACATGTGCCTTTCACCACTTACTACAATAACACATTTTGGGGGAAAATGTATTTTGGACCCTTTCCTAAACAGTAATAAGGAGGGGTTCTGCTTTACTCCAGCAACTTTAACTTTCTTCACCCAAGAATTACTGAAATTCTCTGCCAGAAAGAATTTCAGTAACTCTCAGTGAAAAACAAGCATTTTTCTCTAATTGGCTTGCAAAACAGACAAATTCATCCCAAGCCATGGAAAGGGAGAATGAAAGTATTAGGGAAACAAATTATTTTTATCTGTAGAGATTCAGGAGAGCTATGGGAAAGAAAAGAGGCTCAGACAGCCAGTAGAAAAGTAGTGTTTTCTTGGAACACCATGAACATCTGTCAATGTCCCAGTAGACTTAGACAAGAGGTATAAGCTCCATGCTAGTGGAAATTTTGCATCAGTAGAACTTGTCACTGGCAGATATTTTTACATTGGTGGAATACTGGTAGTACAAGCAGGAAAAGCAAAATGGAATTATGAAGCATTAGGGGAGGAAAAGAACTTAAATTAGACCTATGTATCATAGAGTTAGGGATAACCTACAATGATGCTATTACATTAGACATATAGAAAAGATGGCACAAGTAAGAGTCTGGTGTAAGTTAATGAAAACTCCTGTCCTAATTGTAACCATAACCCCAGAAATCGTCTTTCCTCTGCATTTTAGGATTCTTCCAGAGGAAAATTATTTCTGTACTGTTTTCAAGAAAACTCCATGAATGTATCCATGAAGTTGCTAGGAGCTGAGCATGACTCAAAAGATACTTGAGTTACTTCACTTTGCTCCAGCTGAACAAAGGCTATATTACTTCAGGCTATAGGAGCAGATCTCACACTGAAGAGGCTGAGCATGGGCTATATTACACTATCCTATCAAGTGGGGACTTGATGATTGTATGCTTAGGTGATGAGGCACTTAGCATAAAGGGAATATGTTACAAAAATCAAGCAGATAGAACTTAGAAATGTATATACAGTAGGCTGAAAAAGAGCACTGTTTTGAGCTCACACATAAGCATTGCTCCAAGAACCTTAACACTATTGTTTAATTGAGACTGCAGAGAGAAAGACACCTCACCCAGGTAAGCAAGGAAGAGGCCTACCTGAAGGGAAAGAGAGCATCCCTCAAAATATAAATTGGAATGACTTCCATCAGGATTTCCTGGCAAACACAGGGAGTGATGTAGAGTGCTCATAATCTCATAGTTACAGAACCTCCCTTCCCTGAAAATATAGGAAAATGTGTGTTGATTTCACAGTCTCCCATTATTTAACAGATTGCAGAAGTGTGCCCCAGAAAAAGGACATTAAATTAAATCTGTCCTATGCACGAAAGGACACCCTTTGAGCACAAACTCCAAATAAAGGTAGGTCAAGTTTTGGTTTTTGGAACTAAAGAGTATGCTTCACCTATTATTACTGCAGGAAAATGCTTAAGACATACTTGTTCCTTGCAGGATCACAGAGAAACTGAAGAAGCACAATAAACAGTAGCAGCAGTTTTCTCCACTGGATGGGTGAGTTTTATCAGAATGATTGCATTCTCTTTTCTAACTATTAGAGGTCCAGACAGAGATTCTAGGAAGCTTATGAATGAAGGAGCACCAAGGGGGTAAGGGCATGGGGAACAGAAAAGCATCTGACTGGAGAGAAGCCATTGTTCTTAATTTGCCAATTCCTACTAAGCATTTAGTCTTAGGAGCTTTCCATTGCAGCTGCCATCAAATTTTCATCACTGTCTCCATGTCTGTCATCTCTCTGTAGGCAACTGGGCAGTCATTTAACACCCACAGAAGCAAAGCTGCTTCCCAGCATCAGTGTCATGTTCCCACAAGCAAAGCCTATATCATCAGCAGCAATGATTAGAAAGCCAGCTGTTCCTCTGTGAAGTCATTTTTGCCCTCGCTGGGTTCCTTGGCCATTCAGAAAAGGATAACAGACACTGTGGTGACAAACGTGCCATTACTGTGACTGCAGCTGCAGTGATGGAGAAACTTTTTGGGAAACAGGAACTGTGCAAGGCAGGTACATGACAACTCCATTCCTCTGCGATGTTACTGAAGCTCACAATTGGTAAATATTAATAAAGGTGTAGCTACTGAATTCATGTCTCCATTGTTATGATGCTAAGCAGGCAAGAAAACCTCCCTTAGGAATGAAGGACTAATTTGTTTGGTTTATTGTCCTACACCATTTCCATTTTCTGAACCATGCTCAGAACTCATCTATCGTTTCATATAATATTTGCAGTTCTTCAAATTATGTGATATGGTTCTCCTATCAAAAACAGTACAGAATTGCATACATGAGGAGGAATAACATACACATGATGCATATATTATGAAAACCACCTACCAAAATGAATTTAATGAGAGGAAGTTACTTGGAAAGGTATGTATATTAGGAAAACTGCATACAAAAATATGTATATTACTAGAAATACGTATACAAATGCATATGAATTTTCATTCATACTTTTTAAAAAGAGAATTCACAACTGGTATAGAAACAGTATAGAATGAAGATTGGAAAAAAATAATTTAAAAAAAACTGGAAGAAGCTAAAATGGGCAGATTCACCCATACCTAATTTACCTTCCAAGTCACTTACCTGAGATATTTTCATGTTGTGGAAGACAAACAAGCAGGTAATAGTGCTTGTGGCAGCAGATGATGCAATGAGAACATAAAAAGAATCATACAACAGTAGAGAATGATCAAAACCAACAAAAATCCTTTAATAGCAATACAAAATCACACACACCCATTTTGGTATTTGCTTCCATGGACTAATCCACTTTTTCAGAAACATAGAAAGTTATACTATCAGAAGCTTTCTGCCTTCCTGGTTGTAGGTAGGAGAGGCAACTGTAAACAATGAGAGCCAAAGGAAATTAAATACAGAAAGTAAAGGCAATGATAATTACCTCATTATGTATTTTGAATTCAGAAGCCCCTGATTAAAATTAGCCTTCATGAATTGAACCCCTCTAGTTAAAAGAAGAAGCAGCTAAACCTTTTGCAAAAACTTGCTTCTTTAATAAAATATTTGAAAATATGATGGTGGTATTATTGATGTTTTTATTATTATTTAGATTTATATTCTGACTTTCTGCCAAAAATCACACTCAGGGCAACTAACAATGAGAATAGTGAAATGCAAACAAATTTAAAAGCTAATAACACAAATATAAAACATCAGCAGCAGGAGCAAATTGTTAAAACACCTTTGAAACAATTTAAATTTCCCCAAATGCATATGCATTCTTTGAAAGCATAACAAGGTTATATTTTGCTAGCATGTTGAAAGAAATACATCAAAAGGGGACTCTACTTCATACATATACACACATACTGTATATACACTAGTAGAATTATCTGCAATTATATTGACAACCAGCATAATATAGTAAATCCCACTGATTTCAGTTTGAGAAGTTTGGAGCTATAGTGTTATGCAAAATATCTCAGAATAGACCCTGTACTTATGACTGGAAATACATAAGAGTGTATTATGGATCTGTCCTTGAAATAAATGGAAGGGAAAAAAATAACCTTGGCTAGATCGTAGCTATAGTGTCTCTATTAATTTCCTTCTTCTTCATCTGAAAAGTCAAGGGACATTGCTTGATATATGAGCAGGCCCACCACTGATTTTCATTTAAAATTTATTTTGTGCATGTGTGGGACATGTTTCATTGGAAAAAGAGTTCTGTATATCTCAGAGTACTTGTTTCTGGCATTTCAAACACTGATTAGATTTTTTTAAAAAAAAGGTTTTTCCATGCTACAAAGATGGTGCAACCCATTATGGTTTCTAATAACTATTTCATCCACTAATTTACGCCAACTTCTACAGGGAGTCAGTGGTGAGAATTGTTCCACCTACTGAATTATTATTACTCTGAGGCATCATAGCAAGAGAGGCTTGTTTGGGAACATTACATCTTGAGCAAAAGAGCAACACTTTATTAGATGAAAGCTCGGAGTCTCAGCCTAGAGTCATCAGTTCATAAAGATGGCTTTAAAAGCAGCCATTTTCACATCCATCAGACACTATTTTTGTCCAGCTCTGAATGAAAGCAAGGCCCACATTTCAAAATGTGAGGATCCTCATTAAAGCTGCCACTTCCTCTCCAACATACATCTTCAGTTTGTTTATAAGACTTGATTGTTATCGACTTCACACTAGCTAACAGCATCCTGACCCTCCAAGGAGAGTTGTGACACTAGTGTGCAGCATGAGTGACTGTCTGTCTGGGTCCCATTTGAAACTGGGATGCTGGCATTCATTCCAAAATTGCATTCTTTATCTATTTGTGGCTAATGTTCATTTCTACATCTAGGAAGGTTTAAATGTATTACAACTACTTTTCATCCCCAGAATGCAGAACAGCAAGCTAGTATGGGCTACTGCTGAGTTCTGACTCCCTCTTGTGGTGAGAACTGCATCTTAGTTTCAGAGAAAAATAGAATGGAAGAAAAAGGGATGATGAAGTAAAAACAGGTTGTTTGAGATTGTTGAAACAGGCAGATAGGGAATCATTCCAGTGTCTGTTTGGCTCTTTATTGTCCTGTGCATCAATCAATAAAGGACCTTTTAATTGCAGACAGTTTCTACAGGCTGACATGGTTGGTTCTTTGAAGATACTTTTATAGTATTCTTGTCAGTGAGACTGATAGTGAACCAGAAAGAGGATCAAACTGCAGGTTACATTAAAGGCTTTCTTGAATCTCACCTTTTACTTTCTAAAAAGCAGCCATGTGACTCTCCAGTGCAGATGGTTATGGCAGAGAGAAGGGATTTAGTTCTTTATCCTTCTACTTTCTACACAGTGGGGAATATAGGGATTTTAGAAAGAAAGAACACCTCTCTGAGGAATTTTGGAGGAAGTAACATCAATGAAAAAAAAACCAATATAAATGATGCACTCACACACATTTGTTTCTTTTTTTTAATAAATAAAAATAAGTGGGGAAAATGAAGTGTCAAGTTGTGATTGGCATAAAATATAGTATAGCCATCATTAAATAAGCTATGGTCTTCAAGATTTTACTGAATTAGGACACCCAATTTTGCCATTAAACTGCCATCATCACTGGCCATGCTTCCTAGGATACTAGGAGATGTAGTTCAGCAACTTCTGAAAGGCCATAAAGCTAGAATGCCTCTGAATAAATGTAATGGCTGCCATCTTCTGGGAAAGCCCATTGCTTGCTTCTGTAACAAAAATTAATCAAGTCAAATCCCTGGCACTTTCAGTAAGAAGACTTTGATCCTGGAGGGCTATTAACCAGAGGAGTAAAAATTGGGCTGCATGAAAAAATATGCATTTGACTCACAAGGCTATCAGAAAAGTAATACGGGATCAAACAGAAGACTTAGCTAGTCAAGTTGCTGTTCCCACATTGGCCAACCAGATGTCTATTGCAAATCTATGGGCAGATATGAGGGTTAGTTACATTCTTTCAATCTATCCTGGTCCATATAAATAATTATTAGTTGCTCTATTCTTTCTCACTTTGGTTTATTTAATCAAATAGGTCTTTCCCTAGTAGCAGCTTGTATTTGAATTATATCTCTAGGCGATAAATTGGTTCTAACATTATACATCCACCATGGAGTCCTTGGTGCTCCCTGAACTTGGTTGTTTGTTTCATTATCCAACTAGGTAACATCATCAGTGCAAGTGAGTGTGGGGTTTGCTCCCTGTTTATATATAGTAGCTTGCCCTGCCATTTTTGGTGGGGGTGTGGTTTTCTTCTTGGTAGTTCCTTCTGCTTGATTGTTTGCCTGGTGTTATAATCCAATCATAGGTTTTGATGCTCCTGGTACACTATATCTGTGAGTGGATTTCCATCTTCTCCCCAATTACTGCACTGCAACATTGCCTGTATTCAGATTAAAACTATTCTTAAAGGACAACTAAAGAGAAAGACTATCTGGAGTAGCTTTCTTCTCAGCAGTAAGAGAATAATTTGCCAGTGCCCTCTTTCCAGTCTAGCCTATAGCCCTGAGATTTCCTGGGAGTCTTCCACCCAAGTAGTAGCCAGATCTGACTCTATTTCGGTTTACCATGTCATACAAGGCTCACTAGACACTGCCACTTGCTTGGCTTTAAACTTGGGGCTCCTGTGACAAGTGAAGTGAGGGACAAGGAGTTAATATAATTGCAACAAAAGTGGATGCTGTTGGAGAGAACTGAAATCTCTTTTGACCTATTGTTCTTCATCACTAATCATTCTACTTCCTCCCAACTCTTGCCTCCAATAGGAGGCTAGCTGGCTGGAAATAAAAAAAAAATTGAGATATTGCAGGAAGAATATTTAGCTTTATTCATCCTCGTGTTCATTTGGCACTTTAAATTGTACCTCTGTTTCCTCATTGTCTATATGATACACATGTAAAGTCAATGAACACAAAAATCTATGTCTTTTGAGTTTCACAACAGTGAAACAGAATGTATGGATGTTTATGTCACATCTGAGTTATCAGGACTCATAAAGAATAGTAATGCTAAAATGTTTAAACTTCTACATTTTATCTCTTTGGGTACAAAAATATATCTGTTGCAGAGAAGTGATCTTACACACACAAACATGTGAAGGCTGAACTTATTGAGACTCAAGAAACTGAGATGTGTTCACTATATAATGAAATTGTGTTCTAGCAGACCATTTGCAAGGGGAAAAAGTTCTGTTAATCCCAAATGTTTGTTAAATATGAAAGTATATCATCATGATGATTTCTATAATGATGCCATTATATAAATGATGTAATTTGCCTCATTTGCATAATGAGAACATCATACAAATTATGATAATTGTGGCAGATGTCATAAAATTAAGACAAAATTAGCATAAAATGAACTGTCTTGTCCAGATTTCTTTGAATACAATGGGCATGATTTTTTGAGGGGGGGATGTTTAGAAAAAAATTGTCTATTACATCCAAAGTCCATTAAATCAGGTTTCACTGTGTGTGCTACCACCATAATTAGCTAATACGCTTATTTATGTATTTTTACTTATTATGATATGCCTCACTTTCACATAATACATTTTGTAAAACAAAGAAATTGTAGACTTAGTAATTTATTTATTTATTTAAACAAACTGTATGGCCGCCCATCTGAAAAAAGTGACTCTAGATGGTGTATATGGGTTAAAAACAGCAATTTAACAGCCATAATGCCCAAGGCCACAAATACAAGCCCAACTCATAAAAAGACAACATTAACCAGCAAAGCTCACCTAACCAGCCATCCTAAATGCCTGGAGGAACAGCCAGGTGTTTATAAAATGCTAACAGGGTCAGGGCCTGCTCTATAGAATAGGCACTGCCACAGAGAAGGCACAACTCCAGGATCCAGCAAGGTGGCATTGTTTAATGGAAATGGCTTGGAGCATGCCCTCCCTATTAGATGAGGTGGGGCAAGCTGAGACGATGGGAGACAGGTACTCCTGTTACACCCATGCAACATGCAGCATTCCCTGCTAATGCTTAGGATGGCTTCAATCAGTTTTGGCCACTATGCCCAAAGAATAATCAAAGGCCAGTTTTACCCCAAGCACTCATGCTATTTTATGGAAGCTAAGATCTCTAAACTGAAGACTACCTTTCAAGCCAAGATGCATTTACTTGCATGCCACCAGCCAGGAGGTTTGCATAGTGTCTTCACAGACACTAAGGTCCTTCGAGCCAGAAATGAACCAGCAACGTAAGGCTTAGAAGGTATAGTGGATGGTGTTGGTGTAAACCCAGATTTAGCTATGTTTCCTATTCTCTGTCTTACCTCACGTCTTTCATTTGTTTGTCTTACTATTTCTTCTGCCTTTCCTGCACTTTGCATAACATTGCTTATTCCAAAAATAATTCTGTGATGAGTTGTATGAATATATATGTTATGCCTCATTGTACTGTAGGCTACTCAGTGGGGTGAATAGGCACAGAACAAAGCTTAATCAAGACAAGATTGCAGAAATCCTGGGGCTAAAAAATTATTTGCTATTTTTTCATCTATTATATTCCATTCCCTCTTAGATGGATCCTCCTTCAATGGATTACAGCTGGCTAGATTGTTGTGGTGCTATGAAGTTCAAAGGTACAGACCCATTTGCATTCCAGGTGCCGCTATTAAAAAATTAGCTTTTTAGAGCCTATACCAGTCTATCCTAAGTAGCGGAATGGTAAATCTATAGAAGCTTTTTAAATCAAAATCATAATGTTCTCATATTGTTGCACAAATACTAAGCCAAAAATAAAGATGAGCTAATATGGAGAAGGAACACATTAATGTTCATAAGTATCACTAAAAGGAGGTGTCCCCTGTATTTACAGGGTAAAACTTTTGGCTCTATATATTGCTTTAATAGAAATTAAAATAGAATGGTATGGATACTGCCATCAGTACTGCAGTATGTGGTCAAATACTGTCTGGAGATAAATATGGAGCATTCCCCCAGCTTTTTTCCAAAACAGAAAATTGTAATAAACTCAAGTGCATTAATTTATCTCTTCACATTTTGCATTCATTACTCATAGCTCAGTAAAATATCTTTCAGCATTTCTAGCCTTTGATGTTACTGCTTTGAAATCTCTTCTAGGGACAAGGGAGAGATAGAAAATGATGTAACTTTGTATGTGTCTGTATGTGTGTATTTGTCTACAGCTTCTTTCTGACATTAAAGATGCACGTAAGGGAAAATACAGTAGAAACTTCAGCCAATCTCCATGTTTCAGAAAGCACCAGAAACAAGACCCACAATAAAAGCTGGGTTCTGTTAAAGAAGAAAGCAAGGCCTAAGGGCTCATTATTATTAAAATAAGTCAAAACGGATCCAAGCTCAAGGATGCTGTCCCTGCCTATCAGGGTGACCTGGGTGAATAAAAGGGATCATCAAGTAAGCATGCAGTAATGATGGGTTCTCAGGATAAATGCCAATGGCACCAGATTGATCCGCAGGAGACAAAGAAAACATTGCCCAGGCAAGCCAGAAAGTGGTTTCCCATCAGCCTTTGACAGAAATTGATCTGAGTAAATTAAGTGCTTAGAGTAATTGGGGAGAAGGAGAAGGTATTGCTGAGGTTGGACGTCAGGAGTCTCTGCTGCTTTTCTGTTTGTTTTTCTTTTCTGTTCTTTTCTTTTTGGAAAAGGCTGCAGGAATGATTGCTCTGTGAATACAATCACTGAAACAGATAATGCAGGAAAGGATGGATGAAAACTAGATATCAGTTCCTTCATCCAATAGTGCATGAGACAAATTGCACCCCAAGCCATGGAAGTGTCCTGGAAACAAAAGGTGGCCCTTGTGGGCTGCTTCAGCTGCCTCCTACCATTAGATCACCAGGAGCCATTCAGATAGTAGATCAGATACCACTAGGAGCCATTCAGATACCAAAGAGATGAATGTTCAATCTGTAGCCTGAAAGGAGTAAATATTTGGCCTTATGCTAAGTAAGAATGCATCAAATTGTGTTAGTTCCTGCCTATGCAGTTCCAAGGGAACCCAACAGTCTGCATTTCCCCCCTCCAAGGCTAAAGGCCTTAACTTTGGAACCAGATCCTGCTTCCCTATTTAATTGGCATTTTCCAGCCATGGGAAGTCTTGACCTCAAAGGAGGCATAGAGAAGGCAGAGTAGGAGAGGTTTAAGATTCAACACTGTGAAAGCCCTACGCATCTCCCTGTCCCAACTTAAAGAGGGAGGCTAAAAACCTGAATGTTTCTCTATCTTTAAATCTGCCCTGGCCAGCAGGGTTCTGGATGGACTTGAACGCTCCAAGATCAGAGCACCCTGATCTAGATTTAAGGTGGTTCTGTCCACTCTTTCAAAGTTGCAACAAATATAGGCCACTGATTGCAGCACTGTACAAATATAGCTAGCTTTCTTTGGAATGTGTTTCTTGTATCTATTCTGTCTACCCAGCTCCAGGCCTAGCTCAGACCATTCCAGCTAAATTACATCTTTTTAATGCAAAAGCTACTTTCAGGACAATTGGTCTGGCTGACCAGCCCATTTGTAACTCTCAGATGGATATCTCAGAGCTTCCATGGCAGATACAAATGACCACTTTGCTTACACATTGCCTTGAGCTCAGTAGTATTTGCACCTATTATATTAAGGTTTTATCTACATTCTTCTAGTTTCTAAATTGGTTGCTGTTTTAAGTTTTCTGTCTGGCTTTACACATGTTTACATGAGCAGTGTGGAACGGCAAATGTGGAATCAATAGAAACAAGACATACGACACCTTTACCACAAAGGTTACTGCAGTTGGAAAATAGCTGCTGAGGACTGGATGTAATGACCTGGAACATCCTGAAAGTAATTCCTTGTAGCACTAAAGACAATCATGTAATTGCACCTGACATGGGGAATCCTCAGTAGAGTATTGGCGAGGGAGGGATAACTTTTTTTTCTGGAAGAGAATTTTGTGGCCTGTGGAGAGCTGGTAATGTATGTATGAAATATCTTCCCAGTGAAGAGCAGTTCATAATTCATAGCAGGTGGAAATCACACCAAGTTACAAAGGTCATTTTGATTCTATTACCCAGGGGAAATATTCACTGCTTGGTAGATCACTCACATGGTCTGTCTTGAGACTAATGAAGTCTGCTTGTATGTGAGCCCAATGATTTCAGGAGGATTCAGTTCCAAATAATAATTTTTTAAAATTATTATATGGTTTGCTATAAGTAAAGGCACTTTTTTTTCAAGTCATTCTTGATTCCTTGGGACTTTGCAGACACATTGATGTTTTCTAGGCAGATAAGGTGGAAGAGGCTTGGCATTGCTGGTTCCAGGATGTTTTCTAGCCCTGAGATTTCCTGGTGCTTTCCCATCTAAGTACTAGCCAGATCTGACCCTGCTTAGCTTTCTGAAATCAGCTATGTTTTGATAGGTGCTACTACCTTGTTTGTCCTAGGGACAAATCCTGTTCCTGAGCTGTTACTCTATGATGGGCCCTCTGAGACCTACTTAGCAGTACTAATGACAGCAGCATTTCCAAGATGTTGGAAGGCTGCCATATTATTTTCCCCCAATGCAGTGGAGTACCAAATATGTTGTTGCTCAAGGGCCCTGTAGAAATTAAATAGGGTTGAAAATCTAGTTGCTCAAAGTGGAGAGTCCAGAATCCAGAAGGTATCAGTGTTCTTGAACCTTGAGTTGCCATAAGCTATCAGTGGCCCTGTTCTTATTGCAATAAATTGAGCCCATTTGAAAAACAGCAATGAACATTTCCTTTTATTCATTCTCAGTTAAACATTTTGAATAAGAATGAACTCAGAGGGATTGGCCTCAGTTGGCCAGGTTGAAAAATGCATCTAAGTCCTCTGTCTCCAAAGTATTCCTGTTTTTCTTTTTATTCTCCCTGCTATGATGTAATGAAGGCTAAGTTTGTCTGTAATATGGTGTCATCTGAACAGGAACTGGAAGCAAATAATTTCATCTACACACTGAAAACAGTGTTCACTGTGTTGCAAAATATGAAGGCATTGTGGGTGGTTTCAGCCCCATGTCTGCATTCTCTTGGGGGAGCTTGAGAAACATATATGCAAGTTTTCTGCTTGCAAAGGATTTGCTGCCAGTAGGAGCAACTTCATGAGGCAAAAGGAGATGCAGAAGTAGCTGCCCTTTCTTGGAGTGGATGATAGAAAACATATTCCAGCAGAAGCTCCAGATGGTTTCAGAATGAGCATGAATCTCTCTGCCAACAGAGGATCCATAGTCAGAATTTGGCATCCTTGGATAACTCAGAGGTTGTCATATCCTGGCTAGCTTAACAATACCTGTCCTGGACCTCCTCTTATCCTTGAATGATGTTTCCAGCATCTCCATGTTCATTTCCCATAGTGCCCTAAAACAGGAACACATTGGATACATGTTGATAGAGTGACTAGACCCAATTAGCTGGCACTAATCAGAAGATTTCACAACAAACTGTGGCAAATTCTTAAAGAGATGGGGATACCAGACCACCTTACCTGTCTCCTGAGAAATCTGTATGCGGGCCAAGAAGCAACAGTTAGAACCGGTCATGGAACAACCGATTGGTTCAAAATAGGGAAAGGAGTACGACAAGGCTGTATACTGTCACCCTGCTTATTTAACCTATATGCAGAGTACATCATGAGAAATGCCAGGCTGGAAGAATCACAAGCCGGAATTAAGATTGCAGGGAGAAACATCAGTAACCTCAGATATGCAGACGATACCACCCTAATGGCAGAAAGTGAAAAAGAACTAAAGAGCCTCTTGATGAGGGTGAAAGAGGAGAGTGCGAAAGCTGGCTTGAAACTCAACTTTAAAAAAACTAAGATCATGGCATCTGGACCCATCAATCCCTGGCAAATAGAAGGGGTAGAAATGGAAGCAGTAACAGACTTCATTTATTTGGGCTCCAAGATCACTGCAGACGGAGACTGCAGCCATGAAATTAAAAGACGCTTGCTCCTTGGGAGGAAAGCTATGGCAAACCTAGATGGCATATTAAAAAGCAGAGACGTCACCTTGCCGACAAAGATCCGCATAGTCAGAGCTATGGTTTTTCCAGTAGTAATGTATGGCTGTGAGAGCTGGACCATAAAGAAGGCTGAACGCCGAAGAATTGATGCCTTTGAACTGTGGTGCTGGAGAAGACTCTTAAGAGTCCCCTGGACTGCTAGGAGGTCAAACCAGTCAATCTTAAAGGAAATCAACTCTGATTGCTCATTGGAAGGATTGATAATGAAGCTCAAGCTCAGATACTTTGGTCACCTAATGCGAAGAGAGGACTCTTTGGAAAAGACCCTGATGCTGGGAAAGATGGAAGGCAAAAGGAGAAGGGGATGGCAGAGGATGAGATGGTTAGATAGCATCACCGAAGCAATGAGCATGAAACTGAGCAAACTCAGGGAGGCAGTGAAGGACAGGAAGGCCTGGCGCAATATGGTTCATGGGGTCACGAAGAGTCGGACACGACTTAACGACTGAACAACAACAACAATCAGAAGATTGCTAATTGTCCTTATCAGGGCCTAGTGATAAGAAAAAAAACTGGAACCAACATTAGTGTAGCAGAGCGAACCCAGGAGATTAATGGAGATGATAAATATAATGTAGCTCGATGGTTTGTAATCAGGATGGTTTAAAAGCCAGAGGATTGACCTGGTTAAAATCACTCTCGAATTCAACTAACAAGCTTTCATAAACTGCAATTTCACAACCCAGTCTTCTTGTAGGATTGTTAGGTAAGTAAAGGATTTCTGGAATGTCTTTTGAGGGAAGACAGTGCAGACGATGCTGTAGCAAGCAAAAGCTTTCTTGCTTTGATGGGTTTCTTGTGTGTTGGGCTGCATCCTTTTTCCTCTTGTTGATTGTGAAGCTTTTGTTTATTGGCTACTGGGCTTTTGGCTGCTTTTATTCATCTATCTTTTTGTCTGCCTCTTTTTTATATACGCTTTTCATACACTGGTTCCATGTTCCACTGCAATTGGATTGGATTGCAGGATTGTGCTTTTCAGTGGCAAGTCACAGCTGGGAAAATAAGGCTGGGGTAGGAAAAAAATGTGAGAATCAAAATGTAAATAATAAATAAAAGAAATACATAATAGCTCATTGTACGTTTTCCCCAATCTCAGTGGAGGAAAGGCACAACAGTAATATAAGCAGAGACTTGCCAGGTGAGGATAGGTGCTAAGATGGGATGGTTTTGTAATAGTTTGAGATGTGAAATATTCAAATTGGGAGCTCTACCTGCCAATCACTTGTAATTTCCACCTATTTTAATAATCTCAATTTCTCTTCCAAAATAACAGCAAGCAGCACTATAATCTTGACAGGAAAGTATGAACACAGTGACATAAATTATCAGCATTCAAAGTGCTCTGTTCTGTGTAGGGACTGCCAAAACATATTCTGATACTTCTCCTATGAACTGTATATCACTTCAGATATAGTTTATTGTGCTACTTTGAGTGGGAGAATGGAGCATTTGATCGTATTTTTCCCCAGCCAATCCTCTAGGGTCTGATTCCTTTTCTCCCTTTAAAGAATTGTTTTTATCATCTATCTTTTACTTTGTGGCTCAGCATTATCTTCTCCTGTTAGGGGAGAAAATGAATGGACTTACAGTGTGTAAGGGACTGACAGCAAATCCTTGGTTAGATGCTCCCTTCAGAATGTCAGTAATATTCTGGATAGAATAGAGACTAAATAACTCATTGGGAGAAGCACTATTTCCTGCAGGCAGCTATGAAATTTGAAGCATTACTAGGAAGGCTGTGTGGGGCTCATGTTTGCCTTGATTATAATTTTTCTCTGGAGGTAGATAAAAGCTTTTTTTTTTTTGGACAAAGAGGCTGCTGTGGAATGGGAAGAAGGCCAAGAGTTGACAGTGGATGTGATCCAGTGGGGATATTCTCTGGACAAGAGCACAAGAGTTACTGGGCCTTCTCCAGCCTAATTTGTCATACAAGCAAAAAGTCTTGGCTCACTGAGAGGGAACAGAGGCCACTGGCCTGCAGAGCTACCAGCCTTTGTTGAGAGCCAACTGGACATTAGAAGTGATGAAGCTCCTGTGCATTTCACCACTTCAGTAAGACTGACTCTGACTCCAGTTGCTAACTGTTCTCTCTTCACAAGTAGGTTCCTTATTAAAAAAACAAAAAACACTCCAAACCAGTTCTTAAATGTTCATTTCCCCATTAGATATGTTTTATCGGGAATCAAAAGCTGTACTTTCAATGGGCATAGTTCTGTTTCTGTCCTCCCATGAATCAAAGTAGTTGATTTGTGAGATGCTTCATTTTTCCATTTTTAATTTTATTTTAACTTGCATGTTTGTACTGCTCTGCACAGCCTGGCTTCTTGGAGTGCAATTTTGTGAGATGTTCCTTGTGGCACTAGCAGAAATAGGGTGTCTATGAGATACAAGCTGTGCTATAGAAACATCACAGAAAAGCCATATACTTTTCAGACCAAAATTAAATGTGGTACTGGTAACTTTCAGTCCAAAATTCAAACTCTTCAACTATATGCAGACAGGGAATCATGTGCAGTACTGGATAACTTTCAGCTTAAAGAAACTGATTAGTACTGTAATGCAAATGTTTAGTGAAAAATGACTTTGCACCCTCTTGCAAGTGATCACACAGTAGCCAAGAGTCATTGAATCAAGGAGTTGGAAAGTACCATTGAGGTCATCAAGCCCAATCCTCTGCTCAGTGCAAGAATCCAAATTAAAGCATACTTGACAGATGATTTTCTAACCTCCCCTTGAATCCATTTACTGAAGGTTCTGTCATTCATTTGGAATCTGCTTTTCTCCCTTAAACCTATTATTCTCAATCCTGCACTCTGGGGTGATAGAAAACAGTTTGTCATGTATGGTTAGCAGAAAGCCAGCGGAGGTGGAGTTATTTAAACATTCAAGAACTTCTCAGCTTCAAAACTATCAAGAACTGCACAAAGTCCATCAACTGGTTGGAAGGGCAGAAAGAAAAAGCTATGGGCTTTGGCCACTGGAGATATAAGAAACACTTATCACTTTGCATTGGCTGTAGGTAATCGACTGTTTTGTATGGATGTATTTGTCTGCATGTGTCTATAAGACTTCTGCCAAGTCTAGCCATGAAAAGGAATGTAGCCATGCAAAGTCAGGAGGTCTGAAATGTATTGCTAAGTTCTGACTGATGTGTCTGACAGTATGGGACATCCTTTCCAATATTTGAAGAGTGATATTATATACATCCTCAGTCTTTTTTCCAAGGCTAAATCTTCTCAATTCATTTAATCTCTCTTTATGAGATTTCATTGTTGGATTCCATATCATCCTCTTCGTCCTTCTGTAAATCTGTTCCAGTTTGGCTCAATCCTTCTTAAAGTATGGTATCCAGAACTGGGCATGGGATCTATCCAAAGCAGAATAAAGTCAACTATTCTCTTGATTTGGAAATGAGAATTTTATGGATGCAGCTCAAAACTGTATTTTCCTCTTCTGCATCCATATTGCACTGTTGGCTCATATCTACTTGCAATCAACTGCTTATTCCAAGATTTGTTTGACAACTACTCTTACTAAATAGATTTTTGTTGTTGTTCAGTCGTTAAGTCGTGTCCGACTCTTCGTGACCCCATGAACCATATTGCGCCAGGCCTTCCTATCTTTCACTGCCTCCCTGAGTTTGCTCAATTTCATGCTCAACTAAATAGATACCATATTACATATTTGATTTATGCAAAATGGCCAAATGTATGTTGTAACATCATGATGCAAACTTTAAGCTTTTGTACTTGCATTCTGACATTGGATACAAATGCATAAATCACAGGGTGTGCATTGTGACATCATGATACATATTTCATCACTTACAACCTCGGCAGATGCCTATGCCATGTGATGAATTGGTATTTGTGTATGTTAAATTTTATTATTTTCTGCCATTTCTTTAACTTCAAGACAATTTTGAATTTTATATCTGGCTTTTAGGGTATCAGTTATCCCACCAAATTTTTCATAGTCTGAAATTTTAATAACCATTCTCTCCACTAGGTCATTAATAAAAACATTAAAGAGTAGAGAATCTGGGGCTGAACTTAGTGGTATTACAACTCATTCTCTCTCCAGTTTGAAGAATCATTAATGAGTGTTCACTGAATAGAATTTTGAGGCAGCTACATATCATGGCATCTGGCCCAAACTTAACTAGCTTGCTCATCAAATGCTTTGTTGAAATCAAGGAACTTTATACAATGCTTTGCTGAAATGAAGATATGTCTACAGCATTCCCCAGTCAAGAAATGGAATAAGATTAGTCTGTCAAGATTTTTTCTTGACAAATTCATCAGACTTCTGGTAATTACTTAATTCTTTTCAAGATGCTTACAGAATTATCTCTCTATGTTGTGCTCTAGAATCTTCCCAGGTTGTCTTCTCAGTGCAGACCAACTAATCTGCAGTTCCCTGGATTCTGATTTTCTCCCATTTTGAAGATAGAGACAATATTTGCTCTTCTCCATCTCTCCAACATTTCATTTGTTTGTCATGACTTCTCAAAGATAATATATAAATGTTCAACCAGGCCATGAGCTATGTCCTTTATGTATTTATTTATATGCAAGCCTTTTTTATGCCACCTCAATCATAGTGAATCTAACTAGATTACAAAAACAGTAAACCAAAAATAACCATACAAAAATGCATTTCATCTGACTCTAGAGATTTAAACTCATTCCAGGTTAGTCAGATTTTTCATGTTTCTGTAAGTGTCAAGCTTCAACCCTACTCCTTTCATATTATGAAGCTGGTTTTTTCTACCTCATCCTTTTTTAATCATTGAAATGGCATTACAGAAGGAAAAAATTGACAGCAGCTTACAAAGCAAGTGTACCTCCCTGATACGCTCAGCACCACCAAGCTGTAAAAATATTTATGGTGGAAGATTTTCATTTTTCAAGAGGAAAATTAAAAGCTCTAAAGTGAAGTTCATATGTACTGTAAAATCCTTGGCATTAATTCCTCTTGAACATTTCTGTGTACTCAGAACCCTAACATAAAAGTTTTAATTTCTATGCAAACTAGATAGGATGATTGAGTTATAATTAAAATGGTAATTATACCCTTAATGCTCCATATTTGACTTTTCAAGAGAAAAAAAATGTTATGCTCTAAGAAAAGCTATTTAAAGATCTGAGAAAAAAAGTTGAAAATGAATGTATTTTGAGTTATTTTAACAGTGCAATCCTAGGCATGACTTTTTAAAAGTAAATCAGATAAAATGTAATGAGCCTTACTCCAGGGTAAGAACATTTGAGATTGTTTAAAACTCATTGTTTACTCATTCACATCATCTTGGTTGAAATTATTTCTTCATTCATTTTTGCCAGTAGTTACACTACAAAATCATGTGATGATTTTTACAAAGTTGTTGCCAGCTGCTTTTTGTTAGCTCTGCTCCTGGGCAACTAAGACAGAGAAATGTACAGGTGGCATATGAGAGGTGATGGGAACATGTTTCTTGACTTTGCTGTGTGGCAGCTATTAAAGTCAGGACCTGAAATAGAGGTGAGGGCCAGCATTTAACAGATTTCTAGCAGTCCTGTATCCCCTTTTGATCAAAATGCTCAACATGCTGTAGAAATGTTACGCTGAGAAACAAGGCAATGTTTTAAATGATGTAATTCACAAGGTTAAAAAAATGCCAACTGACAAACATAATTCATGTTTTTCTGAGAGAAAGCTCAATGGAACCAAATAAAACTCATTGGCAAGTAAATGTATATAATACAGTATTAATAAAGGGGGGAAAGAGGAAGAGAGATTTTTAACCAGGTCTAACCATAAATAAACCTTTCCATTTGCTACTGACTAAGGGAGCAGAAGACAGTTGTAGCTTCTCCACTCATTTCTTCTTTGTCTATTTTCCCTACTTTCTATACTGGGGTTTAGAAAGTAGGAAACAAACCCTTAAACTGAGCCCCAATACACCAGTGAAACTTGAGATTAAATTATACCTTTGAACATAACAGAAGGGGGAAATTATTACCGTAAATACTGGTGGAATATTCATGTTTATTGTGTTTAATATTGTTTCAGGTAGACATGCCTATACAGTGACTAGGAATGATTTTTGCTCAACTTGAGTGCCTTTGAAATTATACTTACTTTTAAAATAACATTAAAACAAATGCCTTTTCTATCCTGGCCCTACCCATGTTGGACCCCATTCCAAAACCAAGTGTGATGCTGAGCCTAAAAATGGTCACCTACTCATGTTCTCTAGTGCAGAGTTTTTCAAACTGAGGAACTATAAGATTGTGCAAGAATTAGATGGGATTCTATGGGAGACTATGGGGAGGCCAAAAAAAAAAAGTCACTCAAATGCAGCAACATTTCTGTCAATAGAGCTTTATCTTTTAATCGGGATTCCAGGATTTTTTTTTTTTAACTAACAGTTCTGCAGCCTGAAAAGGTTTGAAAACCCCTGCTTTGGTCTCCTGATGACTTTATTGATATCTTCATGTAGTTTTCTTGGCAGCAATATAGAAGTAGTTTGCTATTTTCTTCTCCCAAGATGTTTTCTGAACTTCCTTGTCTAATCTTCCTCGTTATCTCCCAGGTAAGCACAAACTAGGGCAGACCATGCCTAGCTTTTTAAAGGCAGCCAAGTTTGGCTAGGTGCTGCCACCTAGCAGAACCGCCTGTGTAGCAAACCACAAAGTCTCTTGAACGTTGGAAGACATGATGATAGAAGTATTATTGCAAGCTTAGTGCATCTCATCCCACTCCTACCTGTGCTTGAAACTAAGTGTTATCTTGTTCTTTACCTCCATATTCGGCATTGATAATGGGAATATAGGAGCAGGTAGAACTGGAAAGGGACAATTAACAGATGAGAATAAAGGATTTTTAACCTTTCCCATGTCCACCTATCTTTGCTTATGTTCTTATGTCTGTTTTTCCTCCACTTCTAATTTTAGAATCACACTTGGGGGGATATGAAAGTGCCTGGAGGGTTAATTTCCAAATAGAAATGGCATACAAAGGGATAAGGATAAGGATCTCCTTCCTGTGCATTGATTCTCCTGTAAAGAGTTTCCCATAATCCCGAAAGTGAGAAAAGTCACCATGGGAAGCTCATTTTTTATTAAAAGATCAAATGCCATGTTTTTTTCACAGCTTTTGCAAGTCTGTTTTGGATTGCTTCTCCCACTCACCCCCCAGAAAAACCTAGCCAAAGTTGGCAGTACTTACCTGCCTACCTATCTACCAAGTTGTGGTCATGTGACATTGCACGTAACAACACACAGTGATTCACTTAATGACAACAGTGGAACTGAAGTCATAAGTCAGCGTGGTCACATGACATTTCATTTAATGACCACATTGCTTAGCGATGGAGTTGCCAGTCCCAATTGCAGTCACTAAGTGAAAACTACCTGTAATGATACTTAACTCCATGCTGTTAAGCACATAAGTGGTTTTATGTAGGTGTTAATCTACATAAGGAGCAGAGAAATAGTAAAACACTGTGGAATCTCACATATTGTGATGGAATGGAATCATGAAGGCCAGACTCAGGGAGAAAAACATTTTCTTTCATCTCCTGAGTTGCGGGGGAGAGATAAGAGGATGAGGCTGGCACCTCCCTGAGGAATTCACAATGTTGTGGCTGGCATTGCTTGGGAGCTGGGGTTTCAGTCTGGGAAGATTCTTGCTAGAGGTTGTAGCTAATAAACATTCACGATGTTGTGGCTGGCATTGCTTGGGAGCTGGGGTTTCAGTCTGGGAAGATTCTTGCTAGAGGTTGTAGCTAATAAACATTCACGATGTTGTGGCTGGCATTGCTTGGGAGCTGGGGTTTCAGTCTGGGAAGATTCTTGCTAGAGGTTGTAGCTAATAAACATGTTTATTAGCTACAACCTCTAGCAAGAATCTTCCCAGACTGAAACCCCAGCTCCCAAGCAATGCCAGCCACAACATTGTGAATTCCTCAGGGAGGTGCCAGCCTCATCCTCTTATCTCTCCCCCGCAACTCAGGAGATGAAAGAAAATGTTTTTCTCTCTGAGTCTGGCCTTCATGATTCCATTCCATCACACATATTAGGGATTTAGGGCTGAATTTCTCCACCCCTACCAACACCAGCTGGAACTGACCCTGGAGGAAGAACCACCACACCACAGTGCTTCCTATGGTTGATTGTATCAAAGGCCACTGAGAGATGAAAGATAGCTACTATCTCAGTCTGCTACCGTCTTAGTCCCTTCAGAGATCATCAAACAAGTGTGACCAATGCCATGTCAGTACTATAACTAGATCTGAATTCTGATTGAAAGTGGTCCAGACTACCAGTCAGCAATCTGTGGTGTGATAAAGGCAGATAAATAATCATGTTTCTTTTATCACCACAAGTTAGTCCTTAATAAAGGCTCTTCCCTTTATTCAGTCAGATTTGCTCCTCTAAAAGCAGATCTAGAATCAAATCTAGGGTTTTTCCACTGCTTCATCTCCCACAGCACCTGTAAAAAACCAGGGTGGTCTCCAGGATCCATGAATGTAATAGATGCAATCCCATCCAAAACCATTGTCACCTTCTCATTCCAAGCAGCAACTAAGGGCCCCAGTTGAATCATATACCAGAGCCTCAGGAATAACCCCAATCTCCATCTGGAATCCAATAGGTACCTGGGACAGGCTATAGAGGTAGAGAGTATGGCCTTGAGGGACAGGAGGAAAAGCTGCTGCCAAGGCAATGGTCAGATAAAAGGGAGCTGAGTCCAGGGCAAGAATGTAACGGGTATAAACATCCTTAATTCATACAAAGATTTAAGGGAGGGAAGGGGGAAGTGCATTCAGACTTGCAAGAATCTTGTTACTATAACTTTACAATAAAATTAGTACTGGCCTACATGACATTGGTTTCCTAATCTGATCTTCTTTGAAGGGCTGAGATTGACCAATTGAATAGGTTCTGCCTCCCTTGGCCTGGAGGCAATCCAGGAGAACTCCAACACAGTTAGTGATCTGACCATGACGCTGATGTTAATATCCCACATATCCAGATCACATCATCACTGCCTCAAGATAAAAACCAGATTCCGCACGTGACCACTACTGTGTGCCAGGCCTCAATAATCTGGCAGGTCCATGGCTACCATGGTGGCCATGAACTCCTGAGCCATTTCCAATTCTGCACCTAGGGAAGGCAGGTTGAAATCTCCAAAGACATCAGTCTGGGAAATTATACTACCAACCTGGCCAGAGTCGAGCAGGAACAGCAGTGAAGCCACTACCCAGCAAGAGGGCTGATACAATAGCAGCAATCCCAACTGTTCCCTATAGCCCAGTTTCACAAACAGGATCTCACATCCAGTTATCTGCGGCACAGCACCCTTGAAAGTCAAAATATTCTCCTTAATGGTAATGGCCCCACCCCTGCCCCTACCCTCTGGTCACAACTGATGCCACACTCAAAACCCAGGACAGCACATCTCTGAGAGGGGAGTCCCCACTCCGCACCCAACTGGTGTCAGATATATATGCCAAGTTAGCCCCCCAATTCACAAGTACAGGCTGACCTGGCATTCAGTAGCAGCCGCCAAAGGCCAGGGCCCCTTAGGAACTGATAACTGGCCAGAGCGGAGGAACTGTACTAGATGGAATGAGGAACTGATCTAAGACATCAACACTACCTTCTGCATAAGCAGCCTGCCCCAGTCCCCCATATCTCCCTCTGCTGAGATATTGTTGTCTGTCCCGTCACCCCCCAACCCATGCATTTCCTCCCTGAGACCAAAGGACTCCAATCCAACCTAAACCAATCTCTCCTGGATGACCAACTGGTTCTTTGAATTCCTTGGTTCCAATTGGCCAGCTGTCCTCATAGCATACCTACAAACCTATCATACCATACACCCTACCACCACCACCACCCCCCACCTCTCAATTTCACTGCTGGACCACAGGCAGCCAAAAGCAATCCAATCACCCTCACCAGTAATCAGGGCAACCCAGAAAGTCATCACAACTCCCTTACCTCTCACCTGTGTAGCCTCCCCCACTTCTGATCTCTTGGAACAATATGTGTTCTAGATTCACTTTTGCTCAGCAAGAGGTGGTCGGCACACTGCACACCATAAAACGGTAATTTCCTTTGATTCCTTGTTGACTGTTAAGATGTGTATGTGTGTATGCGTTTAAAAAATAATAACAAGGAACACCTAAAGCCATATATCAAATGTCAGATGTGGCAGCCTTGTGGAACCATATCAATATAATGTGATATATGGCTTGCTGGGAGGCTTTTGAAACATTGACCATGCCAGAAATGACACCTCTGATGCTTTGCATTCACTCAGCCATGCTATGCGCCTAGAGCTGCAGTAAATGAATGCAAGAGTCATCATTAGGCATGCAGGGAGAGCTGAAATGTGTGTGGCTGGAGTCCTAGCACACCAGCATTGGAAAAAAATCCACCAAAATTACTAGGCTGGGACTTTTCTGCTTTTTCCTTTTGGACTGAGTTTGCCAGAGCTTGAGAGAGAAGCCTCCAAAGCATGGGAGAGAAGGGCAGGTTTTTCAAGTTATAACTTTGATATTTTTTCCCCTATCCTATGAACAGAAGACTCTGTTTATTTCATTGCTAAAGAAAGCATGCAACTGTAATTGGTAGTCTGTGTGCAAAGAGGGACTGTCACTATTACAAATACAGCTCTGGTTTACTGAGCACAGGTATTCTGTCCCCACTTGAAGGTCTATACAGTGGAGGACATCCAGCGTTCCCTGCTGCGGAATGGAGAAACTAGCTTGTTCTGACCCTGTTTTAATGGCGCAGCTCATTTTTCCACTTTCCATTTCCAGCTGCTTTCTTGTTCCACACATATAGAAGACCAAGGCTTCAGTTCCCATTGTCAACCTGATTTCTGATTACAGCCCCACTGATTTTTTTTTCCAGAAAATTCAGTGAGGATATCTTAAAAAGCAAGCCACCAAGCAGCCATTAGCCTAGTGACATCAAAGATGGAAGCACTGTTGTACATTGTGATGGGCAGCCATACTAATCTTCAATCAGTAGATATCAAAAAAAGCATTGTGATAAACTGGAATACAGTTTATAAATATTTTTTTAATTCAATGCTGGTTTTTTTAATGTTTTGTATATAGCTTCTTTCAAAGGCTCCTGAGCACAACAGAAGCAACTTGTTTCTTTAATGTACGTAATTAATAGTTTTAATTACTTTTGATCTGGAGCCGCACCTTTAGGTGGTCAAGTAAAAATGAATCTGATTTGCCTCTAGTAGACATCTGTTGCATCACAGAGCCCTAGTTTTAAGAGTGTGCACGGACTGAAAGCTCACAGTGGTCTTCAGGAATTGGAAGCATCTCAGGACAACTGTTTGGGCCCATCGGTGACACCTGTTCTTGAAGAACCCTGGACCAAACTGTAACCCTATCTAATTACTGCTTCCATTTCTTATCATTCTCCAGACCTGCACTGCAGATGGCATAAGTAGGAAATTGAAACAAGGGAAGTTAACTTTTCTGCTGCTTTCAGGCACAACCACTTGAGTCCCAGGGAGCTCACCAGTGGAAGAGAAGGCTCTTAGGTGGCTCAGTCACAAAATATGAGCAAAATGGGGAATTTATCAAGATCCTGGGGTTGCCACCCTATTGGACTTGAAGCTTCACACACTCAACATCTCTTTTGGAGCTAAAACTGGTGGGAAATCTCTTCTTTCAAACTGTCCAAAAAATGGTTGAAGAAAAAAAGACTAGGTTAATTATCAACAGAAAGCATTTGTTTAGATCACATTCTTCATGAAGAGGAAAAAAGAAAAGAATGCAGTGAGACCCCATGTCCCTGCTTTCTGGATATATGCTTTTAAAGCATAAAAGAAAGGAGTGTGATGGAATTTATTAATACACCCAAACTATATTATGCTGAAAAATGCAGTGCAAATTTAAAGTTCTTGATTAGCAGTAAAAGGCACTAAGAGACTAATTGAGAAGCCCGTTAGAAGATAATTAGTCAACACAGAGACACATGGGAAATGCATTCTAGTATACTAACACTTTGTTTTTTTTAAAAAAAACAGGATTTCAGCTCAGATCTGTTTTACTGCTCCAAGAAAAGCTTTTCTTATTCAAAGATACGGGCCAACCGGCTTGGCAAATATTTATATTGCTTGTTAGTTTAAATTTAAATTCATGTGCCTCCTGTCCCCTTCAGGCCAATAAGTCCCACCACCACAAAAAAATACCAAACTGTAAAACACTGTATCAACTTAAATACATAATTAAAAAGGACAAACTCTCAAACTACCAGCAATAAAAGAAAACAAAAACAGCATGTTCAAGGATCATAAAAGGATCAAACATTGCCAACGGCTTGGCAGAAAATATGGATTTATAGTTCTAATTGGCATCTACAGACAAAAGTCTGGACTCAGTAGATTTTCTTTCAGAGAAACTCTGGTGATTTAACAAAAAAGAGAATACAAAAAAAATTTAAAAAGGGGGGGTATATGGTAAAAAATATTGATTGTTTCTATGGATGGAGAAGCTTTACAATAGAGCTGGGTACAAAAAGCCTTTTAAAATTCTCTATTAAATTTATGAGCAGAGAAATTCAGTGAAAATTCTTTAACCATTCCTCAAGGGCAGGACAATTCCTTAGCAGTGACAGGAGCAGCATGATGGGAAAAAGGAAGATTTCCTGGTGATGTCTTCCTTTCCCATGAAAGCATGGAAGCCAGGGAGGCTGCAGATAGCTGTAGGGGGAAAAAAGGGACATTACACAACCCTCCTGGGGTGTCCATGAAGGGAGGGTCAAAAAGATCAAGATGGTAGCCACAGCCACACAACTGAAGCCCAACTGTTTGTTTTTTTTAAAGCAGCAGATCTTCAATGTGGTTACTATCTTGACTTTTTTTAACCTCCCCCACTATACACATCACTGTCACCCTCTCATCCACACCATAGTTTACATAAGTGCAAGGACACCCCATTCCATCCATGAAAATGTCTCCAAAATTCTCTTTTCCTTGGCAAGAATTTCACATTCTTTTTCATCAAATAGGAAAAAAATGCAAGAGAATTTCTCTGTCTGAACCAACTTTAAAGTCCTCTCTTTATAGCAGGTTGAATCACAGCTCACCCATTCAAGTGCTCCTCTTCAATCAGGAGATAGATCGACACACAGCAGGATTTAAACATCAGATATAACAGAAGTACTGATACCTTTATGGCCATTAACTATATAAATGCTTGTTGCCCCCACCACCACTACCCCAAATAATACTTGGAGCTGTACTCAAAAGAGAAGGCAAAGTTGAGATAAAGAAGTGAGCAGTTCTGGGGAAAATGTCTGGTTGATTTCATTTCAAATTACTTGAAGACCATTAATATGATTCTATCATGCATTTAACAATAATCCCCTTCTATTGTGTTAAAAATCACAATTCAATTTCAGCTTTTGGAGAGGGCCAGAGGCTGTACCAAAAGCTTTGGGAGGGACCATGCAGGCAGGGCTGGCATGTTCAATATTGCAACAGACACCAGCAGAGATCCTGGAAGAGTAGATAACAGAAACTTTTACTCTAAAGACCACCTTGGCTAATGTTGAAAAAGTTAAGTAGACTTGGTCCTGGTTAATATTTGAATGAGACGCCACTAGGAAATCCTAGGTTTGTGGGGGGACATGGGGAGTTGAACAATATCATAGAAGGCCATGGCAAACCACTTTCATGTTATTGCCAAGAAAACAGTATAGACAAATCTATGTTGTCACCAAGAGTTGAACTCAACTCAAGGAAGACTTTATTTGTTTAACATTTGCACAATAAAACCAGACATTGTTGTCTTAGAGTATTGTATGAACCAGACTGTCACAATAAACCAGTGTATAGTTTATTTATCAGCAGAGAGCTTTTCATATTGAATGCAGCAGTTATGTTGTATTAACACAGGTTTAGGGTTTAGTGGTGGAACACAGCCAGAATCCCTTTGCAGAGGTAAACATGGTTGGTCATTAGTCCTACTCCTTGGTCAGGTTTGGACACTTAACTGAGCTCACCTCTAATTTCCTTGAGCTGGTAAGTGAGAAAGAAATGAAAAACTGTATTATGCCCAGAATCAATGCTTATGTAAGCACCCAGCATCTTTAATCACTCACTAGGCACCTAACCTCACAGTTGGATCTCTGTTGATACTGTCCCCAGTCTAGCTGCCATATTGATTTCCCACAATCCAACAGCATATTCGGACATAGTGGAAAATTAACATTCTGGGGCTCAACACTGCTGGTAAACCTACCATGGTCTATCAACTGAGGTGGAGGCCCATTTCCTCAGAGCCCTCTCAACCTGATAGCAGCTGTTAGGAGCAATGGACATGATTATTAGGAAGCAATATGAAGGTATAGAAATGAAGGACTAGAGTCATAATTCCATGCATATTTTCTTTGGAGCAAGACACACTGAACACAGAAGTGCATGCTTTCAGATAAATGATCATATTAAAGTGGTGAGTAGATTCATTTGTAGGAGTTGTCTGAAATGACAAGATATGAAAGAATTCTAAGGATGTGCAAAATTCATAACTTGTGAATTTTTTTTTCCTTTCAAACTATGTTTGTCCCTTGCAAATAAATGCTCTTAATGTAGGAGGTCAAAGGTATATCAGATGTCGCTGATATGAACAGTCTAAAGCAAGATAACAACTCTCTCTATTTAAATGGTTGTTGTGAGAAGTCAGTATATAAACATCTATTTTTGAGAAAAGAGCAGAGCAACCATATAGATGATAATTGGTTAGTATTAGCCCATGGGAAAATGTGATTTAAAAATGGACAAGCTGACTGATAAAAGGAAAGTGGGACAAATTGAATGAAGTAATGTAAAGAGTCTCAAAAATTCATCCAAGAGTTTGAAATCATTGATATTGTTAACCGCTGAAAAGCTCTGGCTTCATTTCATTCTATAAATTAGCCTTCCTACTACTAATGAGCTAACAGTCTCAGGAGACATCGGATATGAACAGATGAGAAGATGAAATAATTGGAGTAATGTGCTCTGTTCACACAATATGCTAAGATGGGTTAGTTTTAGCCTTGGTTAGTTATTTTACAGTTTAGCATGTTATACAATTTCAGCTCACTTGATTAGTTTACAATTCATTATATGGGGCAAACAAAAATAGGTCAATACAGTAACCACCTTAAGCCATTAGAAATTCTGTGTGCACCTTGGTATTTTAATTCCCACTGTGAAAACAATGCTCATAAACTCAGAGTATAAGAACCACCTGTTCTAGGTAGGCCATCTTTCTTGTGGAGCTTTGTTCTATAGCTTTAGGGTTCAAGTTGAAGTACTCCCTTCTTCTTAATTTAAAACATGGATCATGGTTAACTGAATAAGCATCTATCCCCCAGACATGCTTAGGTAGCTGTGTGGTTCAAGAAAGGGGGGCACTCAGAGGTGTCTACAGAATCCTGTAAAAATGACAAAAACAGCACTGTGCCATCACATCCCAGCTCCTCCCCTTTCATACATACATGCAACATGTACAAAAGAGGTGGTGTGACTATGCAATGTTGCTTTCATCATTTGCACTTCTTGACCTCACTACTACTATGAGTCCAGCGTCTTAACCCCTACACCATATTTCCAGGTACAGTAGATCCATTTCTAGGACATTTTCTTGGGATGAGAGGCATGGTGATTGTCCATCCTTTCCATACTCTACTTTCTCCCCTCTGATGCACAGCATCAGAGAGGGAAAGACTGCAAATAAAAGACTGCAAAAATATGACTACAAGGTCATAACTTTGACCAAATTGGAGGAAGAAATTTCATCTGCAATGTGGCCCCTTGGAATGCTGTCAAAGAGGCCACAGGATTGAAGCTTTAAAGAACTGTATTATGTGACTCTATAAGCTACTTTCTTTGTTAGGTAACACTTGAAGGGAAATACTATATTCTCTGGAGGCAAAATATTTCAGTTGCATCCATTATATTTTTGGAGCTTTCTCTCAGACAACAAACAAGTGGCTTATTCTTTCCTCCAGCTGACCCTTTCCAAAGAACTTGCTTGCTCCCTTCCCCATGTCTCACTTTCTTCACAAACTGCCTTTTTCTGTGTATTTACTAGCTCTTGGAAGAAAACAACTTGCCGACAACTTAGAAACATCAGAGTCTGTTGTACAAGTTGTAAAGATGTAATCTAGTACATCTTTTCAGGTTGATTTCTGGTTTTTATTTGTTTTGATCAGTCACAGAGCTTTAAAACATTTAGTTTGAAGGGTAGTAAGAATGGATATATAAATCTTTACAGGATGGTCTGACAAACATAGTGGAATACAAAAAAATAAAATAAGCAATAAAATATAAGAAGGAATAAAGGATAAAACAAAATATAAAATAAAAATAAAATAAAGGTGTCTAGACTTTATCAGAAGCTGTTTAGGCTTCAGTTTGAGTTAAATTTTCAGTTCCAAAACCCTCCTAAGACATGTGCAACAAAGGACTCTCAAATATTTCCAGAGGTTACTCAATAATCAGGAGACTTTAATACACCATATTGTATATGGAGTTGAGCTTATTTAAGTCTATTGTTACAAATAAGGCTGAATCAAAGGAACTAAAGTAATTAATGTTAGTCAATATTCAGTGTACACCCTTGGGATCCAATTCAGATTTCATCATTTGAAGGATGCCTTCTGGAAGATCACTGTTTTGCTGTCACTGTTCCTTGTGTCTTTAATAATAAATTAAACAACAACAAAGATAACATTCTTGACATGGAAATGAAATACTTTAGCCTTTCAAACATGGCACCTGCCATATTGTTAGATCAATTCCCATAACCCCTAAACCTCATGACTGAAGATTGTGGTGGCTGGGATATTATGGGTCTTTGTTTGTTTGTTTGTTTGTTTTATATGCTGCCCATCTCCCCCAGAGGGTGACTCTGGGCGGCTTACAATTAAAATCAAACCTCAAAAACAGTTAAAAATATAAATATCCACATTAAATTAGCTAAAAAATTAAACTATATAAAAAGACTGTATACATAATATATCTCATCCATATATCTAAGAAGAAGCCACATTGGGAGAAGCTGATCTGTCTTGTCACAATATCTTCTTTCAGAGCACATATCTAGAGTAGCTCTTCACTCCTTCAGTTATTATTTCTATAGAGGAAAACATCTTCCAAATTCATTTGTAATGGTATTTTAGCCTTTAGAACATTGTTTCTCAACCTTGACAACTTTAAGATGTATGGACTTCAACTCCCAGAATTCCCCAGCCAGGCAAGCTGGCTAGGGAATTCTGGGAGTTGAAGTCCATACATCTTAAAGTTGTCAAGGTTGAGAAACACTGCTTTAGAGTCAACTTAGAAGGTAAGATAGCCTGATCTAAGATATGCTAAGAAACATGGTTTAAAGATTAAGGAATAAGTTATTAAATAAACTAGGCTGGGAACTGTTGGGTTGAAAGAACGTATGTATATCCATGTGTGATATGGGAGCAGGATTTTCATAACCAAAAATTTGGGTTATTTGGGTGGCCCAGATAAACGCATGAGAGAAAATAATGCTTTTAAAAATCAAACTGTTAAAAGGAAATGGCAACCCTTATGACATATTTTGGCCAGTTTAAAAAAACTTCAGCAATGGAAATCTTCCTGAGTATTCAATAGTAGTGCTTAAAAATATATGAAACTTGGTAAAATGTGTGTTTTAAAGGGGGTGGGGGACAAGAAAAAGATATGTAGCAAATGAAGAGCAACTGATTTGTGACCAGCCAAATCTCTCACCATGGAGCTCTTTGGGCAGATGTGATATGGCAAGCTAGTGACTGTAATTTATCAAAATGCCCTTTGGGTTACATTCATTTTGGCAAGCAAGCTATGATCCTCCAATTGCCTTAAAAATACTTTCTGAAAACCCAAGTGATGTATTAAAAGAGCCAGATGTTAAAACCCTGATTATTTTTGTTTGTTTGTTTGTTTGTTTGTTTGAGTCCTTCTTTCAAAATCAGTTTAAAAATTAAGGCAACAGTTGGTGATTTGAATGCTGCAGGAGCCTTAAAGGATGAGCTCCTAAGCCTATACAGAGTGCTAAGAATAATTAATAGCAGACTGTCCCATTAAAAGGAATGAAAGTGTTAATAATATAGTTATCTTGGATGTTGAATATGGGCTTAGCTGTGAATGAATGCTAACAAATGTCAATTATATTTGACATAAAAGTCAGATTTATTAAGGTATATGTAATGCTTGCAAGATTGATGTCAGCTTTCAAGGTAGACCAGACTAGGAAATCAAAGTTATGAGTGCTAATACTACCTTTATTATAAGGTTAGAGTAACCGAATGTTGCAAGTCTGAATGTGCCTCCCCTCTCCTTCCCTTCATCTTCAAGAGAACAAGAGAGGGTCAAGTCTGAGATACTTTCTCAAATTTCATTTCTGCCTCAGACTCAAATTTCTTTTATCTGACCATTGCCTTACTTGTGACTCTTCTTTACATTCCTCAAGGTTATTGCTACTGCCCATTACAGAATACATAGGATAAGAAAACCTCACTTCTGTCTAAACTACATCTTGAAGAGAGGGAAGCACAAGACAGACAGACAGCAGTAGGTTCCTTGTAACAGTAGGTCCTGTTAAACACAGAGACTCATTTCACTAGCTCTAGGCCAGATGAGAAAAAGACATACAGGGTTAGGGTGTGAAGATCCTTCCCCTTATCCGTAGCATCTTGTATATTAAGATGCCTGACGGCTTAGCATTGTGGATGACGGATTGTTCTAAATGTTTCTTCAAAGACCCTGAATGGGCATTAAGCAATGCATAAAAACAAAAAATAGCATGCTACACAAGTGTAACATTTGTATAGACAATATCACACAGGAATTTTGTTGTTTTTTTTAATTTTTCATATAATATAAGCAGTAAACATTTGCCTGATTCTACCCTTCCCATTCTCACCTTCCCCTCCCACCCCACCCCAGTTCCCTCCTAGCCTCTTCATAGCTTCTCAGATTGAGAGAGTGGAGGCATTCAGGATAGGAAGGAAACAAAATAAGCAAAAATTAATAATCATGCCTTAAAAAGAAGGGAAGCAATTAAAATAAAAAGAGTGGGTATTAAAGCCCTTTATTTATATACTTCTGTTGCTTTGCACAGTTAATTATATTACTCAGTATATCATTCTTAGCTCTTTTGTTTCCCTTTCTCTCTTTTTAGGAATTTTTAGGAAACTACTGAGACAACTTCTTGATTTTCTTTGGTAGCCCCTGCTCTTTGGAACATTCTGCCCCCGGAGGTGCGATTGGCCCCCTCACTCCTGGCCTTCTGAAGGGCCTTGAAGACCTGGTTCTGCCACTTGGCCTGGGGTGGGGAGGGAATACTTCAAGCAGGGGGATGGCTAGCCCCGTAGTGGCCAGGTCTCCGCAGCCTGATTTTCCATCTGCTTGGATCTTCCTTTGTTTAGTATTGTTTTAAATTTTGGATGTTTTATGTGTATTGTTTTAAATTTTGGATATATTTATAGTTTTAATGTTTTTATGAGTCGCCCAGAGTCCCCTATTGTGTGGGAGATGGGCGGCGGATAAATCCAATGAAATAAATAAATAAATAAATAAATAAATAAATGTTGTCTTATGAGCATGGTGGCTTTAATCTGCCAAATTTTCAACTTTATTATGTGACAAGTTCTTAGCTTAACTCAAAGTAAGCAAAGGCTGAATCTCCCAACTTTGAATGCTGTCAAACACATTTAGGGAAAGTAGTTGCATTTTGACCCAGATTCACATAAGAAATTGTTGTTGTGGAGTAATCCTAATTTGAAGATGGGGGTGATGGAATGATGACGGTGATTATAGTTTTTGAGTGGATGGGAAGATAAATTATAATTTTAATCATCTTTTATTAGGAAAGACATGATTAAAACTATAATCTTATGGACCCTAGAATACAGTGAACCATGGGGGCTGCTGGACAGGAGGCAAAGTTGGAATCCACTATGCCTCGAAGTTGGGGGATATAGACAAACCAGCTCTTTCAATTATCCATTTGATCTGGTTTGGACTGATTGTTAAGAAACAGGGAGATGCAAGTATCTGCAGCTAGCAGGGATCGAATGTGATCTTTGTTAAAAGAAGTTGTTAACATGCAATAAAATACAATGCTCGGTGCAGAGTAATCATAATTCAGTGTTCTTCATGGCCCCTTGGCTATTAAAAGAGTCAGTTATTGGAAAAATTAAAATGTTTTCATTTGCTACATTTCCATTAATCATTTCAGGCTGCAGGTTATCTTGAATTAGAATTAGATTTATAGCCAAGTAACGCAATGGACTCTTGAGGAGTTGGTTACAAATGCTAATTTGTCACTGAATCACTTGATGGCTTTGGACATGTCATATTTGCACTGTCCCGTCTTCCCATCTGTGGTCTGGGTACAAGAACTATAAAGCTCTTTGGACACTTTCCATATAAACTCAAAATATCTAACCAGGGAAATTTGGACAACATATACTACTTCATATGCTTAATTTCCTTCCCCCGCTCCCCAGGTTGAATGAATTAACTTAATTGTTAATAATTTAATTGCATAACTTTATGAATGTATGTATAGGACTGCCTTATGTTTAATATATAAAAGATCATGCTTTGAGAGCTTCATTCTCTTTTTTCCTTTTTTTTTTTTGCATATATTATTTTTTTAAAAAAATAAATCTTGGTGGGAATATATGTATCCAAGTATTTAGGATCCAAAATAGTTGGCAATGTCAGGAAAAATCTACACTGAGATTTGCTTAGAAAATGTAGTAGGGATGCTGCTACAAGAGACCTAGACCTTAACCAAACCCAAACAATAGTACTTTTGTGACAAACACTAGGAAGGGGGGTATGGGTACTATTGTGTATGAGGAGACCATTCATATGCATTTACAGAGTGAGAAGGAAAAGGAGGGGAAACTGAGGTATTTCTCAGATTAGACAAAGGATGGATTTTTACTACCAAGATCAGGTTTGTAATATGAACTGAAAATCTAATTTTATTTTGTATAGCACATAAAGGGCTTTTCAAGAGTTAGCTGTTCCCAAGAGCTAGCGACTTTATAGAGCTCTTATCTAGTTAAAGAAAAACCAGTTGTGCTAATTTAATCTCTGTGGTAGTGCAACAGCTTGGCACCTGAGACTTGTCCCAACACAGTTGGAACACTACAAATTGAAAAAAGTGTTGCATTATTCATTCCTTATAGCCAACCTTGTATTTGTCTCCTATAGGTGTAAGCTATGGGGCTAAGCATCAGTCAAGCACCATCCATTTGGGAAACATTCGCATCCTCCCTCCCCCCCTTCCCCCCCCCCTTTCATTCTCTCTTGACACTTGCTGATAGAGTTGGGACTGATTTCAGGAATTATTCTGTGAAATTGGCTTTCATGTTCTTCATTACCCAGCAATAAAATGCAAAAATAATGTCACAATTGACCCCCAAGCACAACAATTCAGCTTTACTTTATGGAACAACTGCTTTTTCAGTCGAACAGCTTATTTTCTCTCAATTCATTGAAATAGGGCCAGTTTGCATGTTTTTAAAGTGATATGACAGGGCAAACAGTAGTGAACTGAGCTCAGATGGAAAGACTCATTTGTTAACATCACATTAACACATGAATGTGAATTTAAAATTTCTAATTGATTGATTGCTTATGTGCCATCAGGTTGTTTTCAGCTCCTAGTGACCACATAGACAGATTCTATCCATGATGATATATCCCTAACCTGATCTTTCAAGCCTCCTAATGGTGCACTCATCCCCACTGTAACTGAGTCCATCCACCTTGCTGCTGGTCATCGTCCTCGTCTTCTCTTTCCTTTTCTCTTTCCTCCAAATCCTGCTGTGCTGCCTCTTTGTGGCGTGTGTGTGTGTGTGTGTGTGTGTGTTCCTGGGAGGGATGAGTGAAGAAAGTCAGGAGTGTATACCAAGAGTGTCTATTCCCAGCAGGGTCACCCAGGGGATGAAGGTCATCCCAGCTGCCCAGCTAAAGCAAGCAGGTACCTATATTGGGCAGCAGTGATACAGGAAAATGCTGGAAGAAGATGATCTTTAGTGTCACTTTAGTGGCAGAAGGCATACTTTGGAGAAGGCAATGGTAAATCTTTGTATTTTACTAAGAAAACCACACGGATATAAAAATTTCTAATTAGTTGGTTCTAGAGTCACTTGTCTGAGATGGGCAGCCATGGAAATGAAATGAAATGAAATGAAATGAAATGAATAAATACAAATCAACTTGCTCCTCAGTGATATAGGAATGGATTCCTCCTCCTTCCTTGCTTTCTTTCTACCAACCAGCTACTTACTTCTCTTTTGGGTTAGTGAATAGGAACACAAGGACAGGATGTACATATTGTTTAAATATGCTAAGCTACAAACCATATCTTAAAAACTTCAAAGACTAGGCTTATGCAGCATACTAAATTCAAACCAAAAGTTTGGCTTAGTGCAATGTATTACCTCAGCCTGTATTACATATGATTATTCCGTTGTAGTCTACTGCCAGCTTCCATTGAATTAAAAACTATTTCTCAAATGGGCAAAGAGGCTGGTATTTTCCATTCCCAGCTTCACCATACATGCTCTAGAAATCCTCCAATTCTGAGGAATAACTTCTCATGAATGAAAAAAGTGGGAAACCCAGTATGCTTGAAGGAGCATCCATGCAGTCATTTGGATTCCAAGATATAGGATACTGTAAATCCAGTGAAATGTGGGTCTGAAGCATTGGACTGAGAAAGAAGATACTCAGGTTCAAGTGCCCACTCATCCATGGCTCCTTGTGTAATCTTGGGCCCTTCTCTCTCCCTCTCTCTCCCTCTCTGTCTCTCTCTCTCATTCCTGTGTCACAGGATGGTTATTGCAAACAAAAGAAAGAGCTGATATTCTATGTGCACTGCCTTGAATTCTTAGAGGAAAAATTGAATATCACAAGAATAAATACATAATAACAATTCATGTTATATTTATAAAAATCAGACTACAGTACTACAATCAATTTCCTGCAATAAAATTAATGGCTGAATGTAAGAATATAGCAGTAAAACAGGGGAACATAACCCATACTAAATGTCAATAAAATGAAAAAATCTTAGCAGTTTGTTTGAAGTCTAAAAAATGGACCGTGTGTATACTAAACCTCTCTAGAGGTATTTCACAATTCACAAGTTCTGCAGGAAGGTGTTTCTTCTCATATAGCAAATGGATGTGGAATTTTTAAGGGAACAAAAACTTTTAGCTCTTTGAAGACACGTACGATGGCCTTATGGTGTCATCAAATTCCAAGCACGCCTTTACATGGCGTTCTGTACTTTCGTGAGAACTACTTTCCATAAATATTATCGGGAGTGTGTAGGATCTTATTTCTATATTGAGTGCCTCAATCAAAATCCTATACTGTCCCAATTTGTTTTAAGGCGGGGGTGGTAACAGGAGGAATTAGGATATCAGTATTTGAAAGTAAATGGCAGAACAACTCTAGAAGAAACAAAACACAAGCAAAAATATATACCAAACCCAAAAATGTGCAACAGTATTTATATGCTTTATTCTGAAAATATTTTACTTTTTATTTAAGATTGGAATGCAACTGGTCCCATTCATTGTACACTCAAAAACCTTTCTCCATGTTGTTGGGGAAATCTGATGAAACAAAGGTCATGACAAAGAGACAAGGTTCTTATTTGCATAATTTACAGTGAAACCTCAGTTTAACAGACTAATTGGGGAAGGCATATCTATTATTAACAAATGACTATTAAATTTGAGAGTATTCACCTGCAGCATAATGATGTCATTACACAAATGACATAAATAACATTATTTATATCATTTACAAAATAACGTCTTAATACAAATGACATTAATTGGGGTGGAAAATGGGTCTTTTCCATGCAAGGTCCACCTCCTTTCTATATTTTTACAATCAGTCTGGGTTGAATATCTTAAAAATTACTCTCTTTTACTGCTCGTTGTCTGAATTTCATCCTAACTTGTCCCTAAGTCTGCAAGCAGCTTCTTTGCTCACTGGTACATAAGAGGATTTTATTTAAAATTGTTAAGTTTTGATTTAAACTGTACACTAAAAACTCATACAGGAATACATTTTCAGGTCCTACTTATTTTACAAGTTTGCTTCTCCTCCAACTCCCTTGAAGGGAGGGAGGGAGGGAGGGTGAGCAGGCATCTATGAATCAAGTTGCCCCTGGAAACTTACTGAAAAACAGCATAGTAGTAACACAGAAGAAAATGTAAAGATGATTATGGTGATATGATGACAATTGTCTTTCTTCCAAAAAAAAAAAAAAGTTTTAGCAACAAATTGTGATGAATACAATGGAAGCTATGACCATGAGAAAAGTAGCTGTCAAGTACTTTTTTCAAAATAGGCTCTTTGGCTGGGTGTTCTAAGTGCCCCTTCTTCATCTCAGGAAGGGTGAGTTATGGAAAGAACACAATGCTTCAGGTTTATGTTCTATACTCAGCAGTTATTTCTCATCACAATGGATTCTGAAATGCCAGAATGAAGTTTCTCCTGATCAATCTTTTGTGAAGACAAGGCAGCAACATAGCCAGGTATAAACAAAAGTCAATTTTGGGATTGGCATCAGATAAGGTTCTTCTACCTCTAATTTCTTCTCACAAACATTCAACTGAGGCTGACCTGTACAGCTTGAAAATCCCCTTATGAAATGTTTTCAGCCCTGTCAGTCCATGGCCTGCAATGGACCTCCTAAAATATTTCTTATTCCTGCTTATGTGAGACAGAAAGAACAAGAGCAGGGGCAGAAAGTTGTGAATCACATGATACTGAAGATTAAAATATTTTCTTAAAGCTCAGGTGGATAGTTACAGGAAGCTCCAGCAAACAAGAAGAAATGGCAGGATATCCATTGCAACTTTGTAGCACCATGACTAGAGAAATGGCAGTGAGCAATGTCAATGAGAAGACAGCAGAGGAAAACCTACTCAAAGTATTCTTTACAATGTAATTCTACAATTCTTTACAAGTTAATCAATGGTGCCCAAGCATCATAACTTTAGATCTTATATAAAGTCGTTACATGCTCCTCCCATATACATGTCTTGATTTGAAAAAGAATACTGAGAAAAAAGAAATGAATAAAGGATGGAGTAGTATCCTTTAGCTTTTATGTAAGTTGCATATCCTTACTTTTCTCACTAGCTGGTTTATATTTACAGGGAGACTGGTGCTATGGGATTATTCAATCAATACTTCACAAATACAATAATGCTATATTTACCTGAATTTAAGATGCTCCATTCCTTCCACCATAAAAAAAGTTTTTTAAAAAAATGTCTACTCTTCATTTCTCAGTGAAGCTTCCATTTTAAAGGTGAATTATTTAGAGGAGAAAAAAAAGCATCGTCTTTTCATGTAAAACAGTAAATGCCTATTGTGGTCTATCCATTATCACGTTTATCAATATATGGATATCTTATCATCAGTATTGCCTTGAAAAGTTAGCTGTGATATACTGTCCACAAAGTTGAAAGATGTGCTTTGAAATCTTGAAGGTTGTGTTATGAGCTTCCCTGTTTCTGGTAACTGGCTGTCAGATCCCATTGGTTCCTCTTGCCTGCACATAGTAAATGGCAGCAGGAAGTATCATCCCTAGGGAAGATTCCAAGATGTAGCAGTAGGTACTTTGATCACGTCCACAAAATGAGATTCCTTACTTTTCACCTCACCCCACCCCACCCCACCCCACCCTGGAACATTACAGCAAAGTGTTAGGCAAAACAGTAAGTGTAATACGTTGTATAACAATTGTATTACACTTCAATAAAAAGCAAAATCTCCATCAAGTCAACTCCTGATAACACTATGAACAGGTCCATGTACTTTTCCTGACAACAATATGAAAACAGCTTGCCATCACTTTCTTCCAAGATATTTTTTCAGTCTTCCAGTCTATCCCAGAGACCTGGGATTCCCTAAATGTCACTCATCCAAGAACTAGCCATGGCCAACTTTGGTTAATTTCTAAACCCAGATTAGCCTGGTGATGCCCTCTGCAGAGACATTATTGTGCTATAGGTTATAGCCAATAGTCATCTCTCCATATCTCCAGAAAATAAGACAACCCCTTTCATAGGCAGAATCTGGGCTGTCATATGTCAGAGGGTGGGTGGGGTACTCTCTCTCCCCCTCTGTATGTGCACAGACTTAAGGGGCCTTGGGTATAAGCCTGCAAAATATATATGATATTGTTACTTTCTGTATTAAAAAAAACAGATTGCTCTGTTCTGGGTGGGGGAAAATGTCAAAGAAAATTAGAAAATGCAATCAGTTCTACACTGGACAATTATATTAAGAACCATCATCAGATGCAGTAGACTTCTTAGAAGGGGACTGGGTGCATCAATGTAAGCCATTTCATAAAATGAAGACTCTGCTGTAGCTTCAAGTAATGAAAGGCACACTGTGCTCCTCAGAGCTGCTGGTTTATTATCAATGCTGGCCTTGGTCCCCTTCGCTATAGTACAGTGAAAACTGATTATCATCTCCCCTGCAGATTTTAGACCACCTAGGGCTGACTTCTCTCGCCCTCTCTATCACCATCATTTCTGCTCTGTGTATTTGGTTAGGAGAAGAAAAAGAGTCAGGAATGTAGACTAGAAAACTGGGCTTAAGCCAAAAAGATGTTACATTTTTTTAAAGCTCTCTGTTCATATTTTCAATAAATCTGAGAAAAGTCAAGCAAGTGATCATGACCATTACAAAATGTTTTATGAAAGAAATATCAAAAGAATTGTGATCATTCCAGCAAAAGGCTCCCCACCAACCCACCCACCCAGAAGTAATTTACATCAGAAGCATGAGTAGGAAAGTGTTTTGGTAGTCTCCAAAGAACCCCAGGTCAAATGACAGGTCAAGGGGGCCTGGAAGAAAGCTGTCACCTTCTTTTGAAGTGATGTAAATCGATGGGCAGATTGGTTTCTTGTCACAGTAGGTGCGTTTGCTACTGATTAAAAAGTGAGTAATATTATCATACCTCTTAATTGAACATAAAAAAGTCTTACTCCTCAATAACTCATCTGCTCTTCCAAAGTAGTCACCTCCCATCTTTCCCTTAGAATAATTAGGGACGTTTATCTGTGCCTTTGTGAACTTCCAGCCAGCAACCATTTATGATATTGAGTGAGGGACAGGTCCCTTGTTGGGGGCTTTAAGATGTAGGAAATTATGCTAAAATGTCAGGAGAAAGGAGAGCTACTCTTTTCCAACAACCTTTTCAAGTTGACAAGAGTCTGCATGAGGATCACACCAAACAGTAAAAGCTAAATTTAAAGAGCTGGAAATGCAAGAAATCCTGGGTTTATATTGATTTTTGAAATGAAAGAACCAGTGTTTCTCTTTCCTATTTGATGTAAAAAGGCTGGAGATGAGAGTGAGATTGTGTACTTAAGCCAGCATAAATCCCTTATTACCAATGGGAGATATTCCTCAAATTTTCCATTTGCTGTGCTCAACATTTGCCTCCAAATGTCAATGAAAAGTGCTGGGGTAGTGAAAAAGCAATGGTGCTCTTTGATAGTGCCTGTTTAGGAGAATATTTTATCCTGCCTGTATGCAAATCTAACCTTTTTAATATTTGAGTCCAATAAGCCCAAAGACAGGATTTCAACAGAAAATGTTTACTAAAGACTTTTTCCCCTAATAATCTATTGATTTTAATATCCATTCAAAATTCCTGTTGAATGTCAGTTTTTCCCCAAAGACTGCCATTATAAATAGAGTATATTTCATTTATTTATGCCATTTGAAATAAGCAGTAAGACATGAATAAATGTTATTTTTTGCTGATGGTCTAACATTGAGATCCATAATTTAATTATTTGTTCCTTGTATGTATAGTCAAAGGCGTGTTGAGATGGAAAGATATAAATATAAGGAGAGGTCTCCTAGATCAGAACAAAGACCCATTAGTTCCAAACCTAGTGTCATGGATCTGATTTCTATTCATGAATTTATTTTGAGCTCCATTGAATCTCTCCCAACATGTTAAGAGTACAGCCTTATTGTATGCAGGATTCTTTGTTATGATATAGATCTTGATCAATATAAATAATATGTAGAAATTATTTAGATAAACAAGTGGGTTTTTTTCTTCTCGTCTAACAATTTTATTATATAAATAAAGCAGCAGTTTTTTGAAAGCAAGGAAAACCAAACCCTTAAAAAAGAAAACTCTAAGGATTTTTTTTTTTTAATTATGAAATATATAACTTCATGAAAAAGTTATACTGTTCTTCTGATTCATTCTTTAGGGGGAAAAAATCTGTTACCCATAGTAGCAAGTAAGCAAAAAAGCAAAGTATGTATTTTCCCCCTTCTCTATTGTCCTCCTTTCCTTGCTTTTTTATCACAAAGAGTGCAAGATTAACGCTATAATTAAACAAGTGTCATTTTCAAGGACTATCATGGTTTGTGCTCCATTTAGCACAACAATGTGGTATTAACAGAATTGGCAGTGCTCAGTCTTGCAAGCACATTGTGAGAGTAAGGAAATAAGTGTCCAAGGATTGGACCTATCCCAGTTTCTACATGGGGTTCATTCCTCTTCGTGCCAATTTCCATTCAAGGCATCAAGGTTATCATCAGACTCAATGGAATCTACAGGATAAGGATTTCACTTGGAGAAGGACCATTGCTTTGTACTAGACACTAAAAAATGCCTGGTTCAATCTCAGGCATCTAGAACTATGAAAGGCCTTTTATTTGAAACCCTGGAGAATTGCAATTGGTGCAGAGAATAGTGAGTTAAATGGAATAGTAATCTGATAAATAGTTGGGTAAACAAATGCCACAAGCAGACAATAAAGTAATGGACTTCTCCAGCCGCTGTCTGCCAAGAAATATTCAGAAACATATTGCATCTGAAACAGTCATGCTCACAATAGAGATTCTCAGCCATCAACATTAAAATCACCAACAAATAGAGCTTTCTTCACAGAACAAAACAAAAGGATAAAACGTTTCATAAGACGGGTCAAAGTCAAACCCATTCTCAAAGAGAGGAGGCCTACTTGGGGTGTCAGAAAAGGTCAGCAAATCATTAGTTATCAAATTCACTATTGTTGTATTTTTACTTCAAGGGAATCAACAGCATATGCCCACTTTCTGCAGCCCTGAGAGCCCACTCAGATCAAGAGTGCTGAAAAATGACTGTAGCGTTTCCCTGGGAAATCCACAAAACTGAAGAATTAAGAATTAACCATAAAATAGGCACAACACTAGTAAAACCTAAACAAAACACTTATCCCCAAATGCTAGCCCTGGCCATCTGTAAGATGTGACCAGATTGTTAAAACTGGCCCCTGAACACCAAAAGTATACTCCTGGAATAAAGGAAGATTTGTGTTTAATTTTCTGCCTCAAAAGCCATATCTTGGCTTTGCTCTTGCTTTCAGAGTCAGAGGACATCAAAAAGATTTTGCTAAGGCAGCAAAATGTTTTTGGCCTGTTCTATTGGTGATATAGAAAAAGGATTCAAGCAATGACAGACTTTATAAAAAGAACTCTCTGGCAAACATAAAAGGGAGGAAGTAAGTTCTGTTGTTTCAATTCTCTAACAAATCAATTTGTTTTGTTCTTAGAATGTGTTCTGCTTTTCTTTAACAAATACTCATTGTTATTTCTCCTAATTTCTCATGCAATGGATTTACTGATCTTTAAAAATCTCCAGTCAGTCTTTCGACTTTGGCAAAAGTCTAGACTCTTATCATCTTTCTCTCAAGCCAAGTGGTTATTTGGCCATGATTTGATCTCTGTGTTTATTTGCTTTGGAATTTGCTGCCAAATTGAGTAAAGAAAACTGTGCTTACTGAAATGTTTAACTCCAGTATTAAAATGTGTTTGTTCTTTCTAATGTTTTAAGAACAATTCTTCCAGAAGCTATATGTCCCTCTAAGCTAATTAATTCTTCATAAATGTGATGCTTATATGTAGGGCACTATAGAAAGAATGATGGACCAGACTGGGATTAGAAGAAATAAAGATTATGATTTGATCTTTTTAAAAAGGAATAAACTTTCTTATATTGTTTTGTAGCATTGAATCATTCTCACCTTCTTCTATGAAGGAAGTTTCTCTTGATGGATAAATCTTCTTTGGGTCTGGCTGACCATCATGTTTGATGTCAGGAAAGAATTTCCATGTAAATTTGGATTTTTTTCTCATCCTTCAAAGCACTTCTCAAGGTTTTAATGATAGAATTAAAATGAAATAATTAACCAATTAAAAACACATTACATCCCTTATTGAGCAGTAGCAATTTAAAAAAATCAACAGTATTTAATAAAAACAAAAGTAATTAATAAAAAGCAGGTTGTTTCTGTGGATCATGTCCACAAATGGGGCCCCGAACAGCCTAAATATAAGGCTAAAAAGAGTCTGTCCATGGTACCCATCTATTTAATATTGATGGATCTCCACAATGCATGCATTGATTACATCCAACCCAGTACGCTCTGTATGGCTTAAATACTTCAGTTAGTATCAAGTACAACAGGTAGGATTGTTGCAGGTGATTCTTAGACAAACTGTCCATAGAAAACTTGTGGTTCAAGTTCACCAAGAACTGAACAGCTGCCCAAATAACTGATAACAAAATGCTTGACTACTTGTCAATATATTTACTTTTGCATTTAGTGTCAGTCAACTCTCATAGAGCAACAAAGCCTGAATGAAACCAATGAATGTCTCATGGAAGTGAAATCTGCTTTCTCTGGACAGAGAAATTAGAAATTTCATTTCATAACAATCAACTTCTGGAGGCAGGCTGTTCTAGTAGGTCCTGGAAATTAGAAATTCATTTCATAACAATCAACTTCTTGAGGCAGGCTGCTCTAGTAGGTCCACCACTGAGTGGGGGAGAACAGCTACTACAAGCTTGTCTCTCAGGAGATAGCAGATTGACTATTACAAGAGAGTGGATGAGAAGGTCATAGTTACTGACCATTACATAGACCTTTCACATGGATTAATCATCAGTACATGACAGTTGTTAAGCTTTGAGGATCTCCTGTAAAAGCTATCTCTGTGCGGATACTGAAGTTACTCAGAACACGCAGTCTTCCCATCTCCAGCATCATAACCAAAGTAATCTCTGTTAACACAGTCACAGAAATCATTGGTTATGGACAGATTGATACACCCACCTTATTCCTCAAGCCCAACACTGTGTATACTCAGAATCATCACTCAGTTTGATAAGCTATAGATTGAAGTCTCTATAGACTGAATGGTTCCTCATTGTCACCTCTCAAGTTTATGTTGATGAGATACTAAAAACTATAGAGGGCAAAGCTAAGAGATCTGCTCCCTCTTCTTCACCCTCTCAAGTAGAATTGCTCATGATTAAATCGTAGCTAATTCATGTCTTATTGTAAACTGATCCAGCATTACATAGCATCGCCATGAAAGCAAGGGTTGTTTAACATGACTGATCAAAGTAATGTGCTTAGGAGAAGGTAGAGCAGACCTGAAGGTGTTGGAGTCTGCTTCTCCCCAATTAGTGTATCCTGATTGCATCCTCATGTTCCTCTGCCAGTATCCATAGGTATGTTGATTCCTTCACCTTCTTCCACAGGCATCTTCCATAGATTATTGAAATTTACAAAACAAAACTGATCAAGCAGTTGAAAGGTGGTATGAATGAGTCATATTTAAGAGCTACAATGGACTGCCGTAGCCATAGAGATTCAATGGCAAACAAGTTTGCAAGAGTGCTCTCTTGTATGTGCAGTGGAAGAAGAGATCATATCTTGGTGCCCTGAGAGGGGTGCTGATTACATTCACTTTAAAAAAGACATGGGGAGAAGGAGGGGGAATCAGGGAGATGTCAACAAGAAAGAGAATGCATGACTTACATCTGTGCAGGCACGGCTTGTTCCTCATACTGTGAGAACAAGACAGCTTTTCTGTATTTATTTACAGCAAAGCTTAATAATTAATGAACACTTATTATTATAGCTGCTCTAAAACCATATGGCATGCGGAATGTGAACAAATCTTTTGAGACAAAGCACTCGGTGGAAGTGTGTTCTGATTTAGCTACTTTTTCTTAGAGCAGAAGGCGAGGTGCTTTCACAGCATGGAGTGTTTACTTGCAGGTCTTCATTTAAATAGGCTTCTGTTCTGCTCTGTTCAGATTCTTGCTTTAACAAATTGCTGGCAGGTATTGGCCAGATCTTACATCTGTAGAACCTAGGAGAAGCAGTGAAGTCAGTGTAAGTGGGATGATAAAAAATTGGAGGCAGCATCTGCTCAGCTACACGGCAGATCAAAGCCACAGCATATGTGCCCTCCTCCTACTACAGAGTCCAGAAGTAACTATTTAAGTGAGTGGTCTAGGAAGACATAGACCGGTTCCAGTAGGTCAGTCCTGTCCAAAACATCTGGTAAGCTGGTCAGATCTTAAAAAAATCAACATTTATCAAAACAAAGGTCAAGTGCTAGTAACACAAAATAATCTCAGTTGCTGACTGGCTGTTAGCCACCCGCTCTTTGATTAAGTACGCCTACTCAGAAGCTGGAACCATGCTAGGTAGTATGTAGTACAGTAGATTCTGTGAATTACTCCTGGGAGAAGCAGGAATTGGGTTGGTGCAAGACTTTACCTAACAAATGGGCAAATCATGTCAGCCTACTAATCATATGTTACATAAAATTATTAGCTTATATATTGTCAAAAAACTATGTATTGTTTTTAATGTAACTGTGAGGTTCAAACATCTGCTCCCATGTTTTGTAGTCATTTAAAAATTCAAGAATTTTGGGGTTTAGATGTTGGTCAAAGACTCTCCAAAAGCATTCACTATTTTTACTTTATTTTAGTTTTAATTCAGGTTCGGCCTTTCTTGCTGTATCTTTCTTGGTCCATGAAATAAATGGCAGGTCTTTGCAGGGGTGGATTAGCATATTCTTTCTGATGAGAAGAGGCAATAACCATGGTTGGATAGATATTATCTGGATTCTGTATTTGGGGAAACAGTCTATAAGCAGTGTGCAACATCCAAGGGAGTGAAAACAAACTCAAACCAGGTCTGAGATGCAACAAATCATGGCCAAAACACAAGTAAAATGAAAGAAAATGAATTGGCTGTCATTGTCAATGACAATGATGGGTGGCATACAAATTTAATAAATAAATAAATAAATAAATAAATAAATAAATAAATAAAACCAATCACAGTCTGAAAAAAGTCAGAAAGATCAAGAAAAGACTGGTAATTATGCAATACAGCTTAGGAGCCGGTTAGCGTGGCTGTGTCTTCTACTTCAGGACAGTCTTCAGTTTGAAGATATTTTCTGTCTGAAGGCTATGTGAATGCAAAGAGATGGGCTACACAATTTATGACAAGCCATTCTGATTAAAGGAGAAAGATGACCAGTGGGTTCGAAAACTGAAGATGCTCCAGTCATGCCAAGTTGATAGAATGGCTTCTGGTTATGTCTTTCCAGGAATTTGCTGATTCCGTGTACCAAATAATTACAGAGAAGTTTCAGGAGGTGACGGATAACTTTGCTGCCCTCCATGCATGTCACAAATCCCTTGCAGGAATTGTAATGACCAGAGGTAAGCTTCAATTTTCTTGCTTTCTGCTTAGCCTATAGTTTTATTTATTCAAAGAAAAGTCCAGCCATTGTTTACACTGGTAACTTGAGTAAGGGTAATATCTGTATGTGCACTAGGGGCTCTATTCTGTTTGGACTTGGTGATTAAAAATGAGTGTGATGGTGACAGGTATTCTGAAATTCAGTGCAGTCACCACTATAGCTAAAACATTAAGCTCACCGGTTTGAATCTCTAGTAAGATATGAAGCTTTTACCTCAAACAGAATTCTTCCCAGCTGCTTTGAGCATTTCATAGTACAGTAGGAAAGTGAGATAATGTGCTTTAAATAAGCATATAAATAAATAAAGCATATAAACACTTCATCCTTTCTACTACGTTATGGTGAAGCTAAATCCCCGTTTCAGAGGAATGATGGGATGCAAAGATGTCTTTCTCTTACATTTGTTAAAGCAGCTATATCTTGTGCAGAACTTATGCAGTTGCTTCAAAAGCTGTTTCTGTTTGCCTGTTCATCTGCATATAACTCCACCCACTGGAACTGCTAGTGAAACAAAGGAGCTGTGTGTGCATACATGTGGAGGCTGCAGGGATGGTCTTCAAAGCAGCCACACAGACCTTGCAAAAGCTGCGGCTGTTTTAATGATTCAAAGAGGGGAGCTTTCTGCATGCTAGTACATATTTTACACCTTTTTAAATATTTTGAAATTATCTAAATCACGTTTCCTCAATGCACAAATTAGTCAGGGTGAGGTGGCTACACAGAGGATGGTAAAGAAAGTTTTCCAAATTTCTGTTAGTTTGGAAGGATGCATGCAATCCTAATTTGGAAAATTGGTATTTTATTCATAGCCACTTTGGACTTAATTAGCTGACACACTGGGAGGGAAAGGTAACCAGTTCCTTCTCCAGTTAAATCATCTCATCCTATCTGTGGGCCCATGGCTGTAGGTGTTTTAGTTTTTAAATTATCAGACCTAGACCCTTCTATAAAGCCCTTTCTTTTCTTAGACCATGGAAGAATAAATATATTAAATAAATGCAGAGGCCCTTACAGAAAGATGATGTTCTAATGTTAATAAATCATAAACTAATAGAATCATAGAATCAGAGTTGGAAGAGATCTTAGAAGTCATAATCCAACCCCTTGCTCAGTGCAGGATCCACTACAATATCTCTGACAAATGACCATCCAACTTCTATCTGAAGACTTCCTGTCAAGGAGAACTCACCAGTTCCTGTGACAGCCTGTTCCTTTGACTGACAACTTATACAAACAGGAAGTTCTTCCTGATGTCTACCCTAAATTGTCATCCTTGTAATTTTAACCTATTGATTCCAGTCCTGTCTTCTGGGACAATAGAAAATAAATCCACACCCTCTTCCCTCCAAATCCTTTAATTCTAATATCTCTGTGTGTATTCACATACATATTAGACATTATTTTATCTAACTCTTCATCAAACTGTTATTCCTATAATTATTTCATTTCATTTTATTTTATTTATACTTTGTGCTAGGGAAATATTTCCTCATAGCAGTTAAAATCTGATACATAAAGTTGCTGGTAAGAATAATCAATCCTTCCCATACATATGTGTTATTGAATACCACATTAATAGGGATATTAGGTTAACATCTATACTAGTTGCAAACAGAAATAGTTTTTTAACGTATTAGCTAAGAAAGACTAACATTGGGATTATGCTACAACATAGCGCTCAAAAAAAGTCAAGAACCTTCATCTGTTTTTATGTGCAACAAACATTAAAAATGGTCAAGTTTTGATCACACCATTGTGATTGCCATCTTAACTTTTTTTAACATATCCTGCGGACATCCCTGTAAGAACTATGAGTCTAATTTCCTATCTCTTATTATGATTTTTCAACAGTTTAAGAATGGCATTTTTCATTATGCCCCAGAATTGCATAGATGAAATGTAAGGAGCATGATCTGATTCCAGCTATTTTTTTCTCTCCTACATAAAGTTTGATTTCAGCTCAGAATAGAGTACAAAGGCTTGAATTAGTGTATTAAATGTAGACTACAACCTCATATGCATATGTTTAGAGTTTGACAGACAATTTTTCAGAGAAAGCAGGAGGTATCCAATGCATATTCAGAGGGGCTTGCTAAATTATCTGGAACAAACTGGCATTATGCTGTAGATTCAGGCTATGCAATATGTTAACTGCTAGGGGCTCCAACTAGATCGCTAGTCAGAAGTGAACCATAGTAAACCAAAGACCCTCTTCCTCAACATGATACTCCCCAGGCACTTACCAGATTGGGGAATTCTGCTCAAGGATGCAGTGAAAACTAGCTGAGTTATCTTGACCCATCTCTTGGTTAGGAGAAACCAGTTCTAAATGATCATTCCAGGATATGGAATCACAAAATAGTAAAAACCTCCATGAAACATCTAGGCAAATACTAAGGCCTCAGCTGAGGAAGACTCTTCTGGGGAAAACAACAGGTCAACAATCCTACTGCTATAATAGATAAGCACAAAAAAAAGGCAGAATCAATCCCCACTGGAAGTGATGTCCTTTGCCCAAGGCTGTGATAGAATTTCACCTAGAAAATCATCCAGTTTATAGGAAGGATGGTACTGTTCAACTGTTGGAAGGTGAAGAGGTGCCAAAGTGCTCAGTTATAGGAGAGAGCACCTTAGGAATAAAAGTATGCTCATGAATAGTTTAGTTCATCCTGGTGAGTTACAGCCAAAATAGCTTAATGTGTCCCGTCAGTCAGTCAGTCAGTTGGTCAGTCAGTCATTCATTGGGTTTATTCCTGCTGCAACTGAAGAGACACTCAATGGTTCATGCAACAAAGCTGCAGGCTTCAGTGTGAAATTCTAGTTGAGAGCAACTCATAGATGAAAATTGTCTTGAGCTTGTTAGAATAAACAACTAGCTACTCTTATGCGTTGAACCTTGGTTGACTGAATTTTCTAATCTCGTGATTCTTTGTGCCTGGACCTAACTCTGAAACTTTGAGTAGGCCTTTGACTAATTTGGCTTTGGCTCTTGGTTGACTTGCTGGTTATTTTTGGTGTGTCTCCCTAGTCATGAGTACTCTTTTTGGAATTATGATTTTGCCAGTTGATTACGCTTTTGGTTCTTTCATTTGCCAACCTTGACCTGGGATAGGATAGTATTTGTAATCTTGGGGACCATCCTATTATCCAGACATCAAGAGAATGGATCCATAAGTAGACCCCCCAAGTGACAACCTGCACCAGAGGTGAGTTGAAAGTGCATCCCTGCACACAGGAAACACGAACTGATTTGTCTATCTATGCATCATTCACCACTCCAGAAATTCCCATGACACTCTGTGGGTCACAGTGAGAAATAGACATGCAGGACTTGCAAAAGTTTGACAAATAGAAAAGGGATGAAATAACACAGAAAAAAGGAAGCACTATGCAATGCTTTGGTTCCACCCACATCAGATCAAGCTCTTCCCATTGCTAGTTATGGGTATGGGTCCAATTTATGTATTTTTCTTGTGGATCAACTGCATTTTGATCCTGCCCGGAGTCCCCTATTGTGGGGGAGATGGGCGGGAGAGAAATCCAATAAATAAATAAATAAAAATAAATTTTAGAATGCAATTATTAGAAAAATAAATTAAAAAATTGAATGCTTGAATTTGTAATACCACCTTTCCTCTTAACTGGCAATTACTGGACAGAATAAAGAACTGCTGTTATTCATTCTGTGGCCCATCTTATTATTTTCAAATAATAAGGGAAAAAAACCTTCCACACTTAAAATGGATGAAAGGTGGCAGGTATTTAAATACTGTTTTTCCTATTTAAATGTGATGCATTTGGAGAGTTAAATATAGATAGAAATGTTTTCTGTCTTCTTTTCTTTTCAAATGCATAATCTAAGAAGTTTAGTCTTCTTCTGAGGAGAAAGCAAGGATGCCCACAGAAGGGTGATATACACTGATTTTTTTTTCTGCATCTGAGTTCATTTCTCTCTCTCTCTTTCTCTTTTTATGAACCTGACAATCACTTTGATCTTAAAAGCAAGCAGGGATGCCTTTTCTATTATCTTATATGAAATAAAGATGAAGTGGACGAAAAGGGCTCTAAACAGCAATTTCATGCTGTGATAAAAGTTGGAAAATTAGGGTCCATATTGCTTGAAATGGATCTTAATCATCACTAAGTGGGGTAGCTGGAGAAAAGTAAAAGTTGACAATCTGTCTCCATGGATCCTTCTAGTCATTTTAAGATTCAGAATGCACGACACCTAAAAGGAATAAGGAATATTAATGGGCAATCTACTTCTGGCCCTTAGTTGGAAGCTGGTAAAATATGTTTGCAGAATAACGCAATAGTCTTTTGGTTTAAGGATCCAACCAAGATGCCTTTCAAATGAAATCAATTACACAGGTAGACTTCCTTCACTAAATGTGTGTAAGAGACGGCAAGATAGCCATCTGTCAAGGATGCTTTAATTCGGATTCTTGTACTGAGCAGAGAGTGGGCTTAATGACATAAATGAACCAATCTGATAATTCTTTGAAGCATCATGAAATCAGCAAAATCAAACATGAATTGTGCAGAACTCTTGAATGTTGAACAGACCGGGAGCTGTTCCCACACTCTGTAGCCACAAAGCTTTATTTGTCTCTGCCTGGACATATAGCTGGGAGCCTCAGACTATCTTGCATACTAGCAGATTAATACAAGTGTTCACATGTCCCCTATGTTGCATGCCTAAATTATTGTCTGATGCTTACATCTCTCCATGTATGTGGAATAAAACAGAAAATGAGGTAATGGGATCAAACCTATATGCCAACTTCATGTGAGCTTACCTATAACATTGTGTGTGCATCCATAGAATCTTGTGTAAATATGGGCAAATGGAGATAATAGTAACAATAATGATCAACACTACATGTGCAGAACTTGGCATGAATTCACTATTACAACAGCCTTCTCAGTCTGATGCTTTTGAGATGGGTTGACCTTGTTGGCTGGACACTTGGGAGCAAGGCTATCTATGAGGTATATACAAAGAATATGTCCCTATATACTGTAGCTACATAAATGTCAGACACAGCCATAAAGATACCCAAATAACATGGAGCAATAGCATGGAGGGACCGATCTTTTGTCAGTAGCTTATTTGACTGTGAAAAGAGCCCTTTTAGCACTGGATGTCTAGTTAACTTTTCAATTTGTCACAGGACCCAGAATGATGCAAGTCAGAATCATTGTAACTAAAATTACAACACTTCAAGATAGGCAGGAGTGAGAAACCATACCAGGCCCATAGAGCACTCTAAGGATGCCTCATGAAAATGGCTGTCTTATCCAGGGTCTGTATTATGGAAAATAAAAAGGGTCCTTGCCTGTAGAAAGGTAACATATCAAGGAGGTAGCTCAATTAAAAACAAAAACAAAGTATTCCTGGAAATTTAAGCATGAGGTCAATTTCTTGTGATCTGTCCTTGCAGGACAATATGATTGGCTTGTTTTCAATTACAGAAGGATGTTAGTAGAGGAAGTTCAACATTTGCCTGTAAGTGTATTGAGCCCAAATTGTTCAGATCAGTTGACATCTAAGGAGTTGTAAATATGCAATCTATATATTAGGCCAGACCAGGATTCTTCTGGCGCATGATACTTGAACAAGGCAGACACAGATCCTTGGAAACAGTTTTTTCCCCTTGTTCACAGCAGAAAGTAAATGTAACGAACCATGGAAATTAGAACAGGAAAGGAATGCTAAGTCATCACATTTATGTATCTGCCAGTGCCCAATTACTCCCTATAGTGCATTCTGGAGTGCCTTTTTTTTCTGCATCAAAATTGTATCATGTAGTTTTCAGCACTTCCTCTGGGAGATCTATCCATTCTAAATTTCTTTGGTTGTTAGTAATGATTCTGTTCTATTCTTTGATTCTCTATTTTTCTGCCTGTGATCTTTATTGAAGCATTCTTCATATCATCATTCATAATGTCCTGAACAATGCCTAACTTCTGATTTCCACTCCTCCTCTTGGTTTATACCTCTCAGAGTCTGGCAGACTGTTTTCCTGTTCCTGAATAATCAATTAGCTAATCTACGTATTTTCCATTATGTTAATATTTTCCCTTTTGAATCTCTTCTCCACTTGCAAATGTTTAATCATGTGCATAATCATGTGGTTCTGTTGCCACTCTAATTTTACACCCAGTTTGTCCACACTGGTCATGTCAGGGTCCCAGGATCCTCAGTCCTCTCCTAATTAGACATGAAGTAAAGCGAACACAGTGAAATAGATGGGAAAGCCAATTCCAGAATTCCCTCTGACATGAACCCAGAGGAACAGAAAGGCTGAATTAGCCCATGTTTCTGTTTATGACACCACCTACTTATTTCCTTTGCAACATCTTGAGACTTTATTGAAGCTTCAGGGTTCTGGTTTTGTCAACGGCTGCCTTGTCCATGTAGCTTTGCCAGGAAAGTCAGCCAGATGATGGCAACTTCCATCACAGGTCCTCCTGTGTTTTCTCAACTATTCCTTCCATCTTTTTTCTTAATATAGGGAGATGGGAAAGCTGCATAGTATCTTTTACTCATTATTAACATCTCTCTGGAAGTATTTTAGGTGCTACTAATCACTGTTTTTCCACTGCATTTCATACTGGCTTGGAAAATGCACCAGAACTGTAGTGGTGGCCCTCAAATAAGCTAAGAAACAGTGAACGTTCTGATCACACCTATATGAGATACAGCCCCACAAACTTTGTATTGTTGTCCTCAATCCTTCAAAAAACATTAGGGAGTTGCTTCTCAGCACTAAAAGCTTCAAACTGAATTTTTTTCGTTTTCCATTCTAAAAGTGGACTGTGTTTTGTCTCTTTGCACTGTCTGCTACATTATTCCAGATCAGCAGCTTTGACACTTATGTTCTATGGATGTGGAGGGAAGAGTTCCAAATTACCTGAACAGCCATTCAATATATCTTAAATCACTTATATATTTGGAAAGGATAGTCTAGTTTTTTCTTAGGAAATGTAATTACTCCCAGTCTACTTCGATACAGGGGAAGGAAAAAGAATGGGAACAAGATTTGGTGGACTTTCACAAGTCAAGATGGGAATCTCTTGGACCAAGTTCTGGCCTGCCTTAGACATGGCAGCAGGAAGTTTATTTAGAAGAACATAAAATACATGTTTTTTCTGCATTCCATATAAAGAGGCAGTTATTTCTTATATTCAGAATAGAAGCTATCTAGTATATCTATGGAGACACATAAAAGAAAGCCCATAATATTCAAAGTGGCCATCTAATGCAAAGAAGAGCGTTTGATTATTTAGTTTCTTTATTTGCCCATTTGATTAATTTCCTACCTTCTCTCTAGGAGGGAGTATACTTAATACTTTCTTTTGCCTGGTAAAAAGATAGAAAACACCCCACAGCAGCATTTTGTGAGAGTGATTTCAAAAATGCCTACAAATGCTTGATTGAAGCAGCATGTAAGCCCCAATAAGTAAATTAATTAATTAATTAATAACTGGTTGGAGACCCGAAAATTATATACTTTTCCTGTTTGTGTGTTTATTACAGTTTAATGCCAACGTTCTTCCCATGAGCTTAAGCAGTTCACAAAATGTTCTCCCATCCCTTTTGATCTCTAAAAGAGGAAAATTAGGCTGAGTGATGATGACTCGCCCAGTACAATCCCCAGATATGCAGGTAATCAATCTCTCGTCACAATGTATAGAGAATGTTCTGCCTCAGCTCTTCAGGAATCAACATGCTAGGGTCTTCGATTTATTCCAGTGCTTCATTTCCTAAAAGAAAAAAAATTAAGATGGCTAAAACTGGAGACTGTGATGCAAGCCCCGCCCCTTTTGAACATATGTGGGATGGGGCTTGCATCACAATGCTTTGTCCATCATCTTGCCAGTTTGGATGCACACACCCTACTGACATGGCTGAGGGGTACAGTACGGTGCGTGCATACGTGGGCATATATACACATGCATAGTATTGTAGTAGCAGCAACAATGGCCATATGTAAGCTTGGTTTCACAGATTTTTTCATTAGCTGGAATAGAAAAATAGCTGAAAGTCATAGATCAAGCAAGAGAGCAAATTAGGTTACATGGGAATGATAAAAAAATTGCCTAGCTGATAATGGTCTACTTACATGGCTGAAGACATTTGCATTGCTGATAATCTGTTTGCAAAGCTGGTTACAAGTATCTGAAAACATTTTGCAATTTACCCAAGTATTCACTGGAGGGTTACAGACAGTTGGGTTTACTGTGACTGAATGATAACAAAAAAGGAAAAGTTAACCCTTGAATGACGATTCAGTCTCTTGCAGATACAGAATTGCCACTGTTTTGCAAAAGAAATCAGTCATAATTAAAAGGAAAATAATTCTAGAAAAGCCCACTTTGATCAGCCTTCCTACATAACTGAGATTATAATTGCCATCTTAAGCCCCAAAGTCAAAAGTGTAAGGCAAGGCCCATAACTGATTGATATAATAAGAGTCCCCCGTTAGGGGGAGACGGGCGGAGATATATCTAATAAATAAATATAAATAAATAAATAAATAATGCATTCTTTGCATGCAAATCATGTTCAGTATCTCGTTTTCAGAAATCTTTACTTGGTAAGTACTCTGGGGTCAGATGTTGTTCCCAGATGCATGTTTAAGACACTCTAAGATACTGTATTCTAAAGGAACCCAATAAAATATTCTTCATCTTGTTATCTGTTTATAGTACCTCCTGCGTTTTTCCCTCTTCTTCCTGCACCCCTGCCATATTTTAATGTTCCCATAAAAGTAATGAAATAATTAGGCTGCTGCTCTTGGTTTTTCCCAGAGAGATTTGGGGGAAGTTATTCTTGGTCATTTGCAGGTGATGCTGTTCATGCCTTCACAGATCACATCTGAGTTTTTTGCCCCATCTCAGCTTTTTCTCTTTCATTCTCTTGCATTGTAATCAGACTAGAAACTATTCTAAGCATTCAGTCCAATGTTAAAATCCCACTTCAGTTTTAAATTCCTTGTTCGTTCCATCCCCCTCCCACCCCCCATCATCCCTTAAGTTGTTTCATGCAAAGCTTTGCAGAAGAAGACATCTTCAGTACCCTTTCCCAAATAGATAAGAGAGGCATCAAGGCTATAACGGAGAAAATGCTGTTTCCTGGGCTTATTTACCATTATTTCTGGGAAAGTGAGTCTCATAATATGTCTATGCAAATATTGGGTTGAAGCAGGATAAAAATAGAAAACATGTATTGTGTGTGTGTGTGTGCGTGGTTTTAATGCAGCATGTCTCCTGAGATTAATTCTTTTTTAATAGTTATTTAATTACTTGGGTTTTACTTAGGCTGTGGCATCCTTCACCTAGTTTACAAGAATAAAACAAAGCAATTGTTTGCTGAAGAAGATTATGAGGCAAATTACTTTCAACCATTTATAGCTTAATATTTGAGGGTGTCTAAACATACTATGTTTTTCTAGCCAGAATTTGTGAAATGTTTAAATATAAAACCCTTGCCTATGTATGTAACAACTGCTGCAGTAATGTGTATCGTATGGATGCTATTATTTTTGTTGTTATTTTCTATTAGTTGCATTTTCTACCTTTTCTGAAGAAACTCAAGGAGGCATATGCATATATATATATATATATATATATATATATATATATATATATATATATCCTCAAATTTTATCCTCACAAAAACAACTCAGAGAAGTACGTTGATCTAAGAGAGGGGCTTGAGGCCAGTCATCTAGTGAGCTTCCCTAGCTGTGACTTTGAACCTTGTCCTATTCCACCATATGGGACCTCAAGAAAAGCCTGAAATCCAGGGATGCCCATAGCCCACATGTATAGTAGATACCTTAGCATTTCTCTTTATGTCAGCTGTAATTATAATGCAGCTCTAAAAATGAACTTTTCATGCAAACTCACCTCAAGCTGTGATTTCAAACATATAACTTTCAACTTGTTAATCAGGGTTTAAAAAATGAAGTCTAATGTCTGCAGTGAATCTATCCTTTTATATTCTGCCAATGCCTTCTCAGTTCATACTTTGCTCTCACACAAGTAGAACCATAATCTACTTGTAAATGCTTTACAAGATGCATTGTTCCTTCAAATGTATGGTGATAGATAACGCTACCATCATGTAAACTACAAAACTACATGTAAGGCTACCATCACGTAAACCCAAAAACCCTAACCCTAACCCAGACAACCATAAGAAGGCAGTAAGGAGATATAGAAAACTCAAACTCTGCCATCATAGTCATCTGGATTTTCACAGTCCAGACCTGGAAGCCTTTATGATAAGGGTAAGTGGTAATTAGTACCTCCATCTACTCATTAATAATCTATTGTACTACAGTTTCATAACAGTTAATGTAACATGAGATTCTGCAGTATTATGTGTCAATACCCAACTCAGTCAGCAATACATCATAAGTGGTTAAAGAGACCAATTCTGGCCTCCTGAATAGTTCTCATCACTTTCTTGAGATCTCTCACCCAGTTGTAGTAATGGCTTACAGTTTCCCACTACGTACCATGTTTCTTCAGAGTGAAGAAGTTCAGACAACCAGTAAAGCATTGGTTCCTAGAAAATCAACCTGACAACTTTGAAAAACTTGAGTAACAGGTTTTTGCTCAGTTCTCCTAGCTACCAAACTTTGGTCTTCTACAGAACAGGACCTAAAACACACTTCATCCTCCTGTTTTTAACATCCCTACAACCAGATGCTGATATAAAGTTAAAACTCATAATATAACAACAAACCATAGTAATAATGTAATAATAATGTAATAATCCAAACAAACACCTGGCTCTGCTTCTTCAGGAAAAACAAAATTCACGTCATCCCAAAAGGCCCTCCAAGACACCCTGGACCTAATCACCTTCTATAACACCAACAAGCATAGAAGCAGCTTATCTCTGGGTTGCACTGTTCCAAAGGGGAGAGGTGACTATGGAGGAAACACACCCTCTCATATCTCCCTGGACTGGCAAATTCCACTTGGGGTGGACATTCTCAAGGATATCCAGGTCTTCAGTCATATTGCAAGGCAGTGAGGCACAGCCCTGATATTATTCCCATGTTATAAAAAAATGCATATTCAGAGTTAGTAACTGAGCAGTGTTGCAATAGGGATTTGTGCACTGCAATGTAAGATTTCTAAAGAAAAGACACTCTAAAACTCACTTTTTATTAGCCGTTCCAATGCCAAGGAAATGAAAACTTACATTATAGGGAGTGTATGTTTCTATCATAAAAAAAGGAACAGCAGCGACAACAACAAAAAAGCTCCCTGGAAGGTTATTGTTCATCGGTGCTGCAGGAGCTTCTTTTATTATCTCCTTACAAGATATATCATCTCTTGTTAATGATTTAACAAGTAAACTTTCTGGATGACTTTGATGTGGGAATTAGTGGTCGATATTGAAACGGACCATACATTATTCCACTGGTGCTGAGGCTCAGGATTGCTACTTATCCCCAAAGCCAAGTAATCACCCTCTTAGAGCTGTCTCTGGTGCTGCACGAAAGCATGATCTCAAGCCATTATGAGCTTTTGATTGTGTGTGCTGTTTTTTTCCCCACAGGTATGGACATTCAGCAGGCTCAGGTTATTGTGCTCTCTTCAGGCACCAAATGCCTAAATGGAGAATACCTTAATGACCAAGGACTGGTGGTCAATGATTGTCATGCAGAAATTGTGGCTAGGAGAGCTTTCATTCATTTCCTTTACTCACAGCTGGAGCTGCACTTGAGGTAAGCTTGTTTGGATAATACTGAGAAAAAAGGGATTATCCAAGGAGTCTGAAGTGCATTTTAGAAAACAAACTAAATATTTGAAAGAATGTGTTGTCTTTCTGAAAAGTAACAAAGGAAAGATCAAATTAGACACACACACACACAGTCAAAACTGATACATAGCCAAGTTGAATCGGGTTGTTTCATCCCACATTCTCTGCTCCCAGAGAGACCAGTGTGGGCTTGTAAGAAACTCATCAGCATGTTGTGACAATAAAAACTTTCTGTTCACGTTCTACAGCAACTGGTACTTAGAAGCATGCAATCTGACACTGTGAATATTTATCCATATAGCTATAATAACTAGCTCCTGGGGAAAATCTATATGGTTGCTAACAGTCAACATCAACTTGATGGCACATAATCAATCCATCAATCATAACTAGCACCCCTTAACAGTCAGCCCTGAGTTTGTTCTATCTGCATTTAAAGACACCTAAATTCATGCCCACTACTGCTACATTTTGTAGTAGCAAATTCTACAGGTATCTCTGTCACATCCAGGGCTGTTCTTTCTTCTCCCAGCCATCGTCTCTAACACTCCGCTGCTTTAAAAAAAGAAAAACCAGAAAACAGTAGAAAAAGCTTGCCAGTTAACCAGCCAGTTGGCCTGTTTGCAACATCAGTGGACACAGCATAAAATAGTTGTGTGAGGCTTCATCCTAACTCCATTGTACATGCAATATGTTCCCAAGTGAGATTCAGGTGGTATCTTTGGGATATTTAGTTTGCAAGGACACTGCAGTAGGAGGAAGTCCAACTGTCATCCTCTGAGGCATCCAGCTTGCAGCTACATTGCAATTCTAGCAGAATGACTGGTTGTGAAAGAACCATCCATTTAACTTTCTTGCCTATCTTGGCTTCCATCCATGATATGGATAAAATGGCTGTTGATGTCATCAATAAATGCAAATAAGAGGACAGCACTAGAAATAACAACATGGAATGTATTTGACTGTTTAAGCGTTGTGATTTCACAGGCTTGCCACTCAGCTGCAACATCAGGTATCCAATAAAGTACTTAGCATTATAAATACTACCAGCTCAGTAGTCAAATATTATAGCCTACCAGTTTTGACAATCCCTGATTTTGGAAGGCTCGAGCAGGCAGGGATTTGGCTAATAGTGGACTGATTTTAGCTTGATGGCTCTTGAGTTATGCAAGCCTGGTACAAACTATATTGCATTGTTGGGTTCATGGTAGCAATCCATTGGATTCAGGCAACCAGAACCATGGATTAAATTAGATGGAAATAAGAAAGTTGTAATGCAATTTTTTGGATTTTTTTTTAACTCACCATCACTGACTCATGAAACCTGTTTTGGGTTCTCCCTCCCCTATTGAAACACGGCTGTATAACTATACAAGCCCATCTAGAACTCTTTTATGTTAGCCTGTTTTTCTTCAGCAGTGATTAAATGTTCATAATAAAGTCATGTTTCATAAAACCTCTTAGTTGTTTCTGATTAATGCATTAATCAAGACCTGATACAAACAAGAATGGCTGAGAATGAAAGACTAACTACCTTCTCATTATGGGCATTTTCTTCCTTCACTCTTGCTGAGTCATATTGGGAAAGCTATTTACAATGAATACACTTTCTTGTATTCAGCTTGTCATTAAGGCACTTTTGGACATAAAAGATCTATCCACTGGCATATGAAACAGATAGCAGTCCTTGGGGTCCAATAGTGCATAGTAACACTCTCCTCATCTGTGAAAAATTCACAGCATAAGGCAGCAGTCAAGCATTGACCTGGTCTAGATGTTTCTTGATTGCTAATGCCTTATTGCAGCCCAGTGTCCCCCAACCTTGTATCTTTCCCATGTGTTGGGGAAGATGTCCCTGCTATATTCTGTTGAAATTTGTGTTACTTAGATATTGGGTAGCTAGTTATTTGACTTATATAGAGTACCAGGAAGCAGTACATGAGCAGTTTTGTCCTGAATTGGGATCATCAGACATTTGTAGCCAGATCTTTTTATGGGATTCAAACCCTCTACCAGGAATTGTACTCATGGACCATTGCATTTTAGATGAGTATATACAGTGCATTAACTTTAGGAGCTATCCAGGTCTTGAGAATGATATACAATCCACCTTCCCTTAAGCTCTCAGAGAGAGAGAGAGATACAGATGTTAGATTATGTCATGTCCCCATGTATGCAGTTTTACATGTCATTTGATTGAATATTTAATCCTGCCTCCATCTCCCTTCTGCAGATGAGAATTCTGGGAAATTTAGTCCCAACCCATCTGGCAGTTGGGACATCAGCTTCAGCTTTTTCCGCCTAGTGAGGCCAGGAGAAAACAAACTGTAGCAGTCCATGTATTGCTGAATCACAACTTTCTTCATCTCTTATCATTGGTCAGATTGGATGAAGTTGCTGGGAACTATAATTCAGCCACATCCAGAGTGCCACAGATAGGTTGCGTGGATTGCTTACATTGAGAAGCATTTCAGATCCAGCAAGGTAATAAGAAAACTCTTTGGTCTGCGGTAGCTATTTTATACATAGGAAACCAGGCAGTTGCTTTATCTAGTTTAGCATAGTCTACTATCCAGACAGCAAAGTGAAGTCTATCACCACTATACCTAGCTCAACCTGGGACCCTTTTTATAGTAAGAATATATTTCCCCTGCATTGCTGGATGCTACACTTGTCAAATGATAAACAAATGTGTGTGAACTCATATGCAGCCTGATCTAATACGGATTCCAACTGTGTGATGCCATGCTCACAATTCATATATCACCATCATAGCATGGAAGTAGCTTCCTTGCCGAACTGCTCCATTGAGCAATGGACCCATTTTGGACCAGTCCATCATTCTCCCGCTGCTAGGTTGAGTTCTACAGGAAATCTCACATCCCCTGCAACAAAAAATATTATTCTTGCTCACATAGTCAGCCAGATGTTTAGACTGGATTTGGCATTTTTATCCACCTATGGAGTCTTTCCCAAAGGCCTGGGATAGGCAGATGTTGTTGCTTGATGGTGTTAAAAGTATCGTCACAGGATGTAAGCCGTTCCAAGTAAACCTGCCTTTTGCAATTGACAGATGATGATTTTGTCAGTGCCGATGGTCTTCAAGTGGTGTTCCACATGCTTTGGGATTGTACCCAAGGCATCTATTACTATTGGTCCTGTCTTTGCTTTCTTTTGCCATAGTCATTCTACTTCTATTTGCAGGTCTTTATATTCCAGTTGTTTCTGCTGTCTCCAGGTATTGCACTGTCCACCATCCAGACTTTTTTGTCTTTCTTATCAACAGTTGTAACATCTGGGGTGTTATGTGGCAGCTGCTTGTCTGTTTGAATTCAAAATCCCAGAGCATTTTAGCTTCTTCATTTTCTATTCTGTTCTGTGATCCCACCAGTTCTTGCTTGCAGGTAAATGGTATTTCTCCCTATTGTAGGGGAGATGGGCGGGAGAGAAATTCAATAAATAAATAAATAAATTTCTTGCAGATGTTCCAATGCACTATTGTTACTACTTTGTCATGCCATTGTTTGTAGTCAGTCTGTGCAATCTTCTTGCAACAGCTAACTAGGTGGTCCACTGTTTCTTCAGCTTCTTTGCAGAGGTGGCATTTGCTGTCTGTTGCTGTCTTCTCAGTTCTGGCTTTATATGGATTTGTTCTTAAAGATTGGTCCTGATGATGATAATGATGATGATTGGTCACACAGTCAGCCAGATGTTTAAGCTGGATTTGGCATTTTTATCCACCTATTGAGTCCTTCCCAAGGTCCTGAGATAGGCAGATGTTGTTGTTTGATGGTGTTAGAGGTATTGTCACAGGATATAAGCTGTTCCAAGTAAAGCTGCCTTTTGCAATTGACTGATGATGATTTTGTCAATGCCAATGGTGTTCAAGTGGTACTCCAGATGTTTTGGGATTGTGCCTAAGGCACCTATAACTATTGGTACTACCTTTGCTTTCTTTTGCCATAGTCGTTCTAATTCTAATTCTATTTTCAGGTCTTTATATTTTGTGATTTTCTCCCGTTCTTTCTCTTCTATTCTGCTGTCTCCAGGTATTACAGTGTCCACTCTCAATTATTATTAATTATTATGCTTGTATGCTGCCTGACTCTCAACTATGGATTAGTCTTTCTAATTGTTCAGTTAGAGAAGTTCATTTATATAATGGCTATACACTCTTTAAAACCTTGATATTAATAACAGCTGTTGAGACCAAGCCCTAATGCTCAAATGGATCCCTTGTTCAATTAACTTCATTTTGAAATCAGCCCACTTTTATCAGACAAGCATGGGTGTCTGTGTAAGGCACAGGGAGCAAATGACAATATATATACGACACTGTCATAATGCAAATACTGTGACTTACCTGGTTCAGATACCAGGACACAAATACATAATAGTAGCATTCATGCAATGATGATATTATGCATGTGTCATCATTTTGACATTGATCATGGTTTGCTGTATGAAAATATCTAATAGCTATGAAAGCTTTGCCTGTTTTTTGTTTTGTTTTGTTTTTTCTGCATCATTTCAATTGCATTGTTCTAGCTGCCATCTTTACTTTTTTTTAACCACACTCAGCAGACACCCCTGCAGGATAGTGTAAAGAACACATAATTTTTTCACATAAAATACAATAAAAACAGCCAACAGAGGGTCAGCAAACCTAAGAAACAAATGGGGGGAAAAGCATTTAAAATGCCCAATCAAATGGAAATGCCATTAGGCAGTATCTGTAAAATTATATTTGGTGTTGCTTTGGAGAAAGCGATTCTAAAGCCAGTTAGCTGTCTTATTACATTGGTTATTAATACACTGAAAATTCACATGGTAATAAAAGAGGCAATGAGCATAACTTAAAAGGACAATGAGACAAAGCCAGAACTCTGAAAGACTCCATGTATCTGACCATCTTGCTCGTATAATCCTCAAGTCCCACTCAGCCCAGCCCCCCTCAACCCCATCTTGGGCTTACATTAAATTATTATGTTTTCTCCATTTAGCAGGCCCTGTGCTTCCTTTGTGTTAAGCATGGCATCCATTCCTCTAAGGATAAAAGTGCAATCACTGTTTCTTATGCTTCTGTATTGATCCAGTTTCATAGCATATTCAGTTATGTTATTATGTTATTTGGATCAATGCTACATTCTTTTGTGGGGAAATTCTCACAACAGCAGAAAATTCTGCTCACAACAAGTTGTCCAGATGACTCTCTCTGTTTAGCCAGGAGCTGAAGCTCTTTCTGCGCTGACCCAGATATAGATACACACAAACACGCACACTGAGAAAGAGAACCTGATGCCTTCTGAAATACAAAGGTCAAAGTTTGTCCAATATACCTCATTGGACAAATTATATTCTCACCAGAAAAATATTCTCCCAAACAGTTATTGTTGAAATGAGGAAGACATCTTCCATTCTTTATATCTAAGGGGGAGCACCTAGCTGCAAATTATGCAATTACATGTCTGGAAGGAAGCTGGAGTAGAAAAGGAAATGGCACCTGCTCTTGTTTGGGACACCTTTTCTTTCATTTTCTTGTCTTACCTCTGTGCCACTTGGTCCTTCCCTTCCCCTTCCTTTCCCTTCCCATTCCTAGGATTCTGGGAGGTGACAGCAAAAGGCCATGTATTTTTCCTCCTGTGCTTCCAGTTCATCTTCTGCTTTAAATAATGCTGGATAGAATGTCCAACATGACAACTGAAGAAAGTACCATTTTGGATTATGTCACCAAGTGGAACTGGATTGGAGACATCTCATTCTTAGTCTCTGGCATCAAAACTTGTTGGGTAGCCCTTCTCTGAATTAAGCTGAACACTGGCAAAAAAAAAGTTCCCCCATCAGGTTGCAAAGCGCTTTTTCTTCACCAGGATTCCATTGTATCCAGGCTAATAAACCACTGTCAGGAGCCTTCAACTTTAACATAACAGTGTGGGGCAACTTTTGTGGCCTGTCCAAGTGAAGGCTAATTTTGCACTCCATTATTTCAAAATGAGTATGTTTGCTTTAAATCCTGGAGTCGCAAGATCTTAAGGTGTTTCTCTGTTCTAAAGGTTTGTGTCAAGGTGATTATGCAGTTAAGGTGTCTGTGAAGAGTGGTAGGGAAATAGGGCAGCTGCAGGCATCCACCCTCTCTCAAGTGCTTCAGTGTTCCTGTCAAGCAGGGAAATGTGGCTGTAAATTTCCCACGACAGAAAACACATCGCAGCATCAAAAACCATCAAAACAAGCAAACCATGGAAGAGTGACAGTTTTAACAGACTTTGTGCAGTTAGAATAAGGTGGGAGGGTTTCAACTCAAAGACAAGTTGGTCAAAAACCAAAGCAAGATGTTGCTGAGATTCTTGACTTGGCCTTCTGGAAGAAGAAAAATATTTTAGCTACATTCAGAGTCAGCAAGAGCAAGAGCTGTCTTAGAAAACACCTATTTAGCTATCGGTGTGAAAAATTTCCAGAAGCATTGTTCATGTTAATATGAACTTCAGATATTATTTTTCGTACATGTGTAGGTAAAGAGATGATTTGAGGGGACAGTACAAGAATATATTTCTATATTTCTATATTTCTATATACTATATTTCTATATAAATAAATTTCTCTATATAAATAAATTTCTATATATTTCTATGTAAATATATATTTCTATATAGTCTTGGGCTTTTGTATAGTTTTAGCATTAGGACATAGGAAACTTCAGGTCTCTAATTAGGGCTTGACAAATAAGTCATCATATTATTTTACAGGGTATTTGAAGGGTATAGCTGCCATCTTGATTTTTTTGACACCCCCACCCCCCATATACCAGGCCCTTTTGTATGTGTCATCTTGATTTTTTTGACATCCCCACCCCCCATATACCAGGCCCTTTTGTATGTGTCAGAGGATTGCCTATCATCATCCAGCAATCAGGAAACTGATGTGGCTAAGAAGATAACTAATGAAATCTTTCTCTATGTGCTTTTTGGTTTCACTCCTTGTGTTCTTCAAAGTCATGCAGCTTCAAACCACATAAAGGCAACACCTGGCAGCTCCAATTCCAGATGTTTACAGCATACAAGAGACTGGAGAGCTGCTGCTGGCTGAATCAATCTCAATTCCACACTGACATGAGGCAGCTTTACATCATAAGTAAGCTCAGAAACACCCAGAAAAGAAAAAAAAAATCTGAGCAATCAAGTCATCACCCTGCTCCATTTGTTTGTTACATAGCGCTTGGGTTTGTAGCTGAGGATAAATCTGATAGGATTCAAGTTTCTGCATTTTTCCCAATGCCATTCTTAGCACAGTTAGAAAATTATAAATATCAGGGAGCTTGCTTTTATCAGAACTTACACCATCCCAGAGATCAGGCTAAATATTCAAAGTTATATAACTGAAACCTGCCTAACTCCACAGGATGAGAATATGGGAAAAGTACATCGCTAAGGACTGCTGTTACAATGGTCTTCTAATCATAATGGATGTGAAATCTAGTGGTAACTTAACAGTTGGTGCAGATTCTGGGCCCAGAAGGAAGAAAGAGAAAAGGACTGTTTTTTTTTTAATTATTATTTTAGTTGAGACATTTGTACAGTGCTTTAGCCCATCATCTGTATCAAACATATACAGTTACTGTACAGTATGCTCTTTTTTGTCAGAGCATTCTTGCCCTGATATTCTGGATTCCCTACCCAGCTCTGCTTAGGAGCTGTGCTTGTATACTTTGCTTTACAAGCAGAAGATAAGTTTTTTTTTTAAAGACTGTTACACATGATTGAAGGCAAGAAATAGCAAAGCCCAACACAAGCGATTGGCTGAGGTTGCTGGAGCTGAATGACTGCAAATGCTGTGCAAATAATATGCAAAGTATGCAAATAAGCATGCCCATATACAGTACCTCCTTTTGGACATTGAGATTTGGTAAGTCTACAAAGGAAGACAACTCCATCACATACTTCCAGCTATAGAATGTATGTGTCCATAGGCATCCAAGGGTAGGTAAGGGGGCAAGGGATGACCCACATGGCATGTGTGCTGTCATTAGGACATCATTGTGGCTTGTATTTGATATCTAGGGGTGTTTGTTAGTATAATGAGACTCTGTTGGTTGTCATTCATTGTGACATTTGAACATAGCTGTTGTTACCATTCTATTCATAAAAATAATAGTTACCAGTTACCTTATATATCATATTTATTTACCATCAGTGCCTTGGAAGACATTATTTATTTATGTACATTGTTTTATTGTATTTTAATCTGTATTTATTGTGGTTTTATTGCGAACTGCCCAGAGTCACTCTTTGAGTGAGATGGGCGGTGACTAAATTTGAAATATAAATAAATAAAATATTTCTCTTTAAGGAAACAGAAAAGGAGAAATCATTGTTTATCCACAGCCTCCCATTTCCCATCTACTGCTTAAATATTTTTTTCAATTATTAATAAATAACAGAATTGTATTACCACTCATCTCTTTGAATCAACTTTCTCCTTGAATTTGCAAAAAAGTGTGACCAGTATATAATGCTTCTATAGATTATACTAAGGATGAAATGGCTTGCAAATGGTTCTGGCTGTGTTAGAGTAACTGCTGATGAAGAACACTGAAACCCATTCAACTTTTTAATTCTTCATTATTTGTCTTTTAAAAGGCATGTTATGGTACAATAGTGCCAATACTGTGATTATGATTGTTTGAATTAATAATGATAAATTCTCTAAACAGGCAACAAACAAATTTTTATTTACTTGCCTGTTTGTTTATGAGTTTGATGGCTGGAGATTTTAACTACCTCTGATATTGTGGAGTTCATTCAAACATCAGCTAGAGAGAAATTATGCAAGGTACCATAAAGAGAATATAACAAAGACTCTGCAAGCTAACCCATAGGGAGAAAAGAATTAGTTCTGATTTGGAATGTAAGAAATGACCTGCAACCTCTCTTTGTGATCCTAGCAGACAACGAGAAGACAGCGAGCGATCAATCTTTGTGCGGTTAAAAGAGGGAGGCTACAGGCTAAAAGAGAACATTCTGTTCCATTTGTACGTGAGCACATCACCTTGTGGAGATGCACGCCTCAATTCCCCCTATGAAATCACAACTGACTGTAAGAACTGTACTTCTCTAGTTTTGTTTCTCTGTATTTCTATCTTTATAAATATCTGGATAGCCATTTTTGTCTTCTGTTGACGTTTTTGTTCTGTAAGTAAGCAACTTTTATGAAAATAATGCAACTTGACTTCTCTCAGTGGACTGGGATAGACGTAGACCTGATTCACCCCTCATTAAGCTATGATTTGTTTAACCCAACGTTATAGAATAAACTGTAATAGGTTGGCTTCACACATTGCCCAAAGCCATTAGCTGGCTTTCCCTTGGCACATTAAGTGAAAGTCAAACAAGCCACACTCTGTTTTAGCACAGTGTATGAACTTAAAATACTAGTTAAGAAACTGGGAAGCAAACTCTAGAAAAGAAAATCTATCTTGCCATGTTCACCTTCAAGCATAGTTCCTCAGAATTGGGATGAACTACAGGTATGTTTGACCAAGTAGGTCCTTAATTCAGATCTGAAAGTATGATTTAAAATAGGTTTCAGATCTTGTGTTTAAAGCATCTCTATTAATATTATCCAAAATTGACACTAGTGTTGATAAATGACTTGGCCAGAGCTAAGATAGGGTGCTAGATGCAAAGTAAATGTTTAGGTAGAAATCCTATGCAAGATAACTCGATGGTGAAACATTCTCTTGTTAAATTAAAACAAGTGGAAAATCCCTAAAAACGTATCAAGAAGGAGGGTATTCCAGAGTTTTGCTGCCGGTACAGCAAAGACCCTGTTTCTTATGGTTAGTGAAGCTTATGCAAATTCATCTGGGAGACCACAATTTTTGTAGCTACCTGGATCTATATCCTTAAAGGTTTTAAAGGGAGTGTTCTGGGCCCAGTAGGATGTATTTCACATCCTTGCCCTTGCCCCAGAGTGAAACCAATTTTCTTTCCTCTAACCAATTTTTCCGCTCACTCCACTGAGTGAAGCCAGCTTTACCTTGCAAATTTCATTAACAGCATTTAAAACTTACATTTGCATCTTTTCCTTTGGCAAACCATTTTCTTTATAATATACTTTCATGAAAACATGCTTTATATTCATGAGTCCTCTGAATTGTCCATGGCTAGTTAATGGAAGCTTGCTTTCCTAGGTTAGAACAGTTCCTTGTTTTTGTAAAGTGGTGATTTAAAGGCATTATCCAATCAATTAAGATACAGTTAATGTACTACCTCAGTATTTCAATGGCACATTTTAAATCCTTCCAGATAATCAAGGGTCCTCCCTAGATTTTCAATCATGAGGTCAGATCTAAAGATGGTATTCTTTCAAGAAACTAGGGCACGATTTCGGAGGTTCATTTCTTTTGAGAATTTACATAATGGATCTGAGAAAGGTTGATTTGTTGCATAAGTCTGTTCCCCTATTCACTTGTGGGGCTAGCTCTATATTTTCAGAGGGACATGCAGAAGCTTCATATGCTTTTATACAAAGTTAGCCAAAAAGTAACAGGAGAGCTGAAATAAAAAGTAATATGAGAACTACCAGTCTTCCCTACCTCCCCTTACATCTTTGCAAATCCTGTAGCAGTCTTCCCCAATCTATTGCCCTCTAGATGGCTTGCACTACAGCTTTCATCATTCCCCAGCCAACACTGCTTTTGTTCTTTCAAATCCTTCCTCTTATCTCCTGCTCTTTCTTATCTCCTGAAAGAAAGAAAGCAAAGCAAAAGCAAAAAAAAAAAAGGCAAGGGCGGTTGATTGCATTTTCACTCATTCTGCTTGCCTCTTTACTTCTTCCTTTGTCTCTTGCCTTCGCCACTGAAATAGTAAGGAAAAATCATCCTACTCCAGATTTTTCTATTTTTCTCGACCAGCATGTACAGTCTACACATCCAACAAGCATGGAGAGGACAGGATTGTAGACTGTTGAGACTATATTGTTAGTAGTGGGGGTAGTAGTAGTTGTTGTTGTATACTTTTAGGCTTTTCAAATCCTTTGCTTTTTAAAAGATGGAAAAAAGATTTTCCAAGGAAAAGAATTAAACTTATTGAAAAGTTTATTCTGGTCTTCCTGGTTTTCATCCTCTTTGCTCTCAATCCATTTTTCTTCCATTGCTTGCAATATTTTCTGACCCTAGACAGGTTGGCAAAAAAGATAGATATAAACCAGCCCTAGGGCTGTTTCTCCTCTCTTCCCCCTGGGCAGCTTTTCTATCTTTTTGCTAACATGTTGTATTGCCTTGTGCCATTGACTTCCTGATAGCCCAACTCCTGTTTTATCCTACAGTCCCGTTAGGTCTGAAACACACCATTGCATCTTCACGGCATGCAGCCTTCCTCCTGCTTGTCTATTAACCTACAGCTGTGCCAAAGTTGTGATATAGACACATTCTGTGGCACTTCCATCTCAGCAGGATCAGCATATAGCACTGGCAGCTGGGTCATTGGGTTCATAGGTAATCTAGGAGTAAGAAATAGACTCAACATTTCTCTTCCCCCAATAAAACCTCCAGGAAAAGATCCACTGAACCAACATACACCTTTGGAAGAAGAATGCAGATCAAGAATGAGCAAGCTGTACTCCCCCGCCCCAGATGTTATCAGAATACAGATATTTCAACTCAACGTGGCCAAAGATTGGGGGTGATCAGAATTGTACCTAGCAAGAATGGGAATAATTGAATGACTGTAAATGTGAATAATTATGTGTTCCATAAAATAAATTGTCAGCCTCCCAGGTAGACCAGACAGGAAACATGACAAGATGAGCTAATTCTACTTTATTGTAAGGCTACATTAACAGAATCTTGCAAGTCTGCAAGTACAAATCTCCTGCTGTGTCTTTTTACAGCCTGGTAAGCTAGGACAGATTCTTTCTAAGTTTCTTTCTCTGCCCGTTATTCAGCTGTGGGCTTCTCCCCCTTTTATCTGATCATTCCCTAGGCAGCATCTCTTCCCCTCGTCTCTCAAGGTCATTCCCGCATACCATTACATCAACAGCCCAAAAAGCAAGTCTGCCATCTTTAATTGTTTATGTAATCAGTAAACTTGCATATCACCACAGCCTCAGCAAAGATTCTGTTGTGAATTGCTTCAAAAAGTACAGTGGTACCTCGGTTTACGAACTTAATTTGTTCCGCAACTCTGGTCGCGAACCGAATTGGTCGTGAACCGAATCAAATTTTCCCATAAGGTTCAATGTAAATACGGTTAATCCGTTCTGACCCCTACGAATTTGGTCGCTGACCGATTTTTGATCACGTCCCGAATCAAATTTCCCTATAAGGTTCAATGTAATTACGGTTAATCCATTCTGAAACATATGTTTTTTTTTTAAAAAACCGCAAAAATATGACACAAAGTACAGTACGAAGAGAGAGAAAGCTAACCTTGCTCGACACGACTTCTGGCGTGGAGGACAGGAAGGCGGGTGGGGAGGCAGTTACTGCTTGGAGGGAGAGTCCCCCTCCCTACAGGAAGCCGCGACCACGTGTCACGGCAGGGAAAATGGCCGCAGATCCTGTTCGTAACCCGATGTGGAGTTTGCGAACGGAGGCAAAATTTTGTGACCAGAACTGTTCGTGAGCCGAATTGTTCATGAACAGAAGCGTTCGTGAACCGAGGTACCACTGTATAGGATTATTGTGATGAAGGGTAACATTTATAAAAAAAGGCCATCTTTAACACTTTCTTTTGCATGCTCCCATTGCTGTATAGTGCACTGTTTCCACATGCTCATTCCAAGATGTGGTGGAAAACAAGGAGTGTAGTGTAATGTCCTGTTATGAATGTACAGAATGGGGCATTCCAAATGTTAAGGAAGAGAAAATTGGGGGGGGGGGGGAATCCTGGACATCTCCTATAGTAAATAGAGGAAATCTAATGTTTTAAAATACAGTTGAACCAATTTTTCTAGTTTTTTAATAGCAAAACTGACCAAATATATGCCCCCCCAAAGTAAATAGTAAAATAAAGGTGATTTCTCCTGACATACATCCCTGATTGACCCTAATGTAGATGTTTCTTTAAAGCCCCCAGGCATTCCAAAACAGTGGATGTGAAGCTAATACCCTAGAAGAAAAAACATTTGATACAATCTTAATAGTTTAGAGGAATGGGCTGAAAATAGCAGAATAAAATTTGGAAGAGATTAATGCAGAGTTCATTGCTTAAGAAACAGAAATGAAATGCACAGGCATCAGACGGGGGATCCCTGGCTTGACAATAATACTTGTGAAAGGAATCTTGCAATAGTAGTTGATTACAACCTGAAAATGAATCAGCAAAGTGATATAGCTGCTAAAACAGTAAATGCAGTCTTAGGCTGCATCAACAAAAATAGCATTTCCAAATCAAGGGAAGTAATAATTCCAGTTGTTTCTGATTTGGTTACACCCACACCTCAAGCATTATGTTCAGTTCTGGGCAGGTACTGCACTTTAGAAGAATATGGACACAAAAATAGGTTCAAAGAACAACAACGTGGATGATAAGGAGACTAGGAACTAAGCCCCATTAAGGGAAATTGAAAGAACTGGGAATGTGTGGTCCTGAGAGGTAAAGACTGAGAAGTTTCTTTCTTCATTAATTTGGTAGATTTCTATTCCACCTTTTCTTCAGAAGCTTAAGAGAGCATACTGTGTGTAGCACTCCCGTCTACCATTTTTTTTTCCAAAAAATAACCCTATGGAATAGTGTGGGCTGACAGAATAAATGACTGGCCCAAAGTCATCCAGGAAGTTTCCATGGTTAAGGAGAGACTAGCATCTGTGTCTCCCTGGTACCAGTCCAACACCTTAACCATTACACCAGCCTGACTCTTGCTTTTCAGATATAGCATCTGAAAGGATGCATCACACAAAAGTAGGCTTAGGATGTTCAGTCTCCCTGGAGCAGTGGATATGGAATAATGGGATTAAATAACAGGAAACCATATTCCCACCAAATGTGAGAAGAACGTCCAAACAGTAAGAACATCTCAGCAATGAAACCAGTTGCCCAGGGAAGTGGTGAGAAGGCTGGACAAACTTTTCTCTGGATGCTTTAATTTGGTTGCCTGCACTGAACAGGATGTTAGACTTTATGGTCTAAACCAACATTTCTCAACCTCAGCAACTTGAATATGTGTGGATTTCAACTCCCAGAATTCCCCAGCCATCAAGTTGCTGAGGTTGAGAAACACTCGTCTAAATGGCCCCTTTCAGCTTTTCTTTTTGTGTGATTCAGGCATCTTGTATAACTCCTTTTAGTTGTCTTCTGCTTTTATAGTATTGCTAAAAAGTGTTGCTTTTGAGAGTTACTGTGATTTTATCTGTCTGGTATCTGAAATATATTGTATTTGTTTTTATTCTGTTTTAAACTGTTCTCCACTGTGGAATGTTTAAGCAGAAAGGGCTGCTTGTAAAGTTACTAAACAAATAAATATAATTTATTAAAAAGGACGGAACTGACCACATACCAGGACACTTTTTTTTTCAGTAATTGAGCAGGGCCTTATAAACATCTCTTGTGAGAATGTAGTTAGGGAAATTATTCCTAGCTTTTCCCAATGAATTGGTGACATTTGATGGGGGATTGTCTCCATGTAAGAGACAGAAACAGCATGACAATGGAGGAACATTGATACATGATTCTAATTTTTTTTCTTGGCGGCCAGCGGAGCTGAAATGTCAGCTTTGACTATGTGTATTTTCAAGCCAGGGTGATGAAATCAAAATAACATTTTAGACTCAAAAAAAAGCTGTACATGGGGCATTTCTTATTAAATGTAGGAAGCTGTATAGAATTCCTGCCAGATGGTCAACAGGCCTCTGCTTCAACACTGCCAGCAACCAAGAGCTTCCCATGTCCTGAAACAGTCCATTCTTCTGCCAAGCAGCTTTTGCTGCGAGATCAGTTTTTTTCCTAAAGTTTGGCCAAAATCTGCTTCCTTGCAGTTTCCACCCATTAGTTCCAGTCCTGCTCTGCTTCCTTGTAGTTTCATCCATTAGTTCTAGTCCTGTTCTCTCGAGCAACAAAGAACAAGTAGATTCCATCTTCTGCATGACAGATATTTGAAGACTTGTGTGTCCTTAATCTTCTCTTCTGAAGGTTGATATATTCCCAGATCTTTCATTTGTTTTTGGCAGAACTTGGTTTCCAGACCCCTCAGTCTCCTGGTTGTCCTTCTCTGGACATGGTCCACAGAAATTTTGCAAGCACTGTGTTTAGATACCAGCAGGATATAGCTTCATGGGTTTGATGATGTATCTCCTCCACATTCATCTGGTTCCTTGTAGGGGGATTTTATGCAGCATTCCTACTAGCTATCTGGATCCAGTCTATGATTTAGAGCCTGGGATGTAGGCCTTGGCAGTTTTATAGCTGCTATCCTTGCCCACTAAAACATTCAGAAAGTTCTGTTTAGCATTCTAAAGTTTAGAAAGCTTTATTTAAACACTGATACTTACAGATTTAAAACATAAACTACAGAAAAAGAATGTTGCAGAACTTAGTGTAAGAAGCAAGTAAGATCAGTTGAGTTAAAATACCCATCATAATTCAGAAACTATTTTTTCTATAAACAAACTATTTATGCCTTATACAGTAAGTCATCCAGTTCCCACATCCCTTGGTTGGGTTATGGGGCTTGAATTTTTGAATATTTTTTTTAATTTACATGAACTGTAGTATTGGACTTTTGATCACGTTTACATTGGATGATCTCAGAAGAAGCTTCAATTCGTTTGTGGTTGTTATGCCAGCTTGGGCATTTTGTGATTTTTGTAAGCACAATGCCCAAATATTCTCAACTTGAATTTCTACATTTTAAACTTACTTAGCCAAGAACCCAAAGCTTCTGTGGCTGAGTTAGATAAATTTACCCTAAGCAAATATACCAGGGCCAAAAGCTTCTTTTTGCAACATTTTTATTCAGAAAGCCAATAATTTCTCCTGTACTTTGCTTAGGTTTTTGAGAGCAGTCGAGATTGGCAAGGTTCTCTGCTTAGCTGTGCAAAGGGGTTTTTATTTCTGTACTGAGATATCCTTTTCATTATGAATGAAAGGAATGAAGAATTGGAAGGAATTTTTTCCAAGATAACAAGGTTCACCATATCAACTTTTTCATACACATCTTCATTACCTAAGGGTAGTGCATCCTTCCCCAACTTGGCTTTCTGAGTATATGGAGTATATGGAAACTATAACTCCTAGAATTCTGAGCCTTCCCCTACTCTATTTCCTCTCAAAATTCCCAGCTTCCTCTTAATTCTGGCTCAGAATTCTGGGTTGCTGTCCCAATACAGCTGAAGACATAGTTTTGCTGCAGCCTACCAGATTTTCAACTTTTATTTAAACATCTATATTTGGAGAGGGGATGAGATCTTTTATGAATATTGTCCTCTTTGGGCATTTTGGAGAGGAAGAGGAACACCTCTGAAATCTTGGCAGGCTTTAGGGTCCAGGTCCATTAAACAGGGTTCTTCATTTCCAGCCTTGAAAGCTGCCCAGTGCATTTGGTTATTCATAGATAAGTAGTTCTGTTTTGTTCCCAAATCACATGAGAAATTGACATTGTAGAATAACCCAAATTTGAAAGTAGTAGGGGGGGTGTTTTATTGGACTGCTTGGGCTTAACAAGTGATCGACACTTTAAATCAGTTGATTTCCAATGGTTGCTTCAAAGACTTTGAGAGATTGTGTGTTGAATATGACTGACCTGCACTATTTGCTTGGTAATATACTGTATACAGTTGAAACATGTTTTAATTAAATAATATGGCCCAGGTGCTCTAGAAGCCTCCAAGGAACCTGCAATTTTAGGATCTTTAAGAGATACAGAATTTGAATAGAAACTGACAATTCCATTTTATATGAGATGAAAAAGTAGATGAAAGCTAGTTTACTGTATATCTGAATTGTGGAATGAAGAATTGGAATATCCAGTAATGGAGAATCAGTGGGTACAGGTGTTAAGGAATATAAAATATACTTCTTATGATTTAAAAATGAAATTAATTCATCAGAAAATATTATGTTGTGTTTTACTGGACTCTTCAAAGCATTTTAAAAAAGAGACAGGCCTTCAATTTTTTGTTTTGACATTTTAAGAAATTATCTGGTCTTGTCCAGGTAAGCCTCTATGTTCTAAAAATATGAAGATGAAGCTATGTATTTTTATATGGTCTAAATTTGAAGATAAGCTTAAGGATTGAATTAATTTTATAACACTATTTGTAGTTATTATATAGATCTTTTTTCTGTTTTTTTCTCTTTTTCCATGTTTTCTTCCTCTTTTTTTTTTTTTTGGTCATGGTTTATTTATTTTAATCATTATACCATACTACTTTTTTTTGTTCTATGATCACAATCTTTTTTTTCCTGCTGGTGCTTTGTTTTTGTTTTTGTTTAATTCACCATTAAATTAAAAAATAGAAAAAGTTTGAAGACACCATTTTGAGAAGATTGGTCTGCAGCAGGTAGAGATAAAATGTTCAGAACAAGATGGACAGAATAGTCTGACAAATATAGAGATATTAGGACATTATTGTAAACATTAGTCAGTCACTAGGATTAAAAAAAAAAAAAACAGAAACCATATGTATTTGGGCAAAACTAAAAGATTCTGAAAATGTCCACCATGGCAGTGGAGTCTGCAGGGGGAATCAAGAAAGGCAAGATGGCAATTGTGTTGGCCCAACTGAAGCCCCACCTCTTTTGTACATTGCATGCATTAAAAAAGGAGCAGCACTTCAAGGGCACTACCACAGCTGCCATCTTGCCTTTCTTGGCCCCCTCTGCAGACACCACCCCATCATGGCATTGTTATAGTGTTTCGTGGGCATTATTAAGGCTACTAATGCTGTGAGTGGTGATTTATGATCTAGAGACAAAGCCATGTTATGGTTACGATCAGCTGTTCCTTTTCATTTCTGAACGTTTACTTTTGAAAACCAAATACAAAATGGTAGCCAGCATTTTGTAGCTTTTCTCCTCAGGTGTCCATGCTTTCCCCTGTGGGACCTGCAGCACTTTCAAAATGGTGGGTCTGAAGTGCTAATTATAGATGAACTGTGCAATTAGTAATTAAAAATAATACTCTTGAAACCTTGAAGCTGCGCTTGTTTTGATTGGTATCTCTAAGCAAGCCACCTGTGCAGAATTTTGATTCCTCTGATTAATTTGCATTATTTCTACATTGACGTTCAAACCCAAAGACAGGAAGAGAAAGAGTTGTTTTACCCCTAAAGAGATAAACCAAAGGGGGTGAAAATACTGGTTTTGAGCCATTTTTAAAATTTTACTTGTGACAAACAGCCTTTTCTCCTTTTACACCAAGGCTGGGAGAAAAAAGAAGAGGAATAAATAATCACTTAAACAAAAAATATTCTACATTTAGTAATACCCTGCTTTACCTTTGAAATAACCACTTCAGAAGTTTGCAGTGCTTTGTTTAATAGAGGCTGACTTAGGCTCTCAAGGGTGCAAATGTCAGCAGGCAGTAGCCAAATGGTTGCATAGAAGCCCTTGGCCTAATTTTATAAACCTTCTAGAAGCTGTTAAATCTTTGGCAAGAGAGGCTGGTGTTCCTCCTTGGCAGCATGCTGGGTTGGGTAAAAAGAGCAAGAATGTGACTAGCACTGCCTCTGTTTTCCAAACACAGATCTAGCACTGTTCCAAAAAAGTGCTAAACTTTAGTCATCGCTTAACAACCATTCATTGAGCAACCGTTCAAAGTTACGATGGCGCTGAAAAAAGCTACTTACAACCAGTCCTTGCACTTATGACTGTCACAGTGCCCCCACAATCACATGTTCACTGTCTGGGCAGTTGGCAACCAGTTTGCACTTATGATGGTTGCAGCATCCTGGGGTCACATGATCGCCATTTGCAACCTTCCCAGCCGGCTTCCAACAAGCAAAATCAATGGGGAACCATGTGATTCACTTAATGACCACTACAAAAAAAATGTAAAATTGGGTGCAGTCATGTGATGCCTCGCTTAATGCCTACCCCACTTAACAATGAATTTTCCATTCATTGTGGTCACTAAGTGAGGACTACCTGTATAAGAAGCATGTCTAAGATCTTACAAGTACTTTGGAAAGTTCTATTTAACATTACATAGGCAGCTGCATCTGTAGAAGCCAGTTAGCCTATGCCTCCTGCAAATGACCATGCAGGACACTGTCCAGCAATCAGAAGCAAGCCTCTAGTAGCCTAACATTAGCTGTTCTATTGACCAGCCCCTGATCAGATCAACCACATCCTTGATGAAAGACTCTAGATCGTGTCCACCACAAAAGTTGAACTGGGAAAAGAGGAAAAACACTACTTTAAAACTGGAACAGCTGAAAATGGCTTTAAGTTGGTTCAGCTGTTGGCTGGGGAGGAAACAAAGGTAGCATCACAAAACTATGGCATAAGTGGAAAGTGTACATTAGCTCCATCAACCAGAACCTGGGTGTGTTCATGTAGCAATTAGAGTATGAGCCCAGTGAGATTCAGATCCTCAAGCTTGTACTATAAGGTTCTTTTCATGACATGTCCTGCTTTTTAAAGAATCCAGGCTTTTTTAAAAAACAAGCTTGTTTTAATACATTGCAACTGTATGGACTGCATTTAGTCAGACTCCCTCCCTCCCAGATGAAGGCTGCAGGGCTGTGCATATTTATTGGAAGTAATGCTTGGCTATATACAACTGGCTTCTGAGTAGAATTGTACTCCACACGAGGGGACCATGATTATTTGTTGGTGTGGTGAGAGGGAGCTAGTAATAATGTGCATATATCAAGCATATGTGACAGGTGAAGTGATAATATTCTGATAATTGAATTTGAGCATAATTGGTTTCCTCCGTAATACAATCTATATCCTTGCATTTTATTTTATGCATTGAAATACATTTTTCTGAAAAGGGGTCAGTAGGTTTCACCAGACTTTCAAAGAGGTCCAGGGCACAAAAAGATTAAGAACCTCTGGACTGAAAGATGAATCCTGGATCTGAAAAAAATTCAGATGTAGGACCCTAGCTGTTCTGGAATCATGTTATGTCCAGAACATCCTAGAATTTTTAGTAGGAAGATTAAAGATTAATTTACTCAGGTTGTAGCTTGACCATTAGTGTATTTGGAGTCGACTGGCTTTCTGAATTGATTTCTTCTATGCCACAACTCATAGGCTCCACATGCTTACAACTTACTTACTTATTTACTTACAACATGGGCATTTGCAGTGAACAAGTCAAAAAGTGCATCAGAAATCAGGATCGTCCATGGGAGGAGAGTGTCAAAAGAAGTCAAGATGGCAGTCACAGTCACAAGGTCAAAACCCTGCCCCTGGTCTAAACCAATCTCAAATATGTTCCTTGGTGTAACTTTCATGGCACACAGACAACTTGAGCAAATGTATGAACTGTTTATGAAGGTATTCCAGAACATATTCTTTAACCTTTACATTATTGCAGAATTATTTGTTGCTTTGCTCCAGCAGAATGGCCACTCCACTGGCTTTTATTCTGTATTGCAGTAATATAATAGTGCTCTAAAGAGCCTCAAAATAAGCTTTCAAAATAACTTGAAGCTCTACCTATTAAAATGTGGTCTTCCCCAATTAATCAGCCAAAAAGTCCACTGAAATCTTGTTACAGCACATTTTATTGCTATTTGAACTTGTTTTGGTCATCAAGCATCCTTCCAATACTTTGTAAACTGTAGTGATGAACTCAGTGGCCAGTGTATAAGGGGTAAAATGAAAGATAGCTTCTCCCCCTCCTCACCCCCCTTGACAGAGGGGAAAAAAAGTAGGATCCAGTGAAGCAGAGAAAGAGAAAATGAACTTCTGAGTCAGCCACATGTGAATTTCAGACAGGTTTTTACTCATATGATTCTGTTTAATCACCATTCATTTCCAGCATTTTTTTTTAAAGAGGAAGAATTTTAATTTGCCTTTTACTAAAAATGCATTGTCTGTCATGATAAAAAAGGCTGACTCGTTGCAGATTATTGCAGAAATAATTGAACTTACTGTGTACTGCATTTTTAAGGGGAGGATTTATCTCTATACATTTAAAGTATCTCATTGATATTAGTAATTCGGCACTTTTTCTTCGTCTTTTCCTCTTTCTCTGAAACTCCGAGCAGTGATTTACACATGCAAGGTCTAGTCAGGCACACACCATAAAGTTATACCAAATGATTTTTAAATTGGTCCTCTCTAACACTTGGGTCAGACTGACATCTGGTTTCAGATGAAGTCACATCTTTGGTTGCCTTTTCTTAGCTGCTTCCTCCTTTTTTCTTCCTGCCCCCCACCCCCCACCATTAGTGAAGATAATTAAGAGGGAGAATAAGTGATGCAAAAATCACAAAGATTTAGAATCTGTTGAAGTTTGGATCAACCTCACCATTTCGTGCAGAAACAAGCAGTGGCAGATGAGGATTTCTGACTAAGCAGCAGTGATACTCCAGACATCTTTGAGAAATACCTTTTGAAAGAGAATATATGTAGCTCAGGGTTGAACTGCAGAGTCCTTGGAGTTCTCTGAGCTTGGTTGTTTTCTTGCAAACACTTCATTACCCAACTAAGTAACATCTTCAGTGCATATAAATATCTTTTGGAACAACCTGTATCAAAATAATTATTCCAAAATAAATGGAGACTCCCATTAAGTGCAAGTGGTCTATTGATCAGGATTGGCCCATTTGGTACATGTATTGGGTGGATCTCTGCAGTTCTACTGAACTACTTGCTCATATCCAAACCAGCTTTGTATAGGCCCAACTGCTGCAGAATTTAATAATTTTATAGATGGGAGATCCCTCTGGCCATCCTTGAATTATGGAGGAAAGGGAGGATATAGGGAAATCCACCTATCTCCTCCATTCTTCCCACAGTTCTAACCAAATCATGGTCCCTGTAACCTTCTGAATCCAATAGGCCTCCTATCTCTGTAAACTGAGTGCTGTATTATGCATTACACCAGCAACATACAACTGGCAGAACCCAGCTCTCTTTCCAGTTTAAGTTGATCTTCTCAGTACCCTCTCCACATAAGGTTGTTTCTTAAATCCAGGTCTAGCAACCTTTCCAAAGGGTATTCAGCCTGTGCTTACCAAACTGCTCTTGTGCTCCTTCAAAACTGCCAAGGGGCAGATTTCTCCTGCAGTCCAAGCCAAACCAGCATGGAGTTCAGTGCCTAGGAACCAGAGGAGGCATGCCTGCAGCAACCTCTAGTGGTCACTAGGAGCAGGACAGATCCCAGATCCTGATCCATGCTCACCAACGCCAGCAATGTTGTAGGTCATTAGTAGGGCAAGACTTCTGCCAGGAGAAGGGGAGAAGCAAAAACTGAAGACAGCTAAAAATGAATTTCAGCTGCCTGTATGCTGGACCAGTGATGAGATGAAAGTGTCTTCATGAAGATACACCCTTTAAAAAGAATTAGGGAGGCATCTTTGTGCTGTAATTAGGGGTACTTGAGAATGAGCTCCTAGTCACTACATGCAGAGCATGTAAGTTGTACATGTTATATGTCTGTACCTGTTCAGGAAATGTTCTATATTTACCCAACCATTTTTCAGCTGGAAGAGTTCTGAAAATCAGAAAGGTTGCTTATATTTCTGTATCCCCAATTCAAACATTGCTTCTTACCTGTGAGTAATGCTTTAGGCCTGTGTATCAAGATACACAGGACCTCCCTTGTCAGAAACCTTTCAAACGCTGCCAAGTTTTCTAGCTGCAAAAACAACTGCAATTCTCAGAGGCTCTCTTCTCTAATCTTCGTATGAAGTGATGTCGGAGGGGTCGGCAACATGGCAGCAGCCCAAGGTAGCATCTGTGGACTCCCAAAATGAAGTAACATTTTTTATATTTGCATTTTTTAATTAAAATGGTGAACTTTTGCAAGATCATGACATCCCACAAGATTTTTGGCATTCTCTTAAGAGATTTCACTATTTTCATATGAGATAGTGAAATTTGGGAGATAAGATTGCCAAAATCTTGCAATGATGTTAATATCTTGTTAGGGTTCAGTCTTTCATATGTGATTTTTTTTTTAATTTGTTGTGGTCGTGCGCCCACACTGTTGCCTCAGATTGCTTAATTGCACCTGAAAAGGTTGCCAACCTTCATCTTAAACAGGAGCCTAGCCTTAGGACGGTTTTAGAGTTGAAGAATTATTGGATTCTTTTTATCCCCATAGCTTTTTATATAAGATAATGAACATGAAGTATAAAAATGGAGGATTCAGATATTTCTGAATTGGCCTAAAATAGGAGTGAAATTTGAAAAATGTCTGACAAGAGTATGTCTGAATCAAGTTTGCATTTGGCAGTTATGATTGTCAGTGTACCTTTGCTCAAACTTTGATTATTAGCAGCTAACATTTACTTAGTATAATCAAAGTCATGTAAATTAAAGTATGTGCAATTGGTTACAGAATTGCTGGTATTTTCAGACAATGTTTTTCTTTCTGCATGCTCATGTCTCTACTTTCTACGATTTCTGCTTTTCAAGCTTTGAAATACAGAATTGAAGGCAGGGTCCAGGTAGCAATCTGAGATCTGAAATTTGAAAAGTAGCTCAGTGTGATAGAAAATAGTTTGAAGGCATATTTTCTGTGTGTGTGTGTGTGTTGATAAGGATGAAAAAATAAGAAAATTAGGTGAGCTATTGGAACATCTGAACATTTTCCAGAGCCATGTCAACCCAGCTCAGTCAGTTCAGATTTTCACTATCCAGATATGTGCAGAGACCTCTTATTTTTCCTGCAATTATTGTATTTCAAAGATCCCAGGCAAAAGATGCCTTGCCTTGTCTCAAGACCAATTTTCACAATGGGCAGTCTCTGGCAGTAATGAACTTGCTTCAGGCCAAATGGGAAGGTGGAGAACAATCTTATGCTCCCAGGTATAAAACTAACACTGACTCTGGTCTTTTAAAACCTGGGAATATAAGAATAGGATCTCTGTTCACCTGAACATAACTCCCTGACAGGAATATTTGGACTTCCAGTCATAAGTATCCAGAAAAGAGAAGTACAAAGGATTAGGAGGTCAGGATAGAATAAGTTGATCACCATCTATGACTTTCTTAACAGATGGAAATCCACTTGACAGCCTCATGGCATTACTTCGGAATTTTTATGGGTTCTCCCAGTTCCTGACCATCTATTTAGGGCTTTCTCCAATTTCATTGGGACTTAAGCCACATGAATTCTTGTTGGACTGCAACCATCATCTAAAATGTTCTTCTATAAAACATAAGTAATGGTATACTCTACTACCTTGTGTTGAAAGAATGAACAATGTAACAGACTACAGTGCATTTTGTATGTAAAAATTTAATTATGCTTAATAATTAAATTGCAAATAGCACTTGCTAAACCTTAACTACAGAAAAAGGTGATGACCAGATCTGGAGCTGACAGAGCAGTTAACAGAACTGAGCTGACTCAACTGTTCCACATGAATTTGTTCTTAGTAATCCCAGGTTACTAAAGCAATTTATTTTTTCCCATTACCTTTTTTTCTCTTGTAAACCATCCATTGGCATCATTCAGAGTCAGTCAATTGCTTCAATTCTTGCTAACAGGTTGTAAAAATACGCTATAACAAAGCCAACAGGTTGGAAAAAAAAAAAGAGAGAAAGACAGCAACATGGCTGAGGAGTAAATTCAACAACCACCACTTTTTTTGCCCAGTATTTTGATAAAATTCATGACTTTCCAGCTTTGGGTCTTTTGTTTGTTTTGTTTTTTAATAATACAAGCTTATTAATCCAAGATTAAATTCAGTTTAATTCAGTGGGAATTTCTTTCAGGTAAATATATTCAGGATTGCATTTTTAGAATACCATACCTTGCACATAGGATGGCTTTTGAAGATATCCTATAAATTAAGCTGATACAGATGAAGTGGCTGGAAGTTTAACTAGGCAACTCAATAAAAATATCTTTTTTTTTAAGATGCTGATGCTTTCCTAAGAAAACCATATTGCCAGTGTCCCAACAAGATGGACTGTGAAGGAATGGCATCTCTCATATTAGTTTGCTGGATACTGTGGTTATCTGACACAGTCTTCCTCTAGTATCCCACCCATTAGAGATAAAGTGGGAGGTGAACAGAGAACTTGTATTCTTGGCTTTATGCAACACAACACTTACTCAGAAGCTGTCCCCTCATCTTCAGTGGGATTTACTATCAGGCAGATGTCCAAAGGATGAGAAGTTCAGTACATCAAGTTGGCACACTGTGCATGGAGTGGTTGAGAGAAACAGTTGTCTTCTGCGCCTGCTTACATTTGGTGATTTTAGGAAATAAACATGCAAATGATGATTCTTGTGTCTCACTGCATCCCTTTCCTTTTTAACCTAGTGAACAGCATTAAGCACATAGTAAGAAAGTATCGTGGGCATCTTCGAACAAAGATTGAATCTGGAGAAGGAACCATTCCAGCTCGATGTCCCAGTGCAGTTCAGACATGGGATGGTGTGTTGCTGGGGGAACAGCTAGTCACAATGTCTTGCACAGACAAAATTGCCAGGTAATATTTTAATGAAACTGAAGAACAGGAGCAGTGAGCATGAAAATGGTATTAATTAAATAAATCCTAAACTAAATCCTGAAGAACCTGTTTAGTGTTGCCATATCATTACATTATTTTAAACCGTTGTGTTAGGATTGGCTTGACCATTTCAAAATGCTGTATGTGTATGCTCCTTGAGAATGCCTCGCTTTCTCTGATGGAAAATGCCCTAACACTAGAGAGAACAGTGATGTTTCTGATCATGCAGTGCCCTTCCATGCTCTCACATATGCACTATAGCAATTGGATCAGGACTAATATGCTTTTCATAGGATTACATTTCAGCAATGTAGGTTTTCCATAGGAGAGAGATCACCCGCACTTAGGTGATTTTCAGACTCACCTGTTTTGTACACTGAATTATCTTTTGTACTCTGAATTATCAAACAAGGAACCAGTGACACTTATTGTGAAGTTCTTATGCATGGTAGGTGATTCCGGTGAATGTTTTAGAATGGACCCAATAGTATATGCCCATTGTGGGAGCCCATACAGAAATACTGAACACTTTCCAACCTGTCTCTCAAAGAAGCTTGCCCATAGTTGGTGACCTTATAATTGTAACTGAGAAACTGTAATAAACCTAGACTGAAACAGAGGAAGGACCTCTATGCAGGCCAAAGGGGAGAAGGTAAAGCATGCACACCAGCTGCCTGTTTGGATCCTAATGGGTTGGAGGAGGGGGAGGTTTCAATGGAACAAAACATTCTACTTATAAACCACAGCTATAAAAAAGTGCACAGCAGTTGTCTACATAGATGTTTGTTTGTTATAAACACATCTTGCTTATCTGACTAAGAAGAAACCCAAGCAATCTGTTTCTAATGCTGAGCAATACAACCAGTTGTCCCTTTTAGTCCAAAGAGAAAAAGTAAATTCGAGTTTGCAAAATTTCATTAGCCATTCTAAATGCTCCTCTGGTTCAGCACAGAACTGGATACTGCCAAGTTATGTTTCTGTAGACGACATTAGTTCTAAAACAACAGGCCACAAAAACAGTGCCCAATTGACAAATTACATCTTGGAGTACATAGCCCTTCGATAATAAAGCAAACATAACAAATAATGTTATATATAACACCTTGTTCTCTTGCTAATCAACCATGCACATGTATCAGTTCAATTTACTTTATACAAGGTGATAAGATCCAATAAATGGTATTCCACTCCTCAATATTTACCTCCCCAGTGGAAGAAACTTACTTTTTTTCTTCCTACCTCTCCTCCCCCATGAAGTTTCATCCATATAGGGCTAAATTAACAATTTTATTGGGCTCACTTATGTACATGCATTAAGTTCTATACACAAGAGAGTGGTGATGCTTTATGGAGAAAGAGAAATGTTATTTTGCTGTAAGCAGCATGAAAATATTTACTTTAAAAGCTTACTTTATTAAATAATAATCTGTTTAAAGTCAATAGTATTGTCCAATCAGGATATGTTTTCGTCTGATTGATCCAACTTTAACAATAATACAGGAGTCTAATGACACTACATCAAAATAATATAACACACAGGTAATGAAACAATCACAAAATAATGGCATTATATCAAAATTTTCTCTAATATTTTCTCAGAGAGATAAGGGAAAAGCCTCTAGTGCTATTCCCCCACTGCTTCTGAGTACAACCCAACTTCTGAAATCAGATTTCAGGAAGAAGAGAATAACTAAATCAATTATGGCTTCCCTGACAAAATGTTGCTGTCTCTAGTTTTCTGTATGTCGATATGTAATAAATTAAATATCAACTCAAGAACCAGATTATATTTTAATATTGATGAAAAAGTCAATTTCAGTCCTGAGTCCAAAGCTGCATTTTCTTCAGATAATGGAAATCAGCTGAGAACTTGAATCTCTCCTACAGACTTCTACTGCTGCAAAATAATATGACATGTTAGCATGCTTGATTCCAGGATCAAAAGACAATCCACCATCTTAATATTCAAAGTATTATAATGGTTAATTATAATTATAATTATTTATTTATGTAATTATTTATTAATTACACATTCATATAACTGTGCCATGGGCTTTTTAGTCAGTTCTAAGCCTGTTAAAATCAGAGAAGAGATGACATACAGGTGAGGTCATTCTCATATTCTGGTTTCTCTTCAGATTGTATAAATGTCAGCATCCTTCTCAGGATTCTGTCCATTGACCCTACTGGCTGGAAATAACTAAAGTTTGGACCATGTGAAGAACTTACCATGAAATGCAGTTCTACCATCTTGTGAGGTTTTTCAGAACAGCCAAGTTAGCTAAAGTGTTTAAATTAGATAATGTAATATTAAAACGCAAACCAACAAATATGTCCCCCATCAGCATTAGTAACACATACAAACATAATAATGTCTACAGTTAGAAACCATCAGGGTGGAATGTGAAAAAAGTTACGTGCATAGGAAAAAAAATGCGCTAACCATAAATGAATGTTGGTTATAGATGCCATATGAATTCCATCATACTCAGTTGAAAGACTTCCACAGCACAGTATTAGGAATTTATTTTAATGACAGCTCACTATAAAAAAGGAAGAGAACATGAGGGGGTAGCCATCCAAAACATGGCTTTGTTATATTGGTTCCTGCTGTTTTTAATGTTGTACGTTGCCCAGAGTCTTTATGGACTTGGGCAGCCTTCTAAATTTGATAAATAAATAAATGTCTCTTTGTTTGAATATATGCTAGTTGTTTCTCTATAGGATGCAAGGGTCTAAACGTTCACATTTGCCTAAATAAATTTATTGGAAAATGGACCTTTGATTGTATTTACTTTTTAGAGGTTTTAGTGATTTGGAGAAAATTCCCCATTGAGAACATTGGTCATAGTTGCTTTAAAGCAATATATTTGCCTGACATACAAAAAGAAAACGAGTCAAAGTAGTATTTTTCTAATAGATTAGAAAGAATTACTGGAGCCTAGTGAATAATGCACAGTTAATAATTTATCCAACAGCTGTTATCATATTTCTGTGCTTACAAGATATGGAACCAAGAAAGCAGTTTCGTCAATCTGATTATAATTCAAAGCACTCGGCATCATTATAGAATCTTGAAGATCTGTAAATTTTGTGATAGCATTCTGTATTTTGAGAGACGATCCATCTTCTGGAATTCTCAGTTCAAGGGAAACCTGAAAGTGGCATTTGATATTACTCTGAGATGGCTTTGAGGGAGATCTTGGCCAAGTCCTCTCATATTCAAGAGCCCATAGTTTATCTAGCAGTATCAGTATTTTAACTGCTGACAGTTTCTCCCTCAGGATCATGGTGAGACTTTGGATATATCCAATGCATGACACAGACTATGTATCAGAATAGACCTCAGTTACTTTGGTTCTTATGTTTCTCCAGAGGTAGTATGGCCTGATGCTATGAGCTACCTGGAAGTGAAAATGGCATTGCATTTCCTGTTATATTTTGGACAAATTCAAGTGACGAGCCAGAGTAAAGTTTTAAATAGCTACCTAACCTCAGCATTAATTTTATTTTCTTGAAAACAAAACATATTTGTCACTTGACATTTTAGAATATCTTAGCAAGATAACTTATGGATGCAATAGGTTTCAGGTTGCCCAGACATCTCCCTTCCTTTTCTGCTGGGACTCTCAGAACTTTAATGCCATCTCTGCAGAAACATTAGCGCTAAAAATGAAATGCTGTTATATGCAAAGCAATTAAAGGAAAACAATCTGGTCACAAGAAAAAAGTTATATTTAAAAAAACAGTTCAAGCTTTAACGGATCTTTTTAATGGGAGACTGTTGGGATTCTCATCTATTAGCTGTGGAAGGTTCAATCCTAGAATCTGCTGCTTTGAAAATGAGCTACAAACTAATGGCAGCAAAAATCAATTAACAAGCTCAGCTCCCCAACCAGAGACAACCTGTACAATCTTATTTGACTAGAGATTGATAATGTCTTTCACTGTCAGATACAAAAAGTGGAGATACCCCCACTGGTAAAATACTGATCAAATTCTTTCGCAGTAATTCTTGTTTCCAAAACATAATAGCCAAGGTACGATATAATAAGAAAAACACCAGGTGTCCTGGAAAGTTCAAGATGACCATGAAGAGCTATCCTTATTGTGTGGAATATAGGAGCAAGCTTTGATAATTGGCTGTATGACGCTCTGGGCAGTGGATTGTAGAGATTTACCACCACGCACATTAGATTTGCTGCGGATGGCCACAAACAGTCCAACTTTCCTCCTATGCAATAGATTTCTCTATAGAATCACAGAGATCACAGGTCATCTACTCCAAACCCCTGCTCAGTGCAGGATCTACTAGAGCATCCAGCCTCTGTTTGAAGACCACAGTGAAGGAGAACTCACCACTTAATGTGCCAGCCTAGTCCAGTAGTGTCCACAGGGAAGGAAAGGGGGGACAAATGACAAAAGCTGCTTCAACCCTTCTGTACCCATGTATGAAAGGGGCAGAGCCTGGTTGTAATGGTACAATACTACTTTTGACATTTCAACAAAAGCAATAGATCTTGGAAACACGTCTGGTTCACACAGTCAGGAAGTTCCTCTAGTCTGAACCTGCTTCCTTTTAGTTTAACCCTACCTTCGGGGGCAATGGAGAATAAGTCCACTTCATCTTCACTTACTAATCCAGAGTGGGAAATTTGACATGGTCAGGAGATTGGACTTCTATATTTAGCTTCAGGATTGTGAAGCATAAAATCTTCATAGATCAAATAATATTTGAGGCAGCAATGCAGCCTTGGTGCTTCATTGGTGCAATGCAGATACGTTGGGGCTTCAGCTAGCATCCCAATACCACCTACAATAAATGCAGACCCAGATTAAGTAGAAAGGCAAGATAGCAGGATTCTGATGGCTATTTCCTTCTTATAAAAGCTTTTTTCCTGGACTGGCTTTCCAAAACCTACAGCCAAGGTCTTTTCTAACCCCATTTTCCTAAGCAGAGGTATCCATGGGAGAAGGGGGTCCAGGGAGGACAAATGACAAAAGTAGCAGTGCATTGTTATGATACAATCTCCACCCCTTTTGCAGTTGTCTCATGACATTACAAGCACTTATGAAAGGGAGAGGGCTTGTGTTGCAAGTAGGCAACATTGTTTTCATAGTTTTGAGGGAAGCTTTGACCCTGCAAAGATCTCTGTTCCCAAGATTTATTTTTAAACTAGTGATGCTAGAGACTGAATTTGGGATCTTCACTTGCAAAAGATGTACTTTTTTATTGAGTATAGCTTTTCTCTATGCACAGCTAAGTTTCAATGCTCAGCTGGTCCAAAATTCGGTAAGAAATGTAATACAACTTCTGTTGGAAGAGGGAAAAAACAGGTTGGATGATTAGAACTGAGCAGAGGTGTCAAATGTTGAAAATAAGCAAACCACATGGATTAATATCAGTAATATTATACTGTACAGGACAAGAAGATAAACATTTAAAATTGGAATATTGACAATTCTCTGTGTAATTTTTTATTTTCCCTCACTTTCTACTATTTCTGAATTAGTTATTTTCAATTTGCTGATCAGTCATTTGTTTTCAGCATGCTGATGAAAGTAGAAAGCATGTTCTCTCAAAGCTGTGTTTAAAGTTTTTTTCACTGTATTATTATACAGAAATGTTTCCATTTACTAAAGTTTTGGCTTAAAGCTTCAACATGAATCTCTTCAATATAGTCTGAAAAGAATCATTCATAAAAGAATTAAAACCTAAGAACCAGCCTAAGGTTATGGGAGGAAGAAAGAACAATTTGAGAAACATTACATACTAAGGCTGAGAGGGAAGATTACTAAAAAAGCTGATTCTAGGATACCACCCACTGCTCCTGGAAGCCGACACTCCAGAACTGGCCTTCAGCAACCAGGATAAATACACAAGCTACATTTTTCGAGTGCAGCACTGAGCATTGACTATGTACAATTCTTGTTTGCTTTTAAATATATCTTATAGGGAACTAAAGGCTAGCTTCTTTTGGATTCCTTCCATTTTGATTCTGGAGTTTCAGTTCTTGACAATAGAAAACCATGTACAATTTAATAGGAATTACTGTATTACAAAAAGCAGAAATAACTGCAATTAAATGTGTTTCTTTTGTATATTGTATTTTCTTATTACAGTGAGAAGGGATTATATTTAAAGCCAGGTTCACACTAAAATTCAGTCCCAAGAACTTGGATTTAAACCCACCCAGATTCCCTGGTTTCAGTAGGATAGTTTGGCTTAAATTCAGGTATTTTATTTAAATTTATTTATTTAAAAGATAAACATGGCCGCTCATCCACACACAACTGGACTGCTCACAACAGCAATAAAAACCAAAACCCAATAAAATTTTTAAAAATGATTGAAGATCCTGTTCCCCCTAAGTAGATGAGTCAGTTTTCCCTTTGTGAAGTTACTTCACTTGGGAGTGTGTCCTTGAAAGGTGCACTCTCAATGTTCTGCACAATTAAAAGAAAATATCCATCTATCCATCATATTCCTTCTTAGCAAGACAAGTCACATTGATGTATTGAGTGCCTAGAATGCAGTAGTGCCTTCACTTTCTATAATCATGTTAATGTTTCAAAAATGTTAACTTTGAAAATGCTATCTATGGGAAAATCAGTTGAATCATAGCTACAACGTTCTATCGAAACAAATGCAACTGCTTTTGGAAAGCAACATTACTGTTGATCATTTTTGTTCCGGAAAAAACATCATAAAACTGTTTGTGGGCTTTGAACTGCTGGAGAGAAATCAGACTATATCCTTCTCCATATGGAAAAGACTAGTTTAGCTTCCTACCTAATGAATTTGTATTGGATGAGTGGGTAATTTTAAAATGCAAACCATTGGTTGTGATCCCTACTTATTGATTGACATAGTGATGAGTTGAGACAAAAAAACTGATGTAGGTAAGGATGTGTATGGCTGTAGAATCCACATATTGGTTTGTTGACTTCTTCCAGAGATTGTTCTAAAGGAGGACAATGTTTGAGTTCTCTTCTCTCTTACAGTCATTCAGCAGACTAATTTTAACATACATCCTGCAACCGTGGAGGTCTCCTTCAATGTCTCTTTGGTGAAATTCATAATGTCAGTCAGGTGACTTTGAAGTAACAAGAAAATTTGCTTCTGAAAAAATTAGTATGTTTTCCGAAACCCATCTTCCACACCTCTTGGAATTTAGTGGCCGGGCAATATTAATTGATCAAATGGATCTTAAGACATATATTTCAGTCCAAGTTTAGGGCCACTCCTAAATACACAAGAAGAGCACTGCTGAATCAGGCTGATGGCCAATCTAATTCAATGTTCTGTGCCATAGGCCCGTCATTTGCATTCCAGAAGCTCATAAGCATAGACAGACAAACAGTCCTCCTCCACTGTTGCTTCCAAACAGTTGGTATTCAGGGCAGGCTGCCTGTGATTCCAAAGGTAGGAAGTATCTCCAAAGACAAGAATCCATTAGCCTGGTCTTCCATGAATCTGTCAGATACCATGCACTGCAATTTTGAACAGTGAAGCTACATCAGAGTTCCTAAACTGCTACATAGAACTTCTATGTTTACTGATAGTATATAATCTGAATACCAGACAGTAGAATGAACGATAGGAAAGGATCATAACCACAGGATGGCCATTCTCAAGATTGGACTGGGTATGTCGTCTTAACAACAAGAAAATACTGATGACGTTAAGGTTTTATCTTAGATGTTTTGGAGTCTGTTCTAAATTACACCAAAAACAATTTTGAGATCATATACGTATTTCTACCAAAACAGAATTTCTGATGACAAATCAGTTCTATTATTAAATAGATCTAAAATTGTTTAACATTTGCAAAGCTTGCCAGTTTCCTTTAATTTCATTCTTGATTTGTTTTAGTACAGAGTAGCCTTTAAATGTAATAAGTTGGTTGGTAGGTAGACAGATAGATAATCTTCAGAAATGACCATATATATTTGCATTTTCTCCCCCAAACACACAAACCCAAATGAAAATATGCAAATCTGATAGACTAAAGCAAATGTTTCATAAAACCAATGACTGTTTAAATGGTGGGACTAAATTGTTTGTATATAAATATTACCTTTTATCTTCCATTTGAGTTTTATGTAGGATGAACACATTATTTTAATGACCTGCATTTAGAGAGAAAGAGAGGGGCAGTCTCACTCTGAAATCCTCAGCAGCCAGATGGCTGCCTTGTCTTCCATGAGATTAAAAGATGTTTCTCATTCGCAGGCCTTGCTTCTAAAGCAAATTAATATAGCCAACTAAATTGCCTGTGGTTTGCTCTTGTGTGTGTGTGAGAGAGTGAGTGAGTGAGTGGAATAAAATTTAAAAAGAACTTCTGAAAGCAATTTTTGTCACAGGTTCCTTGAGCAGATTGCTCTCCAGGTACAGCATGCTGGTTTTAAACATTCAGTAATTAATGGAAAGTATTTCGTGTTAATTGACTGCTTCAGGAAAGGGAAGTATAATGGCTCCTTATTAATCATGGAAAGAGACGTACGGCACAGAGGCACCGCAATTATAGCACTAACGGTTGAGAAATGTTAATTAATGAAAAGAACAATGATGTAAGAAATTAGCTACATAATGCTTCCTGCTGGTACAGATTTGCACTTTAAATGCTTTTTTTTCCAGCACGGCAACCGCTGGATGTTGCCTTAAATAGCAAAATCTCTCTAACCTTTTTTAAAATGTCTCCTGTATTTCAGCTCATAACCATTAAACTCACTAAAGACAATGTTTGTGTGGTAGCATTTTTCTTATAGAGTGTTCTTTAAGAATGGGATGAAGTGTTAGGAATGTGGATAAAATCTCTAGGAGGAAAATTACATTGTTATGTTAGTTATAGACAATCCCCAAACTCTCTGACCAAATAGGGAAGCTTAGACCTCATATCTAAAGGCTAGTAAGGATTAGTGTCCCCCTCCCCCCAGCTTAGACAAGAAAAGCATTGCATAAACTAGGTGCTGTTACTGAAGAAAAGTCCTATGCCATTCTGATCTCAGTGAAGGAGGGCTTCCAGAATGAACTCCAACTCAAAACATTCATAAGCAGGAGGGACAAAAAGGCTGTTCTCTAGGATACCATGGACCTAAGCAGTTTAAGGTTTTGGAGACCAGCTAAATATTAATAACAGCCCATACGAGCAGAGAGCAATGTAATGGTATATTTTATATATCTGAGTCCTGTCTATCGTGAAGTGTCACAGAAAGTACAGTGGTACCTCAAGATACGAACGCCCCACCTTACGAAAATTTCGAGATACGACCAGCTCCGGCCGCAAAAATTTACCTCAACATGCGAACTCCGCCTCAATCTATGAACCGGATCCGCGGCCATTTGCCCTGCTGCCACGTGGTCGTGGCTTCCTGTGGGCGAGATCGCGGTAGCAAGGAGACGTTCGGTGAGGCTTTTGGTGTGTTTTGTGGTGTTTGGAAGGTTTTTGGTGTGCTTGTCAGCATGGCTCCAAAGAAAATGCAGAGACGTATGTATTTACATTGAACCTTATGGGGAAATTTGCCTCGTGGTGCGACCAAATTCAGAGGGCAGATTAGCCGTATTTACATTGAACCTTATGGGGAAATTTGCTTCAGGATGCAACCAAATTCGGAGGGCAGAACGGATTAACCGTATTTACATTGAACCCTATGGGAAAATTTGCTTCAGGATGCGACCAATTCGACTTGCGATCAGAGTCACGGAATGGATTAAATTCGTATCTTGAGGTACCACTGTATTTTTAGCAGGATCATATTTTCTCTTCCATTATAGTATTAGCTCTAGAACTTACCAGCTCAACCTCCCCCAACTTGGTGTCTTCCAGATATGTTTGGACAATTCCCAGAATTCTGGAACTGGATTTATGGGAGTTAAAGTCCCAACACATCTGGATGGCATCAGATTGGGGAAGTTTACAGTATTCTGGCTACTGGTTTAGATCAAAGAATATGATCCATCACAGACTTAACCATTGCATCCTCTCAAGATTCTTCTCTGCAGAATAAGCATATGCACCCGCTTACAAGTTTTGCCATCTTATTTTGTATCATATTTTGTTACCTCAGTGTAACTCACTTCTAATTTCCTGCCTTGCAGAACATCTTTTTCACTGTTGAATTTCTTTTCCAGATGGAATGTCCTTGGGTTACAAGGCGCACTTCTTAGCTACTTCATCGAGCCAGTATATTTGCATAGCATTATTGTGGGAAGCCTCTCTCACACTGGTCACCTTTCACGGGTAATGAGCCATAGATTAGAAGATGTTGGTCAACTGCCAGCTTCATACCGATGCAATCAGCTTCTCCTGAGTGGTAAGCTCTTGTTGGCTTAAAAACATAAATTTTCTGCCTTCCCACTGCTTGTATCATTGGACTCTAAAAGAACCCTTCCAAGCTGCATCACACATCTTAAATACTTTACCCTCTTTGTTGTTTTATGGCACTGATAATGATTCATTCTATCCTTAAGTTAAAACAGTTGAAGTTGAAACAGTTCCTCCCTACTTCTCTGCTCCCATTTCTGTCCATGATAGTTGTCTTTCCCAGAAGGAGTTCTTGTCTGTCAGCCCTTCAAGATAAGACAGGTCAGGAAATATAATCCTATAAGGATTATAGGAATGGTACTTTCATGTTACAGGGTACAATAACAGAAGCTTGAAAGCCAGCCAGAAATTCCCTTTGCTCTCTCTTACACCAAACAGAATCAAAATGAGAATATTTTGAGTTTCTTTTTTACATTTTCTCCTTTCCCAAGACTAAGTTGTCATTTCCTCTCCTTTAACCACTCCTGCCTTCCTTTATCAAGGTTATCTCCACATTCTCTACATTCTTCCCTAGAATAATCACTGTGGAATATGAAGGAGAGCACTACAAATATTTGTGTTTTTTTAATTTAAATTTCTAGGGCCAGCCACTCACCAGTGACTCTGAGCAGCTTATAAGGATTAAAAACAGAAACAATACATTAAAAACCACTAATAGAAAGGCATTCATACCAGAGACTTGCTATTGTTAGTTCTACTTTTTAAAGGGTGGTGATAATAGTACTTGACACTGCACAACTTTTAATTTCTGCTGGAACCAGAAGTCAAAGACTAGAGGATAGGCTTGAATAACAATATAGGAAATATTTATTTATTTGTCAGATTTATACCCATCACAATCAACCACACTCCCAATGATTCAGCAGTTAAGAGCATCAACAAAAAGAAAGGCAATCAAAACTAAAACTACCATGGGAAGGCTAAAAAGGACCATAAGCATATAATCAACCCAATCGCTCACCATAAGCCGTCTGGAATGACTCAGTTTTCAATAGTTTTTGGAAGGCTAAATCTGTGGGGACCAGTCTAATTTCTAAGGGGAGGCTATACCATAATGTGGGTGCTACGGCTGAAAAGCAGTGCCTACAAGCCTCTAGCCCACATGGAAATGTGGGCTCTTTTATAGTTTCTCCTAGGACACATTGGGTATGTTAATAATGGCTGGAGGAGGCAATCCTGCCAATACCTTGGTGCCAATATAGGGCATAATAGGTAAAAACAGCATCTGAATTACAACCAGAAGGAAAAAGGAAGCTGGTGCAAATGCCGACTAATACCCAGGTTTTTGCATTTTGGGCTAATAGAAGTTTCCAAATAGTCTTCAAAAGCAGCCCCATGTACGGTGGATACGTTAGTGAAGTATATAGAGATGAGGACATGTGTTACTGCTGCATGGTCCTCCTGCTCCAGGTAGGTCCAGAACTACCACACCAACTAAAGTTGGGCAAAGACCCCATGGCCATAACCTCTATCTGCTCATAAAGCAGTAGTCACAAGTCCAAGAATACCCACAAGTCATGTTTTTCAGGGGCAGTGCCACCCATTGAAAGACAACATTGGAACACTCAGAGCAACTTGATGATCAGACCAACTCCATCTGGCTGGATTCAACCTTAGTCTGTTTCATCCCTTCTGGGCCCTAGCAGTCTCCAGACACTGGGGCAAGAGATTGATAGCATCTCCTGCTCAACCTAGGATCCGACATACAGTTAAGTATCATCAGCATATTGATGATATGAAACCTGAACCAATGGATGACGTCTCCCAAAGACTTTATGTAGATGTTAATCTGGCCAATCTCTTTGTCCAATCATCACAAATAGGAACGGCTCACTAAAGAAGGAACGGGACTATGTCAGAATCATGTCTCCAATTCCAAACCCTCCCAGGTGGTCCAGAAGGTACCATGGTCAATAACAGTGAAGGCCACTGAGAGTATGCCAAGAGGGACATACTATCTCCATCCAAGTCCTGACAATGTCATCCACAAGAGTGACTGGTGCCATCTGTCCCTAGATCTGAACTCTGACTGAAAAGGATCCAGATAATCTATTTCTTCTTCTGTGCTTTGTAGTTGCTCAGGGACCACAGCCTCTATAAATATGTTAACTGTTACAAAGGCTCCCACAAAATCTAATTTTGGAAACTTTGTGATGATCAGTGTTAGAAGTGTTGAACACCAAGAGAAGACATCACATTTTTTGTTTGTGTGTGTGTTTTGATCCTATAAACAGTTTAGCAGGAGCCATGAGAAGCAAAAGAACACCTAACTGGATGTAATAATCCTTTACAGGTCAGCCTGGCACTTCCAGATGTATGTATAAAAGGGAGGATGAACCTCCTCCCACCTGACCTAGTCCATCCCAAGTGAGATCTTTCCTCTTTGTTCCAAGCCCCCTTTCTATTTCCCTTATCACCAGTAGTTCATTGGCTTCAGCCATCCCTACTTTTCTTAACAGGTAAAGACATAAGATGGTTAAAGTTACTGAGCACTCCAGTAACTTTGCTGCTGCAGAGAAACAAGATTTCCTGAATCAGCATTGTTTAAATTCTTTGGTATTTGAAAGAGAACTGTTCACATTAATGGTTTTTCACATGGCTCTATGTGAATATATGAACTGGACCTTTACAGTAGCTTGTTATGTGATTAATGCATACTCTTTTTTTTTTTAATGGCTTGCACCATTAACCATTGTTAAATACATCTTTAGATGACTAGAAAGGCTATAGAGTTAGATGCAATCATTATCCAATTGAGCAATTTTTCCATTATTCTTGGTATGGGTGTGTGGGTATGTTATTTATACACACAAACACACACACATATCACAACACTGGTCCAACCTCACCCAGTGTTGCCTGCTTGGACTTTGATGTTCTAGTATCTCAGCAGAAGAGGTCTTTTCCAATGCTGCCCCCAGATTTCCTGAGTGTACTGGTCTTTGAACATGCAGACTCATGATTTGCTTCTTAGCTACAGTCTTTCCTGGATGGTAGCATTTGCACTAGTTGCTCACGAGAGAGTCAGAGGCTTTGTAAGTGTTCAAAATGTTTTGGACTTATTGTTTTTTCAAAGATAAAAAATCTAAAGTAGAACAAGGGTCTGGATCCACCAATTAACATCTGGAGAGTAAGACTGAAAAGGCACTCAAGTGACCTGGATAGTCCTTCCTACTAATTAATATGTGCAGATTTGTGTCCTCTTTTGACCTCTGTTTTAGCAATGTGTCATCCTTTCTGACAATGCATTAAGGACTCACCCCAGCTCTTTCCAGCAAGTTATCACTCCAATTGCACTTTTTATTTGCAAAGGATTAACTGTATTTTTCAGCTTTCTGAGGTAGGTTCTTTAATTGATCCCACTTCAGAAATGTAAGGCCAGAGCCTACCCAACCAAGGACATACAATGGAGTATTCTTCGTTCTCTTCTACTGATACAATGGAGTCCAAAATGGATATGATGCAAAGGTCTCTCCGATTCAAAACCAATTATTCTCTCTACAGGAAGATTACAGGTTGTTACCACAGCTTAGAGTTAGTACTTTGCTACAGTGCTTTCCTATTTAATTTCTCCAAATTCCCTAAAACTTCTTCCACAAAAAAATATGCTTTTGGAAGACAAGGGATAAAGATGCTGCAGTGTCTGGTCACAAAATATATTTATTAATAACCAGACTTTAACTCCCACAAGCTTCCATTTCTTTTTATTTTCTAACAGAAATGTTGATCTCTTCATAGAAAGTGTCTGGGGACAGTTTGTACTGTACTTAGCTTTTATTTTCTGGATTCTTTGGCAATGCATGCATGCAAAAGCTATTAATTTGACCAAGTGCTTTATTTTCCTCTGATCATTAGGTGGCTGCATCTGTGTTTGTTCTGTTCCCTATGGCTTTATCCTAGACAGGCCTTATCTGGCACACATTGTCATAGGTTGGCACACCATTCACTAAATTAGGTCCTAATTCTGACAGAGGCTGACACATCAGTGTCAAGTCATACAGTCAGATCTGCTTGCAACGGTTGTCAGATGGAAGTATTTAAATAGTACCATGGTGTTAGTACACACATTTATTTTATAGCATTTTCCCCCTAAGATACAAACTGATCAGTTATCCTAGTGAAGGAATGGAGGTTGCTATTAATGTGACATAAATGTGATTACAAGTTCAGCATGAAATAATAACTCAATTATATTTTCATTTCAGTCCATCTGTACATAGTAACTTAGGATAGGGAAACTTAGCTAAGGAAATGGGATTTTCAATAAACCTTTAATAAATAAGCAGCCATTTCAAGTGTATTTTCCAGTTGCCTCTGATGCAAATGCATACAGTGTTTTAGTACCTCTAATTTACTTAATCCTCATATACATCAAAGCTGCTTTATCTATTCAGGTTATGCAGATATTTAATTTGGAGATTTGATTTAAAGGCATGTCAGTCAAATCTCCAGATCAAATTGGTTTTCTGAATTGACTCAGAAACATAATTTGTATCATCAAATTGGATGTTTTGAATTGATATGGATGATTTTGGATGCTTCTACCCATGCACAGAAACAGCTTGTGCCAAATCGATCCTGAAATTCAGATCTAATCTATCCGTTTCATTGGTTCAGTCTGAAGAAATTGAATTGAACTGACTTTCCAAACTGATATGCATTGTCAAATTGGATTAATTTTCCAAATCAAACAATCTGAACTGCATTTTCATGATTCACACAGACCTATTATCTAGGTAGTATATATAGTGTAGCATAATAATGAGCAATTATTTATTTTATTATGTATTTTTCTTTTGCTACATTTTTTGTCACTTTTATTAAACCAAGGCTAAAAATATTAAGAATCTATATTGCAGTGATGTCTCTGAGACTGATTTGCATGCTGGTAGGTAATAATTAATAAAATAAAGTTTAAAAAATGAATATTTCCTTATTTTTACATCACTTTTTAAAAATAAAAATGGTTAATATCTTTATTAGGATTATGAGAGTAAAATGAAAAAGTTTGCAAATATAAGAAATCTCCTAAACTCTTTTTCAGGCCAAATGGCTTTGTCTATCACTTTACCTAGTGAAGAAATCTGATTGCATATTTTTGTGTCATTTTGGTTGATCCGAATAAATATATTATTCAGCTATGGAATTTAGAATCCACCCACCCTTTGGACCAACACTTGCTATCTTTATTTTTTATCTACCCTGATTTAGAATTTTCTCCATATGAAACACTTATAGGAAACAGCAATTAATATAGATCATTGTCAACAAGATGATGATTTCATATGAACAAAGACTCTCAAAATGTATACATACAAACAAGAATCCTAATTATATTTCAACAGCATTAATTGAACTGTCCCTAAAAACGTATATTGTGCCAAGCAGATCCCAGTCAAAGGATCAGAATATATTGATTTATATATAGGTATGGAAATACAGTTTATTTCCCAATAAAATGGAAGTTCCATTTCTTATTTGCCAGAACTATTGCTTTTAATACTTGATGTTTTCTGCTTTCCCTTTGACAGGAGTAAGTAATGCTGAGAGGAGGCGGGCAGGGAAATCTCCTGGTTTCAGCGTGAATTGGATAGCAGGCACAGCAGACTTAGAACTTATTAATGCCACAACAGGGAAAAAAAACTGTGGGAGTTCTTCACGACTCTGCAAGCACATGTTTTACACTCAGTGGGCAAAACTTTATGGAAGGGTAAGTGTGAGTTGCATTGGTGAAAACAAAACTGGGCCACTTGGGTGGTAGAGGACATCTTTCATCTCTCACCAAATTTCATCAACTGCAAACCTTTATTCAGTATTTTAGCATGGACATCCTTGTCCAAAAGTCATGGGCTGCCCTTGCAAGTGCAAAGATCAAATGTACATATTTTCCGTTCTCTGCATCAGACAAACTTATTTAGATCCAATTACCAACCATATACACCTTTTGAATAAATGAACAAGGAAAGCTTAACTCCTGGTAACTTCATGGACACATCTGTGCAATTTTTTGGCAGCAGCATGGAAGTGGTTTGGCCTTGCCTTCTTCTGCGATGTCTTTTGACTTCTTTGCCCTGGTGGTCCCTGGCTGTGTCCCATCCAAACATCAACCAGGCCTCACCCTGTTTAACTTCCAACTGAGATAAGGTGAGTTGGCTTTGATTTCTGCATAGAATAAGAGTTGAGTCCTTGCAGTGTTATGTTTCTATGACTCCCTTCCACTTGCTAAGGCCTGAGGGTGGAGTGGAAGGATCCAACTCCTACTTCATACAGAAATCAAAGCCAAAGCATGCCTTCCACTGAATCAAAGAATATACTGTGTTTTCATGAGACTTATGGCTGCTTTTCCAGATGTGATTGAAGGCATATTCTCTCAAAATTGTTAGCAGGGTGTTTATTTCCATGGTTAGCCAGATGCAAGGATGAGCCTTTCTCTAATGCTTCTAAAAGCCGTTTAAGCCAATACCCTATTGTGCATTGCTAAGGTACAATCTGTTAATTATGAAGGCCATGGTTTTTTTTGTCCCCTGCTGCTCAAAATATCTTTGTATCTCTGGAGATTGCATGAAATATGTATGGAGCAATTGTGTGTTTTTGGTAACGTTTCTTTTCCACCTTGGCTGCATCAACTTTAGAGAAAGAAAAAGTAGCAGATGATACCTATTATCAACCTTTTGAAGGAGTAAAAATTGAGATAACCCTGGTTGGACTCCAGTGGTTCATTCACTGGGGTTTATATTTAGCAGACCATGTGCATGTGGGTAGAACCAAGCCTATAATGAGGATGTAGAGACAGATTCTTGAATAAACAGGTAAAGTTTATTAAGGAGCTTACATGGTGCAACAGAATACCTGTGTCTCTGAAAGGTCTATCCTCGTGGTTGGGGAAAGGATGAAAGACAGGAAATCCTCTTTTTCCTGTAGGAAGCAGGCTGAAGAGAAGTCTTGACAAATCCAGCTTCCCATCAGGAGAGAGCAGAGCAGAGATAAAGAGATGAATAGAGAAGGAGCCTCTGGCTTCTGTCTCTGCTTCAATTCCTTTGACAAGATGTCCCCTCTGTACACATGCCTATGTTTCAGAATGTGTAAAAGTCATGAAATAAACATCCTCAGAAGGGTGCTGGGTCACTCTCTTGACTGAATATTTGCTCTCTTACTCGATTCTCCAGCCTCCATGATTTCCCCCACATTTTAAATTCTCACTCTTAGCTTGGCTGCCTTGTGTCCTAGGCAGTTCAGGAACAGTGTCATTGATTTAATTGTGCAAAACAAGAAGTTGATAAAATAAAAACAATCATCGTCTTCAACCCCAGATGCACAGGGGCTGGAAGTGATCATTGAATTACAGATGTGTGTTTTAAAAGTTAAAGGCTGTTTCTAGCAGGCACCCCGGTTGCAGGTTATTTCATAAAGTTCTCCTGCTCAGCAATGCAGCCTCTCAGCTCTGCACTCTGAACAAATCCCTGATGCTCTATTACTGCTCTCTCTTATAGCATATGTTATCAGTATCACATCAGAAAGGAGATCTCTACTTGTGCTTTCACTTGAAGCATCATCTTTTCTCTGTCTCAGATGTTCACTCATTCAAATCCTTCCTCTAAATGTCAGCATGCATTTTTTTTTTTCCATCATTGACACGGAGTCTTGAGCATTTGTATATTTACAAAGCTGGTTTTCAATTTAAGACCTTAGCAAAACACAACAGAAATAATGGACAAGTATAGATATATAAATCACAACAAAAATAAAAGTATCTTTTTTTAATCCAAAAAAGTCAACATGTCCCACCCTTTTTTTAAAAGGGGAGAAGGGCTTCAATTGCATAAGTGCCATCTTGACTTTTTTGACCCCCACAGATGCTCCTGGCCCTGGCTGTGCAAAGCGGAACCAAATCAGAACATCATAAATTCTGCACCGAATTGACCTGGATCCTTGCTGTCACCATAGACTGGCTTTCTCTATGAGCTCCATTTGCTTAAAGAATTAGATTACAGCTTTTGAAATTCAGTATCAAAATAATCTTATCCCAAACCTTAGAAAGTAAGGATGTGTCTTTGGTTGGAAGGACGTCAATCACTGCATATGGATAAAAGCTGTGATACCTATGCTTATTTTTCAGTATGTGCCATACACAAGATTCTTTCAAATGAAAAGGCCCATCCACTAGCAATGGTGTAACTGCCCAGAAGAGTTGTCTTTGTAGGAGGAGAAGGAGAAACTGAGAGGGACTTGCATATGGCAGCATTGATGGCAGGAAGAAGGAGAAAGTTTCAATAGAGGTTTTGCCTCTTTTTTACATGTGTCCTACTCATGACATAGGTAAACAAGGAGTGAGGCTTCCGTAGTGTGGTTTTCACTTCTGTGAACCTCATTCACCAGCAGATACTGCTGTGAACACCTTAGCCTTGAAAATCTATTTCTGCTAGTCTACAGAATGATTCAAATTCTTGTTTAGCCCAGTGTTTGGAACCCAGGAGTAATATCAGAAGCTTCACAGAATAACAAAAAGGAGAAGGGGGGGAATTCTGTTCCTCCTACCCCCAAGAAATTTGGAGAGATGATTGGCTTTTAAATAAAGCATCACCAAATTTCAGATGAAGTGAAGCTTCACTTCTATGAATATGAATTTGGGAATGCTATGAAGGTTTAAAAAAAAAATGAGCAATGCCTTTGCTGTTTGTTATTAGAAACATATTGGATTATTTATACCACTGAACATGGCAGTCTTTTTGATTTTGCTTCCCTCTCCCAAATGGCAAATGAATGTGGCCTTCAGAATACTTTGGTTCCTTCCAAATGAGCAAAATGGAACCATTTAGAAGAATGGAGAGTCCATTTGGAAGGAACTAACACATTCCAATGACCATTCTTTGTCATGGGCTTTACAACATTTCCAAAAAAAATCTGTCCAAAAGAGGAATGTGAATTAACTGGTAGAATTTACAAGTATAGCACTCTGGGCATTCTTCCAAATGATGTACAATATTGGTTGGTTGGGCACTCCAAAATCCCCTTTTGTGCAAAGATGGTAGTCTGGCACTCTCTGTGCAGTGAGGCCCAGATCTCGTCGAATGTTTTTTTCCCTGAATCCTGTTACATGTAAAGCTCACAATATCTTTTAGCTTAAGAGATGCAGATGAAACGGTGATACAGAGCTGCAGAAGAGCCCGATGTTTCAGCTCTTTGTTCGTTGGCATCTGACTTTCCCCCTCCCTTCTCTTCCCCCTGCAGCTGAGCACATCGATATCAAGCCATGGAGAAGTGCCATCAGTGTACAGCGAGGCCAAGCTAGTGGCACACGTCTATCAGTCTGCCAAACAGCAGCTGTTCAGAGCATTTCAGAAGGCAGGCCTGGGCACTTGGGTGAAAAAACCCCCAGAGCAAGATCAATTTCTACTCACGGTGTGAATCATTTAGCATCCTGGTTACATGACCCCATTGAAAGACTGGAGGGAAGAGCAAAGACTGTACAGGAGCCCGAGAGAGGCAGTCTGAGACCCCATTCAACCCAAGTCAGAACCCTGTACCAGAAAAATGTGTTAGATATAAGATACATTCTGGTTAATGCACTGAACCTGACTTTAGGAAACTGCTTTTACATACCCATCCCTTCTCGAGGATGTACAAGCCCAGGTTACAAAAACGACCTTCACTGTTTGTTCCTTGTTTGTAGCACATTGCTGTAATTATCCAAGCAGCACCTGTATTTCAGGCAACAGCAGGCTGCAGGTTGCGTCTGGCTGAAAAACAAACAAAAGCATCAGCCCTCTGGTGTTCCTCTTCACCATTAGTGCAATAATTATCATTGGAGGACAAGAGATGTGTCTAGGTAGCAGACACGTGCAGGAATCAGCATCCCCGAAACACGGAAAGTCGTGTGTCTGTGTCTCTCTGTATGTGTGTGTGAGAGAGGGAGGAGGTGGGATTTCAGACTACAAGCCTTCACAGTGGCACCCCAGAGTTTCAGGAATGCTGTTCAGTACTTCCAAATCAGGAAAATAGAAAAGCAAGCGTTGCCCAAGTCTAGGTTGAAAGTTTATGGGCGTTCACTGCAAGGGGCAGAGTATTTCAGAAAGCAGTAAGGAAAATCTTGCACGTCTATGTCTTGCACTTAAGAAATGATGGTTCCAGGACTGACTGACGCCACATCATGGCTATCCTTATCCTGTTCCTGACATACAAAGAGTCTATTGTGCAGCTGGTTGCACCCAGCAAATATACAGCAAGTGATACCCATCATCTCCAGTTGACCTTTGGGAGGGCTCCATATCTGGCATATTGAACATAGCCCTAGAGCAGCCTGCGTGCCCCTCTCCGAGAGAATCAAATGGGTCTGTCCTTCTCCTCTGGGCTCCAACACATGAGAGGCACCTGCAGTTCTGAAAAGAAGGAAGATAGTGGGTGTTACTTTCTATAAATTTTTTTTAAAATGGTAGAAGGCACAACAAGAAGACATTGCAAAAGAGTTGAGAGGCAGCAGATGGATGGCTCAGGCTGGAGTATGGCAGGAAAGGGAGGAAAGGCAACGATCTGAAAACTCACACTGAGAGGAACTGGAGGAGGCAGCTTCAGCGGAAGAGTGTTGGTAAAAGGCACAGCAGGGTCACAGCTGGGAGAAATAGGAGGACTACAAGGAGTTTGGTAGGGGTAAAATTCTGGAACATGGGCATTGCATCCTGCACCAGATGGCCCATTGGGTTGCATGCTTCTCAGAAATCACATTTTTTGCACTCTGATTATAAGAGGTACAGACGTGCCCATTACTGCAAGAGATGGCCTGACCTGCAAACCTCAAGTTGATTGAAAGCACATCACAGGGAGACCTCCCTGATGCAGATACCATATTAAAGTCAAGCTGCATTATATTCCATTTACAGATCTGCTTGCCATTGCTTGCAACTATATGCAGAATGGAAAAGATATTAATTGGGCTCTGAAACTCAGTGGAACTGTCAGTAGCACAATCCTTTTGTCCTTAGCACAATCTTTAGCACTGAAGTCTTCTGAGATCCTTATTACAATCTGGTCTAGGGCCAGCCAGTTCAAAAATCTGAAATTGCAGGAACTGGCAAAGAACATTAGTACTGCACAAATGCCAGCGGAAAGCAATTCAGTTGTATGTTTAAAATATTCCAATATCAACTTAGTAAGAATTGGGGTGTTTTTCTGAAGGGGGAATGCTCAGGAAACATTCCATTTAGAAGGAACAGGAATTAGCATACACTGATATTAGCAGAGTAGCTCCAGCCCCAAATAGTATGCTAACTCTCCTCCTACACTGTTTGCTCATATTCTTTCACCTGCCAAGCATGACGTGAAAGATCTCATACTCGTTCTCTGATTTATTTGCAGTGCAGATGGGTCAGAAGCAAAATGTAGGGTGAGCCTCCCGTTTCATGTTTGTCCACAAATCTGTTGGCCAGGAAAGTTTGAGCCTCCAATTCTAAATGAGGGAGAATTTGAGGCCCATCTAAGACATTATGGCTTCTTTAGATGCACAATTCAGAAACCTGTTCAGATTTTAAAACGAGGGGGGGGTTCCATTTTCTGCATAGTTCTGATCAGTTTCCCAAATGTGTGTTACTCCCATGGGCAGTCTCAAAGAGCACAACATCCTATGAACAAGGCTTCCTTAGTTTCCTAGTTAGCACAATTGTGCCAAAAAAAGGCATCGCGTTTCTTTCACCATCTTTCTCCTTGAGTGAGTGAGGTGCACAACCTGGCATTCTTTTTAAATATGCTAAACAGTCCTCTGTTGCTGCCATCAATCAAGGTACATGTGTAGAACATTTTTGTGAAGTGAGAAAAAACCTCTAATTTGTCTTTCCAAGATTCGGTGTTCTCCATATGTGTTGGACTGCAAACCTCATCACCTCCATTTAACACTGTAGTCCAGCTCCACCAGATTGGACTGGTAGTACCGTAAATAGTTGGCAGGATACTCATCTGATGCACAAGTTATTTAGGATGCCCAAAGGAAAAAAGCTATGGAAAATCTAAGCACCTCCAGAATTAACCTCTACCCAAACTGTAGTTCTTTTTTCATTTTACGTGACAGGATTTGCAGGTATAGTGTTATTGTTTCTAACTTTTGGCTTTCATGAACTGTGTATATATGAACCTGCTGCTCCTGATCTGTCTTGGTGTATCTTCTTAGAGCTCTCCAACAGTTATGTCTCAGACACAGGTGCAGGTCTCGTTCTCATGCCTGCTCCATCCAGACCTCTGCCCCAGAACTCCTTTGATGCTACCCGTTTTCTGCGAATAAAGTTAGATGCTCTGTATATAAGGTCTTGAGAGCCATACCGAGTAAATACATTTGTTTATTAATGTCACAGGATAGGACTAGCTGCTGTATTTTAATGAGATTTTTATTTTTTAGATAAATTACAAGATGTAGCTATAGTGTCTTGTACAAATGAAATTATTGTGATAAACTAGAAATTTTAATTAGATTTAAGAGAAAAAAAAGGAACACTTCCCTTACAGATACATTTTGAACAAATAATACATTCCATGTTAACTACCAAAAAAAACCCCTATTTAGAAGAAATAATAGAAAACACAAATTCAGCAGGTTAGGAATAAGGAAGGCTTTGAGATAACAAGTGCTTCATTTTGAAACTGAGACTTGCCACTAGACCTTGAGCTAGCATCTCCATGGACATCTCCATGGTAGCTCACCATACTTCTTGTCTCTATCCAACTTGAGAAAGAAGATATACTTTCAAGTTTCAAAAAAAATGTCAACATTGTCATAGAGCAAAAGAAAACAGTGGTTCCAGAATTATCTTTACCCCCAAGAAAGACTTTGAATTCCCCAAGATTCCTGTACATAGTTTCAGAACATTAAAAGTGTCAGCAACGCTCTGTGTGGATATGTGCCCACCTGCTGGAAAGAAGACAAAAGTTGGGGTATGTTGGGGAACATCCTGTGAAAGGGAACGGCAGGAAGCAACCTGCCAATTTGCTTTCATAAGAGGATGTTTTATGACTGGCCATCTTCTTAATGGCCATTTTGTGAGAGCGCCCACAGTCACATTCTCACATTTCCAAAAATGCCCATAAAACCCAGAGAATTGGAGCTACTCCTTTAAGCCTTCAAAAAAAAAAAAAAAAAAATCACAACCTTGGGAAACATTGGTCCCTCAATCCAAGAATGTATGAAATTGGGAACAGCAAGGAGAGAATAGTTTCAGGAAGAATCCAGAACAGGTTAAGTACCTAAATTTTGCTGGAATTAATGGAATTCATATTTGTTGCCCTGTGCAGTCCAGCCTCGTCCATGTTTGCTCAGAAGTAAACTCCACTGGCTTGAGTGCTCCTTATTCTAAAGGAAGATAGGATTGCATCTTAAATCTCATCATGGAGAGCCTGTCCATATGTTTTTAAAAATCCCAGGTTCAGAATGCATCAGGATGCCTGGAGGTATTTTACTGCCCCTGCCCCCAGATTTTCCCCACTATGAAGCTAAGCGTTCTTATTAATGTATTGACTTTCCAAGTACAGGATGCTTTTGGTCAACCTCAAACATGGTTATGAGGTACAGACCGGGCGGGCTCTAGCACATCATCCTTTTTTTTTTCCATCAGACTCAAGCGCATCAAAGTAGCTCCCAGAGAGCCAGTGCAGAATCGTCCATGGGGTCACTACTTAGAAAAGATTGGCCTTTCCCTGAAACTCTGCCTGGGAAACTATGAGTCAGTCGCAATAGCTCAGTGGAACCTACCTCACAGGGTTGTTGTAAGGTTAAAATGAGAAGTGATATGTGAATCCTAAATGAAAAGGTAGCCTTTGGAGGAAAGTTAGATAAAATGTAATAATAACATCTCTGCAACTTGGTTTTGTGTCCCAGTACTTGGGCCAAAGCTGCTAATAGATCACATTAAAGTGCCATTTACTAACAGGGTGGTTTTTCCGAAGTTATCTTTATAGCTGAAAAATGTGTAATGCTTTCTTAGAATTTCCACGTAAATACAGCATTTCTCTTCCATATATGAAACCAACTTGCGGAGTTTCACTGAAACAGGTGGCATTTCCTGTGCTCTGGCGCATACAGGGATCTTCCTCTGCCCCTTCCTTTCTTGGGAGCTGGCTGTAACCCAGGACCCCATCCATACAAGAGAACTTCCTGCAACTTCTATCGGAAGAAGTTTGGTGAACTGCCTTATGTGAGGCCTGAGGAGCAATAAGGCTGTTCATGTTGCGCCCTGGAATCCCAGTTCAGCACCAACTCCATGCTTGCTACTTAACCTACCCAAGATCCCCAAATAACATTGGAAACGTTTTCTTAAGGCTCCTAATCATTGTTGTCAAAGTAATGATGATGGTTCTTTTGGGAAGCTTTTGTGGGCAGAACTGCCTAATACTTCGCAAATATGTTACCAGTCACAGAGCTCTTGAGGATGATGACAACATTTTTCCCTTGCTTTCTGCTTATACAAGCATTTTTGTAGTTTTAGGGGTGACCAGTTCACTCAGTCCACCAGTTAAAGACAATATAGACTCAACAAATATAGACAAAACAAGAATTATGGCAGATGTTTCTCACACTATAAACTTTACCGTGGGGAGGATTTGATGACCCCATGGAAAACCCTGACAATTTTAGCCTTGTCCTTTCAGAGTTTGAGTTCAAAGTCCAAAGTTCATGCAATACCCCGACATTTTGTAATGAAGCTTCTTCCCAATTCTACATCCACATTTTCGACACAGGAGAGAATGGCGCTGCACTAGGAATTCGAAGAGAAGGCAGTGTACATAGTGAGCATGAATGAATGGCAATACTGTACGAATGGATGTACATTTGTAAGATTTGTACAGACAAAAATAACAATTTCCAGGTGTGAATTTGCTGCTAAATTCTGTAAATTGCACTTCAGTGATACCTGATAAGTGAATGTTTCTGTTATAAGTGAATAAAATGCCAAGAAAAAAAAAAGCTCTGATTGTTTACTGATTTTGCTTCACTCTGTCCTCCCTTTGCAAAGGTTTTTTTCCTCTTAACCACAGCCGTAAATGTCTCTTTGAAATAGAACATTTCTGCAGGCTGATGGGTTTCTCTAAGAGGAGAAATCCCCTTAGCAACGGAAATAGGACTGCTATGGAAAAGGCTCACGGGCAAAGTTCCTGTGATGTCCTAGCTGTGGGACGCCAGAGATGGTGCAGACCAGTGGAAAGATTATGATACAAAGGCCTCGTCCGTGCGCCCTCTTTGACCAACACCAAGGTTGTCCTTGTCTGTTCGAAGGCCTTACAGGCTGCTCCAGGCTGCTAATGACCGAGTGCCATACATCGCAAAATATGTGGATTGGGTTAGGACATACAGTAGAGAATAAGAATGACTTATGAATCATTTGTTGAGCACATATCCTCACAACAGCGGGGTGCCAGCCTGCCGCTGAGGCAGGCCAAAGCCAGGTCAAAGTGATCCGGCCGGAAAAGGGCCTTTTCCGTCAGAAAATGCAGAACGGCCTCCTACGCGAGGATTCTAATTTGCATGTGGGAGGAGCCTGAGGGAAGTCGGCAACCCCCAGGGCTCCAGCTGGCCTGCTGCGGGGCCACCCCTCCTGTCCAGCCCTGGGACTCTGTGCCTCCGTGGCCATTTCTGCTTTGGCTGCCGAAGAGAACAGAACCGCCCCAGCAGCCACAGTTAGCGTGACCTCGTGGGTTTTTCTCCTCTCCGGCATATAACAAATGGGAACAAGGGGAAGAGAAGCAACCACAGCAAGCAAAGAGAAGGTCCTGGCAGACACGCGCACCATCTCTTGGGTTCCCTAACACCTGGTGGCATGAATGCCCATTGATTTCAATAGCTCTGCTTTAGAGAAAACTCTAGCTAGAAAGCAAGGGGAGGGTTGACAGTGGAGATGCCGGACCGTGACCAGGCTCCTTCCAAACTGGCATTCAACACCACTTTCAATCCGTCCTCTATTAAAGGGATTGTATTTGTTCTCCTGCCCCTTTGAGAAATTAGAGAAAACATTAGTTTTTAATCCCAGGCAAAGTTAGTGGAAGTTTGTTTCCCTTTCTTTAAATAACAGCATTGTTTTGGCTGAGATTTTTTTTATTACTTCAATTTTATCCCAAGCAGCTCGTACACCTGGAGTGAGTACCAGCAGCAAAATACGATTGCACAAAAGCAGTGAACTCTGTCTGAGGAAACTTTCAACTTTCCCCTTTAAGAGCTGGGTACAAATTTGCTTCAAGCTGAAATCGAACACAGCAGATCGCTCCTGGCAGGGAACAGCAAGAGAAGAGAGGAAGAGGGAGAGAGCGAGCAATGAGTTTGCTCAGTTTTTCTCACCTTCTAGCATTCATGTGGGCAAAAAGAAAGATAGGACTAATTTTAGTCAATGTCATAAGGAGTTACTGATTGATTATTTCAGAGACTACAGGGATACACACTTTTTCCTTCTTATTTTTCTGTTTCTTTTTAAGGAAGCTGCTTCCTCATTAAGAAATGCCTCACTCTCTGTAGCACAATCTGAGTAACTCTTCTGAGGATACTGTTTGGTCTGTGGTTTGCTTTGGTCTCCAGATCTCCCACTCGATCCTTATGGGCTCCAATCTCTGCCTGCAGACGCCTCTGCCTGCACGCACCCCACCTGATTCCCCTTTAAATATATTTTTAATTCAAACAAATAATCAGAAGGAAGGCAACATGCTGCAAAGCAAAACAGCTGTTTTAAAACACCAGTGCTCTTTCGTGGATGGCTTCTCAGGCCCATCTCCAAGGCATGATTAGAAAAATACAAATGTCAGAAGAAATAAGTCCAATCCTTTGTTCAGTAATAGTTCCACCTGCACATAAAAAAAGATAAAGGTAGAATGGGGTGGGTTGATAGGAGGAACAGGGGGGACTAAACAGTTTCTGATTGATGAAAAAATTCCTTACACTAAGAGCAGCTTGACAGTGGTGGAACCAGTGAACCAACAGAACTGGGCTTCCATTCATTAGATCAGGGGTGCACATTTGTTAAGGATCCTCCCTGCTCCTCAGGAGGCAAAGGACACCCTTGGTGTTTGCTAAGCAACAGCAGAGCAGCCTATCAAAACCCATTCTCCGTAACTTAAGACACATTTCTTTAAAATCGCTTAGCAACTACGAAGTTGTGTGCGTGCTCAAGGAGCTCTTTGCATGGTTCTAGACTTTTTGATAGATTAGTTCTAGGCATGCAAACTGATTCAGCATTACTGCTGGAGCAATATTATTCCTGAAATACACAGCAATACTTAATAATCATACATTATAAATTTGTGCAAGACTGAAGAGTTTATGACACTTCAGGCCAAATTTGGTAGATTGGATTAGGATTAGGGTTAGGGTTCCAGTTGTAAGACCAGAGGTAAACAAATGCTCTCCCCATTTTGAACCGATGGATCACTTGAGGCTATTCTTAGAAAGAATCCATGATAACATTACTGTGAGCAATCAGTTCTTGAGCATTTAATAAATAATGAAATAATAAAGAATCCACCACTTACAAATCACGTAAACAAATATTTTTATAGGCAAAGTAACTAACCTGGTAAATCAGGGCATTGTTGCAGTCATGGTATAACATCTTTTCAAGAAGGCTTTGGGCAAGTTTCCCATTATATTTTTATAGGCAAGATGATAACATGCAAGCTAAGTGATGCTTCTGTAAAGCTGATTTCTACCTCTTGATGTACCATGCATAAAGAGTTGCTCTTTCTCAATTTGGAGCGGCAATTTAAATCTCCTTTACCTAGACAACATAGTTTGTTTTGACATCTGAATGAAGTCAAGAAAGTATTTTCTTAAGCTGTCCTTCTGCCCTTGTCATACGGATCAAGACAAAAGTATCACTTTGGGTGTGGCATCAAATATAACAGCAAAAACGTTGCTTCAGTCTTAGTTGCTAAAATCCAACTAAGCAACGGACAAGCAAGGTCACTGCCCACATTTCTACCTCATAGTTGAACTTTGGGATAGTTGCCCTGGTGCTAGACGTGCTGCAACTTTGGGCAGGTTACCTACCGGAAGAGACTGGTAGGTCTGGAGTAAGAAAGTGGACCATTCATGATGGTCTGATGCTTCCAGAGCTGTGACCGTTCTGCTGGGGATAACTTCAGCAGGTCACTGATATTCTCTGTTTCATCTAAGGCAGTGTTTCTCAACCTTGGGAAGTTTAAGACGTGTGGACTTCAACTCCCAGAATTCCCCAGCCAGCTGGCTGGGGAATTCTGGAAGTTGAAGTCCACACATCTTCAAGCTGCCAAGGTTGAGAAACACTGCTCTAAGGGTTTCTCCAGTTCTGAGCTGGTCATACCAACAGGCTCACACACATCACCCTTGGGAGAGATAAAAGTGCTTAAAAGGCTGCAGCAGAGAAGGAAAAGGACCTTATGATCTACCCTCGTACAAAGCATTACTAGTCCGGTCCTACAAGCAGGTTTTCATCCAGGACCCTCCTAGTTCCCTCAGGCATGAGGTTAAGCAGACTAGCCCAGGTGGCTCCCTTTAAATTAGATTTCCTTCTGTATTCATCAACAAGATTCTGCTGCCTTCTGTTTGTTGGGGGGCTGAGACATTGTTTTTCCCCAGCGTGGCTGCACAACAGCCGTCCCTTGTTTTGTTTTCTTTTGTTTTTTTCCCCTTCCTTTCCTTTCCTTTTCTTTTAAAGGAAGTTAAGGAAAAAACCCAGGCCAGACATTTGGGTAGAGCATACGGATGTCTTCGGCGTTTCTAAACCTCATTTCTTGAAAGATAAACACCAGATTTGTATCTGAAGGGCCCTTTGCAGGCAGGCAGGCACCCAAGCCTGCTGACTCGCACTGGTGCATGTGGGTTGCCACATTGTGATGCAGACAACACATTCTGGTGCCTTCTCTGTCACAGTGCTTGCCTTCTGGAACAACGTCTCCCCAGAAATATGTTGGCCCCTGCCATGCCCTTGGTCAAAAATGTTTGTCAAACCTGGCTCTTCTTCCAAGAGTCAGCTACCCCACTTCAAGGGAATTCCAACCTACCCATTTGTCCCTTTCCTGCCCAAGAGTCTCAGTGGAGTCAGGCAGCCTTCTAAAGAAGGAAGGAAGGAAGGGAGGGAGGGAGGGAGGAAGCAAGGAATAGGAAAGCAAGCAAGCAAGCAAGAAAGGAAAGTGTGGATAATGGTTGATACAGATAAAACGCTCATGGGACGGGAGGAGACTTAGGGGTACAAAGAGCCTCTTATGCTGGTCCTGAGGGATGAAGTCACAACCAAAACAGATCTGAAAACTCATGAACTCAGTAGCCTTCTCTCTGGGATGCACTTTTTTTGTCCTATCCAGGGGTTTTCACACTATTTCAGCCCATAGAACCTTTTACTTAAAATCCTGGGCCCCCAACCACAAAGCAACACTCTACTGATAGAAACATGGCTGCATGCTAGTGAACTTTTTTTTCTTTTTTTTTTGCCTAAGTCCAGTGTTTCTCAAACTTGGCAACTTTAAGACGTGTGGACTTCAACTCCCAGAATTCCCCAGCTTTGAGACATATGGACTTCCACTCCCAGAATTCCACAGCTTTCAGATGTGTGGACTTCAACACCCAGAACTCCCCAGCCAGCAAGTTGCCAAGGTTGAGAAACACTGCATTAGTTTCTCATGAAGGCTCCTCAAGTTCTCATGGAATCCTAGAGTTCCTCCAACAAGTTTGGGAAATCCTGGTTTAATCCTATCTTTATAACACAAGGACAGGCAATTTTTTTGCAGGGGCAGGTTGCGGGGGTGGGTTGCAGTATTTCTCAGAAACATAAATTGTTGGCTCTCTGTAGGCCTCTGTCAACCCTACTAGGTAGACCAGATGAGGAAATCAACTGTAGTAATGTTAAAGCAATTTTATTGAGAGTGGCTATAATAACAGAGTCAAGTCTGATTTTGCTGTACTTCCTCCTCCTTCTTACACTTCAGTGAATTACAGAGGGTTCTGCCTGAGGTGCTTCCGAATGTTATCTCATTGTTCTGCACTTAAAAAATGTTTCAGCCCCTTGCCTTGGGTAACAATTCTGGTTTATCTCCAGCAATTCCCCTTGCTGGCTGGGGAATTCTGGGAGTTGAAGTCCATCCATCTTAAACTTGCCAAGATTGAGAAACACCGATCTACAGTGTGTGATCAAAAAAGTCAAGATGGCAGTCACAACGGTGTGATTGGAGCTTTGCTCATTATCTACGTATTTCTTAAACACATTTATTTACCACTGCAATCCAAGGAGACTTTGGCAGCTTACAAAGAAGTGATACAAGCTAAAACATCCAAGGTAGGGAATAAAAACAATGCTAAACATAGGAAAAATAAAAACCATACCAAATACAACATAAACTGCATATAAAATTAATAAAAATAAAGATGGCAACATTCATGTCATATGCCTTGGACGCAAAAAACAGGCAGAGCATCGATTGCACCTCCGTGGCCACCATTTTTACTTTTTTGACCATGTCCTGTGGACATCCCTACATCTAACAGCTGGTTTCAGACTTAATGGTTACACACTTAATCGGATTGCTACGAGTGCCCTTGGAGTGTGGGCATGCGTGTGTGTAACAGTCAAGATAGTTGTCAGGACTCCACAGATAAAACACTGGCCCATGTTTACATATGTCACAAACCAAGGTTAATACCAATCCAGCTTAGCATGTTCCATGTTATACAAATGTGGTTGCCAGGTCTTAACCAATGAGTTAAGCGGTCTGGGCGCACCACAGCCTCTTCTCAAATGGCCAAGACATGGCTTTGCTGATGGACCTTGGGCATTCTCCCTTGCCCATTAGAAGGTTCCATCACCCTAGATGTGACAGATGCCTTCCAGGAACACAAAGAGCCATTTTCTTTGAAAGGTAAGGATGTTTTGCTACCTTTATTAGCACCTCAGAAGCTGCCAATAAAAACTTGCAGTCCACCAATGTGCGAAATGTGTCAGCCCACGGCTCGGTGAGATAACTAACGCAGCTTCAGAGAATGGGGATTAATAATTGCCGACTTCCCTGGACTGAAATGGTTCTGCGTGAATAACCTATTTGTGCTGGCTTCCCAGGTAATTAAATCCCTCATTCAGGGCTGCTGATGTTCTTTTGATCAACTCTCTTCATGACTCTGACCGTTTCCATTTGGCTCTTTCAAAGGTTGTGTCCTCCCCAACACCACCCCCTAGAAGCACACATGATTTCATCACTTGTGCTGGTGAACTGTCAAGCTGCAAGCACGTTTAGTGAACTTGCACCTTCGGTCCTCCAAAATAGCGAAGAGGCCGTTGCTAAAATCACTTTTGGGCACTGAGCTACAGAATCCCATTTTGAAGGAGGAATTCTGAAGCCAAGAGATGGCAGTCTTGAGTCAGGTATCCCCCTTCAAGGGAATTCAAGTCCACCAAATTGCCCCCTTCCTCATCAGGTTCAGGCGTTGCACCAAGGCAGAGCACAGCCCTAATAAAATTGGAAATGGCCAAGGGAAACTTCAAGTTTCACATTGTTATTTAAATTACCAATGTTTTCACCGCAGGCTTCTAGCCTCTCAGCATCTGTGTGTGTGTGTGTGATGTGTGATGTGTATGAACACAAACCGATACCAGTCAGAGAACTCTTCTGATTCACCATCTGTGCGGTGAATACAAAAGGATTGCCTTCCACAGCTCTCTTTCGGAGTGACGGCAACTCAAGATGATGGGAGAATGGTGGGAGTTCAGATGAAACTGTGCGCTTCGGGCCATATAACTGCTTGGAGATCTTCAGGGTAGAACGTGACTTTGACTTCCTTGATTGTTAGGTACTTGTTGGGATTTGTACACCTGCAAGAAGGTGGAAGCCCGCTGTCAAGCTCAACGTGTTGTTCAGAGAACAGCATTTAGCTGGCAGCATTGTGAGCGGTGGAAAGCCTTGAAGCCAGAGGAAACCCAGCATCCAAATGTTCATTTAAGACAGACTTCAGCGAAGCAAAGGCATTTGATTCTTGTCCCATCGGGAAAGCAGATCATTGAACATGCAGCAGATTCAGGTTTGAATTCTTATCCACCCCAACAATTAAATATTTGATTGTTTTCCACACAACTTTACTAGTTCACCAGGGGCATCCACAGGAGGTGGGGGAAGAAGGCAAAAAAGTCAAGAGGGCAGCCACAACTGGGTGATGAAAGACCTGCCTCTCTTTTGGTCCTCGTCTTGATTTTTTTTTATCCACTCTGTGGATGACTCTGTAGTTAACAACATGCTAAAGGTTTAGTCAGGGCAAAATAAAGCACAGTCACCTACCCTTTAATTGAGGTCCAAGAGAATCTTTCCTGGCAAATAGAAGGGGTAGAAATGGAAGCAGTAACAGACTTCATTTATTTGGGCTCCAAGATCACCGCAGATGGAGACTGCAGCCATGAAATTAAAAGACGCTTGCTCCTTGGGAGGAAAGCTATGGCAAACCTAGATAGCATATTAAAAAGCAGAGACGTCACCTTGCCGACAAAGATCCGCATAGTCAAAGCTATGGTTTTTCCAGTAGTAATGTATGGCTGTGAGAGCTGGACCATAAAGAAGGCTGAGCGCTGAAGAATTGGTGCCTTTGAACTGGGGTGCTGGAGAAGACTATTAAGAGTCCCCTGGACTGCTAGGAGGTCAAACCAGTCAATTTTAAAGGAAATCAACCCTGATTGCTCATTGGAAGGATTGATAATGAAGCTCAAGCTCAGATACTCTGGTCACCTAATGCGAAGAGAGGACTCCTTGGAAAAGACCCTGATGCTGGGAAAGATTGAAGGCAAAAGGAGAAGGGGACGGCAGAGGATGAGATGGTTAGATAGCATCACTGGAGCAATGAGCATGAAACTGAGCAAACTCAGGGAGGCAGTGAAGGACAGGAAGGCCTGGGCAATATGGTTCATGGGGTCACGAAGAGTTGGACACGACTTAACAACGGAACAACAACAAGAGAAGCTTGTTCCACAGCCACAAATACACACATTCACAATTCCCTCCCACAAATCTCCTGACACATAAAAGCAACATTCCTATTTAAATTCTGAAATTCCATTTTCCATGTTTCTGAAAATGCATAATGGTACAGACCATCTCCTGCTTAAAAAAAAATAGCATTCACCCTGAGGCAAAATCAACAGAAATAATATGGGGCAGTATGGAGAAAAATAACATCCATCTCAAGGAGATCATTTCAAAGCATCTGCTGGACCTTATACACCCCGCCAGGTTGCAATATCATGCACTGAGAACTCTATAGGGTTGGAAATGTTACTGAAGAGAATTTTAAAAAAAAATTGCTCGAAGCTTTTTATTTATTTTATTATATTTCTATTCCCCCTATCTTTCAGGAGTGCAAGGGGCCTACACAGCACTTCCTCCTCCAACTTTTCCCCACAATAACCGCTCTGTGAGGTGGGTTGAGCTGAGAGAGAGGTAAATGGCCCAAAGAGACCTGTCATGGCTGAGGGAAGACAAGAACCTGCATCTCCTTAGCACCACTCCAACACCTTGTTAGCCCTGTGAGGTAGTCCAAACAAGCACAGCCAGGAGTACCAGCTCTACATTGACTGTACGGTTACATTAACAGAATTTTGCAAGACTGAAAGTATTTCTCCCCTCCTCTCCTTTTATGCTCTGGAAAACTAAGGAGGGTCCCTTCTGAAATGCTTCCCATGGCCCTTCTTCTGTGGGCTGAGACATCTTTTATATGCTGGTTGTCCCATCTGTAGCTCTCCCTCCTGTCTCCCAAGGTCTTTCCCACAGACCACTGCACACCTTCACCACGACACTATCCTGGCTCACTTACTGTTTTCCATAGATTGCTCTTTACAATCTGCTTCAGATATTAAAAAAAAAACCAGATTTTTTTTTTTTTTTGCAGTTTGTCAGTAAAATTATTGTAATCCAGCCTTCCCCAGCTTGGTGCTCTTCACATAGGTGAATTAATTAATTAATTAATTAGATATGTAGACCATCTACACCGGTGTTGTCCAAACTTGGCCACTTTAAGATGAGTGGACTTCAACTCATCTTAAAGTGGCCAAGTTTGGACAACACTGATCTACACCAACCACCCAGAGTCATTGGGTGTGGGCAGCATATACATTTATTATTATTGTTGGTCCCACAGTCAGCCAGTTGTTTAGACTCGATCTGGCATTTTTATCCACCTGTGGAGTCCTTCCCAAGGACCTGGGATAGGCAGTTGTTGTTGTTTGATGGTATTAAAGATACTGTCGCAGGATGGAAGCTGTTCCAAGGAAAGCTGCCCTTTGCTATTGATGGATGGCGATTTTGTCAAAGCTGATGGTGTTCAAGTGGTGCTCCAGATGTTTCGGAATTGCACCCAAGGCGCCTATTACTATTGGTTCTATCTTTGCTTTCTTTTGCCACAGTCGTTCTACTTCTATTTGCAGGTCTTTGTATTTTGTGATTTTTCTCTAGTTCTTCGTCTTCTATTCTGCTGTCTCCAGGTATTGCAGAATTACAACCTCATAAAGTACTGTATTTTTCCAACTATAAGACGATACTTTTTTCTAAAATCCTTACGCTAAAAATTGAAGGGCGTCTTATTCAAGGAAGTCAGACGAGGAGAGAACCGCGCGATTGCAAAACTGCCCATACTTTGTTTCTGCAAAGAGGCTTCCTCCTATTGCTAGCCTCCAATCACGAGTGAAATAGCTTGACTCTGCAAACAGACTTCCTCCAATCACGAGCCTTATGTAACTGACATCAGCTGATGCTGAACAAACCAATTGGTGGAAGTCTGTTTGCAGAGACAAGCTATCGGCAGTTTCACTCGTGATTGAATGTAATCAGTTATGCAAAAGAACATGGAAATAGAGCTGCAGAGAGACGGTTTGGATCTCCTCCCACCGAGTGTATTAACTAATTACTAAATAAAAATGTGTTCTGCACTATCTTTAAAATATTGATTTCTTAATTTTGGTTTGGAAAAGTGGAGGTCATCTTGTACATGGGGGTGTCTTATTGACGGAAAAATACAGTATATTGGGCTATGAAAGAGTGACTGTTCTGAAGCTTTCCATGGCTGAGGGGGACTTGAACCTAGGTCTCCTACAGCCAGTCTAATACCTTCACCACTATACTACACTGGCTCTACAGATTAAAGGGAATGTCTTAAGGAATGAGAATGTGCCTGTCACACCCACAGTCCCAGTTCCAATCCTTGCTATTTCAAGGTCTGAAGCCCTGGAGAACTGGAGGTGATATTAGGTTGGATAAGGTTCCAGCCAAATCTAAGGAAGACTCCTAGATCAGCTGCACAGGCCCAGATGTTGAATACCCCACATTTTTCTTTTTAAAATTGCCTACCAGGTGATTTGGGACTACCACATTCAAAATTCCCAGCCGGTTGGCTGGGAAATGTTAGAGTTGTACTTTCAGCTCATCTGGAAAAGACTTACTGTACTCTCCAGTTTCAGGCTGAGGAAGTATGGTGGTGAGAGTGGAGAAAGCACGGGTGCTCAGACAGAACAGGTCGTTTGAGTCAATACGAAGAACTATAGGAAGACTTGAAGGGCAAAGCAAGCTGCATGCAGTTGCCAACAGTGTGAAGTTCTCAATAGCGGATATTAATTGCCAGCTGTTCCTGGAAGCTCGCAATCACCTTTTTAACCTTCACGGTGCTCACCTCTTATTTTCTCCACCGCCGTTCCTTGCTCTTGCTAGACATTTTCTTGGACATGGGCTGGAAGCAGCCTTGTGAACAAGCAAATATTTTACAGCACAGCAAGTAAGTGTCAGAGCTTCGGCTCACCTCCACTTGCCTGTCTCAAGCTATGGAGTTTTCGGTCTTGCACTGCGTCTAGTTTGCTAGAGGGGCTGGCTCTACCAGGTAGTAGAATAAAGCTATGGAGCCTGAGGACATCAACTTTCTTAATGAGCAGAGATCCCAGAGCAACACACCTGTCCTGCACCTGTTAAAGAAATCTATTGCCCCAAGGTTGATATAGAATACTTCCCAATGCCAGGATTGAAGTCAGATTCAACTGACAGTCCAGACAAGAGGCCACCATTTTGTTCTTGCCTTGAGAGAGGAAAACGACTTGAGGAGCAATCTTTTCTAACAAGGCACCAACCTACATGTATTCTGTTGGGCCACTCCAGAAACTCAGATGGCAGAAATAAATTTTGCTTCACAACACAAGCCCTATCTAACAATAATGATGAGGTTCCAAAATCACCCACTAGTATGAGATTCAGAATTATGACTGGGGTAGATGATACAAAACTCTCTTTACAAAGCAAACAATTTTAAAATAGTAAACTTAACAAGCACTTAAACGTTTAAAAGAATAGCAAGAGCATTTAGGTGCAATATAAAATGGAAAACCAAAAACAGGCTGGTATATCCAGGCCTGTATGCAAACATGAAGAGTCACACACATCCCCATGAGAAGGTATTCCACAAAGATGGGGACACCACAGAAAAGGCCACTTCTCATAGGTTTCTGCAGCACATCGAAACTGTGACAAAATGATGACACATGTGCGATAAAGGTGTGATTCAAATCCTGCTTTCATGTACTTGCAAGTATGAGAGTTGCAACATTTGCATCATAATGTCATAAGGCACATTTCATCATTTGCCCCTCCTTGTAGAAGCCCATGCTTGTCTCTGGCCTCCACAAACCCAATAGTTTACCAACAGACCTGAACAAGGCCTACAAGGTTATTCTTCATAGAAGTGCAGGTCCTATAGTAGCCCTACTCTCAGAACGTACGTAACTGGAACAATGTTGGCATTACTACATTGTGGGAACATCAAAGAGTCCCAGTCTTACATTATGTTAGGCTAACTTCATGAGGTCCGTCATGTAGTGGGAATACCAAAATTAAGTCAGTTGCCTCTACATCCCCCACATGGTGACTTCTGACCTAAAGATTGTGACTGGGTGCTGTTGGAACCACTAGTATAGAGATCTGATCAGGTTAGTGGCTGACTAGCTTAATCATGTTGTAGGAACAGGACTAATTTCAAGTATACTGAGTATATAAGCTGACTTCAAAGTCATGATGTGCAGGGGTATCCACAAGGGGCTCAAAAAGTCAAGATGGTGCCTGAGACCATGTGATCAAAGCAACACACATAAAAAAGGGGGCAGGGCTTCAATTACATAGGCACAGTTGTTATCCTGGTTTTTTGGGTTTTTTTTAACCCCTTCTGCCAGTGGATGCCCCTGATCATGAATGCAAAGTCAGTTTAAGGGGTGCCTGGAGGATGTAACTCTGATCCGTAAAAGAAGACATTTTTAAGGGCATTGAGTTTTCCTGTTCTACCAGTAAGCCCAAATATAATATCCAGCAATCATGGGCAGAAGCACACTTTAAACAGCAAAGTGCCAACGTTTGACCCAGTTTAGGAAACAAATGTTTATGCTGATAAAACTGCCTCAATCAATCACAAACATTCTGGGGTTCAAGGAATACACTAACCAACCAAGTAATGCCCAGATAATTAATTTATCTTGCTATCTGTTGACCCCTGCATGAAAGCCCTTTCCTTCTCAAGTTCGGTTTCACGCATTCTAAACGTTCACGCAGACTGAAGGCGTTCTTCTATGCCCTCCATAGCTTGCTCTTCCTTTCGCTAATTGAAATCAATCCATCCATCCATCAAATTTACTTCTGAGTACGCTTCTAGTATGGAATTGCTGAGGCTGTTTTGCAACCAACTTTTGTGCCTTAGATACCCAGATGAAAACCACTGGGTGAAAAAGTATAATTTCTAAAAGCCTTTGACACCACGCCATTGCACCAAAGACATTTCATCTCCAGGAGAATAGCCTGGTTTTTAGCTTTTCTGTACATTTGCTCTTAATTGAAGTTTGGCGTTCTGAGACTTGGTCTTGTGTCATGGTCCAATTACTCACAGAAAGAATTAAACTAGAGGTGGCAGAAGATGGATGATAAAACTATTCCCTGGAAATCCTTTGGTTTTTATTAAAGCTTCCTTTATTGCTTGCATTATTGTGTTTGCCCAAACCACTCGTCAAGATGTCATTAACCCCAATTTACAAATGCTAGGCAATAAAATAGGATTAGAGAGCTGAGTTAAAAAACCACAATCTTCTTCCAAGGTTTAAGTTGTTTTCTAGATCATTTCTAGATGCAAATAGTTAGGATTAAACATATAATCATTTGTCAAATGTCAGTTTGTTTTTTGGGACACCAGACATTTAGCTGCTGAAAATCAACGATCACCCAGTACAGAAAATGGTTGCTTGAATCTTCCAGTAGGGAAGCCGTGAGCATTCCTGCCTATGAAAGGGGGCAAGTAACCTATACCCACACCTGTCCTCAGCCGTCCCCACCCCCCCACCCCCTAGAATGGGCAAACTCTACATTTCTGAACTCTTCAACTTGTTTAACTTTGGGGAGAATGGAGGGGTGGAATGGGTACTTCAAACCTGGTGGAGGCTTCTGAAACCCAATGGGCTGCTTAAAAGTGCCATCTCCTAATAAATTGGGCTGAATCTTTCCTTTGGGGTTAAAGGGTAAGATTCAATTGAAAAGCCCTTTAGATCTTCCAATCTAAAAAACTGGGAGAAGGCCAACCATTTTGTTCCCCGGGTCCAGGACCCTGACGTTAGTAGCTATGTCATGTGGAAGGTCATAAAAGGAGTGCAAGTTTTGGTTGGTTATCCAGCTGCCATTTTCAGTTGCACAGCTCCCAGAATCCCTGCTCAGGGAATAGAGGACTGGCCCTTGGCAGGACAAGGAGCTTGCAGTAGGACTGCCCATAAGTTTACTCCAACGATCAGGTAAGGATTTCAGGGCCTGAGGCCCAAAATCTAGGCATTTTTTATATATATATATATATATATATTTTTTTTAGCTAATTTCATGTATTGTTCCTCCACTTCCCTTTTTGTAGCTGTTTAGACAATTTAGCTTGACTGAAGAAAGTGATGCTTTTCCATTTTTCCTCTTGTGTGAATTCTGACCGAGGGGCTTGACTGTTCCCAGTTGCTTAGGAAGCCTCATCTCTGCCCTTTGTGGAGTCACCTTGTGGTCGTAGCAGAGGGGTCTCGATCCGACATCTCTCCACCACATGCAGGCGCATTAACATAAAGACTAAAGTGGACTCCAAATTGTAATTTTTGAAAGGGAAATGTAGGGTAGTCACATGAACTGCATTTCCAAAATGAATTTAATTTTAATTACACTTAAATTTAAGTTAAAAAGTACAGACCATCCTGAGTCAAATTCAAATCTTGGTGAGGGCATCCTTTCAGGTTTTGGGACAGTCTTCTGGAATGATTTGCTATTGCCTTCGTCTGCGGAATTTGTTTCCACATCCACATCTAGTTTACAGTCCTAGAATGGCCAGCTGTGCCAGGGCTTCCTCTGATTAGCTTCTGAGATCATCCAAGGTTACCTAGGGCCATGGGAGCCGTGGGGGGAGGGGTCATCATGTCCAAGCCCTGCCCTTTTTGTCCAGGCATTGGTAATGCATGTGCTTACCTAAGGGATAGGGGCTGGCTCCTAATAACCTGTCCACCATCTTGCAAATGCTGACCTCACTCTTGTGGATGCCAAGTTTGAGAGAGAGGCAGTTAGGTGTAGTGGTTAAGATGCTGGCCTAGAAAACAGGAGACTGTGAGTTCTAGTCCTCCTTTAGCCGTGAGAGCAGCTGGGTGACTTTGGGCCAGTCACTCTCTCAGCCCAACCCCCCTCACAGGGTTGTTGTGGGGAAAAGAGGAGGCAGGAAGTTAGCCATATTTGCTGCCTTGACTTACATGTAGTGTTTGCTTAATGACCGCAACAGGGACTGGAAAATTGGCCATTAAGCGGTACAGTCATTAAGCGAGTCACCATGTGACTGGACCTAATTTTACGACCATTTTACGACAGTCATAAAGTGAATCACCACAGTCATTAAGTGAATCACATGGTTGTTAAGTGAATACAGCTTCCCCAATGGACCTTTTTGCCTACATTTTGCCAGAAACCGGCAAAAAAGGTCACGAATAGCAATCACATGACCACAGGCTGCTGCAACTGCTCATAAATGTAAGCCACTTGTGAGTGCATTATCTGACCATTGCCTTGGCAGCAGCTCTTCCTTCCTTCCTCAAGGCCCTTCCCTCTTTTCTCTACACGTTAGTACACCATAAACCCAGCAATTGTGTTTTATTAAACAAGGTTGATGGCTTAGCAAGTGGTGTAATCTAGTCACTAGTGTTTGTGTCAAAAATAATAAGAACCACTTATAACTCTGGGCTCAGTACTATGATCCAGCCAACATCTGGAGTTGCTTGTCGCAGTTTTCAAATCAGAGGCCTGCAGTTTCTTTTGTTTAATACATAAATCAGTGGAAAGCGATGTAGGATTTTCCAACTGTTACCTATAGTGGAGCTTCTTCCAAACAAGATGGTTCTAGAAAGCAATCCACCTTCCTTTTAAAACTTAGCTTTAAATGTTGTTCAAACCATTTCTTATAAACAGCAAGCTGCTGAGGGATGATTCCTATTGGCCACCAATTCCTTATATATGCTTATTACTACATTCTATTATTTTTAAGATTCTGAAAAATTGCAATTCTCAGTACGCTGGCTTGAACTTCCAGAAATTCAGCCTCAGAAGTTAAGATTTGATGAAGGCTTATTTTCATGCAAACCACCTGCCCTGACTGAGTAAATGTGTTTCTTTTAATGCCTAAAAGGTACATAAATCCCAAACCCACTCATTTTATCCTATTAGTCAAATAATCTTGGTATGTTTTTTTGAGCACACATACACACACCATTTTCTTTTTACTTCCCTTCTTCATGCTGCCCTGCCCTGCCCTCTAGTGGAAATTAAAACAATGAACTTTTTTTTTTCCTACATGAAAACAGTGCTTTAAAAGGGGGGGCTGGTTTTTTTCTGGTTTTGACACTAGAAAAGAAAGAAAAAATGTTTGAGAGCAAAACAAGGAAGAGGAAAAAAACTGTACATATGTGGCTATTTATGTGGCTATCCAAGAAAGGAAATGTAGCACAAACAGTAGGTTCACGGATCCCGTCCACAAATAACTTTTAAGAAAGCTGGCACACCTGCAGGTTAAAACAAATAGTAGCCCTTAGCTGACATTGGCTAATCCTGGAAAAGCCAGGCAAGTCCAGACATAGTTAATACTCAGAAGGGAGACCACTAGGAAATCTCAGCTTTATAGAGTAGCCTGGGAAGTACAATTTCAAAAAGGCTACACGGATGTTCTATGAAGTCACCAGTGAGTTCCAGATTTCTGGGACTCATTAGTTTCTACCACTGATGAGACATTTGAGAGGCACAGAAACATTAGACATGACATGATCAGGAAGTGGTGTGCATATAATGAAGGCAGAGAGCATATAGCAGCAGAAATATGAACATATATGTTCACACACGTGTATGTGTGTGTATGTATAAACACACACTCCCTATACACACCCCAACTTACAGCTCCCCTCAAGGGTTCACCAATGAGAACAGGGCAGGTGGGGGCATTGGAGACACACACATACACATAGGAGGAAGTGGGAAGTAATTTAGATCACTGGCTAATCTCCAGTGTAAAGTGAGAGGGGTGGCATACAAGTTTGACTTATAAATAAATAAGATCAGTCTTCTCCAACTTGGCATCCTCCAGAAGCTTTTGAAATAGCAACTCCCGGAGTGCCTCGTCAACATGATGTTAGGCAGGGGATTATGAGAGGTGAAGTTCAATCTGTCAGGAGACTGAGGAAGGGTACATGGTTCCAGATATTATATGGAGGAGAAAAGTGCTCAAAAACAGGACCTGGCAGGGGTGGCCACAGAGTGTGGGTTAAAAAAAAGTTCAGATGGCAGCCAGAATGGTATGACTGAAGTTCCACATGTTTCTATGTGCGTTGCACATGGCCACCACCAAATTCTGGGTTGTGTTTCCACCTTTAATTCCATGCCATGTCGTAGATCTATAAATTATCAGACCAAGCCGATCAGCACTGCTTGTTTTGTTGCAGAAATAGATGCTCTGATAGTAATTTATAAAGTATTATAAAGGACGTCATGGGTTCTGTGGTCAGGTGCCTTGCAAGAAGGAAACATGCCTTAAAATTAACTGGAGAGAGGGTGTCTTCTAGCAGGACATTGTCACTCTGGAGATCAAATCTATGATGGGGATGAAGGTCCATCTCTGAAATGCTGATGCCAATCTGGAGCCCAGGAGCAATTTGCTTCAGCGTGGTTCATTACTTTCGTGACTGCATTTCCAAGCTGAATTTGTTGAACAGAAACACAGAAAAAAACACCAGGGACTGACGGATGTCTGGTTCCATAGGCAGGCACAGCACGGACAGATGTTCTGTCAACTTTGCGGCACAGGCCCGCCAACGGATTTGCTATTCCAGAGGGGAGATGAGCAGCCATGGCAGATTTCCCATGGTTTCACGATATGAACAGGTGGCATCCGCAAGAGACAAGTTCTCCTAATTCAGCACACTGTGGTGGAAATCAGGTTCAGAATTAGATGACAGAAGCAAAGATTCTCTTTCAAATTCTTCTGTAGCCTCAAGAGTATTCTGCTTCCTGTTTGGGGGCAATAACTTCTTAATAAAGCCAGGGGGGTACAATGCATAAGGTGTTGTGAGCAGAGCGGCCCCAGTTCAAATCCTCCCTGGATGACTTTGGACACAGTTATCCTCTCTCAGTGGGAAACTGGAGGAGGAAATGCAATGTATGCCCCCCCGAGCTCCTGGAGAGAAGAGAATATAAATCCAACCCAAACCCAATACACTTGTTTTATGTGCTGAAGATCCCAGTTTCATTCTCCTGCTTCTCCAAGCAGGGTTGGAAAAAAAATCCAACTTACAACCTCTGGTGAATCATCATAGGCAATACTGGGCTGCATTGCAAACATCAAGATGGCTGGGATTGTGTATCAGGTGAAGCCACGTGATTCTACGATATGATTCAATGGTTGGTTTGGCATAACTGAAAGTGCTGGGTGAACCTAATAGTTGTAGTTAGTAAATCGTGACTTTTTTTTCCAACCCTGCTTGGAGAAATCTGTCATAGCATATGTGAGTCCCCCCAGTTGTGGCTAATTCAGTAAATCATGGTTAACAAGTAACCACAACCCCATGTATTAATCAGAGAGCATAATATGATTCCTAATGTTTCTATCTTCCCTACAGTTCTTCCTGGAAATAAGGATGTTGGTTTAAATAGACTACAAATCAAGAGTGTGATGGAGATATTTGGCCATTTACTTGCCTTCTAGAAAGGGACTAGAGCTCAGGGTCACCTTGTTTGTGTTTTCCATGGATAAGACCCTGGAAGCAATGGCTTGTCACCCATAGTCAAAGCAGGAGTAGGCAACCAGTGTTGGGTCACAGCTGCCATCACTCTTGACCGTTGGCTGTCCTTTCAGCAGCTGATAGGAGATGGAGCCCCAGATTATGCAGTGGGGAGAGTCGTATTGGAGTAAAGGTAGGGTGGGACTGGTAGGAAAAGTAAGGAGCTTAAAACCTTGGTGCAAAAGGAGCTGAGTCTGCAGCAGGAAGTAGGATAAGAACCTCTGGAGAGAGCAACTAACAATAGATAGAGAGGAAATGAGACCATGGCGAAGACAGAAAGGTTAGACAGAGCCAGTAAGGAGAAAAGGATTAAGGATGGTCAATGTGGGAGGAATTTGTCCTATGGGAGTAATGAAACTCAGGAGTTAGAAAAGATATAAAAAGTATAGAGCTGTGGGCGCAAGACACATACACAGAGGGAGAAAGGAGGGGAGTAGGAGGGACTGAGCCAGGCTCAGAGCAATAGGAAGGCGGGGGGGGGGGGGGGGAGAAAAGGCCTTTGGAGCAAGCCAAATGGCCAGAATTGGGGCCTCTTCTCCCTGGAACAAGAGGGGGAAAGAACTACTCATGAGTAAGGAAGAGGTCAAAAGGAGAAAGCAGGTGGCTTTCCTTTCTGTAGCATTCTTCTCAGCCCAGAAGTTACTCCTGCAGCTGACCGGGAGTAGGGGCAGCTGGGGGTGCAAGAGAATCAGGACTGGGCCACAGGACTGGGGAGAAACCCAAGAGGAGCAGTGAAAGGAAGGCAGGGACTGGGACAGAGGGATGGAAGATCTCCAACCCTGGACTTTGGGACTCTGGCTTTGGGGCATTTTGCAAGGGGAGGGGAGTCGGGGGGGGGGTTGTTTAATGTGTCCTCTACAGAACAGAAGCATCCTGTTAGCTCAAGGAGCTGAGGTTGTTATTCTGGTACCTGGGTGATGCTGTTTCATTATCTGTATGATGGTTGTTTCTTTCATACCTATAGTAAATACTTGTTAACAATTAGAGGTTGGATGCCTAATATTTTCTTATCAGATGCCCCAAGGGAGGAGAAAGATCATTCCCTTATAGCGCACCGCCCCCCCGGAAAGTTGGCATGAGGTTCTGTTGAAAGGGTCTTGCGTATTCTAGCCAAGGACTACAAAAATACATATTTGATCTGAAAGTGACTTGCAAAAGATCTTGAAGGATCCTGCTAGAAGGCCACAGGGGAGACAGCTCCCTGAACCCAGGGCAGCCTCTGCTTTAAAACAGAGACTTCAGTTATTTGAGGAGAAATTGGCTTCCTCGTCCCTGGTTTACTGGGGTTACTAAAGAAACAAGACAGAAGATCTGCGGCAGTGTTGGAGAATCATCACCAACCAGAGGAGACATTACCGGCCCAGATGAATCAGCATTCTGCAACTGGCTTTTCCTACATCATGTTGAATTATAGCTTACAATCACAGTTCGTTGAACAAACCACAGTGGCTGGGTTCCTGCATCGTACAAAGTCAAAACCAAGCAAACCATGTTAATGCACAGTGCAATAGGTAAACCAGATTATGCAAGGCAGATGCAGCTGTTGCCCTTTCTTTGATGCATGCTACTTGGGAAATGTGGGATTAGCTCTAAGCAGCCATCTGTAATTACCATGATAAGGAGTTGCTAGCCGAATCCTCCCTTATGTTTGTCCTGGTGACATAATTTCAGTTCAGACTTTGCTGTCTGTAACCAAGGAAGATCCATGCACCCTAGATTTAAATCAGTTTTAGCAGTGTTTCACTCATTCTTTATAGGGAACCATTTGAAAGTGGGGAAAACAAACTGCTACATGGTTTGTTAAGAGAGTCTTCCACAAAAGAGGGCAAATCTAACAGCTAAAGTGCTGTAAAGATGAGCAGATATCTGCATGAAAGGGATGCCGAATAGTCCTCACTCATTCACAGAATTTTAGGGAGGTGAGAGCAGGACCCAGATGGAGATCTTCCTCCATCTGTAAGTCTTCCATGCCTTCACACCCCTTTGGCCTTACCCTGGAAAAAAAGGACATTATGGTTTTTGTTTGGCAACTTCAGGAGCTCTACATCTCAATGGGAGATAAAGCATCATTTATCTAGATATAGATTGTGGTTGCATATAGGTAGTAGATATTGAGATGACCACGCTTTTGCACAGCTTTAGAAAGAGCAGGTGAAGCAGAACCCATGTGGGTTTATATCATATTATATCAGCTTTATATTTATAGTCAAATTAGTTTGGGCCAAGAAGGTCAGAAATTTTTGAGGGACAGGGAGGCTGGCCTGCCAATGTCATAATATATTTGAAGATGTGGAAAGTAAGTCACTAGCCTCTAATGTATGAAGAGTAAACTGAAAGAGGATGCCAAATAGCTAATCTTATGCCATAGAATTATTACAAAAGGAATTAGTGGTTAGCACATCTAACCAGGCATATCTCATAAGCAAATATGGTTCCCTCACCCTTGCAATTTTTGGTCTCTGTAGACCTTGTAAGACCAAAGAATTGAAGGCAGTAAAGCCAAGATGAGCATCTCCTTAATAGGGGTAGATAAAGAAATATAACATATTGGAATAGTGAGGTGGTGCTTATCTTATATACTGTAGAACTTTACCAAGGCATGATTCAGAGCAATGAGCACTGCTTACCAATGTTCTCCTTAAATCTGATGCTCAGACTTGATCCAACAGGTAACACCCATGAAAAATGGTCAAAATAGATAAAGCAAGGAGGGAAATACTGTTTTAGATTTACTTGATATTTATGTAATAGTGTCACACACAGAAGTTGTACTAAGGCAGTTCTTTAATTACATGAGGAAGAGTTGAGCATGGCAAGATGTGATCTTCCTGATTCACTGTTGCTATAGCAACTTTTCCAACAACTCTCCAGATATATTTATATTACAGATCCCATCATCCACAGCCAGTGTAGCTAATAGCTGCCTACCTCACTTTGATCCCCTGTATTTGTTGAAAATGAAGACAAAATGAATTGAAATTGATCCACCCATGAAGATGGAGAAAAAAAGAGTGTCCACTTCCAGTTGTATGTCCTCAATGAATCTAAGACAGTGCTTCTATTTTAAATACTGTATTTGTGAAAAACAAGTCTTCTTTCCTGGTTAAAAACAGTATAGGTAATATAGCAAACCTACCAAGACCTCATCAGCCTAGAGTCCCAAGTCTTATTTTCTGATCTCTGTGCTTCATTCAAGACACAAAAATCAATTCAGCACACCCTGATAAATAATTGTTAGATTGGGACTGTCCTGACATACGTTTTGTGCTCAGTATTCAGTGAACCTCTGTACTGAATCAGAGAAACTGGGCTATCCCTGAGCTTCCTTGTGCAAATCCCTCCTCTTTCCCATTGCTAAATTATCTCAGGGTATTAAGAGACCATAGTACTCCCTAAGTACTAAGAATCTTGCAGCTCCCTTAAACTAAACTCTAAATAAGCCCCCGATCCCATTCCTGCCTTCTGCCCACCCTGGATGGCTTCTCGCCTTTGGGACTGTGGCTTTTTTGAAACTTTCCCCCCAAAATCCAGTTGGGCGATTGTCTACGAATTTTCAGCATGTTCCATAAACAGTGTTATGGTTCTCCACTTGCAGCACAGAAGTAAAATACATTTTTCCAACAGCAATCCTGTTGGAGCCCAACCCAACCAGCTTACAAGATGTGATTATATGGGAAGAGAACCCTGAAATGAGTCACCCCACAGCGTGTAAAAATTTCACAAGCCTTTCCTCCGCCAGATTAAAAGCTGTGTTGCATTGGACCTCTGAGCTTAGATCCATTACAATTCTTTCCTTTTCTTGGGCTCTGATAAAGGGCACAGCAAAGGAGTGGGTAACATTTTTAACAAAGCTTGTAAGAAATTAGAATTTGCATAGCATAAAACACCATCACATTACTGAGGACTTTAAGGTATTTTCTCATTGAAGACCAAGCTATTGATTTCACACTGATATATCCCATATACAAAAAGAGCCACCATGCATATTCCATATTAAGAAATGTAAATTTGTAGTTTAAAATGTAATTTTTTGCATCCTGCATAAATATGCAAATGGTGTATATTTGAATAAATGTGTGCTGGTTTGGCCCCTCATGAAATACTATGTAGGAGGAGAGCCGTGTTAGTCTACACAGCAAAAAATCAGGAGTCTGGTAGCACCTTTTCCAACTAACACATTTTATTAGAAGGCATAAGCTTTTGTAACCTGCAAAAACTGATCCAAAGAGTGTTGCATTCATAGAAAAATGAAGAGTTAGGATTGCTATGGAAACCTATTGCATATTGCAAAGGAGGTTTAGAAAGCTTATGCCTTCTAATAAAATGTGTTTGTCAGAAAAGGCGCTACCAGATTCCTCCTAATTTTCCTGATATACTAGAAATTGTAGCAGCTATCCCTATATGCAAGTCTGTTCAATGTAACAAATAGGAATCAATGCTTTTTCATGATTAAAGTTGAGGTTCTCATGATATTGAGGCTTTCACCTTTTGCTCCTTCTTTTTTTTTCTTTTTCTTTCTTTTTCTTTTTCTTTCCCCTCCCTCCCTCCCTTCCTTCCTTCCTTCCTTCCATTCGATATGACCTCAGGTAGGCCTCCTCAGCTCTGGACCTAGCCCCATCCATCATTTTCATGGTGCTATACGGATGATTCTAGAGGGTACGTAGCCCTCAGCATGAAAAATGGTTGCCCAGCACAGTCTTAAATAGAAGCAGAGAGGAACAATATGGTCTCATTTGTTCAGTTTCCAGTCCCATTTTCATACTGGCAAGAATTCCACAGCAAGAAATGTTCAACTCACGCAACTTGTTATGCCAAGCCTCACTTGTGCTGCTTGAAAAACCCAAAGCATAAGGCCTCCAATATGCTATTGATGACAATTTTATCCCCCCTCCCAATCTACACAAAAGGATGTTAACTATGCAATATGTTTCCATAGCAATCCTAACACTTCATGTTTATATGAATGCGACAACCTTTGGATCACTTGTCAGTCTTGGCTTCAGCTTATTGTAAGCTATATCCGTTATTTCTGTTCAGTCAGTAAAGTGTTTCGTGATACTCTGAGGACTGTTATATCAAAATAAATTGTACTGAATCTATGCTTTGACTCATTTCTTTATGCAAGAAAAATTAATTTCATGTAACACGGGGGAAACAAGCCACACGGAGGATGTTCATAACCTGTGTAGCAAGATGCAATTAAAGATTTACTTGCACAGAATATAGGAGGAAATGGGAACGTACAAAAGTACTTGTCAAAGCCACTTTTAAGTTTTACAGCCCAGAATATAAGGCACAGTTTGCAACACAGAGTAGAGCACTTTCAACAGCTAGCTTGGCCTTCTTCCTGCCATTCATGGCTAAAGGTGGAATTGGATATTAAACAGAACCAGGGTTTCCAAAGAAGAAGGCATTCCATTATCTCATTCTCCGATTCTTCTCTGTAGCAGCTAGACCTAGAAATATGAGTGGCATGAATCTGCCATTTTTCCTGCCCTGATCCAAAAGCCTAACTGAAGCAGAGCTAGTCAAAATCAGGTTGATGACATCATGCAGGTATGATAATACAGAAGAAAAAAAGGACACCCACGGCCACTGCTTTCTGTGGTAGTCATGTGACTCTTCTACCATCTAGTTTTTCTCACTTTTCTCACTCAACAGCAGAAGAAATTCCAATAAGGTTGAAATAGATTGAGAAAACTCCTTTAAGGCAGGATATTGGAAGAGCGGAACAGAATTTTTGTAAATCGTGTCATTTGGAGCTTATTAAAAATGCAAATTCAGAAACTATGCTGAATATTTTAATGGCATTTTCAGATCGCAACAAGGACAAACACTGAACATCTGAAAAACACAATCACCAGAATATCAGTAAACAAAAATAAACCAAAAAAAAACAAGTAAGTGGTTGTACATGGAGATACAGTATAAGGATCTCTTCCTCAGAGGAAGCTGGTTTTCAAAATCTTAAGCATCAAAAACAGATTCTTCCGGTTCTGAAACAGTTACTGTACATTTTGATCTTCAAAAAATAATGTGCACTCTTTAAAGAACATGTATACATAGAGAAAAAGACAGACACAGGTTTTTGTGATTTGCCCAGTGATACAGCCATCTTCTCTAAAATGAGGTCTCAAAATTGAAAATATGCAACAATTACTCCCCCTCCATGTGAAATACAAGACACAAATAAATACCCTCACACAATAGTTGCTAGAAACATTTGAGGTGGAGATCATAAGAAGTGAAATGTATGACCATTAACCATGTTCATCAGTAATGCTTCATCCCTTGGTGGCTCTGTTGCCTCCATAAAACACTCGAGATATTACAGTAGATAAGCAACTAGCTAGTTCCTCAAAAATTAGCCACACTTTATGGCTTAGGAGAGAACAAGCATGCAGCTTTCTCTGCTGTGAAAGGTTGGTTCTTTGGCCAACAGCAGCTAGTGATAATCTCATGCACCTCTACTATTTTATTGTGTTTTAAAATCTTACAAATCCCAATCATGTGCCTAGCCCGTGCAAATGAAGTGCACTCCCCACCCTCTTCAACAACAACAACAACAACAAAAATTAGATAAACCCATTCATTAGGGAAGGACCATGCAATGAAACCAGATTTCCCTAATGGGATTTGACAAGGCCACGTAACTAAGGGAGCTTGCTGCTCTCAAGGTATATATGAGTTCAAGAAGCCATTTGTCAAGGAGCACAAAAATAAAAACACCAATACATGTGTTCTGTCGTTGTGGCTTGTCCTAGTAACAGTGCAAAAACAAAAACAAAGTCAAGGGGGTGAACTAGTACGGTTGTTTCTCTCCCACTGCAGGATTTTCCCTCCAGTCACTCCATCTGGCAAGATTCAGACTGAATTGCAAACACTGCAAAATAGTACTACTACTACTACTACTACTAACAAAATGCACAACAAAGCTATCCATAGCTCATACAAGTCTTGCTCTTGTAAGTCATTATTTGCTAAACAGCGTACATTTGATAATCATCAGAAGCCTCAATTATTAGCTCCTTATCAGCCATGTGAGATTCTATATACATCTTATCTAAACTCTCTTCTGAGATATCCATAACCAATGCATCGTCATCCTATCATTTTATATCTCCACTTGCTTCTAGGATTTCAGTTCCCTCATAAATGGTGCTCCTGGCTCCCATCCTATTTACTCTGTCCTCTATGTAGGTCTGCCTCTGAAATTCTTACTTTGCAGAACTACTGGAAGAGAACATCGGCCAAAGAAAAATGGGGTAGTCAAAGCAGTATTAACTCAAGTGCAGGACTTGCACTTGAAGGCCACACCAAGGCCAATGTGGCATGCAGAAGTCAGCCCTTGATGAGTGGGTGGGGCCTGGTCCGTATGTGGGAGGTGATCACAGAGTTTAAAGAGAGGGAATAAAGGTTTTCAGCATCTGCAAGGAATAAGGCACCATTTCTGCCTCTTAAGATATCTCAAAACACCAACAAACGGGCACAATTTTTTGACCCCATTTACTCAAAAAAGGTGCCCTGTTGCCCACAAAGGAGATATTAGCAGGCCATACGAGGCCCCCAAGCTACACTTTCTACATCTCTGGTTTATGGAAATTAATTTTAGACTCTTTGTTAAACAATCGGTGTGCCTCTCTGGAGATATTGATGGACAGTAAAGAGAGCTGTTTTCTGCCTTCATCTGTGAAGGAACTTTCAATACAACTTCCAGTCCTTCCTTCCAACTGGTAGCTATCAAATGTGCTTGCAAATATGAATTAAGCACGCCAACCTGACAGCACAATATAAGTAGGCTAAAACCCACGTAGGATGTGCTGGAGTAAAATTTAAGGAAAGCATACAGAATTGTGTAGAACAATACAGAGACTGTATTTTTTTTTTAAGTTATTTTTTCAGCATGGTAAAGTTTTATTAAACTTGCTACAATTTTAGCTTAAAATTTGGTAAGCTGTCTTCTACTCCTTAAGACAGCACGTCAGAATGAGGTGCAATCTATCTTATCCAAGTTGAACAGCAAGAGTCAAAACAGCCCCACATTCATTGTTGAGGTAGTGCTCTCAGTTACAATGGCCATAATCCAGAATACTGTATTAGGCAGACCAAGGGACTGTATGCACCCAGTAAGGTCATTTTGCTTTCCTTTTCTGAACAGCAGGCTTGTCTCCAACCGCACCAGCCACAACAACCAAGCATCCCATAGAATGATTTTGAAAAATCTGTTGTTTTCAAGAATGGTCATGAAATGAGAGAGGGAAGGGAGAGAAACAATGCCGCTTGTACTGCAGAATGATATGGCTGTTTGGAACGTGGCCTTTGTGTCGTCATTGGCTCAAACAGAATTATGACGGGAAAACTCCCATGTTAATTTATATTAAAACACAGGTGTATTTTAATAAAAACAAGCAAAATAACAAGATTTATTCACCGGCTTTAAAATATTCACAAAAATCTAGTTATGTAAATCCTTCTTAGATACAGGTCTCACATTCTCTAGGAAATGTCATTGGACACTTGGGGTTTATAACAGTTGCTATAAACTAAAGTGCTTTAAGAACTTGCTCAGATTTCCATGATTGTAAAATATTGTTGTTTGCCTTATGTGAGAATCTGAAACACAGATTGTTTCCTCAGTCCAGGAGGGTAATAATTTAAATAGGTCTTGAAATGTATAGGAATATTCCCAATATGGCAATCCAACATTTTATATCTGATACATAAAGTTATTTATCGTTTCCTTCCCTAACCCTTATTTTTAATTCAGTAACTAAGTATATTGGGAGTTGGAATTAATACTATATTTGAGTCTTCAGGTCAGACCGTATATAGTCGCAAGAAAAGCTCAGCTACGCATTGCAGTAAACCCCTCCCTCCTTCATCTTAAAGATTAGCCTTATATTCTCTCTTAACCACAGGGCAAATGTGTAATGTGATGGAGGAAAGGCAGACTACATATTTTTCACAATAAGTACACAGAATTCATATTTAAGCTGAACTTAATGCCCTAATGTTCAACTAGGCTGAGTAACTTGCGAACATATATGCTCCGTAGGGAAGCTAAGCATCCTTCTAGACACCAGTGGATGTCAAGATAAAAAAGTTCATACACAAGAACCTAACTTCTTTGAAAAAGTCACATTTTTTTCTGTACATTTCATGCAACTGTGCACAATGCAGTAACAATATTCGCAATTCCACCCCCTCCCCTTTCAAGGTGCACCTTTTACACTGACTGCAGCTTACAGGAAAGTCTGCACAAAGTCTGTGGCAATAAAACTGGGTGGGGGAAGGAAAGCTTCTCATTTTTCCTGAAGCAAAGCAGGGATGTTGATGTTCCACCCAATAGCCTGGCGATCAAATCCGCAAGTGAACAGATTGCATATTGGATGATCTTCACTCCATGCTGAACAGCAAACCATTCTTCTATGACCCTGTCACAGCAAAAAGAACTGTGTTAGACTTTGCTTTGTTCTTTTTTTCTCTCCTTTTGGGCCATACACACTACCAAAATCTGCTATTTCCAAACATGCATCCCAAGATAGATTACTGACCATAGAAAATTAATTAAAGGAATTAGTGATGCCTTGCAAGTAAAATTGTATTTTATGTTGTAGATAACTCCGGCCAACATTATGGCTCAAATGAAATCAGGAACACCAGTGTTTGGGAATTTGGGCAACAGAAGTAGTCCCTAGAAGTTTTTAAAAAGTAGAAGTTGTTCAGGTTTTTAAAATATAGAGCATGAGAACAAAGTAAAATAAAAAACAAACAAAAAACAAAAGTCAAGGTTAAGCAATTTCAACATTTTTAAGTTCTAGTTATTTAATGAGCAAGTTAAGCAAATATGCTGAAATAAATTTTAAACACCTGGTTTGGGCTGAAATCTATGTGCATGGAATGTCCACATTAAAAATGTACACATCCTTCCCCAACCTAGTGTATTGTATCTGCAATTCTCAATATGAACGCTGTAGGTTAAAATTAATACGTTGTACTTTTTAGATGTAAAAGTATGCCAAATATGCTTTGTTGTACGCCACCCAGAGCCGCCTGTGGTGAGATGGGCAGCTATATAAATTGGTTTAATAAATAATAATAAATAAATAAAAAGCACATACAGTACTGATACATTCAGAAACCAATGACTGGGTTTAGCTCCTTCTTAGGAGATATTTTATAACTAACCACAAGTTGTTCCAATGTAGTAAGTTAAAGAGCCTTGATACTTGGCTGTTAGAATGACTTTACCCAACTGACCAACTTAGTCCCAGTCCAACATTTTAGCTGGCATTATATACAGTTCTCAACTACTCAGAGGGGACTTTGGACGTATCATCTTCTTTCAGCCCAACCTATTCACAAGGTTGTTGTGAGTATAAGAATACAGGTGACCATATAAACTGCTTGAGCTTCAGCAAAAGGTTGAATACAAATGTAAATAAATAAATAATCAGATCATAGAAATAACCTCACACACTTGTAAACCTAGATTATTAACCCATGAAAACAGAAGCAAAGCAAATTCTTATTCCAGAAAATGGAACAAAGTAGGGCTTTTGTTCACAATTCACAAAGCATTTCCAAGTAGTTCCTGCATTATTTAAGACCTTAGTAGATAAAAAGTAGGAAGCTGGAAAAAAAAATAATGGGACAATGCCAGTCACATTTTTCACCACTGCACCTAAGGAACTATCAAATAAAATGGCTTCTCCTGGATCTGGAAGAAATCAGTTTTAGCTTCAATTGAATCTCTGTACTGAGACAGTTCCAACCTTTCCTATCACCATGAGCCTCAATGTGATGAGGGCGGTGGTGGGTAGATACCAAAAAGCTTCACTGAAGAAGATCTGGGTAGCTAGACTACTACTTGTCATTTGGGACAAGGGATCTTCTTGAATGGGATCTTCTCAGGTGATCCTTGTGGTAGGCTCAACCTTTTAGAGCTTTAAAACATGAATGAGCCATCTCTGAATCCTGTTTCTGTTACTTGAGAACTCCCCCTGACCAATAATACTGCATATCAGCAGCACAATTTCCAGCCCTTTTGAGACAGGGAATAGCCTACAGCTGAAGCCTTAAATCTGTGCTTCCCAACCTTGGCAACTTTAAGGCATGTGGACTTCAACTCACAGCATTCCCCAGTAGCCATGCTGACTGGAGAATTCTAGGAGTTGAAGTCCATATGTCTTAAAGTTGCCACGGTTGGGAAACACTGCCTTAAATCCATAGAGACAATACTTTGTGATGCCAACCAAAGTTAAAGAAAACATTTACAAGCTTTCAAGGAGAAAACCAAGAATCTTGACCTTGTTCACATACATGACACTGTCTTGTCCATTGCATCATTGTCCATTGCAGCCCCTAGGCTCCTAAAAGTATTAAATGCAGCTCTGGCAAACCAAGAGGCTCCCCATGCCTGCTTTAAACAGTAAGGCCAGTTAGAATTAAGTCCAAAACAAACTGGGTATCAATCCAGTTGTTTTTAGTTTGCTATTAGGTAACAATTAATATATACTAGAGGAAAGGAGTACAAATGTTTTTAGTCCAATGGCAACTGGATGACTTTCCCCAACAACATGCTATCTTTCAACTAAATAATAAATATTGTGTAACATTCAGAAAAAGAACTTAAGGGGAGAATGAGAGAGATGTTAAAGAAATAGTTAAAGTTCTGCTACCTGTCTGTTGCTGCGAGGAAGACGTGCTAATCGCACTCCAGACATGTCAAATAATCTAACCTGTCGGTTGTCATGTGGAAGGGCAATGATTTTTTGGCCGACACAAACATTAATCCTGTGCAGAGGAGATAAAAAAAATAAATTAGAGAGCCTGCCAGGAATTGACACTAGTTCAAGGCCACTGAAAGTGATTTAATTGGAATTTCATGCTACACACATTTCCCACAAATATAATTTTATTTTCTCCAAAGGAAAAAGATGATTTGTTTCTGGTGATGATGGTATCATTGACATTCACAGAGACATCACCAGATGCACCCCACAGCCCTTTGCCAAAGACAGAAAAACCCACTGAAGCTCACACTTATCCAGTCTAGGACCATCCTGATTCCCTTTAGAAAGAAAACCCTCTGGACTTGGGACCTGATGGAATGAGCACTAGGAGTCTCTACTAAAATCATGAATATAAAAGTTGCATGCTCAATTCATCTGAAGTACTTTAACTGTGTAGACCTTAACAACTTTAAGACATGTGGACTTCAACTCCCAGAATTCCCCAGCCAGCTATGTTTTTTAGGCTTTTCTGAAGAAAGATGGGAAATCAATCCAAAATAGCCGTTCAAACCACAAATCCATGTTACCCTTCCTTCTCAATTACTCAGTATTCATAGTCTTCATAATTCCCTTGTGCAGAAGAGGCTAGAACAGCAACCACTGCTACAAAATACCACAACTGATTAGACAAAATCAGTCCCCATGGCTGGCTGGGGAATTCTGGGAGTTGAAGTCCACCCATCTTAAAGTTGCCAAGGTTGGGAGACACTGGTCTACCAGATTAAATGGACTGCTTTGGCTTACCTGTTTACCGCAGAGTCTGTGCGAATAGTGGCAATGGGTGATCTCATATTTTTCAAGTCCCAAACTTTCACAGTACGATCATCACTACCTGAAACCACATTGTCCCCCACAGTGAAAACAGCTGAAGTCACAGTGCTTGAAAGGAAGAATTTAGAGCCACAGTTAGTAATGTTACCTAGAATATAGTGACAATTTTAAACCTACCACCATCACTATTTTGAGAAACAGCAAGGAACATTATTGACATGGAAGCACAATAGCTTATAATGAGCTGCTGGACTCTGGGTTCAATTATGAACCCTAACTGGCATGTAGTTTAATAATCTTAACATAATAAGACATGCTAAAGTAATAGCCTCTTTCACACAAAAGAAGGGATATAATCTTGTAACTGCATGCCAAATCACACACTTATATTATGTATAGTCTTTCCTATACAGAAAGGGTATGTGACACTCATTTATTTTTTGTTATGATACTGGTCTATTTAAAATTAAGACATTAAAGAAAATATCTGCTATGTTTGAATTACAGTGAATAAACAAAGATAAAAATATTTAATCTCAGAAACCAGAAATATATTAACCATTACATCTAAAAAGATAATAACTGGGGTTTTAAGTTATTTCTTCCATCTTAGTCTGCCAAGCTTCTTGCTTGCTCCCACCTACACAGCATGCTAACGAAGCACTTTGCTTTCCTTCCCTGGTTCATTACAGTCTGCTTCTCAGCTCAATTTCTATGGATCGCATTTAATGACCTATCCTGTTATAGCTTGGGGTCACACACATCAATTGCTTGGAATTTAGTAATTTTAATTTAAAGTGTCAAGTCGCTCCTGTCACTTCTATTGTACTGTGAGAATCTGACTTCATGTTGTATTCAGCCTACTGATTGAGATTAGTATTACCCAAGCCACAATGGACTAGTATGTGCAAGGCCTCTTAATTTAAATTGACATCAAATTAAAGTCTAATTAGATCCAAATACCATTGTGTCAGTGGTATGAAGTTTTTAAATGCTGCATCAGAGTGCCACTGAGCTGGTCAGGGTAATTACGTGGCATGAACTAGAGGTCTTCAGAGCCCAATTATATAAGCCTTTGTGTCTGAACTGGCATGGGGGCATAAGCAATTATAAAAGGCCCCTGGTACCAAGGAAGATCTCCAGAATTACTACACATTCAGAGCTCCTTGAATATTGAATGTCCCAAAATATATGCATTAAGTACTGTATATTCATACAAGCAGAGGACTCCGCTGTTCTGCAACCTGACAATCAATTTGATTCCTTCATCATGCATTACAATTATTCATCAAGTTAAGTCTTAAAAGCTTGTTCCTTCCAAGCAGCCATTCAAGGGTCTTTTGAACTTCTGCCCTGAAATGGGAATAATTTTATCCTTTCCATTTCTTTGCATTTACATTTAAATTTTATATATATTCTTATAGGAAGTCATTTTGTCCTCTATAAAACAGATAAAATCCTGTCAATCCCAATAAAATAATGACTTCCCATTTTGTGTTTTAAGTTTGTGGTTTTATCAGAGACCTTGTCAAGCAGGGCAATAGACCAAACCTTATCCAACCATTTTTTCTCAAGCAAAAGATTATCCAGATATTTCCACTGGTAACCAATCACAGCCTTTGCTGCTAAAAGCAGTGAGCTAGTACGTTTCTTGTTTTGAAACTTTTAATACCTTCCATCAAGTATAGGTAATATGGCCTAAATTTGGTACAAGTTCAACCCTTTGTTTGGTTATTGCTATCATTCTATTAAAGGAGATTACAGTTCTATTCCATGAAATCTGAATTCCATCTTATGCTATTTTGACACAGAATGAAATTGCACCTCAAGCTTTGGAATGAAATGTATGTATTTAGTGGCATTTCGAGGCCACTCCCAATCCCAAAGGACTCCAGATGGCAAACAATAAAACAACAATACAATTAAAACAAACAACTAACCCAAGAAAATTCCTACTAAAAAACCCAAAAACATTAATATGTGGGTTACACTAGGCTCACATCTCACAATCTGAGAGAAGCAGTAAATTTGACAAATTAGGAACAAGTTAGGGAAAATAAGATGAAATTCAATCCAAGTAAATGATTCTCCTCAAGAGACAATTTGAAGGTGGCCCTTGATCTACCAATTTCCTCAGATGCTGAGGAATATTTTTTAAAGGTTGCGAACTGATTACCAATTATGGCCTTTCCCAGTGATCTAGCCTAAATTATCTCTGGGTCCATGGAACTCCGGCAATGATCTCTCTGTGGGAGTGTATTTGGAAATGTTAAATGAACAAGATATGGATTATCATACTCCAATCTTACAGCACTTGCACAACCAGCCAGTTGATGTTTGGGCTCAGTTTAAATTCTGAGTTTAGCCTTTGAAGCCCTAAATAGGTTGAGGCCAAGCTTTAAGAAACAAAGGAACAGAACATCTGAAGGATGATCTAGGGAAAAAATGCATATTGGAAATGGAAGTTAGACGCATGACCAGATGGCAGAAATGGCAAATACAGATACCATCAGGTTTTACCAAAATTAAGAAACACCGAAATAGGAAGCAATAATCAAACTATTTCACTATTTCTTGAAAGAAGGGGCAAACAATGGTGAAAGAAGAAAGCAACCATCACTCCCCCTACTTTACACCATAAGAAATGAAACTGACATGGGGCAGATGATAAAGAGGCTGTGCAAGGGGAAATTAACCACTAAGCCCCCGACTGAGATCAATACAAAGCATTAAACCAACCGAAACTGCAATTAGATAACATTTAATTTAACAGCATGTGGCACTGAATAGCCTTTATTTTTTATTATATATCTATATATATCTATATCTACACACACAGGCTATTTATTCTCGAGCCTGAACCAATCCACCTTTGAGGATTATGGACTGCAATCTACCATGCAGGTCCAATGCAGGTTGGTAGACCACTACTCCCTTGTTGAGAGTCACTAGCCCAAAGTCACCCTTCCGTACCCAAGGGAGGACTAGAACCTGGGTCTCCCCTCTCCTAGTCCAGCACCTTAATCACTACACTACAATGGCTCTCATAAACAGATACAACAACAGACCCAGACCCTGATAAAGATATAGATAGAAAAATTTTAAAAATTATCCACAGAAGAAAAGAGCTGCAGTTGCATTTTATTAACAAGAGGGGAAAAAATGCTACACATTAACTCTGAAAAATACTGGCAGAATGTAGAGCAGCCATGAATTTTACTTTGCAGGCGGTGGTCCTCTTTTTGAAGGACTGAGTCCAAGTCTGGTTTAAAGATAAAACATCTTAGGAAGGAAGGAAGAACAGGGATCTGCAAGAGGACCATCAACCTCAACAGGAGACCAAACAAATAACCTGGCCTTAGTCTTTCCTATAACCATGTAAGATATGCATCATTCATATTCATATTCATATTCATATATGTGCCAAGTGACAGCAACATCAGGAAGAAGGAGCATGAGAAGCTTGAGAAGTACCAGGGCCTGAAGGAAGAAATCGAGAGGATGTGGAAAGTAAAGGCCAAAGTGGTCCCAGTGGTGGTAGGAGCACTCGGGGCCGTGACTCCTAAGCTGGGAGAATGGCTCCAACAGATCCCAGGAACAATATCAGAGCTCTCTGTGCAGAAGAGTGCAGTGCCAGGAACAGCTAAGATACTGCGCAGAACCCTCAAACTCCCAGGCCTCTGGTAGAGGACCCGAGATTGAGGAAGACACAGACCACCCATAGGGGTGAGAGGGAATTTTTTTTATATATATATTCTTCTTCTTCTTCTTCCTAGCAGTTTCCTGCAGGTGCAGTGTCCACTTTTTTTGGTTGTGACAGGAATTGACTGACCGGCTTGTCACCCGAGCCTGATGTTGTGGACTGAGAGTGACTGGCCCAAAGTCACCCTGCCGGCTTTCATGCCTCAGGCGGGACCAGAACGGTCTCCTGCTTTCTAGCCTGGAGCCTTAACCGCTAGACCAAACTAGCTTTCTAAGATATGCATCATATCTTAATTTAAAACAATTATATTGAAATAGGCATAAATATATGCAAACCTGCTTATGCAAATGCTATGCAAATAAAATAAAATTTTATTACATAATGCTCTTTGTCTTTTGGAAGAGATCATGTATTTCCGTACGTTTTTTTTTTCTGGCAATCTACAAAGGGACGTGTGACTACCTCTGAGACCATTCCTAAAAAACTGAAATGTGATGCAAGAACTAGATAACACTCATATTTGAATGCCTATCATAAAATATTGGCTTACAACGCTCATGTTTTAAATGCTGATGAAATGTCATTTAGATATATTTCAGCTGGGGGGGGGGGTAAAACCTGAAATACGTTACCACCTTCCCAAGTATTTTACACAACAATTTTCATCAACATCCCCAGCTAGCAAGCTCTCAGGAGAAAGAAGACCTTTAAAAAAAACAACAGATAAACACTTTATTAATCTACTGCAACAAACAATGGTTCTTGTGACATCTAAAAGATTAATTCCCATCCACTGACAGATCTGACACACTTTCAGCTGACAAGAATTGAGACCAAGGTTGGTTTACTAGCAATATCTTATTATTAAAGGTGGCACCATACAAATGTTCAGGAGCAAGGAAAAGCTGATTGTCCGTAAGAGCTTCTTGATTCTCTCACACTGCCAAGAATTACTAGCTTTGGGTGGTATAGAAATATTGTAGATAAATAACTAAAACGTCACTTTATTTCAATTGTGCAGATGGCATATGAACTTGCATTGTAGGGTTATCACCACTATTGCACTAATATATTCAATATCTAGCTCATGCATCAAATGAAGTAGGCATTTGCCTACAAATGCTTACACTAAAGCAGTGTTTCTCAACCTTGGCAACTTTAAGATGCGTGGACTTCAACTCCCAGAATTCCCCAGCCAGCCAGCATGCAATTCTGGGAGTTGAAGTCCACGCATCTTAAAGTTGCCAAGGTTGAGAAACACTGCCCTAAAGCATGCTTGTCCATTTTCAAAGTTCTGCTAGACTCTCACTTTGATAGGTAGGTTGGTAAACAGATAAAGAGATTCATATATTTATACCAATAAGTGCATTTATTTCACAAAGCACAAGAAATTCTCATGGATCACTTACCAACTACATAAAAGCATCTGAAACAATCCTTTAATGACCACATTTAATTAAACAAAGCCTGTGAGTTTAAATCCTCCAGAAATGATACTTCAGAGCACTGCATTAAGGGGGCATGGTATTAAATTGTTTTAAAAAATGTGTGTTTTTTTCCCAGTTCCCAATTTAATACAACTTTCAGCTACTATAATTTGCGGTTTTGACATTAGACTATTACATAATTGCTCCAGTGACAAACAATACAGAAGCGAGGCCAACACTTTTAACTTATCCACTAAATTGATGTGTAAACACAAAGTTAATGGAAAGCAGGAGGTTAAGTAGAGTATTCAGTTAATGCATTTGCCTCTTATTTGGAGGTTTAATGATGAAACACACTGTTCAAAGTGCACTTGAATCTGAAAAGTTTAACTAATGAACTAAGGAAGAGAAGGTCATTCCACATTTCCCCCCATTTTTCTCTCACCGGATGCTGGATTTTTATGCAGCTGTAGCCAGCTTAAAACTGTGGTTAACATCTCCTCAGCTAAATTAATGAAAAATGTCAACAAGAGATCATTAGGCTCTATGTTAATGGAACGCTAACGCTAAAAGCTATTAGGCTTTTAATAACTCAAGAATGGATGACAGGTATCTTTGGGCATAAAAAAAGTTGGCAAAGAGATGCTATTCATAAGACACCCTGATATGGTGGGTTCCCCAAAGGGAGTTTGGTGTGCTACTACCATTTTCTGGAAAAACTTCAGACTCTGCCAAACCCCAGCAAAACTCATTTATCTTGTCGTAGCAAGCACCCGAGCATGTACTTCCAGCTGACAGAGTGGCACTCTCTCACCACACACCACTGCCTGAACTGGAACATCCTGCTCCCTCTGTGGGTCTCAATCAACAGAAAGACTGTTATGCTAGCACTCCTCATTAGGACTAACAGCTGTCTCCCCAGTCACACAGAGACACAAAACTGTTTTGCATAACAATCTGCTGAAATTTCACACTGGGGTTGGGCGGAAGGAGGTGGGGGGAGAAAATATGATGCAGAAGATGCTGGACCATGAAATGCTGATGCAGAGGGCTGCTTGGAACAGCTTTGAAAAAAATTAACACTGTGGTGCCCATTTCACTCACACAGCATGACATTTTAGACAGAGCTGAGAGCTTTTTTAAACACACACACCCCTTTTTTTTTAAAGGCCCAGGTTCCAGGAAGCAGTGTGTTTATTACATATTAAATAGAAGTTCTAACTTATATGTTCCTTGTAGACACTTTTGGATTTTCATTCATTTATTCATTCATTCCTACACACACACATACAGTATCAGAAACCATGAATGCTTTGATTTTCATGTCAACAAGATAAATATAATTTCCTTTAAAATATTATGGGTTTTAATGGTGCAACCCTTGCTGATGACAAATACTAGAAAACATGCCACTCAGATACATGCAATATTTATTTTTCAAGAAATATATTCTGCAGCAACAATAATATTGTTCTCAAAGCTCTCAAAGACTCATTAGGAATATTTATAACACATACATATCATACACAGAACACTAGTATCCTGCATACAAACTCAACCATTAGTGTTGCTTTAAGGGGGGATAAAAAGCAAAACCACCACCAGCAAAATTGAAGCCCTCCTCTAACCAGTACTAATTCAAGATGGTAGAGCAAGAAAGTCAGTACTTTAAACAATAAAAAAATAGATCTGAATGGTCATTGATATTGATGCTGGGATATTCAGAAAGACTGGGAGCCTGCAAACATATAGCAATATTCAGTATAGGAAAGGTTTGCTATATTTTCAACGATGTATTTTAACTCCATCTATCCGCCCCCCCCTTTTCAATTATTATCTATCATTTTAAGGTAGCTGTTTCTTTCTCTCATCTGGAAGTCTTCATTAATTGGGGGGGGGGGGGGGACGGGACATGTAGCCTTTTTTCAAAAACAAATGATTGAAGCCAATGAAGTCGTTAATCTTGCAAATCTAATTTCAGTTACTTGAAAGTTACAGAATGTCCTTTGAAATAAAAATACAAGATCAGGACATCAGTCTTATATCTTTGGATTAGAAATGAGTGTGGAAGTATTTCCTGCCCTTTACATATGGAATTCCCTGTTCACAAGCATTAAGGTCTGATTTCTACAAGTCCTACCTCAGAATATTTCCTCCGAGACGCCTTTTTCTGAAATTATTATTACATCCCTTAATATGTAATGATCTACAGTCTAACAAAGACTGAATTATCCTCAAGTCCACTGATAAAGCTGCAAGGCCACAATGCACTTACACAAGCCATTTTAGATAAAGCACAGACATTACAAGGAGAATGCATGAAAGCCAGCTGGGTGACTTTGGGCCAGTCACTCTCTCTCAGCCCAACCCACCTCGCAGGGTGGTTATTGTGGGGAAAAAAGGAGGAGGAAGGAGTATTATGTATGTTCACTGCCTTGGGTTATTTATAAAAAAATAATCATCGCAGGATAAAAATCCAATAAATAAATAAATAAATAAAATCTTGCGCCAAATAAAATGAAATTGTAAAAAAAAAAAAAAAAAAGGAAAAAGAATAGGCAGTGCCTGGGTTCAGCCCTTCAGACATTCAAAGTAGACAAAAGTGGAATTTGGGGCAATTATCATCTAGTAGTTTAAATGGATATTGGCTAGACTGATGGAGAATAAGGCTATTAGTAGCTACTAGTTAGGTTATTATAACTATATGTTTCTCAATACCAGTTGCTGGGAGCATCAGTGGGGCAGCATTACTCAATCCATGTACTAATAGTGGTACCAATCATTACCTATTTAGCCTCAAGGGAAAAGGAAGCTGAATTAAACAGATCTTTTTGGTCTGTTCCAGCACAGCTCTTCCGTTTTCACACATGACTGCGTAAAACTGTCCTTAATCTTCATCTATGATCCTCTGTCCTCAACAGGTCGCACCTTCCCCTTCCTCTGACCTGATTCCTTCCTCTTCTCCAACAGTGCTTGCTGAATACAACAGATGACTTTATACCAAATTAGGCCAACAGCCCATCTAGCACAGTGTTTCTCAACCCTGGCGACTTGAAAACATGTGGACTTCAACTTCCAGAATTTTCCAGCCAGCCATGCTGGCTGGGGAATTCTGGGAGTTGAAGTCCACACATCTTCAAGTCGCCAAGGTTGAGAAACACTGATCTAGCAGAACACTGACTGCAGTCACTGGCCCTGATGCTCTTCTGCCGGGCTCCCTGGTGATGCTACAACTGAAGCTGACACCTTCTGGACACAAAGCAGCACTGTATCACTAAGCCCACACAACTTTATTAGAGCAAATTAATTCTGAGTGCTATGTATATTCAATTAATACCATATGAAAGTTCATTACCATCACCAACTGATATAAAGTCATTAAGCCCCAGAAGAAAGTGTGCTTATTTCTCCATGCTGCTTTTTCCTTTTCCTAGAAGACATAACTTTAAATCAACGCACTTGCACATTCCTACTGAAACATGCTCATAAAGCTTAAAAAAAAAAAAAACTCAACAAACTCCATACTGCTGTGTTAAGCCAGTTAAGCATGGCGTTCCTCACAGAAACCATGTAAGGCTAAACAGAGAAAGAAATATTTTTCATTTCGAGTTTCAAACAGGATTAAGGCGCCACCTGCTGGAAAAAACCGATGTCCCCCAAACTGTGGGCTTTTCTACTATTCAGCTGTAAATTTACAACCTGTGATTTAAAAATATGCCATCATGTTCACTAATATAAGCTCAGCATCTTGGCAATTGGCCACTTGTCCATGGAAAGAACATGCAACTCCATTTTTTAGAGAGCAGCAGCATTCAAAAAAAGATTTGACTTTCACTTTTCATGCAGAATGATATAGCACAAGCTGTACAATGTCTTCCGCACCTATCAAAGGGCACTTCTGTATCCAACTTCTTCTAGATATACATTCTCTATAGATAAAATCAGTAGATGAACATTATCTAATCTAGGCCTTTAAAATGAAAAAGCATTCTTTGCCATTTAAAAGTAAGCTCCAAGATTTTAAAAGAAATTTTATAGAATCAATGTTACAAACTATAATCAGCAAATGCAAATTTCAATGCAATGCTAGATACATTAAAAAGGAAAATCTATGTTCTTTGCCCCTTTTGAATGCCAATAGCCAAGCTATTACTTGATCATGAAGTCTTCCCAGAAAGAAACTGAGAATATACTCACATACTGTCCCAGACTTCCTATGAGAAAAAAATTAATAACTGAATGGGAGATTCTGCATTTGTTTCAATGCAAGAACTCCTTGAACAAGAAACATTTTACAGGTAGTCCTCACTTAACGACCATTTGTTTAACAATGGTTCAAAGTTACGACAGCTTCAGAAAGGGTGCTTTATCGCCCGTAAAGCATGTCCAGTCATCGTAAAACATTGTGCCACCCTCCCCACAGTCACGTGGCCATATTTTGGGCGCTTGGCAACCAGCTCGCATTTACAACTGGTTGCCAAGCGCCCTGCAATCATGTGATTGCCATTTACAATTTTCTCTGTCGGTTTCCCCAGAAAGTCAGTGCAGGGAAGATTGTAAGTGGAAGGGATGGAGGGAAATCATTCAGCAGTGTGCAGGAGCTCAAATCCTGAAGATCTGAGCTCTGTTCCTCCAGCCCCACAAAGGATTTCCCCTCCATCCATGGAGGGGAGGGCAAACTCTTTGGCGGGCTGCAGGAACATTTGAAAGTGAAAGGATTGCCTGCCAGGAGGATTTCAGCTCTGTGTAGAGCTGAACTGAAAACTGTCCAGCAGGCAGCCCTTTTGCTCTCAAAGACCAGGAGGATTTCAGCTCTGCGTGGAGCTGAAATTCTTCAGTAGATAGCTCTTTCGCTCCATCTGCTTGATAACCTGGGAGATCACTTAACAACCACAACCAGGAGTGCCTGGATTGTCACTGAGAGAATCAGTCATGTGGGTGTCTCACTTAACAACCACTTCCTGCAACAATTGAGATTCCTGTCCCAATCGTGGTTGTTAGGTGTTAGGACTACAGGTGTTAGGACTACCTGTAAGTTTTCACAGTATCCATTCACATATTCAGCTTCATGGCACTGCCAAAGATAACAGAAGTGACATCACCCCTTCAAGATTTGGACCAGTGGAAAGCAGTATACAAATAGATTATATAGTAAAGAAGCAAACACAATTCATTCTTGAGCTTTGTGACACATAGCTGGTTTACATTACGTATTCTCTCTATAAGAATAAAATGCTAAGATATACAGAGGCAAACAGGTAAACAAACAAATGCCCATAAATAAAATAGAGAGTGACAAAGAAAAATGTATCAGGATATATGATAAAATGATTATTGGAATAACTAAAGAAGGACTCAACATGCAGGAGGAAATGTTGACACAGTCACAAGCAGCTTATTCCATGACACAACACAGACACAATAACATTTAAGACAGATTCCTGTATATGCACATTTGTGTTTATTTTAATTCACTCCCCCCCCTTTTATTTACTAGTCAAAGCCCAATAAAATTGATCTATCTACAGACGTGACATTTTAAGAAGAAATAACTGAAAATGTATGCAACCTCTCAGACTTGATTGAGCTAAAAGATGAATGTATCTTACTTTTCCTCAGCATTCATTAAAGCTTTAATTAGGCCAGAAAGCAGGAAAGAAAAGACTCAGACTAAAAACAGACTCAGCATAAAACTTTGCGTGAAAAATCCAGAGGACAGAAAGCTTTCCAACACAGGTAGTCAAATACAATTCTTACTTAAAAATTCTAGGACAAAGCTGTCACTTACTCTGTATGGCCCTGAAAGACGTTCACAGAATGGATAGATGGGTCTCTGAAATCCCATAGACGAAAGGTTGTGTCACGTGATGAAGTTACCACAAGGCGCTGGGTGGGATGGGTGCAACAGTGTGTAAGTTCTTGGTCATGTCCTAAAACCACAGACAAAACATTATGACTCTGAGAAGGCCAAACCTACTCACAAAAATTGGGGATGAAGAACATCAGAGAAACAATTATGTTTTGATGGTAACCATTTTAAAAAAGTAAGGGTTCAACTTCTGTCACTTTTGTACTCTTCTGAGGACGGACATGACTTATTCTACAAAACTTTTTTGAGCACCAATATGAAAATGGGCTGCTTGAGCCTTTGATTAAATAGAAGCTCCCTGAATGTGGCAGGGGGCACCTCTCCTTGCATGCTTTTAAAAGCACATAACACAGTCTGCTCTCTGTAGACATTTACTTATTTGTGGCAATCCCATAAGCATTTTTGCATAGACCAGCTACCAATTTGGCCTCTGTGACTAGAAAGCTTCAGACAGAAATGTTAAACCAAGCTATCAGTTCTATGCAGTTTAATTCTTCGCTGCTAAAACTACTCCCTATAAAAGTAGACTTACAGCAACTGTTTAAATATTAATTAATCCTTTAGGATTCCAGAACCATAAGGTTGCAAAGTCTATAAATCAGCTAGTCCATTCTTCTTTCAGGATCTCCAACTACAGTCATATGACCTTCCAATAAACTATCAGAAAATGATAAACTTGTCACCAGCAGAAACACACAAGCTCTACAACGCCAAGGCCAAAAAACAAGGAACAGTTTAGGGTTAGGGTTATGGCTGCAGAGCCTTCAGATCTCTAAATGCGCACACAAACACACTCTTTTTTTCCCCACTCCTTAGAGCTTTTCCAATTATGCTAACTCATTTCTATGGCACAGAAATTGGTGGTACAGTCTCCATCATTTTGAGGCAGGATGCTGGAGAGCAGGAATAAGGCCCTAAAACAGGTTAGCCCTTTTTTTTCAAAGGAAACCCCACCCCCTGACCCCAAAATGAAAGAAACACAGCTCTGCCCACTTTGCATTGCTGCCATGTCCAATGTAGCCCTCACAGACCTCAACGTTAAATGTAACGGATAAACCAAAACGATGCCCATCTCAGTTCTAGATGATGGACCTCAACTTCCAGCAACTGAGCAAGCACAGCTCATGGTGAGAGATGCTGGGAGTTGCAGTTTAGCCACATCAAACAATTTTTCCATCCCGGGTTTAGGAAAGCTACCTAGATATTTTGGAACTTCCGGTGAGAATGCAATGGTGAGCTAGACGTCCCTCCTGCGGCTGGACGGCATTTGTGACAGGGATTAGCAGCTGGATGCAGGATCCGGGCTGTTGAAATCTCCCCGGAGAAAGGGGAGATCTTGAGATAGCCCACATGCACTCCGCACAGCTGCTCCTCATGAGCAGACCACAGGAATCAATGAGCAACTGGGAGTCGAGGGAGGAACCATCTTTGCTCAGTCATGAACGCAGCCTTTTTAAGGACATAAAGCTCAACCCAGCCTCATTTCTTAATCACTTTGGATTTGGTTTTTTTTTTAATTGTCTTTGAAATATTAAGACCCTACAGTATTCACTGGGTGAGTCACCTTCTCCTTGGAGAAAGAATTTTTAAATATGATTTTAAAATTTTGGAAAAAATATCACTTTTTGGATTAAACAGCAAAAGAGTGCTTAGAGTATTGATTTCAGAAAGTTTTGAAATCCTTCCCATGGGAAACAGTGATTGGGATTCTTTAAAAGAAAACATGATATGGAAGGTTGGACACTACAGGGAACTAGAAGATAAGAGTTTAATTAAAAATTAAAAATGGAACAAGATACTCTAATCGTAGAATTTTTTATGGGTATTTTTGAACAACAGTCTTTGAAATTATCTGATATGACAGAGAGATGGTCTGTCAATGAAGTTACAGAAGAAGAATAAGCTACACTGAATATGTTTGAAATTAATTTGAATGTGGATTTAAATGTGACAAGTAATGAGATGCATATGGAAGATGTACTGGACATATAAACGAAACCAGTTGATGTTTCATTGCTTAAAGGTGATATACAACTATTAAATCAGAAAAGAAATTTGGGTAACTTTTTCTTACTGGATATACAAAAGAGGTCTGTTAAAGTCATGAAGAATTTTTTAAGAAGTGACAAAAAAAGGACAACCTTTTTTACTGGATGTACAAATCAGGTCTGTTAAAGTTTTGGAAGATTCCTTGAGAAGGGACAAAAAAAAGTCGAAAAGTACTCAAGCTCTGGGACTTTATTTGAAGGAGTTAAAAATCAAGATTGTTAAAAGTTCAGGGAAGGAATGCAGGGTTGGCTTATTTGATCAAGGTTAAAAGAGATAATTAGTTATATCTGGTAACTCTTACTGGACTTTTGCTGATAAGGAACAAATGACAAGGTTTGGGGATTTTGTTTTTAGTTCAGAGATGAGATATGAGGTGAAGAGAGCATATGTTGTATTTTATGAGATGATGATAAGTTATAAAATTGTTTATACTTTTTGTGATGAAGGGGGAAGTTATTTTTTTCCTTTTTTTTCTTTTTCACACTTTTTTCTTTTTTATTCTTGCATTTTTTGTAGTCTGTATTAGTTTTTATTTTTTCTATTTGTAATCTCTAATAAAATTATTTGGGGAAAAAAAAGAACAAACATTTTGGGATCAACTATTATTTACTTTGCTAATCCTAAAACAAAGCATAAAGCCTGTTAGCAATTTCACTGTATTGTTTAACTGAGTCAAATTTTAGCAAAGAATATTACACAGAATCTTTTTTAATCAGGCAGACTTTTTTGCATTTTTACATCTAGTGAAGGGAAATATTTGATTGCTCCCTTAATGATAAATCCAGAGTGCACTAAGATTGTTTAGTAACTGTACAAGGATAACTATACAACTATAAGGATTGGAAATAAAAATGCTATACAAAAATAAAGGCAATTTTGCAAGAAAAATCTCATTCAAAAATATAAATAAATTCACAATCTATGTAAGAAAAACTGTAATGGATGGCATGAGCGAGGAAGATACTGGAATGGAGGATCAAGGTTATCAGGAGGGAGGGGGAACATTCCAGAGCAAGCGCTTTCTCAGTCCACAGCAGTAACGTGGGAAGACAAAGAGGATGAGGACAGCCCTTCCCTAGAATCTCACGGGGTATATCCACTAGTTGCTTAAGCATAGGTTTAGTCTGGCGAGATTCTATTAGGAGCAAGCTAATAAAGAAACTATATTGGACTGGACTGTCTCGTCGTTGTTCTTGGGCTGGGCATGACAAAAACAGTGAAATTACCATTGTTATTTCATTTAGTCTCCCTTGAGTCAAGTACATGTCCTGGTGACTATATGGAGACAACCACACAGTTTTTTGCATGTAGTACAAAAATAGATTGCCACTGCCTTCTTCCTATATATATAATCCTAGTACATGTGTGTGTGTGTGTGCGCGCTTGTGCAGTTTTTATTCCCCCCCCACCCGAAGGCTGCACTGCGCTGTTGGGAGCACAGGAGAGTCCAGGGACCCGAGTTCTCCAGCAGCCTTGCTGATGTGGCGCGGTGCGACGTGCAACACTCACCTCTCTGGACTGTGAGGTCCCTCAGCCCAGGCAAAGTCAGAGGCTCAGTGCAGAGGAAAGCGCCCCACTCTGCCCGGGAGCTCCTGGCTTTCCTGTTCCAAGCCCTCTCTGCTCTCTGCAAGTCTCTCAAAATCACCAGCGGCAGGGGAGGATTACCACACAAACACGCGCATGCGCACACACACTCTAGCCTTTACCTCTTCCTCCTCCAGGCGCAGTGTGCTCGGGACAGCAGCTGGTTTGCAAAGTCAGAGGCCTGGGGAATGGGTGGCACGCGGCCCCCTGCCCCCCCCCCCATTTTAGCAAACCGAGGAGCTGCTGAGGATCTGCTCTTTGCGCTTTACCCTGACACTGAGTGCTGGAGAACTCGCACCTCCGGACTCTCGTATGCTCCCAACGGTGGGGTGCAGCCTTCAGAGGAGCGCCAATCCCCTTGCTGGGGCGGGGCGGTGTGGGCTCCATGCCTCTCTGTGCAGCCATCTGGAGCGCAGCCACCTGGAGCGGCAGCGCTGGGTTGCAGCAGCTGCCAAAAAAGGAATGCTCTCCCAGCCACCAGCGCTTTGCTCTCCCAGCCCTGCCACTTGAGAAGCCGCAGGGTATATTGGCGTATAACATGCAGCTAGGATTTCAGCCCCAAATTTTTGGGGGGGGTGCGTGTTATACGCCGATAAATGCGGTATTTTCTCTTTGAAGTTTTCTTGTTCAGATTATATGGTTTCCCGAGTATTCAAGATAAGCAAAATGACTGACTTCAAAGAAGCAGCAAAATGACATATGACATCTTGGAAGCTCACAACTGTCATAAATGGAGACATTCACTCTTCTTTGCTCTCAAGGAAACAATCTGCATTACTACGTCCACAGAAAAGTAGTGGCCCAAAACAACCAGCCAACATAAGGAAAAATAAAAAAAAAGATAAAACTTCCCCCCTCCAAAGATACCTGTCAGAGAGTGCACAAGCTCAGATGTCTCCACATCATACAGGTTGGCCGTCCTGTCCCACGAAGCCGTCACTGCTTGCTTCCCTCCAACCAGCCAATCAGCTGCTATGACTACACCCTGATGGCTTTTTAGGGAGGTCAGAGGAACTCGGATGGTGGGACAATCACTAGAGCCATCTCCATCTCCATCAGGTTCATCCTTATCAGAAAATTCAACTTCATCTTCGCCAGACATTTGCTGTTAATTTTGAAAATATTTAATTTGCATGAAATTTGCCACATTAAATGTGGATTCCAACAGAGTTGGTACAACTAATTTTTGACATCAAAAATACCTCTGGAAAACACAAAGGTCTCTGAAGAGAAAAAGAAGAGCTGAAGTGCTTGGCATATTATAAGACACAGAAAGAAAATGCAGAAAGGAAAGTTTATTATTGGATAAATTTTGCAATGAAATATTGTTTTATGTACCTATTATACCTATTTGGATGCTATTCTTCAGTTTCTAAACTACTTTGGGCCTTTGGGACATCTGTAGTATATAGATAAAAACACTGATCTTCTAAACTGTTCCAAGCATATTTTTTTAAAGTGTTTATAAAGCTTTTATTAAATAATGTACAATATGACACCCTGTAGTCATGCACTGCATTTGCATGGCAACTGGCACTTCTAGCACTGCTTCAAGGAAACTGGCTGTGGGCATCAGATCTGCTGAAAAATATAGTTGCTGTAAATACTAAAGGTGTGACTCCACAGTTCCTGGTTTTAATACCATCACATACAAGTTAGCCTCCACTGATGCTAGGGTTAATCATGATTTCAGAATTTTATGACCCTGATGCTGCCATGCCACCATTTGTTAAAGAAGGCATTCAACAACATACCAAATGATATAAATGAACAAAACTTGTAAACAATGCATTTTCTCCAATACTAATATACATCTGCAAAGATGAGTCCGGCATAAAAACTACCTTCAGAACCCTGGAAATCATACCAGAAATCATGACTTACATTGCAGTCTGCGGTAGGTTGAGGGGTGGGCAACTGTACCATATACCTCCAAATATGAGCTGTCTGGTCTCCTGAAGCTGCAGAACAAATTAAGAATCTATGAATAACCATTCACATTTTTAGTTTTCCAAAGCAGGAGAGGACTGGAAGCAAGCAATAAGTGTAAGTGGCCCCCTCTTTTCTAATTGCTTTCTTTTCTAATATATAAGCCCTCTTAAATTATTATAATGTATGAACGGGCTAATCTTTTTAAGCCAGCCTGCAGCCTTTTCCAATCTGGGGTGTAACTCCAGGAGGTGAAGTCCAATACATTTGGAGGGCATCAGGTCAAAGATCCCTTCCCCAAACCAATATTTTAAATAATGATATGATGCTAGCTTGTCACTTGGTATGGATTATTGATTAAACCTTTTTTGCCATGATATTCAGACTAGCAAATGGTGTAAAAAATAGAAAGGCTTTGGAACAATGGTCATGGTGATTTTATCATCCTGGTTGAACTACTAAATCACTATTAAATGTGATTAGTCTCTATTAAGTGGCTCATTATTTTGAGACTTTATAATATAAGATGGATGACCACATAAATTGATATAAATAAATAAGGAAGGATCAGTAAGGACTTAGATGACATGAACAAGCTCAAATGTTCTATATTTTAATACTTAGCTATCCCAAAATCTACATGTCAGCATCAACAAAATATTTACACATACTAACAAAGTAGTCTCCCACTCCTTGTCACACTACAGTCTTAAGAATTTATTTATGACATTTATATCCTGGCTTTCCTCCAGGAACTTAGGACATTATACATGAATCTACGCCTCCTCACTTTAGCAGGAAATTAGATTAGGCCGAGAGATCCCCAAACCTAGCCCAACACTCTAACCATTACATTACAATGGCTCTATTTAATATGTCAGTAAGTCCAGTCACATTAAATAGATTGCAGCTCCATTTTCTCATTATCAGTACGGCTAAAAACATATCAAGTCTAGGAGAAAAAGACAGGCATGATGTAGAAATATTAGAAGTACCCAAAAGTTACCATAATTTCGTATAATTAAAAAATTTGAAGAGGTCTGCATTCCTGTCCTATTTAAGCACCCCAACAAAATAATCATCCCACTGATATAAGTATAATGTCTAATATTTCACATGCAAGTATATTTAAACAGAAAGTGAACAGAGCAAATAAATAATACAATAACAAATAAATAAATCTAAAACTGTAACTCTTAACAGTTTGTGACGTAGAACAGTACCAAACCAGAAAGACAATACAGTAGAGAATCTTACAAGGTAAACAAAAGCTTGAACAGTAATAGACAGCTGAGAAGACTTCTGTCTTAACTCTTGAAACACAGCTTCCAATGAATTAGATGGACCAACAAATGTGAACAATGGGAGAATCAGGACAGATAAAAATACTTTTTTTTACAAAGGAGTTACCCTCAGGATCAAATATAACCTGCTTCCAAATACCAGTTCCTAGGAAAAAAAGATCGCTGTTGTCCTCAAGTCCCAGAGCCACAATGATAGGACTCCTATGTTCATAATAACCTGATTTGGTACAAGGCAGCTTCCTGTGGCCATATACAAACCACCTGTTTGTATAAGCAACCTATAGGCAGGAGGCAGTTTTTTTCTCAAGTATCTAGTGAACACAATTTGGGAGAATAAACACTGTTTCCATACCTGTAAGAGACACCTGTTCAGTTGGATGGAACTTTATGGAATTTACTGTGTTAAGGAAAAAAAACACATATTAGACCAGACAAATTTAGAAGAACACCTAATTTATTTCAGATTAAGTGGGAATAGGTTTATGGTACACCTGGGATTCTGGTATGGTGGAAAATCCATTTAATGTACTTTCAGTGAACTAGAGGAGAAGTTAGTCCTAATTAACATTTATATTTCCAGTTTGATCTAGGTCTCTCTACTTATACTATCATACAGGAAAATTAGGGTTGAAGAAAATCAAGAGTAAAACTATTTTTGGAAGAGGGAACTTCAAGTGCTTCTAGTATCAAACTAGAAGCATGACAGCTGAGGGTAAAAAGATACTTTGTAGGGCACCACTGAGCAAAATCTCTCAACAGAAGGAAAAGTTTACCTGATCCATCAAGAGCTATTCCATAAATAATATGGGCCGCTGGGGGAATGACTCCAGACATAAGAGCATCAGACAAGAACTAGCTGTGGGATTATGTGTACATTAGGGAACAAGACTGCACTGCAAACAATGAGCTTTTTACATGAATCTTTTAAAAAACTGATATTCCCCAACTTCTATCTGAAATGATACATGACAGAATTCTACCACCTAGTCTTTGTAATGTGATAATGAAGATTTTTTAAAGACAGACCTTATCTTCTTAATAACTCTCATATCTGAATTGTAGCAAACTACTTATTTTTCATGCTCACTAAAATTGCACACCCAAAGAGAGATGCACGGGATGGATAAGGCCCTGATGGCTCCCACAAGGAGGTTTCTAAACCTTCTACCCACAGTCCTATTGCACACTCATCTCAAGTCCTGGGAAGAGCCAACTCCACTTACTCAACACATATGCCATTATAATAAATAATTTTCCCTAATGATTCTTGTTCACCAATAATGGTTTATTCTTACCTGATCCAGCATGCCCAACATACTTGACAAGACACTTTCCTGTCTCTATGCTCCACAGCAAAGCAGTGTGATCTGTGAGAATTTAAAAAAAAGAATTGAGGAATTAAAACAGTGGATAGGTGGATGATGGGTGGGTGGATGGATGGATGGACGGACAGACAGACAGACGGGATAGATATCTGGTAATGAAGCCTGGACCACAAGTGATCTAATGTAATCATTAGAAACAGAGAGCACAATCTGTGGCTGAAACAACAGATAAGATTATTACCGGCTGATGCTGTCCCAAGCACCACAGGCTGAGTTTTTGTGACACTGACATCCCAAATGCCATCCCGATGACCAATATACTCTTTCACTAGCTGGCATATTGCTCTGGATGTTGTTGTTTTGAAACTGGATACTATCTAAGGAGAGAAAGAGGCAGGTATCTGATAGGTATAGCTATTACCCCAAACTCTTGCAAACACACAACATAAGAGCCATTGAAACACTGAACTGTAGCTGAATCAATGGATGCACAAACTTTAGCATATTCTCTGGGACAAAATTTGTCCTGAACGAAGCTAGGATGCTATTCTATGTAGGCACAACAGTAGAATTTGGCCAAATTGAATCCTTTATTATAAAATAAAAGGATATCATAAAAGCAGACAACTGTTCTGATTTTTTTTCACATCTTATGATAAAACAAGTAGGTACAATCTGCAGAGCACTTCTCTTTTTCTTTTATAATATGTTGTGTGCACCATACAAGCCAGCTTATTAAATACAGCTAGCTAAAAATGGGTTAGGAGGGGAAGAATGAAAAAGTTGCATAAAAATTCAAAACTCAGAGCCATATGAAGTGGTATTCATATTAATTTGGAAGCGCAGACCAATTCCTTTTGTATGACAATGAAATGTTCTTTTCAAGAAGCAATTCAAAAACAATGTAATAGTAATTAAAAAAAAGAGAGAAACATGAAAGCAAGAATGACTTATTTTACTTGCTTGAGATGATTAAATGTCTTGGATAGATGGAAGAAAACACTCTCAGGTTGGAACTGCTACATAAAAAAAAACTTAGCAGGAAAAAGCAAGTAGCAGTTCACACTTTCATAACTCTCAGGAGACTCAGCCTGCATACCAGGATTAGCAGTGCAGGACTATCAGTTTATTGGATTTGATAAGTGCTGGGTCATTGGACTGGAAGAAGTATATCAGTAATATTTGCTGCATGGCGCAAGCTAAACTAATATGAGTTAAAGTAGTATGTCCATCCGAAGTATTTTTGTGCAATAATTGGGTTGTCTTCAATGGGTAGAAAGAGGGATCTACAAGTGATGCAGTAGCATAAAGAGCAGGAATGAAGAACCACCAGTCAGCAGGGCCTCAAGCACGGCCTCACCCTCAGGTCTCATATTGTTCTCAAAAGTCCTGCTCTGCCCCACTAGGAGTAACTGCAAAAAAGGCCTGACAGAGAATAAGAGGCTTAGGACAGCCTACATCAGGTACAACCACCATTGTAGTCAACCCATCTGGAGGATCTGGAACAGCTTCTCACTTCAGCTGCTCTACAACTTCCCCAACAGAGAAAGGTGTAAAGTGGCCAAAGCCTCTCCCCATCCAAGGCAGAGTGGAGAAGACTGGTTCTGCGCTTGGTCTTTCATGGGCTACCTTTGTCTTTACAGGTCAAGAAGCAACACCATCAGCTTCATTCCATACAAAATGCCTTCTTTCTTTTCATCCCTGTTGTTTGATGATCTCTAGTCCAGTTATGTAGGTTAAGGCTGGAACTAATCTTTATACCAGATATACTCCTCCATTCTTTAGTGTTTGGACAGAAATTATGTAAGATCTTTGCTATGCCTTTTAGATGATTTATGCTAAAATCTATGGCATCTCAACCACATCTTACACAAGCTGCTGGACCAAATTCAGGATTACCTGTAGTTCAGTACTATACTATCAGTGGGTACTCTATATATAATAATATCATTCTCTCTCATATTCCATTTAGACCTATTGCATAGGCATCAAGAAATCAGAGTGTATGGAAATTGTTGGTTAAGCTACAGTTGGGAAGACTTGGTGGACAGGAACATGAGCACAGACTGCTGTTTCAGGATTGCAAAAGCTCTGTTAGTTATGAAATAGTGTGCCCTCTGAAAATCCATGCCAAAATGTTTATGCTGAATTGTACCACTATCCCTATTGTTTCTTCTACTGGCATATCCATTCAGGGTTCCAGTTTAACATTCTCCAAAATGAATGTACTTCTATTCACTCAAAATTTATGACAAAATTTTGTGCTACCAAACAATGATATAGGTAATATAAAATAGGGGAAGAGGGATGCCCAACTGATTTCTCCCACACTAAAACTGTCCTGCTGTCTCAAAGCCATTGTCAAACTTCCATGCTAGTTTTATGCCATTCTGAGCCATAGAGTGCAAATATGTATTCTGAAAACTGGATAAAAATTGCTGAGGCTTTTTACCAAGCATAGAGATAAGGAAATAATATTAAAACCAATGGGTCATAATGAACTTCTGTTGCACTGATTTTAATGGCTCTATGTTGAGTATCACTATCTCTGGATCTAACTAACAGACTTCATGGTAAACTCAGGTATGCAGCTATCTAATATGACAAAATATTCAAGTAATTGTGAAATATAGAATTTCAAGAGTATTTCAATAGCAGTGTAAGATTAAAATGGATACCATTGCCACAGTATGAATTAAATGACTAGCTAAGTAGGCAATTTTAATTCTAAAAATATGTAAAAATTCTAAAAGCACCCTAGAAATAAGAATCAACAATTTTTTAAAAAAATAAAAGCCTAATTAAACCAAAATTAGATTAAATTTAAATTTAAAAAGTATTATCAGATAATCAAACATAGCAAATATATCTATCAAATTTTGTTACTGAAAATATTCTTAGGCATGTTCAGTGATTAAAAAATAAAAATAAGGTATCTTATATTGACATATTCAATTAAAATTTCAGAGAAAAAAAAGAAATTTAAGGACTAGAAAAAGCTGCAACAGTATAAGTCGTTTTCAGCTTTTTCCTCTTTATTAATCTTTACAATAATGAAATGAGGCCTAAATGAAACCATAACTTAGTTGTTAATGAGAAGAATTGTTTCCAAGCCAGTGTAAGCAATAATTACTACAGATGCACTGCAAAAGGAACAGGTTAATTCTTGCAGAACTAGGAAGGGATTAGTACTTGAACCATAGTGTAGAATTAAGCATAAAACTGTCAAGGCAGTATTAAAATTCAATTGAAATTTAATACACATCTTCAAACAAAATGAAGTTATGTAAGAGTAGTGGAACAGTAGAATATATTACCACAACAGGTCTCGCATACCTTATCAGTTTTAATAAGACATAGAGAGGAGTAAAACGAATTATCAAAATTGTTTTAGTTTCCTCAGAAAACCTTCTATACCTCTGTGATTGACTGGTTTAATTTTCAGGGGCTGCAGCATATTCCCCTCTTCCCCCAAAATATCCTCTTTAATGCCATTTCATATTTTGGGCTTCCTTTTACTTTTAAAACAGTAACAGAAGTGTTCTTTGAAATTTCACAAACAGCAGCAGGGCAATATCAAAGCCTTCTACTCTGCATCAATCGAAGCATGAAGAAAGGAGCCAGCCACTGTCCCAGTGCAATGGTCACCAAGTCATGTTCAGCAAAGAGGGCAAAGAAATCATGCAAATATGCATATTTAAACCACTATTAAAATTTCCATTTCAATTCTTAGGTTCTATACATAAACAAGAGTTTAGAACGTCTTGTCATTTTATAATATGAAATGGGATTTTTTAAATTTTCCTCCTGGGAAAAATGTGACTTAAAGAAATATAAGTGTTCTTGAGGAACCCCAATCATGTGGTAGCAAGGTCAAGGAGTTCTGGGCAACCAGTTGCACATGCTAATGACTAATCTGAACTAAGTGAACACATTTCAAAAGCAGTACATATGCTACTGTGAGCAGCAGAAGACAAAAGCTAGACTGTTTCCTGGTTAGCAAAGACTTCCCCCTTCAAATGCTCAAAGTTTTCAAATGCAAATTCATTGATAGGTACTTTCTTAGAATAATCATCCTGCTGACAGTTTCAGTCTGGGAAGTTAATGCAAGAGGAACCATTATGATGTAGACTCCTGTAACAATTGCCTTGGCTTTCATTTAAGGATTCATGTGTGTTTTGGTCACAAACATATGGTATTTAAATAAGACAAATTTGCATTTCCAAAGTGACAAAAATCTCCTTGGAGGAACTTCCAGTAACAGAGTTTATTACCATCTTTTACAGCAGGGCCAGGCAACCTCTTGGTAATTGAAGTTTGAACTTTTTCATTATCATTATTTATTTATTTTGAGCAAGCAAGAGCCCCCATGAGTATAACTCTACATGGGTAGAACCAATGTTCTCAAGTTTTCTCCTTAATTTTTAAATATATTTTTCATTTCATTTTTTAGTGAGTTAAGCTTAAAGAAAGGCTAAAGAAACACATTTATAGGCCATTCACCACTGGCATTCAGCAGCAAGGTTTGGGAGCCACAGAAAATGTGTTCAGGAATTACACTTAACCAACCATTACTGGCTTTACCTGCTTTACAGGTTCCAATCAGTTTTAAATACAATTTGCCACATATTTCAGGAATGTAGTTTGCCATGTATTTCAGGAATTATTGTCCCTGAAATCCTCATCAACCACCTAAAATTAGTTGTGCAATTCTTAGGTTTTATTTTATTCTTATATTATGTGAATGTGGTTAATGTGGATGGCATTATTATTATTATTATTGTTACAGCAATCAATACTACAAAGCATTATTTTAAACATTTTCACCATACTATAGCAAAAGATAGTTGAAATACTCCTATTTCTGAAATCTCAAAGGAAGCTACAGTGGTACCTCGGGTTACGAACGCCCCTCCTTACGAATTTTTTGAGATACAACCAGCTCCGGCCCCAAAAATTTACCTCAACATGCAAACTCCGCCTCGAGCTATGAACCGGATCCGCGGCCATTTGCCCTGCTGCCACGCGGTCGCCGCTTCCTGTGGGCGAGATCGCGATAGCAAGGAGACGTTCGGTGAGGCTTGTGGTGTGTTTTGGGGAAAATTTGCCTCGTGGTGCGACCAAATTCGGAGGGCAGATTAGCCATATTTACATTGAACCTTATGGGGAAATTTGCCTCGTGGTGCGACCAAATTTGGAGGGCGGAACGGATTAACCGTATTTACATTGAACCTTATGGGAAAATTTACCTCGCGTTGCGACCAACTCGAGTTGCAATCAGAGTCACGGAACAGATTAAGTTCGTAACCCGAGGTACCACTGTAATTCTCTTTTATAAACAGCTTAGGCAATTTACAGAACTACACTATGTTAAAGAAGTAGACCTAGAGAGGACCCCCAAAGTTCATAATAGAGTCTCCTCACCCCCATCAAACCTTGTGATATGCATCGAGCCACTGGGGACAGAGAAATGTGAACATTTCTTGACCAGATGAGTAGGATATGTACAGACTTTGCATTTAAGGATAATCAGTATCACAACAGCTACTTAAACATTCAGATAGCAAGCTATATAATTTATATATTTATAAATAAATATATTTATGTATTGAACTCTTCCCTGGTTAATTATAACATGTGCTGGGCCTTCCAAGCTTTTGGCATCTGCTCAAGACATTCCTATTTACCTAGGCTTCCAGTTAAGTTATGTTTTTGTCTTTTGGTAGTCCTGTCTGCATATAGTTTGCGGGGGGGGGGGGGGAGTTATAGTTTTAATTATGTTTTTAGAAGTCAGACTAAATTATTCGCTTTAATTGTAACTTTTTTTAAAATCAAGTGTTTTTAACTAAGTACTTTTAAAATTATAACTGAATCGAGATCGTTAAGCAGCAACAAAGAAGGGAGACATAATGTGCAGGCAATGTGCCAAGCCAGAGATTATGCCTGCAGTAATAAAAATTGTAGCCTATCCAATCTCAGGGAGTGTTGTCCATTAAAATGGTAACCAGGAAACATTGCTTCTGCTAACAGTTGATATATATAAGCAATACTTAAACATGAGCAGTAGAAAGTCCTCCAAATGGGCACCAGTTGACAGATATAATATCCATGAAGAAAAACTGGTCGAAATGAGATTCTGTATGTTCCACCACTCGCTACTATTTAGCTGGGCATGCAGACTGGCACACTGGGAAGCAAAGCAGTTACCCAGGAGTCGCCACCCCATATTTCCCAGCTTCCCACGTGGAATTTGCGAGGTCCACCTGATCTGCCTGGGAAAGAATTTGAGCGCTACATTGCAAGTAAGAAGAAATAGGTATTCAGCACTCATTTTCAAAGAGTAGCAAATTTACAAGGCACACTTAATAATATACATACTTATTGGAATGATAATCTAGAAACTGAATACTCTTACTTTTTTAATAGATTAAAGAAAACATTAATAGAATACAGAAGAAGATGCATTTCCAACCTATAAATGCATACTGACAGTAAATATTGCAGAAAGACAAAAGACAAAGGTGTCTTCTATTAAAAAAATAACCAATCTGTGCACAATTGATTGTCAAATAGAAATAATTTGAATTTTTATAAAAAATACTTGTAAGAACCAAATGTTTAAACTTTGTATATTAGCTTTTATGTTTTTACTCTGTTTTTATGTTGTAAACTGCCAGGAGTCGTTTCTGTTGAAAATAAATTACTGTTTATTTAATCTAATGAAAATAGAGAATTTAATGATACTACAAATTGTGCACCAAGAATACCAGATTAAAAATTGCCCAAAACATCCCAAATCTCTTCCCATCACCCTATTTTCCCAATATGGTATTCTCCAGATGTACTGGAAGTACAACTCCAAAATTCTCAGAAAATTCTAGGAATTTGAAAAATTGCTATCCTGACATACTTAGCGGATACTAGTTTGGGATGGTTTATACAGTTCGAATAATTTCCAAGTGTGAAAAAGAATATTACTAGATAATCTACTCTCCTGCATAGATGTAAATTACTTGCAGGGAGTAAGAACATTTTACAGCTGATACACGCTTGATAATTCTAAGTATCAATCAGGTTAATGACAGCTACCATCAGAAGATGCAACCCAATTATTTGGAAAAGGACCAAAATAAAAATAATGATTATGAACTAATGAGCAAAATGGATTTAACAACAATTAAAGTGTTCCAAGCTATAATTAACTGCTAAAGAATTTCTCACAATCGAAATATTAACAATTTGTTTTCTTTGCATCTTCCAAAAAATCCCTTGACAACTTACTATAAACCTCACTTTGACATCTACAGTGGTACCTCGGGTTACGAACGCCCCTCCTTACGAATTTTTTGAGATACGACCAGCTCCGGCCCCAAAAATTTACCTTGACATGCGAACTCTGCCTCGAGCTACAAACCAGATCTGCAGCCATTTGCCCTGCTGCCACGCGGTCGCGGCTTCCTGTGGGCGAGATCGCGGTAGCAAGGAGACGTTCGGTGAGGCTTGTGGTGTGTTTTGGGGGAAATTTGCCTCGTGGTGCGACCAAATTCGGAGGGCGGAACGGATTAACCGTATTTACATTGAACCTTATGGGAAAATTTACCTCGCGTTGCAACCAACTCGAGTTGCGATCAGAGTCACGGAACGGATTACGTTCATAACCCGAGGTACCACTGTATTTCCTATTTTCCTTTTCTTAAGCATTTATTTATTGAATTATTACTAAAGGACAAGACAAAATGGCAACTGTTTGGCTAATCTTGACCACTGTCTCCTATAACCTCTCCCACTGACCTCTGCAAGATGATATAGGACCACATCTGGATGGCACCAAATTGAAAAGGCTCAACCTCATGTAGATAGACAGCAATACAAAGTTGCCAAAACTAAACTGATAAGTATACTGTATTCAATAAAAGGATCAACATGTTTCATACCTTGCTAGTTGATGCTTTGTAAGTAGTCTTTAATTTCTGAGAGAGCTGACTGGTACTATGGCTGGCTGTTGAAACAAATACATTTAAAGGAAGTTTGTTTTGAAACACACTTGATTACCTCATTTGATTGTTAATATCCTTCTAACTGGTTGTCATCCTAAATTATGAAAAACCAACTAAGAGAGGAGTATTTTTCTCAACTCTCTTCTTACCTTTTGTTTTCAGCTGCCCCTTGCTCAATTCTGCTCCATCAATGGCTTGGCCTTCAGCTGCTAAGCGTTCATTAAGTGTATCAATCTCTCTGCGTACTATCAGTAGCACAAAAATTAATGTCAATGCAAAGAAGAATCATTTAATCACAATTTTTAAATTACCGCATAACCCTTATCACAAAGGCCATTATGTGCAGGATCATAACCTCTAGCTTCCATCTACCATGTTTTTTGCATACCACAATTACAAAGATACATAATGTGAGGGCAATTAACTTTCCAAATCTAGGATAAAGCTCTGTCAACAGGTCTTGGTTCTAAAATCACTGCTTCTAAGGAATTCGTGCTGATGCAAAATATCCATCAGTAAAACTAAATGAAAATTCAGGAAGGAAAGGCTTGGTATCTCCCTTCCAGACTCAGGAAACCACTGCTTGCCAAGTAACTTGTCTCTGCATGTTACTCCATTCCAAACTGGAAACAATAAACATAGCATAACCAGTATCCAGCCTGGATATCTGCAAACAGAAGCTTATTAATAAACACAAGTAATGATAAGAGCCTCTGTCATTCCTCAGTTGGAGGATTTATAAATGTATCAAGATGTTTGCAGATATACCCAGCCCCTATTTACATAACACACACATACAAAATAGCTCTATAAAATGATCCCCCATGCATTCTAAGACCAAGGGAGGGGGAATTAGGCTATACATGCTGGCCCCCAAAAGCCATGGTCTCTGATCTTCACTCCCAAGCCAAAAGAATGCCTGAAAGGGGAATCAAAGTTCAGATGAATACAGGGAGGCTCTTCCCCAAGGCTGGAAATCAAATCACATACAGTTCCTGAGCTAGCTAGAAAACCTATGGAAACAAGCTTCCCCTTCAAACCTAATACCAATGGACAATAGTCTTAAGATGCAGCTAGTGAGATAATGGAGACTAGGATGCTCCGTTTCCCATATATTCCTGAAGGCAAATGAGGATAACTTCCATAGATGACTTATTTGGGAAATAAAGTATTCCCCATCTCTTATTACCATTTCTATACTACCTCTTGAACAGATTTGTTACAAAGACAAAATATAACTGCTATTTAAAGCAGCGATTCATAATCATTGCTTGCAAGAATCAAGAATTCAGTATACCTAACTTATAAAAAATTGAATAGCATTACAATACAGATACAAAAACAAACATATCTGAATTATCCCAGTAAGCTCTGAATTAAGAGGGATCAAATGTATAGGCAATTGAAATTTTGGATTATAAATTCCATCAATTCCAGCTAATATAGCCAATGGACAGGATTATGGGAATTTTAGGCCATATTAGCCAACATGCATCAGGCTATCTATCCCGGGATTAATCAGCATTGGTATAAGAGATCTCAAGTAAGTACGTAGGCTTCTATTTCAGGTAACTTGAACATTTTAACTGACCATTCAGAGTTCACATGGGGTTAACAGCATAATTTATGGGAACAGAGATCCAGAATTACAGTCTTGCATCTAGCATCTTTTATCAGCATCTTATTTCAACTTCACATTTTTCCCCCAAAATTGCACAAACAAACTCACATTCAAGATTCTCAATGTAGAGATTCTCAAATTCTCTTTCTATTTGACCAAAAAGCTCCAGAAGTGTATTTCTAACAGATGATGGCAGCTTTGAATCCTAGGGAGGATAAAAATACCAAAGTTAAAGGAGAATTTTCCAGGGGTTTGTTCTTTTTCTGCAACTGGCCCTTTATGCAGAGCCTGCTACTTCCATTATTTCAAAGCAGAGATTTCAAACTGAAACCATCCTTCTATCCACAAAACTATTTGCACTTTTTCTCAAACCATATTTTTCCCACACAACAGAGTTGTCCAAAGTTAATTATCAACAGTTCGAATGGACTCAATGGCTCGAAGAAAGGACAACTATGTGAATAATGGGTCTACAAACAAAAACTTACCAGGGACACACAAAAAAGATTTCAGTAAACTTAAAAATGAACAAAAGTAGATTTTATACCTTCTGATGATGGAATATATTCATTTCAAACAAAGGAGAGCAATCCATATGCCTCAGAAGTGGCAAATTTCTAATGCTATTTACTATTTACCCTTGGCACAGCCTCAATACTATTTTTACTTCAGTTTAATAACACAGATATACGAAGATCAGCCAGGCAGTATCCCTTACAAACAGTTTAATTCTAGAGCAAAGATGAGATTTTACAAAGAATCTGGTTGCAGGTTTTGTTGACAATTTAAAATTGTCAAAAATAACTTCATTTTTAAAATTACATTTGAAATGTAAATATTCAAACTATACTTCCCTAGAATAAACTTGCAGGAAAATGCTGTGTATGCTGAAGCGTCATATACTTTGAAGAGCAAAAAAAAGGCTGAGATAGAAGAACTCAGCCATCTCCCAAAACAAAACAGCTCAGATCTACAGAGCTGAGTCAGATTTTCAGTACGTGTTATCTGTTTGCTACAGACTGAAGTCATACTTCAACCAGAAAATGACTTACATTCAAACATTCTTGGAAGCTGTCATGACAGTAAATGAAGTAAGCCCAAGATATATTCAAGACTTGTAGTCCTCTACATCTGAACAGAAAATTTCAACCTTGCTTTGACTTTAGGTTTGTTTTAAGGCCATGCGGGCAATACAAAATTAATCGTGGTACTTAAGGGATTATTACCAAGGTATTAACCTACTTTGGTCAGATAGAAGTGAAATCAAACACCCACTTTCCAGTCCAGTTTACCTGTCCTTCCAGCATCTCCCTCTGCAATCCTGACCGCTCTTGTTCAGAGCTGTTGGTTCTTCGTATGGAAAGACTGTGAGATTTTCTTTTCTGCTTTGCTTGGCGAGCAGTGGCACAGCTTCCACTTTCTGTGGGCATTACTTCAAAACAATCGCTTTCCAATAGCTGCAAAGATAAACTAAAGCCAAGTATTAAATATTATAATTTGCTCTATGCAAGAAATTATTTTTCTAAGTAGTAAACGTAAGGGAAACATTTAGCCCCACTAAAATATATCATTGTGTTAAGGTACTCATTAAGGTAATGAGTCATGAAACAGTGAAAATTCTTACTCCACATCTTTTAATATTATTTGCCAACTATTAAGCTATTCCACAAATTAAAGAAAATCCCTTCGAATTATAACTATTTTCCAAATGCAATCCCTATAAAAAATCCAAAATGCTTCTAACACACAACTATAGTACTTCAGTGACACTCATTCAAAGTCAGAAACCTAAGAAGATGATGTCTGAAGGGCAATGACAAGTAAATTATTTAGATTCAAATAATTGTCCAATTGATGCTTTATTCTAAATTGCACCAATTTAGTAAACAGTCATTCCTGTCAAATCCATTCTATGTCAAGTGCCATGACTGTAAACTCTACTACAGACATAAACTTCCCAAAAAGTTTTCACCAGTTAATCCTACTGATACCACAAAATGGATTTATTAATTTTGTAATATTTTCCTCTATTAAGTCACTGTTATGCGTTTTAAAATTTAATTCCATGAATGAATTTCAATTAAACTATCTAAATTACCTGACACAATACTTCAACCTCTCTCACTCATGCATGAACAATGTGGCTCCCTTAAACCATCAAATTGTGCGACATTTTTGCAGTGTCAAGTGAACGGCACCCTATTTGAATCTAACACTGTATATGACCCTATTAAGCAAGGACCATTTCCCATCTCTTTACCTATCTAAAATTCAATTAGTTAGGGCTGCAATAATTAACAGTGCTTTCCAAAAACCTCAAAAGTGACCACCATTCATTCAGCAACAGTTCTTTCTTTATACAGGTAGTTCTTGCTTAACTACTCTAACTGGGACCAGAATTTCCGTCACTAAGTGAAGCAATAGTTAGGTGAAACATCACATGACTGCACCGCTTACCAACAGCAGTTTCAATAGTCCTGATTGCAGTTGTTAGACCAGAACCATGCCATCATTAGGCGAGGATCTCATGCTTCTCCTGCCCTGCCGCGCTCACCTCTGCTTTAACTCCCCCCACCCACCTATCTCCCCCCATCTCTGCCCTTTTGGCCACCCTGTATTCTGCTGCTGCCTCCCTCTGCCGCTCCTCTGGTACCCTCAGCTGAGCTTCACTGTCTTCTGCTTCCCACTGCTGAGGTGCACCTAGCTGAGGCAGCTGCTGGCCCTTCATGAGGCCCTCAAGCAGCCTCCCCCACGGAGGTCACACAAGACTTCTGGGAGGCCATGCAAGGGCCTCGCGAAGGGCCAGCAGCTGCCTTAGCCAGGTGCACTTCATCAGCAGAGAGAGGAAGAAGACAGTGAAGCTCAGCTGGGGGTACTGGGGAGTGGCAGGGGAGGCGGCAGTGGCAGAGTGCAGGGAGGCCAAAAGGGTAAAGATGGGGGGAGATAGGCAGGTGGGGGAGTTGAAGCACACGCTGCAGTCGTAAATGCAGGCAGGCTGCCAAGTGCCTGAATTCTGATCACACGACCATGGGGGCGCTGCAAACACCTGTAACTTGAAGGACCGGTCATAACTACCATTCATCATAATTTTGAACAGTCGCTGAACAAATGTTCTTTAAGAGAGGACTACCTGTAATACTTTTTTGTACAGGTACTAGCAAAAACCTTGGAGAACAGTTTCCTCCTTAACAGATATATCCTCTCCTCCCTCATGGGAAAAGAGTGCTTCTTCTAAGAGGGAGCCTGAAATATGCTTGGATCATCTAAAAACAGATATTCTGTTTGGTTCAGAACAATTATTTTGTGTCTATTAAGTTTTAATCATTTATAGTCATTCCAGTTTGAAATTATGTGAGTTGTAGTCCAAGATGTTTGGGGTTAATGTAGTAGAAAAGATTACCTGCTCCCCCCATTTATCAAGTTTTGAAAATCCGAGATTATAAAAAGTATAGGCAAAGAACAAGTGTAAGCTTTGTAAATTAATGCAGTGTAAAGAAAGCTCTGGAAATCAATTCAGAATGACTTCTTAGTGGACTCTGTTCAATCACAAGTATGGAAAACTCATTATCATTTTCACGTGGATTTTTCATGTGACTAACAAGCAAGAGATACAATATCAACTGCTTTCAAGTAAAGCTTCACCTTAAGTCAATTTATAAATAATATTCTGTATCACCAAATTCACACCATAGATTATGTAAAAAAACATCCACTACATATAATAAAAAGTCTTCTGATTTTTTTTAAGTAATTAAAGATTTGCATTTCCTTCTTTTTGTATTAACTCTATACACACAAACCTCTAGCCTTGAGATATGTAGTTAGTTCCTATCTTACATTAGGGGAACAACTTCCTGTTTTGTTATAGGTCCTTTTCAGTTCCACCTCAAAGAGAAAAAGACACCAGAAGCCACAAGTAATGTAAAATAAACTTGGGGAACTGAATTAAGTCATGCTAGCATCCACTATTTTGCTATCTGTAAAACACCTAGACTTTTTTTTTTCATCCTAGCGTTTTTCCCGTAGGTGCAGGGTCCACTTTTTCGGATCAACCGACTGCTAACCCATTGGTTGTGACAGGAATTGACCAACCATGTGCTATACAAAATACATGTAGACATGCCCTGGTCAATGGACTTACAGTCAAATTTAGACAGACACTGAAAAGCTTAAACATTAAAAGAGCAAGAGACCAGGCATAATAAGAATCCCCCCCAAAAAAAAAATCCATTTTGAGAACTAGGTAAAAAGTTATCCACTTGTGAAGTACTAATAGCTTAGACAGCTGGACATTATCACTGTGTTTTGCAATACTAATGTCCCATTGCACGTGTTCATGCCTCAGACGCCCAAATATATAGCTTTATTTCAAGCACTTTATCTGTTTCACATGTAAGCTTTCTGGACAGTTTGCAAGATAATCTGCTGAAGCTAAAAAAACGACAAGCAGGAATTTGCGTTGAAGAGGAGAAATGTAACAGGCATGATCAGTTTTCAACAGCCAACTGAAAAATGTGATGTTTCTCCTGCCATGAGAAACGCTGCGTACAAAACTCAGGTACACCACTGGATGCAACAGCAGAACCAATGTAGATTTTCTCACAAATAAACACATCAGGAAGACAATGCAGGAAAAACTTCACGTATAAGTCGCTCTAGGTGTAGTTTGTATTGTTTTTAAGGCTGCCATCCTATATCCACTTACTTTAATATCAATGGGGTTATTTTTTATTAGTTATACAGTGGTGCTTAAAAGTCTGTGAATCCTTTTGAATTTTCAGTATTTCTGCATAAATATAAGATCTATCTATGTGGTCAGTAGGAGTTGAAAATACCTTGATGGCATATAATCAATCAATCAATCTGCATAAATATGACCTAAAATGTGATCTATTCTCCACACAAGCCCTAAAACTAGATAAAGAGAACTCAATTAAACAAATGAGTCAAACAATTATACTTGTTCATTTATTTATTGAGGGAAATTATCCCCAGGTTTTGAAACTAGTATGAGACCAGACAGTGCAACACAAAATAATAAGCAGACGACCCCAGTACTCAGGAAAACTGTGTTGACAATGGAGCATCCTGACATCATCAAACCCACTGAGTCAAGGGAGATTCAACCACTCAGACTTCAGCTTGTTATAGCTACACACTGAACAGAGCCATATGGTCAGCCTAAGAGATAATAACAAAGTCTGTCAGAACATTCTAGTATCCCAAAGAGCTTCTGTCAACCTCATATATGAGCTCACATGTTAAGCATTCTGCAGATGGGCCAAATGAAACAGAATCCCACCAACATTAGTCACCTCCCCAAGTCTTGTCCTTCTTTCAAGTGGACCATAACAAGTGACTCCAATCAAGCTTCTTCCACAAGTAACTATCAGGACTGTATTTGGCCTGTCACCAAGAAGCCTATCTTAGCCCCTCCTTACATCAAGAGATTCCTAAAGGCCTCCCTATTAGGACTAACTGCTAAACACCAGTATCAAACATGGGACCTTCAACTAGTACTCTAAGGTCTAACCTAATCCCCATTCAAAAACCAGGTGAGTCAACCTTAAAAATATCTGGCATGGAAAGTAGAGTTCTTGATAGCCATAGCTTCAGCCAAGTGGGTACAGTATCAGAAATAGTGGTGCAGCCAGCCAATAAAGAGTCCTAGGTCATACAGCCAGACACCATCTGCACCTAGATCCAATCTTCACAACTATGGTGAATTTGGACTTTCATTGGGGCCAGAAAATGATCCCTTCCCTCTGCCCCAATCCCAAGACTTAATTAGAATGGCACAAACCAGATGCTACATGAACCATTAAGATATACCTAAGAAGAACAGGAATTCACAGCCTCAAGCATCCTCCTAGTTTTCTTTTGATACTCAATCTGGCTGCAAAGCCTCAGTGACTTTGATCTCCAGGTGGATGAAAGCTTGCAACAATCCAGTTTGCGAGACTCAAAGTCTCTCTCACAAGGAACTGTAGCCCACTCCCCTAGAATCCCAGCTTGCTTTGGCCACCCTCAACATTAATACCTGCCAGAAGACATCTGTAAGGCTGTAGTCTTAAGAAATACAATCACAACATAACTTGGTTAAATAAAAGTGCTATGTGAAATCATTACATTACGATCTAAATTCACCACATTTTGACATGGATTTAGACTAGGAAATTCTCATAGGCAGAGAACACTGTAGCAATAGCCTGCTCAAGTGACACAACCAGATCATAAGGCATAGGAGGCATTACTGAAACTCTATCCTAATAGCATTTTCATGTCAGTGCTGCAGGCAAAGCTTGCTATAATGACTTTTGACAGAATATCCCAGAGGCCTATTTTGTGTTTTATGAATATTGAGCAAAAGGAAGTAGGAAAGGGAAGGTGGCAAGATACCACCAAACTATTCCTGCTAACAAGGCTTGTCCATTTCAGCAACCTTCATAGCTACATTATTTTGTTTGTTTCTTAAGAGATCTCTCTCATCTCTCTCTCAAGGGAAGCATACTCTTCACTCCTTCCTCCTATATTTTCCCACAAAAACAACCCTATGTGGTAGCTTGGGCTGAGGAAGCAATTATCCCAAAGTGAGTTTCTGTGGCTGAAGATGGAGTAGAACCTTGATTTCCTCAGCTTTCTCCAAAACCTTTACCTCTCTGCCTCACTGGCTCTACTAGATGCAATTGTATCAAACACTTTATCTATGAACCCTTAACCACATTTATATCCCCTTTCCACTATTGCTCCCTTAAAATATACATAGTATTTGATGTGGCTAGAGAGACTAAAATACGTAGGTTCATTTGAACTACACTGACACACACACAGAGGTTTTTTTAAAGTTACCCAATAGCACAATGGAACTACAATTCTTTTTTCAGAACACAAAGTATGTTTCCTTTTATTCCCTGGAACTATTTCCCCAAAATATTACCATGGAGTAGGAACAACACATTTGAGTATCTAGATCAGGGCCTGGAAACTTTTGGGGAGATGTCGTCAACCACAACCATTTTTTCTTTCTGCACCAAGACACAGAACAAGTAAGGCCACATCACAAAAATTGGCAGGGGCTGCATTTTCCAAATATGAGCAGGTATGAATTTTAAATGGATTCACCCATTCTTAGGTTTTTAGAAAATCAAATTAGCCTTTAAAACACCAGAAAACCTTATCACAATTCTTTGCATGTTGCTTCCTGACAGGCAATGGGAAATATGGTAGGAGGTTGTGAGTAGGCCACACTTGGGGAAAAGGATAATTATTTCTGAGCAATCCTCCCTCCTAGCTCTCAGACCTCATCCCAAGAGCCAGGGCACCAGATCCTTGGAGCTCCGGCATTTCAGCTGCTGCTGTAGAATGCCAGATCTGTCCATAATAAAATGCTCTCATCCACAATTTAATCAGGGATGACAGGGCAGACCTGGCCTGCATCACCATACCTGGGCGAGGAAGGTGTTCTCAGAGATCTGCACTTCCAAGTGTTAGGTCTGGCACCAGCCATGGTCCCAGGGGAGGGGAAGGGGTCATCTATTAAGACTCTGTGGGCATCTAGAGGCAGTACTTCACAGATAACCAGATAGATCTTGTTTGTGTGGCTGGACCCAAAGAGCCAGTTGGATTTTCTTGTGCTCCACTCCCCATGCTGCACAGCAGCAACCCACAGCAGGATCTGGTGGGGAGTTTGAGTCCTTGGCCACCTACTGGAATAGAAAGGTGACTATGGCACTTCATTGGATTGACTGGATTGCACTGGAATGGCCTCTCCCCTCTCATAGATCCATTACAGCTCCATGGTTTAATGAGGAGTGCTCAAGCAGAGAAAATGCCTACAGTACTGCTGAAAGAAGACCCATCTTGAATCTGACTGGAGGCTGGTAAGAGCTCATGTTTCAGCCTACACAGCAGTGATTCAAACAGCAAAAAATAAATATTTTGCTGCTCTTTTTTGCATCTGTTGAAGGCTACCTACAACCTTTTTTTAAGACAATCCTTTCCCTCCTAGGGAAGGAGGATTGTCTAAACTATCTGAAGGGCTGCTGAGAAGAATGTTTGTGGCATTTGGCAGACAACTGCCCCAGATCTGAGCCAACTTGGACTCTAGCTGGCAATGCAGCGGAGATGACTGGGTCTTTGTCCTGTGAAGTCATCTGAGATCAGTTTGAATCTATGAGTCTTGGGGAAGCAGATAACGGTCTCTGTGATGTCATCTCCACCACTTCTCAGCTGGATCACTGTCCCTTATGGTTGGTAAGGGGCCCTGTAGGGTGACAGGAGGTTGTGTCCATAATTAATGCTTTGGATGATGGGGTGTTTCCATCACCTTTGAAAAAGGCCATTATGCACTCCCTGTTCAAAAAGCTTTCACTCAATCTGACTATTTTGGACAATTTTAGACCAGTTTCTAACCTCCCTCTTTTGGCCAGAGAAAGTGATAATGCTGGCAGAGAAAGTGATAAGTGATAATGCTGCAATTTCAGAGAATCCTTGAAGTGGATTATCTGGATCTGTGACACTGAGGTTACAGGCCAGGGTTCAGCACAGAAACTGCACTGGTTACACTTGTAGATGACCTTTGGAAAGACGAGGACCAGGGGAGTGCACAGGCCAGGTATCATCAGTATGCTGATGATATCCAATTATATATCTCAGCCCTGAGCCAAACAAGCGACATGCTAACCCAGCACCTAGAGGCTGCCAGGTCTGGATGGAAAGAAAACAGATTGAGAGAAACCCTCCAAGATGGAATGGCTTTGAGTCTGTGGGCTCAAGGTAATACTCCAAGGTAATACCATCCTTGACTCTGAATACAGTTGTACTCACCTGCTCAGAGGTGATCTACAAATATGGGAGTCCTCTTGAATTTACAGCTCCTATTTAAAAATTAGGTGGCAGCTGTGGCCAGGAAAGTGTTTGCACAACTACACTGGGAGGCCCTGCTCAGAGTCATTCATGACCTAGTTACTTCCTGTTTGGATTACTGTAATGCACTCTATTTTTTAAAATTATTCTTCTTGGGTGGGTTTATTAATTTTTTGTTCAGAGGTTCTTTTTTAGATGTTTTGTTAGCTGCTCAGAGCCTTTAGGAATGGTAGAATACAAATAAAGTAAATAAAACAATTTTGCTAGCATTATCAGATGAGACTCCAGTCTAAAAGAAATGTCACAGGCACTCTGATTTAGCACTACATTTCCTTGGCTACATACGTCTGCATATGATTCCTTAAATACTGTTGAGGTAAGCCAGGTCAAGAAATAGACATAGTAGGATTCTAGGAATATTGTTTATTGTACTAAAGTAAAATAACAGAATCTTGAAAGCCTGACTAAGTTTCTTTCTGTCTCATCTTATAGAAATAAAATCAATCATATATTTTGGCTATAATAGAAGAGAATATTTTGACTCTGGTATAAGAACTGTGTAATTCTTTTTCTGCAAGTCCCCTTTAATGGCCTGTTCATTCCTCACCCCCCCCCCCTTAATGGCTTGTTCATTCCTTCCCTATCCCCATGGTCAGCTCTAAATTCCTTTATAAATACTCACAAGTGTAATTCATTCATATAAGGATAGATCACGTGTGTGGCAGAAAATCACTCACTTTAAATAATTCACATACCGATGAATTATAAACCTAAGGTAGAAAAGAAGTATTCCACACAATAACAAGATAGAATATCAATTGATAAAATTATTACAGCATTTCATTATGAATGCTTTCTACATTCATATCAAGTATAATTTGCTTTAAAATTTTAAACATTTAAACGTTCTATGATAAAGCAAGAAAAGTCAAGTTTAAAGCTCTGGCAATTGTGTTCTAAGGTTTCCCTAACAAATTACCTAACACAGAAATAGCTGATATTCTCATAAGCTTGCTCATCAGAGGTTTAACAGTGAAGATGTATTATGTAATGAAAAGGGGAGGGGGAATCCCATAGGCATATCTATCTGAAAGCTAACAGACTATCTTTGTGTTACCAGAAGTGTCAGAACACGGAAAGAATGACTAAAGCAGCCTGTTTCCTTTCTTGTCCATGAAAATGACTTAAAAATAGGAAAAGTAGTAGAACGAATGTGCAAACTGAAACAAGATTTTCATTCTTTTCTGTTCTAAACTGTGATTTTGGACTTAAATTTCAAACAAAATTGTGACTATTACTATGAAATTAAACTTTCAAAAGTCACACTGGAATAAAAGGATGCAATTTGCTTTTTAAAATGTTGCATTCTTAACAAATAAATATGAAAGGTAACAAGATTTTCAGAGGGAAACTGAGCTACTCTATGCAGCTAAAGCAAAAGACTCTTGTGGAGAGTTTTCTGGACCTTAAAAATTGACATCTTTTATGGTCTAAGCCAATGTTTCTCAACCTCAGCAACTTTTAAGATGTGTGGACTTCAACTCCCAGAATTCCCCAGCCAGCTGGTCTAAACAGTTAAGAATGATGAATACAGTTACATACTCTGAAACAGGATCAGACTTTGCAAATTGTTCTAGAGAAACTAGTTCTTCAAAATTTTGCCAAAGATTCCACAATAAAACTGATTCTGGTAATCAAATAATCAGTTCCCCAGCAATATTCTTCCCTTGCCCAAATGTATTGGAAGTTATACAGCTTCCTTCTCCAGTATGGTGCCTACAAGATTTTTGAAGTTTCAACTCCCTGAATTCCTAGCCAACATCCCATTTTGTTTGGCATTTTGGGAACTGAAGATCTTTATGGGAGCCTTAGTGGGAAAAGCTCACCTTAGAAAGGGTGAGCAGAGTAAGTCTCTCTCAGCATAAGAAGGCTATGGCAAATCACTTCCAAAAATGTTTCTCAAGAAAACTGTATGGACTTGTCCATGTAGTTGCCAAGAGTCAATCCTGACTCAAAGGGACTGAAAAAAAAAAAGGGGGGGGTAGAAGTTATACCAGTAGAGCTCAGAATAATTTTGCACAGAACATGAAAGATATGGATAGAAGCGTCTTTGTATCTAGCAGTATTCAACAATAGGAAACCCCTCCTATTAACTGAAATAACAGAGTTCAGTTACAGTTCTACCATTTCATGAAAATTGGCTCTAATTTTCATTTGTTTGTAAACCACTTCCAAGTAAGGTATTGCAAGGCTTCTGCAACTTAATGCAAAACAAATATAGGACACTATAGTCAATGACACAACACTAATTCAGTTACAATCATATAACTTGACTGCAGATGGAAAATGCCAAATAGCACACCAAATAGTGTCAACAGTTTGCTAAGTATTTCAGATTAGTTAAGCAATGGGCTTTGTTTTGTTAGTAGAAGGTAAATTCTACTCACATTCTGATAAATTAACCATGACAATAATTGACATTAACTGCCCAAGGATTTTTTAAAATATTTAAATAAACAATCACTAAGTAATTATGCCCTCCACATAGATAAGATTACCTTTACAGTAATCACAAAATGTGGGTACAATTACAATCTGGCCTGGCATTTGCAGGGGTCCAATTATACTCCTCTCTCATAGACATCACATTCCTAGCTTTCTAGACAGGAAAAGAGCAAACAATGAATTACCACAATTTTTTTTACGAAGCTTCTTTAACATTAACTCTATTGCCAACTTTAATAATATTGGTTTAACAGCTTTGTCCCATAGAAAGGCAATTCAAACATTATATTTTAAGAACACTGTTTATTTTAAAAATGGCTATATTACACTTCATCTATGTGTACTTAACAAAGTCCTCATGTATTTAAATGGATTTGTTATAATACAGATGAAAAATAACACTTCAAAACACTGTGCCAAAAGTGATCTCACAAATGAGCTGGCACTGTACTTAATTTACTAACAGATAAGATCCAAGAAATTATATTAAGCAAAGAAAAAATAGTGGAAATAGCACTGAACATATGTTATCAAGGATGCCTGCTCAAGTATGTTCTCTCTCTTCCACTTCACAGGGCTAAGAGACAGAATGCTAACCTGCATTCACTGAAGAAGAGTGACAACCAAATGAAAAAGTAAAAGAGAAGGAAGCTATATTTTAAAATGTAATGGCTAAATATGTTTTGCAATACAAGACAGCAGCTGATCACCAATCTAGTTACTTTTCTCCTTTCCTATTGTTACTGGTGGACATAGTTTCTGAGCTGCTATAAAATCTGACAAAATAGAACACTTTACAGGAGTGAAATGTCAGCACCAAAACCACAGCACAACAACAAAAGGATGAAATAGCTTCACAATAAACAACTTTAATCCAGAACTGGACCCAGCAAATAAGCTGGCAAAGTCAAAGACCTAACTGAGTTAAATGTGGAGCACTGAAAACAAGCACTATGCATATTGTAAGACCTCCCTCTCCCACAGAAGCCAACATGAGTGGCAATATAAAGAACTGCCAGAAAATAACACCACTAGAACCACATGAACAGCTACACAAAATTAAATTAAATTAAATTAAATTAAAACAAATTAAAACATTACACAAAATAAGGCTGCACATTAAAACATTGGTAAGAAGTGCTTTGCAATGGACATCAGCACCAAGCAAATCATCTTCCTTGGAATCCTTAAAGTAGCCACATATTTTGCAAGGCTCAGAGCTACTTGGAAAGCTTTCCTCAGCTGTCCATGCCTCCGTGTGCACTCAAACTATGGTTCTGCTAGGATTGCCAAGGGCTTTGAACAGCCTTAATGAGGAATCGTTACATGTGGAGCACTTGGGATTTGTTATCTATGAAGAGGTCTATAAAACCAGGAAAGAAGCATGCTGAAATATAACATAGTAAGGAAAAGATTTTGAGAAGCAGATCACCCACACTTCAGGATTTAGGAATTTGTACAGTTTCTAGCGTTTTTACTTAACAGTAAAACTGAAGGGGGGGGTCTCTTTTATTTAAAATGCTTTTGAGATTTAGAGTTCTTTACATTTTTCTTGGCACCACCCATTTATACCACTGTCCCACTCACTTCTGCATCGTGGCCCTGCTCACTGCTAGACTATGGCCTTGGAGTGGAAGGAAGGCCTCTTTCCCAGAAAAGCTTGTCTACTGCACTAGATCAGTAACTAGTGCCTTCTTTTCAACCAGACATGTTTTGCACTGGATTTTTATTTCCTCTTAAAAAGGCCTAACTGGTAGTATTCTTTAATAGTCCTAAAAGGTTCACTGCATGCATTTCATTAACAGAACTATCTATTTCATTACGTTATCTTATTGTTCACTTTATTCCCCCTTATCATAAGCATGTCTGACGAATGTGTATGCTTCAGAACTACACCAGGAAAGGGAGCTGACAGCAGGGGAGATACTGTTGACTCCCTTTCCCAGTGCCTGGAAGGCTATCAGGGACTGGATGCGAGAGAACAAACTGAACTCCTGGCAAGTCAGGTTGGCCACCAGAGTTATGTCTTGATGGGCAAGCAAGTACTACTCATCAGGGAGCAGGTTCGCAACTTGAGGTTCTTATTGGACTCACAGCTGGATCAGTTGGTGGAAGTCGTGGCCAAGGACTCCACAATGCAACCCTGAGCTTCATATATTCTCTTCTACTAGTACTAATTATTATGCTAAGTCATTAGTATGTTATATTATATTAAGTAATTACTAATTTCAACAGTTAAAAGAGTCCTTCCGAGATATTTATCCATATTTATATAACAGACAAGAAATTTTAATTTTTCATGATCCAATATTTTCACACTGTGAAGATGCCAAACATACACTGTATTTTAAAGTAAATATCACCAATTAAATAATGAACTACTGAGCTCACTCACAGCATCCCTAGTTCAGAAAAAAAAAAGTCCAAGAATCTGACCAAGTGTTTAATCTAGCAATCTCACATTCTTTTTTTAACTTAAATGTGTGCCATAATTTGTCATTTTAACAACAAAACTACCTGAGCAATCACACATACAGGAAAATAACCTCATTAAGTTAAAGATAATATCACATATACTGCCCAAAATGTTTTACCAAAGATAATTTTGAAGGGAAAAGTTGCCTATTCTTTTAATCATCAATGTTTTCTGTTTTCTTTTCTCCATTTTTATCTATCAAATAAGAAAAACAAAATTAAAAATATAACACAGGATATTGCCTTATAATGAGTAAGCTCATTGCCTCAGCTATCTTTGTACTTCTGCATTAGTGTAAATCAAAATAAGTTTTCCAGGATTTCAGTCAGAAGTCTTTGTAAATCTTACCTGGGAATGCCAGAAACAAAATCTGAGACATCTGCATACAAAGCATACATTCTGTCACTGACCAAAACTTTTATATTATTATGCAAGTTTTTTTTTTAAACAAAAAACATTGTTTTAGTTTTATGGTCTTTTTAATTTCAAGCTGTGTCTAGCTTAAATTCAGGGTTCAGTTACCTAATGACTTCTCAAATTATGAAAAGAAGATGTTATTTTGTTACAGAGATTATACATTTGGTAATTTTAAAAACTCATTAAAATACCACATGCCACCAAAATCAGCTGGCAGTCTTCCCAATACTAATTTTCTTACTTGCCTCATTTGTTCATAAAGTATATGCCTTGCAGCAAAAGTCTGAGTTAACACCCTTCTTCAAAGCAGTATTTACTTTTAGAATATTCTGAAGACGAATGGAAGGAGACATTTCATTTACTTAGAAAAGCTAATCTGACTACATATATATCTATATATACACACATGTACATTTCAGGTCAATCACTTTTTCCTTTTTCTTTCCCTCAAACTTTAGGTACTCTATTACCATTCATACAAGGCAAGTATCTGTAAGTACTAAGCTTTCTTTATAAAACTTATTTCTTCTCATGAGCATGGAAAGGACTGAAACATGAATGGTAAGAAAGAACATTACAGAAACACAAAAGAACAAATCACAGTATTATTTGTACCTTGCTTTGTCATCAAAGCAAGTATTTGCTCCGCAGAACCACAATTCCTTGTTTTCCCAATCTTCCCTTACACAGCTAAGGACGCATAAATGCTGAAGGCTACAGGTTCAGTCATCCTCAGCTTAACAGATATAAACACATCATCCCTAGCTAAATCAGCCGGGACGGGGGGGCTGGCTGGTTGGGAGCGATGGAGGGCTACAATCCAACGCTCCTACAGGGGCGTCAGGTTGGAGAAACCGACTTGGCTGGGACCCATGGGAGTTGTAGTCTAACGGTTCGCCAAGGCACCGGGTGGGAGAGCACCGTCCCGGCCTCAGGTTACCTCCTCCCTGTCCCATAATACACCCAGCAGCCTTCGCCTGTCGCTCTTCCCCATGCCGCGCAGAGGGGAGGGGAAGGCAAAGACCCGGAGGCCCCCGAAGGCTCACCTGAAGTCCAGCTGAGAAACGGAGGGGGCGGCTCCCAAACCCGGAGCTGGAGCGGGGAGGTTACGAAAAAGCGGAGGCAGGAATGCGGCAAGGAAGCGGAAAGGGGAGAAAAGACGACTGGGAGCGGGCCGGTAAGGAGGGAAATTACGAGGGAGCCGCCGGCGGGCGAGCTCCCGATCTCTTTTTTTTCTGAGGCGAGCCGCACCAAAACCGCTCGCTCCAGAACTCCCCTGACCTCACTTCCTGTTTCTCCGGAAGAGCCGCGATTGCCCGCCAGCCATCATAGAGATCGACTACGGAGGGAACCGAGCCACGGCAGAGTGCGGGGCATGTCACGTGATTTGGGGTGGTGAGGGCCCCAACAGGGCAGGGAAGAGCCTGGAATTCTGGGACGGATCAGCTTACTGTGTAGGAAGTGGGTGGTCCTCCAGCCCCATAACCTGACTCTGGGCGCTTTTGCTGGGAAAGGAGGTGACCATCAAGCCCCACGGAGTTCGTGGGCGCAAAGCATGACAGGTGGCAGGTTCCACCTGTATTGTGGCTTGTTTGGTTTAGCTTTTGTGGGTTGTGCAAAAGCAGCTGATTGTGCTTTATTCAATAAACCATGATTTCAAATAAGCCATGATTAAGTACGAGTCGTGCACCCAGCCCATTACATTAACCCTCCTCTTCCGCACACCTACACATTTTTTTCTGAATTTTTAATCATTGGTCTTAAAGAGTTCTTGAACACTAAGTTTGTACCCAATTTTGTAGCATTTCAGTTGAACGAATAAAAGCTTTTTTAAAGTTTTGCAATTTAATAGTGCCTATTATACCACTGCATCCCTTGTTTATTCACTATACTTCCAAGCATGTAGCTTTTGAAAGTTGTGATTCTATGTACATTATATCTAGGAATGTTGTGTAGTCCTACTGTCCAAGACTCAATTTTCTTTAGGCTGCGCTCAGAGGCTAAGCAGGGTTGACCCCTGCTAGTGCTAGGAAAGCAGATCACCAGGGAATTCAGGTCTGCAGGCCCAATATTCCTATAGGTTGTTCTTCTGGGAAAAATGAGAGGAAGGATTTGTATATATTTCTTCGAGCCCTTGAACAAATGTGGGATAGTAATCAAATTAATAAATAAATATTGCTGCCAAGAAAACACCACCAGAAGTTGAGCTCAACCTGAAAAAGACCTGGCCCTGATTTCCTTGTAAACATACGTGGGATTTCAGGGTTGGGCTTCTTTACTTACGAAAACTCTTAATATGTCTATTATTTTCATGTATACCCTGTTCAGTTTGTGAGTGGTTTGCTGTATTATCTTGTTTGAGGCATTTTTGCAACAACATCCTTGTGGTCATTGTAATTTCCCAGAAAGGAGTAGAGGACAAAATGAAGCAAATAGTCAAAGAAATCGACGGTCATATGTCATGATGTCATAGAGAACATATACTGTATAATTATAAAATTGGATAATTATGAAGTATAGTTTGATATTGCAAATCAGTGACATCATCTTGTCAGCTGCATATAGAATTTGTCTGTTTCCTAATGTTTCATAACAAAATGCAAAATAATCAGATGGAATTATCACCAGAAAGAATTCTGTATCATAATAGTTGGCCCAACCAAACTGTTTATGGACCTTTGCTTCCAACACAGCAGATGAAGTTACCACCAATGGAGAATTTCTTACTGGTCTAGTTCATGCATCACATAAGGTCATCATTTACTTAACCATAGAATAAACACATCACATCATCCAAACAAGCTGCATTATTGCTTGGTGCAGAACTACAAAAATTATTTTTTAGTCCAAACAACACCTGGCTGTTGAGCAGTATCTTGGAGGCTGCCATCCCAAAAATTGTGGGAGGGGATAGGATGAAAGCCCTAGTAGCTTTAAATGTATTTACACGTAATTAAATGTAGTTAATACAATTAATCATCAGTCATGTACTTAATTTCTCATACTATATTAAAATTATGATTGGTCAACAGCTCTTGGAAGTTTCTGAGTGTAGCAGCCCTGGGATCTCAAACTGAGTACATCTGCCTCAGTGCAATGAGTAAACATAGTCAGTGGGACTTATTTCCAAATCAGTGTTCTAAGGATCAAGCTGTCCGTATCAAATTATTGTCACAAACAATGCTAAGGTGAAAATGTCAGCTTCAGTGTCGAAACTGAGATTCTCTCAGATCACGTTTCAGCAGCTTGCTTCAGTGTTGTTTCTACCTAAATGCTGTTTATGAAGGTAACATGGACATTGTCCTACTAGTATAGCAAAGCCAATGTTGACACGACCAATATCTGGGGGAACAGCAAACCACTGGAACCTTGTGAAAGTTACTCATCCAGAAGAATCAAGATAAAGAGTATATAGTTAGTAGTTGGTGGATTGTGATATTGCAGTTATGCTGCAATCAGTATGAGCCTCCTTTTAAAATAACGTTTTTTCTTTTAAAAATAGCCAGATACAAATATACTGTTGCTCTAATCTTGAGCAATGCCCAGTTCAGCATCAGGATGATAAATGTTGGGACATATCATAAAACAGGCCAGTTTGCTGTCAGTTTAGAAGACAGCACAATGCCTTTGAATGGCTGTTATGCTCTATTTTTTCAAAACAGAAGGGAAAGAAGTGGGCTGTTTTTAATTCAACAGATAACTTCTATAGATCTAGGATGTATAATTCTTTCAGTTTCTGTGTGAACTGCCTGACACAGATCAAAAAGCTCATTGAAGAAATCCTGAATTGCACAAGTACCATTTCTTTTATCCTCTCTTCCAGAAAGGAAACATTTATGATGGGTCCATAGTTTTTGAATCTTCTAAGTTTCTTCAAGCACACCAACAAATCTATTTCAAAACCAGTTTGATCTAGGGACTAAGGCACCAGGCTAGAAAGCAGGAGACTGTGGGTTCTAGTCCTGCCTTAGGCATGAAAGCTGGATGAGTGACTTTGGGCTGGTCCCTCTCTCTCAGCCCAACTCAACTCACAGGGTTATTATTGTGGGGTAAATAGGGGAAGGAAGGAGTATTAGGTATGTTTGCCACCTTGAGTTATTTATAAAAATAATAAAGCCAGGATTAAAAAAAAAAAACATCAGTCACCTCTGTACCAGGGAGGTATGTATTATCTCCCATTAGTTATTTTTAATAACTGAAGCAATGTGAAAAAAAAATGTTTAAAACTGGAACTCATCTTTGGTGATGTCATGGACAGGTTGCTGCAGTTGTTAACAATACAAAAGTGATTTGTTACTGCCTTTTTCTTGATTTTGTTGTTGTTGTAACTTTCCAGTCTAGCCTACAGACCTGGGATTTTCTAGTGATCCAATTACTAGCAAAATCTAACCCCACTTAGCTTTAATTGCTAAATCAGCCTAATAGGAAGGCTGCTTGTTGCCTACCAGAGGCATAGTAGCACATGTTCGTTGCAGCAAACTCCATCATGAGTCTTGTGGCACCCAAGAAAACAAGTTTTCATAGATCTCACAGGATAATTGTTATCCTCATTAAAGATACTTAAGAGGCTAGAGTGATGGAAACATTTGGTCAAAGGAAAATGAAATGCTAGTGGTATGAAGTTAGTTCCCAGCATTTAAACAAGGTCCTGTAACGGCCTATTGGGATCCTTACATTAAAACAACATATTTCATCTGTGATCAGAACCCAGAACATATAATACAGCCCTTTAACTGAACAAAACAGAACAATTGAGAACTGCATATTATATGCGGATCTGATTGGAGTAAATTGTAAGGGTGCCCCAGAAATATGATTTGCATTTTCTTATAGTTATGCCTATTACTCTAGTTTGTAACACAGGGTCTTATTATTGCTCTGTACTTTATATTTGGTATTCTGATATGGCCTAATGGCTGATCAATAAAGTAGTTTTATTATTATTAACAAGGTCCTGCTTTGGAAATGGGTGCTATTTTTTAATAATAATTTTATTAAACATTACAATCAAAAAGATAAAAAACTAATACAAACTAAAAAAAAAAAAAAGAATTTTAAAAAAGGAAATGGGCACTATTATAATGTGGCAGTCATGGTAGGTACTTTCTGTAATATTGGCATAGCTCTGGGTGAAACCCAGGATAACAACACTTCACGCCACAAGATTCTGCTGTAACATCTTAGAACCATCACTGCAATTATGCCCTGATTTGCATGCATTAGAACTTTGCTTACAAGTGTCACAAAATGTCTCTTGCCATTCAAGTCTTTTGTTTCAGAGTCTTTAAATCATCTTTAAATTATTTAGACTGCATGCATAAATAAATAAATAAATCGATGCATAAATCCCTACAATTTATTTTTTTAAAAAAGGTTTTTTTAAAAGCCAGCGTATGCTATTGTAAGTTACTTGTTGCAATAGACTTCTCCCCTTCAGCAACTTTCCAGGTATGTTGGAAGTGACTTATTGTCATTGTAGTCCAACATCTCTAATTGCTTCTCGCTCCCACCCACCCCTCCGGCCATCTCTGTTCTATTCCTGAATCGATCAGCAGGTGGCTGTCCCAAGGTGCCTAATGATCAGTCCCTCGTCTACGTCCTCGTTCTTATTGGCTCCCCGACACATCCATCCGCCCGTCCTCCTCGCCCATTGGCTGCCTCCCAGCTCTTCGCCTTCATCCTTCCGGACCCGCGGCCGTTCTCGCCCCCTCCTCTGCCCACCTCCCACCCGTAGCCCCGCCCCTGCTCGCCATCGGGCTAGACCCGTCCGCCAGTGGCGCTCCCGCCCGGATGATTGGCAGGTGCTCCGGTCGCCTCTGGGCGGTGGTGCGATCGGTCCACGCGGTGACGTGAGAGCCCGGCGCGGTTGCCATTGGCCGCGCGCGCCGATGGGCGTGTTGGCTGGCGATGTGGCGCGCGCCGCGGAGGTTGGCGACGGCCGCGGCGGTGGCGGGGGGGCGGGCGGTGGCGCTCTGCTTTTCCTCGCGGGCGGACGATCGCTGCTGCCAGTCCAGCCGCCGCGCGCCGAGGTTAATTTCGGCTGCCTCTCTCGAGGGCCCGAAGGAGAGCGGAGCGCGGTAAGGACCGAGGGGAGAAAGCGCCGGCGGGACTGCGCCCCCAAAGCTCCGCCGGCCTTGAGGGGAAACCGACGGGAGGGCCTCCCCGCCCCCAGGGTTGCGGCCTAATGCCGGGGCGGGCGCCCCCTACCCCCGGCCTTCCGGGTAAGGCGCAAAATCGGGTGTGAAAGCACCTGCCGAACTCGTCGGGCATCCATAAGTCCGAGGTAGTCTGCTTCTAACAAGGGAGGCTCTGTTGAATCATCGCCGCGGGTACTCTACCCGTTCATCCCTTAGCGCGAGGTAGTCTGCTGCTAACGAGGGAGGCTCTGTGGAAGTACCGCTGCTCGCAGCAGCTGAAAAGGCCCATATCTAGATCTGCCTTCTCCTCTTTGGGGCTACAGTTCTCTTTCTTAGAAGCATGGGTCTTGGCTCTGCTGGCTGGAGAAGATGGGAATCCAACAGATTGGGCTAGTGCCAGATTAGATGAGTTTAAGTAAAGGTAATAGCGCTTATAGATTCATTCCTCCCCCCCCCCCCCAAAAGTGGGGACAAAGTTGAGGGCTTTCCTTGGAAGGGTCATTTCCCTCCCCAGGAGAAATTTCATTTAACTAGTCATTCATTATATTGTTGGCTGGCTTTTCTGCAAAGAGCTCTGGTTGATACATGAAATTTGCTTTCTCTCTTTTGCTTTTTATCCTGACCCTACTCTGATTTTTTTTTAAATAGTTACTTTCTTTCCAGGTGATGAAGATCTTCACTTGCCAAGTAGGCAGTTGTTAAAGGGGATGTTGTGGAGCTTTAAGAGAAATCGGCATGGGGAGAAAATGTACTGGGATCAATCCCAAAAAAACTAGGGTTAGTCAAAGAAAGGGAGACTTAATGATTTAAGATCTGTTGGAGTATGCCATATATTCCTGGAAAGCTTGAAAACAAATAGACGAATATGTATGTCTTGTAGAATGCAAAGAGCTTGGCTTTTTTAGTGATCCAAAATGAGATACAGAATTGCCCTAGTTGCTGAGACATTCTGAGGTCAGTTTACCCAATTGCTTAATGTTGCATGTTTATGCTCACCTGGGATCACTTATTCACTAATTCTGGATGGTAGGTTTTGCCTTGGTGTGAATTGCTCTTTCTATTCAGTATTTTTATTAGGAAGATCAGCAACACAGTCATGCCTGAGGTAAACACAAATGATCTGGATGAACAGCAACTGCGGTTGCTGGCAGAGATGTGCATCCTGATAGATGAAAATGACAACAGGATCGGTTCAGATACAAAGAAAAACTGCCACCTGAATGAAAACATTGACAAAGGTAAAATGTGATTTAAAGTGTATTATATGCAAGGAGAATCTTGCATAGCTCAACTGGGTCAGAGACTTCGCTGCATGATACAGAGCCACGTTTCTTGCCTCCAGATATCTGCACTTTAGTTGTAGATCAAGATAAAACCAGAAAAAGAGAACTAGAGGAAATGTTAAAGAAATGCTGATGAACAAGTGTATTTGGATTAATACTGTTCTTCTGACAGTAGGTTGTAAACATTTTCACATAGAGAAGCTGAAAAGCTTCTAGCAGATTACTCTTTCATCTCAGATGTAGCCTGCCATTCCATTTAGATTTAGTATTATATATGTTTTACCTGCTGCATAAGGATTTAGAAGTTCTCTTTAAGCATTGATAGAACGCATGAACTGGTTTGTCTTTTCATGTTACTACTTGCAGGCTCAATTAAAATAAGATACATATTCCACTTCGCATGCAAATTTGGGCTTTGTAAATACAGGTAGTCCCCAGTTTAAGAATGAGTTCTGTTCCTGAGGTCTGTCCTTAAATTAGATGTATATGTAAGTTGGAACAGTATTATTGTATAATACTGTATAAGTAGTATTATGTAATTAACTCGAACCATCATATATTTAACTGGAATCATTGTGTATTTAACTCGAATTTTGCTACAGTAGGCTCCATTCATAACTATGGGTTGTCTGTAACCTGGGTGTTCTTAACCCAGGGACTCCCTGTATATGACTTTGGATATCTCTAGTGGAAGAGAAAAGATAAGCAGTGTCTTAGTAGATGCTTTGGGGAGAAGGAAAAATGTGGTGGAGTGACTTGCTATTAAATAGACACAAGAACAGATTATTTAAATAAAAGGACAATGAATTAATCCAGTGGATGGAATTTGCTTCTAGCTGATGTAATATGGGAGTACAACTTGACTGATTACAGATTCTGTAAGAAAGTGGTCTCCAAGCTAATTTATTAATGACATTTTCCCTGGAGAGGAAGAAAGCACATAAGCTGTTGATTTCAGTAGAAGCCTTATTTTGTACCAGTATATTTTAGGGTAACCTTCAACTCCTAAGGATATAAAAATATCTTAAGTATATTTCTGAAAAGCTCTCAAAAGAAGGTTATTAGCTATACAAGAGTTTTCTTTGTATCTTATCCTGAAAGAACTATCACAATTGTATTTCAAATAAGAGTTTTGCTTAGGCCTTGTAGAGAATTGCTTCCTTGTCAGGCATTAGTTTTAAAATTAAAAGTTGATGTTAGCAGAAACAGACATTAAATGTATTATCTTTGCAGTACAATCTTTCTACAGTCATTGCCCATCTTTCTTTACTAGGATTATTGCATCGTGCCTTCAGCGTGTTCTTGTTCAATATGGAGAATAAGCTACTGTTACAACAGAGATCAGATGCTAAAATCACTTTTCCAGGTTTGTAATAATAATTGCCATCGTTACAGCTGTGTAGCATAGATTCACCCGCAGTTTGAATACATTCTATACCCAGATACACCATGCAGTGCTTGAGGAACAAAAAAAGTCATCTGTTAAATTATAAGAGGATGAGATTTTCTGATAGATCAAACCCCTAAAAGCTGATTTATAGTGTGCTGATATTTTTCAACAAATAAATAATTGGGGAAGCAGTATGAGAGCTGAAGCTGACAAAGAATCTGAGACTAGACAGAATTTGTATCAAAACACTGCAAGTGCCTTCAACATACAAGGCTGAAAAACACATAAATATGACTGATTCCTAGATTCTTCAGTAAATGATTAAAGGTGCTTCATTTGTATTTGCAATAAAAGCAATTTATCTATCCAAACTCATCCTTGAATTTTCTGCAGCTAATCTAATCAGCATGTATTTGCATTCAAAGCCAGGCTTTATTTTTTGCCATGGCCAGGATGAAACTCTGACAGATAGCGGTATGTCTGGAGTATCATAAATTACTTCAGTTTCTGAATAATGGATTTCTAGAAGTATACAGACTATCCCTGGAATGTTTGGATCAGCTCATTCAGGTGGAGAGGGCAGCATATTCCAGGGCCAGACCACTGTATTATCCATTCTGCTGTATAAAACTGAGACATTCTTAACACTTGATCCACAATTTATTTGTTTTTGGTAGACTGTTTTACCAATACTTGTTGCAGTCATCCACTAAGCACCCCACTTGAACTGGAAGAAAATAATGCCATTGGCGTTCGAAGAGCAGCACAGAGACGACTGAAAGCAGAGTTAGGAATTCCACTGGATCAGGTAAACTCTTCAGAGTAATGATTTCCCTGGGGAAAAGCTGTTGCCTAGCATCTAGCTATTTGGCAAAGCCATTTGTCTAATTACAAATCAGACTTATAGTATTTATTTGGAAACTTACAGCCTGACCTATTCCCAAAAGCTTAGAGCAGGGAACAATTAATGCAATGCCTTTGTCGTACTTCTAGGCTATCTCCCTTTTTCAAACTAGTGAGCACAATTAGCTCTAGTGCTTTATCTCAACATCTGTGTTTTGGAACAAGATGGAGAGTGAACTTTCCAAGCTATTCTAAAGTCCCTGTTTTCAAATTCATCCTAAATTACTGAATAGTCACAATATGCACACTACCAGATGTAAGAAATCAAACTGAGAAAAATTGTCCAGTCACAAGCTAGAACGTCATAAAGAAAATCTTTGTTGAAGTTTACATTTCCTTGTGGCTAAACAATTTTGGACCCAATAATTTTTTCCCACATTTGTTTTTCCCAAAGCAGACTCTATTGTTGTCTTCTTTTTAAGTACTGCCAAAATGACACAACGGTAGAATAGCCACTCAGTTTCGTGTGTTCTCTTTTTGTCCTGGAAATGTGCACAAAATAACTAATGAATGGCCAGGTACAGGTCTGGGCTAGGAGCCCATCAATCCTCATTTCCTTCTTGCCAATAGGTATGAGACAATAAACTTTAGCTACACCTCCATATCTAGAATGCTGAGTGATCAAGAAACTCTGAAATTAGTATTAACAGGAAGGATTTAATCATTTTCATTATTAAAACCTTTTTCAGGAGAGCATATTTTGAACCTGAAATATGCACGATTCCTTTGTCACTGCATTGCATTCAGAAAAATACCACAATTCTCAGATAATTTAGAGAATATATGCGGGAAACATCAAGAAACTTTTTCTGTAGTTCTTGTCAGGGCCACTGGCTACAGAAAACATGTTATGAGTCATTGAAACCAGGAAAATTGCCATTGCTCATTCACCACCATGCTTACCCTCCAGTAGAAGCAATAATTGGAGAAATCTATGGGGAGGTATTCTGGGAATGGGGAGGGAATCTCTTAAAGTAGACTCATGAAGCATGTTTGGTCGTAGATCACTCCAGAAGAAATTGTCTATCTAACCCGAATTCATTACAAAGCCCAATCCAATGGAACTTGGGGAGAACATGAAATAGATTACATCCTTTTCGTGCAGAAGAATGTAACACTGGATCCAGATCCCAACGAAATTAAAAGCTGCTGTTATGTGACGCAAGAAGAATTGAGAAAACTCCTGGAAAAAGCTGCTCAAAATGAAATTAAGATTACTCCATGGTTCAGACTGATTGCAGATACTTTTCTCTTTAAGTGGTGGGATAACTTGAATAATTTGAAGAGATGTGTTGATCCGAAGATACACAGAATGTAACAAAACATGCTGCTCTAAAATGAAGTATCTCAAGTTTTTCATAGTGACCAACTGTTCATTGAAGCAATGTATTTGCAGATTGATTGAAACACAGGAAATAGGAATAGACCCATTAAAATTGTAGGGACTTAGGTATTTTATCTGGCATTACCTAACTGGCTTGCTCCTGGAGCAATTTTTCTTCTTTCACTTCTTGGTACTGTGGAGTCCTTGGGGTTCTCCGAGCTTGGTTCTTTTCTTGCAGATGTTTCATTACCCGGCTAGGTAACATCTTCAGTGCAGCACTGAAGATGTTACCTAGCCGGGTAATGAAACGTTTGCAAGAAAAGAACCAAGCTTAAAGAACCCCAAGGACTCCACAGTTCAACCCCGAGCTACACATATTCACCTCTATTGGTACTTCTTGGTACTATTTGGCTTAATAAGCCATTAACAAGTTTGCATTCCTTGAAAAACCACTAGAAGTCTGAATATCCACTAAGCCACAATTTTATAGTAGCATTTATGGCTTGATTACGATCTCTTCCACAGTGTGACCTGTTTGCACAATACGGATGATATCAGCTAACCAGTCTCATTCAGTGTACGTAAGTGAAGAGGCGAGCCTGAACTAGTTCTATTTGACTCAAAGCTACCTTTCATATTTTGTACTATGGTCTTATTGGAGGATGCAGAAGAGCAGTCTTCCTATACTATCCCCCTTCAAGTTACCCACTTGCTTTTATCTTTGAAGTAATTAGCACTTTTATATTTATATTGTACACTGTGTTAAGTTTTTGGTTGACTTGCTTTGGAAGAACTTGTTCCCTTGTAAGCTACATGTAGCAGATAAGACACACTTTCCCCATTAGAAAAGATAACCTGATATTTCAAACTAGAAACATTAAAATTTCTGTATCCGTAGATTCTAAATAAAGCTTTTCTTGTAAGAATTATGATCTAAAGGAAAGGAAAATTTAAATCTAAATAACTTTTTCATGGAACCTTGAAAAATGCCTGAGCTATTACAGAACCAAATGCGGAAAGATGCAGATAGTTAGACATATGTTATGGTCTAGGGAAAAATGGTGCTGGTGCACCCTTAGTAAATACAATATGAACCATGAAAATTAAATTAACTTTTAAAAACAATCTCTGTATGGTGAGGTGAAATTTTGTATTACTTAGTTCACTGAGAATTAAATATGAATGCTTTTGTGCTCTTTTTAATGGCTTCTTAATCATAACTCTGGACCTTTACTATTGTGTAATTTTACTATTTGAACTCTAAAATGGAAGGTCAAAACTGGCCCATAATCTAAAAATTTTAAGTGCTTGAATAGCAGTTCTAATTCCTTCTTTTGGAGGAAGAGAGAAGCAACTGTTCAAACCAAGAGTGTCATATAACACATTGGATATATTTAAAGTGCCTCACCATGGCCCAGGGAATCTATTTTGGGAGCCCTACGTGAAGACAGCTGCTTTTAAGGGTCTCAGTTTCATAATATAAAAAGGATTAACCAAAGCTGACTAACACATCACTTTTGCTTTTTGAATTTTCTAATTCTTGTACAGAATGGACTCTTAGAGCAAGGGTAGCCTTTTCATAGCCAGGGACACAACTCCAACAATCGCCTATTACTAGAAGAGGTATGTATAGTGGAACAATGGTTTTAAGAGTGGGAATGGGAGGCCCTGCCCACTTCCCATCATCGTTCCTCACTTCAGTATTTAATGCTTAGATGCAGCATCCCTGATCTTCCTAACTCCTTCCATTCTCTCCCTCCCCTCAGCTGTTTTTGCACCGCCTACATATCTGTTCCTTATTTCACTGCTCTCAGGAACAGACTCCCAGCATGGCTGTCCAATAGCCTACCCCCCCTTCCAATCTTTCCAGTGCCCCTCTTCTTTGCCAGTGCTGCTGCCACCAATATACACATACACCATGGTCAAGCCTTGGGGGTTTGGGGCTCTTAATACCCCTTGAAACCATTTCTACCTGGAACTATGTTTCAGTTTGCATCCAGATTAAAATGGCTTTTCCTTCTGCACGCAGACCAAAATACTTCAATTTCAGTATCAGCTACCCCAAAACAGCTGTTCTGTGTATGAACCACTTTGCACACCCAAAATTTATCCAGTCCCCACTGATCCACTGAAGGAGGTCTGATGTGGTTTGGATTGGCTCTTTGCTGGCTGCCTAAAAGCGTTCAGAACAACATTTGCTCCATATCCCTGAACCAGAATTGTTGCTCAATAGAGTTGCAGCCTCTTAAGAAATCTACCGGCTTCTCAATCCCATGACAGAATGACCCAAGGTAGGACCTTTGAAAAACAGAAAACCTATAATCCAGCAGCTATTTCCTTTAACATAAAAAAAGCAATTTTCTTTTTTTTTAATTTATTTGTGTTAAAAAAAGGCATTATTTCCTTATTTCCCTCTTAAGAGTTGTTTTATCTTCGTTGGGTTGTACCAGATTTCCTCTTGCCAGAAAATAGATGTTTGGGCTTCAGGTCAAAGACATGCCTATCTGCCTCACCTTTCTTGCCCAATCGATTCATTTTCCTTTGAGCTTTCTTCATCATGGTTTTAGTCTTCTTCACCATCTATAAAAATAACATACGTACATGAAAAAGGACACATCCCACATACTATTATGAATTTAAACATTACATGACCACAGACTGCTTTCCACATATGTTGAGCTTCAGTCTCCATGACGTTTCCACGGCTATGGAAAAACCATTCAAGTTAAAGCCCAACGCATGGAAGTCACCAAGCTTTGGGAAAACAGTAAAAATAATCTGGAGATCTGGCAGATAAAGCAAATATTCCACATCACAATTCACTGAAGAAATAATTTTTTACATCTAAACAAAAAGCAAAGGAACAATGATCTCAAGATAGATAGGAACTGGATATTTCAATACTAAACATCCTTACAGAAGCTAAATACGCATGCCAGCAGAATTAAGCAAGTTTAAAGTTGTAAAATTCCCAGAAATTTTGGGGCCGCCAATAATTTTTCCCATTTTTTTCAGAATACATATACCATGGTTTATCTAGAAAGTAAGGAAGATGACTTTGATAGAGATATACTGTGTTGTCAAGGCAACAAGGAGTAAAACACTTTTTAAATCCAGAACATCCAGATAACAATATTCAGAAGCAGCTCAGACAGCTCCCGCATTGACCACGAGCAGGAGGAGGAAGAGGAGCAAGGCAATCGGACTTGCAAGATTCTGCTATTACAGCCAATCTCAATAAAAGTAGTTTTAGGCTTCCTGTGGAGTTGATTTCTTGGTCTGGTACTGTATACCAGCAGAGCTGAGAGTTTACTCACAAAATTATCATGTCTGCAAATTGTAAATATGTTTACAATTTAGTCAGACAATTATGTTTATTATTATATTAACTGTTTTAATTAATGTTTATTAACTGAATTTACTTTAAAATGTTTTTAAAACTTTATTTTGGTACTCATTTTTGCTATTTTTGTTCTTTGAAGTCTAATCAAGAACACATCAGGAAAAAATCAGACAAGCAAATGAAATACTGGATTTCTTCTTTGGTAAGACGGCAAGCACTCCTGGATCTAATCCCCATTTTGCTCTTGCACTGGGAAGCTGGACTGGACTGTTGTCCTTTAAGTATAGGAACTACAGAGCTCTGATATTCTACAGAAAAGTCTTCCTACAATAAGTTAAAAGAAAACATTTGGGGAAAATAATGGATAGCAGTATGCGAGTGCCTCCTTACTTGATTCTAAAAAAAAGTCACTGGAATTCTCAATTTTTTTCAGGAAAAAAAAAGAAAAAAACATCCTATGGAAAAAACTTATTTCCAACGTTTTCCTGTTTTTTTCCCAAGGCTTCACATCTCTGATCAAGTCTTGAAGGGAAAGATTTTACTGGATATTTCAAGCCTGTGCTTGAAGTAGAGCCTTTCTGTCACGTGACTCTCTAGACTTTTCATCCTGTGATTCTTCCTTGCTATTAACCGTATAATCTATGCAAAATTCTTAGGCCCCACTATGTTCAACAGAGCTTACTCCCAATTAGGTGTGTAAAAAAGACTACACAAGTATCGCAACCAAGTACTGACATCAATTAGTACCGTGTTCCTTAGTGCACAATAATACAGATTAGCCTTCCTTAATCTGATGCCCTTGATTTGTCTAGACTTTGGCTGAACTGGCCAGGAATTCTGGGAGTTATTGTTCCCATTGACTGGAAGGCATCAGGCTAAAGAAAGCTGATAGATAGAGTAAACTGGAAAAAATGTAATCTGACATGCCAAATAATATTCTGTCCCACCCTGAATCTAAAAGAAAATATATTTTTTACCAGGGAGATAGAATACTAAATGCAATGGGAAACTTAAACATCTCAATAAGGTCTTAATAACCATTGTTCTAAGTGTCGTAATTTGATAAAAAAGCAATAAAACTCCATACAATGGGATTTCACATTATTTGCCATAAAAATGGTACAAAAGTGGCTGCATAAATTCATCAGTTCGTGCGGTATTTGCCGACTTAATTACTGTAGCACAAACTGTGTACTTGGAATAATCTGAAATAAACAGCAGTGATAATTTAGTAAAACTGAGACAGACCTTTGCATCTCGAAGACCAGAGACATCACGAGGGGTACGAGAGGTGCTGCGACTTCGTGCCATAGATGTGGGTGCTACGGAATCTTCTCGTTTACGTTTACGGGTGACGCTCCGTGATCTTCTTGTCTGGGCTAAATAATGTGCCTGAACATTTGCAGATAAAGAAGAACCCAATCAGAGTCCTCTTTAATAAGTTGGTCAGATGCCCTGCTGCAACCTGGTGTTCTACTGATCAACATAAATTCTTCTTATATCAGCTAAGAGCCTACAAGAGGAAACTTTGATATACCTGAAACACTCCAAGTTTCTACTGAGCACAAGAAAAATCTTGCTGTTTTTACAATGGCTAGCCAAACATCCACAGCAGAGCATAAAGGGGACAACTCTCCTATTCTTCCTGGAAGCACCACACAGCCATTAATGACAAAAAGCTGCTGACTGTCCACAGTTCATCTTCAACAGATGATCCTGGCTTTTTAAAACTACTTAGAACATTTTACTTCTAATGGCATTTCCCATACCCTGCATTGTTTTATATTCTTATTTCCTTTCCTCTTCCTTATTTGCATTTTTCCCAGTAGCTCCAAATATTCCTTTTGTTATCCAGAATTAGAGGAATTCAGCTCCATTTTCTGTTTCATAAATCACAGGCAGAGCAATGATGTATAGGACAAAAAATAAGCAAAATAGCCTGCCTTACATCAGTTTTGCTGGTCAGGTCAAGCCCCAGATCGGTCATCTCCTTCTCTAGTGTCTTCTGCTGAACCTAAGGCCAGAAGGAATGTGTTACATCTTCAGCTGCCAATACAATTTTATTCTTCTAGAAATGTCACTAAAGAAATCTAGGAAGCAGCCCTAAACTGCTCAAAAGCAAGAGAGACCCTAGAGCAGAGCAGCACAACTGTTTGAGATTAGGAAGCAAGAGCTTCAACAGTCTGTCATTCCACACCTGGAAAGACACTCAACAACAGTGGTTTTGAAACTTTACCAACTAAACTTTAGGTACACACACAGCAGGAAAAAGCAGCCAAATGGCTGTTCTTTGAATTTTAGCAAGGAAATCATACAACACATCCCAAGGTGACAAGTTACTTGGATTGAGATGGGCGGCTATAGAAATTGCATAATTAATAAACAAAATTCTGCAAACTGGGCTAGAACATTCTCCCACAATGTACTTGCGTTAATTTGCTCATGCCTGCCTGCCTTAATTTGCAGCCCTCCAGATGTGCTGGCCTTCGTCCCATAATTTCCAACCAGCATAACCTTTAGGGAAAACTGGCTGAAGTAGTCAAGTATTTAAACACCTCCTGTCGAAAAGCTTGGACAGTTGCTACTGGTCAGTATAAACACACTGGAGTTAGATGGACCATTAATTTGCTTCTGCATAAGGTTCCTTCTAACCTTCAGGTTCATTCTATTTCTTCACATTGTCTGTACAGACAACACAAGTAAATCTACTTTTTAAGACAAGCCACAGCTGGGAAATACCATTGAAAAGTCTCCCATTCTTTTTTCTTCTACCATCTTTAAGTTATTATCTGCTGGAGTCCCTTATTTCTCTCCCAATCCAACATGTCCTTCTGCCCAAGACAACTGCATTCACATCCCACCACATTCTCACCCAGGTATTTTTATACTTGCCTTTTTAGCTGTTCTGGGCATCCTGGGCCCCTGTGTGTTTTTCTCCTTTGACTCCAGAATCTTCAGTTTCTTCTTCTCACGAATTTGTTGTGCCAACTGCCTGATTCCCATCATTTCCTCATCTTCGCTTTCTGAATCACTATCATATTCTCCAGCTGCTTGCCTTAGCTCCTCTTCTTTCTCCAGCTGTTCCAATTTCTTGAAAGATGCCACACTCAATACATTAGAAATTGGTTTCTATAGTGTATAGGTAGTCCCCGGGTTAAAAAGCCCAGTTTACGGACAACCCATAGTTAAGAACGGAGTCTACTGTAGCAAAATTCGAATTAAATACACAATGGTTATAATATAATTATTATATTATTATAATAATAATACAATAAATAAGATTTATACAATACAATAATATTGTTTCGGTTTACATACAAATTTGACTTAAGGACAGACCTGGGGAATGGAACTCGTTCTTAAACTGGGGACTACCTGTATTTCCTTACAGATCACCAATGCCTTTCAGACAATTCACATAATAGGTTCTCCCTTCCTATGCCAATCTAGAGAGCAGATTATTTATTTCACATAGGAAGACTGCCTATGGCAATATAAACTTAAATATGACTTTTAGTGTAAGTTAAATCGTATAGCTCTGCTTCAATTTTGACAGTTTTGACTCAAACTTGTGAAACCTAATTTATAAAAAAAAATTGTACAGTCAATATCAGAACATGAATATATTATTTTTTGTACATCAAGTATAATATCAGTAGTTTAATACTTACGTTCATGATATCTGGGTCAATATAATCAGCTATGTTATGACCTTCCCAAATCTCAGGTATTATATCATATTTTTCAGATGGATTAATTAGATCCCAGTGTTCTAAAGCAGGAAGAAAATGAAGAATTTTTATTACTTTGTGCGATTCAAAAAGTCCTGCAATTTTATTCAGGCGATAGCCTTATTAATAAGAAAAATACATTCTAAAGTAATAAATTACATGCTGGTAGTAAGTTACACATTATTGAGCTGTTCAACTTGTTTGTTTCCACTGGCAACATTCCTTAAACTCTGAAGTATATCAAAACATTAGATAAAAGGATTGATTTGAAATGTATGCTTGAAATATATATGGTCTAAAATGGCCACAGAACAGAATTCTCCATTAGTTAGGCACGATTCCCAACTATAAGCTGGTACCATTCTTAATAGAAAATGGGAAGGGGAACATATCTTACCAATACAAGGGAAAAAATACAGGCATAGTAATTTTGAGGTTTATCATAAGATGTGGGGGGTTTTATTGTTTTATTTGTTTTTGATTTAGCTATTTTCAAAAAATAATCTGACAGAGCAACCTGGTATGTGCCAGGATGTAAGACTGCAGCCTGAATTCAGTTGCATTTCTAAACAGGAAGAGAGCCTTGATACTTACTCTTGAGATCTAATACATAGTCATCTCCCATTTCCATCTCCAGGTCTTTCTCCTGCAGCAAAGATACATCATTAGTAAGAGTTTCTTATAAACCTCACAAAATTATTCCTTTTATGCCCCTAAAATGTGGAAATCTTTCATAAGACACTTACCAATTTCTTTTTGGGGCCATCAACTTCCATGTGCTTCCTGCGCATCAAGGCTCCCTCCGGAATAAAAGGGGGCCTTTCCTAAGAGACAGGGATGAAACTCAACATGAATTGAAGAAGTCTCTTTTCAGATACATTGGATTATTGGGGAGAAGAGTAGCATCATTCTTTTCTTTCCAAGGAATAAAGGTCACAAGCTGACAAATCTTCACTGCTTTTTTTTTTCACTGCAAAAAACACCCATCCACCCTAGTGCCTTTCAGATGTATTTAACCTGAAACTCTGGCAGGAAATTCTGCCAGTTGTGGTCTGCATATATCTGGAGGGCACCAACTTAGGAAAGCTGATGGGCAGATATTTTCGTAACAAAGGCAATGAGCTACAAACACACACACACCTTGTTGTCCCTTTTTGTTGGAAGAGCTAAATGTAGCCTGTTAAGTACATCATTCACTTTATTTCCTTTCATTTTGGTATCAACACGATGGGCCAGCAATCTGTCACAAGCCTGAAAATATAAAAAAATATTAATTCAAGAAATATTGAACTTAGGCAAAGTATTAACACTGATCCAGACATACAACCCCATGCTTATCACTGAAAAAAATAACAAAGGTGAAAAACTGCATGATATAGAGAAGTTTGGGCCCGGGGAGTTATTAATTACCTTTTCAATAACCTAGGAAATGCTGTATCTGTTCCAAACACATTGAAGAGTGTGTGAAAGAACGAATATTTATATAAGAAGTACATGGATTTAAAAGGAAAGGTAACAATATTAGTAATTCATTCTTACACATGCAGCAAGAATTTGCTCCCTCTTAACGCTGATTTCCTTACACCACTGGAGGAAATAATACTCATTTGACAACATGAAGTTAACACAATTGACCCTGAATGATCTTAAAGATTCTGACTTATTCCTAAGCTGTTAGTCTTAGGAACAAGTCAGAATCTTTAACCTTATTTTAAAATTGGTAAACATTGTTTAGCTGATCAAGTTAAAAGAGGAAACTCTGGTTACTCCTACTGAGCTTCATTGAAATGTTCTGCAAAGGAAGAGAAAGAGATGTGACACAGGCAGGAATCAGAAGAACATCTGAGTCAGGTAAGCAAAATGTAAAGCAGCCAAGAGAACGATCCAAATAATATAGTGACATATTTATTCCTCTGACCTTATCCCTTGTAGGAGCAGAAACTATTTCATACCATGAAGTCCAGATAGCACAAGATGACAGCACAAGATTGGATATGGGCCAGCAGCATGGTAGACAGCAACAACTGAAGTTTAGGCTGCACCCCCAGAAGTATAATTTCCAAATCATAGTAAGTAACTGTTCCACTTCGTAATCAGACCCAGCTCAAACAGTGCATTCACACACCGTGAAAAGGATTCAGGGACATTAGAACAGGTTCAAATGAGACAACAATCATCTTTTAGGGGACTAAAAACAGAGTCCTACAAAGAGTAACTGAAGACGATAGGTGTGTTTAGCCTTGAGAAAAGAGTCGGAAGAGATCACATACAAGAGCAAGAATGCAAGGCACCGAGCAATGGAATTAAGTTACAGGAAGGCATCTGCGTGTTAGAAAAACATCTGTCTGGGATGCTTTGATTTGGATTTCTGCATTGAGCAAGGTGCTGGACTTGATGGCCTAAATGGTTCTTTACAATATCACATGATTCTATGATAAGACCATCTCAGACTGGGAAGAATTTCTCAACTTCAGGAAGTATAATTTAGAGCCTGATCAGGACAAAATATCCTTAAGGCAAGAGGCTGAAAAAGGATGCAATAACCTGTCCTTTTGCAACAGCCAGAACACAAAGGCAAAACTGCCTTCTAATGAGCAGGTAGAGAAAAATATTTTTCCCACACTGGAGGCTGATGGTGAGTTGCTACAAGCAACTTACAGTGTGATGACAAGCAGAGGGTATCTAGTAAAAAAAACAACACCTTTTTTTGTTTTCACAATGATTCAAGAAAGCCTTATGTTGAACCATCCATGTCATACAAGCTCATTAAAAAAAGAACAATATAATGGCCCAAAGCATAAGCAGAAGAGAAAATTGCCATTAGCATCTGTTGCAAACATCTGAACAAGAGACAGCAAGAATTGTGCAGTATCTAATTAACAGGAAGGTTCTATGACAGTGCAAAGATCAAGTAAGAATTTATTTTCATTTTTCTAATGCAATATTTTAAAGCAAGCTACAAAACAGCTCTTGGATAAGCACAAGACAATTTCTCCATAAAGTAGGGCTAGCCACTGGATTGAAACCAATGCAGATATTTGGTATACACACATTCACTCACTTCAGTTTTAACCTGAATAACACCTTCTTCTGTCATAGTGCTTGTCTCAATCACAGGAAGTCCATCAGCTTCTAATTCAGCAAATATTTTCTGAAAGATGATGGATAAACAAAATATTTGTCATATTGGCAAAATTAATTACACACACACACATCTAAGGGATCTAAATAATACAAGATCTATCAGCATGAAACATAATATAAAGATTGCACTGGAATACAGACCAATGTCAAAACTGCAAACACTAATCTGTATACAAGTTCTGTTTTGTGTGTGTGTGTGTATTTCTTTGCATGTCAGTTTGATCAACAACATTTCCACGATAGAGAAAAACGTTGAGTTTTGGTACGCACAATTGAAAACCAATTGATTATTAGGGAAGATTCAGAATGGGTGTTATTATTTCATATTCTACTAAAATTATAAAATATGAATCTTTCCGTATGCGGGTAGATTTCAGGCTTGCAAGATACACTCTGCTCATCAGCAGAGAAAAGGTGCTGAATGGCAGGGAACTGGAAGAAAAAGACAATCAACTATCACCAGAACTGAACATGGAAAGTAAAAAAAAGTTGCAATGAGGGGTTTGCCTGGCTAGAGCAAGAGAAATAGAAATCATTATTGAGTGATTGATGCTTAGATTGCAATAGTAATTGGGAATGCAAATGGTATTTGCCATTTCTTAAAATGTATTATAGAAGGATACCTCAAGAGTCCACAGCATGGCAGACCTCCTGTCTGAGATCTTGTGTGAGTCCTCAGAGATTTGGGAATGAGGCACTGAAGCCACCACACACACACACAAAAAAAGCAACAGAACCCAGAGTCAAAAAAATGGTAGCCAACTTCTAGGACAGTTTCCCTGATGTGTGCATGCATTCGTGTGTGTCAGTCATCATTTCTGAAAACTACTTACCTGATTCTCTTCTGTAAGTTCAGAAATCCTCTTCACATCGCATTTATTGGCTACAATTATTAGAGGCTAAAATTAAGACAGAGAAAGAGAACCGCACATTGAATGAACCAGCTTAGGTTTTATAACAAAGAACATGAAGTTGGTCAAGTGGTAAAATCCCAAGCACCTTGTTGGCAAACAATGGCTTAATATTCTCAAAAAGTGCCAGCTGTTCTTCCAAGCTATGGCCACACTGTTCTGATATATCCATGACATACAGCACAGCAGCCCGGAGATGGGCAAGTGCGGTTATGGCCTGCATCTCAATGGTGTTTCTCTCTTCCAGAGGATGATCCAAAATACCAGGAGTATCTATGACCTAGAATAAAGACAGACCAAAATCAAGAGGGCTGGTCTCCTATAATCCAACAAACAACAAGAGCAAGGTAAAGTAAGAAACCTCATCTGAGAAACCATTTCAAATGAAGGTGGGACATTGACAATGTGGTTGTCCATACAAATACAAATACTGCAATCCTACTTCCTGATTAAAAAAATGGAGAAGAAAATGCTAAAACGAAATTACAGAAGGATCCAAAAGAATCAAGGCTGAATTCTTCTTTCTTCTTACCTAGCTAAGTCACTATTGGAAAGATTGTTTTTCTGGTTGCAGAAGATTAAGCTGTTTGGTAATAAATCATGAAAGGCCATGTAGGTATAATAATTGAGCAAATGCATTATTATTAGGAAGCACTCAGACTCAACACTCCTCTGAAGACTCAGTACACTAAGCGTCCACCCACTTCCAGTAATGGCATACAGTTTAATAATTTCTCCACAACCCTCAAGCTTCGAAACTACACAACCATCCACACCTCTCTGCCTCATATTGCTCATATTGGCTTTTGGGTGGCTGACCTAGAGGAACAGAAGATGACTTCAGAAGTGGTCAAGGGATGTGCATAACCCAGACACTGAACTGTAGACACACTAACAAGGTAAGCCGAGCAACTGGACAGTGAAAATACAGGACAACCCACATAAAAAGGAAACATTCCTACGTGAAAGCAGCACTGTGATAAAGCCTGAAGGTGGAAGAAATAGCCCATTCTGTAAGTCATCTAGGCAACCAACTGCCGTCCCAACGATCTGTTCTACAGTTCTTACAACCCCTGCCTTTGCCTATGCTGGCTTGAAATGATAGGAGTTGGAGGTCAAAAACATGAGAATGGCACTAAATATGCTAACTGGGCTCCCAAACTGAAGGATTTTACTAATACTGTAAAAAACTAGGTGTGCAAGCAAAAGTTCTCCAGAGCAAGTTACAATTTACTGCAGCAGCTAACATAGATAATACTATTAATAACAGCAATACATGAAAATTAATAACAAGTAAACGGTAAAAATAAAGCCTAAGCCAAAATCTCAAAACCTGAGTTTTCAAAATGCTGCAGACAAAAAAAAAATATTACCTTAAATAGGAATAATTAACTGATTTAACTAAGAGATGAATTTTACCTGCCAACGCAAATACTTGTAATCCATGTGTCCCACAAACAGAGATTTTGTGGTAAATGCATATGGCTGCACATCTACATCAGCTCTTGTCACCTAAAAGAGAAAAGGGCATCATTTATGAAACAATTCCTTCTCTGAATTTCAAGCATCAGTTAGAATCCTGGCCAACACACGTGAGAAATGTTTCTAAGCCGGGGTGACACAGAATAAAAATACTTTTTTCGGAAGCCAGGAAAATGGAGATCTACCTTCTTATAAACGTATAAGATTATGTCTTATAAAAAGTAAGATGTACAACTATTATTAATAGTTCAAACATGTATTTTCTCACAGTTTAGGACACAATATACCAACAGGACCATTCTCAATTTAACTAAACCTGCTATTCTAAATACAGTGCTAAGAAATTAGTCACATTTATCCAGTGCTTATTATTACACTCTAACTTAGTGTGGTTCTGAGACAAGGCAAATCCACAAACCTTATTTATGAAACTTGACTTCCCAACGTTGGGGTACCCACACAACAGGAGAGTTCGTGTATTAGGATCAATGGTTGGCAGTCGAGATAAATGCTGTCGCACTGAAATGTTTAAAAAGGACATAAAAGTATTGTTTACATACATGCTATTGTAGTTTGACTCTAGTTTAGCATATTGTATGAATTCAGCCATTATAGTATTAAATCATTCACTCATTCATTATGGCATTAAACCATGCTTTAACAGCATAACATGTTAGGTTAACCTGTCCAAATGCATTTGGCTGTCCCATTTTTACATTTGGCATACCTTGTTCTAAATATTCCAGACTCTGCTTCTGTCTTTTGATTATTGTACACATCCGTCCCAAGGCTGCACGCTTCAACTGTTTGCATCGATAGAGGGAATCCCCATATTTCATCAGGCGCACGTAATCTTTGGCAACACTAGGTTACAAAACCAGAAGTCAAATCTACATTCTATTAGCTAGGAGAATGCAAGGGGAGGAGCAAGGAATGACAGCTAGAACAGAATATTAAAATTCGGTTCATATGTCACAGTAAATCATAATATAGTTTGACTTCGATTTCATTTTTTTTCTGAGCTCAAACTCTCTAGCTTGTAAACAAGGGCTATGGGTTAGCACAGTCTGCGAACCTACCAACTGCACTTTACTCAACAAGTCATAATTCAACAAATCATTATTTAGCATGATGCGTGTTAGGACTGCAACCAGAGAGACCCAAGTTCCTATCTCAACTACAGAATTTACTGAGTGACTTCAGGCCGATCTCTCCCTCCCTCCCAGCCCTGTCGCCTCACACAGCTATTGCTATAAAAATAAACTGATGGGGGAGTCCTCTACATGTATCAGGTGAGCTTCCGGAAGTAAGACAGGATATAGATATAATAACTAATAAATATATATATATATATATAGTGAAATTCTCTTACTTATCGATCAGATTTTTGGCAATATTTATTTGCCCCAAAGCCAGCTTATAATGATCTTTGTCGTAAAGTACATTCATCAAATCTGCATAAAATGGATGAATATCCTGAAACCCACAAAAATATAGAAATCAATAATATAATTGATAATTTATCAATAAAACATACACATTTCCAAGTGACTTAACTTTTAATTAGAGTATAAATGTATATATGTATTAAAATGTTTTAACATGGCACTCTAATCTATAGAGATTTAGAGTAAAACCCTCTCCAAGATTAAAAACAACATCAAAAAAATAACAAAAGGAAGCAACAAATTACAATTACAATCAACTTTGTGCCAAAGGAATAAACAAACATCCGTAGATACTGTAACAGGCTCCCTTTTTATACCAATTCCCCACCCCAAGACCACTGGAATAGCCAGATCTTGATGGCTTTCAGCTGGCACTCAAAAAGCTGCAAAACTAATTCTATGAACCCAAGGAGAATTTGGTCCCTGATCGTGAAATTAGGGAAAGCTCAAAAAGCAATTTATGATATGGCGTGGGCAGCAGCTGTTTGAGAAAAGTGGATCAATCAGTCCAGACACGTTTCAGGCATGACAAATTAATTCATTACTATTTATTTTGCCAGAGCAGTGCAAGTAAAGTGTGGTTATATTTTCACAGATTACCAGAATCCAACTACTGCTGGTCCTTTGTAAGTACAATGAAAACTTAATAATAGTATCTATAGACTGCTTTAACATTTTCATTAAAAAAAACAAAATTATCAACATCTATTAAATTTACTGAACTGTCTACAGTAATTTTAACCCCCCCAACATAAAGTTTAAGATTCCAAGGTGTATTGACAGCAATACAGAAATGTTTTAGCACTGCCTTAGTCCCCACTTCTCCTAAAATACACAAGCTTTCTCCAAGAAACCAGATATAATTTAAATTTATGTAATGAACACATTTTTCAGTTGAAAAGTCACTTACATCAAGCTTTGGGAAATCCATTATAATTTGAGTGAGCCTGTCATGATAATTTTGTTGAGTATATTTTACTTTTCTCATGTAGAAGTGACGAATTCGGTGAATTTGATAATGCTTATGAATGACTGTAGGAGTCTTTCGCTGAGTCTTGGACAATGTCAGATCTATGAAGTCCTGCAAATAAAGAACAAAAAGCAACTGATACAGAGAAGCTGTAGCAACTATTTTCAAAAGAACCAAAAAAATCCAGAGGAGAAATGTGTGTCAATACTGCCACAAGAGAAGCAGTCCCCGAGATAGAAAATGCATGCTACTGAACCATTACAATAGCTATTCAAGATAATAAACCATGAGTCTACTATACATCTTTGGACAATAATTTCTATCCTTGATTGAAGGAATAATAATGTCATAATATTCAATAATTATTTAGAGTCTTTAAAATTCACCCCAATCCCCTTCCTGCTCCTAACAGATTTATTCCTTGATTTTAAAATTATACAGCACACAGTTCCACTAATTTCAATGAACTCCACCAACCAAGTTGCCTTCAGAGCCAGTTCAGCCAAATTTGTACCTTTTTAAAGACTCCTTTAAAAGACCCTGATGCTGGGAAAGATTGAAGGCAAAAGGAGAAGAGGACAGCAGAGGATAAGATGGTTAGATAGCATCACTGAAGCAATGAACATGAAACTGAACAAACTCAGGGAGACAGTGAAGGACAGGAAGGCCTGGCGCAATATGGTTCATGGGGTCACGAAGAGTCGGACACAATGACTGAACAACAACAACAAAGACTCCTTTGAATCTCCTATCATTTCATCCTCTTCCACCTCATCATCCTTTCCATCCTCATTTTTCTATTTCAGGAGCAACTGGAGCTTATTCTACATTTTTTAATTTCATGTGATTACTCAACACCTCCTGGGGAAATCCTTTGATCTAGAACTTGAATACCAGTACTCATTCTGATCTTCCTTCCCCTTCAAATCCACCAGTTCTTGTTTTATAGTAATTTCCATTTTCTCAATGAGAATTGTGGCTGCTGTTCTGCTCCTCTGCCTGGAAGAAACAACCACCACCAATTCTTTTCTACTGTTTCACCTGAAGCTTTTACTAATGCCTCTTGGTTATTTGATTACGTACCATCAAGTCATTTTCAGCTCCTAGTGATCACATAGATATTTTCCATGATGGTCTGTCCCTAATTTGGTCTTCCAGGTGTTCCAATGGTGCACTTATCACCTGAGTACCTGAGTCCATCTACCTTACTCCTGGTTGGCCTCTTCTTCTTCTCTTTCCTTCCACTGTTTCCAGCATTAGAGCCTTTTCCAGAGAGCTGGGTCTTCACATAATGTGTCCGAAGTAAGATAATTTGAGTTTGGTCATTTGTGCCTTGAGTGAGGACTCTGGGTTGATTTGTTTGATGATCCACTGGTCTGTTTCCTTGGCTGTCCATGGTATTCTCAGGAGTCTTCTCCAACACCCAAGTTCAAAGGCATCAATGCCCTTCCAATCCTGCCTCTACTGCTACTGAATTTCTATTGTTTGGCTCGCTTTCCTTGCCCTTCTCCAGAAAACTTCTGTTTTTCTTTTTTTCCCCTCCTGCTCCCCCCCCCCCGCCTTTCCTACAATGCTTCTCCCACCTGCTTCTGCTATAGGTGTGCTGCCCCAGGGGCTGGGGCTCGGGCTCTCTCTCCGTCCAGGAGGAGGAAGGGGATGGGGAAAGAGATGCGCCAGCCTGCAGTCCCACCATCAGAACCAGCCCAGATGCGGTGACAGGATTACGACGGTGGTGGAGGCGATCGGATTAGGAGGAGGCTGAATTCGGCAGGCGGGTCTATCGCCGCAATAAAGCTGTATTTGCCTTGGATTAGAACGCGGGAGGTCCTAAACATTTACAACAGAGGCCCCGCAGGCAGACGTTCAACAGGCAGAGTCTTCCAGGGCTGAACCCGTCGGATTCCTCCTAGAAGCTGGGCAGCTCCGGCCTTTTCCTGCGACACGTGGGCTGCCCAGGCCCCAGCCAGCCAAGCCCAGCGGCTCGCGTGCGCCTCCACGGAAGAGGGAGCCGACAGGGCGGCTCCGGCCTTACCTTCGCGGACGGGACCACCATGATCTTCCTGAAGTTGTAGAGCGCCATGGCTGCCGCGCGGTCGCCTGGCGCTCCTCCGGGCTCGAAAAGGCAGAGCGGCGCGGGGCACGGGACTTCCGGGAAAGCCGTTCTCGCGAGAGCAGAAAACCGGAAGAGGCTCGGCGTTCCGTCGACTTCCTCTCGATCCCCATGGCAAAGGGTCGCATAGGAGCGAAAGACACAAGGGTGTCCAATGTAAAAAGTCTGCAAAGATGCCAAAATGGGGATGGGGGAGAGGTGGAGAACAAGCATGGCATCATTGCAAATGAATACACAACCTACATCTTCCATGATCACGGAAAGCTGTGTCTGGAGAGGCAGAACGGCGATGCTCTATCTGTAGTATATCTATATCTCCATCCTTGGTTTTCGACGGAAAGGATTGTGCGCCGCTAAGTGGGTGGGTGTAGAACTGTAGCTTCTTTCCGCTCCATAACATTCGACCAAGGAGTTCAGCAATCAACTTCATCGCGCAGTGATTTAGAGCAGGGTTCCTCAACCTCAGCGACTTTAAGACGGGTGGACTTCAACTCCCAGAATTCCCCAGCCAGCATGGAATGCTGGGGAATTCTGGGAGTTGAAGTCCACCCGTCTTAAAGTCGCTGAGGTTGAGGAACCCTGATTTAGAGCAACTGCTTGATGGCAGCAAACATACAAAAGCCCCTTTTTTTTCTCATGGTTGCCCTCTAATGGTCGTCTGTATTCTCGCTGCCCAGATGTGGCAGCCTTGGTATTGTGGAACCTGCTATTGCTCCTCTTATGTTGCACTGGGCACTGGGTAACCTTAAGTCAACTCAGGATCTTTGTCCCCAACTGGCACGCGGATCACAAAAGCAACAGGCTGCATTTCAACAAAACTTGCATAGGTTTATCAATTCGACTCTCCAATGTAATACATTTTTCAGTTTCAGCACCAACTGCCCAGAGACATCCAGAGTGGGTCACATGTGGGGAGGCATCTGTAACCTTACAAGGGTTACTAGAAGTGTATGCTACTGTCCTGTTCCAGAAAAACTCTATGCTCAGGTTTGTACAGAGTACAAGAGGTGCAGTCAGAATGACAAACGGGATATAGTCAATTTCTCTCACTCACAATCTTCATCCTGAGGTTTGTAGCAGCCTACCTGAAAAGAGGGTGAAATATGATCTGCAGCAATCTCCAGCCAGCCTGCAGGCTCAGTGGGGGAAAGGTGCCATTACACTCACACAGGCTTACACATCTAAGAACCACACTCAATCAGGAGAATATCAGTTCTGCTTTTTCAACTGTAACACTGACCAAGCACTTTAAAAAGAACCAGGCAGGTGTCTTCTGAGGAATGCAATGTCCAGACTCTTGTGCAGCCAAGACAAAATGGCTTCTGATCACATCACCACCATTGATCTTGCATGGTTGGCGTGCTCCGGGTTCCTTTGATTAAACAATGCCACCTATCGGGACCCCAGAAGTGGACTTTCTCTGTAGCAGCGCCTTCCCTCTGGAATGGGGTTCCCCTAGGGATCCAGACGGCTCCCACTCTGCTGCTGTTCAAAAGAGTGGTGAAGACCTGGCTCTTCAGCCAGGCCTTTCGCAAGGGAGAGTGAGACCCCTCGTTTCATCGCACTTGCCATCTTTTATTGATTTTATTGTAATTTCTTTGATTGTTGTGATCTGCCCAGAGTCATTGGGAGTTGGGCAGCATACAAATTTAATAAATTATTATTATTATTCCCATGAGAAAGAGTAGCAGGTCCTTGAATGTTTTGTTTGGGGTACTGATTGTTAGGAGATGACTCTGTAATACACAGATCTCTGAATGTTTCAAATGAGGAAGATAATACAGTGGTACCTCAAGATACGAATTTAATCCGTTCCGTGACTCTGATCGCAAGTTGAATTGGTCGCATCCTGAAGCACGTTTTCCCATAGGGTTCAATGTAAATATGGTTAATCCGTTCCACCCTCTGAATTTGGTCGCATCCTGAAGCAAATTTCCCCATAAGGTTCAATGTAAATACGGCTAATCCACCCTCCAAATTTGGTCGCATCCTGAAGCACATGTCCCCATAAGGTTCAATGTGTCAGCCGGTGTTGCACGGCTAGGAAATTCCCCAGGCGCGCTTTAGTCAGCCCCAGCGCAGAAAAAGGAAGTGCTAATGAAATCTGAGAAAGGCTCCCACGCACACAGCCGGGAGCGGGAGCTCCCCCCCCCCCCGTGCTGATTCCTCTTAATTCCGCGCTCTTTCCTTTGTGTATAGCCCTTGGCGTGTGCGCGACAAAAGCACAGTGAAAGCAATGGGAGGGAAGGCTTATGTAGCGCGCACAGCGGAGCGGGAGCTTCCCCCCCCCCACACTGATTCCTCCACGCTCTTTCCTTTCTCCATAGCGACAAAAGCACAGTGAAAGCAATCAGCGCGCTGGGGGGAAAGGCTTATGTCGCACGCGCGCACAGCCGGGAGCAGGAGCTCCCCCCCCCCGCACTCAGATTTCATTAGCACTTCCTCTTTCTGCATTGCTTTCCTTGGGCTTTTGTCCTCGCGCTCAGATTTCATTAGCACTTCCTCTTGGAAGCCACGACCACGTGGCAGCAGGGCAAATGGCCGCAGATCCGGTTCGTAGCTTGAGGCGGAGTTCGCATGTTGAGGTAAATTTTTGCAGCCGGAGCTGGTCGCATCTCGAAATTTTCGTAAGGTGGGGCGTTCGTATCTTGAGGTACCACTGTAACTATAACATGACCCAATCTCCTCAACTGATTCACACATCACTTTATACCAGGGGTTCCTAAACTTTTTGCCATCACATCTCCCTTTAATGTAATCTTCATGTACAGTCCTCTAAAAATCCAAACAACAAAATGAACACAAATGAACAATGAAACAATACAATGAAACTTTGGGAAATGTGAATTTATTGTAACAGTGTAATGAGAAGGTTCTTCACACCTCCCCTGGACTCTTCTGCACTTCCACAAGGGAGGTACACCTCACAGTTTGGGAAACCCTGCTTTATACCATCTTATGGCCTACTGTGACATACAAACCCCACTCCCGTTCCTCAAGCAACAAACTGTCTTTAAAGCAAATAATGTGTTAAAGTGACATGTAAGCCCAGCCTTTGTGCACGTCTGTGTTGTTGGATTGGCCAACCTTAAACCAGTTTAGGATTTTTATCCCCAGTGGGCACATCAACCACAAAGGCAACAGGATGCATTTCAACAAAAGGGGTAGACCAATATAACTGCTCCTTTAATACACCTTTCCATTTCGGAACTATCACATTTCTCATCATAGTGAGTAAAGACCTCAAACCAAACTATTCTTTTAATAAACCAAACAAAGGATTGTTGCCATTGCGAAGTTCAACATAAAGTGTTTAACATTCAACTTATTCTGCATTTTTCTGTGGTTACCCTTTTTTCAGCTGCTCTGAGCCAATTTTTAACATCCTGGCAATTGTCAGTGCATTTCAGTAGCACTTACGTTCCAATCAGCCGAGTGATCAACTAATTCTTTTCACCATTTAGCTTTGGTAATGAGTAGATGAACAATACTAATCACAAACAGGCTAATAAAGTCACATAAACTGTGGTCCTTGACAGTCTATTCATAGCTGACTTATAACCTCATAAACTCTCTAATTAATTAATGTCCTTCAGCCCATTTGTTAGAGCAGCTCAAAGATGGGAATGTTCACTGCGAAAGGTTTGGGTCATCTCCGTGCCTGAAGAAGTAGAGTTGAGCACTGGAAGAATTCATTTAATATTATAGGTAACAAAAGTGAGTTTGATGGCCTATGATAGATAAACAACATCTCATTTACAAATCCACAAAGCAGTTTGCATTGCATATTGAGATATAACCATCATTTCCAAGAATTGCATTCCTTTTTTCAATAATCCCTAGCTCTTATTAAGCTGAAAGAAGGTAGTGGGGAAAGATGGTAACAACACAAGGATTATTATTTATAATAATTTTATTTTCTCACTTTCTCACTTTTGTGAGAAGGGGCTTGTTCTGGTATGTTCCAGATATAGTATGGCTGATTATTATAGATGACTTATTTCTTGCTTAGGATTTTTAATATAAATATCTAATGGCAGTGTTCTTCACATGATGGAATGTTAAAGGATGGAAGTCTCCAGCTAAGTTAAAAAATATGGGAATTGAATTTTTTTTTCCTCCTTTTTCAGGAGACTCATTCTTCTGTAAAAGACAAGCAACTTTTTTAGAAGAGTTGCAATTTTAAATCAATTTTCTAACTTGATTATTGAAATATGAGATGGTCATTTTTTAATATTTATTGTCTATTGTCCTCAATTTATATGATCCCATGAGACATTCCCTCCTCCTTCCCCGCCCCCAAAAGCACAATTGTTCCCAACTATGTCAGTAGACCATATGATTCCCAGTGGTGATTTGAATGAAATTTTGGGTTCTTTTAGAGATCATAACACCCCACCATGCAAATTATATTCTTGGATTCATAAGATTTCAGCAATGATAGAAAAAGGAGGTATAGAAGCTATTGGAGTCCAACAGGGTGCGAAGAAAAGCATTTCTATTTTAAGGTGATTGTTGCATATGTCCATTTTGTATATATGAATTTAACATAACTTTGTATGTGTGCATATATATAGGTGTGTGCTTATATATACATCACACACACATACACATACATGGGGAGCAATTAGCAATTGCTTTCCTGGAACAGACAGATGGGAGGGCACAGCAACAGAGGAATTGGCCAATGGGAGGACATGGCAGTCTACAATTCAGGCTGAATACCCTGGAAGTTGTTGGCAGTGTCTCACTCCAGACAGGATCTTCTTAAACCAGCTTAGGAGTTTAAGCCAGCATGAGTGCAGGACCTGAGCAGCTTAAATGACAAGGGTCTCATTTAATAATTGGACAAGCAAGAAAGACAGAGTAATGCCTTAATCCTTCCCTTTATTGATCTCAGTCCCACCATTTGCCCTAGTAGCCAAAATGGTTCATTTTGCAAAGAGGTTATGAAATCTCCAACAGGAGTAAAAAATTAAATATCACTGGAGGTGAGAAGGAACTGATAAGCATAAATCAATTTTCTATTGTATCTTGGGCCCTTCTCTGAAAACTGTGAGTAAAAACTCCCAAGGTCCAAATATAACTAGAAAAGGAGCACATAAGCCTGGGGAAACATTGACAAATATTTGAGCACTATTGTTTCTGCAAATCAGAGCCAACCATTAGGTACTGAAAAAATTATAAAGAACCTAGGGAGGCCAACTGCCAAAAACAAGAGGATAAAAAATACACTTTCTGCTTGTAATCTGTCATCTTTTCTTAATGCTTTAATGATTCCCTCCTCCTTACTATAAACCCCCAGGTCCTGTTATGAGAAATAACTCAGCTAAAAAATAAATTAGATTTGATTTGGTAAGCAAGATTTCAATCAGCTGCATTTATAGAGTTATTGACAGCAAATGAACTAGCTGGGATGTCACTGAGGAATAGCTTTAGCATTAAGACCTGAGGTTAATAACTGGCCATACTGCAGAATAACCAGAGTCATTTTTTCAATCTTATACAGTGCTTCATTTCTAGGAATGACACCAGAATCCTGCTGTTAATGGAATCAGTCTGTTACCACACAGGCTGGAGAATCCTGCATTCATGTCAATGAACTATTTAGTTCTGAGCTGGACTACCACACAGTGATCTGCATGAGCTGCCACTGAAGACTTTTTTCAACCTTGGCAACTTTAAGATGAGTGGACTTCAACTCCCAGAATTATAGTTAACCTCTCTCCTATGACAGACATTTCTAGAATTCTTCTAGGCAGCCCTAACCTAGTTAAACCTGACATGTTGGGGCTACTATATGTGGATTGCAATTAAGCAGATGAAACTTTTCCCTTCTCACTAGATCTGGCAGGGTGGGCTTCCTCTAGGCCCCACCTACTAAACAGTACCATCTGGTGGAATCCAAGAAACATGCCTTCTCTGGCACAATACCCAAGATTTGGAACATCATAACCCCTGAGATTTGCTCAGCCCCAACCCTACAGGCATTTTGTCAATCCTTGAAGATGTGGATGATCTCTTGGGGCATGGGGTCTAGAGGCTGGGTAAGCCCACCAATGTGATTTTTTAGTACGACAGTTGTTTTTATGGATTTGGTTAGATTGTCCTGGAGCACCGTTATCTTCTGATTGCACTATTGTATTTTGTTACTTGTTGGTTTTTAATCTTATATTTGCTGCCCAGAATCACAACTGGCGAGATGGAGGGCTGTATAAATCAATGTAATAAATAAACAAATCTCAGAGTAGGAAAAGCTTTCCCTTCCTGTCAGATTTCTTTCCTTCCAAAGAAAACCATCTACTTTCTTAAGTTTTCAGCATGATCATCTACTTATAGCCTTGGGCTTCTATGCTGATTGAGGTCAGCTGGTTCCAGCAGCTACAAGTGACTCCAATCAATTTTGTCTCATATTGCTTTCCTGAAAAAGAATTAGCTGCAAAGCTATTTTCCTCTATTCCATGGTTACACCCACACCAAGAAACACAATTTTTAACTCTTAACATAACCTTCTTCTCTGTTTTTAATATCCCTTTCTAAATGCTTTGAATTTCCCCAGTGAAAATTGCTATCAAAATAATTATACAAATCTGAATGACAGCTTTTATAATCAAAACATCAAGATCTCAGATGAGAATTCAGAAATCACAAGATATGGGCAGTTTTGGAAGATGTATGAAGTTCTTACCTCTGTATTAAGAGCTCCAGCCAGACATACTAACTTCCATAATACTAAATTAAGTCTCCCACCTACTTTTTTTTTTTTTTAAATTCCTATGGACATTAAGCATGGCCAGTCATATTTGGGACTGTCTGGGTGGTGCAATAGCCTTTTCAGATTATGTGGAGTTTTGTTTGTTTTGTATTTTTATACTCTTGGGGACATACAAGTATTCTACCAACAGAATTAGCTATTGGGAGAAGTGATGTCCATTCATTTTCCTTAACAAAACCATTAGCTTCAAGATAAGGAATTTTCATTAGAAAATGCCATCAGAGGAAAGAGCTGGACTCCCCACTTCCCTAGCTGTACAGTCCATACTCAAATCTCACACAACCGCCCCTGTTTTTTACAATTTTTTTTTTTAAAAAGGAGTACCTGAACACAGCTGTCCCACAGGTTCTCTAGTTTGTCTCCAGGAACATGCCCAAACCTGCACTCACAATTGGGAGGAAGAATCATGGCTTATTAACTTTTACAAGAATAATTCTCTAGATTCTCTTGCAATTATTCTTACAAAAGGCATCTGTTCTTATGAGTGAAAGAGCTTTAGAGTGTAATATGTCCCTCAACAGATTATGCTTTAAAAATTAATCTATAGCAACTGGACAGCTCTCCATCATGCAAGTTAATGTATGTCAACAAAGGATTCTGGAGCATCTTTTTCTTCAGCTTTGTAAAAAAAAAATGTCCAGACTTTTTCCCTGGTAGAAATTAAAGGAGATTGTGCTCAGTGGCAGCATCTGGATGACTTTGTCTGGGCCCAGAAGCTAAGCAGGGTTGGGCTACTTGGATGAAACCTCCAGGGAACATGAGGGCTGTGGGCAAGACTGAAAAGTTGAAAAAAAAATCAGAAAATAAACAGTGGCAAACTATCGTTGTACAGTTGCCAAGAAAACTAAATAGATGAGTGCCTGAAGTCATCAGGGATCAAGCTTGCCTTGAAGGATGTATAATCCTTTTATTTACCTGTTCTGTGATAATCTGAGGCAAAAGGTGATTCTGTGCATTAGAAAACCAGATAGCTCCAAGTGAGTCTTGCTGGCTAAATGTTTCCCTTTTTAGAATAAAAAGGAACATTCAATCCCTGTACCTTACATACTGTAGGTAAACAAGATCTATACACTGTGAAACAATTCTACCCTTTCTGAAAGGGCCATTACTTGCTTTTGCAAGCTCTGTCTGGGTTCTACCACACTCAACTATAAGCTAGTTTGTTTAGGTCGCTGTCTTATGAAATGTCATCCCTTGTGATTAGAAAAACTTCATTAATGGCTTCATGTATTGTATGAACCTGGCCATTTGTGATTTGTTAAACAAAGCCTAAGGATAAGACTGTAGTGTCTGGCTCAGAAGGCCCTCAGGAGAGAACGATTACCTTCTCCTGAGGATTCATCATCCATGTTTTCTGCACAAAGGTTATGAGTCCTATGGGCAGGACCATGAAGCACCCCAGGCAGCATTTCATAAGGAAGAATTCCTCTACAATTGCTAGAAACAGACATTACAAGATTGTTGACTGTGAGAGTAGTGTCCTTCATACTTAGTTCTAAAGATAAGCATTAGACAACCAAGCCTTCTCCTCTGTATGTCTTTCTAACTTACTGAATAGCTGCTAAACCCTACAGAAGAGATGGACAAGTTGTGACCCCTGAAACCTTTTTTTCACAACTCCAAGATTAGAAAAAGGGGGGCAAACCACTGAACAACTACAGTGATTTCCCACAAATAAAAGAAAACCTTTAGCCTCTGCTAGGCTTAAGTACCTTAAAAAGTGGGGATATGAGACGCCAAAACTGAAATCTTAACCTTTTTCATTGATGTAATCACATCACTGCCCTACTCTCAATAAAAAGAAATATGAAGTACAGCCCCCAACATTAAAATGTTAAGTATGCTTATCCTAAGGTAGACTGCTTGTTTCATTAAAGGAGTGTTTCTCAACCGTGGCAACTTTATGACATGTGGACTTCAACTCCCAGAATTCCCCAACCAGCAGGGGAATTCACCACCTCAACAAATATTTGTTGAGCAGGTGTAAGCAATACATACAGTGCACAAATACACACCCAGTACTCTCACAGAAACACAGATACACATTTCACTTTTCTCCCCATAACAGTTTTTACTGCCAACAGTAGCAGAAAATCAGTAATATGGCCACAGTCAACCAGCTGATTTTAAGAGCAGTTTGGAAAGATTCCCAGCCAAGGCAATATGAATCAAGAAGTGATACTGCTCATTTTAAAAAATCATAATTCATTTATCTAAGAAACAAACTCCCATTGTTGATTTTTTTTTTTTTGCCTCCTAGGGGAAGGGGGGGGAATAAAATAGCATAGTAATCCTATAATTATTTAAAATTTCATTCATTTTATTGGAGTTTCAATTGGAATGACTCTACATATTTTACATGATTTAAAACAGGAAAAGGGCATGCATATTTTCCATTTAATTTAGTCTACCAAATGTTTACTCCAGTAGAAAGTCCTCAGGATTGATTCAAACCAAGTGTTCCCATTATAGGAAAAATGAGTTCTAATACTTTATCATTCATGAATATACTGTAACAGCTGAAGAGGAGACATTCCTCATGACAGTCAATGAAAAAAATCATTTCAACTTCAACATTATATAGTTGGAGGATTTTAAAAAATTATTATCAGAATTTTTAGAAAGGAGAACAGTCTTCAAAAAGATTTCTAACCATCTCAAAAAGAAACACATAGGAAACTTGTAAATATGACTATTATCTTTCTAAATATTACTCACATGCTATTCATGGTGTTGGTTGTGTTGTCGGGAATAAACAAGAGAATACTTCTGAGTTACAGACTTTTAAGCCAGTGGGAACAATAGCATCACCAAGGGGACAAGAAAGAGCTCATTAGAAATAAAGGATTACTCAGGAGTGAGTACAGTACTGCTTCCAGCTAGACTTGTATTTTTATGGAGCCAATGCAGAAAATAGATGCAGCCCAGCTGGAAAAGACATCTGAAAAAATTTATTTATTTATTTATTTATTTATTTATTTCTATATTTATATATATATATTTATATATCAAGTTTGTCACTGCCCATCTCGTGGAAACGACTCTGGGCAGTTTACAGCAGAGATAAAATCAATTAAAATACTATATAAAAATACAATATAAAAACAGTCCTAATAATAAATAGCTTCCAAGAAAGATGGAGAATTGGTGAATAATTCAGGGACCATTGTCAAGGTGTTAACCACCCCCAGGGACAGTTAGCGCTCATATCACCCCATGCACGCTGGTAGAGTCAGGTCTTTAATCCTTTCCGGAAAGCCGGGAGGGTAGGGGCCCGCCACACCTCTGCGGGGAGAATATTCTTTGCTTTAAAACTTGGCTCACTCATCATGCTAAGCTTTGTTGTTTAATTATGGTGTTGACTAAGCACAAGTGGCTAGGTTCACCCAACATGCTAGCCCACAAATAATGATTTACGCACGACAAGACTGAGTTCTCACAATATGCACACCAAAACTAAATAAGCTATATCATGGCTTAGTGCAATATGCATGCCAAGTCACAGGATTTCCAAATAACCAGGCTTTCTGAATGCCAGCTTTTCTAAATCCACTTAAAAATGTACCCAAGTTAGATCTGAGCTGTTTTGAACATTTTCAAGTCTATTCACGTATCAGAACACTATGAGCCCAAGCATTTTTGAGTCTGCAGAGCTCACCAGAACTGCCACCCAACTATTATTTCCCCTTTTTGGATAATAGTTGGGCACAGGGATAGCATTAGGAAAGCTGTATGATATAGATAGTATAAGTGAATTACTTTTCTGTGACTTTTTACATAAATGGAAAAATTGATCAAGGTCTGAGAAGGCATAACGTTATTTCTCATATGATTATCACCCAAATAAAAATGTTTAGACACTAACCAGGAAGCACAGATGAATCAACCAAACATCTTCCTGTCATGTATGTTTATGTGTGACACTGCTGTTGCTATCAGATCAGATATTCATCAAAACACAGTCAGAAGGATAGCAGTCTGGCTATTTGCTAGATGGAGAGACCGGAGAAATAGGTTTTAGCTTTCCAAAGGTCCTCTGTTACAAAGGAAAAATTACTAAGATGGCAAGAACGCAAGTTCAAATCAGGGATGAGGAACCTATGGTCCATCAGAGATTACAGAACTTCAGTCCTCAGGGATAAGGTGCTCCTTACTAACTCAATTTATCTTTGTGTTTTTTCTGGGCAGGCAGGCATAGTTCCAAACAAAGCACCAAATGCTAGCCATCAACAGTTTTTATTGTTGCGCAGAGTGCAGCAAAAAGGTCCCAAAAAATCCTGCTCTCAGGTAACTTACACATCAGCATGAGAGCTTGCAAAATGCAATATCCATAGTTAGCTTTCCAAAGAAAATCCAGTCAGAAAATATAAACTAACTGGTCTTTATTGATAAAAATGCAAAACTTTATAAAATACAAGTTGCATACAAAATATAGGATATAACAAAGACTTCTCCTCACCTTAGCTTCCAAGACTTAACCACAACAAAGTCTCTAGCTAAAAAACACTCTCAGAGAAGAGGTACACTACTTGGTGACTAGTTAAGACTACATAACCCATAAACTACATGATTAACTTTTTACAAGACAAACACACTGAACAGACTGGGCATTTAGCCCTCCCGTTATATTGCCAGGATGTACACCCCCACTGAATAACTAACATACACATTACAGTAGGTGGCAGTAAAAATCATAACAGAATCACAAGATACTTTGTTTACATTAACTTTAGACGAAACATTTGTTGTACAGGGAACAGGATGACTCTCTTCCCATGAGAAAATCCTGACACCCCTCTCAGCCCGTTCTCGACACAACAACACGTTACAGGATAGTACAAGCAACTAATTACAGCAATACATAAACAATTTACATTTGTTCTACTCCAAGGTTTGCTAACATTGCTTCATGTTGTACAATAGGCAATGATTTTGTAAATACATCTGCAAGATTTGTTTCAGATGCACAATACACAAGATCAATGAAATTTTCTGACATAGCTTGTCTCACATTTTTATATTTTACATCAACACGTGAGAGCTGTGTTTTTATTGTGAGCCGCCCAGAGTCACCCGTTGGGGGAGATGGGCGGCATACAAGTTGAATGAATGAATGAATGAATGAATGAATGAATAAATAAATAAATAAATAAACAAACAAACAAACATACTTTGTACGAGCTCTAATGTTTTCTGTTTTAGCTAACCCTATACAGGCTTGGGAATCTTCATACACTGTATAAGGCAATGACACTTGAATGTTTAAATCAGTGAATAATTGATGAAACCATCTTAATTCACAGATTTCTTCTGATAAAGCTGTAAATTCAGCTTCTGCAGTAGACAAGGCAATGGAGTTTTGCTTCCTTGCTTTCCATGCAATTGTAGATTCACCAAATTTACAAACAAACCCAGTTATGGACTTTCTGTCACTTTCTTCTGCAAATGAACTATCAACAAAAATTACAGGCTTTTCTGACCCATTAGTTGACATTTTAAGGCAAAAATATATTGTACCTTTTAAATATCTCATTAATCTTTTCAATCCTAGCCAGTCATGTTCTGTAGGATTAGCTACCTTACGGCTCAAAATCCCAACAACATAAGACACATCTGGACGTGTCCATTGTGCTAGGTGTAGTACAGAACCAATCACAGAATGATACATTGCAGGTGTTTCACACAACTTTTCACATGTTTCATTTTTCAAAAAATCACAAGTCATTGGAGTTTTTACAGGTTTTGCATCTAACATTCCCATGTGTGTTAACAACTGTTCTATCTTTTTCTTTTGACTCAGATAGATTTCTCCATTTTCAGCTCTATGCACTTCAATCCCAAGGTAGTATCTTAACATACCTAGATCTTTCAATTTAAAATATTGCTCTATTTGCTTGGCAACTCTGTTACCAAGTTTAGAGAACTAGTAGCAAGACAAAAATCATCAGCATAAGTGAGAAGTACTGTATAATCTTTTCCAGTTCCTTTGGTATATACACATTGATCAGCTATTGATTCTTGAAACCAATTTCCAACAAAGCTTTATCTAAGCATTGATGCCAACATCTCCCAGCTTGTTTCAATCCATACAGTGCTTTACGCAATCTGTATACTTTCTGGGAATCCTCACATGTGTAACCTGGAGGTTGCTTCATATACACAGTTTCATGAAACTCAGTATTTAAATAAGCTGTATCTACATCAAAATGATGTACAACCATATTTCTTTGTGCAGCTAAGGCCAATATTACACGCAATGATTCAGGCCTAACTGTAGGTGCAAATGTAAGATTATAATTCACAAACTGTTCTTGTGAATAACCTTGTGCAACCAGTCTAGCTTTATACTGAACAGTATTATCAGGTAAAAGCTTTTTTCTAAACACCCATCTGGAACCTATGGCTTTTTCTGATTCAGGTAAATCAACAATTTCAAAAACATTCTTATTTACTAATGCATTGAACTCAGTATCCATAGCTTCATTCCATTTATCTTGTTCATCAATTGGTAATGATAACATTTCCTGAAAATTTTGTGGCTCACATGTTATTTGACACACCCTGACTTGTTGAATAACAAATCTTTTTTTCTGGTGGAACACCTTTTGTTATTCGTGTTGATCTATGAGGAATCTCAAAACTCTCTTGTATTTCCTCTACTTTCTCCTCTTTCTTTTCTACTTCAGCTAAAGCCTCTGCTTCTTGCTTTATCTGTGGAGAGGAGGGTGCAACAAGTGGTGTTTGCTCTCTAGCTAAATCTGTCTGTGACTCCAAAAAAACTTCTGAATTTGCATGCAGCCTTTGCCAATCAGAAGGCTCTTCAAAATTCGCATTTCTAGAGATAACTACCCGGTTTCGGCCTAGATAAAACCGATAACCCTTTGACTCCTGAGAATAACCAATAAATCTCAAACGCTGTGTTTTTGGTTGGTTTCTCCTTCTTTGAGACTTAGGAATTTGTACATAAGCAAAAGTTCCAAATGTACGCAGATGCTTTAAGCACGGATGTTTACCATACAGCAAAAAATAAGGAACTTCATTCACAGCTGAATTCCAGTGTCTATTAGTAAGAAATACCGCTGTTAAAATTGCTTCACCCCAAAATCTGGCTGGCAATTGATATGTGTCAAGGAATAAACTATCCTTAATTACTTTCAAAACACCGATCTTGCGCTCAGCAATCCCATTCTCAGCAGACATGCCCACATTTGTTAATCTGTGGAAAATGCCTTTCTTAAGTAGCCAATTTTTAAACTCAAGACTCATAAATTCACCCCCTCTGTCAGTCTGCAAACTCCCCACTTTATATCCATGTCTTTTTTCAACCATAGACACAAATTCTTTGGAACGAGAGAATGCTTCAGACTTCTGTTTCAACAAATAACAAAATGTGAAACATGTTTTATCATCCACTAAAACAAACATGAATCTTGCTCCCCCCTCACTCGGAGGAAACGGACCAGCTAAGTCAGCATGCACAAGAGCAAATGGTCTTGTAGAAATCCTGCTGCTTTTTCTGGCGACAGGGGCAGATTTTATCTTAGATTGTTTACACACAGTACAATCAAGAAACTTAGAACACTTCTTGAATCTCAGTTCTGGATACACTTTGGCCATTTCTGACAAACACTTCCATCCAGGATGACTGATGTACTCCTGGATACTCCGGGTTTTGTCCAGGACAGTGGCTTTGACACTCATCAGACCCCGCCCGCCCTCTTTGCGGCTGGTGTACAGTCTCTGGGTGTTGGACTTGGGGTGGAAACCTCCGTACATTGTGAGGAGCTTCCGGGTCTTCACATCGGCAGCCTCCATGTCTTCCTTTGGCCAGCTCAGTATACCGGCAGGGTATCTGATGACTGGCAGGGCATACATGTTGATGGCATGGATCTTGTTCTTCCCATTGAGCTGGCTCTTCAGGACCTGTCTTATCCTTTGGTGGTACTTGGATGTTGCTGTCTTCCTTGCCTCCTCCTCATGGTTCCCGTGTGACTGACGGACACCAAGGTATTTATAGCTGGTCTCTATGTCTGCTATGTGGCCCACTGGTAATTCCACTCCATCGGTCTTAACTACCTTCCCTCTCTTTACTATCATCCTGCCACACTTCTCCAGTCCGAATGACATCCCAATGTCCTCGCTGTAGATCCGTGTCAGGTGGATCAGTGAGTCGATGTCTCGTTCACTCTTAGCATACAGCTTGATGTCATCCATGTAGAGGAGGTGGCTGATGGTGATTCCACTCTTGAACTTGTACCCATATCCAAACCTTGTGATTATCTGTCTGAGGGGGTTTAAGCCTATGCAGAACAGCAGTGGGGACAGTGCATCACCTTGGTATATGCCGCACTTGATGGCCACTTGTGCGAGCTGTCTTGAGTTCACTTCCAGTGTTGTCTTCCACAGTCCCATTGTGCTTGAGGAAGGTCCTTAGTGTCCTGTTGACTTTGTATAGCGCCAGGCATTCACAGATCCATGTGTGTGGCATTGAGTCATAGGCTTTCCTGTAGTCAATCCAGGCTGTGCTCAGATTGGTCTGCCTAGACCTTGAATCTCAGGCGACTGCTCTATCTATGAGTAACTGGTGTTTTGAGCCTCTGGTGTTGTTCCCAATGCCCTTCTGAGCTGTGCTCATGTACTGGCCCATATGGTCTTGTAGCTTGGTAGCTAGGATGCCTGATAGAACTTTCCATGTTGTGGGGAGGCAGGTTATTGGCTGGTAGTTGGATGGTGCTGTTCCTTTGTGAGGGTCTTTCATGATCAGCACTGTCCTTCCTTGTGTTAGCCAGTCCGGGTGGGAGCCTGCTGCTAGCAGTTGGTTCATCTGTGCTGCTAGGCATTCATGCACTGCTGTTAGTTTCTTTAGCCAGTAGGTGTGGATCATGTCCGGGCCAGGTGCTGTCCAGCTTTTCATGTTCTTGACCCGCTGTTGGATGTCTGCTACTGTGATGGTGACTGGTTCCTGTTCTGGGAGATTGCTGTGGTCTGCTTTCAGGTCCTGCAGCCACTTTGCACTGGTGTTATGCGTCTTCTCTTTCTCCCATATGTTCTTCCAGTACTGTTCAGTTTCCACTGCTGGTGGCTCAGCTGATACTCTGTGGTTGCACTGCAGTTGGGAGTACACTTTGGATGGTTCTTTGGAGAACAGGACATTTATCTTCTTGGTCTCTGCTTCTCTAGTGTATCTCCTTAGCCTGGTAGCCAGTGCTGTGAGCCTTTGTTTAGCAGTCTCTAGGGCTTCCGATGGAGTCAGGCCCATGTATTTTTTCAGTAGCCGAGTCTTATCCTTAATCTCCACACGCTTCTATAGTTCCACCAGCTGACTGACTTCTCTCTGAGTTGCCTTGATCTTAGCCTCCAATCTCATTTTCCAGGGTGGGTATGTACTGCTGTTCTTCTTGATTGTATAGCCAAGCAGTTCCAGGATTACAGTGGCTGTAGCATATACCAATTCATTGGTTTCAATTATGGTGGTAGTAGGGATTGTCTGGAGGGCTCTGTTGGCATCTTCTAGCATACTATCTGATGGTACTTCTCCACTGAGCCTTGGTAATCAGACTCGAGGGTTGACTGTAGCTAGTTTATCCATGATCTTATGCCTCATATCAGCTGCTGTGCTCTGTAATGGAAGGGGTGGCAGTGACATTCCAGCTTCAGGTGTTGGCTGCACATCTGCTTGTTCTTCCAGGTCTGCTTGAGTCTGGGTTGTAATGTAGAGTTGGTCTATCTCAAGTTGTGAGAGCAGCTTCCTCTTCACTATGTTGAAGCGCTGGGTAACTAGTTGTTTCTCAGTTAGTGTGGATGTAGGCCTTCTGTCTATCCATAGTTCCCTCATATGTTTCATATATCCCCTCTCATTAGGTCTGCTGTTGTAGTAGCATTCCATCAATTCCAAGTTTTCTTGTCTCGTCCATGTATGGTTTGTTCCAGTAGCCCACTTAACATCGGATTGTCCTGGTTCCCCAACATCTGACGCGGACCTTGTTAATCCGGGCAACGTCCGAGCTGGCATGACTCTCTTAGTTTGTGTCACTCTCATATTTGAGGTAGGCAGGTGAAGCGTTAGGGAGTCTTTGCCCAAGGACCCCTACTGGTAAGGGAGGTGCCAGCCAGGATTTGAACCCCGGTCTCCTGCATCAAAGGCGGTGTTCTAACCACTACGCTATATAATATTGCAGAACATCACAAAAAAGACAGGGGAAAAATGTTCCAGAAATAAAAAGAGAGAGAAGAGAACTTCAAGGAACAAGCAGACTAATACTTCTGCTCAAACAAGTCATACAATTAGTTGTTAAGTAAAAGCAACCTGAGAGGTTGAGCATAGGTGTTAACAATGGCAAGTTTGGGGGCTAGGTGTAAGAGGCAAATCACATCAACTTTTTCAATAGAAAACAATGAAGTGTCATTTTAGTTACAGAAGTACTGCAATATGAGTTTTCTGTTAGCAAGACTCTACTTTCATCAGCTGTAGCATTTTACCATATTATTTTTGAAGACTTAGCACATCAGTTTTATGGACACCTTTCCTTACTCTAACCATTCAACTGCTTCTTAGAGTAAATCCAAATGGATCAGCCTGGGAGTGGACTGACTTGATCATTCAAAGTTATTAATAGTCCAAAGTAAATCAATGGACAGAAGTATTTAAAAGGATGCTGTAAATACACTGCATATCTGGCTGGAGGAGGTGTCACTCCACAGAATTTGTGTCACATTATAATTAAGATGGGTGTACTCTGCCTAATGCATCAGCCAGCTTCAGTGCTTTGGAATGCCACCTTGCATATTCCCTGTGCTGCTCCTCCTGTTTGGCAGTGTGTGAAGTCTCAATCTAGGAAGAAGCTCTCAGGGCCGATCAATTGAAGTGGCAAGGAGGATTACTAGGATAAAACTCAGCACCCTTTTCCTTCTTTAAAATGACCATGAGCATGGCCATTACTTGGTTCCCCTGATGGCAGTGACCGGTCCACAAGCTGTGCATCCTATCCTTCTCTTATTTATGGGCCTTTGTCTTCTTTTCCTGCGGCAAAGTAACTACAGTATATCAGGGACATTGTTTTTCTGAGCAAAGAGCCTTTCTTGGCTCTTGAGTGGCATGCTAGAGCTGCTATCCACTACTTAGTGGAAGGAGAAAAATTGATTTGATGTTATTTACTTTGTGTGTGTGTGTGTGCATGCACCTGAATCAATCTTGACTCCTGGCAACTGCCTGGACAAGTATGTATAGTTTTCTTGGCAACATTTTCAGAAGTGGTTTGTCACTGCTTTCTTCCTAGGGCTGAGAGTGTGTGACTGGCCCAAAACCAGCCAGTTGGCTTTGTGCCTAAGGCAGGACTAGATTTCACCGTCTCCTGGTTTTAGATCCTGTGCCTTTAACATCCACACCAAACTGGCTCTCCCGTTTAAATTTACTTGCTTAAATATGATTAATTTGCTTATTTTGCATTCTATGACATTAAAAATTACAACTTGGAAATTATTTTTGGATTCTCTGAAGTCATTGGGGGGGGGGGGGCAGCAGAGGCTACAGAGCCTCAGGTTGTATAATTTGGGATTATGTTGAAGCCGAGGCTGTCCACATAGTCCCTGATGGAGAAGAAATCAAGTACTGACAGAAGTCAGCATTTCACATCCTTTATCCAGCCTTCAAGAGCCTTCAAATTGTTTACCTGACAATGTGTCCCACATCTTTATTATACTCAGCCAATCCTATTTCTTCTTCTACCATGGCTTGTGTGCTCAGTATGCATCTGAAAAATGTTGTTTTAGACTTTCTTCTCTTCTTAATCTGATGGCAATACCTTAAAAACAACAAATTAAAAGGCATTTCTGGGAAGGCAGCCAATTCTGGTGGAGGCCAAGGAAGAAATCAATCTCCAATCTCCATTGTTGATATCAATCAATATTTGTCTTCAGCTTCAGCTAGCAGTATTGAGAAAACAAAGCTACCAGGAAGAGACAATTAGGATTTGCCTGAATGTTGAAAGGACACTCATTGCAGAGAGAAATTAGTCATAATGATAGAAAAGGCAAAAAACAGGATTGAAGTCTAAACTGGATTTGGATGTAGAATAGGAGAAAATATGAAATCTCATTTATGGAGACCAAACAAGAAATATTCAGGCACAAAATATGACTCTATCATAAACAAGTATCTTTGTAACAGCCATAAACAGAGTTCTACATGTCATGGTACAAATCCTAGCATCATCCACTAGTGTTGTGATGGAATGGTTGATGAAGGCCATGCTTGGGGAGATAAGCATTTCCTTAACCCCCATCAGGACCGTGGGAAGATTAAGAAGATGAGACTGGCCCCACCCTAAGGAATTCACGGTGTTTTGGCTTGCTGGCTTGGGAAGTTTAGATTCCGTCTGGGGAGACTGATGTCAGGTTCAGCCCAAAGAACTCCACGAGACAGTACAGATACAGGTCTGTTGCCTTTATTAGCTTCACCTCCAAGACAGAATCTCCCCAGACTGAACCTAAACTTCCCAAGCCAGCAAGCCAAAACACCGTGAATTCCTTAGGGTGGGGCCAGTCTCATCTTCTTAATCTTCCCACAGTCCTGCTGGGGGCTAAGGAAATGCTTATCTCCCCTAGCGCGGTCTTCATCAAACCATTCCATCACAAGTGTAGACCATAATTGAAGATAATAGGAATTATAATACAACAGCATGTGGATACCTAAACTTGAGGTGAACTATGCATGGCTGCCTTTCCCAATCTATTACTTCCCAGATGTTGCTGGAACTTATGGGAGTTGAACACATCTGGAAGGAGAACAGACTGTCAAAAGCTGCCCTGAAGAAAGATACAGAGGGCACAGGACAAGCAGAAACTAACCACTAAATAGAGATGAACAGGGAGACAGAGATGCCTTTTATGTGTGGCCTAACTGCCCTGGCCAGAAATTGTCCAGCTTGCTCAGTGCTGTCTTTCAAATTCTATCTGTCAGGATTAGGAGGAAGATGTGACTTAACGAGGGCAAAGCAAATGATCTGTGATATGCCTCACTCCGGGCCACTGGGTGAGGATATAGCAGAGACTCTGCGCATGATCCATCACTTGAATGAAACATATTACCTACGATGGAAATGGTGCCAGCTAAATCAAACAACATGTACATACAACATGGGAGGGCTTTTGATAGAAACAGGTTAATCAAATCCCAACATTAACTCATGAATACGAAATCACAGGATTACCACTTGCACGGTGCAAAAATCAATGGCCCTATCAAGGAAGAACGACACTATTTATTGCTAACTTAATGGATAATGTATGAATGGTTTACAATAAAAATATTTACATTTTCATTTAGAAAAGCTAAATAAAATTTTTAAAAGTGCAAATTTGCATCAGATTTGTTAAAACCACATTAAAGTAAAGGCTCCCTCAAGTCATGGTGACTTCACAGAGACATTCATGTAATTTTCTTAGGAACGATATGAAAGTCTTTTTCAATTTTCCAGTGCAGCCTACAGTCCTACGATTTCCTGGTAGTTTCACATTCAAGTAATAACTGAAATACTAAACAGATCTAAACCTGATTAGCTTTTTTTCAATATCAGTGAGGATCATTATCTTTTGCATAAGCCATAACCATAGTTTACAAACAACAATGGCCAGTTTCTAATAATGTACAGAATTAAAATAAACCACACACATGGCAATGTGACACATGAACTATTTAGATTTCTAGACAGGAATCAAAAAGAGTAATAGATATTGCAGGTGACATATTAGTGCTTCCTCATAAACTGATTTACTTTCATAGAAAGGTTCTAAACATAATGACATAATGCCAGGAGACTGAGATACTATCCCACACTGCCTCCTGAATCAACTGGATTGACATATGTGTAAGCTGCAGAATAAAGCAAAGGCAACACCATGATGACATCTCATATAAAAATGATTACAGGGCATTTCAAGCTGCGATTTGGGGGAGGTGGGAAAAAAAGCCCTCCATGGCACATCAAGAAGAGTTTTCTCCATATCACCCTACACTCTTCTTCAGCACCTGCAATCTGTCACTCTGGTTATTCTGCACATGGTTTTAGCACTCTTTCAAAAGAGCATTAGATCCATGTTCAGATATTGCCAAAATGGTTGTAAGGAGCAGTGGGGTTGCTTCCTTCTACTTCACCTTGTATGACTCCTCCACTCCCGTAATCTGTCTGTCAAGAAGATGTAAAGGAGAGAGCAAAAATAATCAAGCTCTGTCAATAACAATATCATCAACAAGCAAGCTCTATTCTTTATTAGTGCTACAAGGGAATGGCAATGCTAGTGGTAAAGGGCCATTGCTGATGTATCTGGGAGTAACTTACAAAGTAGGCAAGATGGCATCACTCCCATCCAAAGTAAGGAGAACAGTAACAATGTCATGTAAAACGCCTTATTGGCAGAAGTAGAGGAAAAACCTGTAATGTCCTCATTGGTGACTGAGCCAGAAACATAACGCCAGCAGAACCTGGCTCTGTTCCCCAATTTAAATAATTTTCTATGCAACAGAGGTCTAGTGCTCTTTCAAATTAGTGCTAGCAGAGGTGTATATACATAAATCACCTAACAAGCATTTCAGAACATGCTGGTCAGGCATTACAGACACAGATTCCTTTGTTGAAGCCAGGTATATGCCCTCTCCCAAAGGACAGTGCCCAGTGAATAGAAGGGAGGAAGCAAGCCTGCAGCAGCCTAACGTGGCCAATGCAAGCTGGGGAGATCTCAGTCTTTGATTGCATATCAACTGGATTGTGGCTAAAGCATGTTAGATGGTATCCATGGCAAAAATTGTACTGGAGAAGAGGGAGAACTGTACTTTAAAACAGGAATGGCTAAAGATGATTTTAAGCTGTCCCAGCTGCTGTGGTCTGGGGATAAAACAAAGGCCAGGTTATGAGGGCATGTTATATAAACATGGTTACCGTGGCATGTTCATTCCGCAGTTAGGGAAATGGGAGGATGACTCTCTATTCTTGCTACATTATTCCTTACTGGCTCAGCTGACCTTGCAGTTCAACTTCTTCCTGGCATTCCTTGGATTAAAACCTCACCGTGGCTTCAAGTCCCGGTATTTAAAACAGTGGTCAGGGATCTGTGACCTCCAGCTCCTGTCATCCCTCGCCATTGGAAGGAGCAATAGAGAATAAGATAACAGTATCTTGAGAGCCACAAGTTTCAAACCTCTAACACGGCTGAAAACCAACACAAAGCTATACAGAGAAGAAGTATTTATGTTTATTAATATTATAGTCTGCCTTTCAATTTATTTGAATTCCCCAAGCAGTTTATAAATGTAGTCATGGCAATGGGAGAAAACAGTAACTGGGGGGAGGGAGGCTTTGATAACTGGATGATGAAAGCAGCTGAAGGATAAACTATACAGGATTAACACATGTCCAGCCTAAAACTACAGAAAAGGAATTTGCAATATAATGCCATGAATTTACTGCTTTAAGGAAATCCCAACCATTCCCATCATTTATGCTTGCATGTCACTACAATACCAATTCCATTGCTTCATCATGTAGTCCGCTAATAAAAACAATGAGGCTCGCTCCATGAATATTTTTGTTTAGAAAAAGATGTCACAGGACAGTGACTATTTATGTAGCTGAGTGGCTTTCTATTGTACTGTGCTTTTGCTCCAGTGAAGCAGAACAAACCCTTCTTTTACTTTATTTATAGGAAATGGAGGGGAAAAAGAGGGGAGGAACATACTGGTACTGGCTTGCTAATAAAAACATAATTAACGCAGCTTCTACTCACTTTAGGCATGCTGGGACTAACAGAAAGAGGTCATTAATTCTGTTAAATTGAAATAAATGCCCATGGAGTTCAAACTTTGCTCTGGAATTGTGAGGACTTAAAAAAAATATGGAAATCTGAGCTAAAGCATAAGCATAAAGCATTTTGTCAATCTGTTGAAGAAACAAAGTATCTTATGAAATCAAAGATAAAATATCAATAATCCTCTGCTAAGTGGCCATTATTTTTTGGTAAATAAACTACAACTGGGTTCACACAACATAAGCCAAAATCATCTTTATAGGCCATAAAGGTTGTATGCCTATATTGCCCTAAGCCATCATATAGTTGAGCTTCATGTGTTCATCCTTGATCTGAGACAGGCTTCACACATACTAAATCTGCTTTCATGCTGGTGTACTGTGGTATGTCAGCTCAGCCTTTATATTCCATAAACCATGCTTTATAACTTAGCACTCTGTATGAACCCAGTTGTATACACTGAACCAGGCTAATGCCACGTTTAACCACTGCATGAACTTTTAGTATAAAAAATAGTTACATGCGCAGCACAGCACAGGCTGTATCTGGGAATGCATTTGGGGGTAATGCCAGGTGCAGAGATACTGACGAGTTCACAGGAAAGACATTTCACAGGCTGATAAGCCAGTTTCTCACACTTGTTTTGCTTATGCTCAGCATGATGGTTATAAAACCAGCTCCTTGGCACAGACATGCCATGGCAGAACACAGTATAAATACCTGTTGCCCGTTACAGGGAGACTGCATGTGTACTCCTGTAAATGTTTGCCTTTAAAAAAAACCTGTGATAATCGCATTAGCTTTTAGCTCCTCTTTCTTGGAAATCTCTCATGGATAATGCCCCCCGGAGGGCATTTACAACTGGCATCATGAACAGGATTTCCAAGAAATGGGCTGGGGTAAAAAGGCAGATAGGGGGATGGGGCTTGGGGGAGAATCCTGGGTTGGCCATCCATGTCGCACTGGAATCCAGTTGTGGACTGGCTTGACCAGCTAGAGACACCAAAGACTGGAGAGATGCCTATTATTCCCTGGTGGAGATTAGGCAGTGCCTGGAAACTTTAAAAGTTGCAGCAGTAAAAGCTGACAGACGAATGCTAGCTGCTCGGACCAGATGGCTTTTGCTGGAAGCCCTTAAAAAGGTAGGTGGTGAAAAACGGAGTTTGAGGGGGAAAAGTAAGAAACTGCCGTTGGAGCAGGAGAAAGAGATTCAATCATTGTCGATTCAGATAGTTTGAAGTGAGCATATGTTGTGTGTCAAACACACAGAATGTTGGGTTTGTTCTGGATTTGTCCTTAATAATGAATTTGAGAACATTCTAGATAAAGGAGCAAAAGAGATGAAGTTTGATATGCTTTTGCTTTGAGAAATTTAAGATCTAATTCAGTGTGTGCATTTGGAACTCCTTGCCATTGCAAAGGGTGTGACAGGTTGTTATCAAATGTTTGTACTATTTTCCTTTCTTTCTCTCCTTTCTTTTGAAGCCAAGCAAAAGGAAGGGCTAACAATTTTTTTTTGCAGAGAGCCAGTTTGGTGTAGTGAGTAAAGACACCAGGCTAGATACTGGGAAACTGTGAGTTCTAGACCTGCCTTTGTTGCAAAGCAGCCAGCTGGGTGACTTTGGGCCAGTCACTCACTCAGCCCTAGGAAGGAGGCACTGGCAAGCCTCTTCTGAAAGAGTTGCCGACAATGCTACGAGTCAAGACTGACTCAAAAGAGAAGTTAGGGGAGAATCCCCAGCCTAATGTTTAAAAAAAAATCTTATGAAGGGTTTCCTACCCTTCTTATGGCTTTGGGGACTTTAGTTCCCTGGAAACAACAGAACAAGAGCCCTGAAGAAAATTTTTCAGTCTGTTAGACATGGAGGGATGGGGAGAGCCTTGCTTCCTACTCTAGTGTAAAAGTTATTGCAGTACATGGGCTGGACATTAAGCCCCTTCCTTAGAATAAGATCTGAATTTCAATTGTTTCTAGTAAATTTCCTTTCCTACAGCTGCTACTGTTAGGAGAAATTGATTGCTCCTCTTGAGGAGACCTAGGCAATCTCAGAAAAGAAACTGTTTGGAGAAAAAAAAGGTGGGTTGGCTTCATGTGTTTTAGCTTTTAAACTCTAACTGGGTGATAAGGAAAAGTGTTCTGGAAGTAATCCAGACACTGAATAAATTCCTATGCCAATACATAGATTTCCTCTTCCCAGCTTTGCAAATTTTGATTTTGGGAAATTACTGGGAATTAAATGGTAAATTAAAGTTCTCTGCAGTTAAAGTGTAGTGTTTACCTAATCAGAAATGCAATGGACAATTCAAGTTATGTCTCAGCGTTGTTTGCATTCAGCCATACCCTATCAGGGTATGGGGGCATGCATTGTTGTGATTATCATAACTCTTGATGATCTATCTTTACTGCAGAAGTATTCAACTGACCTACAAACACACTCACACGCCTGTGGGTAAGGAAATCAATCCTAATAAAATGCAAGGAACAGATTCCGGTGTACAATTTTTAGGAGTCCTGTGGTCAAGGAAAGACACGGGCTTTATCTCACACTGTGGTTGACAAGGTACGGCATTTCCCCCTTCCCCAGACAGTGAAGGAGTCGCAGCAATTCTTGGGAATGCTGGGGTACTGGTGGTTTCCTCCCACATATAGCACAAGCACATTGTCCTTTATACAAGCTCGTAAAGAAGGGGATGGTATGGAATTGGAATGCTTTCAGTCAGGCAAAACTTTTAGTCCAACAAAGATGGTCCTTTACAAGCTCCAGACCAAGGGCGTCCTTTTCAATTTGCAGTGGGAGTCACAGAGGATGGATGTGCAAACTGACTCTGATCAGAAAAAGTGGCCTATAGGATTTTGATCACAACTGTTCAAAGGTGAGGTGGTGAAGTATTCCCTATTGGTACAGCAGTTGCTAGCAGTTTACTATGCACTACAACATGTGGAGGGAATCACAAAAGACAACCCAGTCACAGTTAAAACAGCCATCCCCAATAAAGGGGGGGGGGATAAGTGACTCCAAAACAGGAAAAATGAGGTCAGGGTCAGATGGAAAGGTTATTTACAACAGAGAGGTGTACTAAATTCATCACCATTAAGTATTGAACAAATGGCAATTTTGGGGCCGGTCACATTCCCGGAAGAGGTTAATAACAAACCAACTCTTCCAGCAGCCCCTCCAGAAAACATTAAATAGTCGGGAGAGTTCAGCTGAAGTAAACAACCGCATCAGAGAAACTTTATGATTCGGATGTCCCCTGAACCCCCCCCTTTGGCTTTAATGCACTAATGCCCATTAGGTGCACTGAAAGCAATAAGGATAGATCTCTGTATCTCTAGATCTGTGGTCATAGCAGCACTAAAAGCTGATTGGCTGGATTGCTGCCAGTTCTAGTGGGGCTGCAAAGGGAATCCAGGTGCTAGGCAGTGTAACAGACGCAGATTACAGAGGAGAATTCCAGGCTGTTCTGCCTATTGAGGAAGGGGACTGGATTGCCCAGCTAATTTTGGGAAAAGCTATGAATTGCCCAGTAAAAAAGATAGGTGGGCCGGGGAGGCAAGAGTGGATTTGGATCCACAGGAAAGGAAGTATGATACTGAAAACCAGATGGCACACTGGTAAAGGCAAAAGTGCTAGCAGTAGCAGAAGCAGCAATGAGGATAAAACTGTCATTGTGCCTAACCATTTTCTAACTCTTAGATGAGCACCTTTTTGAGCCTGCCATTTATTTTGGTTGCAGTAGCTTCTGCACAGCATTGGGGTCAGGAGGACATCTAGCATAAGTATGCCTCAATAAATGATCAATGTAATTGTTGGATTTGTTTTGCTTTATGTGGGCATAGTGGGTTTCCATTAGATAATTATCAGTTAGATCTTTTTACAAAAGAGTTAAAGAAAAAGTTTGTTTCTTTATCTTATTTAATCAATGAGAAGTTTTTTTATGGTAATGATAGTAATGAGGATTTTTATGACATAAAGAGTAGAAGGCAAAAAAAGGAGTGTTTGTGGAATCTGGGACTATGGGCTATTTTTAATATCTTCTGTTGGAGTGGGACGCATGATGACTAAAGTTAATGTATGTTTAAATCTCATTTTAGAGTCCTTGAATGCTATCACTGATGTCCTACAGCAGTAAATCAGGCCCCTTGATGTGCCAATGGCTGCCCAAGGAGGAATGTGTGCCATTAAGCAGGAATGTTATTTGTTCATCCCAGACAAGGCTGAATTTTTGAATAAAAGCATCCACAGTTTAAGGAAGCACCGCAATACCACCTGGAAAATGAAGGGTTGCTGGGGGAGCTTAATGTTTTTGGATGGGGAGTGTGGTAGAAAAAGGTGTTTCTTTGTATGATTGTTGCATGTTCACTTTTATTAAGTATGGCAATATATTGTTGGTGGTTTTTTTGTATTCAGTTAGAGCTGGAGGATTGCCATATAGAAATCCTGCTTGTGCAAGTACCACATTATGTAGTCCACCTAGGCACCCCTGAGGGAAGTGGAAGATTATCAGCAAGATTGTAAGGGGCAATATGGCTCATTTTTTTATACTAGGGGTGACTGTATACACTGAACTAAGCTAATGCCATATTTCAGCAGGTTCACTCCTGTAAGTATTTACCTTTAATAAAGCTTGTGAGGATCACACTAGCTTTCAGCTCCTCTTTCTTGGAAATCTCTCACAGATATTGCCCCCGGAGGGCATTTACACCAACCTATTGATTCAATGAAGAATGTTAAATAAACAGTGGTTTAGCCTGAAGTGTGAACAAGACTAATATTTAAATTAGGGTATGTAAGCAAGATACAGTAGATCTCTTTCTTTGATCTTTATGAAAATGACAAGGTGGTTCTTGCCATAACTTAGTTATACATGGTTGTGCTAAGGGAATTCAAGTGCATGAGGTTTATTTATTTATTATTTATTAAATTTATCTCCGCCCATCCCCCCCCAATGGGGGACTCTGGGCAGCTCACACAAACCATTAAAACAATGAATATATATAAATACATAAAGCATAAAAAATTATACAAAACATTACCAAAAAGAGAAAGTCCAAAAAAATGATGGATTCCGGGGCTGAGGACAACAGGCCTCTAAGGGGCTAGCCATCCCCATGTTTGATGACATCCCTCCCCACTCCAGGCCAACTGGCAGAGCCAGGTCTTCAAAGCCCTCCGGAAGGCCAGGAGTGAGGGGGCCAATCTCACCTCCAGGGGCAGAATATTCCAAAGAGTGGGGTCTACAGCAGAGAAGGCCTGCCTTCTGGACCCCACTGATTGGAGTTCTTTTACCAAGGGGGTCCGAAGTATGCCTCTCTATGTGATTGGGTGGGATGGGTTGACATCATGGGGAAGAGGCAGTCCCTTAGGTAACCTGGTCCCATGCTATGTAGGGCTTTAAAGGTGATAACCAACACCTTGAATTGGACTCGGAAGCAAACTGGTACCCAATGCAGCTTGCGGAGCAACAGCATTACATGGGCCCTTCTGGGGGCTCCCAAAATAGCCCGCGCAGCTGCATTCTGGGCCAGCTGTAGCTTCCGAATACTCTTCAAGGGTAGCCCCATGTACAGTGCTCTGCAGTATATATGGGAGATAACAAGGGCATGAGTGACTGTTCAAAGGGCATCCCGATCCAGGAAAGGGCCTGATGCCCAACCCAAAGCTGTGCAAAGGCCCTCCTGGCCACGGCTGCCACCTGCTCTTTGAGCAGGAGCCATGAGTCCAGGAGGACCCCCAGATTATGCACTGGGTCTGTCTGGGGCAATGCTACCCCATCCAGCACCAATGATGACAAAGTCCGAGATACAGAGGAGCCATTAACCCACAGCCACTCCATCTTACTAGGGTTCAGCTGAAGCCTGTTGTTCCCCATCCAGACCCTCCCAGCCTCCAGGCACCGTGAAAGGGCAGTCATGGCATCACTTACCTCACTTGGGATGGAGGTGTATAACTGAATATCATCAGCATATTGATGATACCTCATCCCATGATGACGGATGATCTCGCCCAGCGGTTTCATGTAGATGTTAAAAAGTGGCAGAGAGAGAACCGAACCCTGTGGCACTCCACAAAGGAGGGGCTGGGGATGGGACCTCTTGCTCCCTATCACCACCGATTGGGATCGGCCCTGGAGAAAGGAGGTGAACCAGCACAGAACCGTGCTGCCCACCCCCAATTCCCTGAGCCGTCCCAAAAGGATACCGTGGTTGACAGTATCGAAAGCCGCTGAGAGATCAAGGAGAGCAAGGATGGTCGCACTTCCACCATCCTGCTCCCGCCAGAGATCATCCATAAGTGCGACCAATGCCATTTCTGTTCCATAACCGGGCCTGAAACCTGACTGAAAAGGGTCCAGAAAATCTGTTTCCTCCAGAACCCTTTGGAGCTGAGATGCCACCACTTTCTGTGGGAGACTCGGTGAAAATTGTCCAGTACCGTAGGATCTAGGGAGGGTTTCTTGAGGGGGGGGTGCACCAACACCTCCTTAAAGGCAGCCGGGAACACCCCCTCCTGCAAGGATGTATTAACCATTACCTGAATCCAACCACATGTCATCTCCTGAGCTGCTTTCACCAGCCAGGAGGGGCATGAGTCAAGATGGCAAGGGGTGGCCTTCACCATCCCCAGGATCCTGTCCATTTCCTCAGGATCAACAGGATCAAACTGTTGCCAGATAACTGGGTAAGAATGGTCCCCCAGTATCTCCCTAGACCCTGCCCCATGCTAGGAGTCCAACTTGGAATGAATCCGAGCGACTTGTCCTGCAGATGCTCCAAAAATTCCTCCGTGCAGCCCTACAAATGAATCACCACATCCCTCTCACCAAGGAGGGATCTAGTGATCCCGAACAGGGCCGCCGGGTGGCATTCTGCAGATGCGATAAGGGCGGAGAAGTAATGACACTTTGCCACTCTTATCGTCACAATGTAGGCCTTGATAGCGGCTCTGACCTGTGTTCGGTCAGATTCAGTCTTCCTCCAGCGGCGCTCTAGATGTCTCTTGACCCTCTTCAGGACCCTCAACTCCTCCGTAAACCACAGGGAGTGTCAGGGCCGATGTGGCAAGAGAGGTCGCACGGGTGCGATCCTGTCCAAGGCCCCAGCCACCTCTCTAGTCCAGGCGGCAGCCAAGGCCTCTGCTGGACCATGCAGCAGATCCACGGGAATACCCCCAGCTCCCTTTGAAACCCCAACGGGTCCATCAGGTGCCAGGGGCGGACCAGTCGCATGGGTCCTGCCTCCCTGTGGAGGGGGGTACCATAGGAGAAACTCAGGGTCACCAGGACATGATCTAACAATGACAAGGAGGAAAGCTGTAAATCTCCCCTCAGATCACTTTGCCATTGCTCCGTCAAGAAGACCAAATCCGGCATGTGGCCACTGTCTCAGGTCAGGTCCCACACAATCTGAAACAGGCCCATGGCCGCCATGGTGGCCAAAAACTCCCGAGCCACCTCCGAGGTCCATCCCAGGGACGGCAGGTTGAAGTCCCCCAGAACCATAAGTCTGGGGAACTCTACCGCCAGCCCCAAGACGGCCTCCAGCAGCTCAGGCAGGGAGGCCGCCACACAGTAGGGAGGCTGGTACAGTAGCAGCACTCCCAACCGTTCACAGGAGCCCAACCGAAAGAGCAGTGTCTCACAGCTGGAAACTTGTGAAGCAATGCCCCTGAAGGCCACCAGAGCCTCTTGGATGACAACAGCTACCCCTCCTCCCCTGCCCTGGCATCTCGGCTGGTGCCACACCATGAACCCACCTGGGCACATTTCTGAGAGGGGCACCCCCCCCCCGGGCCCCAGCCAGTTCTCAGTAATGCATGCCAGGTCTGCCCCCTCCTTGGTTGATCAAGTCACATATGAGGGGGGGCTTATTGTTAACCGACCTGGCATTAAGCAGCAGCAGCAGCAGCCTTACTTGATTGTGGCATTTTGTCCACCTAAGATACACAGAATTCAAAGCCCATTCTACACCTCTATCATATCATCTTATGTGATAACACACATACAACTCCCCCAGTGCATATTAAAAAGGCATTTTAATGGCTGGATTTTTTTTAAAAAAAGGGAAGAATATTGATGCAGAGCATATCATCAGTCTTATGAAATTACAGCAAATAAACATACTACTTTGCAACTGGAAATAAGAAACTGGGGGAAGGAATGAAGGTGTGTTTGCATAATATTGTAACACACAACTTTGGGTCAAAGATGACATTAGATTCAGGTCTTCAGCACATGAAAAAAAAACTCAATTAAAGAGCAACAAGTAACAGAGCTAACACAATAATGTATGCATTCATTAAATAGAAGTCACAGCCAAAGAATGGTATCTTTAACCCCTTTTAGCTCTAGCTCTGCCCATTTATTTTAGCACCACCTACTAGTGGCATGCTAAATAGCCTCAAATTACAGAGGCACTTGACAGAAAAAAAGCTTGCCTACCCTGTAAAATAAACAATTCTGCTAACTTCTTATAAACTGTCCCTTCTCATTTAAAGATAATGAAATTCCAGTGACATCAGCTGGGGAGACAACTATCTATTCCAATAGAAGAAAATATGTAGCTTAGGGTTGAACTGTGGGGTCCTTGGTGCTCTGTGCTTGGTTGTTTGCTTGCAGAGGTTTAATAACCAAACTAGGTAACATCATCAGTGCAAGTGAGTGTGGAGTTTGCTCCCTGTTTATATATAGTAGCTTGCTCTGCCAGTTTGGGTGGGGGAGTGGTTTTCTCCTTGGTAATTCCTTGATTAGTAAATTGTTTCCTGCTTGGTTGTTTGTCTGGTGTTAATCCCTGCTTATCTGGGTGTTGGCTGCTGGAAAGGATGTGTTCTGGTCTTTTCGTTTTCTTAGCTGTTTTATTGTCTCTTTTGTATGGTGTGTAAGTATAGTTTATTTCTATGTAACTATTGATGGCTGATTTGTCTGAATGCCAAATTTCCAGAAATTCCCTAATGTTTTTGGATTTAGCTTGATCTACGATGCTGAGTTTCCCAGTTGAAACTGTGGTTAAATCTGTCCATGTGTTGTGAGATTAAGGTGGTTTCATTGCATATTCTGACTGCTAATTGGTGTTCATGGATGCCCTCTGCTAGTCTTCTGCCTGCCTGTCTGTCCTACATAGTGGCTGTTACAGTCCTTACACTATATGTTGTAGATGACTCCTGTTTTTTCTTCTTGAGCTACTGGGGCTTTTGGTTTAAGATGTTTTGGAGGGCTTTAGCTTGTGTGCTATGGTGATGCTGTGTGGTTGTAAGTGTCTGTTGGTTGTTTCTGAGATTTTTTATGTCTGGTAGTGTTATCCCTTTGACAGCTTGTGTTGGTTGTGCTGTGGTGGGTTGAGAGGTCAGGTACTTTTTGATAGAATTGCATGAGTATCCATTTTGTTGAAAGAAGTTGTGTATGTGGTCTGTTTCTTTTTTTGGTGTTCTGAGTTGCTGGACTGTATTTGTACTCGTCTGAATAACATTCTGACACAGCTCCTATTATGGGACATTGGGTTGTTACTTTGGTAATGGAGCACTTGGTTAGTGTGGGTTGTTTTTCGATAGACTTGTTTCTAATTTGCTGTCGTTTCCTCTGCTGATGAGGATATCCAGGAAGGGTAGTGTGTTGTTTTCTTCTTCCCTTGTGAATGTTATTCCTTTGAAGATGCTGTTGTTTCATGTGTCTTCTCTAGTTCCTTTTTTTATTATGAAGGTGTTGTCTACATACAGGATCCATTCTTTTGGTTGCATGTGTGGGAGTGCTATAGTTTATAGATGCTGCATTACGATCTCTGCTATAAGTCCTGAGAATGGTGATTCCATGGGTGTTCCTCTGATTTGTTGGTATACTTGTCCATCAGTCTGAAAGAAGGTAGTGAGGAAGAGGTTGATGAGGTCCATGATTCTGGGTATTTCAATCTTAGTGTATATGACTAGGTTGGGTGTATTGTGTGGTACTGCTGCCATGAATTCTTTAGCTAGTTCTGGATCTATGGATGTAAAGAGTGCTGTGAGATCAAATGAAACCATAATTTCATCTTCTTCTATTTTTAGGTCTTTGATTTTTCTGGAGGTACTATAGGTGGGAGTTGATAGAATATTCACTCCCCTCTGTGAGATGTCCAAGCCTTTTTGTAAGTTATTTGGCTATGTCATATGCTGAGGTCCCAGTAACAATACACTTGGACGAAGAGGTCTGTTGGGCTTGTGTATTTTTGGGCATCCTTAGAAGCGTGGGAGGGCGGGTCCACTTCTTTTCACCCATCACTGTTCTTCTTTTATGATTTTACCTTTCTTGGTTAGGTTGTTGTGGATTCTCTTGATCAGGTTCTTCCAAGCAGGACCAACTCAAAGCAGAGGACAGAGCAGCCCTCAAAAACCTAAAGAACGACCAAAAAGTCCAGAACACATCCGTTCCAACAGCCAACACCCAGATAAGCAGGGATTTATACCAGACAAACAACCAAGTAGAAAACAATACCCTAATCAAGGAACTACAAAGGAGAAAACTACTCCCCCACCAAAACTGCCATGGCAAGCTACTGTATATAAACAGAGAGCAAACTCCATACTCACTCACACTGATGTTATCTGGTTGGGTAATGAAACAACTGCAAGCAAACAACCAAGCTCAGAGAGCACCAAGGACTCCACACAGCTATCTATATTTGCATTATAGTTTATGCTTTGTTGTCCAAAATAAATATTCAAAAAGTATTTTGAAACAACTGATTATATAGCCATTACTCCAGTTTTTTATCAATTATTAGTTACAGGAGTGAATATTTCCAGTAATAACTGAAATTTATTATGTAATGCTTTATGAGAAATATCCTGTGGAAGTTTGCTCATGTTTATAGATCTTACCGTTTGTGGAACAATTAATGCATCATATCTGACATAAATCGATACTGGTTGACTTCCAAAAGACTGAGATTATGAATTCTAAAAATTTTTTTGTTTGATACCTATGATGCATACAAAGCATCAAATAGCATCCAGAAAATTCTAGGCATAGTTATTTAAAAATAAGCACTATTAATTTAAATGGATTTTACTATGGTATTGCATCTCAATTAGTGTTGTATCTGAAACCGCAAACAGATGGTAAAGTCAACTTGGTGATGAAAAAGTACTTTTATGACCAATCCTTGCATTTACAACCTTTGTAGGTCTGTAAAGCAAGGAAAAGCTGAAATAAGATCATAAGCACACAGTTTCAATTAGCGACTGCTTCATTTAACAACCAACTTCCTGCTTCCAGTTGTGGTTGCTAAATGAGGACTACCTGTAATCTACTTGGAAGAATGATCCATTCAACAGTTCTGCAGACATTATTTGCCTCATACCACTAGGTGGCAAGAATTTGAGTGCTTCTCAGAAGTAATTTGGTGGCAGCATAGTTGATCTTGACTATTTCTAAAGCCTAAAGAGGGTCAGACTTGCATTATAGATGATCAGGAAATTCCAGGACTGTAGGCTCAATAAAGAAATAAAGACATACAATAAAGCAGCTGTAAAAACCTTCTATTGTTAACAAGAACACTCTAGATTTAAGCTCAACAAATCTTTATTGAACTAATTTCAGCGTATGTGCATACAGTTACAGTCTGCACTAGAATTTACATCTTTGAAGATAAATAGAAAGAAAACTCTGGTAGGAGAATTTCTCCAATAAGTAGTCTTCAATACAGAAGTTATGCTTAGTTCAGAAAATAGCAAATATTTTCAGTTCCTGCAACGTTCATGGTGTGACCCAATCCATGTTTATATTCAGTGGAGCTTTCCTCTTAAGATCTACAGAAGTGCATACTCTACTCCTGTGCTTCAATCTTGCCTGCTAGGAATTTTGGAAAATAAAGGAAATATCTCCCCCAAACTGGCGGGGAGTTATACGTGTCCTAGTGAAATAAATCTAGAGAGATTATTGATACTTGGACACAAACGCTTCTGAGAGCTCAAGGCGCCAAACCCCGGGGGGTGGGGGTCTAATTTCAAACACACAACGACCCTGTGAGGTAAACGGGAGTGAGAGAGCGACTGGCCCCAAGGCGCATGAGAAAGGCCTACTGTCGGGTCAAGACCCACCCTGTTGCGTCCAGGAAAGCTTTTGGGATCGCGGGTATGGCGGGTCCCCTCCCTCGAGTATGTGATAGTTGCTGCTTGCAGTTTTCCTCAGGAAACTGGTTAGGAAACTAACGGGGTTTGGGTTACTTTCGCCGGGGACAGACATCCTCCGCCTCAAGGCAAAGTCCACCAACCACGGGGGCTGGATTCCCCTTCGCACCTTGCGGCAATGTCGCTTCCTCAGCTTTGGCTTTGCGGGCGGGGAAGCCCGGCCTCGCTCGGCCTTATTCCTCCTTTGCTGCCTCGCTCTGCAGCGCCTCGTACCGCCAGAGAAGGCCCAGGCCTCAACCACCCGCCCCCGCTATCACCGCGTCACTAGTAGCCACTCCTCGCAAGCCTCTACTTTACTCCTCCTCCACTAAGGAAGCCGAAAGGAGGACAATCTTGTTCAAAGAACAGCCGCGTTCAGAACGCCTTCTGGAAAGAGGAGGGGCCGCAGCGTGCTCTGGACTCCTCCGCCCTTTTTCTCCACCGCGCACACGGGCGCGTGCGAGCGTGTCCAAGAAAGGGTCGGTGACGTCACTTTTCCTTCGATTCACGTGCGGCTCGGCTCAAGTCACGCCGCGCCCCTCCTCCCCGCGCGCGCGAGGGAGAAAGAGATGTCTTTCCCGCCAGCCAATCACGCACGGCGAAATCGGCCGGCCTACTTCTCCTCCCCTGTCCCATAGCCTTGCGCTTTCGCCTCTAGGAGGTTAGCTGAGGGGTGGGGGCAAAGAAGGAGCCGCGCGCGCGAATGGTGGGGGAAGAAACGGGGAGCGAAGTTTCAGGCATCAGCCAATATCTTCCGCGGACGGGGGCGGGACTTCCGCCCGGAGCCGGAAGCGAGGCTCGTGGGTCTCCCTGGCGTTCTCTCTCCCTCATATGCGAGCGAATTGTCCCCGCTGCTTCTTGGCGTCGAAACGTTCCGGGGCTCGGACCCGCCGCCGCTCCTGCCGCCGCTGCCTCCTCCTGCCGCTGCCGCTCCGCGCCCTTCCCCTCCCGCTTGCCGCTTCTCCCTCCTCCCCGCCGCCGCCGCCGCCGCCACTTCTCCTCCCCCGCCTGGGCGCCGCCGCCGCCGCCTCTCCCCCTCTCCCCGCTCTCTCTCTCACCCCCTTCCTGGGACTTGGCGGCGGAGGAGGCGGCGGCGGCGGGGGGCGGCGGCAGCAGAGGCCAAGGATCCCGACCCGACCTTCCAGCGAGATTCCTCCGGCCCGCCGGGGCCTTGTTAGCTGTTGGTTGACAGGTGAGTGAGGCCCGATTCCCTCTGGCCGCCGCTTCCGACTTCCCCACACCCCTGGGCCGCCGCCATTTTCTCACCCGAGGCCCTCACGGGGGCGGGGCTGGGCCTCAGCGGATGGGTCCCGATTTAGGCCTGGTTCTGCCGGCAGCTCCGCACTGCGTCTGCTTCGGCGGCCTTCGCGGAGAGGAAACGTAGGGCTTGGGATGGGGGTGCCTCCATGCTTCCCTTCCCCGTGTTTCTTTGCCGGCTTCGTGTCTTTCCTGTCTCCGCAAAGCCGGGGGGAGAAAGCTGTTTGCCCCAAATTGTCGTATGCCTGGCGGCCACCCAGCCTCGTTCCCACCCCAGGGAGGAAGCCTCGGCGGTGTCGGATTCATTTCTCTTTCTGTTTTTTGTTTTTCTTCTGCCATTGAGCCCCTCGTGACTTTCTGACTGACAGCCTTAAAGTTAAGGGTTAAAATCAAACTCCAAAATACTAAAGTTCCTGGATCGACCCGCCTCTCTTGCCATGCCTTAGTTCATTGGTTTCCCCCATACTTAATACACCTTAAAGTGAAGAATTCGTTGGCCTCCCTGAACTCTGTGTGGCAGCTTTATCTTGTATTGTTTTAAATGGGATGCAGGATGCCTTGTGCATAAACTTTTTTCCTCTTATGTCTCTTAAATTGGAAAAGCTAAGGTGGCAGATCCATTCAGATTGATTGCTGACATAGACAGGTATCATCGTGGTGATTCTGCTTTGGCATTTAAAAAAGTAAAATCAAAAATGGTTGAGTAAAGAAAATAAGACTGAAAAAGATGCCTACTAGGATTATGTGTCATCAAAAAGAGAAACAAGTGTTTTACCTCTGTTGTATGCCATTCCCACAAGATTTGAAAGAAGCATATTTTAGGATTCAGTGTTCTGTTGATAATTCATACCTTTCCCATTTTGGTTTCCGAAGTGCTGGAGCCAATACCTATAATGTGTATGTACTTGTGACTGTGTCACGGTTTACTTATTTTAGAAATAAGTTAAAGGAATTATGTTCATGATGGAGATAATTCATCTGTAAAACAAGAGGGACTCTCTTTACTGTAACAGTATGAATGTTTAATCAACAGGTTATTCATTGAGAATGTTAGCAGTGTTAAAATGTCATCCTAGAGAGCAGTGCAGTTGTGGTCACAATATAGTTTGCGGGTTCAAAAGTCAGTATATGTGAGGTTATTTACTAATGTGTAAAACATTCTGTTTCAAGGTATTTAAGCATAAACTGAATCTTTTTCCATCTAGTATGTTTAACTATGAGTGGATAACATTATTGTTCCAGTTAGTGTGAAAATATTTAAGTAGCTGACATTTTTATTAATCCGAGGCATTTATTAAGGACCAAAGTTGCAGAGTTCCAGAAATAAACAAGTTTGAAATGCAAGCACTGACTGCTAGACTTTTCTGTGACTTTTACAGTTGCGTGACTTTTTGTGTGACTTTTACAGTTTGTTGGTCTTCATCAAAAGATTAAACAGGTCTTTAGTGCCAAAAGTGACTTATGGAGGAACACATTAGATCCTTCTGCAACCCTTTCTAGACTGCTACTTTAAATTTTGATTCTGCATAACCACCAGTTCCAATTGAGAGGATGTATGCAAGTATGCTGGAGTCTAAAGAGTTACATGATACAATTATAAAGCCAATTCAGCTTACAGAAGAGTTACTGACCATTCCAATTGGTTCTTATATTCTAATTCTGTTACAAATCTGGCAAACATAATAACAAGTCTTTTAAAGTCATTTTAAAGATTAACAGATGAATGTAATGGCATAAGTTTTTGTGAACTAATGTTTCCTTCATCGGGGGCATCCAGTAGAATGAATTTTAATATCAAGGTTAGGCCTTAACAATTCTGTTATCTTTAAGGTGCCCCAAGACATTGGGCTAGTTTTACTGCAACAAAAACTGCTACTCTTTTGTAAGTGATTATATCTGGCAAAGTGCTAAATAGATGCCAGATTATCTTCCAATTATAACTTCTGTTTGAAATGGGTAAGTTATGCATAGAAGTTGGCATCACCATTGTAAGCATATGTATTTAGATGCAGTTCTCATTTATTTCTGTGGTATTTTCTAGGTTATACTTTTAAATTGATAAAATCTAATCTATTCATTTGCCTCTACATTTTTGGTTCAGCCACTACATTCTGATAGTATTTGTATAGTATTACATGCATTTGTATCTAGTATGTATGATTTTAATAGTTCCAGGTCTTTTCCCTGCTTGAAATTGGCATTCCTTATTGTCTTCTCCTGAAGTAGTTATTTCTTGCAAAATAACTAAAAATAAAAGGAATGCTTTGAGGAACAAAAAACTTGCATTTTTCTCAGTAGTTGATTCACATCTAAAAAGTAACCTAATAATACATTTTCTAATGTTTGTTACTGGTGGATCTTCAGTGATTGGAGAGGAACAGGCGCTAATCAGTCATTTGTGCTATTGACTCAATGTTACTGTTAAGTAAAAAGTTATATACTGCCCATTAGATTTAGCAGCCAAATGGTGGCAGTCAGTATAAGAAGTATTTGGAATATATAGCGGCAGATATATTAACTTAGTTCTGGTTTGGTATTGCAGAAGGATTAAGTTCCTTTTAATGAAATCCTGTAACTGAACCTCTTCCTGTACATGATTCCAGCTAGAAGTATTTCTGTATTTAAAGTGAACAATAATGTCTGTATATGAATATTGTAGTAAGCCACAATAATGAAGTGTTGTGTAATATGTATAAGTAAGTTATGATTTATTCTTGATTTATGATCAGTTTTTTTGTTTCTGATCAAGCTGGAGTTTATAGATGATATAGTAAATAGGCTGTAGAAGATGTAGAGTTTCATTTAGCCTTGCTTGTTGGCAGAAAAAGCTAAGAGGAAATGATCAAGCTATGTGCACCAGCATCTTTCTGTTTTACAAGTTAACTAGCATCTTTTGCTACTTCCTGTGATGCCCCATATATACATCCCCCTTGGCTCCCCAAGCATGGCAAGCCAATATGAAATCACAGTCCTGAATGTGAATACAATTTTTGTAGCTGTAAGTTTTGTTTACTTTGATTAGCTGATGCTCATGCCATATTAAAAATACAGTTTGTCATATAGCAAAAGCAGACAATCTTTTTTGGTTGTAGTTGAAGGCAGCGTGGGACTGGGGATAAACTATTGGGAGCAGTGGGTAGCAGCACTCATCTGCCTTGTGATATCCATTTTTTTTTAAGATGTCTTTACTCCCCTGTGTCCCGTCCTCACCCCCCACCCCAATTTGTAAGTAAGTGATTCCAAGCAGAAACAGATTTAAAATGAAACTGAGGAAGACAGGTTGTTTATCCCTACCATATAGCAAGATACAGGAGCAATCTAAAGATCTGAGCTTGAGCTATATCGATGGTTCTGAGCCAGCCATTGAAAGTGTATTAGCACAGTAAAATGAAATTCATAATAAAACAAAAAACAAAAAAAACCTGGATGAGTAGCAGGAAGATCTTTGTTTTTCTTGTAATTTTGTCCTTGAGCAGAATGGCTAAGTATATGTTGGTTCTACTGGCCGAAAAATATGTGGAAATTCTGCTTCACTTTGCAAAATGTTAGCAGCCAACAGCACAAATGTATGTGATACATGAATGGTTATTATAGTACCAAGTTAATAGCTAGAAATACTTGATAGAGGAAGCTGACTTCAAATAATAGGCTTCTAAGGTATGTATAATTAAGAAGGTCTAGGTGTGTTGCTTAAACTACAGTTCAGTTTGGTTCTTTATAAAGTGTTACTCAAATGTATGACACATGGTCATGTTATTTCCCAACATTAAAAATACTTTTGAATTACATTCCCTGAAAACATCCAGTTTTAACAGTATGAATAATAAATTATAAATACATTTTTCTACAACATATTTATGAAATTCTACAAGCTAGCATGTTTGTTTCTCATATTCAGTAATGTCAATTACAGTGGTACCTCGGTTCACAAACTTAATTTGTTCCGCGACTCTGGTTGCGAACCGAATTGGTCGTGAACCGAATCATATTTTCCCATAAAGTTCAATGTAAATACGGTTAATCCGTTCTGACCCCTACAAATTTGGTTGCCAACCGATTTTTGATCGCGTCCCGAATCAAATTTCCCTATAAGGTTCAATGTAATTACGGTTAATCCGTTCTGAACCATATGTGTTTTTTTTTTAAACCGCAAAAATATGACACAAAGTACAGTACGAAGAGAGAGAAAGCTAACCTTGCTCGACGCGACTTCTGGCGTGGAGGACAGGAAGGCGGGTGGGGAGGCGGTTACTGCTTGGAGGGAGAGTCCCCCTCCCTACAGGAAGCCGCGACTACGTGTCACGGGAGGGAAAATGGCCGCAGATCCTGTTTGTGAACAGAAGTGTTCGTGAACCGAGGCACCACTGTACTGGGACTCAGTACTCTTCAGGTTAATATGTGAACTAAAAGGAAATACACTAGAATCTTTTTTAAATAAAATTTGGCAGTTTTCCAGGAACTATTCATTTAGGATAGCTTTTTAAAAAAATATCATCTAAAACATAACCTGGTTAAAGCAGGTTTATTGCTTGTGATACTTTCTACATTTTAAAAGTGTGTTCTTTCCTTGGCTACCTCAATCTGAATTCATCAAGTAAATACATTCGAAACACTACTGAAGCTTCCTTTGTACTCTGCTTCACAAATAAAAAGTTGCCATGCTTCACTTAGTGCTCAGTTTGAATGCATGTAAAAGTTTTAAGCACCCCTAGTCAAATTATATGTTTCAATGAATCCCTGACACAACATCTACATAGTATAGAATTAAACATTAAATCTTTCTGCAAGTCTGAATGCATTCTTACTAGTTATGTGTAGTTGTTTATTTATTCAAGATAAGAAAACAGTAAATATGGATGGTGTACAAGTTTGGATACCCTTTCAGTCAGTATTTATAACACTTCCTTTGGCAGAAATGCAGCTCCCTGTAGCCAGCTAAGTCTCTCAGTTCTTGCTTTTGGAACTGTTTTTGCACTGTTTCTTGCAGCTCAGAAATATTCTTAGGTCTCCTTGCCTGCAGTGTATACTTGAGATCTCTCCACAGATTTTCAGTTCTATCCCCGTCTGGGGACTGTAAAAGCTATTCCAAAACAGTTGTCTTTCTTTCCTATGCTTCATGATTGATTTTGAAGGTATATTTTGGATGTCACCATCTATATGTGTGTGTGTGTATTCTCTCTCTCTCTCTCTATATATATATATATACACACATTCACAGAGTATATTGTGTGTGTATGTGTGTGTGTATATGTGTGTGTGTGTGTGTGTGTGTGTGTGTATATATATATATATATATTTATACAATACACACACACGAACACATCTCTTGATTTATTCATATTGTGTTGTGATACAGATTTCCAGCTACATTTTTTGTGTTTTCCCTTCAAACAGAATAGCAAAATCTACCGTTCAAGCATTTTGTACTATTTCTGATAGAAGCAACTTTGCCATGTGTAAAAAAAAAAAAAAGCAAAACAGCAATTTTCTTTTTCCCAAAACTTTTAAATCCTGATTCCAGTTTCTGTATAGTGAGCTATTAGCTTTATGTCATATATACCTACATAAAGATCGTTGGTGAAATACTCTGATGAGTTATTTCTGTATCATTTCCACCCCACCACCCATTTCTCTCTTAATTGAATTAGGACAGTCTAGGAATTTCCAGAGCCTCTCACAGGTACACATAACTGGTTATTGACTTTTAGTCTCATAGACAGTTAAGTACCTTTTTTAGGAATCTTACACCAGGAATACTGTTTAACTTATTACCTGGTATTGGCATACAGTTTGTTGGAAATTGTTTAAGCTTTGTGTTTTTTCAGAGTTCAGTATGAGAAAGAGATGTACTTTGCCTGCTGTTATTTCATATCTTCCAAGTTAAGATTTTTCTCATAAGTATATATCTACAAAACTATAAATATAGAAGGTACACTTTTTTCCTGTAAACTTACTGTCTGGGTTGAGATCCTATAACTAGACTATAAAGCTGATGAACCAATATTTTATAAAATATAAAGTCTTTTAACTTTGTATTATATAGTTATAAAAGTATATACCATAACTTCAACTATTAGTAGATGTCTTCGATATTACTAGATTTTTTTCCTGAATTATTTAAGTTCATGATTGGTAATGGGTGCCTGCAGTGCAGCACTGGTCTGGCTTCATAATAAGCCCAGATTTAATCCTTGCTACATATATAGCAAATGTACTGTATCACATTATTTGATAGATTTCAGTTTCTGTTTCTCAGTAAGTTAAATGGTTGCTAATGTACTGTGGTGTGGTGACTCAGAGCCTCTAATTTATAGGACATTTTCCTGATGGCCTTGTCCTTGAGATATAGAAAGAAAAATAGTCTATTGGAGATAATAATTTGGTACTGTCTCAGTTTTTGCCAACTATTGAGCTTGTCTTCTGGTACTATAATCATTTATTTGTTTATGGTAAACTTAAGGGTAAAAATTGTCTGTTGATTGTAGTTATTGCTTTTATTCAGGAAAAAAAAAACCTCTTGCCTTTTAATTTATCTTTTCCTTGCCTTAAGGCTGTCATACGAATGGTGTAAATTCAAACAGCTTGCATTTGCTTTCAAAGAAAAAAAAAAAAGAGTCTGAAAAGTACCTTCATTACTTAGTGGCTGGATTCAGACATTTGTTTAACTAGTGGCTGAATTCACACATAAATAACAATGGTTCACTTCACATAACACTTTAGACTGAAGCCAGACAAACTACTTTATAGCTAAATGTGATGTTTGAACCAGCCATTAAATTAAAATGCACTTTATTAATACTGAGAGTAGCTATTGCATCGCATTTACTGAGCTGATCTGTTGTGGTAAGAGCAAGCTAGATGAGTTTAGCAAACATTTCAATAAGATGTAGACCAGCAGATTCCTGCTTGGATGCTTGTAAATAAATGTCAGGTTGTTTACATATTATTCAGTTATAATATGTAGAAGAACCAATATACTTAATCTAAGGTTAGAAACAATAACAGCTAGATTTTATATTTATACTGGGCAATAAACATTATTTCTTCATGCCAGAAGCCCTTGGGTCAATGCACCTGGCAGAGTTTAATGTGAATGTCTGCAACCTCCTCATGCATTCCATTTGAACAGAATGACTAAATCTGGGTTTCATGGTTTCAGTGTTAGTTTTTGTTGTTGTTTTTGCTCAACTCTGAGTTTGTAACTTTTCTGTTAGCCTAATGTCATTTGTCCTAATATGAATTTTGGAACCTGAAAAGACATTGGTGATGAAAATTGTGATCATGGTTTTTCTGTAGGTTACATTACATTACTAGTTACATTAGTATAAATATTTCATTTTGAGTTATAGCTTTCTTTACATTTAAGATGCCCAGAATAGTTGATTATTTGAATTATTTCAACTGTACATGTTTGCTCAAAAAGTAGGTTTGGTGGACTTGTTTTGCAATTATTGTTTTGGTTTGTTGATTTGTTCCACTGCAATTTCAAATCCTCAGCAGTATACAAGTTATGAAAAGAAACAAAAAATCAAAACATCCATGGGAAGATTGAAACACAAAAAAACAGTATAAAAATAAAAAACAAAGTGAAAACCGATAAAAAGTAAAAGATGGGGCAGTAAGCAACATTCACTGGAATACTCCCTAGAAAAAGAGGGGCTAGCCTGATCTCTGCAGGGAGACTGTTCCACAACACGGGCACTACCATTAAGAAGCAGTGCCTTCTGGTCTCTCCTTCAAGAAGTGTGGGGCCACAAGGCACTTTTCCCTCAGTGCCCTAGTAGGTTGGGCCAATCAAGGTTGAAGGGGGGCAGTCCTGCGGGTAGCCATATAAAGAGCTTTATAAGTTAAAATCACTACTTTAAACTTTACCTGGAACTGAACCAGTAACCAGGGCAGGGCACATAATATTGGCATTACATACCTCCAGTGTTGGGAGTCCACTAACACCCATACTGCCATATTCTGTACCAGTTATAATTTCCAAGTAGTCTTTAAAGGCAGCCCCATGTAAAGTGCTGTAATATGTCAGTTGGTAATTAGGACATGAGTTATGGTAGCCAGGCCCTCTTGTACCAGGTAAGGCAGTAATTGTTGTACCAGCTGGAGCTGGGCAAAGGCCTATCTAGCCAAGACCTCCATCTACTTTTCAAGTAGGAACTGAATCCAGAAGAACCCCAATCACAAGCTTGCTTCTTCACAGGTAATGCCTGCTTGTCAAAAGACAGCACTGGTATCAGTGGAAAACCTAAGTGTACAAACAGCAACTCCATCCTGTTTGGGTTCAACTTTAGCCTGTCCTCTTTCATCCAGACCCTTGCAGGTACTGGGATAAAACATCAACAGCATTTCCCCTATAGCCTGAGATGGCAATGTATAATTGGGTATTATCAGCATACTGATGATACTGCAGCCCAAACTATCAGATGACTTCCACTGATTTCATATAAATACTAAAAAGCAGGGGAGACAGGATCACACCTTTGCACCCCATAAATCAGGGACCGTGAATCTGACTTCTCATCCCCCATCACAACAAACTGCAACCATCCACTGAGGAAGGAGGAGAATTACTGTAAAACACTGCCTCGTATCCCAAACCCCCACAGATGACCTGGTAAGATACTATATTTGATTGTATCAAAAGCTGCCAAGAGGTGTAAAAGAATCAGGAGAGGTGCACTATTGCCCCCAGGTTGTTAAAACATTTTAAATCAGAATTCAGAAAAGATATCTAAACAATTCTATATTGCTGTAGTCACCAAAAAATGATGCCAAAAGTTTGTAATGGGGGGGAGACATTTGTACTGTTCTATTCTACCAACCCTGGATTTTTATAACAAAAGTCCACCAAGTACAGGTTTTTGTCTGATTTTAATGCAAATTCTTGATGTTGAAAAAATTGAAATGATTTCTAATAATTTTATTTGGTGACCTGGAACATGTAATCCACACTCCACCAGTAGTCCATGGAGGTCCACCAAGTGGTACATTGCAGTCCAGTTGCATATGTTGCCATCAGTTGACTAACCCACATCCTGCTTATCACTCAACCCTGCCGCTCAAGTGGTTCATGAAAATGGATCAGTGGCTGATAGTTGGTTCATGCAAGTGGTAATACAACTAGTAATGTGTGTACTAAAAACATAGTAGCGAACACATCTCCAGTACAGAGGTGCAGTGCTGCGTGTCAATAGAAAATATGACAATAAATATTGAAAAACTAGATTTAGTTGAGCTGGAGATCCACTCACCCATAGCTCCTTGGTATTCAGAGAGTTTTACCAAAGAACATTCTGGACTAGGAAGCTTGTGTTAATAATTTTTGTTATGGTATGAGGTAAAGAAATAATTCAAGTTCTTATATTTCACGCTCAATTTTGGATTATGTTTGTTGGTACAAAACTTCATTTAAAAAAGACTTTATGAGAAAGTGGGAAGGCATATACAAATGCCACTGTAATCATTATCTTGGTTGTCAAAAAAATCCCATTAAAAAAAAACTTTTGCTTAATTCCCAGGTCCCCATACTGTATTTTCTAAATCATTTAGTGGTCCACAACTGCAAAAAGCGGGGGGGGGGGGGGGAATGACATTTATTTGCTTACTGGCAACACAAATATATACAGTATAATAGTTTTAAATTCAAATTAAGACACAAAGGGAATGGTTATGAGTTATTAGAAGAAATAAACATTAATGGAATGGTAGGCATCTTAGTTCTGTTGATAATAGTCGGTTTAACTGCACAGATATTTGTCAGCAAAACAATTATACTTCTGCAGTGCCTTATTGAAAGGATGTTAATTCAAAACCATTATTATGCAACTGAGAGTTAAGTTTCATACAATGAAATACAAGAAAAAAATTAGATGACACATCTCTGACTCACCTATGAAATTCATTTGTACTGTGAAATGCATTTAAAGGAAAGGATGGCATGGTTTTAAAACGTGTATCCTAATTTGGAAAGTTGCAGTACATTTATTGGGATTCCAGAAATGAAGAGGAAAGTCCTCTGAAGTCACTTCTTGGACTCTTAGCTACAGCAAAGGCAGTTGGCTCCATGACAGTGTCCCGTAGCTATGCATCTAGAATGCTGAGTTGTCACTGGCAGACCTGCAAAAAGCTGTTGGATTGTTCCCAGTCTGGTTACTGTTCAGACCAGACAGTGTTCAAATAGATGCACCAATTATATAAATGCAATCCACAGCTACTAGATGAATTATTTGAATTATCTCAAGCACACCTCTTCAGCCATTATGCAGCAATCTAGGAACTTACTTTAATTTAAAGTCGTTCGTATCATGCTGATAGGAAATGTACTTCAGAAACTACTGTGTTTATTTATTACAATTAGTTGTATGCTGCCTACTCAAGCAACTTTAGGCAGCTTACACTAATACATTAAAACCATCCATAAACTCCAAAATATTAAGAACATTAAATCTGTTTGTATTGTAAGCCTTTGTTTTTTAAATTCTTAGTGTAGAGATACTACATTAATTAGCTGCCTACTGAGTGTATTATCTCTGTAGTTAGAACTCTGAAATGTGATGACCTATCTTAGCTTTCAAAGTGCAGTTAGCACTGTCACAATGCTGACAGCATTTTCAAGAGCATTGCTCTTCCTGAAAGATGCTTTAAGCAGTCAAAAGAATTTGTTTTCCTATTTTCTCCCAATCAGAGGCCAAAAATATATGAGAAATGGGCATCCAGATAGCTTATCAGCAGCATATTCCTGCCAAGATTGATTATGTAATGGCTAGTGTCAGATACAACTAGTACAGAATTCCACCTTTGGGGTAGCAGTCAGCTTTTAAAAGGTGTGTGCATGTTCACAGTTCAGCATTTGTCTGATCATCTTTGGAAGGATAATTGCAGTGCCTGAGTTACCAATGTTTTAAGAAACTAAAACAGTAATCCCTAAATAATGTGTCAAGGCAGATTAATGTGCCATGAGGATTTTTTATAATATAACCTGTAAACTCATTCCCACCCACATAGGAAGTTGCCTGATCCATCTGTGTTTGTTGAGCTAGCTGTGTCTTTCTGAGAAGACTCTGTTGTGAGTAGATACTTGTACAGTGTGTCTCCAAAACGTTTGTTGGATCACTCAGCTACGCTCATAGCAAAATTGCCTGTCTTTGAACAGATATACAGATGGATTTTAACACTGTGCATTCTATAAAGATTTGCAGCTACATGAGTGAAATACATAACACGTTTTTAATAGGAAAAACTACCTTGTGAATTGGAAACTTGAAAAATACTGACTATCCATATCAAATTATCTGGTAGCTAGATCCCTGTTACTGCATACAATTGATAAAAGGTATCCCAGAGTTATTCCCAAAGGCACCAATGGATTATTGTTGTTGTTGTTGGTTGCATGATCAGCCAGATGTTTAAACTGGATTTGGCATTTTTATCCACCCATCTAGTCCTTCCCAAGGACCTGGTATAGGCAGATGTTGTTCTTTGATGGTGTTAAAGATATTGTCACAGGATGTAAGCTGTTCCAAGTAAAGCTGCCTTTTGCAATTGACTGATGGTGATTTTGTCAATGCCAATAGTCTTCAAGTGGTACTCCAGATGTTTTGGGATTGCACCCAAGGCACCTATTACTATTGGTACTATCTTTGCTTTCTTTTGCCACAGTCATTCTATTTCTATTTGCAGGTCTTTCTGTTCTATTCTGCTGTCCCCAGGTACTGTATTGCAGTGTCCACTATCCAGACTTTTTTGTCTTTCTTATTAACAATTGTTAAGTCTGGGGTGTTATGTGGCAGCTGCTTGTCTGTTTGAATTTTAAAGACCCAGAGCACTTTAGCTTCTTCATTTTCTATTACTTTGTCTATTTTGTGGTCCTACCAGTTCTTGCTTGCAGGCAAGTGGTATTTCTTGCAGATATTCCATCATCATCATCGGGAAGCCTCTGCAAAATGTTGGGGTTTTTTTCCTTTGAACTCCTAATCCAGGCAATTTTGCAAATTGTTTCAGTATCCCCCCCTTTAAACATTTGTTTGCCATGCAGCTAAAGGAAAAAACAAAACAAGGTAGGGGCTTAGCTAAATGTTCTACTGGTAAATTCTGATAAAAGTGCAGTCGCTAAAACTGTTAATGTACCCCTTTTGTGGCTGTTTTTACTGCCTTGGCATTTCTTTTCTTTTCCAGTCCTTTTCAGATGTTTAGTAAATCCTGGATTTGTTTACTGGATTTGAAAAGATGGTCCTATATGCCACCAGTTGAGTTACCAGTTGAGTTATGTTCTGTGGAAGGTGGCTTCCCAGACGCCTCTTGCAGCATGGCTGCAAACTCTTGCAGTAGGCTGGGTTGTTCATGCACCTGGAGGCCCCTTCCTACTGCACTCACTTTGGGGCTGAGGTACCTGCAACAAAGGTGCAAGCTCCCCAAATGAGCCCACCCTATGGCAGCAGAAGTGAGTTACAGGTAGTCCTCGTTTAACAACCACAATTGGGATCAGCAACATCGTCATTAAGCAAAGCAGTTGCTAAGTGAAACCACAACTGTGCTCATGATCTTACTTCAGCTTTCCTTTGCTTTACAGACCTGTGAAGGTGATAAAGTTATTTTTAATCACCATAATAATGCAAACAGTCACTAAATGAGGCAGTCACTAAACAAGGACTACCTGCATGCTGTAAAGGCAAATTAGGCCTATTTAAAGTAAGGACAATACTTACAATTGGGATTATTCTAATGCATAGGTACTTCTACAGCTATTACATTTTTGGAACAATGCTTTTTTTTTTTAATAAGTGCCAAGTTGTTTGTGAAACGAGTCCCATGATTTCAGATTAGCCATAGACCAGAATTTTATAGCTTTACATTCTAAAACTTTACATTACTCAGTTGGGTCCTGGCCAGCAACTATTATGTAAGCATGTTGAAATGTATAGCATCTTTATTTGCAACAGTAATATCTGGAAAATTAATAAATATCCAACCATACCAGTATTATTGGTTCAGTTGCTGATAATATTCTCTAAATATTATAGTCAGTAAAATAATCAAACTGCCCCAAACAATTAATTATTTCATTACTCCCATTACAAGTAGCAAATATCAACATTTACATTTATTACTAAAGGATTTAGTAGACATAAGCAATTACAGCATTTTATGTCTGCAAGATATTTCTCATAAAAGAAAATCTAACTGTATGAAAGACCTTGGTTTGAGCACTCTTGAAATAATGAACACCCACTTCTGTGAAATTTTACAAAGGTTTCCCTGTAGCAAAGTTGATAGAATCATTTGGCATTCACTATGAGGAGTTCTCAGAGTTTTGAGTAACCTAGATCAGTCTGGTTTTTGTTTTTTCATGTTGGTAAAAAATAAAACTCTAGTTAGGCAGTTCACGAAGAATTCTTGTTCCAAAGAATCAAACTTCTAGGCACTAACTGCATTTTTATTTTCATATTACAGAAATTTACTAGGAAAGACTCTAGTTATCTGTTATCTAAAACTATTGCAGACCAATAAAGCAACCTATTTCAGATCATAAAAATAATACTAGATCCAGCTCATCTGAAAAGTTACCACATCAGGCTTAGGCTTAGGCTTCATTATAGATATTATTTCTTTTTCATCCCCAATTTGCCAGTTTGAAGCTCAGGTGCTTCCATGATTACAAGGCAGAAAAGCCGCTGAACTTGCAAAGCATTTCATCCAATTTGCTTGTTGCACATTGTGTAACCACTGTGAAGACTACAGTTTTTATGGGTAACCGCTACTAGCTGAACTGTCAGATTTGAGGGGTTAGGGTCAGGAAGCTGGAACCAAGCAGCAAACAAAGGAAAGGATAATTAGGAATTGTCCAAAAAAATAATTGGAAGGGTAAGAATAAAAACTGGCAGCAAATAGGCGGAGGGAACACAACTGCATAACCAGAGGCAGAAAAAGTAAAGCATCTTTGAATTATCTAGATAAATTGTACATTTTGGCGCCACATACATTGCTAGATCTTTGGGTTCAGGCTCTAATATTTTAGCATTGCTTATCACTAATAATGGCATGCAAGGTATTTGCTGCATAGGCCTTGAACAATAATGTTGGTGAGAACTTATGATGTTCTGCTTAAAGCATGCTCAACTGCAGTATAACAGCTGAAAACAGATGCCTTCTAGTTGTGTAAGGTGTAATGACATCTGTTAATAACAAACTGCCAAGATTTTAAAAATGAGAATAAAAACTATTGTTGTGTCACTTCCTTTACAGAGATGCATTTTCTCCTCAGGCTGTGATCCAGAGAATGTTGGTTACTGGCATGTAGCTTATTAACCTAAAAGTAGTTCAGCTGGCAGGATGTTTACCTGTGTACAATACCTATGATTGTGCACAATTTAAGTGGAATGGAAAATGGAAGTGTCATCCATAACTAAAATGTCCAAAGATGTAAAGACATGTATGTAACAGTTCTTTCTAGTTGTTAGTAGATATGGCCAGCACCCACAGTGTTAAGTTTAATGTTTGATGGTACAATCTTTCTGTATTTATTTAAAATATTTATATTTTGCCAGTTATGCAGTATATCTGTAAGTGATATACAGAATTAAAAATAAAAGTTAAAAACAGTAAATGTAACAATAAAAACAGTGTATCATGATGACAATGATAATCAGAATCATAATTATTTTGTCAGCATTATCAAGACTGAAATAATCACATATCAAATATTTAAAAAGGTTTGTGAAATTTTATTTTGAAAGAGAGAGCATTCAGAGAATGGATGTTATAACCTCAAATGTTATCTTCCTGGTTGATATCAAATGAACATTTACAGGATGTCATACACCTGATGTGGGTCATAGTAGGCAAGCATATCTATATAGGAGAAGATATTCCCTCAAGGTTACATAATTTAATATGAAAACTTTTAAACTGTAATGGCACCAAGTCAGCAGCCAATCTTTCAGTAAGGGTATTATGCTACAGTGACTAGATGAATCATATAGCAATCTTATTAGTGCATTTTGCATGCTACATGTGGTAGCCCTACATACTGCATTTTGCATGTTACATATAGGGGTAGCCCCATATAGAACATGTTATAGTGATCACATTGGGAAAGGACTAATATTAGTTCTAGGGACTAAGATATGCATGTCCAGAAGCATAGTTTAAGTGCCTCTAGTGATAATTATATTTCTGTGAGCATCTCTACCTGCTTCTTTAAGAAGAACACAGCCCTCATCCAGATGAGATGAACTACAAGCTTGTGCAGCACTTGGGATTCAAAGGCAAAAAGATGCTTGGGGGCACTCGCATAGCAGCTGTCTGCAACTCTTTAAAGCAGCTGTGTCTTTTCCTGAAATATTGAGGCTGCCCTCCACAGCTGCTGTGTGAAAAGGTACTTTCATGAGTTGCACACAGATGCTATATGCCTACTCTTGCAAGCTTCAAAATACTTTTTACTTTTAAATCCACATCACTGCACAGCCCTAGTGAACTACCTGTTTTCAGATTTGGGAGCCATAGTCCCACAGGACATATCAGTAAAATTTACCAGTCTTATGAATTACACTCTAAGTAAACTTGCATTTCATTGAACAGGGTTTTCCTGCCCACCCATTTCTGTTCCAGTTTCTAGGACTGTTGACAGCCTCCCAAATTGAGGGATTCCCACGAACCCCATAGATACAGCACTGTGTTACTGCCGCAGAAAAGGGGAACTGACAAGTATCAGGGAAGGAGCCTACTGTTCGATCACAGTCTTAGCAGCCACCAAGTGACTTGCTGAATATCCTTATGTTGGAAGAATACAAGACGAATGTATCTACTGTGTTTGGGATTCCTTACCCACCCACTACTAGGAGGTGCTCTCCTTTTTATTGTTTAGGAAGGCGTTGAAGGCTGAGTTGTTTGCTGTAGAGCAGTGTTTCTCAACCTTGGCAACTTTAAGATGTGTGGTCTTCAACTCCCAGAATTCCCCAGCCAGCATGCTGGCTGGGGAATTCTGGGAGTTGGTCCATGTATTTTAAAGTTGCCACGGTTAAGAAACACTACTGTAGAGCTTTCAGTTTAGATTGTTGCTGAATGCTGGGAAGGTTGACTTTTATTCAGTGTACGGTATAGGCTTTATTGTTTTTAATAGCATTGTTGTAAACCACATTTTGGAATGTGGCTGTCTAGAATATTCCTCAGTTAATTGTACCACACAAAGCCTATGTCTTTCAAATGCCAGTATTTTAATGTACAAATTATTTAACTAATAATCAGATAGGAAAAACAGAATCCCTTAGGATGATCATATTTGGGTAAGATGATCAGGTGGCATGAGCCAAACAGTGCCATTTTGGAGAGCTTGGTTTCCCTATTTTTATAAAAGATAATTTTTTAAGTACTGAGACAAGCTATGTGGGAGAAATACATTGCTATACTGTCATAATAACGTAATTGTGGTACTTGCCATTCTGAATGGCAGACTATCTCTGGGTAAATGAACAATAATGCAATTTTTGACAGGTATAATAAGGGCATTTTGTTGTAATGGCTGGCTCCAAAATTGCAAAAAATCTCTCATATAGAATAGGTACAATTCATATTTGCACGATAGTTATTATAGCAGTTATTTGTTTTAAGATATGAATATTGCAAATCCACTGATATTTTTTATACAGTAATTGGCATCATGTTGTTAAAAAGTTAACGTGAGAAAGGTTTTTTTTTTTTTAAGCATTTGCAAGGATAGGATTATTTTAAAATTTTAATGCCAGAGGTACTCAATGTGGTAATGAACTCAATAATCACTTTTATATGCTGGGGGTGGGTCTCTGAATACATCTACTGCAACATGTAAATGGAACATGTAAAATGGCTCCAAGTACGCACATGCAGTACATGTCATCCCTGTGATTCTTGTGCTCTAGTCTTTGGGATATATTACAGGAGCAGGATCTACCTCACATATGCCCACACATTGTGTTCTACAGTACATGTTGTAGTAGGTTCAAACCCACGCCCCAGTTTGCATATAGGTGACTGGCGTGTTCACTAATATATGGATGTTTTCCAAGTAGTTGTGCTGTCTTCTAGTGAGCTTGTCATAGCAGTTTCTTAATCTGCTGTTGATTTTGTGTGTAAGTAGCTTAACATAACACACTGATTTCTCAAAGTGTATCTCTTAATGGAGCTAAAATCAGTAACTTCACTGGAAAGATTGGGGAAGATGTAACACAGCTAATTATGTTAGCAATAGCTTATAAATGTTCAAGCCATTGATATTCTCAACTAAAATAGGTTTCAAGATATTTATTTAGAACAGTACAGGGGATACTCTGAATTTTAAAAATTATTAAGTTCTCTAGCACTTTTTATCAGGCTAGGCAGTTGTCATAACTATCAAAGAAGTGAATTAATTCAATTTTACAAATGGAAAAGCTGTGTTAGCTGTTTTAGCTCTCCAAGGCTAATGAATAAGTTTATGGCTGAGCAGAAAGTCTGCCTCTATCCTCAGCACAGTATTTGAGCATACTTTCAAATAAGCCGTCACTCAATGTCTGTATTAAGCAATATTACATAAACTTCAAAGATTCACTTCTGGTTGTATAATCATATGTTTGGCCAACTTCAGCTTTAATCAGACGTTCTGATATCAAATGGTCTAGAACAGTCTGAAGTATGTACACATAATCCTCGCTTAACAACCATTTGTTTAGTGACCATTCAAAGTTAAAACAGTGATTAAAAAAGTGACTTACGGCCAGTGCCTGAAGCTATGATCGTCCCAGCACCCCTGTGGTTATGTGATCGTGATCCGGGTACTTGGCAACCAACTCGCACTTAACAACGGTTGCAGAGTCCCAGGGTCACACGATTGCCATTTGTGACCTTCCCAGCTGGCTTCCAGCAAGCAAAATCAGTGGGGAACTGTGTGATTTGCTTAACGTCCACTGCAAAAAAAGGTGGTAAAATCGGATCCAATTTTCTTAACAACCAATTTTCCAATCTCTATTGTGGTCGTTAAGCAAGGACTACCTGTATATGTATTACTTGGCATATGATCTGCTTGTTTAGGAGGTATAATCTTAGACATATGCTGTCTCTCATGTCAAAATATAAAGGCATAACTGTGTGTAAACATCGCTTAATACAGGTAGTCCTTGATTAATGACCACAATTGGGACCAGAATTTCTGTCACTAAACAATGCAGTCATTAAGCGACTCATCACATGACCGCATTGTTTTGTGGCTGCAATCCCACCACTCCCGGTTGCCATCATTAACTGAGAATTGCGGGTCATTAAATGGAAGGAGTTCAAGGCAAGGAGTGTGGGGGTGCCATGGTGGTAGGGGAGGGCCTGGAAGGCCCAGTGCAGGCTGTGCGTGAGTTGGAGTGCTGCAGTGCAGCACAAAACTGCAGCTGCCCCCGGAAGCCTCAGCCGGTCCAATCTGGCCCAGCAGTGCTGTGCAAAGCTGCCATGCCCTGGGAAGCCTCAGCCAGCCCAGCAGCACTTACAACTGCAGAGGTGCTGCAACTCCCCCACCCACCTATCCCCCCCATCTATGCCCTTTTGGCCACTCTGCACAGCGACATTTGGTGGCGGCAGCACTGGGGCTGGGGCTGGGGCTGGGGCTGGGGCTGGGGCTGGGGCTGGGGCTGGGGCTGAAGTAGAGGGCTGGGGTCTTTAGCAGTCTCAGCCAGAGAACAGGCACACTATTTGGAGAAGGAATGAGGTGCACCATTTGGAGAATGAGGTCTTCCAAAGCACCACAAGTATGGGGCTCCTGCCATTCTCTAAATCAGGGGTTCTCAAACTACGGCCCACGGGCCGGATATGGCCCGCCAGGGTCATTTATCCGGCCCGCCCACCTGATTGGCCACCGCTGCTGTCTGTCGGGGCTGTGTTGGGAGCTGCAGGCGATGCACGAGGAGAGAGATTGCAGAGCCAGACTAGTCTACATTACAGGTATACCGGGTCGTCTTGCGGCTTTCCTCTCCTCATACTCCATGGGAGGGATCCTCTGCAGGGTGATTGATTGAATCAGGGCACCTGATTGGCCGCTGCTGCTGTCTGTCAGGGCTGTGTCAGGAGCTGCAGGCGATGCACGAGGAGGGAGATTGCAGAGCCAGACTAGTCTACATTACAGATATACCGGGCCGTCTTGCGGCTCTCCTCCTCTCGGTGTGTCATTCTCCAAGCTGCTTGTCTCATTCTTTCTCCCAATTGCCCACCCCGTTCTTGCAATCCTTCAGAAACTATCTGGTCTTCCCCAGCTCTCATGAGTACAGGCGCCCTATTTGGAGAACGGCAGGAGCCCAGTTCTCATGGTGCTTCGGGTTTGCATTTTATGTTCCTTCCTGTTTTACCCACACAATGGATTTCATTCGGAATGTCATTAAAATATTCCCAATAACCTGCTGCCATGGCTAGGTTTTAGTCAACAGAAGGCACTCTCAGTGCCTGAAACTTATTTCCAAGATTAAATTCCAGTTTTACAGGGACAGTCCTGATTTTGGGGAAGGCATCCTCAAACTAATGGGAGGGCTCAAGGTAGAGCAGGCAGAACAGTATGGGAACAAGTAGCCAAAGAAATTATGTCTTTTCATTACTCCTCAAGTCTCGGGGTACCTTATGGTGGAAGGGAACGTGGGAATGAAGCTATTCCATTATCCATTTTACTGGCTGATTGATTAGTACTAGTCTGCAGAAATCCAGAATAAGAAGCAAAGTTAGTGTTTTCTGTATCTCTTTGTTGACAACTAATGGATTTTTGCAGATCAGGTCTGATAGCCTTATGATGGAGAGAGTGGTCAATTGATTGTTAGTCATTTATTAAATTAATTTGGCCTGAAAATAATTTTTTACAGAGTGTAAAAGCACAACAGGGAACAGGAATGTTTGGAACTACTTAAAGTTGCTTTATTCCAGAGAAGCTCTTCTAAACATCTTTGTGTCCTTTTTTTTCTGGTAATTTTTGCCTGTGACTGGGGAAATTGACTTGTAGATTTGTATACATGTATGCATTTTTAATATTCGTATATCCAAGTTTTTATTTTTGGAAATCAGGTCAGTCTACTTCTTTGCAAATTATTAGGACCGCAGAAAGCATTGTACTCAGTTTCTGTTTCACTTTTTCTTCTCTTCTGTTCCTTGCATTTATATCCAAACTCCTCTTCCTTGCCCAGACCTGTTCCATCATCTCAAATTCTTTGTACAGGTAGTCATCGCTTAACAACCATTCATTCAGTAGTTATGCTCAGTCCCCAAAGTTACTGTCAGAATCTGCATCAACCAAATGTCAGTTTAAAAAGCTGTAGCAGTCAATGGGTATTTGCTTGATTGGATTCTGCCATTCCTGACTAGGGAGGGGGGATGTTAGTTAATGGTTGTAATTGGGATAGTGCTTTGGGACGCAGAGGTACTTAACCTTATATGGGCAATTTAGGCCAGAGCTATGTTATGAGTGGGAGGAAGGAACGAGGTCACCACCAGGTGATAAAGAATTGTGGCACCAAGATGGGGGGGGGGGGGGGAAGGGTTTAAAAAGTGGCACTTCAACTCATACTTCCTCATACTCCAAGGTAGGGATCCTCTGTGCAGGGTGATCAGTGGGATCCAGGGCGCCCTATTACTTTCTCCATTTGGACTGTGTGGTTGCCCCTCAAGTAGGAGAATGGCCACTGGCACTGACCAATAATGCGGGGGGTGGGGGGGCTGGGATGGGGGGAGGATAACATTTACTGACACTGACCACCAATGCAGGGTAGGGTTTATGTTGGTTAAAATTGTTCTTTATTTTAATTATTGTATTGTTTTTTTCCTGTTTTTTTTTTTTTTTTTGTACTACAAATAAAATGTGTGCATAAGAATTCATTCATGTTTTTTTCAAACTATTGTGAGCCGCCCAGTCACCCGTTGGGGGAGATGGGCGGCATACAAGTTTAATAATAAATAAATAAATAGCCCGGCCCCCTAACATTCTGAGGTACTGTGAACTGGCCCCCTGTTTAAAAAGTTTGAGGGCCCCTGCTCTAACTAGTGCACCCGTTCTCGTGAGACCTGGGAAAACCAGGTTTCCAAAGGATGGCAAGAATGGGATGTGTGATTTGGGAAAGGATGGCGAGAATGGCACAAGCGGCCTTGGAAAGAAGGCCTAGTGTGGCCAGCAGCTGTCTTGCATACAGTAGGGTTAGGCCGGGTGCGTCTCATCATCAGCGGGAAGAAAATGGTGAAGGTCAGCTGGGCACAGCAGAGCCTGTGGAGTGCAGGGTGGCAGGGGCAACTGGGGCTTTGCACAATGGTGTTGGGGTGGCTGGCTGTGGTGTGGGGCTTAAAGTGGCATTTCTTGATGGCAGCAGCGGCACTGGGGCTGAAGTAGAGCCCTGGAATGGTGGTGGCAGCAGTGCCAGCTGGCTGATACTGCTGAAGTCCCTAGGCCTCTACTTCAGCCCCAGCCCTGGTGCTGCCGCCAATGAGTACCACTGTGCAGGGCAGCCAAAAGGGCATAGATCGGGGGGAGAGATAGGCAGGTGGGGGAAGTTGCAGTGCCCCTGCAGTCATAAGTGCGGGTAGGCTGCCAAGCGCCTGAATTTTGATCACATGACCGTGGGGGTGCTGCAACAGCCGTAATTTCAGACACGGGTTGTAATTCCATTTTTTCAGCACCATCGTAATTTTGAACTGCCACTAGTCAAATGGCCATTAAGCAAGGACAACCTGTAATCAACATGTTTAATCACCTATCCACTTGTAAATGCCAGCCATTTCCATGCAGTCAGTTAGGCAGTTCATCAGTTCAGGGTATCATGAAGTAAACAGTATAGTAGTTCTTCAATATTTTGATTTCTCACTTAACTCATATGCACCAATTTGTCCTCTGTTGCCAAATCTGACAGCCAGAAATCTTGAGCCAGAAAGTTACTCTTCTCAGGAAGTAACTTTCAGGTAATCCAACTAAATTCAGAAAATAGAACAAAGCAATTGAGAGACATATTTTCTAGAAGCACAACAGTAGCTCTAGACTGAATCTGAAGACAATCGAGCAGAACTCTTTACAGACAGAGAGAGCCCACTACATTCCTGCCCCAAGCTATGTCTGACATCCTCTGAATTAATGCAGCATGTGCTAAATGAAATGACTTTTTAGCATGTTAAAAATTTATGTATTGGAAAAATAAGTGCTTCTGCCAATGAGATAGAAGAGAATTAAATGTTTTTTCACAAATACTGTATTTTTCAGTATAATATTAACTGTTATTGATTGTTATGTGGTCTGCTTAGTATTCTCATCTGCATAGATAATAAAGTATGGTTTTTTGTTATTTTTTCCCCCTGCAGCTTAGGTGATCCATACAGTTCTCTTTGAGGAGCCAAAAAGCAGGCAGCTCATGACTTCTGATCAGGACACTAAAGTTGTGGCTGAACCGCAGGTGCAGCAAGTACAAGAATTTAAGGATAGTTCTCATCTAGTAAGTATTGAGATAATCTTGACTAACAGTAGCTTGAAAGCGTAATTTAGGCACTGTGCTTTATGCTGTGAAGTACGTGCTTGCCTTAGGTAACTTGTCAGGTAATTTTACAAAATCTTTTTGTAGCAAATAGCAGTCTTGGGCAACTTGAATGCACTTTTTCAGATTTTAGTTATGCTGACTAATACTAACTTAAATGAAGAAGTTACGTAATTTATTTTGCCAATAGCAGGGGCCAGCGGATGGGTCCCCTTATGGTTTCAACTTCAAATCCTATCAGCTTTGAAAGCATGGCCAGGGATCAAGAATGGTAGGAGTTATGGTTCAAAAATCTGTTTACTCCTGACCAGTGGTATTAGTCTGGATTGAAAAATGTGCTATCATTTATTGTAGTTACAATTTACAGTATGTTCAGTTTCCTGCTGCTACACAAAAGCTTTTATAAGTATGATTCTCTTCTAAGAAATGGCTCATTGGTTCTTCTAGGAGAGTTAGTCTCTACAAATGACATATAAAAAAATGAAAATGGGATTCTTACAATATTGCATGTCTTTTAATACAAGTATCTATTACAGTCAATCATCAGGCAAGCAAGATTTGTTTTTCACGTCTAAATTAGTAGCAGAGAAGGCAGGCACAGTTCATTTACCAAATCCCAACAGGGAAAGGAGAAATTGGATAAGGCTTTGCAAAGGCAGGATTCCAAAGTTAATTTCCCTATACAGTGAAACTGTGGAAATGGCTTACACAGTAAGATTCTTTTTACCAAATCCCAGTGAAAAAAGACAGTTGAAAATCTGCATGAGCAAAATTACTACGATGAATCTTTTAACCTTTATTTAAATAATGATGTAATACATTTTGTATTTTGATGAAACAGAAGGAACAGTGTGTTAATTACATTTCTCTGAGGTATCTCTTTAATGTGAATCTTGCTTCCTTCATCCTTTTTGAAAATTTTTGAACTTGAATTATACTCTTGAATTATATTCTGTCTAAGTTGTTACTAAAGCCATTTCAGAGATTATCTAAATTGCTGTTAACAATGGAAAGTATGATTTTCATAGCATAGTACTGGTACAAGGATTGCATTTCACTGCCACAGAAATGAAAGAGGATTTGCAGACTTCCAGGGGAGTAATGGCAGATTGAAGACAGTTCTGTTTTTGCGGAGCTGATGGAACCATCTCCAGACAAAGGAGATGACAGGATCACCCACAAGTACTCCTTACAGAAGCTCCCTATGAAGAAATTAGTGATCTCTAGCACGTTGAGCGCTCTGAGAGTCATGAGCAACATCAAGCTTAAGCTACAGTTCAGAGCCTTAAAAAGGACCTTAGATTCGCTTACACTTTCTCTTTTAATTGACAACAGAAACTACTTATTATCAATTTATTTGGAAATTAAAAACCTGAAGGGCAAGTTGCTCTTCAGGAGAATTTCCTTCTATCCTTGAAGAAAGAAGATTCAAGTAAGTTTAAAGATTAAAAAGAAGAATTTTAATTTTTGAAAAAGCAAAAGGGAGTTTAGAATGTTGACTGGACAGTTAAGGGGCCAGATGGATCTGAAATAATAGTTTTTATGGACTGTTTTAAATTTTATAAAAATACAGCTGATGATTTTGGAATTAACTGTAAGAAACCTTACTTTGGGAAGGTTTTGACTCTGAAAATAAACAAAAGATAAGACTGGGCTTTGAAGATTAACTAGAGGGAACCAGAGAGCATTTAAAGGAGAAGATACTTACTAACATAATGGAGAAATATTATTTTACTATAGAAGAATTTAAGTCAACCTGGGAACAATGTGTTCAGGACCTATTTTTAAAAAAATTTGATACTTTCAAAGTGGAGCTAACAGAGGTTACAGAAGACAAAAAGATTATATTGGATAAAATAGAGGCTGAGCATTATTTCAATAGGGATCTTAAAATAGACATTAAAAAATTGCCAGACTATAAAAGAGATATGGAAGACATGGAGAAAGATGATGTTGATTTGCAGAGACTTAAAAATGTTTGATTATAAGAGTGACAGGGAGAAAGAAGCTGCATTGGTCTTACAAATTATGCTGGTTGATATTTTAACAATTAAAGGGGACATCCAGATTATAAATCAGAAGAGTGACTCTTGAGAGTTACTTTATTTTGGATCCACAGAAGGGAAGTACTAAATTTCTGAAGATGTTCCTGAAAATACACAGGGAGAAAACGATAAGAGATCATCATGTGGGACTTAATTTGAAGAAGCGACAGAAGATCAAACCTCTTAAAAAGAAGAAAAAGGAGTTCAAAGTGGACTTATTTGATCACAGTTAAATTGTATAAGTGGTGATTTTGGGTTGTTATTATTGGAATCCTTTTTTTTTTAACCAGGACTGTGAGATTTTTTCATATGAGGATCAACTTTCTATGTCCTATTTGTTAGAGAAAATTATAGGTTAGAATGTAAAAGGGACCTATTTGATTTAGTTTAAAATATATATGGTGGTATTGGTAATTTTTATGCCTTTGGGGATAAATTTTTTGTGTTTTACTTATTAGAAAAAATTATCAAAATGCAAAATGGATTTATTTGTCTAAGGTTAAAATATATAGGTTATTATTACTGGTACTATTAATGCTTTTGCTGAGTAAGATTGATAAATTTTTTGTAATTTGGCTATTGTTAAGGGATGAGAAATGGGAAGAAGGGGGGGGGTTTCCTATAATACTAGAGAAGGTGTTAAGTTACCGCAAATGTTTATACTTGTTGGAGGGAGGGGGAAGTCATTTTTTATAAGCCTTTCTTTTCTTTTCTCTCTTTTTCTCTATTTTGTTTGTATATCTTTTTTAGTTCTGCATTAGCTTTTCTCTATGTAAAAATTTAATAAAAATATTATTAAAAAAAGAAATGAAAGAGGATTTAAGTTAGTCATGATTATTTTTTCATACTGATAGCAGTAGATCTAAATTTCATAATTATACCCTGAATCATTTTTATTGACTTCTGAATTGGTGGACATTGCTGATTTGCCTATTTAAGCTAATTAATTTAATTGTACTAATAATTATATGTTGCCAAATACAGATATGGTCCAGATGTAGGGGCGTATACAAAGTTTTAAAAAATATTTGGTTTAGAGCTTAAAACAGAGCAATCTGTTCAAAATATTGGAACATTTCAAGTCGTTTTGAGCTTGTTTGACCAAACCAAACTTGAACATTTGAATGTTACAACATAGGAAAATAAAACATTGTTCAGGATAACTTTAGTTTTTTTGTTTGTTTGTTTTTGAAAATACCTCCTTGGCCAATTTTTCTCTAGATTGGGTGGTAGATAGTTCACTTCATGTAGTACTTACCTCATGTATTCTTGTGAACCTACAGAAAAAAAATGGAGCAAAGGCTTATTTTAAGTTCACATTGTTCCCTTTGGGGAACATGGAGAATGGAACAAAATGCCCTTTTTTGCCCCAGTTTTGTAGAAAAAGTCCAGAACACTTGAGGTACTTTGTTTTGAGCTTTAAAAGTTTTGTATAGCCTATCCATATCTGCTTTAAATACAGGCTGTTGAGGTTTTTGGCCTACTTCTTAAAGAGAGTCAAAACACAAAATGCTTTCTGGCAAGATTCTTTTGGTTTGAAGGATGGTTTTCCTTCTTAATCTTCAGTTCTGTCTAGCATGAGATACTGAAAAGTATAAGTGATACATATATTGTCCTGTGGATGAGATACGTTGTCCTGTTGGCTTCCTTAGCAATGGATAATACAACTGAAGTATTAGTCATATTGTTTCAAAGTAGTATACAGTAGTACCTCAAGATACGAATGCCCCATCTTATGAAAATTTCAAGATACGACCAGCTCCAGCCACAAAAATTTACCTCAACATGCAAACTCCGCCTCAAGCTACGAACTGGATCCACGGCCATTTGCCCTCTGCTGCCACGTGGTCGCGGCTTCCAAGAGGAAGTGCTAATGAATCTGAGTGCGAGGACAAAAGCCCAAGGAAAGCAATGCAGAAAGAGGAAGTGCTAATGAAATCTGAGCGGGGGGGGGGAAGCTCCCTCTCCCGACTGTGCTTGCGGGCGACAAGCCTTTCCATCCAGTGCGCTGATATTGCTCTCACTGTGCTTTTGTCGCTATGGAGAAAGGAAAGAGCGCGGAGGAATCAGTGGGGTGGGGAAGCTCCCGCTCCGCTGTGCGCGCTACATAGGCCTTCCCCCCCATTGCTTTCACTGTGCTTTTGTCGGGCGCGCCAAGGGCTATGCACAAAGGAAAGAGCGCGGAATGGGGAAGCTCCCGCTCCGCTGTGCACGCTACATAAGCCTTCCCCCCCATTGCTTTCACTGTGCTTTTGTCGCGCACACGCCAAGGGCTATGCACAAAGGAAAGAGCGCGGAATTAAGAGGAATCGGCGCGGGGGTGGGGAAGCTCCCGCTCCGCTGTGCGCGCTACATAAGCCTTCCCCCCATTGCTTTCACTGTGCTTTTGTCGCGCACACGCCAAGGGCTATGCACAAAGGAAAGAGCGCGGAATTAAGAGGAATCGGCGCGGGGGTGGGGGGGAAGCTCCCGCTCCCGGCTGTGCGCGCGGGAGCCTTTCTCAGATTTCATTAGCACTTCCTTTTTCTGCGCTGGGGCTGACTAAAGCGCGCCTGGGGAATTTCCTAGCCGTGCAACGCCAGCTGACACGTTGAACCTTATGGGGACATGTGCTTCAGGATGCGACCAAATTCAGAGGGTGGAACGGATTAACCGTATTTACATTGAACCCTATGGGAAAACGTGCTTCAGGATGCGACCAATTCGACTTGCGATCAGAGTCACGGAACGGATTAAATTCGTATCTTGAGGTACCACTGTATATGTTCTTGTACAGTCATGAACAGTGCAAGTGCCCTAGCAGATTTCAGATCAACAGGAAAAAAAGCATATAAATTATTTCACAAAAGAATCAGTGTAAACAGTTTAATCTAAGAAAACAAAGTACCAATGCTTGAAACACCGAAATCTAATTGTCAAGGAATGAAGAAGATTCATGGTTACAATTTCCTGCCATTCAATTTATTTGTAACAATAAATGGGTATGCGTGTTGGGAATTAATGTAATCCAGCACATCTGGAGGGCCCTAGGTCTGAGATGGCTGATATAGCATCTTTTTTTCTTATATGAAATTAGTTCAGGCAGTAATAATGGTGGAGTTCCATTTAAGAATGAGATATAATGTAGTTCAGTTGTGGACTTGTTATGCTTTCTTGCTCTAATTTGCAGCCATATGTGTTGTGGAGAAAACTGGATTTCTTTCCCTCCACCTCTAACCAACATGGTAATGTGGGCTTTTGAAGGAGAGATGATCATCTGTGCATATCTGTTGAAAGAGGACAAGGAAGATAATGATGTAGAATAATATAGAAAGACTTTTAATTGGCACAGATTTTTTAAAAATGTTGAGTTTATTTAAATACATTTGACCAATAAAATATACTGAATTCCTATTAGGTTATTTCCTTATTGTATTAAAGTAACCTGCCATGTACAGTGCATATATCAATGGCATCAGAATTCAGCCAAGCATGTCTCTGGCTTTTTGACAGCATTCTTGTAAGGAGAAACTGCTGAAGTTCCTAACTTACTGCTTGCTCACATAGCATAGTACAAGCCAAAAAAATTAGTTAAGGGGTAAATTGCTCAGTGCAAAATTTCTTGTATGTATAATATACTAAGGCATTTCTCAGAAACTGAGCTTAATGTTGAGTGGCAATAGCACATGAGCCCCCTGCACTGTTTAAACAGTACTATTTTTGGCATCTGGGTGTTGGCTTGTCTCCCCAGCAGTTTTAAAGTGAAGTGGTTATAAGCAGAAAAGAGCTTAACAGCTCTGGGACTTGCAAAGGAGAACTTAAAAATGGGCTGCTGTTTCACTAAAGAACTAAATAACAGCCAGAATGAGAAAATGAGCCTGCTACAGAAAAGTATAGAAGAGGAGACCTCTGAAAACAGGATAAGTAAAACTTTAGCTTCAGTTTTAGAGACTAAAGAAAAAAAGGAATTGCATGTAATCCAAGAGGCAGATTGTTTAGAACCTACCATTCATAATGACTGTATAGAATCAGTTAAGCATCCTTCAGTCCATTGTATGGGGTTTGCTGAGGACATTTCCAGCAGGCAGTTTAAGCCTCATTGGTTTAATACAGAAAGGGGCTTGAATAAGTATGACGCTTTACAAGAAAGCGAATTAGCAGATGTGATTAATGATAAAAAGCTAACAGAAAAAAGCAGTCATAATAATCAATTTGTGAATAATGTAGGCAGCTATCATATTAATAGCAATAGTGAAACTGAATTGATTCTCTCTAAAAAGCAATGGCATTCATTTGAAAATGCTTCTACTTTGTGTATGCCAGTAGCTTTAAGTCAAGGAAGTTTGTTCCCAAAAGCTGTAAATACACATGGTGTAACGAACAAGAGTTTCTTACAAGCTGAAATGGAGACTGTTGAAGATAATGATGCAATTTCAAGTAGAACTGATAGGGAAATAGCAGCTTTGACCTTTGTATGTTTTGATATAGATAGGCATCATAGGAATGCCAAAGATGAATTCTATAATATTTGTATAATTGACGATGATCTGAGAAAAGAAGAAGGGCAAGCAATTGCTCATGAAGAGACTATTACAATTGTAAAACCATCAGCTATTCAGGAAGTGTACAGTTTAACATGCCCTGTGGAAGAGAGGAAAGAACTCTTAGTCCAGAAAGCAGAGCATGTGCCAGTTAATATCAGCATTCTGAAAGATGCTAATCTGATGAAAAATAATACAATACCAGAAAATGAAAAGAAAAAAGAATCTCCCTTTGGCTTAGAGACTGAGGGTTATAGGTTAAATACTGAAAACTTAGCAACATATGATTTAAAGGCACAAGCGCGTGTTGAAGAAGGTCCTCAAAATAGAACTTGGGAAATGGATACGCTTAATAGTAGAATCATTTTGAATGAATCAGATTGTGCAGACAATTCTCCAACACCTATGCTTGTAGAGAAAGACACCAACATTAATTCTTTGCAATTAAGAAGGTCAACATGTACATGCCATTCTGGTCCTGATGATGGCGGTAGCAATGACTTTAAAGTGAAGTTTGAATATGATGAAAATCAAAATACTAATGGAGAATATTGTAAACGTTTGTTATCAAAGCCTCTGTTTTCATTAGAATGCAGTAATATAAGCAGTGATTTAGTTTTTGTAAGTCAAACTGATACAGAAAACCTAAGGCAAGAGAATAGGCAAAAATTAGAAAACAAGCAAAAGTGTTTCAGGAATGTGAATGAATTTCAGACAATTTCAGATTGCAGTGATGAAGAAATATCAGACACTTCTGAACAGAATAATCTAGAGCACTTCTTGAAATATGAAATAGTTTCCCATCAAGAAGCTTCATGCAGTCATGAAAACCTGCCCAAAAATGCTATAATCACGTTTTCAGCATCAAATGCTTTGGTTTTTGGAGCCGAACAAACTCATGTTCCAGAGTTTAGTAGTAATGAAGATGACAACTCTGTAAGAACTGCTCAACAATTCCAGTCTCAAATAAATAACATATCTTCAGAAAGCTGTGGTTTGAGTAGGGGGCTGTTGGAAAACAAAGAGATGACGGCTTTTTCAGAGCCATTCAGCATAAATGTATGTAAGAACATCCAAAAAGAAAATTGCTTGCAAGATCGACCCCTGCATGATTTCTCAAAAAGCAGTGGTAGAACATATGAATATTCCGGTGTTCTTAATGAAGACAATCATTGTTCCATCTGTTTGGCATGTTCTGAATCAAATGAGTTAGATTTGGACAAGAAACAATGGAAGGCATGGAGCAAATATATATTGTATAGGCCTGAAGATCAAATGAGTGTAGCCCCTACAGAAAACTTTATAAATGAAACCCAAGAGAAAACATTTAATGAAGTGGAATCTAAAGATTTTGATGGTTCCATTATTAATGTTAGTTGCATATTAAATACCAGTAATAATTTAATGCACAGTGTATCTCCAGAAGTGCAACAGACGCCTGCAGATCTGAAAGCACTTAGAAATCTGCAGGTTTATAGATGTAATAGCCAATGTGAAACTGAGAGGTTTCCTGCATCAGATTTAAAAGCAGCATTGGAATACAAAGAAACATCCAGCAATTTAAGTGAAAAAGGTTTGGGAGTTTGTGACAATAGCTCTTCACTTGAACAAAGTACAACGGCTGCTATATGTCCACTTAATCCCTTAATTTCTGGATTTTCTGCTCATTATGCAGATTTATTAAAAGAAAAAACAGAGAACCCTGCTTCTGAAAATCAGGATAAACTGAAAACCAAGATAGAAAGTTCTTCTAAAGTAAGTCCTAAAGACAGTTTGAGTTGTGGTTTGGAAACCTATGAAGATGTAGATATGATTTGTATTGACCCCAGACAAGAAGATAAGTATGCTGCTATTCCTTCTTATGAAATACCTCTTTTCTCTGATAATGAGCAAGAATCTGAACAGGACAATTCAAACAACATATTAGACCTTATGGAAGACATATTAAAGGACTCTGATAATATGTACAAGCTATATGTAAGAGATTCACAAGATGATGCAGCATATCCAGTTTGTCAGTCTGCTGAAATAGATAGATTGTTTTCAGCCACTGATTTTACAGATGGTCAGGAATATATGAACTATCTATGGATTAATTCCTCTTTTAACAAAATTGAAAATGCATGTATGTCAGCTGGCACAACACAAAACCAAGCTGGAGACCTGAGAGTTTCTCCTTTTGATATTGGAAAATATCCTTACCATTTGCTAGTACAAGAAAAGAGTGCTATTTGGGGATGGCGAGAGAGAGATGAAGAATGCGTAAGTAATTGTAATTTGATTCATGAACTTTCTTAGAAAATCCAGTCTACGGGTTGAAACTTAACTTGAAGATTTTAATTTGATGGATGTTTACCTAAAAGTCCTCTGGCTTGGATCCAGAAGTGCCTAGTGTAAATGGAAAGACACATGTATTTGCTTATTGTGTATTTCTGATGAGTTCCTGCAAGTGTTCCTGAGTTCCCGCAAGTGTTGCAGTTTCTCCGTGACCGGTCCCATTCTGTGGGCACAAAGCAGGCTGTATTCAGCCCCATTGCAAGAGCAAAGTCCTCCTCTTGTTTTCTAGAATCAATTCACTATTGTAATTGTAAGGTAAAGCTTACAAACTTCCCAGAAGTTTAAGGCATGAACACCACTCCACCTCTACCACAATAGGGAAGTGGACAGGAAACGAGACTGTAATTGAGTCACTTTGAAAAACATAATTTAAGTTAGTGTAACTTGACAGAATAAGATTGTATATAATTCTGCAAAATATACAGAAAAGTATGATGTATATAATGGCCAAATGTTCAAGTTAGTATAATGTTTAGAAGTAGCACTTAGCCACCTGTTGAAATATAAGAACAGTGGGAGAATTCTTAGTTCATTGAACAGTGACAAAAGCACATAGCTTTGTCTTACTTTTTAAAAAAAAAAATTAGATTTTTGTTAACAATATTACTGTACTCTCAAAATTCATTTTGGTTGACTGTCTAAAATCCGGGTGCAGGAGTATCAAGAACACATGAATGTTGCCTAAGTAGGATTTGTAAATGAATATGTTTTAATATAACATTTGAACATTGCCATTGTTTAAAAATGATCAGACGTTGGCTTCCTTATTAAATCTGTTTTTGAGGGACTGAATTTTATAGTAGTAATTGTTGGCAGAGCTAACTATTTATCTTCATAAAATATTATAGTGCATGTGTCTTATTATGCATGCATTTGTCTTTATTTGGAAAAGAGAAGTGACATCCAGTGATACAAATGCAGTGTGTTATTCTTTTTAAAAATATTCCCAGGCATAACTTTTTTACAGCCAGTGCAATTAAAGCTAATTCTTTAAGGGAATTATTTAATTAAAAGGCCCATTTATGATATTATGATAAATACTTAAATAGCTATTTTGTTGTAACACATGAATTGCTATGGCTAATTAAATTGTAAGATAATATGTTAACATGCAGAACTATAAGGCTAAAAGATTTCAGTAGTTCTAGAGTAAATTTTGCTTGAGGCTTTTAACCGTGCATAGTATAGTTTGTTGACTAAGTGCCATTGGTTGGACTTGGGTTTACAAACTACATTACCGCTTAGGACTATGTGATTAACCATGATTTATGCAACTTAATGGCTGGGTTCACACAATACATTAAAAGCAGGCATAGTGCATTCAAACTTCAGGTTCAAATCTCTCCTCTGTCATCACTGGTTAAGTGGCTCTAAAATAGCAGTCATCTTTATCCCTTCCTGTAAAACAATGGTTTTAACTTTAGAGGACTGCTATAAGAACATAGTATTGCTTTTGATATTGCTTTTGATTTTTCTGTTGATTATGCCTTTTTATACGGCTCCCTTGTTCTCCTGTTCACTGCTGCTTTTATTATGAGTTGATGAAGATATCTGACACTACTCTTACAATGTTCTGTTGAGAGGAGAAAAATAGACATAAATCTTCAATACTTACGAAGGCTTAGATCTAACTTTCTTGTCATAAATAAGAATGTTACCATCTTTTCGTTGTTCCTGGGAATTGTGAAGATACAGAGAATGTTATGGGAATAAGTTGTGCAAAAGGACTGTAGATAAAGAAGAAGTTGATGGAAATCCACCCGTTTATGTGTACAGTGGAACAAATTTAAGAAGTTAGCCAATGTAGATAAATAGTTTTGTTTATAACAAAGAACAATATAAAAACAGGATGCTTACGAATCTTAATCTTAAGAAGCAACTTAAAGTGAATTCAGCCTTGATTCCAGGTCTTTATATAGGAAGTCTCTTTTTATAAAGGGTATATCTTTCATCTCATATTGTGCACTTAACTATATATGCAACTGTTACAGTGATTTTTTTTTAATGAGAGAAATGTTGCTCTGTGTATATATTCGTGTATGTGTGTGTGTTTATGCAGTTAACAAGCATATATGTTTTATGTATGCATTATGTATTACAGGAGTCAGCCAAGGTTTCTGAATTAAATCCTAATGCAAAAGTATGGGGGAATCACATGGTACACGTGGAAGCAAGTGGTACTGAAGGTGGTGTGAGCAAAACTTGGGAAGAAATAACAGATCATCCACCAGATTCCTGTAAAGAAGGTACAAGAAATCAGTTTTGAAAGATTGGAGTATAACTAATTCTAAAACTAACTATTTGCATTTACACAATAGTTTACTTTTGCAAACAGTTTTCCTTTCTTCAGTACAGTAACAGTTTCCTTATATCCCTTCTCAGTCCACATTTTTCTTCTCTGCTTTTGTTACAGTCTAATTAAACCAACACATAGCTAACCAATATGCTCCTCTTAGCTAACCCCTCCCTTCCACCCTCTTATAACTGGTACCCTAAACCAAAGGATATGCTTATACATACACTGCCCTAGTTGTTCAATCAAAAAAATGATTAATTAAAAATTAATTCACCTTTAAAAGCTATTACAGGCACCAAATAATGGCTTAGCTTGAGGAAGGGAGAAACATGTTGTTTACTGCTTAGCGAGCAGCAGTTGTGTGTACACAAGTAACAAATCATTACATATTTCTTGTAGGCTTCATTGAGAGATGAATTGGTGTATTGAAAAATGACTATTAAGGATTAATCTACTTCCATTTAAAGACATTACACAACTTATAGTAATAACAGCACATATAGCCACCATTCCAGCAGTTAGGCAGAATATAAAGCCTTTGATGTCTAAGTCAGAGCAAATTAAGTATTTCTTTGTGACTCTTTAGTTTTCTCCACAGCATTAGAGGCCAATGGTGATGGTGACAAAAAGCACCAGAATGAATCGTTAACAGAACATCAAGAACCATCACTATCTGCTCCATTATCAGACCAAACAGATATGAACCCTTTGGCTCTAGATCATGCAGAGTACGAAACTATACATGAAAACACTGAGACAGGTATGGAAAAGGTCCATTCTTAAAGCTGTCTACTTTTCTGGTTTATAGAATGACCTTCAAGAATTTCACATTATAGCTGCTGAAGAAACACACTTGAGCAGAAATGAATTGTAGGCATTGTTACAGATGTGACTATATGAACAATGGCTGTAACTACTAAATCCATAATACAGGGTCTGAAATAGGAAGTGCAAATTAATAACTTTATCAGCACGCCTGTATGTGTGTGACTCATCTAATCAGAATTGTTGTTTGTCTTGTTAGATTTGTCCTGCTTATATATATACTTCAGAAGAGAAGCAGTTTGGTCTAGGGGTTAAGGCAAAAGGCTAGAAACCAGGAGACTGGCAGTTCTAGTCCCGCCTTAGGCGTGAAAGCCGGCTATGTGACTTTGAGCCAGTCTCTCTCTTTCAGCCCAACTCACCTCACAGGGTTGTTGCTGTGGGGAAAATAGGAGGAAGACCACCTTGAATTATTTATAAAAACAAGGAAGGTGGGATAAAAAAATCTAAAAAAAAATCTAAAAAAAAAAATTACTACCTGTCATCTTCCATTTGGATATTAAGCTGAGTGCATAGCTATGGTATTTTAAGATGGAACAGTCCCCACCCCCTTTCAGCTTAACACAGAGCCACACAGAGTCAGTCCAGGTGGAAAGGGTTTGCCTTATAGGCAATGCTGGGACTTTGGATTTCTGATGGTAAATATGAATGAAGATTGTGGGATTACATGTTTTGTTATACTACTAATTTCAGTTCTACAATGAATTTATACCTTAATCAGGCTTCTGTACTTCAGAAGTTCTAAGAAAAACTGAACTGGATGATCTGTATATATTAAGCACAGTTTTTCTAAATTGAATATTCTGCAAACAAATAAAGATTATGTAAGAGATTGGCTCCCTGCTCCACCAACAGTTGCATATTCTCAGGCCTCTCTTTAGACCCAATGAAGATGAGGAAGGAGAAGTAGAGACAACTTCAGTATGATTAACTGTATAACCATTGAGCAAATATAGCTCATACTGTCAACTTGACTCTCTTATACAATATTTGAAAAATAGTTAATAGTTTTCTGGATGCTTGTATAACATTTATTTTAAACAAAAGTTATTTTGGAAGGGTGGTGTTCTTACCAACTTAAGTAATTTTAATTTGATAACATGGTTATTTTTTAATCTTCTGCTTCATTCACAAACTGTGGAACGCAGCGCATCTAGCTTTGACATTCCCTTGGTGTAGTAATAAGTCAGGCTCTTCCTCTTTTGAATTGGCAAAACGATCATTTTAACTTGGTTTTAACAGTGTTCTTGTGACCATACGTGTATTTATTTCTGCATTGGCCACTCTAGGAACGGAGAAGCTGGGCAAAGTGAATAAGCCATGCCTAAGGGCTTTGCATAAACTTGGAGATCTGCTTAAAAGGAATGTATATTAGATTTTACAGTGAGTAATAGCAACAAAATGCTTGTAGTTTGAGTTCTCAAACCATAAGCATTTACTTCGCTGAAGGTTTTGGCATTCTATAAGCAGTTAATGTGCAACTACAGTTCTAGGAAGTAAGAGAATCCCTCACAATTCTTTATTTGCTTGTACTAGAATGTAGGAAGCATTATGTAATGAGTTCAGGCTATTCCCTCTTTGCCTATAATAGGGGAAGTGAGTCAGATGGGTGAGTCACTTGGTCTGCTAGGTAGCATATTAGGCCCTCCCTAAGTAGTAATGGTGAGACAACTGTTCCCACACGTTTTAGGCTTTCAACCAATGTGGTAGCTATTCCATTCTCATTAAACATGTCTAATTGCACTTTGAAACTTTTCCTGATCTTGTACATTTTTTTTAAAGTCAGCTGTCTCAGTCTGCAACTCAGTGTGAACTTTCCTCAGTTACATATTTAGGATTGCACTGCAAGAATCTCAGGTGCTGTAATACTGACAGTATTCCTTTAAATTCCAGGCCCCCACTGAAACAGTTTTCAAAATAATTTCTGAAATTTTGTAATCCAAAGGGTTTCATTTGTGGCTCCCTAAAGGTCTTTTGTTTTACTGAGTCCAAGCTTCTTAATGAAGCATACTAGGGTTTCTACTCCTTGTGGCCTGTAGCCGATATTTTCAATATGTGATGGTAATGATTTCAGTTGTTATAGTGTTCAATAAAATGCACAACATTAGCCATATTGTGTTAAAAGAGTAATGTTTTCCTTAACCACCAGAAATAGTTAAAGCAAACAATGTTTTTTCAATCATGTCAAACAGTCCTATGTGCAAATGTCAGATGCTGTTGCTACAATAATGTTATATATACTGTGTATAAAAGTCATTTTAAAAAAAGCAACAGCTGAGTATTTGAGGCCCTTGATTGTTTTCAGATACATAATGTCAAACTTAATTCAAAAATTTACTTATCTTTTATGTCCAAATGATTTCTTACAACTCCTTCAGGTAGAAAGAAACTATGAGTAGATTGTGTATTGACTCTTAAATATATTTTTGTGGCTTGACTGTTCAATATAGGTAATTCCTCTTTTATCTAGTATTTCTAAAAAGATGGGGTGATCCATGATTCCCCTAAGTGTAGCTTAACACCATTGACATATTTGCTGATTCCACCTGGTTAGGATCAGGTGTCTTGGCTTATCTCAAAAACCTGAGCCAGTTTAGATCTGGTTAATGCTTGGATAGGAGATTTCCAGGAGAGTCTGAAACTGTAGACTAAAGTAGAAAGTTTAAGAAGAAATGAAGAAGAAAACAAATGGTGAACCATTTCTATATTGATCCAAAAAAACTGCATGGATTTGACGATCTCGTGTGAGTACCTTATGCCCTAATATCTAGGCACATAAATTGCTACTTTTATTTAAAGCATTTATTTTTGTCTTTATTTTCTTGTTTTCCATTCTAGGAAGTAAAGAAGAGCTTCAGCCAGAAGGTCAAGAAGATTTGCGAGAAGTGCTTAAGAAAACACTGGAGTTCTGCTTATCAAGGTAAGCATATAATGGATATTATCCAGTTGAGCCTCCTGTTATTACTATTAAGAGGATAGATTAAATGTTAATTGGTGTGGAGTAGGCAGTGTAATTAATTATGAATGCCAAAACCAATATTTTAGTCTTTGGACTGCATAGAAATTCATGATTGGGCAGGGATATATATGTTAATTTTATACTTTGAAAATCTGTAGGGGGTTGGGGAGGAATGAAAATACAATAGCCAAGATTTTATTTTCCTTAATTAAATGTTTAATTTTCTTGTCTCAGTTTCCCCAACTGAAACGCAAAAGAAGGCAGTTTTACAAGCTGCCAGTCGCTTGCTAGGGGTTCCATAGGTTCTCCGTTACAGGAAGGTTTGTTATTTCAGTGGTTTAGAAGAATTAATTGTTGAGAACAGATGCAAGTCAATTGTTTTGTCCTCTGCAGTAAAAAGGAATGTTTCAGTGCTGGTACCTTTTTTTGCTTATCATTAAATGGAAGCTGCCAGACACTTGGAATTCTTGTATTATAATATAGCAGTAATTTTCAAATATTCCCCATGTAACTTGGTTACTGTTTACTCATTTAATATAAAGTTGTAGCTTTAAACAAAATTGGGTAAAGCAAATGTAACCCACCAGCCACCTTCATGGTTGGCCAGAAGTTTGGTATATCACATAATTGTTTCTTCTGTCTGCCCGGATATTGCTTTTTAAAAGCATCTGAAAAATGGGCTGCTTTCTGCTTACGGTGTCAAACTGTGCAAGAAGAGCAGGACTTTACAATCTAAGAGGTGAGAAAACCAAAGTTGGTTGTAATTTTTTAATCTTGTTACTAGAAACAAAGGCATTTTAAAGTATATACATGATTGTATCTTAGTATTTAGGAATCATCTTTTTGAGAGTTATACTGTGAAGGCCAATGCAGCACTCTTGTATGAATTACTTGGAGAGTTAATTTTGTAGTAATGTTTTTTTTCTCTTTTCTTCAACAGAGAGAATCTTGCCAGTGACATGTACCTTATATCTCAGATGGACAGTGATCAGTATGTGCCAATAATGACGGTAGCTAATCTTGATCACGTCAAGAAGCTGAGCACTGATATGGATTTGATTGTTGAAGTGCTGCGATGTAAGTAATGACAGACCATATATTGTTTTTGCAGCTTTATTTAGAATTAAGGCTTGGGAAGCTCTTTTTTTTCCTTGAAAAGCAATGTATCTTAAAATGATAATGCCATTTTTACAGACTACTAAGTTCTTTTATCTTAAATGGGATAAATAGCAGAATTAAGTCTCTCTCTATATATATTCAACAGCCTGAGTCAGGTTTAAGGAATGTGCATGTGCCTACTGGTTCCTTCTTGTGAACTATGTAGCTTGCAAACAACTATTCCGAATAGTTGCAGTTTTCCTGAATACAGTGTGCATCCATTGCCTTTCCTTGTGCTTATATGCACTCTCAGGAAAGTATATGTTGGGGTTAGAGAGCCTTTAAGGAGTTGACAATAGGATAAAATGACTTTCTTGCACCCCGCCATACCTCCTAACGTCAAACACATTTTTCTGAGACTGCATGACATCGATGCAAGCCCAGGAAAAGGCAGAGCTTTTTTAAGGAGGTCTCCTTGGCCCCATCCAAAGCCCCTTTTCCACATCAGATTAGAGCAACCATGCATCACTGTTTAAAATTTAGACTTGGTAGAGAGAGCAGTTAAGATAATTTGAACCTTAGGCATTGGGTGTCTTGGATGGTATAGTGGCAGGGCTGAACCTATAGGATGAAAAGTCAAAGATATCCATCTTCCTCCCCGCAGAAGTCCTCTGGGTGTTACACACCCTTACCCTGCCTTGGTGTAGCTGTTAGGTGGTGGCAGAAGTAACTACCAAGCTTCCAGAAGGATGTCTTTACCCTATGTCCTCTCACTTAACCCAAGGGTGTCAGAGAGACTGGATTCCCCAGTCTGGGAGTCAACAGATAAAAGATTCAGTGGCAAAAGAAATAAAAATTGCATGCTGCTCAAATCATAACAATATCTTAAAGGAATCTTCTATAAAATGTTACAAAGGAGAATTTATGTTTGAGGCAGATCTCAGGAAATTGTGAATAACATAAGAGCGACTGCTGCACAGAGATCTCAGAATGCATTAAACATAGAATATCAGAGCTTGCTTAGTATAAAATATATATCAGAACCAATAAAGATCTGACTTGCCCACAGGAAATAACCTTAGCTCACTGCTAAGTAGACATTTACCTGTGTCTACCCAAGTAACAGTCCTTTTGAATCAAGTGATTTTTTTCCCCCCTGATTCAGCTTTACCTATGCTTGCTTTTTGATTTTCTGGAAATTCCAAATTTAAATTGGAGCTGAAGGAGGGTATTTTCTGATTTCTTCATTCTGGCACACTTTATTCTTTTTATAAGAGATTAGACTGTGGAGTCCTTGGGGTTCTCTGAGCTTGGTTGTTTTCTCACAAACATTTCGTTACCCATCTAGGTAACATCTTCAGTGTTAGAATGGAATGGGGTTTGCTCTCTGTTTATATACTGTGGCATGCCCAGCCAGTGTTGGTGGGGGGGGGGGGGGTTTGGTTTGTTTTATTTTTTCCCTCTGATAGTTCCTTGGTTAGGGTATTGTTTACTGCTTGATTGTATGTCTGGTGGTAATCTTGTTGTTAATCTCTGCTTATCTGGGTGATGATCGCTGGTGAGGTGTTCTGGTCTTTTGTTTTCCTTTCTATTGTCTCTTTTGAATGGTGTGTAGATGTTGTTTATGTGCCTGTTGATGGCTGTCTTGTCTGAATACCAAGCTTCCAAGAATTCCCTTGCATTTTTGGATTTAGCTTGGTCTAAGATGCTGACAGTTTCCCAGTTGAAACTATGGTTAAGTTTGTCCATGTGTTGTGAGATTGAGTTTTCATCATGTCTTCTGACTGCTAGTTGGTGTTCATGGATGCACTTTGCTGTTGCGCAGAGTGCAGCAAAAAATCCCAATAAATCCTGCTCTCAGGAAAAATACACATCAGCATGAGAGCTTGCAAGTAGCAACATCCATATTTTGTTCCTCAAAGAAAATCCAGTCAGAAAATATAAACTAACTGGTCTTTATTGATAAAAATGCAAAACTTCACAAAATACAAGTTGCATACAAAATATAGAATATAACAAAGACTTCTTCTCATATTAGCTTCCAAGACTTATCACTGCAAAGCCTCTAGCTAAAAAAAAACACTTCCAGAGAAGAGGTTCACTACTTGGTTACTAGTTAGGACTACATAACCTATAAACCTACATGGTTAACTGTACAAAGCAAAAACACACTGAAACTGGGCTGGGCATTGTAGCCCTCCCCTTATATTGCTAATATGGCACCCCCACTGAATAACTAACACACACACATACAGTAGGTGGCAGTAAAAATCATAACAGAATCACAAGATACTTTGTAATCTCAACACCTGGTTTTGTATAGCGAACGGGATGACCTTCTTCCCATGAGAAAATCCTGATATTTGCAAGCCTTCTGCCTGTCTGTCCTACATAGTGGTTGTTACAGTCCTTACACTGTATGTTGTAGATGACTCCTGTTTTTTTTTCCTGGGCTACTGGGTCTTTTAGTTTGCTTAAGATATTTTGGAGGGCTTTAGTTGGTTTGTGTGCTACAGAGATGCCATGTGGTTGTAATATTCTGTTGATTGTTTCTGATGTATGGCAGTGTTATCCTTTTCATAGCTTGTGTTGGTTGTGTTGTAGGTTGAGTGGTCAGGCACTTTTTGATAAAGTTGCGTGGATATCCATTTTGTTGGAAGGTGTTGTATAGGTGGTCTGTTTCCTTTTTCTGCTGTTCTGGGTTGCTGCAATGCATTTGTGCTCGTTTGAATAATGTTCTTACACAGCTCCTCTTGTGGGAGGTTGGGTTGTTACTTTGGTAATGGAGCACTTGATTAGTGTGAGATCAGACTGTAGTTTACAGGAGAACAAAAACTCTTCCTTCTGGAAAAGGAGGGATGGGGGCAATCTGCTATGTACTCCTCAGTTATGTTTCAATCAGATTGAATATGGACTGAGCCTCTGAATGTGTCTGGGAAGGGTTATAGCAGAGGGAATCATATCTTTTTTCCAATCCTAAAAAAACCTCCTATTCTACAATAAACAACTGACCTAATGCTCCTGTAGGTTAATAGTGTTAAAAGTAGTAAATAACAAAACAGAACACTATTTGTTGATGCCTAAACAACAACATTTGTCTTCTTTCAGCATTGCCTTTAGTCCAAGTGGATGAGAAAGGTGAAAAAGTCAGGCCAAACCAAAATCGCTGCATTGTAATTTTACGTGAAGTACCTGAATCTACTCCAATTGAAGTAAGTATATTATTTCACCAGCAAAGGCTTTAGAGATGCATTTTTTAAATATACAAAAATAGTAAAATACTAATAAGAGAGAGGATACCTGGAGCATCAGCGTTACCATTTCATGGCCTGTCTTGAAATTAAGCAGAGCTATATTAGTTCTTGGATAAATTGTATTATGGCTTCACTTGGGGCTGAATCAGTCTTTGGCTGTAGTTGTCAATGAACCCTTCTTCTCTCCATCCCTGGCTGGCTATCATTCCATCCATCCATCCATTTATTTATTTATTTATTTAAGGAGGTTGAAGCACTCTTCAAGGGCGAGAACCTGCCTAAGTTCATCAACTGTGAGTTTGCCTATAATGACAACTGGTTTATTACATTTGAGTCTGAAGCAGATGCACAACAGGTAAGCTTCCTTTTTTTGTGTGTGGATTTGTATGTCAATTGTGCATATGTTCTGTAAGTTACCTGTTTCAGAGATTGTATATTTCAAGTTAATCATGGCTCAGGTTTTATGATGAGAACACAATGAAAGAAGACCTCAGCTACTAAGTGATGATAAGGGATCATTCTGCAAAGTTTGGAACAAAACACCAACTCCGTTATTGCAAACAAGGCTTCCATAATTAAATATGCTAATTATTTTCCATAATTAATTTGGTAGTCAGCAGAACAAATAATTAAATAAACAAATGGCCACAGGCAGTGTTGTCCTATAATAGGGTGGGACTGGAATTTCTCCAGTTTGGAAGGTATTCCTAACAATAATAGGTAAGTTAAGTCCATTGGAAACATAACACATAGTTTATTTTTTCCCCTATCTTATTAGTGTGATCTTGGTAGATTCTGGAAGCCAGGTTAAAAGTCTTGACCTGCTACAAGACATTAGTTGTACAACTTGGATTGTACCACTAATTCCACTAAAATTAGTTATATAATTTGTTCTTGTTGACTTTGGTAAATCTAAAATCCTATTCTATGATGGTCAAGTTTGCCTGGATTTCTCTCAAGACATCCTTGCCCCATAACAGCAGAAATTACCCATGCTTTCTCTAGCTGATTCTTTTTCACAATATGCAGCTATTGCCAGATCAAAGTGAACATATAAAAATTGATAGGTTTTCCAAACGTGGAGGCTATAATGCATTAGTTGTAAGCCTGAATTACATGTGGCCCTCTTTTTTCAAGTAGAAAAGTATTAATGCTTTCGTTCCCTCTAATTTGATTCCTCTGTTTCAAACAAGTATGTGTTTCTCTTAAAGGCTTACAGATACCTTAGAGAAGAAGTGAAAACTTTCCAAGGAAAACCAATTAAGGTAACCATGTTATTTTGGCATTTGAAATTATAGTTGCGATAATTCTGAACATCATCTTCTAAGAGTATAATCTTATCATTTATAGGCAAGAATAAAAGCAAAAGCAATAGCTATAAATACATTTTTGCCAAAGAATGGATACAGACCTCTGGACATGAATATCTACACACAACAGCGTTATACAACATCATTTTACTTACCTCCAGTATACAGTCCCCAACAGCAATTTCCACTGTATGGCTTAATTGCACCACAGACTTGGTCTACAACACACAGCTATCTTGATCCATCACTGGTAAGCACTGGGGAACCATCTGTTTGTTTGTTTGATGTTTCTGCTGCTGCAGAGGATTTGGGGGAACTGTCCAGGGAGAGGAAGCTTAGAGGACTGTGTTTTACAACCATTTTATGTATTATTCCTCTGCACCAAAAACTCCCTGTGTATTAATACTTAGGTGTAGAGGAGTATGCTAAAATTTTCTGCGATGGTAATCAACAAGATACAGGGAACTTTTAATGGGGAAAATAGAAATCCCTCTACACTTGAAACCTGATGGTACAGTCTTGAATTCTGTAGTATATTGCTTAACTCTTTGCAAAGTATAGTTTTTAGACCTCTGTTTTCTCCTTTCAAATTGACATCAGGACATCTAGCTTATGTTAGAGTTAAATGTACAATACTAGACCTAATACTATGACTCAAATTCGGAACATTCTGTTTAAGTAGGATCTGGGATACAAAATCAAACAGATTTACATTCCAGACAGCTTGCTGTAATATAACTTGCTTCCTATTCTTGAATAGAAATAAAATTAAGACCTTATATTTTTAAACTGCCGATTGTTGCCTTGTCCTTGATGTGTACTGATTTTGTAAATCCATCATACCTCTGCTAAACGAAACTTCATAGTAGGGTATAAAATTGCATACTGAGATGTTTTGTCCTGTCCCTCTCTCTCATGCTTACTTTCTACATGTAAATTTTTGTTCAGAATAGCCAAAGTTTTAGAAATATAAATGCATGTAACAAGAATATTAATACGCAAAAGTGTGATGCTCCAGTCAGAAAAGCATGATGAGGAAAGGTAGAGTGGACAAATGAGACCATTGTGCTGTTTTCAGAACTTTATGGATATGTTGAAAGTTTCAAATCTACATCTGAAATATTTCTGTTCCATAGGTCACACCATTTCCAAATACTGGATTTATCAATGGATTTACATCTCCTTCTTTCAAGCCCACTGCTTCTCCACTGACTTCCCTCAGGCAGTATACTCCAAGAAACAGGCAAGTTCTGTTAATACATTTTTATCTACCTGGACAATATGCCTGCAGCAAATAAACCCACATATCTCTCAGGGATTTTAGACATTATTCCATCATAAAATGTCACCATTCTTATGATCTTAAGGCAATGGTCTCTTAAAAAGGCATGCACAACAAGAAAGACAGGTAAAATAGAGTAGGAAAAATAAATATTTGTGTAGAAGAGAAAGAACCAAAGCAAATTTGGAGATTATCTGCAAAGGTAATCCATTTTTTATAGTAAGTTATGAGTTCCATTACAAAATAACCGTTGAGCCATAACCTTTGTCTTCTCTGTGCAGGGAGGTACGCTTCCAGAACAAGCTCTGGATTGCAGCCACTCACCCCATTCTAAAGATGCCTCTGGGGTCTGTGTTGGGCCCAGAGGCATTCTTGGAAATACAGACTGTGGTTGAGAGTAGTGCAGAACAGTGTGATCAGTTGAACCTAGACCCCAGTATAAGTTGTGCACGTTTATGCAATTCTGAACATCCCCTGAAGATGTCATATGACAGCTCTCAAAGGTTTTTGTTTTTCTCTCTCCCAGAAATCCCAGCAAATCACATCTACGGCATACAATTCCTACTGCAGACAGAGGGACTGGATTGTTAGAGAGCCCTACAATATTCAATCTTTCTGCTGACCGATTAATCAATGGTGTCAGGAGCCCACAAACAAGGCAGCCAGGACAAAACAGAACACGGATGCAAAGTACTACAAGCTACACAAAGCGAGAAGTAGGGAGCGGGCGAGTAGAATCCACAGCTTCAGACTCATCCCCAAGCTTAGGCAGAGGAAGGTGGGTATTGAAATTTAGGGTTAAGTGCTGGCCACTGAGGGTGGTTATGTTGTGTGTTTCCATGTTAGAGATTTCAGAAAGAAGAATTATATGGAAGCAAGACAAGGGAAAACTTCTCCACTAAAAAGAGAAAGATCTAAACACTAAGCAGATTCTCCTGTTACATTAAGCCATGATGTTCTTTTAGTTTTCTTCAGTATGTGAACCAACCTTTCTTTATAGAAAATGGTTTCAGTGCCCAGCTAAGACATCTTTCAGTCATTTTTTTAAATATTTATTTGTTTGAGTTTGTTTGTTTGTTTGTTTGTTTGAGTTTTTATGTCCTGTATAATTCTGTAATCTCACCCAGGAATGTCAGTTGTTGTGATCAATTATTGTGGCTTATTCAAATCATGGTTTAGCTTAACATAAGAATCCATTCCCTATTAAGTAGTTGTCCTAAACACAATGTATGATTTTTAAAATAGAGTTAACTATATAGTTGAATTTTGAAATAGATGCCACTGTGATAAGAGGACTGGAAGTTGGCGATGGCTGGCGATGGCTGGCTTTAATATGGCATATTAAATTTAATTTAATATCTCCATATTAAAGACCCCAGCTTTAATGCTATGTTTCTAACAAAAGTTTTGCTGCTACCAATTTAAAACCATTCAAATTTTATTTGCTTTGATCTCCTCTTGCAAATGCTTTCCCTTCAGTCAACTATATAAGAAATGTTTTTGCAAATAAGCTTTTTTAATTTCATCTAAATGGTTAGGTTGTTGGGCTCTTGCCTAGTCCCACTGAAATGATATGAAACTCAAGTGGTAAAGTCATGTCATTTAACTGTGTAGATGAAGCTTGCTTAAAATGAATCTAGTTACAGGAGGAAAAGCCCACTCAAAATAAATGAACAAAATGGCAACATTCTGATTTTTTAAGAACATGGCTTTATTATATGTGGGCCACTAGGAGGCTGGGTTCACACATCATGCTTAACAATGGATTTATTTAATCATGGCATGTTGAAAAAGCCATGAGAGCCTGGTTAATAAAGAGCATGGAGTGAATTCAGTCATTATGGTTTCCAGCTGATTGTATTAGTTTATAATGTGAATATCTAGACTGCTTCTCTAGATGAGGATTTAAGATCCAGTAGAAATGAGGAACTCAAGGCCTCCAAATTATTTTTTATAGGTTTTATGGCAAGATTTTCAGAAATTGTTTACCATTGCCTTCTTCCTTGGGACTGAGAGAGAGGGGCTGGCCCAAAGTCACCCATCTGGCTTTGTGCCTAAGGCAGGGCTGAAACTCATGGTCTCTCACTTTCTAACCTGGTGCCTTAAACCTTTACACCAAACTAGCTCTCCCAAAGTACCTGAATAGTCTGTTAATATTCCTTTTAATTTCTAAGCCTTTCTCTGCCTTGGTACTACAGATGCATAAGAATAAGGTTTTGAGGAAGCCAGATTCTTTGCCCATCCAAACATTTTGATTAATTTATAGAATTACAACCCCCCACACACTGCTGAGTTGTCACTGGTGCCTAAACCTTTGTTGATAGCTTTTAATGCTAAACTTGTGATAGGTTTCAGCTGTTGTAAAGTTACTGCCTTAACTACCTACAGAGCACGTACAGTGTTATTTCTAACCTTTATTGTTGCCATTGCAGAATGTAGCCTCCCAAAACAAGTCATTCTTGTTAAATAATGCAATTGGAAAGTAGTATGAGTTAGATTGACCGCTTTTGAAGAAACTACTGTATAGCAATAAAAGGAGTTTTTTACAAACAGTTTGACAGATACTGGATCAGGATTCTGGATGTCAGACATACCCGTTGCCAATAATGTATTCAGTGCAAGAATATGTTCTGCTGAACACTATTAACAAGTGAATATGTCTTTTTGTCTGCCACTAAGGCTCTATAGACTCATAATTCATTTTTCTTAGAAAATATGTAAAAGAGGTTTTAAGGCAATGATTATAAATCAAGACGAACATTCGTGTTTCTTCTGTAAAACTATTGAAAAAATAAAAACACATTCAGCATACTCAAACACATATGAAGCCAAATTCTGACATGAATAAAGAGACTCTACATATATTGAACAAAAATGGACCCATATTTGGCTTTCTGTAATCTGACTGAGTAGAGTTAAAACATAACAGTACAGTGGTACCTCGGGTCACGAACTTAATTCATTCCGCGACTCTGGTCACGACCCAAATTGGTCGCGACCCAAATCAAATTTTCCCATAAGGTTCAATGTAAATACGGTTAATCCGTTCTGACCCCTACGAACTTGGTCGCCAACCAATTTTGGTCGCGACCTGAATCAAATTTTCCCATAAGGTTCAATGTAAATACGGTTAATCCATTCTGAACCATATGTATTTTTTTTTAAACCACAAAAATATGAAACAAAGTACAGTACAGTATGAAGAGAGAGAACGCTAACCTTGCTTGAGGCGACTTCTGGCATGGAAGACAGGAAGGCGGGTGGGGAGGCGGTTATTGTTTGGAGAGAGAGTCCCCCTCCCTACAGGAAGCCACGACCATGTGTCACAGCAGGGAAAATGGCCGCGGATCCTGTTCGTCACCCAATGCAGAGTTCGTGAACGGAAGCAGAATTTTGCGAACAGTGCTGTTCGTGAACCAAATTGTTCGTGAACAGAAGCGTTCGTGACCCGAGATACCACTGTATATGGAAAGTCGTGGTGCAGAGGTCACATTTATGTGATGGTGAACTGTAGCACGATAATATTTAGAGCATAACTTTTGACCATTTACCAAAAAAGCTGATTGCCACTATATTGAATTATTTATCAAAGTGGATCTAATTGACACAGCTTGGAAAATAAGTGGTAATGGAATCACTTCCAAAAACTTTGACATTTCTTTTAGAAAGTGGAAAAACAAATTCTTTAATGAGCATCAAAAGTTGGGGTTTTTAATATTTAAAATAAAACAAAGCAGATCTAGACTTACAAAGTTCTAGCTTCAGTGGAAGTTATAAAATTTCTGGATTCAGGTTGTTGGACATTTCTGATACTCCAGAATGCTAGCTGGAGTGCTGTAAATAAATGGAAAGCATGATAAGTTTGAAAATTGATAGCAGAGTTCTGGAAGAGCAATGGTGGACTTGAAGACAGCTCCGCAAGAGTGGAACCAATGGCCACAGCAGAAAGAAGAGCCAGTGAATGGAATAGCTCCTCGGAATCCCTCTCCACATCAAGGAGAGTCACCCACAGGTTTGCTCCACACTGCAGCTCGCCCACAAAGAGACCGCAAAATAACGATCTTCAGAGGGTTTGAGAGCTCTGGGAGCCAGGGAAGAACCATCCTACCTAAGTCGGTACCTTCAAACGGACACTGGATTTGCCCACTTCCTCTCTTAACTACCTTAGGAAATTGATTGCTATTGATCTTTTTGATGTTAAGAATCTTCTGAAGGGCAAGTTTCATTACATTTGGAGAGCTTCCTTCTATTCTGGATGAAAGAAGTTTCATGTAAGTTTAAGGATTAAAAAGAATGTTGATTTTGGAAAGTTAAGGGGCCAGATGGACTTGAAAGAATATTTCCTGTGGGTTGTTTAAAATTTTATAAAAGTATATATGAACACTTTGAAATTAACTGTATGAAATCCTCCTGTGGGAAAGTTTTTCAGATTGGAAAATAAACATATGATAAGAGGGGACTTTGAAAGCTGACTAGAGGGAACCAGAGAGAATTAAGGATTACAATTAAAGGAGAAGAGACCTATTAATACAATGGAGCAATATTATCAGACTATGAAATATATTAAGGCTGTCTGAGAACAATGTACCCAGAAATTACTTTCAAGATTGTCTGCCACTATAAAAATGGATCTAACAGAGACTACAGAAGAGGAACAGATTTTATTGGACGAAATAGGATACTGAGGCTGAGTTGAATGTGGATTTGAAAATGGATTTTTAAAAAATGCCAGATTATAAGAGTGATATGGAAAAAGATGCCACAATGGATTTTCAGTTGAAACTGACATGTTTTAATAATTAAACGGGACAAACAAATAACTCAGAAGAGTGACTTGGATAGCCTTCTTATCTTGGATTTACAAAGGGGATGTGTTAAACTACTGAAGCTGTTCCTGAGAGGAGACAAAGAGAAAAATGATAAGAAATCAACTTGTGGGATATTACTTAATGGGATTAAAGACCAAGCTTTTTAAAAATAAAGGGAAGGACTATAAAGTGCATTTATTTGATCAGGGTTTAAAATATATATGTTGTGGTTTCTGGTAGCTATTAATGGAATTTCTTCTTGACCAGGACTGAATGATGAGGCTTGAAGATTTGTTTATAAATGGGGAGAGATTTCTTTTGCTTTATTCCTCAGCGAAAGTGATAAGTTGGTATACAAAATGGATTTATTTGATTAAGGTTAATATATATATATATATATATTATTATTATTATTATTATTATTATTATTATTATTATTATTTCTGGTAGCTCTTAGTGTAATTTTGCTGAGGTTTTTACAATTTGTTCATTGATAAGTGATGAGATATGGGAAGAAAATATCTTTTTTTTATTACTGAAATAGTAGAGAAGTCATTAAGTTATTGAAGTTTATACTTGTCTGGAGGGAGGGGAGATGTCAGGTTCAGCCCAAAGAACTCCACGAGACAGTACAGGTCTAGTTTGATAGCTTTTATTAGCTTCCAACCACAGACAGAATCCTGCCACACTGAATCTAAACTCCCCAAGTCAGCAAGCAAAACCCCGCGAATTCCTTAGGGTGGTGCCAGTCTCATCTTCTTAACCTTCCCACGCTCTTGCTGGGGGCTAAGGAAATGCTTATCTCCCTGAGCGTGGCCTTCATTGAAGCATTCCATCACAGGGGAGTCTTCTTTTATATTTCTCCTTTTCTACATCACTTCAGAATTTTTCTCCTAACAACCTGAGAGGTATGTTACATTAGGCTGAATGATAGCGATTTGCCCAAGATCACAGTTCACATACCTGGGAAAAGTATCTTGATCCTGCTTCTTTGATCTAAGTGAAAGTTCTGACAGCTACACCACAAAGGCTTTCTCAGTGTAACAATACAATCACATTTAAAATGATGCCTAGGACAAGAATGAGTTAATTACTAATAATTATTACTTCTGTCCTTCCAGAAAAAACTCTTATGGCTATCGGAAAAAAAGAGATGACAAGTTCACGGTGAGTATGTGGTGCCTAGATGTTCACTTGAGCCTGGAAGATTCTTGACTAATACAGTAGCACAGCCTCAACGTGGAATGATTTGACACGATGTTATACAGTGACTAAGCAATAAAAGCATCTATTCTAAATAACCCCAAATTGTCATGAGACAAAGGGTGATGCTGACTCAAATTTGCATTAGATTCTCAAGTTGTTAAAGCAATTTTACAACAGTAAGTCATCCTCCTTCTTGGTCCAATTCTATTTGAATTCCTTTTCTGTCTAGAAACTAACCTGTCCTACCAAATATAGGAGAAAATTCTCCCATGACAAAATAACTGATTTTCATTTTAGGTCTCCATGCTTCTCCCCCCGCCCACCCCCCCACACTCCTAGTTTCTTAACTGACTGTGTTCTTATTTCTTCCCCTGCCCACTATCATTTCCACCTTTTTTTCCTTATGCTTTTAAGTGGCATAGTGTCTTGTTTTAAGACTTGAATCACCCTTTTGATTCTTCCCACAGAACAGATATATGCTTGCATTTAATGCTGTACTTGTTTCATATTTTGATCATATTGGTAAAGACAAGAAACATTTTAATGGTACTTAATGCTTGGAAATTACCCCATTTAAAACATTACAGTGGATATCATTTTCAGCTTCCTATAGAAAGCCGACTAGAATTCATGATTAAAGGAAGCTGAGTCCTGTGTGGCTGCTTTCATGCATAAAACTCTCAAGTTATGCTTAGAAAATCTTGCACCAGCTCCTTAAAGTAGGCGCTGAAAAAAATTCTATTCACCTTGGCTTCTTGTAATTAGATGATGGTAATGGGGCTTTCTTTGTTGCATTACCTGCCCTCTGAGACAGCATCCCCTGGAGATTCACTCCCCTCCCACCCTTCCTGCCTTCAAGACAGCCTTAAAAATGTGGCTCTTCCCTTAGGCCTTGGACAGGTTGTTACGTTGCCTGGCAGGCCTGTCCAGGTTGGAGGTGATATGGAGGACTGTTTTCTTCATGGTTTCCTCAGGGTGATTGTGCTTCTTTATATCATGCTAGTTCTTCTGTTCTTAATTTTTATGAAGCCACCCAGAATCATTTTTTTAGTTGGGCAACCTAGAAATTGGATAGATGGATGGATGCATGGATGGTGCTATTAGTCCACTACTCATAGCCAATGTTGATAATACATTGTATTGCATTCTAAATTGTAAATGATGTGTTTACATCTATACCACCTACAGAGGCACAGCCTGTTAGCAGGAAAGAAATGTTTTTGATAAATAGAAAGTCAGCTGATGTACCTCTTTCATGACTGCTTGTGCATGAGGTATACATTTGTGTTCCTTTAGATTTTGGTCATTTTCTAAAAGTTTGAACCCTTTTCCTTTGGGACTGATGTTGCCTTGCTTTCTTACCCTACACTTCTCTTGCAGAGAGGACAAACACAGTCTCCACCCCCTCCAAAGCCACCATCTCCAAGTTTTGAGCTGGGGTTGTCCAGTTTTCCTCCCTTGCCTGGAGCTGCTGGCAATCTAAAGACTGAAGACTTGTTTGAAAACCGGTTGTCAAACGTGATTGTCGGGACATCAAAAGAAAAGGTAAAAATCCACAGATGTTGGGCAAGGGTGCATTTGGGGACACATGCTTGTTCACTCCAAGAATCTTCCTTAATTTCTTAATGATACTTGTCACTGCTCTGAGAATAGAAGCTTGGGAACACCCATCTATAAAGTATTACTTTCTCCAGCAAGCTAATAGTCTTTTTGTATAGTGCTGTTGTACTTGATATGTTTGTACTTGCCAATTTGTTTGGCTAGAAGCCTGCTTGGTGTGAATGTTTAAGTATCTTTTAAGTCCTACTCCTGAGGTCAGATTTTCCCCAGAATGGTATGTAATGGGGTACATAGTCTTCAGCCTGGAAAAAAAGGTCACACCTCAAACACTAGGTGGAAATGCTTTCTGTTACAAGGGTTGTCAACCCCCCCAGATACCGAACTGTGTAGCATCAAATGTTAACTCCACCATTTCTTTCTTGTGCTGGACAGTTTCTGAAATAGGCATGTATTTGGACAAGATCAAAGCAGTGTATTATATTTGGCATTAGGAGGTTACTTCTTGACTTTCCTGCAGATTGACATTATTTTAAAATGCTTTTATTGCTGCACCATGCTTAGTTTCTGAGATGGTCTGGCTGAATCTCTCTTTAAGATTTTGGTAATCCACAGTCGGGCTTGGGCAGGGGCTGCTGGTATCTTTCTTCCAACTCTGCCTCTAATGGCATTATGTTCGATAATACTATAAACATAATGTGTTGTTGAATTGAAATGTAGTTTAAATGACTTAAATTTTGTTTTCTACAGAACATCAGTGTGGGTGTAAGTACAAATGCTGTACCATCCGGAATTCCTCGTGAGCCTCCTTTGCCAGTTTCTTCTACTCTTCCAGGGACATTCGAAAGATCTCCTTCCCCATCCCAATCTCCCGAGTAAGGACCTCATAATACAAGGCTTTAAACACATTGTTTTGAATCAACATTTTGCATTTTCCATCATCAGAAGGCTAGATGTCATCCTGTTCAAAAGCTCTTGAACCATTTCATAAATAACACTGCTTATGTAATACCAGCAACCTAGAATTTTTTTCTGAATTGTGCAGAAGCAAATGTACTGACTTATAGCTTGATTGTCAGTGTTGAGAGAAGTATCAGTACGTCTCCAAGGTAAATAGTTTCTTACAATAAATATAGATATATTTTCCTGCCTTTCGCATATGGATGTCAAAGTACAGAAGATAGAATTTAGGTATTTTCATTATAATCACATGTTCCTTTCTATTACTTACAGTGACCCCAAAGTTATGGACAAACAGCAGAGAGAAACTCAAAATATTGAAAGACTTTCTTCCGTTCTTACTACTGCTTGTAAATCAGTACAAGTCAATGGGGCTGTTGTAGCAGTAAGTGCATTTTGATTTTTATAAGAAGTTGGTGAGAACCTTTGGGTTTTTAGCTTTTCATTTTCATTTTTTTAGAAGAGAGATTTATTGCCACAAAAACCCATCAGACTAAGCCATCATGGGATCTATTTTGTTTTGACTTAATGTATTATGCGAACCTAGCTCTTCTGATAGGTTTGGAAGAAGCCATCATGCTTTTCAAAGATCTTGCTAGCCTCTGAATTCCAGTTGTTGTACAGGGGGCAGGCTTATGTGCATGACATGTAACCCATCTTTTTGTCCTCAAGAGGCTGCTGTAAGGCAAAGTCTTAAAATCATAATACGTTGAATCAAAAAGTTACAAGTACATACCAGCAGCAAAATAGTTAGAATGGCATATTGGCAATAAATCCATTGTGTCAAAAACAGATACATTAATATCTGTCTTCAAAAGTTATTACATGCTGAGAATCAAGAATTAAATCATAATGTGCATTCTTTGGTTATGCCATTGTTTGTTGTGCAAGTCCAGCCATTTTGATTTGAAAGCCCTGGATTATGATTCAGCCAGTTGGGATTTATTTACCAACCATGACCTAATGCTGTGGTTCATGCCCCCTGATCGTGACTGTGTTTCAGCCCTTACATTATTTTCCCAAATAGTTCCTACAGAGGCCGAAACTGCAGTGCGATTTTTATCAGTCTGAGAATGTTATGCTCTGATGCCCATCAGTGTTTCAAAAATTCCAGTGCACAATTGAATGTCTTACTCTATTCATCTTTATATTTCAATTCTTCAGAACAACAAAAATTCTTAAGGAGTAACTCTTCATGTTGGAGAATTACGAACCTAAGCATGCCCTTCATCTTATTTTGTGCAGAACTAATACTCCTGGTCGTGATGAGACTGCTTAGTGTTGTTCAATATTATTTTTTGTGTTTTTAATAATGCAGGAACTGCGGAAACCTAGTTATGCAGAAATCTGCCAGAGGACCACTAAGGACCCACCTCCATTAATGTCCCCAAAAGAACAGAAGCCAAACACTGTTGGTTGTGGGAAAGAGGAAAGGAAGCCCACAGAAACACTAGAAAGAAGCAAAGAATCGCCTCCTGTGAAGTCTAATCCAGGGCAGCCCAAAGACCAGCGGAGACCATCAGGACGCAGGTCGCCTCCTCCAGCCGTTGGGAAACGTCTAACTAAAGAACAGAGCACCCCTCCCAAATCTCCTCAGTGAAACTAGCACTTAGGATGAATTTCAAGAAGATTTCACTATGAAGTTACCCCATGTTGCCACTCAGAGTACAAAGAAGGAGTTGCTGGTTAGAAGCTTGCAGGGGGTATGAAGTATATGAAATGCTTGCTAGGTTTTTTTCGTTGTTGTTGTTGTTATTCTTTGTTTCTTTTCGTTTCTTTGTAAAATAGATTGTTTCTCCTCTTTTCTTGCATCCCCACCATCAAATTCCCTTTGAGCAAACAGTCAACTCTGTCAGGGTTTAATTAATCTAAACTTTACGTTAGGTTGGTGCTGAATTTAAGATGATGCCTAAAATCTTTTTTTTTTCCTTAGATGGAAGATGCATTTATCTGAAATCCATTTTTTATTAAGCCTCCGTGTGGCTGTGTGAATACAAGCTCGCTCTAATGAGTTTTTCCTAACTTACTTAGGCAGAACTGTGCTGCTGTAGTTTTTAAATAACTGGTCTGTAAGTATGAATCTTCAAAAAAAAATCCTGAAGACTAATAATAGCAGCTAATACATAGGGTGTAAAGCAGAACAGATGTTTTATAAAACAGACAAGTTTAACTTTACTTTTTCTTTTTAAATTCCAGCTGCTGTAGCACATCAGCAAACAGGCTATACTTTTTTAAGTTTAAAAAATAAAACTGATTCTAATATTTTAAATTCCAACCATTTTTGTTCTTGGCCAAAGGAGAACATCATGAAGATCACCTGTGAGTGTTCTCTAAACTATTTGTGTTGATAGACTGCAAGCAAGTGACCAGTTTCTCGATCCAAACTAAAATGATTCCTTGAATTTCAAGAAAAGGAAAAAAAAAAGCACATTATGAATTAAATAGATAAATAAATATGCCCTTGTGCATGGCAAATGCAAGCTAATGGCTGTTTTTCACAAGATAGCACAATAGCACTCTTGTGACGAAGATTTCATTTTATTTTTTCTTCCCTCAACTGAGGAAGCTAATTTTGAACCCTTTTCTGGTTAAACCCCCATGCTCTGTATAGGTTTTTAAAACTGTGCTCCAAATGCTCTTTGAAAGAGTTCATATCTTAATCAGCCTGAGTGCTGACACCTTTCTGTAACTACCAACATTGGCATATGGATTTAATTTTTTTTTAGTCCATGAATTGATGGTGTTTTTGTATGTGTGTGCATGTATGCGGAAGGAAGAGATTGCCCTGTGTCCTGCCTGGGGTGAGATTCGTCACACTTACTTACTTTAGAAGTGACATGTTTTCTGAAGGACAAGGCTGCACTTAAATTAACACGTTCCTAATAAAGTTGCTGATAAATTATTTTTGTTTTAAATACCTAAAGTTTTTCCTTTGAGTGTTTAAGCAGCAGATGGTTCAGATCAAAAACTGTTCCTGCTGAGTATAGTGGATTCCACATACACACCCGCGCGCATACACACCGAAAGATTTATTTAAACAACTGATTTTTTTTAAAAAAAATTATTTCCATCCAATATTTAAAGACTTGAATTTTATTTAAACTTGAAAATGACTTTGCCTTAACTTTTGTATAAGACAGCTTAGAATTATTGAAGTCTGACCCTTTTAAGGGTTAGCACGGGGTGGCATATACAGAATTACTCAGTTACAGTATGTATGTATTGTCACTGGTCTTACTGGGTAAACATACTCTAGTACAGGTTGTAGCGGCAGTTTTTGTAATATACCTTAAAAGATCTTAAGCAGTTGATCTTTTTCAAAATGTTGAAAAATCTGTAAATGGAAATAGTCAATACTGTATTAAAATGTGCACTTGGAAGTGTGTGCTTTTGCTTGTACAGGTGTAAATAATCAGAACATATAAAAAGGTACCATTAAAAAACTGATAAAAATTATTGATATATTATAAATGTTGCTGTTGAGCTGGATGTAGATAAACTAAGTGTTGTGGTTTGAATATTACTTTAATTTGTTTTTCCCTTGTTTCTTTTACTTTACTCTGATGTGCTGAGCTGAGTCTGCCTCTTCACTGCAAAGGGGAATGGAAGGAAGTCTGTCTTTAAAAGTCCTGACATTTTAAACACTTTCTGGAAGTTTGCATTTCATTCATGTGGAACACGGGTGTGCAGTGTAAATTTCAATTCTTATGAGCTGAAATTATTACTATTTTTTTGAATTTGGAAAAAAACAACATTGCCACCAGAAGCTACCACCCCAAGTACACTCAACCACTCTTAGGCCAAAATGTTAGTCAAGCTGGATTTAAATTTCCACATAGCTACTTAAAAGGCAAACCAATAAAAATTCTAGGGCAGTTGGTCTCCTAACATAAGTTGCTGCTATTTTAATTATCCCTTATCAAAAGAAAAACAAACAAACCAGCTTGCTCCTTGCACTGCGGACTTTAAAATGGCAAGTTGAGTCTTGTTTGTTATTTCCTGACAAGACACACAAGGAGAGAGTCGAAATCACCTTACTTACCATGGGTGGGTTTTAGCATTGATCCTTTCCCCGGGCGAGCAGTGAAAGGGGCAGCGAGATGGGAGGTATGATTGAGGCCAGCTATGAGATGTCTTTGTTTGCCTGCTGAGAGCATGAATAAAACAGCTGCAAACAGAGGGGGAAGTGGCCACGACACACATAGAGCTAATCATCGGAGCTAGCTGATACAATAATTTTTGCAGGTCAGTAGGTAGGCTGTATTGTTTTAATGCATTTGCTGCTGCTCTTTATACTAGGCTAATACACTGTAATTCTCACTCAAATAACAGTCTGTGACAAGAGTTTGAAACTTTACTGTGATGGCTTTTTTTTTAATTAAAAAAAAAGTGTCATGCCAAATAACTTCTCCAGTAATTTTTAATATTTTCACATTCAAACAGTTCAGGACTATTTAACAACACAGGCTATTTATATTTAGCTATTCAGATCTGGCATTTTTTGAAAAGTCTCCTAAATGATTGAGTTGCAGGTTAAAACAGGGAGAACCAGTTGGAAATTGTGGGCAGGAAGGGGTAGGACTACTTTGGTGCTCCTCGTATAGAATTATATGGGTTCTTCTGAGTCTGTTTATTCAAGGGATGGATTCAAATAAGAATTTTGTTTCTGTGTATTTAACATGTACAGTATTTTTGCATTAGGGTGTCCTATCTACCACCACTATCCCTGCTCCAATTTTGCATCTAGTCAGAGAAACCAATAAACTGTCAAGCTCACTCTTTATTTTTGTTCCTAATTTTTGCTGCCTCTCCTCTGGAATCTCAACCTGTTTTCAGAGAGGTGTCATTCCTTGGGTGCAGTGCATTGTCACAGCCACTGACTGACCAAGGGTCCCCACTCATCTCTGTATCCCTTTCAACATGCTGCAGTTCTTAGGGGTTACGGGCCCGAATCAGACTGCTAGCAGCAGACAATCAAAGGTTGCTGCAAACTGATAGCTGCCAAGTCATTAAAGAAAGGTGTAATAGGGAGGCCGTTTTTTTTCCTGAAGGTGGGTTTTTTGTTCTTCCGTTTAAGACTGGAATCAAGCTTACATGTAAACTATTTGATAATTTAAGTTTCCTTTTGTGTCATAAAATGTACAACTGTCTAAAAATGTAGGTTATGAAAAATAAAAGATTTAGCACTGTTGAATTTCTCTTTTTTTAAATTAAACTTCTTACAACAGTTTTTTTTTTTTTTTTTACTTTTGTCTTTGCACTCACTTATATCTAGACTTGTTGCAACAAAGACCAATGCCAGAAGCTCCTTTGCTCCCTTTTTTGGACTTAATGGAGCCAAAGTGCCCTGAGACTGGTCAGACATGCCCATTTATGCAAGCAGTTTGCTCTTTGGTAATATTGGCCTCCATGTGACCATTTTTTCCAACATAAGTCTATTTGACTTCTTCCTGGCTCTCTCTGTCTATAGTTTGTTTGTAAACTACCTTGTGCATGAATTGAAGTAATATGTGTCTTGACTGTGCCATTTTTCCAGTGACTGATCCACAGCAACTGTTATTTACGTTCATTGCGGTCTTTAATGGATAACATCCCATCTATTAGGGGTGTGGCATTAGACTTAGTTGAGTGGTTGCATATACAGTAGGAGCTTTTGAAAGCCAATTTTGAAAAAGCCGAAAATGGTCTACCTTAAATTAATTGAGTGTTGCCATATGACATCCAAAAGCTATTTCCCAGATTTGTTTTTAAGGACCTCTTGCTGTGGATTCAATTTTCTAGTCAGCTCCCCTGTATATGGGCATTGTGGGAATATGATATGTATGCTAGAATGATGTCTGTTCTCAAAGCCAGCATTACCAAATTGTAAATTATGTTGTTTCCCTGTATGGTTTTTGGTCCCCAAGGCAATTTCAGACATTTGCTACTCAAGACTCTTTTCTTACTTTGGACAAGGGAAGTGGCTATGTTCAGAGAATCAAAATTGCAAGTTTTAGTGGAAAATAAAGACACTAGTGCCTTTGCTTAGATGCAGATTTAGGCATGAGTAGTCCTATTGAAATCAATTATACTTACATGTGACTAGCCCCACGGATTTTGATTGGCCTCTTTCTCATACAAGAATAACAGGGAGTATGAGTTGGTACAGAATGTTACGGGCAGTCACTTAATTGCAAATGTTGGCAAGTGTTAACTTTTTCAGATGGGAAACACTCCAAAACCAGATGAGAGAACAAAAAAAAAAAATTCAAAATTGCAGCTTGGCACTTAACAATATGTATAGGATAAAGTTTTTAGAAAACTCCTGTCAGGAATTATTCTGTGAAGCTGGAAGTCCAAGTGGGAAAAAAATCTTATTAAAACAGAGTATGCATGCTGACTATATGTTAAAGATATTTTTATTGATGCCTTTGAACAGCTCAGAAATGAGCCTGCTCAGAACGGTTGTACCACCTTCTAACTTTCATCATGAAGGCATATTTTGATTAGCGGCCTAATACTATCAGAACAAACAGTATTAAATCTTTGTTAGGTAGGTCATTGTTCCTTTCAAATATCAGTGATGAAACCAGCTTGTTATGAAATGTGACTGCTCTGGACAAGTAGGAGACTTTATAGTTCTCTTCCAGATGCAGGAAAAGCAAACTTTTCGGCAGCGCTCCAGAAGTGGAGCCTATTTGAAATCCTGCTCATTATTCCAGGTAGAAAAATGTATGGAAATGAGGAAGAGCTATGTTAAGTGGTTTTACAGTATTTAAGTGGATGATTTAAAGTGTTTAAATAAGGGCCTAGCACCTAAGCTCCCATTCATGACAGTTGCGGATGAGTTCCTTGACGCCCACCAAGTTTCCAACTATTCCAGATTTTTATTTCGGGCCCGGGGGGGGGGTTGCTGCTGGATGGGGGAGGGTGCGTGGGCAGCTGCAGTGGCACATGCAAGTGATTTCGGGCCCAAGGTGCTGCTGCCGCCAAGTGGGGGAGATTCACCCGAGCGACTTGTAATCCTCCCTGCCGGCTTCCCCATTGACTTTGCTTGTGGGAAGTCAGCAGGGAAGGTCGCAAATGGTAATCGTGACCGTGGGGTGCTGCAGCCATCATAAATGCAAGCCAGTTGCCAAGGGCCCAGATCATGATCACATGACCATGGGGTGGTGTGATGGCTGGAACTTCAAGGGCCAGTCATAAGTACCGCTCATTCAGCACCATCGCAGCATTGAATGGTTGCTGAAAGAGTGGTCGATAAGCAAGCACTGCCTATAGTTTGATGACAAACAGGCACACCAGCCTCCAAGGCCATATTTATTTGCAAAATATCTCAAGGTCACCATTCTCCGAAACAGAAATGGACAGTTGGAGATGGGAGGAAGCCACCCAGCGAATGCTGGGTTTGCCTTTGATGTAATGATGTATATTAGCTGGTTAGTTGGTCTTTTGTTGATACTTCGTGTTGTCTGGTTGTGTTCTGATTTTAGGGAATCAGAATGGATTCTGGGGTTGCCAGGAATGGCTTGATTGCCTTTGTGTGTGTACATTTTGCTAAGCATCACCAGTTTGTCTTTTAAGAAATATGTGATTGGAACTTTCCTTTATATTTAGTTCCGTGGTCAAGTTTTTTTGCCTCTAAGGGAGCATAGAATTTGAGTTGAGAAGGATGGTTTGGCATTGTGTGGTTGAAATCTCTACCATTTACTCTTGATCATCTTTTATTTTAGCTTCATCTCTGTCTTTAGGAAACAGGCCCCCTGACTAACCCAGATAACCATTTTATGCCCACAACACTTTCACCATTACAAACGTGTGTGCATATCCTTCCAAAAAGATTGGAGTCTCCTGTACTGACACACATCTTTCAGCATTGAATGTACTCCTTACATAATTTGTCCATGTTAAATGGCCTGACAACACGTGAGCTGCTACACTGCATTCCGTGTACCTACCGAAGATGTGGTAATGTAATTTTCTCATAGAACCTGTAGGTCTGTGTTTCGTGATTATTTCTACCCTTTTTTTATAATGAAAGTAAATAGTCTATCCTGCTAATGATGCATGGGATGATGAAATATCAAATACTTGCACACTGTCCATGAACTTTTAGTTGACCTAATAAAAGAATTAGAAAGCTTTAAAATGCCATCCTGCCAGGAGGGAAAGCAGGTGGGATCAAAGAGTAGACTTTATTGACAGGAAAAATGACTCTTGATGTATGAGCCATCCTTACATTTTAGTCACAATCACTCTTTGCATGAGCAATTAGGATGACACATTCTCTGCTGTGTCATTCCAAAGTCTTCGCAAAGTACGCGGCATCTGTGGTGCTCTTGCAGCTGTCGTGGACTAAGCAGATGCCTGAAGTACCAATGGAGTTTCTTGCATCAAAAGCAGTGCCTGAGGCTGGGGGTTCATTCCTGCTCTGACCAGATGCACTCGGCCTAAGACTGAGTTATTTGCATGCTCTTTGAACGCGGGAAAGTTAGACTTGCATTAATTAGCCTGATAAAGCAGGATTTTGGGCTGCGTATTCCCTTTGCTCTACCTCATTGCAAGCAAATTCCAGTATCGTTATTCAGACTCATTGTAAAGGTAAACGTTCTCCCACGTGACCAACCTTGCTGGTTTACTAACATTAGCATTTAACATTAGAATTTATAGAGTTTTATTCCAGTTCCTTCCTTACCAAATAAGGTGCCTGACATACTAGCATTGTGTCACTGTTAACCTGCAGGAATCCAGCTTTTGAAAAGATGTTTGCCTAAAATGAATTGTTGACATTTCGAAATAGTGCTTTAAAGACAACCTGCTTGAGGAATAATGGAATGGCAAGTAAAAACATAATTTAGCCTGCTAATATGGGCCCACCGCAAGCTGCAAAGCCATGATCCAGCAGCATTGCAGAAAAACCTGCTGTTCTCACCCTTATCTTGAGTCTCCCTTTGTCATCTTTGGCAAACAGACAGTCACCAAGACAAATTAGCAGGCTTGGTGGGTTCTTAAAGTCAGGGTTCAGACAACAGCCAAAGAGTATTAAGGTAGCTAGTCAACCTTTACAGATTTTTAACCACATGAGCCTTCAGACCCTTTTTTTTTTTTTAGGAAGAGAAAGAGTGGCCTTTTCCCCTGTCCATATCAGAGTTTACTTCTTGATTCTTTCCAGATTTGAAGAGCAACTTGAAAGCATATCTGAGAAGGGCTTTAATAGTACTGGATTTTGAATGGACCCTTTAAAAATCAGACTGTCTCCTATGTGGTTTTGGTCCAACTCTCAGAAATACCTCCGCAGGTTGTCAAGAAAACCTTTTTTTGTAAAGCATGTCATAATTACTGTTGGATGTATGCTTTCAGCTTTCTCAGTAGGAAACACAATCTAGTTGGCATTTTTCCATGCAAAGCAGGTATCTGTGTGTGTCTTTTTTAAAAAAAAATCCCTTTCCTCCCTTTTAAGGAAATCAAAGCTGTTGGAAATCCATTGAAAACTTCACTGAAGTTATATTCCAGCTGACAAGGGCTGGTTTCAGATGAATTGCCTAACAATGCCCAGTTTGGCCCTTATCACCTTTTCCCACCCACCCTATTCCAAAAAAGGATAATGAGATAATTTATTTATTGGGAAAATTAGGCATGGAAGATGGGATTTGCTGCGACCAACTGCTGTAGTATGTGTTCACAATCGCATTACAATATTCTTCATCAGTGGACTAGCCAGCCAATACCTCCTCTAGGACGCTACGAGTACTTGTGTCATTTTAGAGAAGGACAAGCAGCATGGACATGCCATGTAGAAGTTGGAAATGGCTATTTTGGATTCATTCATTCAGTGATCCCATGGAACAGATACCCAGAGTGAGAAAAGGGCTAATGCCAGGGTGGCCAATTATTTCTTAAGTGCTCATCTTACAGTCCAGATGTAGACTTTGTACCCAAAGGAGTACTTGGTTAATTGTTTCATTTACTCTGCCCTCAGCAAAGGTCATACCACAGGGCTACCAAAGCCATTTCCAGAACTTTTATTGAACTGGATCTAGAAAATCAAATTTATATGGCCAATTTCAGTTAAAAGACCAATTGTCCTGCCCTTGTCAGAGGAAGGGGAGACTCAAAGAAGGCTACAGTGACGCCTGGCCTTAGTAAGAGTGGTGAGATGGCATCTGGAATTATGACTTCTTGTGATTCAGACCTTGAACTGGAGGCTTGTCTGCCCAGCCTATGAGAATGCTGTGAACTCTGTCAAGAGCCAGCAAGCAGGGAGGCAGATTAATTCTCAGTTGCAGAAGGAATGATCTGACACAGCAGTAGCCTGGTGCTGGAAATCAGGTTTGCACAGTGCCAGCTGCTCTCAGTTGGAGGCCGAGAGCTTCCTGCATTTAAATTCCCACCTGAGTGCCCTCTGGCATTGGAGCAACTCTCCATGACAGCCAAATCGTGTATGTCTGATGCACTGCTACAGCCTTGGCTTGGGCTACAAAAACTCCCTTGCTCAAGGAACTTTAGTTACTGGTAGAAAGTGTTTCTGTTGAATTCAGACTGCAACGTTGCCTGTTTCGTTTAGGACTTTGCAATTGCTAATGAACTGGCTCCAGCCAGAACAGCAATATGCACGCAGCAGAGGGACTTCCTTGCTTGATTCCTAGCATCTTCAAGCATCATGAAGGCTTCCTTTTGCTTGACTGAATTTTGAAAAGCCCAATGCACCATACCATAATCTAGCCAACCATGTACAGTGCCTGGTTTATGGTTCAGTGTGTTCGTTCTTTCTAGGGGAAACCAAATTAACAAAGGAATACAGCCATATAATCTCTAATTAAGATCTTTTGTTTGGAAACCTCCAGCATTCAATGCTGTGCAGCCAGCTCTCCTCCTGTTACTGAGTTAGAAAGCACGAAACCTCCCTTGTTTCTTTGGTTTGCCAGCCTGCTCAACAAAGGCAGTAAGGCCCTGAGGTTAAGGCTCTGTATCTCTAGGCAACCTCAAACTCTTGGTGGTGTTTGAGAGTCAGTGAAGGGAGATATGAAGGAGCCAATTGTCTACATGCCCTTTCCTTGTGCTGCCTTTTCTTCCCCTTCCCGTTTTTTTGGGGGTGTTGCAAGTAACTCTGGCACCATGATTCCCTATTAATCACAATTCCCTGTCATGTCCAACATGGAACATTGCAGCTAGCAGATTTGGAACAATCAAAAGTCTCAAGGCCAGAGCACACGAACATCCTGGTTTGTTCCAAACTTGGTAAGCACAGCTTTCCAACTTGGGTATAACATCCCATTTTACTGAGGACTTGGCAAAGAGGTGGGAAGAGAGAACATGTATTATGTTTATTAAAACTAATATATGACCACGCAAACTAGGCTATTAAGTTGCACTCAACTGAGTCATAATACCTCTTCATGTTGACCAGTGTTTTTCGAATTTGGCAACTTTAAGATGCGTACGCTTCAATGCCCAGAATTCCCCAGCTAGCATGCTCCATTTTTAGTGGAAAATGCTGAAACTGAATGCTGGGATGTCCTGCCTGCACAACGCATTCTCCATGCACTTCACTGACTCCTTGTCAGCTTTTTAGCATAGCTGTCCCATTTCTCTAGGCAGCTGGCTATCCATGTGCCCTGTTGTATTCCCACTGTCTTCCAATTTATATGAGAGGAAGGACATATAAAGTTATAGAAGTGATATTACTTTTTTACAAAAATAAATATAAGACAATGGAAATGCAGTTCCAACAATGACATGGATTAACTTTCCCATATGCTATGTTCTGTTCTTGATTATCCTTTAAAATCCACCTCTTAATTGCTTTGCTAATTGCAATATAATTAAGTTCTTAAGATTCGTATTAATGCTGCTGCTCAAAAACCCAGCAAAAGAGAGGTTGAATGTAGAAAGATATTCCAGTGGGGAGAACTGAACAAAAATTGAACAAAAGTTGTTATAGAAAAAAAAAAAATCAATAAAACAATGAAATATAGCCACACTAACAAAGCATTTACACATAATTATTTTTAAATTTTATTTGCTTGACAGCTGGGGAAAATGCAAATGTCTATAAACACTTCAGAAAAGAAAAGGCTGCCGACAAAGGAGACCTGGCAGAAACTAACCCAATCAGTCAGGACAGGGGACTGTCCCCTCTTCTGGCAAACCACCAGAGGAGGAGGAAAGCGCTACCGCCCCCACCCCCCAATCAAGTACCAATTCAAGCCTGGGAGGAGTATTTTGGAGGGTTGTACATGGACCTTGCTCGTAACATAAATTGGAGTGAGATCGACCTGGACCAAGTTCAAAATCGGCCCCCTGCCTCTGTGCAAGAGGTAACCCGATTGATTGAATCCCTTAAGGCGAACAAGGGTGTTGACTCTGCTTTGTGTGAAATGATTAAAAAGACTCCCAGCTGGTGGGCGCCTCTGCGAGCATCCCTGTTTACATTCATAGATCAGACTGGTTATGTTCTGAAAGATTGGGGGCTGGCAATAATAGTCCCAATTTATAAAAAGGGCAATAAGAATGATCCATGCAATTACAGGCCTATCAGCCTTTTGAGTGTGGTTAGCGAATGATATGCTAAACATTTCAATCCCAAGATCCAAGGCTGGATAGAGACAGAGGGCATAATCCAAGATGAGCAAGCAGGATTCAGAGAAGGGAGGTCAACACAGACCATGTTCTGGTGCCCCACCAATTTACACAGAAATACACTCATAAAAAGAAATCCACCCTCTCCGTGGCCTTTCTAGATTTTAAACATGCCTTTGACTCAATTTCCAGGAATGCCCTTTGGGAAAAATTTAAAAAAAAACACAACTATTGACAGGTGCCTCCTCTTTCTGATACAGAAATCATACTCCAGCACCCCCTGAAGAGTGAGGCGCAGTCCCCAAGGGTCCCTCTCTGGCACAGTAAGTGTTCAGAAAGAAGTGCAACGGGGATGTATCCTTGCCCCCTCTCTTTTCAACTTGTACATCAATTCATTGGTGGGCCTTCATCATCATCCGGATTTCCATGCACCTAAACTAGCAGGGCGCAAAATCCCTATACTCCTCTATGCTGATGCTGTTGCCATAATTTCACAAACCCCCACAGGGCTGAAAAGAGCAATTGCAGCAATATTTTGGTCCTGCAGACAAAATCACTTGGTTCTTAATTTTGAAAAATCAAAAATGCTGGTCTTTGCTAAGTGACCCACCCAACAATGCTGAGAGTTAGAAGGGCACAAGTTAGAGCAGGTTACTGCATTTAAATACTTTGGGATGGTTTTCCGCTCTAAAGGCACCTGGAACGCGGACCAGAATCACGTAGGGCAGTTAGCTCTTTATACAAGCGGAGGACAATTCATCCCCGTGGCGTTAAAACTTGGCCCAAATCCTTTAAGGGGCACAAGTAACCATTTATGTGAAGAAGGATGCCTGGAAACAGGGCCAAGTAACATTTTAAGATCAATCCTTGCTGCACCCAATGGAACAGCAAATGCCCAGTTAAGGCTTGAGATGGGAATGCCTGCAATCCAGGGAAGGGCTTGGAGGAGGAGGATAAATTGCTGACTGAAAATCCAATTCTTCCCAGTCAGACTGACCCCTTTAGTTTTAATAGACAAGGTTCCTTCTCCCTGGAAACAGGCCATAGAGCAGCAGTTGCTATTATGTGGGCTTTCTATACCATTCCTAATTTTTTTAGGACAGTGTTTCTCAACCTGGTTGAGAAACACTGCTTTAGGATATGACCAAGCCAAACTACTGCTCACCCAAAGAATAAGGAATATGGAGTTTAATAGGCTGTCCCAACATGGCAGAAACTGGATAAATAAGGGCACTTAGAAACCAGCTAGATACCTACAAAATCCAACTTTCCCCAAGCTGAGGATAGCATTTTTCAAAGCCAGGCATAACATCTTACCATCCGACTCCAAAACCCCATTAACCAAGTGTACCTGTCCATGTCCACTTGGTGACAAAGAGTCTGAAACCATTTTGCATGTATTGTTACATGGTAAACTCTACAGAGATATCAGGTCTGGTTATATTCAGCTCCTAATATGTACATTTCCAGGAAGACCAGACAATTTCTATGTGAACTATCTTCTAGAAGATTTGAAATCCTTTATCACTTGTGTGGTAGCCAAATTCTCTGTTGCTGCGATGAAAATGAGACATGACTGATTACAGAAATAATTGCTTGTTTTAGGTTTAACACATACTAGCTATTTTGTTTTTAGATGATCTATATTTTACTACCTAGACTGTAATATTTTAGATTTACACTTGCACAGGTAATTAATGTGCCATTACAGTAGTGTATGTCACATTTTTATCTGTTATTTTATCTTTGTTATGCTAGTATTTTATCTCATCTATTTGATTTTACTTTGGTGTTGTCGTTTTTTTATTTTTGCTGGTGATTGACTGAACAAACAATATTTCATTATACACTTCAGTGCAATATTTACATGCATAAAATAAAATACACAAATATAGATTGTATTACAAAGGAAACAAATTACTCTCAAATACAGTTATCAAAATATTTAAAAATAACAAATATGTAATATAATAATATATGTGCTTTATTAATCAATTAAATCAATAACAATTTTCAGGAAATAATCGTTTTAGATTGTAAGATGCGTTGAAGTTATCAAACATTTTTTGAGTCAATAGGCTATAAATTACTTTGTTGCCTACATACGTTATTGAATGAAAAAGCAAAGGTTTAGTTAGAGGGGTGTTTTTTGGGGTTTGGTTTTGTTTTGTTTTTGTGCCTTCGAGCCATTGTTGACTCCTGGCGACTACCTGGACAAGTCCCTGTAGTTTTCTTGGCAAGGTTTCAGAAGTGGTTTGCCATTGCCTCCTTCCTAGGGCTGAGAGGGAATGACTGGCCCAAGGTCACCCAACTGGCCTTGTGCCTAAGGTAGGACTAGAAGTCACGGTCTTCCGGTTTCTAGCTTTAACCAATATACCAAACTGGCTTTCTAGAGTTAGAGGTTAATGTAAATAAAATTGCACAAATGTCCCCCCCAAATCTATGCACAGACCCCAAAGGGATCTCAGTTTAAGAATTCCTGTCCTAGAAGATCTAGAAAGAAATCAATGGACATTTGTGCTCTGCAAAAGCATACATATTGCCAAACTATATTGTCACACAAGTCATACCTAGGGTCTAATGAGTGCTCCTATAACTTAGGCCACTTTTGATATGTTTGTATTCCACTCCCCAAGTTCCAAGGGAAGTGAATTGCTTTCAAACAAAATTAAGCATACAGACTTTCCTTAAGGGCAAGATATACCACCAACTGGGTGCTGAAGTAGGTTAGGGATCCGGACTCAGAATTCTTTATCTCATTGTTGTCTTGACTGTGGATTAATGGCTCCTCTGTATCCGGGATGTTGTCATCATTGGTGCTGGATGGGGTAGCACTGCCCCAGACAGACCCAGTGCATAATCTGGGGGTCCTCCTGGACTCATGGCTCCTGCTCAAAGAGCAGGTGGTAGCCGTGGCCAGGAGGGCTTTTGCACAACTCCAGGTTGTGCACCAGTTACACCCTTTCCTGGATCGGGATGCCCTTCGAACAATCACTCATGCCTTTCTTATCTCCCATATAGACTACTGCAATGTGCTCTACATGGGGCTACCCTTGAAGAATATCCGGAAGCTTCAGCTGGTCCAGAATGCAGCCACACAAGCTATTTTTGGGGTCCAAAGAAGGACCCATATAACACCATTGCTCCATGAGCTGCATTGGGTACCGGTTTGCTTATGGGTCCAATTCAAGGTGTCAGTTATCACCTTTAAAGGGACCACCTCTTCCCCACGATTTCAACCCGTCCCACCTGATCACACAGAGAGGGCATGCTCCGGACCCCCTTCTCTGCTGTAGCCCCCACCCTTTGGAATATCTTGCCCCCAGAGGTGAGACAGGCCCCCTCACTCCCGGCCTTTCGGAGGGACTTGAAGACCTGGCTCTGCCATCTGGCCTGGGGTGGGGAGGGAGGTCATCAGATATGGGGTTGGCTAGCCCCCTAGAGGCCTGGTGTTGCTTCCATCGGCCTCCTGGATCTTTCCTCTTCCTTTTACTCTGTGTAAATGTGTTTTTTATAAATTTTAACTACGTATTTATTTATTGTTTTATTCTGTTGTAAGCCGCCCAGAGTCCCCCATTGGGGGGAGATGGGCGGGGATAAGTTTGATAAATAAATAAAAATAAATAAAGTTTACAGTAGCAAAATCTTGCAAGTCTGAATGCGCTTCTCCCCTCCCTCCCTTTATCTTCATGAGAGGGTGTTGTCTAAGATACTTACTAGGCAGGGTCTTCTCTGAGATGCTTACTCAGGTTACAGTTCTGGCCCAGACTCAGAATTCTTTATCTCATTGTTGTCTTGGTTGCAGCTGTTCCATCTGTCCCTCAAGGTTATTCCTTCTTCCCAGTGGTGCCTGATTTGCTTGGGCCTTGCAAAGTATTAGGTTCTGCTTCATTTTTTGCTTTGGTTCACTTTAGATGTAGTGTGTTTCATCTCATTTTGTATGGGAAGACAGAGGGGCCTGGGGGGAGGGTCAAAAAATCAAGATGGCATCCATGACTGAATAATCAAAACCTTGCCTCTTTCATGCATGTAAAAAAAGGGCATGGGTTTGTTTGCACAGTAGTAGCTCTTATCTTTGCTTTTATGTCCCCAGAGGGTCTGTCTTTAACATGAGTGTTTCTCCCAGCACCACCACTTACACCACTTACCACTGCTGTAAAATCACTATTTCAGCAATTCAGATTTAAAGCCCCAACCCTCCTTTTCCTATATTCATCTTCTTGGCCAAATCACTTTCCTTGAAGCTTCATGACCTTGCTTGCTATCTATGAAATGGATGTTGGCATGAAAAGTGAGACACTATTTCTGCCCTTGTAGTTAGGTTTGTGGGGGAATTATTGCTCGTTCTAGCTCCATCACCAGTCTGCTTTTGGGGAATGGTTTTTTTGTGACTGGAGTCTCTTACCACAACGATGATTTAATGAACAGACAAGATTCCCCCCTCATGGAGCCAATGTAAAATCTTCAGTGTGTCTACCCCTGTCCCATAAAACTTGAAAACTCTGATCTTCTTGTTCTTTCTGTACACTCAGAATAATTTGCACGAATGCCAGTAGCGTACTGGAGGCTCAACACTTCCAAGAGTCATTTAAAATTTCTCTCTAGTTGTCATCCTTGAAAGGCCATTGTTAATTTCAGCACTGGCACTCATCTTCAATTAGACCACTTTTTCTATTATCTGTCTACAGGGAACAATAGGCTATGCAAAAGAGCATATATATATCACATTACAGCATCTGGAAATTTATCTTCTCTGAAGTGAAGAGGATAATAAACAAAGAACTAATTTGTTATTGCTTAAGGGAGACTGATTGCAGAGCAGCCCTAGGCATTGGCGGTAGCATATTCAATAAGGTACCGAGCCCCATCAGGCAACCTAGCATTTTTTTAAAAAATTAAATGCTGCACCTCCTGCTTCATACCACCTAAACCAAGCTGCCATTTTCTGGCTGCACAGAATATCCTAAAGGATCAGACCATTCATATTTGGTATTGTGCTTCTTGCAGTTTTAAAGGTGAACTTAAGGGCTCCAGCAAGTTCAGCTCAGCTGCCTGTGATGATATGAACATGGCCATGCGCTGTTTTCAGCAATGGTATGGATGTGGTCTCCATTGTCTTCTTCTGGACTGTTTTGTTCAACTTCCCAGACTAGCCTACAATGCTGAGATTTTCAGGAAGTTTCCATCCTGCAATGAGTAAAGCAGTGAATGGTGGCCATGATGTTGTGATCAAAGATCTGCCCACTTTTTATGTGTGTCACACCTTTATAGTTTTAATATGCTAAGTAAGTGTAATTCTTATAATTAGAACTTAGTATTGTTATGTTTTCCAATTCTATGTTAGTAATCGCCACGATGTTACTGGTATGTTATTCTATACCTTAAATTCTTATTCTTGGAATGGTTATAAATCTGTGTATTTATTATTGGTCTACAACCAAAATGAAGTTTGACTGATTGACTGTATGATTACTGGAGGGAAACAGAGTGGAAAATTGAAGAAATGATTGTTGGCTTAAAGGCAAAGAAGGGTGTACTTTGTACCAAGAAACTTTTTCCCCCTCTGTTTTGACTTATTTGTGGTTTTGCTGAAGAACCCTAATAGATTCTGTTGTCTAAGGATAGGCATTGTGACCATGATTTGAACAGGCATTGGTGAAACAGGACACCAGTAAGTAGTTTTCTGCCCTGCCTCATTCAATACAGGGTATCTGTGAAGCAGTTGCATCTGGCCGCTCACACCTCTGTCTTAGGAACAACAAAACAGGGCTGTGGAAATCGCCCTGCTTCTGCTTGTTAGGTTCGTACTGCAATGCACCCCAAATTCTTGCAGCTGAAATGTGCTGTGCATCCCACTCCTGAATATAGATTTCAATCCTTCCCCAGATTTGGCTTCAGATTCACTCCAGGTAAAGTCTAAAGAGTGGGATGGTGTCAGGTTCAGCCCAAAGAACTCCACGAGACAGTGCAATACAGTTCTGTTGCATTTATGAGCTTCCACCTCAAGACAGAAATCTCTCCAGACTGAATCTAAGTTCCGAAGCCAGCAAGCCACAACACCGTGAATTCCTTAGGTTGGTACCAGTCTCATCTTTTTAAACTTCCCACGCTCCTGTGGGGGCTAAGGAAATGCTTATCTCCCTGAGAGTGGCCTTCATAACAACATTCCGTCACAGGTGGCAAGGGAAGTGTTGGGAATTAGAGAATATGTGTAATGTTGAATATATTTGGATATTCTTGTTAATTTATTTGCTATTTGACTAGGTAAAAATAATGATTTAACATTACAGTCAACCAATGGATTTAAATAACCTCTGTTGATTTTAGATATTGCTAAGTCTGTATCCAATCAAAATGGAAGAACTTGTGGCCTTCTAGAGATTGCTGAACTACAATTCCCATCATCCCTCATCATTGGTCACACTTCCTGGGTCTCATAAGAATTGGCATCCAGCAATATCTGGAAGGTTATGAGCTTTCCCATCTGTGACATAATGCATCTTCCCAAAGTATGATCCTTTGGGATATGTATAGAAGGGAGAGGTGTAGGAATCTTAATAAATTAATCGATTTCTTAAGCACACCTAATAGCTTTCTGTCAAAAGGCAACATAATAATGGATCAACCCCAAAGTAAATGAACCTGAATGCTTTGGTACAATTCTAAACTAAGGCTTTGGTCTTCCTGCCTCTGCTTTGTTTTTACAGACTTGAAGAAAAAGAGTGAGTCAATTAATCCTAATATCTAGGCGTAAATTGCATTTCAGATCCAATCAAGGTCTACAGAAAAGAAATTAACACCATTTCCTCACAGAATGCAGCTGGACAATTTAGTCCATGTCACTTTCTTTCAACCTCTGAAATCTCTGTGGCTTCACCTCTGGTTAATTGAATGCCACTGAGCTGGATCAGGTTTCTTCCATCACTGCTTACTGCTGGGTGGAAATCAAGAGGGGAATGCTTGCATGGGGAGTGACTTAGCCTCCTCAACCAGCTAGTCCTCACAGAGGGAAAAAGAAACTTATCATATTGCTTAGTTTTGTAGAAAAATATGCCCATTTTGTGAGAAATCATCTCAAGGACTTCTCAAAGGCATTCTAGAAATATTCTACCATTCAGGGCCTAAGGCATCTGCAGAATTCAATGTTTTTGTCAAGATGACAGAAGTGGTGTTCCCGAGATATTTTGGCCCTTGAGACAACAAACAATGGCTTTCCTCCCCCACATACACACAAGCCAAGAGACATCGATCATTTCTGCATTAGCAGTTTATAGCCGCAGAGGTGGTACAATGGTGCTATGACTTTTTTTAGAGGTAGAAATGTTTGTGCTACTCAAGGCCATGCACGTGTAACAGAATTTTCACAAGTATCTCCTTCCTTTTCTGGCAGTAAAAAACAGTAATAAGAAAAAAAATCTCACAATTCTCTCACAATATTCAGAACCAGTTGAGTTAATAAACAACCAGTTCTGCAATAACGCAGGATATGACCACAATGGTACTTCACAGTAAGTCCAACAACCATTTCTCTGAAGATTGGATGTGACTGCAGTGAGTTTTGACAGTTATTGAAGACCAGCTTCCAATTATAATCAATCTTCAGATTTGTAAATCAAAGCAAATCATCTAAAACACCCTAAGCCTCCCATGAAACCATTTTATAGCAAACCAACATTTTGAAAAGGTATTTATTTATTTACGGTCATAGACCAAAATAGGAGGAAATCAAGTGGGGCATTCTGGGTGAAGAAAAAGATGGAATTGGTGGCCAAAAAGGAGGTAAGAATGATTCACCTCTCCCATGTGCTTTTGCTGATCAAATAGAATGGGGTACTTTTCATGTCAAAAGGAGCACCTAGATGAAAATTACCCTTCTATCTTCCGCTTTACCCACTTTGATCCTTAAATTCAGCTCCAGAAAATGAGACAAACTGGTTTAACAGTTTCTAGGTTCATGAACAATGGGGCATAAGGGGCAGTGAAATTCCCCTTGTCTACACACCACTTTTTATATTAAAATTACATGCACAGTGTATAGCTCATTTTATATATGAGATGTGCACAATCTAAAACCCTTAGGTGGTCCTCAAAAGCCTTGGATGTGGGCTCCAGAACCCCTCCAGAAGTTGTCATCATCATTGCAGTTCTTCATCTAATCAAAGGGGAAAGTAATTAACTATTTGAGGAGTAATTATATTAAGTGCATTGAATTACATTCAACTATATTCAAGTATAAAGTAAAGTAAAACCATTTTCGGTTTTGTCTTGGTTTCACCTACAGTTCTGGTGTCCAGCCCTGGTGTGCCACTCAATGGCCACCAGCAGTTTTTGCCTCCCTAGTAGATATACATGGACCAAGTACAACTAACAACTACACCTCCTTTTATTACATGGAATTTGTTCCTTCAATTTAATGACTTAAGATGTGAAAGGTAGTACTTGTAGCTTCATACCAAATTTACATGATGGCTTACTAGAGAAACAGTAATATGCTGTATTCTGAAAAGAAAAGAATGTGAAGTCTCTGCAGTTTGGACACATCTTTGAACATCAATTGTTCTTGAGATGCGTCATGTTAATCTGTCCCTTGAACTAATGTTGCCATCATGTTGAGTACTCCATTTTCTCCTCCTCCTCCTCCTCCTCCTTCAATATTCTATTTCATGAAGTCTACCTATCCACCTTGGAGGTGCATAATTCATTTGAAGTGATCCCTGATAAAATTGGGCCTTTTATTCCATATTGAAAAAGGGTACAATGGGCTCTATTTTATGGATGAAGAAAGTTTGGATAGTATAACCAGGCTAACAATATTGATTACTGTTATGCTTTACCTGTTAGATTGCTGTGGAAGACTACATGGAAATTTTACTTATCATTTCCATATTCTCAATAATTTTCCTCTCAAAAGCCCATTTATACCTCATAATGTAGACAGAAGGTGGACAGAATTGGAAAGATGAAAAGTTGTACATTTCTGTAACAATCCAACATTTAGCAACCCTTGTTACTTACAGTATCCTCAGTTAATCTCATGCCCTTGGGAAGTTTAGAGACAGCAAATCCCAGAATTCTTAGCTAGCATATTGTCTAGGTATTTTGGGAGTTGCCATCTCAACTCATCTAGAGGGCCCCACGTTGGGTAAAGCAAGCTTGAAACCAGGAAAATGCAGGCAACTGGCTTCTTTTGCTGTTGGTTAATGCATTTGGTTAAGAATGCAGCAGCTGGATTATGGAAGTTGCCATTCCTGACAACCTTGGCCAGGGTTCAAAAAATGGCCATAGCCTCCAGTTAGTTTTTCAAAGTACTGTCAGCAACCTAGCATACTATACTGGTGTAGGCTTTCATGACTAATATCTGTAGGGCAAGCCCAACAGTGCCTGGCCTAGCATACTGTTTCTTCTAGCCATCACAGTAGTTGGGAATAAAGGGACTTGTAGTTCAATATATCTGGAAGACAACAAGCTTTTTACCTGAAGAATCCCTCCTTCTTCCCAGTCCCAGGGACCACTTTCAACAAGAATATACACACATACACATATACATACACACACACAACATAGAGTGTGCATACATATATACAACATAGAGTGTAAGGACTGTAACAGCCACTATGTAGGACAGACAGGCAGAAGATTAGCAGAGAGCGTCCATGAACAACAACTAGCAGTCAGAAGACACAATGAAAACTCCTTAGTCTCACAACACATGGACAAACTTAACCATAGTTTCAACTGAGAAACTGTCAATATCCGAGATCAAGCCAAATCCAAAAACGCAAGGGAATTCCTGGAAGCTTGGCATTCAGGCAAATCAGCCATCAATAGAGGCATAAAGATAAACCACATTTAGACATCATTCAAAAGAGACAATAAAACAGCTAAGAAGGAAACAAAAAGACCTGAACATATCCTCTCCAGCAGCCAACACCCAGATAAGCAGGGATTAACACCAGACAAACAATCAAACAGAAATCAATACCCTAATCAAGAAACTACCAAGGAGAAAACCACACCCCCACCAAAACCGGCAGCGCAAACCCCACACTCCCTTGCACTGATGATGTTACCTAGTTGGATAATGAAACATCTGCAAGCAAACAACCAAGCTCAGAGAGCACCAAGGACTCCGCCCATATATGCATACATGTCTTTCCCTGCCCTGAGTCAACATGCCTAACCAGGGGCACAAGGAAAAAGTGAGTGGTGATAGTGACTGTTTTTTTTCCCCAGTATAATTTTGTTTGCTTGCCTGCTAAGAAAAAAAAAGGTGACTTACAGGTGAAACTCGAAAAATTAGAATATCGTGCAAATGTTCATTTATGTCAGTATGGCAACTCAAAAGATGAAACCAATATATGAGATAGACGCATTACATGCAAAGCGAGATATGTCAAGCCTTACTTTGGTATAATTGTGATGATTATGGCATACAGCTTATGAAAACCCCAAATTCACAATCTCAGAAAATTAGAATATTACATGACATTAGTAACACAAGGATTGGAAATAGAACAATATCGGACCTCTGCAAAGTATAAGCATGCATATGTACTCAGTACTTGGTTTGGGCCCCTTTTGCAGCAACGACTGCCGCAATGCGGCGTGGCACGGATGCTATCAGCCTGTGGCACTGCTGAGGTGTTATGGAAGACCAGGATGCTTCAATAGCGGCCTTCAGCTCCACTGCATTGTTCGGTCTCATGTCCCTCATCTTTCTCTTGGCAATGCCCCATAGATTCTCTATGGGGTTCAGGTCAGGCGAGTTTGCTGGCCAATCAAGCACAGTAATCCCATGGTCACTGAACCAGGTTTTGGTACTTTTGGCAGTGTGGGCAGGTGCCAAGTCCTGCTGGAAAATGAAGTCAGCATCCCCATAAAGCTCATCTGCGGAAGGAAGCATGAAGTGCTCCAAAATCTCCTGGTAGACAGCTGTGTTGACCCTGGACTTAATGAAGCACAGTGGACCACCACCACCAGATGACATGGCTCCCCAAATCAACACAGACTGTGGAAATTTCACACTGGACTTCAAGCATCGTGCCTTGTCTGCCTCTCCATTCTTCCTCCAGACTCTGGGTCCTTGGTTCCCAAATGAGATGCAAAAGTTGCTCTCATCAGAAAAGAGGACTTTGGACCACTGGGCAACAGACCAGTTCTTTTTTTCTGTAGCCCAGGTAAGACACTTCTGACATTGCTTGTTGTTCAGGAGCGGCTTGACAAGAGAAATACGACATTTGAAGCCCATGTCCAGGATCCGTCTGTGTGTGGTGGCTCTTGATGCACTAACTCCAGCCTCAGTCCACTCCTTGTGAAAGTCCCCAACACTTTTGAATGGCCTTTTCCTGACAATCCTCTCCAGGCTGCGGTCATCCCTGCTGCTGCTTGTGCACCTTTTTCTACCACACTTTTCCCTTCCACATAACCTCCTATTGATGTGCTTTGATACAGCACTTTGGGAACATCCAACTTCTTTTGCAATTACCTTTTGGGGCTTTCCCTCCTTATGGAGGGTGTCAATGATGGTTTTCTGCACAACTGTCAGCTCAGCAGTCTTTCCCATGCTTGTGATTCCTACTGAACCAGCCTGAGAGACCATTTAAAGGCTCAGGAACCCTTTGCAGGTGTTATGGATTCAATAGCTGATTAGAGTGGGACACTTTGAGCCTAGAATATTGAACCTTTTCACACTATTCTAATTTTCTGAGATTGTGAATTTGGGGTTTTCATAAGCTGTACGCCATAATCGTCACAATTATATCAAAGTAAAGCTTGACATATCTCGCTTTGCATGTAATGCGTCTATCTCATATATTGGTTTCACCTTTTGAGTTGCCATACTGACATAAATGAACATTTGCACGATATTCTAATTTTTCGAGTTTCACCTGTATTTGGCATGTAAAGGATTTGCAAATACTGCCCTGGGAGATGTCATCATTGCTGTAATGAAAACGTATCCAGTCCTATCCAGTGACATACCGGGCTGCTTCATTTCTGCACTTTCAGACCGCCGCAGATTTTACTTTTTGCAATTCTAGCATTGACTTTTCATTGGGCAATGGAGCATTACAAATAGGTCAGTAAATGGGCTTTCTGGATCTTCTCTGCATTTCTTCAGCCTCAGTTTGGAAGCCCTGCTTTGCCCAAGAAAGTAGAAAATTACCTGTTCCTGAATCTTGTTCATCACTATGGACACTGGCTGGCAGGTGGAGTCTTCCTCAGTCCTACCTAGACATGAACCTGAGACCTTCTCCACTAAAAGCTGCCCTCTGCCCTTGAGCTTCAGCCATTCCTGAGTTCCCTACTGCTTCCTCAGTCTCTGCTGTGCTGCATTGCACCCATCCAGGTTGCATCTGTGCCAAGAAAAAACCTTGAGCTGGCTGCATTTCATATGGGTGCTGTGCTTTCTGCCTTGTGAAAAGTTTCAATCCTATCTTTTGTGTCAGGCACAGCATCAACTTCTTGTCATCCCAGATCTCAGCATTCCTGACTGTAAATGCACATCTCCATTGCTACAAGCAGAAATTCCAGTTTGGAAGGTTACTGTAGCAGAATCGCCCTAAACTTCCTTCTTGTATAAGATGATGGCATGAACTGACTCTGTTTCTGGTGCAAATCTCAAGTGAAGAAATTATTTCAAACCATCTCTATTTGTCCAATATTTCAGCCAGGGGATTAAAGTCATGCTGAAAATATCTAAGATCATAGCAATGAACTCAAAGCAACATTTTTGAATGCTGCTTCCCCAGTTTTCTGCAGACAGTTTTCAAGGTCATTGTATAGGTCAACTAAAAAGCAAACTAAGGAACGGGGATAAAAAGAGAAAGAGGAGATGAATATCATAAAGTGAGTTCAAAGCAGGAGTGTGGAGAAATGTCACTTACAGTGGGACAGCCATTCCTTTGATGCACGGCCTTTCTTTTTTCCTCTGTTCAGATGATGATATTGCAGATCCTGGCACCTATGAATCTCTCTCTAGTGAAGCTTTCTTTATCATGGAGCTGAGAAAATTCTGGGCAACTGTTACCTTTGCTATTCAGGAATCATCTTTCAACTATGAGGCAGCTTTACATCCAAGCTGATGGACTTTGTTGTTGTTTTCAGTTTTTTGTGGTTGATCTCTAGAAATCCCCTTAAAGCAATGTACAAAACAAAAATAAAATCAATGAAACAACAAGAATAAGACAATTCTAAGATGATCATTCATACCTGCAGCTTCATTAGAATTCAGACATCAAGACCATATTATCACATCTCCATCAATTATTTAAGACCAAATGATGCTTATTATCCACACAGTGAATGCAGAATCTTTTCCTGTGTGATCATCTCTGGGTTTAAGCCTGCTATTATTTTCTTCCTGACTTTTCCATCTTTCAGCAGTCGCACATGTATTGAAATGCATGGGTGTATACAGTTAGGGGAAAAATCTATATAACTTGTAGCAATTTAATGCCAATTACATTGTCATGCCTCTACTCAGATTTCCACCCACTAAATATGATTCTTGCATCCTTTCCTTGGCCTGAAACAATTATTGTCATATTCTTCTGCTGCTATTACAATTTTTTAGACAGCATCTCTAGTATCATCCCTGTTATTTCTTTTAGGTTCTTTTTCACCTAAAACCAGCCTTCCCCCATATTTTGAGGATTCCAGCTTAGAGGGAATGAATGAATGAATGGATGGATGGATGGATGGATGGATGGATGGATGGATGAGTGAGTGAGTGAGTGAGTGAGTGAGTGAGTGAATGAGTGAATGAGTGAATGAATGAATGAAAATAAATAAAGCATTTTCAGGTGCATAGAATAACAGGAAAGCAAAGAATTCAGTGCTGGAGGTCCTTGGCTTCTACCTCCCAGAACTATAGTTTCTATTGTATTCTGATAATGCACCACATACATAGTGTAAATATTATCTCCCCTCCTGGTGTCTTATACAGCAGAAACTGAAATGGAAGGACTTAAATCTGCCTGTTAAAATGCAGAAATTGCAGGTAGAGTGGGCTTTGTAGGAGGAGAACTGTGTTAGTCTAAGGGCGCAAAAAAATCCGAAGGCGTCTAGTAGCACCGTTTCCGACGAACAAATGTCATCCAAAGGATAAGGTGCACACGGTGCTTGACTGATGCAGGGCTGTCTCCAGCAGAGGGCCCCCGGGGACAGCTCTCCTTTTGCCCAATCAGGCTTCCTTACTCAGGACAGGAAACCGATTCCGAGAAAAATGCCTCTTACAGATTAATTCCAAAAGCCACACGAGTCTTAGCCAAGGCCACATACTGTATGTCATTCCTTAGTGTCCTTCCTTGTCTGAGATTATCTATGGCCACAACAGTTTGGCTTCCACTGTAAGGTATTGGATCGGTGTACTAAGCGGTCTTTAAACACACCCCTTATGATTACAATTTTGGGATATAATTCAGAGAGCTGCATGCTAAAATCCGTCATATGGTGACAGCTGTTTGCATATTTGTTTTCCAGAGAGGTACCCAAGTCTCAAGCAATGTTTGAAATATGTCTTCATGTTGCGAAGCACTGGAGCTAGAACCAATTTGCAAGTCTGCTATCCTTAAGAGTGCCAAAGGGTCTCCACAAACTGTAGATTTCGATTTCTAAAAAGAAACCTTGGGAAGTAGCCTTCCCCAATGTCACATCAAATATGGTAGATATCCCAGGGTTATAACTCCCCAAATTTTTCCCATTCAGATTAATATGGGCACTGTGGTTCCATCACAACTGGAATATACCCTGGGGCAGGTTGTTACTGAGTATATTTCGGCCCATCCTTTGCTAAACAGAGAACATTGCTTTAATCAGAAAGAGCTTTGCTTCACTCTACAGATGAATTTATACAGCATTTTAAGCCAAAACAAAAACCAATAAATCAACCATACTATGGCTTAGTGTGCTATGCAAATCTAGCTATTACAGCTTGTAAAGAATGGCTTATAGTTTAGAGTCTTGTGTGAACTCAAGGTATCACGGTTGTTTCCTTTTTTAGTGAAGATTGTTGGGAAGGTGATTGGACAACAGTTGCTAAGGTCCTTGGAGGAACCAGAATATCTGGACCCATTTTAGCTGGATTTTAGCTGGGGTATAGTATGCAAAGTACCTTTGGCAGAGCTGGGATTGGGATGATGTATCTGTTTTGTGCTCCACGATCTCAAGCGGTTTGTGATGCTGTTATCCATAGTATCCTTCTGGACCATCTGTGTAGAGAGTAAGGAAGATGAACTTGATGAGGTAAAACACACTTTAAATCCACAACAGACAGATAATATTCAGAAGTAGCTCAGACAGATACCTCCCTAATTCACTGAACTATAAGAAAGAGGAGGAGACACAGAATGACCAGGCTTGCAAGATTCCATTATTATAGCCAATCTCAATAAAAGTAGCTTTAATCTTTCTGTGGAGTTGATTTCTTGGTCTGGTGTAGCTAGTGGGGCTGAGAGGGTGCGAGGTTTGGGGGTGAGAGTCACCGTATTATGGTAGTTCTGCTCCTTCCTCTGTGGCCAGTTCCAGTTGGTATTGACAGGGGGGAGAGATCGCACCTGTGGCCTCTCACTTGTGGGGTGCCTTAGGGTTCATTGCTATCTCACTTCCTATTTAAAATCTACATGAACAGGCTGGATAGGATCATCCATCATTTGGGGTATGGTATCATTAGTAGGTTGATGATATCCAATTGTGTATCTCAATGCCAGGATGTCCAACTGATAATGTTCTGACCCAGGATCTGGAGGTTGTTCAAGTCAGAATGGGGAGGAATAGTCTCAGCCTGAATCCTGACAAGACCAAGTGATTGTGGTGATTTGGGCCCCTGGTTCCAAGAATTTTTCCTCTTTGGTCTTGGATGGGGTTACACTTCCCCATTCAAGATTGGTGTGTATTCTGGGGGTCTTCCAGGACTCAAGTTCCTGCATGAAGAGTAGATGGCAGCTGTAGACAGAAAGGTTTTTGCACATGTATCAGATGTGCCAGCTGCACCCCTTCATAGACCGGGAAGTCCTTCAGGCAGTCGCTCATGCCCTAGTCACTTCAGAACTGGACTACTGCAATGCACTCTACATGGGATTGTCCTTGAAGACTACTTGGAGGTGCCTTCTCTGTGGGGCTGCCCTGATCCTGTGAAACAGCCTCTTCCCTGAGATTTGGAGGACATTCCATGGAAATGGAAATGCAGAGCTGGTGAAATATTGTGGCACTGTGAGGGGATTTATGATGGTGTTGTGAGTTACCTAGGATTGGCATGCATAAGATAAGTAGCCATAAAAAAAATTAAAATAAATAAATAGCGGGTCCAGAATCCAGTGGCATGGACATTGATGGGTGTATCACAATATGGCCATGTGCCATCACTGCTTCACAAGCTGCACTGATCGCCAGTTGGCTTCTGGGTGCAATTCAAGGTGCTGGTTACCACCTATAAAGCCCTTCACGGTATAGAGCCTGACTATCTGAGGGACCATCCTGCAAAATTAGACAGAGTTGGCTTGCTCTGGGGCCCACTGATTAAACAATGTCATCTGACAGGACCTAGGAAGTGTGCCTCCTTAGTTACAGGGCCTGCCCTCTGGAATATCACACCCAACCCCGGAGATCTGGACTCCCCCACTCTTGGTTCCAGACGTCCTTGAAAACATGGCTCTGCTTCCAGGCCTGGAGATAGGGTGTCTGTTGAGATCCTGTTGTTTTTTTCTTTGGAGTGGTTTGTAGGGTGTTGGATTTGTCCTTCTGGATGGCCAGGATTTTTTCATGATTTTTCTTTCTGTTATTATTGTCTTTTATTTTATCATGGAACCCACCCAGAATCGTCTGGGTCAGGGGACCTCTACATTTAACAAAACAAATAAATAAACAGACCATGAGTAAACAAACCATGGCTTAGTGTGATAAATGAACCAGACCTCTTTTGCATACAGTATAATGTAGCTGAAGGCCCTCTCAATTCATGATTCCCTATGGAGCACAAATTCAGCAGAAAGAGAATGTCTCTGGTTATAGCTATAGCTGGAAATATAGATCAGGGATGCCCATGGGGGTGGGGTCAAAACAGTCAAGATAGGCTTAATTCTAAGTGGGTGGGCCTTGTCCTAGTTATTTGGTAGATGGGCATTTTGTTCTTAAAATCTAGGGTTAACATTTTACTGGGCTTAGCACGAGTTTCCTTTGGAACTGTGAGAATGTCGCCTATTGTGTTTTCAGTAGAGATAGTCATAAATTTCAGGGTGGTGTAAAACAAATTATTGTGTAAATCTCTTTGAAGATAAGAAACACTTAAGAGCCAAGCATCCCTAAATTATAATCCAGCATTTACACAGAGTTTACTGATTGCCCTTTCTTAAGATAGGGAAGAAGCTATGCTGCAGAGATATTTGGAGTCAAGTCTAAGCTTACAGCTCATTTTATGGCTGCCGTTTGGCGGAACCTTCTTATACCCGTGATTAAACAGATTAAATGCAGGGATAAACCCAGACTGATCATATGACAATCAGTACTATAATGCTCCCTAAACAAATGAAGAGGAAGTGCGTCTCCCAAAATAGAGAGCAAGTACTACTGACTTCCACAAAATCTGCACACATTGATTTGTATGTATAAATGATATACTTTAGACAGGGTTACTATAAGTTAAATATAATCACCTGATAGATCTCAGCATAGGAGGGAGGATCTGCTCATTCTGCTTTCCAGGTATTGTTCTTGGCAGCGGTGTCCACAAGGTGTGGTCAAAAATGTCAAGATGGTGGCCACGACAGCACTGCCCATAAAAATGGGTGGAGCTTCAATTGCACCGCAGTTGCCATCTTTACTTTTTGTTACCATACTCTGCAGACACCCCTGATTAATATGAACTCTTAATAGGTAGTTCATATTGTCCCTTCGTTTCTTTATTTTTCAGCCAGGTTTGCATTGGGTTGCCCTTCAGACAATGAATAGTGCCTTCAAACTGAAGACTGTCCCCTGTAACGTAGGACAACAACATTAATATACATTTATAATCACTGTTGGTATGCTTCTGAAAGAAGAGCCACAAACATTTATATTACAAAATTATATGCTGAGCAATCCTTGAGGTTCTTGGCACATTTGTGTCTAAATTGAGACTATAGATGAGAATAAACCCTTTGGAAGCTCTCGCTGTGCCATCCAGTGACAAGTTAAAAATAAATTTTCTAGGCTTTATTCAAACAGGAGTTTCAATTCTGGTCTTGTGCGGCTTCCAAAAGCTTTGGATGCAATCTCCTGATTTTTCCAGAAGTTGTTATCCAATGGCCCTATTAAACATGACACAAGGAGAAAGTAGACAGGATTCATTTAATTTTAATTCCATCAAATGTAGTTGCTTCTTGACCCATTATGGCCTCCTGTCACCTGCCCCTTTTTGAAATGTAACACTCCATCACACTTTCCGATGTACAAGTGAGTCATGCCACACTCCTCACCTTGATGTCTTCTTACTTACGGTAAAGAATATACAGCTTGATTATGGTTAGTGCTAGATTAATTTACTAGGATTAGTGCTAAAGCAACCTTGGAAGTGACTTCAAGGCAGAGGTGGGAACCATATTTGCAGAACATGGCTGAATTTACAGAACTAGGGTCACCAGATTTGGGTTGCAAAGGTGCAATCACCCATTAGATCAGTGTTTCTCAACCTTGGCAACTTTAAGATGTGTGGACTTCAACTCCCAGAATTCCCCAGCCAGCACCAGAAACACTGCATTAGATGGTGGCAAAGAGATATGAAAAACTCTTTAATCCTCTAGCAGTCACCTGGAGTGTTGCAGCTTGGATCTGATAGCCCTAAAACACCATTTCTCCAAAGGAGGGTTTAGATTCACTCCCAGAGCTCAGCATTGTTCCAGGTTTGTCTTTAAGCCATCTCCCTACTTGTTTCTGGTTGGGTGATGTGAGGAGTTGAAGGCAAATGGTATGGAAGTGGAAGGAGCTAGGAAGAAATTATATTTTACTTGTCTAAAAAATGCCCCCTTCATAAAATCAGATTGTTTCTTTCAGTAGTTCAGCACTGGGAATGTTCAGATAGATCAATAATGGTCATTCATGGCATTCAAATTAACCAGTTAAAATATAGCCCCAAGTGATTACGGCTATTTAAAATGTGCTTTCTTTCAGATGACAGGAACAGAATGCATCGGTACAAAACTATGTTGAAAAAATCAACAACACTGCGATTGTATACAGATTTATTCTGTCCTGCTGTCACTTCTGGCCGAACAGGTTTTGCAGCATTTTTATTTGTATTTTTCTGGTCCTACAAGTTGATATCTGAGTTCATAATGTATCTCAGGGTGGAGATAGATTTTTTTCCAAAGAACAGAATTTTAAATCAATTGCAAGAAGTTTTGTTCCCAATCCCATGATGCATGCATGCACGTTGTACTTTTCATTCCCCCTCTAACCCTAACCCTACAAAAACTGACACAACTTCGTTATTGGAAGCTAAATTTGGCCTGAATTATGCTCCTTAATAGAGATAACAGGACCACTGCAGGAAGTTTGCTGCATAGAAAAATCAATTGTATCTTGTTGCAGAGTGCAGAGTTGAGGAAATAAATATAACAGCCTTCACTAAACGTTCTCAGAAAGTTATGGCAACATTCATGGGTCAGGGGAGTGATGGACAAAGGCTTGTGTTGCTCACATTAACATGGGATGGGGAGGAACCATACAGATAAATTCTCCAGCAAAGACTATGGGCAATAAGAAAACACACAGCTAACCACCCACATTCATGTTATTTATTTATTATATTACATTTCTTTCTTACTTTTCCTTCAAAGAGTGCAAGGCAGCATATGCAGGATATGTAGGCACCATCCAATGTTGGTGTGAAGAGACAGCAATGAATTCTCAGTTATAATCTTTTCAGTGACTGACTGAATGGGGACTGTGGAATTTGGAATATGGAAAATTTAGGAGACCCCAAAATGGAGAGTGAGCAAATGCTGTTCCTAGAAAATCATTTGCTTCTTGTTTCTGCATCTATTGAGGGATACCTTTTCCCAAACCCTTTAACAATGCAAGACCCCTCCTTTTATTGCTCTTCAGAATATGTTCTGCCTCTTCTTCCTGAATCTCAAAATCTTGGTTTTCTTCATGTACCAGAACAAAATAAAATAAAATAATCTCTGCAAAAAAGCAAAACTTTTGAAGAATCCTACAACGTGGTTATAAGGAGCAACACCTCCCCACCAAGGAGGGTTCATCTCAACCTTTTGTGACTACATGTATCAGTCCCTGTTGTTTTCTCGGCAACAGTATGGAAGTGGTTTGCCATGGCCAAAGATGGCACCATGACCAGCTAAGATCAAACACGAGCTTTTTCGAGAGCAGCCAAGTAGAGAAAGAGAAAAAATTGAACGTCAGAAAAAATCCAATGCAAAATACAGTTTTTCCACTTTGTCAGTCTGGACTGATGAACTCCAGGTGAAACCAATCCTAGAGATTTCACTGCTAATAAGTGTATATATGTGATACACTTTTCTGTGTGTAAATAAATAGGAGAACATATATATACCTGCCATAAGCTATACTCCAAAAACAGGCAGGCAAGTACAAAATATAAATCCCTGGTTAAAATAAATTCCTGTAAAATGAGCTACTGTATTTATAAAACGGATTGAGACCTGATCTGCATATGGCCCCTATTCCATACTTAAACTACTCTCACCACAGAGAAGCACACCTCTACGTGCACAGACATACATTATCTTCTCTCTGTCCAGCAGAAATGGCCAAAAAGAAGGAAGAAGCAGGATGGAGACCTTAGCCAAAAAACAAGAACAGAGAAATGGTCAGGAAAGGGAAAAGGGGTGAAAGAAACCCTGGTTAGGTATTATAAAAATTCAGCAGGAGAGCAAAGGATGAGTCCTGCTTTTTCCAACTCTGTCTGGCTATGGCTAATCTTTCAAGGCCTTGAGAACCTATTAGCCCTCCCCCTGTGAGAGCTAGAGCGGAAAGAGTTAAGCGCGTACTCTTATCCCCAGAACAGAGAGGTAGAGATAAGAGGATGAGACTGGCACCTCCCTGAGGAATGCAGGATGTTTGTGGGGTGACTCTGGGAATTGCTTTCACTCTGAGAAGATTCTGTAACGGGACTGAAGCCAATAAACCATGCTGAATTGAATCTGTACTGTCTCCTGGAGTGTCCTGGGCTAATCCTGACACCCCCACCCCTTTCCATTTCAAGAGGATTTTTTTTTCTCAGCAAATGTAATTTGGACATGTTCAGGTGGACTATAAAATCCATCATTCCTAGCTGGTGATCTAGGTGAAGATGATGGAGTTGTAATCCAAGACATCTGGAGAATACCAGTTTCTGGAAAGCTGCACATGATGATTCCCCCCATGCCTGGCCCTGTATGTCCTAGGATCTTTTGGGGCAGCCTTGTTTTGGATGTCCTCGCTAGCTGAATTTGGGCGTCTCTTGGATCTGATGGAGAGTCCTGCAGTGCTGGCAACATCCTGTGGAAGCTCCAAGGGACCTTCAAAAGAACAACTCACGCCCAGCTTTCATAATGATGGAGAGGTTGTTCTCTATTGGGAGGAAAAATTTAATTGGATGTAAATCTGTTAACAGCTTTCTTTCGCTGGATTATTAGGACAAGTCCCAAATAAATAGAAGACAGAGTAGAAATGAAAGGCAATGGTATTTATTTATTAAATTTACATGCTGCCCAAATCCTAACAACTCTGGCATGGTTTAAACACCATGCCAAACCAATATTAATTTAATTGTGATTAACTGACTATGCTACAGTTTACTTGGCTTAGACAACCAAAACTAAACAGAACAAAATGGATTACCACAATGTGTGAGCTAACAGAAGGCAAATCCTCTTTTAAATGTGATAGTATTAGGGTGTGTATTCATTTATATTGTAAATTAATTGTACATAATTCTTTTAAATTATAAGTGGGTTTTGAAGCTGAAGCTAGAAAAAGAAGGAATGGGAAATAAAGGAAGGGATATTTTGCATCCCAGATGAAGTAGCCGTTCCTCCCTGAAGGCTAAAGTTAGAATATTTCTGTCATCCTTCTTAAGGTGTCACAAGGAAGCTGTAGTTCTTTCAGTCTAACTGACCAATATATTCTAGTCAGTGCTTTTGAAGAACACCATTGATCAGACAGAGTGCATCCTACTTCTGGGGGAGGTATGGTGAATTGAAGATGTCTCTGCAAATGCAGAGCTGATGACTGTGGTAAAGACCAAGGAATAAATAACCAGATAAGGAGAGGACAGGAGATCACCCACATGTGCTCTGGACGGCTGCTCCCTGTGAGGAGACTGCAGGACCAGGAGGCAAAGGGATTAGCCATCTTGCTTGCAACCATGGTGGAACCTTTTAAAGGACACTAAGTTCGGGAACCTCACTTTCTAATTGCTTTTGGAAATTGCCTATTGACCATCTTAAAGCTATTAGGGACCTTCAGAACGACAAGTTTGAAAAGTCATTGGGTAAGTTTTATCTTCAACTCTGAACAAAAGAAGAATTAATTATAAGCTTAAGAACTTAAAGAATTTGAAATAAACAGCAAAAAGCTAAATAAGATTTTGATCTAAGAAAGTTATAAACAGATTAAGGGTCCAGATAAATTTGGAACACTGACTTCTACTGTAAGATTTTGGAATTAACTATAAAAAGTAAATAGCTTCTCGTGGGAAACTGTCAGGTTCAGCCCAAAGAACTCCACAAGACAATGCAAATACAATTCTGTTGCATTTATTAGCTTCCACCTCATGACAGAATCTCACCAGACTGAACCCAAGTTCCCAAGCCAGCCAGCCACAACACCGTGAATTCCTTAGGGAGGTGCCAGCCTCATCTTCTTGAACTTCCCACGCTCCTGTTGGGGACTAAGAACACACTTATCTCCCTGAGCATGGCCTTCATAAGTCCATTCCATCACAGAAACAGACTTATTTTGGCTATCCTGGCTATTGTAAGTGATAACAAAGATAAGTTAGTTTATGATTTTAGAAACTGGATACTAGCGAGCACTAAAGATTCTAAGCAGAATGAAAAAAAATACAAGCCTATTGCATTTAATAGTTAATATTGGGACTTACAAAATGACACCAAACATTATAACATCGGAAGCATTAAAGGAGGTCTTTGAAGAATGGAGCCAGAAATTAGTAACTACAATATCAGCACTGTCAGTAATGATGGCTGCTTCTATGGATAGACTATGTCTACAAGATGTTAATGAAGGAATGACAGAGGTAGAACAAATTTTATTTGATGTGACAGAGAAAGTACCGAAAGTGGGACTACAAATGACAGGCTAAGAGAATGATTTGGAAAAGGATGCTTTACTGGATATACAAAAGAAACCGGCTGAAGTTTTAAAAATCAAAAGGCAAATCCAAATGATAAACCAAGAGAATGAACTGGAAAATGTTTTTTTATTGGATCTACAAAAGAGGCTTGAAGAAATCTATGCGATGGGATAAAGAAGAATTGAAGAGAAAGCAAACCCTACAACAATATTTGATTGAATTAAAGGTTAAGACTGTTAGAAGTTAAAGGAAGGAATATAAAGTTGGTTTATTTGATCAAGGTTAAAATAAAACCTTTTTTTTTTTTGCAAAGTTCTGGCAATCCTTTATGGATGATTTGATGACACCAGGATTGAAAAATTGATGCTTTATGGATTTGCTTATAGATGAGGGATGGCATATGGGATGAAAAGATATCTGTTTGTAACCTTATAGGCAGTGAAGAGTTACTAAATGTGTTTATACTTCTTGTGATGAAGGTTAGAAGTCACTTCTCTATATATTTATTTTCTTTTTCTTTATTATACTCTTTCTTTTCTTTTTCTTCTCTCATTTTCTTTTTTCCTACACTATTTCTTCTTTTTTCTATTCTCTTTTATTTTTCTAAGTTTAGTTTGCATTAGTTTTTACTATTGTAATCAAAATTCATAATAAAAATTATATTTGATACATCAGAGTGTATCCTGAAGAAAGCAATGAGGGGTTTTGGAAACCAAGTTTCATGAAGAACTGTTGAAAGAGTGGGTATGTTTACAACAGTGTTTCTCAAACTTCTTGTAACTGTGGACCACTAAATAAACATTTAGAAACTGTGGGTGATGCTCAGTTAAGCAAACACACCCTCCTAAAGTTTGCATTTTTAAGAGCACAGGAGTTTACGTTTTTCAGTGGGTAAGGTTACCATTGCATTTGGGTAAACCTTCAATTTTTGAAGGCTTTTTAAAACCAAAATATGTATGAAAATTTTAAATCCAAATTAACTAGTTATCCCTTGAATTATTTTGTGTACCCTATGCTATTATAATAGCTCTTAGCATAAACTTTTCAACAGAATATTTATTCTTCAATAGAAAAATCTGAGGAATAGGCTAGAAGTGAGTAGACCTCCGGCTCAATTAAATCCCAGTTTTTGATATTTATCATTGCATTTCCTATTCACACATTTCCTTGTAGCTTGTGCAAGATCACAGTTCCGCTTAGTGGACTCATATGCGGACTCTCACTCAGTAATTGCACTTGAAACCTGTTCAGCGTTGTCCATTTTCTGGTTGTTAATACTCACACAGCTACTAGGCTTATCACCCGAATGCTTCAATAAAGCAGTTTTCAGCCCTGATCCATTTCTGTAAACGACCTATGGCAGCGAAAGGGGGGTGCTTCTGGTCTGGCCAGCCGACTGGTGGTGAACAGGGGGAGGTGGTAGGCTGAGAGTAAACCCCAACCTGTTTTGGGGTTTGGTTAGAAGGAGATACCATGATCGGTACCTTCAAATACAGAAGGCTGCTGCGCAAGAAAAGCAGCAGATGTGTTCTCAATTGCTCCAAAAGGCAAGCCTGCAGTGGATGGAAACAGCAAAGAAGCAGATTTTGGCTAAACTTTAGGAAAAACTCCTAATGGTTATTCAATAGTGGAAAAGGAGGTTGCCATGGGAGACAGATGGCTCTCCTTGCCGGGAGCAGACACTTCTAACTCCATCCTGCGAAGTTTGTGGAACTTGCATGGAGAATGAGGCTGGGGAGAAGGCTGGCCAGCTCAGGTCCTCTGGCCGCGCGGCCACCGGGCCTAACTGCTGTTCCTAACGCTCGCTTGCTTGATCGCGCCTTTACAGCCTGAGGATGCGTCCCCCGTACAGCGTTGCTTCGCCTTTACGCAGCGAGCTGGAGACCGTTTGGCTGGGTAGGCGATGAAATCACCCTCACAATGCTGGGAAGAGGCACCAGAGGTAGAGCGCTTCTTCCTTCCTCGGTTTGCAACGTCTGCGGATCTGACCGGAGCCGGTATAGGTCCGGGTGCGCCCCCCCACTCCCTCCGTCCCTCCCTCCTTACACGTGTATACACGCAACCTCCACCGCCAGGCGCGCGCCAAGGGGCCCCTCTTCCCCGCGCGCTCTCCTTTTTGGGCGAGGGAGCCTCCCCGTTTCTCGGGCGCGGAGGCGCGCGTGCAGCCTGGCTAGCTGGCTGGCCGGCCGGCCGGCCGGGGAAAAGGGGAGGGGGCTTCCCCGAGGCCGGCGCGCGCGCTCCAGCGCCCCCCCCCGCGGGCCCCGCTGCGCCCAGCCGGGTCACGTGCGCGGGTGACAGAAGCGAGCCGCCCCCGCCGCGGCACCGCAGTTCCTCGCCGCCGCGCGGCCGGGGTGGAGCGAGGGAGAGCGCGCCGCTGCGCCCTGTGCGTGAGCCGGGAGGAGGCAGCGGCGAGGTTGCAGCGGGCCCGCTCGGCTCCGCGCCACCCCGCCACAGGCTCGCCAGGAGCAGCAGCAGCCGCAGCAGCAGCAGCAGCCACGCCGCCATGGCGGGGCTGAACTGAAGCGGCGGCGAGGGAGGAGGGCGAGCGCTCGGCGTACCCTCCTCCAGCCCATCCCTGGCGGAGCGGGGCTGGGCAGGGCCGGCGCTGCGCGTCGCGTCGCGTCGCGGGGCTGCTTCCCGGCGCAGCCCGCGCGAGCACTCGGGCATCCGAGCCCAGCGCGCGGGGGTGGGGAGGGCCGGGCGCTTTTGTGCTGCTGCCCCCCGCCCGTTTCCTCTCCCCTCCTTCCTCGGGGCGGCGTGTTGGCGTGCGCGGGTCGCGAACAAAGACCCCCGGGCGCACCCGGCGCGGCAGAGAAGGGCGCGGGGCGAGGGAGAAGACCGCCTTCCCGGGATCGAGCATGGCGGATCGCAGCCTGGAGAGCCTCTCTCTGCCGCTGGAGGTGAGAGCGCGGCTGGCCGAGCTGGAGCTGGAGCTGTCGGAAGGTAAGGCGAGCCGGCGCGGGGTGGCGGGGCGAGACCTCTCGGCCGGACCCCGAGCCTGCCCCGCGGTGCCTTCCCGGGGCGCGCGGCGCGGCGCCGGCACCCCGGAGCCGCGAGGACCCGGCGGGCGAGGGAGCGCCCATCTTCCGCTGGGGGATTCGGGGGCGCTCCCAGAACAAGGGCTGCGGCGCGGCGGCCGGAGGGTGCGAGGCTGGGTGCGCGTGGATACCTGGAAGGCGGCTCCGTCTCCTCCGCAGGGTGGAGGGTCTCGCCATCCCGAGTGTGGGTGGGTGTGTTTGCGCTTGGCATGTGTCAGTTGATTCTTGTGGGCGTCAGTTCCTCCCGGTGTGTGGGTGACATAGCCGGAGAAATTGGGGAGGGGGGCTGGAGGGGTAAAAAACCCCTCCTGAGAGCCCTCTCCCCCCTTTCCTCCCTCGCTCTTTCCCCCCGGAGCTCCGCGTCCGAGGGGAGCGGAGACGCGGCTGCATATATTCCTCTTTCTTCCTAGTTTCTTAAGAAACTGGTTATTAATGTCATTGCGCTGAAGGGGGTGGGGAAGTGGTTCTCGATGGCGGCTGTTGTCTTCGCTAGCACCATTTGGGCTGGCTGTGTATTCAAGAAATAGGAGGTGTTCTGCTGGTGATAAATCCCGCGTCCTTCTTCCGTTTTTTGCTTTTTTGCTATTCTTCCTGCCACAGTGCTAGGAGGAGGAGGAGAGGAGGAGGAGGAGGAGATGTTGTTGGCAGGAGCGCGGCTGCTCCAGCATTGTATGCTTTATTACAGAGGATGGAAAAATCTTTAGGGCTGGGTTATGAGGAATCTCGTCTTGCCAAGGAAACACAGTTTGGGTTTGAACGAAATCCCCACCAACACCATCATCCCAAACATCTTCTCTTACCTCATGGAAGGGCTCTTTTGCAGCTAGAATTTATCTAGAGAATAATCTTGTGCGATATTCCCTGTTTAATCAAGTTTTGGATATGCACAATCAGTGCCAGTTGAGTGGTTTCTATCAGATTATTCTTACCTGTTTCAGGGAAAGAATAAAAGAGATGATTGTGGGGGTTTGGTGGCCGTGGCGGCGACTCAGGTTTCATTTTCTTGTTTTGATTGAAGAATTCTTCAGTGTTTGGATCCCTTCTCATGCCCCGGGAAGGAAGTTCCTTCTGCATAAAAAAAAATAATGCAGGTTTCTTAAGATTGTGTTCTTTTTCTCATTTGGATAATGAACAATGAATTATGGGATGCATAGGTTACGCAAAGTGTGTGCCTGTGTATATTGTAGAATCTTTTCCTGGTTGCCAGTCCAAACATACGTGTTCCGAAGCCCACACATTTTCAATCAGACTTGACGTATTTCCTTTTCCTAGCTGTATTTCTCTGGCTCAAGTCAAAATCTGCACTCCTAGCTAGCCTTTCAAGTGCTTCAGGAAAGAATGCTGACAACTCTTGTAATTTAAAGAAAGGCCTGCCTTTTCCTTTCTGCAAGCTTTATTCCAATAACATTTTGAAAGGCAAGGGGAGGGGAAAATAACCGTGCAACTCCCCAGACTAAGGAATGGGATAGCTTAATACATAGCATGTATTCCCCCCCCCCTTTCCAGTATTTTTTCTTGTGTAACGGTTTCAGAAGGGCTTGTAGCCAGAAAGTTAAATGTACTCATGCCATTTCCATTAGTGGGGAGGAGCTGGTGTTGACACTGAATTTTTTTCTTTTAACACTTTCAGAGGGGGAAGGCTGAGGGACCAAACCACTGGGACTGCTGGAGCCCTTCTGCATTCCTCTGTAACGTAGAGGGCAGGGCCAGGGCAGGAACATTTGCAACTGTATTAAGGGGTTAAAGCAATATTGACTTATTCACGCTTTCTGCCCGTCGATTTGTTTTTTTCCTAAGCTGACAGGGAGAGGCAAGGAAGTGTCAGTGAATGTGTGCACACAAAAAACACATTTGTGAATCTGAATTGTCTATATGTAAAAATACGCTGCTGTGATAGAAGCACCCTTGTAACCTGTCCTACTTGTAGGTCCAGTAAGATTTTTTTTCCAGAACAGTCAAATTCTAGGAGGAGATTCTGTGGCAGAGAACTGATGACTAATCGGTTCAGTTTTCAACTTCTATTAAGGGGGTGGGGTGTGATTAGCAATCCTGATGGAGTAGTGCAGTCCTGTGCACCTCTACTCAGAAGTAAGCCCTGCTGTGTTAAAAGAGATACCTTACTTTAATTACTCCTGGGTAAATAAATACACTTAGGAGTTACCTAACTATAAATAGGTTTATTTCAGTTCTCCGATAATTTCTCCTTTTCTAGTGATTTCCTGTCACTTCACTTTTATGCCACTTTTAGGAAGAACTGAGATCAAATATGGGCAGTTGGGACTATGGTTAAAAGATTGTTTTAACCCTTATGTGATCCTGTGGACATCCACATCATATTCAGGTTTTCAATATATCTTGGGATTGTGACATTTCCATAAATCACATTGGGAAGGCATCTTGTATATCTTTCTAAATGTCTCTTGTTCAGTAAAGGATGAGAAATAGGCTTTATATCTAATTGCTGTACGAAAAAGAGGACAGATCTCAGATCACACAGTTGTGGCTCCACCTTGACTTTCTTTGGAAACCTCTCTCTCCCCCTGCCCCAATTCCCAGATGCCTCTGGTAGAAAGATTTCCATCAAGAACATCCAAACTGATTTTTCTTAGTTTGCCCCTGCCTGGGGTCCTCCCGATGAGTTGGATTACAGCTCCCATCAGCCCCAGCCATTAAGCATCCTGATGATGATCATGGCAGGTTGTAGAAAGCTGGTGTAGGTGATACTCTGTATGTAAATGATATGAAAATGGGGCTGTATTACATATGTCTTATAATCATATAAAAAAAAAATAAAAAAAAAGCTTTAAAAATATTCAAGGTTTCAAAAACTCAACCAAAAAAGAAAGAAAGAAAAAAGAAAATGAAATAGGGATTTGCCACTTTGTAAAACAGTTATGTATATGTAAAGACACTGAGGCAGTCCTCTTAAATATTATAAATATAACCCTAAATATAGTGTCTTGGAAGCTGTCTCTGTTGAATTCAGGGGAAATGGTCTTTAGCTAAACTGTTTAAAATGGTTCTACAAAGCTTCTGGGGCATTCCCCCCCCCCCCCCCCCATTCCCACTGAGTGTCTGAGCATATCTGCTTCCTTGCTGTTGAGTTCAGAAAGGCTTGTTCCTTATTAAGGCTTGTGACCTTAATGTCCATGAATGAATGCATACCTTGCAGAAATGTGTTTACAGTATGTAACGTGTGTGTGCAGTAATGTGTGCATTATTTGATCTTACTTATGCAGCGATGCATGATCCATAACCCACAAAATGGTGTGCAAGTACATTCTAGGCTCCATGGAGCATGGGATGTACCACTAGAATTGGGAGTGAGAATTGCAGGGTTCTTATCATTGGCATGCCAGTTCATTCAACCAGAACCACCTCTTCCAAGATTTGTGCAATTATTGTGTGCACTGGGGAAGCCGGCTGCATATTGGAATATAGGAAGCCTCCTTCTGAATCAATTAATTGAATCATCTTGTCTGGTGCTACTGTTTCTAATTTGCAGCAGTTCTTCATCAGGACAGGCTTGATGGAGTAGTGCAGTCCTGTGCACCTCTACTCAGAAGTAAGCCCTGCCAATCCTATCTGGAGATGCTGTGGATTGAACCTGTGACTTTTTCGTATCCAGGATAAGTTCTTCCACTGTGCTGTGATTTTTCCAGGCACTGACATGCTTGTGATCTAAAATAGCCGCAGTGGACTGATAAAGGAGGCAGCATTATGTGCACATAAAAGACAGTCAGTGTAACCAGCCAGTGGGCACTGCCTCTAACCAAGTAACCTTCTGGATTAGCGTTCTGAACGTTGCTGACTATACTGATCAATGCAGGTATAATGCCCTACAAAGTGCAACAGGTTGTTTTGTTTTCTCTTTAAGGAATACCATTGCCCTGAACTACTTAATTGAATAATATTGCCTGAAGAAAATTCATTCAGCATTTCCTCATTCCCACTGAGGACTTTTCTCTATCAAGACCAATGGATTCTTGCTAGAGATTCCTGCTTCCTTCGAATACCATTCTAGCTATTAACTCTAGGGAATGATACTTATCTCAGTAAATTCCTTAGCTGTAAAATGGGAACAATATGTTGTTATGTTGCAGGGTTACTAGGGACAAAAATAAAAGCTGTGAGTATTTTGGACCCCGATGTTCTTATTGATGAAAAACAGGTCAGCTGTATTTTGTTACCAGCAACCCAAACAGTGGCCTTAAAGACATATGCTGAAGTTACATTGTCAGGGTTCATACATTGCATTAAGCCATAATATAGTTTGTTTGTACCAGTAAAAGTGAATATGTGTAGCTCAGGGTTGAACTGTGGAGTCCTTGGGGTTCTCTGAGTTTGGCTGATTGTTTGTTTGGTAGTAGAACTAGCATTGAAGATGTTACTTAGCCGGGTAACAAAATGTTTGCAAGAAAACAACCAAGCTCAGAGAACCCCAAGGACTCCATAGTTTGTTTGACTTTATCTTAGCGTGTTATGTGAACCCAACCATTATTATTTGTTGGACATGGTTTATGGATTAGGTTTATATAGGAATCCAGCCATTATTGCTTGATTAACAAAATTATGGTGTAGCCAGTACCAAAGCTACAACATCTGAAGATGGTTGAAAACTGCCTAGAAAAACAGAGAAATCTCAATGTTATCCATACTTATTGGATTTCTTAACTGACAGCTATTGTGCAAAAGGCTAGAATTGTAATCTGTGTGGAAGCAACCCAATTGGGGATGATTGATGTAATGAACAGACACACATGTGGTTCCTCTGTTTGGAGACAGGTTGATTGTATTAAATGAAAGAAACTGTATTCAAACACCTGCTAAATCTGAGATTCCCCCAACATTGCACTTGGAAACATCAGTGTGTCTGTGGATATCTTTCATGGTACTGTACCTGCAAGTCTTCTGATCCTCCCTCCCTCTTCCTCCTCCTCCTCTTACTGCTTGTTCTCCTCTTCTGAAAATATTTCATTAAAAAGAAAAAAAGAGGGGATTGGCCTCCAGGATCATCTTTATTTCCAAAGATAACCTTGGATTGCACATAGGCCTTATAGAGTACTCAGAAAATTGTGAATGGCAACCTTCGGAGCTAGGGCTATTCTATCTGGACTGCGAAAATCCAAACGAGCACTATATGGCAGCAAGAGACAGACAACTCTGTATCCTTTGCTCTTTACTGCCATCTTGTCATTTAGATTTTTTTTCACTTCCCAGACATAATAGGTAGCCCTATTTAGTGCTTGGTTTGTACACTTCCTTCCTGCCCAGTAGAGTGCATAAATAAAATTAGTGTAGATTGCAAGTATCTCAGAAGACTAGAGTGGGTGGCTAGGGCAACCCTCAGCTGTTTGCCTTCTAGTAAATTGTTCTTTTGTGACTGGCCACAATCGCTATGGCAGCCATTTTGAAAAAGGGCACTCTCCCTCCACATGGCCATTTCTAACCCAAAACACCCTTTATGTCCACTGGCCCTAAACTTCATTTATCTTACATCATTTCCTTAATAAAAGCTAGACATTGAACTGAATCCAAGGTACAGCCTACCCAAGTTTATTTGGCAGCCAACCTGTGTCCCCAAATCTTAATTGCTCAAGAGAAGGTGAAAATGCATTAGATACGCTAAAGGTAAGCACTGAGGCATAATTTTATGACATGGCTGTAAACTTCACAGGAGTTTGTCATCTGTCTTGAGAACAGGGAAGATCTGTAAAAGCTTGGATTATAATACAGCAGCACCTTTATGATCTTTGAAGAAAAAGTGGTATTTTAATCACATTACATGAAAGGTAGTCTGTATGATTACAGTAGGGCTTAATTTTATGTTTTCTCCTGCGAGGTATAAGAAGGAATGATTGATTCTGTTCAGCCATCTGACGTCAGTGTATTTAGTTAGCTATATTGCTCTACTGCACTGTTATATCAACTCTGAGCAATGTACAATAAAACCATAAAACTGTATTTAGAACAGATCATCTAGAAATAACCCCTTAATACCCACATTAAATAACATAAGTTGACATAACAAACCAAAAGAAATAAGATGCCAGATAATCTTTGCTAGGAGCAAAAAGTCTGTGGGAAGAGTACTATTTCTAATATCCTTTGAAACACCAGAAGTAAGGGGGCCAAGTGTATGTGTGTGGGCACAATATTCTGCAGTGTGGAGGCTACCACTGAGAAGACCTGCTCTTTCTGGTCCATATCCCTCTTACCTCTTGCGGAGGCTGGGTCTTGAGCAGATCCAATAGAGCAGGATAGGCAGAATTATTTTTCTGTTGGTGTGCCTGTACTTTGGAATAGCCTTCCTTCAGAAATTCAGTCAGTCCCCACACTAAGGGCTTTCCATAAGCTATTAAAACATTATTTTGGAGAGCTTTTGTGGGTGTGAATTGATGCCATCAATTATTGATTCTTTTACATGTAATTTGTATTTATGTATGATATATATATAAAAAAAAAATTCCCTTCTCACCCCTATGGGTGGTATGTGTCTTCCTCAATCTCGGGTCCTCTACCAGAGGCCTGGGAGTTTGAGGGTTCTGCGCAGTATCTTAGCTGTTCCTAGCACTGCACTCTTCTGCACAGAGAGCTCTGATGTTGTTCCTGGGATCTGTTGGAGCCACTCTCCCAGCTTAGGAGTCACAGTCACGGTCCCGAGTGCTCCTACCACCACTGGGACCACTTTGGCCTTGACTTTCCACATCCTCTCGATTTCCTCCATCAGGCCCTGGTACTTCTCCAGCTTCTCATGCTCCTTCTTCCTGATGTTGCTGTCACTTGGCACTGCTACATCTATCACTACCGCTGTCTTCTGGTCTTTGTCTACTACCGTGATGTCTGGTTGATTGGCCAGTACCTGCCTGTCCGTCTGGATCTGGAAGTCCCACAGGATCTTAGTCCTTTTATTCTCCACGACCTTCTGTGGAATCTCCCATCTGGACTTGGGGGGGGTCTAGCTCATATGCTGTGCAGATGTTCCTGTACACAATGCCAGCTACTTGATTGTGCCATTCAGTGTATGCTGTTCCTGCCTGCATCTTACACCCTGCCACTATGTGTTGGACTGTCTCTGAGGCCTCTTTGCATAATCTGCACCTTGGGTCCTGTCTAGTGTGGTAGACCCCTGCTTCTATGGATCTGGTGCTTAGTGCCTGTTCTCGTGCTGCTATGATCAGTGCCTCAGTGCTGTCTTTTAGTCTGGCCCTTTCCAGCCACTGATAGGATTTCCCAATGTCAGCCACCTCAGCTATCTGTCGATGGTACATCCCATGCAGGGGCTTGTCTTGCCATGGTATTTCCTCCGCTTGAACTTCCTCCCATGTCTGCTGCTGCCTGAAGCATTCTCTCAGCAGCTCATCTTTGGGTGCCATCTTACTGATGTACTCCTGGATACTCCGGGTTTCATCCAGGACAGTGGCTTTGACACTCATCAGACCCCGCCCGCCCTCTTTGCACCTGGTGTACAGTCTCTGGGTGTTGGACTTGGGGTGGAAACCTCCATACATTGTGAGGAGCTTCCGGGTCTTCACATCGGTAGCGTCCATGTCTTCCTTTGGCCAGCTCACTATACTGGCAGGGTATCTGATGACTGGCAGGGCATACATGTTGATGGCATGGATCTTGTTCTTCCCATTGAGCTGGCTCTTCAGGACCTGTCTTATCCTTTGGTGGTACTTGGATGTTGCTGTCTTCCTTGCCTCCTCCTCATGGTTCCCATGTGACTGTGGGACACCAAGGTATTTATCGCTGGTTTCTATGTCTGCTATATGGCCCACTGGTAGTTCCACTCCATCGGTCTTAACTACCTTCCCTCTCTTTACTATCATCCTGCCACACTTCTCCAGTCCGAATGACATCCCAATGTCCTCGCTGTAGATCCGTGTCAGGTGGATCAGTGAGTCGATGTCTCGTTCACTCTTAGCATACAGCTTGATGTCATCCATGTAGAGGAGGTGGCTGATGGTGATTCCACTCTTGAACTTGTACCCATATCCAGACCTTGTGATTATCTGTCTGAGGGGGTTTAAGCCTATGCAGAACAGCAGTGGGGACAGTGCATCACCTTGGTATATGCCGCACTTGATGGCCACTTGTGCAAGCTGTCTTGAGTTCACTTCCAGTGTTGTCTTCCACAGTCCCATTGAGTGCTTGAGGAAGGTCCTTAGTGTCCTGTTGACTTTGTATAGTGCCAGGCATTCACAGATCCATGTGTGTGGCATTGAGTCATAGGCTTTCCTGTAGTCAATCCAGGCTGTGCTCAGACTGGTCTGCCTAGACCTTGAGTCTCGGGCAACTGCTCTATCTATGAGTAACTGGTGTTTTGAGCCTCTGGTGTTGTTCCCAATGCCCTTCTGAGCTGTGCTCATGTACTGGCCCATATGGTCTTGTAGCTTGGCAGCTAGTATGCCTGATAGAACTTTCCATGTTGTGGGGAGGCAGGTTATTGGCCGGTAGTTGGATGGTGCTGTTCCCTTGTGGGGGTCTTTCATGATCAGCACTGTCCTTCCTTGTGTTAGCCAGTCCGGGTGGGAGCCTGCTGCTAGCAGTTGGTTCATCTGTGCTGCTAGGCATTCATGCACTGCTGTTAGTTTCTTTAGCCAGTAGGTGTGGATCATGTCCGGGCCAGGTGCTGTCCAGCTTTTCATGTTCTTGACCCACTGTTGGATGTCTGCTACTGTGATGGTGACTGGTTCCTGTTCTGGGAGATTGCTGTGGTCTGCTTTCAGGTCCTGCAGCCACTTTGCACTGGTGTTATGTGTCTTCTCTTTCTCCCATATGTTCTTCCAGTACTATTCAGTTTCCGCTGCTGGTGGCTCAGCTGTTACTCTGTGGTTGCACTGCAGTTGGGAGTATACTTTGGATGGTTCTTTGGAGAACAGGGCATTTATCTTCTTGGCCTCTGCTTCTCTAGTGTATCTCCTTAGCCTGGCAGCCAGTGCTGTGAGCCTTTGTTTAGCAGTCTCTAGGGCTTCAGATGGAGTCAGGCCCATGTATTTTTTCAGTAGCCGAGTCTTATCCCTAATCTCCACACGCTTCTGTAGTTCCACCAGCTGACTGACTTCTCTCCGGGTTGCCTTGATCTTAGCCTCCAATCTCATTTTCCAGGGTGGGTATGTACTGCTGTTCTTCTTGATCGTGTAGCCAAGCATTTCCAGGATTACAGTGGCTGTAGCACATACCAGTTCATTGGTTTCGGTTATGGTGGTAGTAGGGATTGTCTGGAGGGCTCTGTTGGCATCTTCTAGCATACTATCTGATGGTACTTCTCCACTGAGCCTTGGTAATCAGACTCGAGGGTTGACTGTAGCTAGTTTATCCATGATCTTATGCCTCATATCAGCTGCTGTGCTCTGTAATGGAAGGGGTGGCAGTGACATTCCAGCTTCAGGTGTTGGTTGCACATCTGCTTGTTCTTCCAGGTCTGCTTGAGTCCGGGTTGTAATGTGGAGTTGGTCTATCTCAAGTTGTGAGAGCAGCTTCCTCTTCACTATGTTGAAGCACTGGGTAACTAGTTGTTTCTCAGTTAGTGTGGATATAGGCCTTCTGTCTATCCATAGTTCCGTCATATGTTTCATATATCCCCTCTCATTAGGTCTGCTGTTGTAGTAGCATTCCATCAATTCCAAGTTCTCTTGTCTCGTCCATGTATGGTTTGTTCCAGTAGCCCACTTAACATCAGATTGTCCTGGTTCCCCAACATCTGACGCGGACCTTGTTAATCCGGGCGACGTCCGAGCCGGCATGACTCTCTTAGTTCGTGTCACTCTCATATTTGAGGTAGGCAGGTGAAGCGTTAGGGGGTCTTTACCCAAGGACCCCTACTGGTAAGGTAGGTACCAACCGGGATTTGAAGCCCAGTCTCCTGCATCAAAGGCGGTGTTCTAACCACTTCGCTATCCAGCCGTTATATATATATACAAATTCCCATCTCACCCCTATGGATGGTACGTATCTTCCTCAGTCTCGGGTTATCGACCAGAGGCCTGGGAGTTTGAGGATTCTGTGCAGTATCTTAGCTGTTCCTAGCACTGCACTCTTCTGGAGAGAGAGCTCTGATGTTACATACATACATACTGTGGAGACTTTGTTGTATTTTTGTAAATGTATATAAACCACTGAGAATTTGTCTTGGTTGCAAGTCACATAACTAACTGAATCAATAAAGGATAAGGTGGCCTGTAATGTAATCCACTGCCATGTTGTAAATGACTTTATAGGTGATAACCAGCACTCTGAGTTGGGCTTGGAAGCCTGTGGTAACTAGTGCAAAATAGGTGCCATTCTGCAATAGCAGGTTTGACAAACTAGCTGTCTGGCTGTCCCATTCTGTATCAACTGAAGCTTCTGGGTCATTTTCAAAGGTTGCAGTAGTCCAGCTGCATGTTGATGAAGATAAGTTTCCTGGTTCAGGTAACTGGTGCATCAGCCGAAGCTAGACAAAGGCGTCCTTGGAAACTATGCAAACTGTTCTGCACGCTGTGAGAAATAGGCTTGGCCTAACATTTGTTAATGGGTTGGATCAAATCATCAGGCAGTTGAATTTTATATTATGCCTAAAGAAAAGGGCAAAATTAAGGTGTGGATTACCTTATATTCCAGAAATGAATGTTCTGCTTTCTCAGTCTCAAACAATGGTTTTCTAGAAAAGGAAATCTTTGTGATCAGGAGAACTAGGTACAGTATGTAAAAGAAGTGTGATATAGTGTCATGTTTATCAACCAAACTGTCTTAAGGGTATGTTTTGAGCTGTGCCTGTTTTCTGAAATTCATCCTTGAGGTGCTCCCTTAAAAGTAGTAAAAAGTAGCTGATCTAAAGTTCTCATTAGATTTTTAGGACTACTTCTAGATTTCTTTACTTGCTTAACTTAATTCATTACCTGGGATAGATGGGAAAGAATGTTGTTTACATAGAGATGTACGTGTTAGGCATCTGGCAGAATTGCTGGAAGATTCCATTTTTATGGGCTGGGTTGGTGAATCTCTTGAGGTCCTGTTGGATTAACCATGTTGGGTAGGAAGATCAGTCTGGAGGGCCCCCCACTGAGGAAAGTTGGTGTAGTTCAGCAGCATCTGAAGTTAGATAGGATTTCAGTTCAAATTTAAATGTTTTATACCAGCATAAATTAGCCCAGGAAAAATATCTTCTTATCCTCTGTATTTTTTTTTTAAGACTAATGTAACCACCATACTGTATTTAGATTTTTTTTTTAAATTTTAAGATTATAATACATGAAATTGTGGCCTGTACACATTCTGATTAAAACTAATAATGAAAATAAGGTTTAACTTTCTTTGAATTCTTTATTTAGTATAAAATAGCATGGAACATTTCCATGTAGAGTTGTTGTCAGTTTTTTTCCCCTGTGCTGCTGCTTTTATTGTTTTAGGTTCTGTTTTATATCACAACTTGTTCAATGTTTTGTTTTCCATAAGCTTCTTGGAAGACTTTTAGTGATGGAGTAACATTTATTTTATTTTTGTTAAATGACATTTGTATAAGCAGAGAACAAAACCAGAAATTATTATCTATGTGTGTTACTCAGTTTAGTAGATTTCTCTTTCAGTTCATTTATTACAGAAACCTGTGTTGTCCTTCAGTTGTGTTCCTGGGTCTTTTAATATAAAATATTCAACACTTGGAATGCACTCGCTCTCCTGATTTTCCCCAGAAGACAATAGCAGTGAGAAAAACAGGCCAGCCTGTTTATCAAACACAGAACTGGTCATAAAGGGCATTTGGCAATTCTCCACTAAATTTGTGGGTAGAGAAATTGAGTTTCACTAGGCAAAGGAGAAATTCTTGAGCCATTTCTCCAAGGCAGGACTCCCCATTAGTGGGAATGGTAGCACCACTGCTAAAAACAACTCAGATCTTCTCTTGGGAATTAATTGAAGTGTGTGAAGCTGGGAGGTTGTAGTCTGTGGGAGAGATGCTTATTCAATTAAAACAGGACATTCTTGAACACCCTTTGTCCACCATATAATTAAATAAGTGTAAGAACACCACATTCCACCTATGAAGATGTCACCACAATTCTCATTTGAAAGCATTTTGAAAGCAACGTTTCTTCAATGAAATTGAATTAAGAACTACCAGTTAAAGAAAACGCAGGAGCATTTTTCTGCCTGATGCTACTAAAAATATTAGGAAGACTAAAGTGATCTGATCTAATTAAGACAGCTTTTTATACCTTGACACTGTCTAGATCAGTGTTTTTCAAACTTGGTGATTTTAAGATGTGTGGGTTTCCATTTCCAGAATTCCCCAGCTAACATGTCCAGGTGCATTGGATCCCAAAGCGCAGGCTTAGTTGTGATACTAGGAGCTCTTTGCCAACACACCTGAAGAGTGTCAGGTTGGGAAATGAGGCTATAGAATTTTGGGTCAGGCTAGCTGGATGTGACACTTGCTGAAGGAGGAAACCTCACTGTTGTGCAGATGTTGTAATTCTATTTTTAATTTATATTTTGAGCATCCACAGCCCATTCTGTCCCCAGGTTATTCTACAAATCCAAATGTATGGATTACATCAAGCTTCACAGTGAATGTCTGGATAGTCTGTTTTCCTTTTTCTAAAAGCGTTTGATCAGCTGTGATTATGACTAAAACTTGGACTAAAATTTGTCTTGTATCATTCCCAGTTACACTACTATTCAGATCTTCTAGATATATGAATTAGTATAGCATGCCCATGTAGGGTGCTTTGTGCGGTAAAATATCTGCTATAGCATTCAGTGGTTGGGTTTGCCCATTGGATTAAGCTACATTTTTTAATTATAGTTCATTGGATAAGTCACAGTTGGGTAGATTTAAACATCACACTAAAACAAAATTATGTTATGAATTAATGTGACATGTGAGCCCAATCTCTCTCCCAACCATATATATTAATTCAGTATATTTCATTTCCTCTTACTTGTTTTTCTGTGGCGCATACATAGCAAGAAATTATGTGCCAACTCTGACTTGTAATACCTGATGTTTACAGTCTGATATTTCCTTGGCATTTAATCATTCTTTAATTTAGGAGAACAAGTATTATTTAAATGTAACATTGTATAAGCCAGAACTCTGCTTGGCATTACAATACACCTGTTTGTCTTATGTGTGCACATACTTCTAATTAGGGCCGTGCAATGCTTAGCATACAATCTCTGAAAAGTGCTTTGCAGTGTGACCATAGCACTTTTCTACAACACCTTGAAGTAGCTGCGTATTTTCCAGAGATGCTGCAGCAGCAGGAGAAAAAGGTGCAGCTGTATTTAAGGTGTTGCAGACAGGTGTTACATTCCTGCTCTGGAGCACCATTTGAGGATGAAATCTGAAGAACTGCACAGCCCTGCTGTTAATACGGCAGGATTTGGACCTTGGGTGAGTGATAGCATCCAGTTTTGCACTTGTAGTGGTCAAGGATTTTGTGCAAACGCTAGATTAACTTAATGCCTCATGCCTAGTTTCTGTTGTAACCCCGTATCATATTCATGATAAGGCTTATTTTCTAATAAATATGTTTCAGAGAGTAGTTTTAAGGATCTGAGTGTATAACCACATTCCTCCTCTTTGAAGCTATAGCCAGCGTGTTCCTTAGCTTGTGTGTATACCGTCTGCAACTATATCTAGTGATATATTTTTAGAACTTTCCAAATGTGCTTTCAGAACCATGATTTTTGGATTACATCTTTTAGCTTCTCTATAGAGAATAATTTGTTTGGGATTTATTATTGGGTCCCTGAATTGCCCACAGGTTTTTTTGGCAGCTTTTCCGTCCTCATTGTCCCTCTTCTTCCGTTTGTTATCTGTCAGAACTTGGTGATTCCTTCAGTGGTGGGGAAAGAAAGTTGTCAGTGCACCAGAATTAGTGCTGTCAGCAAAAATAAGAGCTGTCCTGAAGGGAATATGGCTGGCATAATTCCTTACATACACAAGAAGAGACCCAATCCACAGGCTTGAATATGCTAACTAATTCAAGGTGGAGCCCTTGGTTAGCTCCCTGAGACTTGCCAACCAAATTTGTTTTAAGAGTAGAAAATGTGAATACGGTATCATAAAGCTTTCCACAACTCAATGATTGGGGTATATAAATGAACTTCTTGCTGAGCTTCTGATCTTCCAGCACTTCCTCTCAAATCTCTACTCTCTTTCCCTGAGAAATACTGGAATCAGAGAATAGGTATTGTAGTAGTTATCTCTTTGAATATTATTATGAATAATAATGAGTATTGGTGAGAAAATATGTATGTGTTGAAGGGGGTGTTCAAAGAAATAAATCTTGTTCACCCAGCCTTTTGCTTTAGCAAACCCTACAGATCTCACTAGACTTGATGAGAAATTCCCAACCATTAAAGAAAGAAGTCAGCCTGTTCATTAAACCTGAGTGCTTAATCAGATATCCTTTAAGCGCAATCTAAAGAATAAAAGTCTTTGAATAATTTATGTTGAAAATAGATGAAAGAGGACTTGCTGTTTCCTATTCACTAAAAGACTATGAGAATCTATTTTTCATATAATGGTATTATTATTGAAAGGGTGCGTGTGCTGAAATGGTATCATCTATACCTTCTGTTGGGAGGCAGAGAAAAGTTGCTATATCTTGTAATATCTGCAGTATACCTGTATATACTTGGGTTTTTTATTTGTGATTTGTTTGGAAATAAACTGTTCCAAAGAATTTCTTCAATTATCTCAGAGTTTCTTTTTTCTTAAATTTTCTTAAGTTTTCCACAAAAGTTAAAATACAGAAAAATTAAGGAAAAAAAGGGGGGAAAAGGGGGAAAGGGGGGAAGGGAACACAAGAAAAAAAGAGTAGCTTCTGATTTTCCTTAGTACAGGTATAGATAGAGAATATATTTGCCTTTTACTCTAATATCTAAAAATTTATATAATAAAAATAGTTTTTAATCTAATATTTGGAAGGGTTCCTAAAAATTAATCTGTTTGAGTAATGCATATAATTTGTACACGGTATTTCTATAAGTATAACATCAATCAGCAAATCCCAGTGTTAAGGTTGGATTTTTTTGAGTATCAAGCAAAAAGTCTAAGAGTGGTTTCCAGTTAGAGACAAAGTTGGAAAGTGCCCTGTCTTTGAGCAAAGCAGTAAGTTTCGCCATGGTTCTGCTTGGTCACAAAAAAAGCCTAAGGGAATTGGGGTAATTGGTCTACGCTGACTTATCATCCAAATTGCAATATGTTATGAACGTAACTGTGAAGATAAAGATTTATGCGTTGCACAGTTCAGATTATTTCAGCCTTCCAAGTTTGGCCCACAAGCATACATGCATTAAAAAGTGTGTTGGTGGTAGCTGAAACTATCTAAAGCTTATGGGAATATCAAATAGCCAATTAGATTTAGATTTGTTAAGACTTGCTTTAGCACCGTATTCCCCAAGCTGGTGCCCTCTAGATGTGTTAGGACTCAGAGTTTCTATCTCACATGCTGATTGAAAATTTGGGGAAGTGCAATTCCAGCATGTTGGAGGTGGGGAAGGCTTTGCCATATAAGTTGGGTTTCAAAAGGTCTTTAGTGTTTATGTTAATGGCATTTCCTTTCTCTAGAAATGCTACCTTTTTTTGACATAAGTTGGGACTGTTTTGTGATGTTGTTATACAAATATGTGTTCTTTCTCCTGCTATAATTGATACCCAAAAAAGCATGTAATTGGGGTTGTTTGTACTCCTTGTGAATCAGTTGTTTATTGCCCACTTTTTTAGAATTATAACATAATTGCAGATTTACAGAACTTCTTGCCATTCTTCTGCTCCCTCTCAACTCTAATATCGTTGGGATACAGTATTCAAGTAAAATTAGCTTTGTATTCTAAATGATAAATGAAAGTATGCTAAAACTGGCCTGTAAAGGTCCTTTTGCACTGTTGTAATAATTGGGATTAGACTTATTAATTAAAGCTGATCAAATGCAAATAATTTAACTCAATTTGTAAATTGGATTGCAATTATAAAGGGTGCATATATTAATATATATTAAAATGTTTTTATATTTATTGGTGTTTTCAGATGAAGCCTGGCAATGTCCCCCTTAAGGAAAAAGAAATACTGAAAAGAGTGTCACTGGATAACTTCCAGCCATACTATTTTGTTGTATTGCAACACTCCATATGAACAAGCAGTTATATCTCCAAAAGAGCATTATAGGTCTCATAAGTTTTCATAACGCAATACCTCTGTGTGTGTGTGTACTTGAATTCATAACTTAGAGGTGCAATATTTCTTCTGGTCTGACAAATGGACTAGCTATACCACATTCCTTTATTTTTTTTTGTCTCTCTCTAAAATAAGCACCAAGAAAACATTAACATATTCTTTTCTGGTTTAATGTTTTTACATTCTTTCTACAGTAACTGGAAGGCAAGATAATTGGATCTCCTGGGTAAAAGGTTGCCACAGCATAAGGGGACTTGATAGATTTTTGAACCCCATGAAATGATGCGCAAATATCCCCCTCCTTTTCCTCCAGAAATCAGGACTGCAGCCAACGTTGCCTGATAGCCTGAAACCCAACCCATAGTTAGTCATGGGTGCTTAACCCAGCCACTTTTATGGGTGGGGGGGGGAACAGAAGTGCAACTCCAGTCTAGATTAGAGTTCTGTGCATTTTCCCCCCAATTTGTTATCTGGCTGTTGTTTTAGCATCAAGGTATTATTTACTGCAAACGACACCATTGTTTGCTTGTAGTAAACCAGCATGAGAGCTCCAGTTCTAATTTGAGAATATATTGTAGCTCAGGGTCCCATAGCTGCTTTTGTTGGAAAGCACATCTGTTTTTAAACTCTTGGCAAACTATGCTCGTTGTTTCATCCTGAAACTACCTTCACTACAAGGTAAACATGATTGGGTTCAGTGGAGTCCCTTCAGAGGCATTTGTACATAGGATTGTAGCCTACATAATACTGCCATAAAGCCAGATGGCTCTAAATTTGTGCCTCAAAATTTTTGGGTATATTGATGTTTCAGAGCTTTTGGTTTTACAGGATCTACAGCAGTGTGTAAACAGATGGGCTTCATATGCTGAAAATTGAGGAGTCTAACACATCTTCCCAAGATCTTTGGTTTCATCCCTTCTAGCAAAGTATTGCTCACTTACTTGCAGTCATGGTTCTCTTCTGCTTCTTTGTCCGTAGCTCTTAGTACCATCTTTGCTAGTGCGTATATATTTTCTCATTGTTCATAGGTTTGAGGTTTGTGCATTCACTTGTTCTTTGGATTTTGGTGATCAGTGTAGATGTTTGCAGAAGTTGCCACCTAGTACATGTTACATTAATAGTTTGTGTAGTTTCTGCCCCTAGTTAAAAAGAAATCAAATGGTCCTTTATACTCTTATCAGATTTTGATATACACTAGGGTCCTATTTTACCTCTTCTGTGCTGTAGGAACGTATCTAAGAAGCTGGAGGTTTTTCTTTTCTCCAAATAGTAGGATAAAAAGTTGTTCCTGTCAGTTTTTTGATAAATACATTGCCTTTCTTTATAACATTTGGAAGTGCCTATTGAATTTGATATGGAAGCTTCTAGGTTACTTCCGTATGCTACTTTTAGCACTAGTGAGATCACGGAATAATAAGATCTGATACAAAATATTGACAGCTACCACCTTTGTTTTACATAGTAACAACTGTGCAGATCTTTATCCAGTGGAACATAACCACATACTCCAACCTGCTTGGCTTACAACCACACTGGCTGAGAATTTTGGAAATTGTCATTCTGTACAGGTAGTTCTCGAATATGACCGTTTGTTTAACAACCATTTGAAGTTATGATGGTGCTGAAAAAATTATTTATGACTGTCACAGTGACCCTGCAGTCACATGATCAAAATTTGGGCACTTGGCAACCAGTATGTATTTATGATAGTTGCAGCATCCCGGGGTCACGTGATTGCCATTTGGGACCTTCCCAGGAGTCTTCTGACAAGCAGAAGCTGGATTCGCTTAACGACCATGTGATTTGGTTAACGACCACAGTGATTTGCTTAGCGACTGCAGCAAAAAAGGTTTAAAATCAGGCGTGACTCACTTAATGACCTCATTGCTTAGCAACAGAAGTTCCTGTTCCAATTGTGGTTGTAAGTCAAGGATTACCTGTAGTTCTGGAAGGTACAAAATTGAGAAAGCTGATCTAGTCCAGTGAGGCTGTTAGCAATTAATATGGCCATTCATGGATAGAAGGTATTACTAAGGAAATATCCTAAAAAGGAAGGATGTTAAAAATACTTAAGCCCATATATACCGACAAAATGTCAATTTATTCCTTTAGGGTCTAGCAATGGAAGCAAAGCGTGGTGGAATTCTGAAGATCAGTTGATGAACCATATATCAGATCTCCAGTATTCCTGAAAGTTGTCTACATTTATGGCTAGTTTATTTGCTTCACACATTAAAGAATTAAATTTATCTATGTACTCTGCCAGCCTTCCCCTGAAATCTTGCAAATATGTTGAAACTACCCCTCCCAGAATTCCCAGCCCATTGGTGAATAGGGGAATTTTCATCACAACACACCTGGAAGAGGCCACGTTAGAGACATATGTGAGATATATAAATGCCAGAACACAAAATGCTTCAACTTACACAAAGAAACAGGTCTGTGTTATAGTTATAATATATTCAGAACTTTTGTGATACAACGTTCTTCTTAAGTTTAAACTGAACCAACTGGGATAGTGTGGAAGGTATGTCACCTGGCAACTAATTAACTGAATAACTAAAGGCAGTCCTGAATGAACTTAAGGAAGTCTAAATGTGCATTATGTTAATACGTTTGCTTCCTGAACATTAGGATCTTCAGAGTTCTGTGCTGCGTATAGGGGCACCTGCAAGGGTTAGGGTTGGGGTGAAAGCAAATGACGAATGTGCATCGTGACATGTTTTGTACATGTCGGGGCAGAGCTTGTGATGGAATGTCATCATGCATATTTTGTCATGTGAAAACTCATGGCGATTGAATTGTCAGGTAAACCAAAATGCTGTAGGTTCTTTAATGTGGTCTTTCCCCATTAGTTGAAGTAAAAGATATAGAATTAGTAGGATAAGTAGCTTAAACGTAGCCAAGCAACTCTGTAAAAACAGATAATTATCAGGATATGCATTTAACAAATATTGTTAACTCCTGGATACATTTGCATAATGTGTCTTAAAATGTAATTTGGTCATCTTTGTGGGCATAATTCTGTTCTCCTTCCTAATCCAGAGAAGGAACAGTGCAGATCAATGAAGCTACAAGCTGCCTTATAAAAATCTTTTCTCAGTGACTCCTTCAACTGCTGACCTGTACTTATCTTTGCAATGAAAATGCTCATTTTTAAAAGTATGTGGGTAGTTAGAAGCTGACTTTTGATCCCATTGGCACATTTCTGTTTTGTTTCTACTTCTAGTATTTAGGACCAACTCATCCTTGTCAGTTGTGTTATAGATTTGTAGAGCTAGTTGATTTGGCAGTCTCTGGTGGATTTTGATATCCACGGCTACTAGGAAGTGATTAACCCTTGTCAGTTGTGTTACAGATTTTCTTACATTCTGTTTTCTCCTATGGTAGCAATTATTCAATGGGTTTCTCAACTATAGTCATACAGGTTCCCTGTTTCTATTCTAAAATCAGATGACCAATTTATAGATGGTTATGTAAATTTTCCTGCAACTCATCGACTCTAATGTGCATGCAGTGTGACTCCTATTTAAATATTTTTCCATAGTTTTATATTAATAAATGCCTGTCTGGAGAGCAGAAGTGCTTTGCGGTTATACAAATAGGGCAAATTTTCCTGTTGTAAAATCCGAAACAAAAGGGGTAGGATGCAAGAAAATATGCACTGTGGCCACGTTTTTCTTAGAATCGTTTTGGCAAATAATTATTCTTTCTTTCTCAGTAATGAAGGTCAGTTCATGTGAGATGCCTTCTTTTCTGTTTCATTCAGATTCAGTACTTCTCAACTGTCTTGTTGTTGTTTTTGCAAGATGCTCCTTAGATGTTAATCTTCAGTAGTCACAGCCTGCATCAATGGAAATAATCATTTGCTTTCCAGTCATTGAAACTCATCTATTTGATCTTGTATGAACTGATAGGGATATACATCTGTATATATTATATTCCAAAAGAAAAACAGCTCACCAGGACAAGTCTTTCTGCAATTATCATGGAATCTTGACATGCCTTGGCTTCATTATTTTCTAAGCCAGCATGGTGCCTTCTAGAAGTGTTAAACACCAATATATTTGGTGGGAGATGGATTAGAACAGGCTAGATCCGCAGATCTTATTTTGGCAAAGTCTGGCTTCTGCAGGCTGGCCTTTTCAAGATGTGTTGGGGGTATAACACAGAATTTCAGTTGCATCTGGAAGGTGCCAGTCTCATTTCCTCTTGGAAGAGTTCAGCTACCTTCTTCTGGGATCTTGTGTGAGAATGCCAGAATCTCACAAGGAATGGCAATCTCTGAAAGTTTCAGCTCTTTCTTTCTTTCTTTCTTTCTTTCTTTCTTTCTTTCTTTCTTTCATTCATTCATTCATTCATTCATTCATTCATTCATCAAACTTATCCCTGCCCATCTCCCCCCAGTGGGGGACTCTGGGCGGCTTACAACAGAATAAAACAATAAATAAATACATAGTTAAAATTTATAAAAAAACTTACGTTCCACCTTTCAGGATAACAGGCCTTCTAAAGTAGCTAACAAATACTATAAATACTTATGAACAAAAATGTGATAAATATTGAACAATAAAGAAATTTCTAGGGATCCTTGCCAGTGGCAGGAGATGGCATTTTTAATGAATTTGAATTGGGGCTACAGGCATCATTTGAGGAGTAAAAAATGCTCTGGCACATGCTGGTACACCGTTTCCCTCCTTCTAAGTGAATATTGCATTAGCTTTTCTATCAGGGATTGAACTGTTTACCAGATAAGAAAACATATCACATATTTGCTACTCCTCTTTGGTGTGGCTTCTCATCAGACCCTCTGCCCCTCCCCATTTTTGGACCTTTCCCAACATACTTTATCTGTACATGGCAGAGGGCCAGGCCAGTTCATTTTCTCAACTGTGTGGACCTGAGTTTGTATCCAGATGTTCTGCCTCTGGCAATTAATCCAAATTCATCATCCTTTCCTCTGTAACCCTTTCTCTGCATATAGATTATTGTGGTTGTGATTGTCACCAGCACTCTGGTCATGTTTTCCTTTGCAGCAATTTGTTGTCAGATCCTTCTCATATAACACAATGATGAACAATCTGTGAGATTGCATTGACAAAATTCTATATGAATTCCTGCCCTACTCCCCATCCCAGTATGTGTGGGGATGAGGGTGGAAGATAGGGTTACCATAACTGGGCTGCAAAAATCTGGACAGCCACGAGGTGGCAGCAAACAGGTTTTTCTGTACTTCTTTATTGAATATTTACAGTCCATATCATTAATAGGAGGCCTCTGGGAAGCAAATTCTTGTTATTTCCTCCCTTAAAACCTCTCTCCCAATTCTTCAAAAATGGTTTGAAATCATGCAACCCAAATGTAGCCATTTTATCTCCAACTCTCATTTTTACTACTTAAGTCCATTAAAAAAACATGGAGAAGGGGCCAAAATTTAGCCCAGCCCTTCTGCCAATATCCCCACCGTTCCTGTGATGTTGCCTGTGATGCCCCAACTGATTGGGGGTTGAGTTGTGGTCTCTGACCCAAGAAAAGCTGCTGTTTAAAAACAGCCGAAGCACAGAGCAGAGTGACTCAGGTTGGTGAGATTATGGCTGTTTTCACAAATTAGACTAATCCCGGTTTGGTTCATCATGATTTGTGGAATAAATCACAACTGGCTAAGTTTTTCCAGCATTCTACATTATGGCTTTGCACAAGGTCCAGTTCTTAATAGGGGCTTACACAATTTGTAATTATGCTACATCGTAATGCCTTAAATGATCTCTTGGTATGTATACAGAAACACCTACATTGTGTGTTTTGCAAATGTTTGGGGTTAAGGATATTGAGGCTCCTAGGCGGCGTGTGAATAGTGTTACTGAGATGACAAAATTTATGATCCATTGTACACATTATGGTTCAGTTTAAGTAAGGCCCTTGATTTCCAGGCTGCTTTCTTAATAAAATCCATTATGCTCAGAATAAAGTACAGGTAGTCCTTGTTTAGTGACCACAATTGGAACTGGCAACTTGGTCGTTAAGTAAAGTGGTTGCTAAGTGAAACCGCAACTGTGCTTACGATCTTACTTCAGCTTTACAGACCTGTGAAGGTCAGAAATGCAAGGATTGGTCGTAAAGTTACTTTTTCATCACCGTTGTAATTGTGAATAGTCACTAAACGAGGCAGTTCCAAACGAGGTCTACCTGTATAATATCTGTTGTATGTATATAGCTGTGACATCTATTTAGAGATTGTAGAAGAACCAGGCAAAAATCAGGAGGAGTCTGATAGCACTTTTTCTGACTAACAAATAGGCATAAGTGTGTGTGAGCTGTAGTACCTCACTTCATCAGATACAAAGAGTGGCTAGACTGATACAGGATTTAAATTGGGCTGAAGCAGGGGTGAGGGGAAAACAGGTTGGTTATGCAAATGCAGGTTACATGTGAGACAGATTACAAGTACATTATCAATTAACAATTGTAATGTGTTAAAAACTAAATGTGTTTGTTGAGACTTTCTGAGTTTGACTGAAACCTTTTGATGTGAGTTCAGTGATCATTTGTAGAGTTAAGTTCCATTTTTCCAAAACAGTCACTTTGAGGTCTACCATAAGGTATCCAGGAAGGCTGAAATGCTCCGATATTACTTTGTCCTTGTTTTGAGTCCTTATGTCAAATTTGCATCCATTAATTCTTTTGCTTGATGTTTAGCCATTCTGTTAGTTTGAAAAAGTGCCACCAGACTCCTGATACTGTATGGCCAGAGAGAAGCAGAAGTGGCACCCAGCTTCTCCCTCCCTGGCCATTCTTTTCCAGTTCCCAGATTATGCAGATAGAAAATGAGAACTGTGGTGGAAAAATGAGAACTATGTTTCTAGCTGTTCACGTAGATTGTGAATATCAAGCTGTATTTACATGAGGACAGAGCTCAATACATCTGGAGACAGCAGATTGAGACAGGTGGTCCTATTTTCATCCAGTTACCTATTACCTAATGATTTAATTGTTGTCTCTAAGTGGCCATATAGATTTTCTCCACTGTAACTGAGTCCATCCACCTTGGTGCTGGTCATCTCTTTCCTTCCATCTTCTCCAGAGAGCTAAATCTTTGCATAATGTGTGCTAAGTAGGATAATTTGAGCCTGGTCATTTGTGCCTTAAGTGAGAACTCTGGGTTGATTTGTTCGATGATCCATTGGTTTGTTTTCTTGGCTGTCCGTGTTAACATGGGGGTGGGGGGTCTTCCTTAATACCAAAGTTCAAAAGCCTCAATACTCTTTCTATCCTGATTCTTCAAAGCCCAACTTTCACTTCCATGGAGTGTCACAGGGAATTCCATTGCGCGCACTATTCTAATTTTTGTAGGTATAGATCAAGCAGGTATACATTAAGCATTAGTTATAGGGATTCAAATCTTATTTTATGTAGATGCAATACTAAAAATAAGTTCTAGTGCAGATTTCACATTAGTATCTGCATGATGACAGCTATTTCATTGTTCTGCTATATAATCCAGATTATGAAATAGCTTTCAATCGCTTTTGCATATTTATGAAAGCACCTGCTATGTAATTGGTACAAAAACCTCTCCTACCTCTTGTCCTGTGCCTTGGTTTATCAAGCTGAAAAGGGAGAATAGTAGAAAGGAGGGGGAGAGAAGCAAGAAAATTTGTCGATTGAAGCCTTTTTAAATCCAGAGAAGTATCTCGTTTGCATAATAGTCTCATACTGAAGAAGAAGAAAACCATTATTTTTTACTAAGGGTACATTTCTGCAATTGCCTGCAATTGAATTACTATGTAGGATATTGAGTTAAGATTTGGATAAGCCTGATTTTGCATAATGCTACTGTATTATTAAGCAGCCTTGGAATATTAATTGAGTTGCTTTTAATACTTAGAAAAAGTATTCTGACAATATGGAAACATTCTGGAATGAGATACAGACTTTCGTCTCTCCTTATTAGTAAGAATGATGGTCAAATTCTGACTTGGTTTCTAAACACTTTGCAGGTAATAAGAATTCTGCCATCTTCAAATAACAATGTTAGAATCCTAACTGTGTTGATTTTTTTCCCTTTGTAATAATGAGGGAGAGGAATGAGTTCTGTCCAGGTCACTGTGAGAAATATGGATAGTCATAGTTAGTGATGAGCTATTAGTATGTGACAGGCTGTCGATATTGTGGATATGATGTAATATGTTGAAATATGGAAGTCAAATATATGTTGAACTTTCTTTACAAGTATTCTGGAAAATTCTCCATTGAAATATTCTTCTGAGTTCTTCTGAGTAACCTTGAAAGTTAAATGTGTTTCTTGTTCAGTTCATTGCTTTGTTAGGTATGATGCAAGTAAGAAATCAAGAGCTAGCATGTTCAGACAGATTCATAATGGTAATTTAATAGATTGTAAAGGTAATGTTCTCCTTTTGACCATGGAACATGCAGTGTGTGTGTACATTTGTAATGTATATTTGCATTTGAAGACATAAATGGGCATAAAAGTGAATTCTTTAAACAGACAAGATTTCCTTCTTAAGGGAATGGTATTTGAAGAAGCAGAGGTTCTATAGAAGATGCAGCTGTGTGAGTCTAGCCTGTGTGAATTACAAATATCAGCTTTTATAATGAATCTTGTCATCTGTATTCATGCTGCCCTACCTGAAACTTTTCAGAGAACCACGCATTATGTTATCTTAAATTATAGCCATGTCTTTTCTTCAGCATGTATTGTTTATATTGACAAAAAGTGGTTAACACATTGAGTAGAATAGTGTCTGTGGTCAGAGTAGAAAATGGACATATCCCAAGTAAGAACTTACTCTTTCTTAAATTCTATCCATGTTGTTTCTACCTTTCTCAGAGTACTCATTCTTAAATCCAGCAAATCAAATTTTAATTTACCTAAAATCAATAATAATTGAGGGATCTAGTCTAGGGGGAACACAGTTTTTGTGGATCACAGACTGGGGTCACCCATGTTTACATGAATAAGACCAGAACCAAAAATAACTACTTAAAATTGGCAACTGCCAAGTAATAAAATGAAATTGTTTATGTCTTGCAGATCCCGTAAAATATCATTAAATACAAAAATGATTGAAGACTATTATTATTAGGAGAAACTTACACACATGATTATCCAGTTTTTTTCTTCTTCAAAATGTGCTGAGTATTTTAAAGTATAAGTGAGTGATCTATATTTACATCTTAAATTTGATCTTTGTATTGAATATTTCAGGTTGATCCATTAAAGTGAATGAGACTGACTTCCAGCATAATTCATCTAAAGCCCATTGATTTTCATGGCTTTACTCTTAAGCTTGGCTTTGCAACTTCTGTTTGCGTGAGGAATGGACCAAACTTTGCACACCATGTCAAGGGATGTACTTTGGGAGGCTTTCAGGATTTTAAAGGATAAAATGGGAAAACCTTGAGAATCTGCAAAGGTTAAGGTTTTGTTCCTTAAAAGCCTCAAGCTCTTCCAAATGCAAAAAGACTCAAACTTTTGCCCTTGTCCATTGAGATGGGCTCTAGGAACCTCTGGCTCTTAAGTAGTCTGTGTCCAAGTCAACCCAGCCTCTGTAGTCTGTGCACAACTGTATTTCCTTCCCTTTTGTCAGCTCATATTTTGAAAGCTTTTGAGTTATTTTGCAGAGTATACAGAACAGAAAATCTATTTCTTTTCAAGAAACATTCTTGTTAGGAAAGTGTTCATGGAGTCGATGGATTTCTCATCCCATAAATGTTCGTGCGTATTGTGGAAGTTTGTCTCTGCTTTTCCATGTATTGATGTCATTGCTGGGCTCCCTGACAATTTCAAAATTCTTGCTTCAGGTTGCATCATTTTCACTAAAAACAGCCCCTTCTGAGCCAGATTAGTTCTAGTGTTTGGTCAAAAGCTGAAGCTTTTTGAATAAGGCTTTAAAAATGTGAATGCTATCAACATAGCTAAAGAAAATACCAAGCCAATTTATGTGGATGGAGTTTTTGCCAGATATGTTGGCAAAAGCTCCAAGTATGTCTGTTTATTTACATTTATAGTGGCCATTTTCTGGCTTTCGAAACATGAAACAGCAGGAAGAAGTTGGCTAAAATATGTTTAAGATCCACAGCTCCTGCAAGGCCTGGATGCATTGTCTTTCAAGGTGGTTCAGAATCACCGTGCTGATGGAAAGCGCCTTTGACACTGAATCAATTTCTTCTGTCCATCACTTTGCTCAAGGCTCATTCAAATTTGCCATGATTGAAGCTTGGATGCTTTCACTGGGAGTACTGATCCATTAAATTGTCTTAGGTGTGATGAACTTGAAGCAGTTCATTTGGATGGAAATTTGGTCAGTGTGGTTTTTCCTTTTAATCTGCTGACTAAAGTGATACGGAACATGGGGCAGAAGCTCATTAGATGGATTCAAACATTGTTTTGCCGTTGTTGGATTGAGATCGGAAAGATCCAAACCAGTCTGCTGACTCCCTCTACATCATGAGGTATCAATTGATCAAAAAACAGCAAACCATATTTGCACGTGGCAAGCTCTTTTGGATTAACTCTTCTTGACCTAAATCACTTAAAAAATAATCTGCAATACAGGGTGTTTTTTAAAAAAACATTTTAAAAACTCACTGGATGTATGCAAAGTCCTTCAATTTAAAGCAGCTGTTATGCTGAGCAAATTCACTTTTTTGGGGGAGGTTTTATCACCCAATTTATGTATGAAAGAACCAAGTAAAGAAAAGGCTACTATTTATATCCACATTTTGTTCTGAAAATTGTGATTATATTGTTTGTAAAATATAAAACAAACGTGCATTTAATATATATGGAACTTTTTTTTAAAAAAAGAGAAAATTCCCAGGTTAAATCCTTGGTATTTAGAGAGCAAATTACAGTTATAATTGTTAAACTTTTAGTCTTAAATCTTGATTAGTTTGGCACTTGCACAAATACTTGTATATACCCCAGAATTTAAAGTTAGAATAACGGTATATTGCATCTCTCTTCACATTGATGTGACTGATTGATTCTGAGATATGTTCTAAATCCATTCAGAGCGGGCACACAAATGTATTATGTTTGTTGCATTCTTGCTTTTTCCCAAGTCTCAGTACAGATTGGGAACATATCTAATGATCAGCAAACCAGGTTTGAGAGAAATGTCCTGCCTTTTCTAGTCTTTTCATCTACTCTTCAAGTATCCTGTGCTTTCAGAAATTGCACTTCAATATCACTGGCTTTATTCCATAACAATGGCCATTCTTGGTGTCAGCAACCAACATTCTTGGGCATCTACTATGGTCCTCAGGATATCTGATCACTGATCTGCCCTGACCTCTTAACATTAAAGATTTGGTTCTCAGAATCACACTTTTAATTTCTCCCAGCTCTCTGGAGAGTCACTAGATCATATATTATGGGACACAGTAGAATATTAACTGGCAGCTCCTAGCTATGCTGCTATCAGTGAACACCACTGTGAACACCACTTGTGAACAGCACAAGGGTGAACACCAAAGGGTAATTTGTCCATGGCTGCAATACAGTGCACCATTTCTGCCATTAGCATTGGTGTCTTTCCCTCAGCCACAGTTCAGTACTGTTTCATTTTCTTTAGAATAAAGACGTAGTTTCATACCTTATCATGTTATCAAAAATCTTAGTGTGCTCTGCCTCCTTTAATCTGAAAGTGTGGGTTGGCAAAATATAACTGTTAATTCTAATTCAGTACACTTGGGTGGACTATGAAGAGGCCTGGCTGATGTTATTCTGATAAAAATAGGGACTGCTACAATGAATACATAGTAACAATACAGATAAATGTGTTTAATTAAGATTCCTAATTGGTGCTGTCTCATTTCCTGTAAAATATGTCAGAAACATTCATTCTAAGCTGTGACTCTGATTACTTTTCAAGTGTTAATTTGGATTTGAATATAACTTTTAGACTTGTTGTTTGTAAGGCTAAATCATGGGAAAACGTGATATGATGCCATCTGGTGCCAATATAGCAATGGCTTACTGTTGTGGGCCTCTAAGCCCACACAAGTCTTCTCAGTTCATCTTAGAATATGCTTTACATTTCACTGGGACCACAGCTGACCAGAAGTGGTTGCACATCCTGTCAAGTTGTTCCACATTTCTCTAATGGCTTGGGAGTCCAGAAGCAGAGAAATCGGAGAGTAGAAAAATGTACACACACATGTGACAAGGATCGGTTAACATTTTACTGCATAACATAGAATTTGTCAAATGGTTTGAACTTGGGGTGACACAAATACATTTGGGATGGTATCCCCCATATGTATGGGGTTGATGAATGCTGCAGAACTAAAACTCCCAGCAACTTTAGGCCATGTGGCCAGTGGTGATAGACGTTGGTAGTCATAGCTTGGTAGCACCTGAAATGCCATGGTTTGTGTGGTGTTGGTGTTCTCATATGCATATTTTGGGGCAGATTCACCAGCAGTTGTGTATCTACTTGGTTATTCTAGAATTTGCCGTAAAGCTCCCTCCAGCTTGAATTGCTTCCAGACAAGCAATTCTATTAACTGTTCCTCTCAGAAGGCCTTGCACAACTATTCCATCTCTCTTTTTCTTTTTTTTTATTTACAGCTACCAAAAAGCAAATAGTGGGGAAACGTATGAGGTTTACAAAGGAAAGATGTTTTCTGGGCCGCTATAACATCCTGTCTGTGAGAGCAGTTGCATGATAAAAGATACATCTGAAAGCCTCCTTCCTTTCCCACTGCTGCTTGCAGAGTTCTCAGTTGGAGTTTGGGAGGTAGGGTGCCCCCCTCCAGCTACTGAACAATTTCAGGAAGCAGTGAATTGCTGTATAAATCCCATTACTCTGTGAAGACCATCACTCTGCGGGTTACTGGCAAATTCCCCAACTCAGAAAGGTTAGGTCTGTTGTGAAAGAGAAGAAAATCCATCCAGATGGACTTGGAGCAGAAGCATCCATATTTTTAACTGGCTAAATTTTGCAACCTCTCTCCTGCCCTCCGTCGTTACTACCACGAGGTCTGTGGTTAAAATATAGCAACTAAAATTGCAGATCTGGCCTTGGAAATGTTAGCAGTTGTTTTTAAAGAACTGTATCATTGCATCAAGTCATATGCTTCCAGCAACATGTTTTTAATTTGAAGCATAGGGAAGCAGTAGAGGTTTATTTGATTGATTAATTGAGATTCCATCTGAGTAATTGACAAATATAAAAAACAAGAGCACAAGTAAAATCTAAGAGGAACAAATGCAGTTGAAAAAATGTTTAAATTAACCAACTTCTGTTCCACTAAGCAACATCACATATCCTTTTTCACGCTGGTACATTACTTTTTTTTGGCTTAAAACGCATATTCCCTTTTTTGTTAAAGTGGCTTTGAAAATTCCCTCCATTCTGCATTCATAAATAGAATAACATTACAAAATCTCAAAATAATGTCTATTGAAATATAGGTTTGAGAGTCTGAGTCCCCCTGAAGGGTAAAATAATATCTGCCTTTTTTGGAGGGAGAAATGAAACTCTGATCAATTACTTCTGATCCTAGTTTTTACTTGTGAAAATGCAGACAGGTTTATTGGCAGCAGAGTGCATGGAACGAAGATGTTCAGCTTGTATAAAATCTGCAGTTTTGTTGCTAAGGCGATTTTTGTCTCGCAGGGGAATGTTAATTTGCAGTGGACAATGGATCCTTCTGTATTATATATGAAATATTCCATTGTTTAGCAGCCTGCATGCCATCAAATGGGATGCATGTGTAGCTATGGGCCTTAAGTGCTGCTTCTCAGTTTCCTCTACAGCTGAGCTGAACTTTATTGGAAGATATTTTTCTGAGAATACTTTTTGAGATTTTCCCATTTGTGTAAAGTGGTTGCATGTCCTTTTTCTTTTTACAGAGGGAAGTTGTTTGAACGGCTGTTAGAGGATAGTGTTCTTCATAAAGCACCCCCTCTTTGAAGGGATTTCTGATCCAAATCCAATTTAAAGAGAAAGGAAGAGCTGAGACCTTGATCTTGCCTATAAAACGGTCTCCTAGCATTTGGACAACAGGTAGACTGGTCAGTTGATCGGAGTCCTTTCTACTAGAGTGAGGAGTAAGGTATTTTTATTTTTGGTTTAGGTATTAGGCCTACTTCTGCATTTAGGAACTTATTAGTATATGCAGATGTTGTTGTGATATATTGTCCTGCCTTTCATGTTCTAATAGTGGAGAATATTTTTTAAAAATTAGTTGATTGATTTTTGTGGTGACTGCTAAGTTGAGAGCTTTATGGGAGATGCAGAATAGTCGACAGCTTGACGTTAAGAGAAATTCACAGCATAACTCTTCTTGAGTGTTCTAATCTTAGATTCCATTTAAAAATATTTAAAATTCATGATTTACCAAACCTCCCTTTTATATATAGCCTTAAAAAGGCAGCTAGAAGTGTTATGAGAGACATAGCTTAAGACTTTGGCACTGCTGGCATAGCAAGTGTTTCAGTGAAACTCAAGTTGGAAAGAAAGACTCTGAACATTATTTGGCTGTTCTTTGTTTTTTTAAAAAACATAATTAGAAAAAAAATATAGTCAACATGTTGTAGCAATATGCTAGAATAAAATGCAGTATAACTAGAAAAAATTAGGAACATATATTTTTGATAACTTTAATATATTTTGATAGCATTAATATAAATATACCTATATTTTTAATTTAGCATATTTTACCATGAAAAGATAAGATATTGATTTATAGTAAGAAAGACCATTGATGATTGTCTCAATATTTCCAGCTCAGTAATTTCCAGCTGTATATGGAATATTATAAATTGAGTCTGTTGATCAGTGTGTTGAAACCCTTTTTTTAGATCAAGCCAGAGAAAGTAGCTTACTCTTTATGTAAACTATGTACAGAAAAGAGACCTACAGTCTTTGTATAATACTAAGCCTGGCTATATTTAATTTTGTGTGTGTGTGTGTATATTATTCTTATTTAAAAGATTCTAACTCTAAAAAAAGGTGGGAGCTTCAGCATAGAAAAGGTAGATATAAGTTAAATATTAAAGTTATCACTTGAACTTTTCTGTCTGAATGAAACATAATGGCTTGTATCAGGCAGGGGAGAAATATTTGGCACTGTTTCATTAAAAAAAAGGCCCATGTTTAATAAGTGCAAAAAAGAAGAATAAAATCAGTTTAGCAATTTGGAATTGGTTTGTTATTTTGCTGCACAATTTCTCTTTCTGGAGGCATCAGATTTTATGCAATATGCAACCACGTCATACTATGAAAATGTGGAAAAACATCCAACAATGGTGTGTATTTCTAACCATAATTACGGAAGACAAAAAATGATAATTTAATAGCATGATACATCAAGAAATAAAACAAATCAATTTAAAACCACTGAAGCAAATACATAGGAGGATTTTGCTTCATGGGCTATAAAATGTATTTTGTTTTATCATTGCAGCGTAACTCTAATAATCAATTCAGTGTTGTAAATGAATTCACAAAGCACTATCGGTGTGTTTCTATTTGTTGGTTATGCGTCTTATTATGTCACAATATTCTGAATTTAAAAAGTCGTGCAATGTTGTGGCTCTGAATGTTTGATAAGAAAGATGTTCCCTACTGGATTTTGTTGTCTTTTAATAATATAAATGAGATTTTTCTCTCCATTTGGAGCGCCTTAAATGTAATGCAAGATACAGTGAGAATGCAGAAATTTATTTTATTACCGAGACATTCTTCGACAATAGTTAACAGGAAAAAAAAATTAAACACATAATAAGGCATGATGTGCTTAATGGGGATATTCTAGAAGCTGAAAAGATGTATAGGAGAAACATAGAATAGGGCATCTGGTACAGATTGGGCAAACTAAAAAAAATCTGTCCCCCCCCCCCTTAAAAAGACATTTCTAGGCTTTAGAACAGTGTTTCTCAACCTTGGCAACTTGAAGACGTGTGGACTTCCACTCCCAGAATTCCCCACCAGCATGGCTGGCTGGGGAATTCTGGGAGTGAAAGTCCACACGTCTTCAAGTTGCCAAGGTTGAGAAACACTGCTTTTTGAATTATAGGGAAAAACCATGGTAGATTATCTTTTTTCTTTTGTATGTTCAAATGCACAGCTGCATTATTCACTGGCTGATTTGACTACTTCCTTTTTAAATCAGAGGAGGTCTATAATGACTGAACACTGGTAAGTACCTTTATTAAGGATTATTTTGTGGCAAGAAGAGCAGCAAAAAGTACTTATTTTCCACTCTTATTGTGTCCTCAGATAGCCAGCCAGTGGCCCTGTTTAGGGTGACTCGGTCCTCTTGAGTAAAGAGGAGCTGAAGGAACCTTTGCAGAATTTCTGTGAGGACTGTTCTAGGTATCTGAAGTATCTCAGAACCGCTTGGAGTTGGACTCTGGCTGGGCAGGTCCTATGAAATTGACTGCTCTGTTATCTGGAAAGCATTTGAGCCTCTTGGCCCTGAGGAGGAAGTGGGCAGGGACCTTGGAGCTTTGAGTTCTGCCATCTGTACTCTAGATCCATGTCCATCCTGGCTAGTTAAGGCATCCCAGAGGATGACAAGTAGTTGGGTCCAAGTGATGGTAAACACTTCTTCAAGGGAGGGGACAGTCCCACCTGCTTTGAAGGAAGTGGTGGGTGGCCTCCTCAATAAACTATTGTTGGATCTGACAGAACTGGAAACTTTTTGTTGCTTTTCAACCTTCTTTGGAAGGTTGTTTTGTTGCTTTCCAACCTTCTTTGGAAGGTTGTTGAGAAGGTGGGAGGCTTGCAGCTCCAAAGGGTTCTGGAGGAAGTGGGTTGTCTAAACCTCATTCAGGCCAGTTTCAGGCCGGCTTATAGTACCAAGACAGCATTGATCACATTTGTTGATTCTTTGGTGGGCTCACAGTAGGGTGGTGTACTCATCCTGACCCTCCTTGATCTTTCAGTGGCCTTCAGTACCATTGATCATGGCATCCTTTTAGGTCAGCTTCAAGGGATGGGAGTGGGAGGCACAGTTTTAAGGTGGTTCTTCTTCCTTCAAGGCTGGTTCTGGTCAGTGTTGGTGGGAGAGGTCCAACCATAGATCCCTGCATTGCGGAGTGCCCCAGGACCTGGCTGTCTCCCTGCTCCTGTTTAACATCTACATGAAGCCACTGAGTGAGGTCTTCCATGGCACAGGTTTAAGTCTGATACTCACTGTACATTTCTGCCCTAGGCTGTCCAAGTAATGCTTTCAAGTTCTTTCCCAATTCCTGGAGGCCTGAATGGGGAATATAAAATTCGACTTCACCCTAACAAGACCAAGTGGCTGTGGGTTTTAGAGCTTCCTAGATCTGGAAATGTTCCCTTTGACTCTGGATGTGGTACCATTTCCCCAAACACAGCTGAGACACAATTTGGGGCCATCATGGACTCACAACTCTTGCTCAAGGAGCAAGTGGCAGCAGTGGCCAACAGGACCTTTGCACAAATCTATCTTGTGTGCCGGTTGCCTCCTTTCCTGGATTGAGGGGTTCTGTTTATGGTCTCTCATGCCTTATGTAATCAATGTGGGGTTGCCCTGAAAGAATATCTAGAAGTTGCATTCTGGGGCTGCTCTTAAAGATCATTCTAGGCCAGAATGCAATGTTGTGTGCAGTTCTGGGTGCACTTGGGCACACCTTAGTACGCCCATTTACCACCAGTGCTTTGCAAGCTGCACTGGCTTCCAGTAAGCTTCCAGGTGCAAATCACAATGTTGGTTGTCATTTATAAAGCTCTGCATGACACAGGGCCAGGTTACTTAGAGGGCCACCTGTCTCTGATGGTTTCTGCCCATCCCACCAGATCCAACAGAGTGGGCATGCTTTGGGTCCCCTATATTAAACAGTACCCTGTAGTTGGATCCAGGAGGCATATCTTCTCTGTTGCAGCTCCTGCCCTATTGATCAGCTTACTCCCTGAAATAAGAATGGCCCCAACCTTGTTAGCCTTCCAGAAGGTCTTGAAGACTTGGCTTTTCCTGCAGGTATTGGGGCCAGGTATCAGTTGAAACTGGTATGTATGTTTCACAATATGTTGTGGGCGAGTTTTTCTTGGATCCTTGGTCTCATGTCATTGTGTTTATTTTATTTTGATCTGTTTTATGTATTGTTAGCCACCTGGAAACACTAGGTTGAGACTGGTGGCCTTATATGCTCTAGAAATAGAGATAGATAGATAGATGTCTGCAAGGAAAGGGTTAACAACATCAAAATGGTGGACAATCTGTGTACCCTTTTTATGCGCGTACAGTGCACACAAGGTATGTTAAAAAAGAGTGGGGCTTCAATCACCCAGTTGCTCCTGCCATTTTAATGCCCCACCTACCACCACAGATATTCCTTATAACTATTGCATGGTGAAGTTCTCTTCCTTTGATTCAAATTTTATGCAGTGCTTCTTTTTTGAGTGGAGATATAATGGCAAGAAGTGGCTATTTAGTCATTAGTGCCAAATCTTTGGTAATCTGCTTAGAAACAGAAGTTAAGCACTAATGAAAGTAATGGCAGGAAATAGAAAAAGCAGTTTAATAGGTGAAAGGCTTTTTTCCCACTCAGGAGAATGCATGTTTTCCTGTTTGAATGGAAACTAGAAGGAAAATCTAATAGGTATTTGCCATCCCTTGCAACCAGAACTGAAGTAGCAGGACTTTGCATAAAAGTTCATGCCATTGGTAAGTTTGCAATTGGGAAAGAGGTCAAATCATTTTCATATTGTCATGATCACAAGTATTGATGGTGGACATAATGTAGGAAGATTACGTCCGCCATCAATACTTGTGATCATGACAATATGAAAATGATTTAAAGATGTATGTTTGTGCAAGAGAAATGTGTCATGTCAAAAGGTCTCTTTTTTCCAGGAGTTTAGATCACTTATGTTCAGAATTCTTGAAATGGTAGTCAAAACAATCTTGGTGGTAGGCACCTTGTTAAGGCAGGCTGGTTCATTCAACAAAACATGCACTGTGTTTCTTGGTGGTGGTGATGGACAATGTTCTTTCAGGAAACATATTTGGAGGTGAGTAAGTTACATATTCTAAAACTGTCCTGTATTTAACTCTCATGTTGTCAGGGAAGTGGTCTGGACTATAGATTTGGAAACTGTAGCTTCTGGAGTTTAGAATCATCCTCTTCCTTTCTTAATGGTAATCTGGACAATGTCCCTGTTTTTTCCCACTTCCTTCTCTCTCAGTTGCAGTGGATCCTGTTGGGTCACAATGTTCTATGTGGCTTCCTTGTAATAGCCGTCACCTTCTTCTTTAGTATCTTGCTCAACAAGTGAGGGAGGGAGTCACCCTGCTTGTATCATGTTGCTCAGGCTTGTGGATCTAAAACATTGGTGGCTGAACCCACAGATCCATGGGCCCTTTCCACTTCATCAAGATTTGCTGTCTGTTTCATCACAACTTTAGCAATGAACTGGGTGACTTTGTCTGTTCCTTTTGTTCCTGGCATATAACAGAATTAAATTTGTTGATCTTCCTCTTTTTTTCAATGTGGGATAAAATAATATATTTTATGGAATGTTCCTTTTCTTGGAGATTTTCTCTAGGAGAACCACTAGTACTGTTTTCTGGAACATGCTGCTTGAAGTGAAGACAAATTGCTATGGCTAGGCCAGTGGCAGGGGAATTGCATTGGCCGGTAAACTTTGCTTAATATTTCCTTTGTCGATTCAATCTAAAGAGACAAGGGCTCAGTTGAAAAAGTAGACTGCCTTTTTCTCTGTGAGGAGTGTCAGATCCAACTCCTGCTGAATCTGACAAGGTGTGCCAGGCCAGGTGAAGCACCTACAAAATAAGGCCTGTAAATGAATTTGGCTCTTTCATTTCACTTCTCTTGACATACAGTATTGGTGCTTCTTGCTGGTCCAGCTTGTTATCCTAATAATTTTCCTCCTTTGGTTGTTGATTAGATCCGATGCATAAGTAAAATGCTATCTGACCTTCTCAATTTGCAGTTCTTTCCTAGTCCAGTATGTCTCTAGTGAATACCGTTTCCAGAACAATAGGTAGATATCCCAGGGCCCATTCGTGCAGCGTAAGAGGAAAGGATACTGTGGTTTTTTTAGGATCTGCTCATTTTTCATATGTAGGGCTAGAGACTCCTTGTTATATTAGTATTTTATCTCATCCATTTGATTTTACTTTTGGGTTGTATGTTTTTAAATTTTGCTGGTCATTGACCGAATAAACATGATTACATTACGCATGTAGGGATTGATACGAATTATCGCATGACTTTCTGGACGTTGGATGTGGCTTAAAGGAAATTCAGTTATTCTCTGGAACTGCTGAGGTGTTTTGTGTTGTTTTTTTCCCCTTTCCAGTGGAATGTTGTTATAGTGAACAGAAATGCATTGTCTCTTTCTGAAGCATGTTGTGGAAAAAGCAATTTCCTGATATATTCAGTCTGGGTTTTGGCAGAATACTTTTGTTTGTTATTAAGACTTTTTTTTAGAGGAACAATGCTTTCACTTTACATCATTCCGTTCCGTGCTGTCCTGTATGTCTTTGGGTTTCTTCATTTAGTAGGATCAGATTTAGTTTTCCAGAAGAAATTTCCTGAGTTATCATCACTGCAGCTCTGCTATCTTTGTTGCTTAAATTGCCGGTGAAACAAGCCCTCCAAAAGCATAGGAGAAGCAACATCTCTTGCTCTGTGTTGAAATGTATGTATAAATTGAATGTATCGGTAGCATAAAATCATACAGACTGAAGATAGATAGGAATGGAGTAGTTAGTTGCAGCAGTAAATCTTAGGAAATGAATACCCCACTATCTCCTTCTTAGGCCATAGCATCTTATTTGCAGAGAAAAATAATGTAATTCAGGACTCTGGTTTGCACATTAGTGATTGAATGCTCTATACATGCAAATAAATAAATCACAGTGGGGAGCAATCCACTAGGCAGTTCTGCTGTTGCACAGCCTGCATTTATTTGATGCTTATGCATTATTTATAATGTTATTTACTAGTGAATAATAACATATGTATTGTGTTACTCAATACTTATTGTGCACTACTCTATTCAAATAAATATGTGGGAACTGCAGCAAAATATTTTAATGTATGCTTCTGTCCCCCACTCAAAAGTCAGTCAGTAGTATTCTCTGGCTACTGAACTGGCTCAGTCCTTGTAGGTCTGCTTTGTTTGTTTAAAGATGTTCTGGACTTTTGGAAACCCCAAGCCTTTGGATATGTATTCCTTGTGTGTAGATAACATCAATTTAGCTACATAGAACTTCACATTGGAGAATGAGTTTGCATATTGGAATGAACGAATAAAAGAATGAATATTACAGAAGTGATCAATAGAATTACATAAAGGTTCTAGAGGACCACATTGCACAGAATGCCAATTTTCAAAGGCCTCCTGCTTAAATTTAGGTTACCTTTATAAGAACGAAAATCTATCATCCCCCCTCTGCAGTTAGAGGTTAGGTTAACTTTAATCCAAAAAGCTGTTGCTAAACTGTAGGGTATCTCTATGAGCTACATGAAGGAAAGTCTACAAGCCACTCCTATGCACCCGGAGGTGATTTGTTGTTGTTGTTTAGTTGTTAAGTTGTGTCCGACTCTTCGTGACCCCATGAACCATATTGCGCCAGGCCTTCCTATCTTTCACTGCCTCCCTGAGTTTGCTCAGTTTCATGCTCATTGCTTCAGTGATGCTATCTAGCCATCTCATCCTCTGCTGTCCTCTTCTCCTTTTGCCTTCCATCTTTCCCAGCATCAGGGTCTTTTCCAAAGAGTCCTCTCTTCGCATTAGGTGACCAAAGTATCTGAGGAGGTGATTTGTAGCTATAAGCATAGGCTTTTTTGAATTGTGATGATTAATCACAATTAATTACAGTTTCTATAAAAAGAAAAATAATTTGGGGGATAGGATTTTGGTGCAATGAAAACCTGACCACTTAATATTGAAGATCATGGCAGATGACCCTTCTGTGGAATGCATTTCAAAACTATATTTAAAATAGCTTTCTACTTGAACATCTAATTGGTCTGGAGTATCAGCGTCACACATTTTGGTATCCGCTATATCTAGCATGGAATTCCTCGAAGCAGTCGGATGTACCTACATCACAGTTTGGGATATAATATTGATAAGGCTATGCTGCACTTTGGATCAGAGTGGGCGTGGGCTTGGGCACACATGCACACTTGTTGGTGCCTCCTTAAAAAAGCTGTGTCTTCCTGGGCTCATGTGTGGCAGCACAATCCTAGGAAAATACGTACTTGAGTTAAGGAGCAAGTGGGTTGTTGGTGCTTCCTTAACTTAGACATGCATTTTGGGGTGGGGTGACTGCATGGCTACACTACAAGCCCAGGAAACGGCAGAGCTTCTTTAAGGAGGTGCCAACTAGGCCCCCATGTCCACCTGTGCCCACTTCCAAAAAGCTTTTTGGCTTCTTATCCAAAGTACAATAATACCTTGTCACCTAGAAGTGCTGTTTGTAATTGCCCTCCATGCTGAGAAAGTTTTTTCATGATCCATGGAAGATTTAACTAATATTGCATCTTTTTTAAAGTGAAGAAAAACGTTTTGAAACTAACCTCTGATTAAGGCTACATAAATTCTAGAGCAGTAGGGGCATTTTCTTTGTGCTTTTGGCCCTGGGTTTGCTGTAGTTATTGCAGACGTGGTCACTGGGTGATTCAGCAAGCAAGCAGCCACATACTGCAACCACATTTTGTGATTTAAAGCTTTTGTCCAAGCAAAAGTGGAGAAAATAAGCAAGTCATTGCAAATAGGAGAGTGCAAAATAATGACTGGTAATTCTCCAAACCTCAGCGTTTCCAGTTTCTTTCATGTGGGCAAAACTTCCCTAAAACTGAAGCGACTTTCAGTGAAAACTGACCATGATTAAACAGGGGCCAAATGATCATGATTCCCCCATCCACTTTCAAGTCCTCCCAATTTACTGTCCTTGCTGAGTTTTGCCAGAGTGAATATCTTCATCTGTTTCCTGTTATTTGCTTAAAACAGGAAATCTAGTTTTCCTACTTCCAAGTAGCGTTACTGCCAGGAATGACCTAGGTTCAAGTGATGAAAGTTTCTTCCCTGTTCCTTAAAAAAATGGCTATAAAGGTAATTTTATTTCTTTATATTTCTAGTGAGAAAAGAGACTTGAGCTTGTAAAAATGTTGCTCTAATGTGTGATGTCTGTGAAATAGGTAAATGTATGCCTGAAATCATTAGGTAAGGACCTGAAAATAAAATTGTCAGTATCCCCAAACTTTATATACATCTCTGAATTGACACAGAGTAATACTGTTCTAATTGCTACATCTCAAAAGGGAAATTAAGATACTGGAAGAGGTATAGAAAACTGCAATCAAAGTGCCATATAGGGCTTTGGATTTTTAAAATTTGGAGGAAAAAAAGATGATAAAGCAGCACTTAATATGTAAGTATATAACCATTTAATTAGCCATTTAATGAAGCTGAGTGGTAGATGTGGGATAGACCAAAAAAACAAAAGAAAGCAAAACCTCCTCACAGTGTGTAGTTAAACCATAGGATTCATGAATAGAAAATGTGTTGTGATCTTCGGGCCAGTATTATTCAACCTTTTCATTAATGATTTGGATAATGGGGCTGATAGGCTGCTTATTAGATTTGCAGATGACCCAAAATTGGGAGGCCTGGCCAACATGCAGGATGATAGAATGAGATTGCAATCTAATCTGATTGGATTGAAAGTCTGGGTGAAGAGGAACAATGGGGAGAAATATAAGGTATTACATTTAGGGAGGAAATTTGTAGAGCACATACACCGGAATGGGGATTCATGGCTTGCGAGCATTATATTAGAGAAGGTGTGGTCACTGACGACAAGCTGAGCATGAGACAGCTGCTAGAATAGTTAAAGGAGTTCTGGGTAACATTAGAAGAAGCATTGTATTAAACATGCACAAAGTCCTTATTTCCCTTTATTGTCCACTGGTGAGGCCATACCTGGAATACTGGGCACCCCATTTCCAGAGAGAGATTGATAGGTTAGAATAGGTTCAGAGAACGGTGGCAAAGATGATATAGGGACTTGAAGACATGCTCTATGGCTGGGGTAGGCTAAAAGAACTTGGGATGTTCAGTCTGGAGGAAAGAAGAATGAGAGGAGACATGATTCTAGTGCATGGAAGGGTGCCATAGGCAAGATGCTCAAGAACTATTCTTCATTGCCATAGAAACTAGGACCAGAAATAATGGTAGTTATTGGAGCTATCTAGATTTTGTTTAAATATAAAGAAAAACTTCCTGACAACGATATCAGTACAACAATAAAATAATCTATTTACAGAGGTTCTCCATCTCTGGAGGTTTTTAAGGAGAAGCTGGACAGCCACCTCTCAAGGACACTTTAATTTGTTTTCCTGCAGAGGATTGGACAAGAGCATCTTTGCTGTTCCTTCCAACTCCATAATTCTTTGATGGCCATTGCTTTAGTTGTCCTGTAGCAGTTCTGTGCAGTTACTGAATCAGTTTCCACTTGATTTGGTGGGACTAGTTTCTGACTTGGATAGGATTATACTGCTAACTATTTTGTGTTCTCATTTATGTCCAAGAAAATACTGAAAAATAATATGAATTTTCTCTGTAAGAGACAGCTAATTTATGAGTATTTGCTTACTTACCTATTTTATATCTATGTATTTATTAAGCCTATTATATTGCTGACTACTGAGCCAAGTGAATTGAATGGTCAGTATCCACCCACATGCATGCCTATCAAATGACAAACCAAATTTCTGGCTAAATGTTAATAATTTTAGAAAAGAAATGGCTAGTATGATTAAAAAATATTTTTAATATAAATTTGTGTTTTGAGTGGGGATCATGCAAGTTATGAATGAGAGAGCAAATTGTTTCTTATTTATATTTATATTTATATATATCAAATTTATCACCACCCATCTTGTTAAAAAACAACTCTGGGCAGTTTACAAAGCAGTTACAAATTGTTTCTTACATTGCACATAGGAAAAATAGTTAAAGGCACTACAATAAAAGAAAATAAACAGGAATGGTCAGCATTTGCAAAGCCCTACAAATTTAATAAATCACCTTCTACAAAGGCAAACTTTGCATTTACATGTTTATGACAGGGGGTTTGGAATCTGGGGTAGGATAGGGTGACCCTAGGACTTTTATTCTAATTATTTAGGGCAATCATAAGTATATCATCTTTGAAGACATACATTTAAGATCTGATTTTTTCCCCCAGAGAATGACAAAACATTTTCCCTCTCTCAGTTGAATCTTCTGAAAATGACTTAGTTTCTGAGCCTATCCAGATGGAAAGGATCAAACTATTATTGATAATATGACAAGTGGTAAAACTCCAAGGGGCTGATTTCTTTAATAGAATGGTATAAAGCATATACAGATATTTTGACTTTAAAATTTTATCAGAATGTGCGCTCTACCAGCTACTCTTAATCAAGCTTTCATTACTGTAATCCATAAATCAGATACAGATCCTACACATTGGGCTAATTACTATTTCATTAATGAAAGTATAATGAATGTTAAAAATATCTGGATTCTTGCTAACTGACTAGAAAGGATTAACAAATGTGATCCATCCAAATCGAGCAGGATTTATTGTCAGAGACAAGGGGCTGACATTGAGATTATTGGTACAGCTTGGTGCTTTAAGTAACTCTACGGTAGATCCAGCTAAAATTAGTTCATTAGATGCAGAGATTGCTTTTGATAACACTGGACAAAAGTTATTTTTTATTCTTTCCATTTTTCTTTTCTTTCCCTCAGGAGTTTTTAAAAAGGATTGCAATTCACTTTTCTTCTTCAGCAATAAAAGTGAAGCTAATGGAATTGTATTTAAGCCATGTACTGATGTTGGGAATGTTATCCTCTTTTATTGTTGATTTGATTTTGGAACATTTAGCATGTATGATTAGGCAGAGTAGCATGACTTACACTTTGATACATGCAGGTAAGGAGTGTAAAATAATCCTGCTTGCAGATGATATGTGTTGTTTAGTGATAAACCTGCGTGTTTGAGGAGGCCTCACTGAAATAGAGTATTTGGGGGCAAATTATTACTTTAAAAATGAATGTTTTGCATGGGTAAATTTATATTACTTGTAGCATGCACGCACACACACACACATCAGAGATTTATATTGTGAAATTCTTCTCAGTTTTTGCTCAGGAAGTGTCAGCTAGAAGAGGCATAGTGGTAGGACTGAGTCTGTTGGAGATTTCAAGCCTCCTCTCCCAGAAGATGCTCTGGTGTGTCTTCTGCTGTGGCCACCTGTTTTCCAGGAGGGTTGCTTTACCCACTAATCCCAGCACATGAGACTGATAGGAATTCCACAGCATGTGCATCTTACTGGCAAATAGAAGGAAAAAAGATGATAAAAATGAAATAAATAGAAATGTTAGTTGACAGCTCTCTATGATTCAGAAGCATCTCTAGCAATGGAATACCATTTTGACATCCATGTGCTATACTTCTATACTTTTAAATATCTGATTAATTCACTACAAAAATTATTATGTTATGTCTATTGGACATCTGGGCATCTTTTAAGAAGAATTTGATGGATTCAGCTATTGGCGAAATGGTGCTCAAAATGTAACAATGTATTGTGCTATAATGGATTCCTTTTGGATAGGGTTATTTCACATGCTAATTTTCTCCTGGAGGACTCTTTTTTTTTTAAGATTCTCATGTTCTTTTGAATGATATACCAATAAATTGGAAATTGAGAGAAGGATAACAAAATGAATTGTGCATGCTTTTATGTTTGAAAAAAAAGATACTACAATTTTGGAAGTTTATCCATTCTCTTATCAGTTATACAATGAAAACCATGCTCTTTCACATTTTATCCCTAATAGTAGGGATAAAGAATAGTCTGTTCAGAAATGTGCACTACATATATTGGTTTTTATGCTTAATTTTAAATTTTTTCCTATTGTTAAATAAACGGAATTAAACATTAGTAATGCATTACAATTTTTATATAAGATAATTTTTGATCAGCACATGAGAGTTATGTTTTTGTGGGGATTTTGTTGTCTTTCCTCTTTGTCATTTTGCACATCAAATTAAAAAATAAATTCAAGAAGTCTAGATTCTCTGATATTCTGACTTTTCATTTTGCATAGTTGTGATAAAATCAGATCCAAATATACTTATGAAAGCTCATATCACAATAAATCAGTTGGTTTACTTAGAGTGCTACTATTTACTTTTTGTTTTATTTTCTTGCTATGAATAGGCCAAAATGGCTGTGATCTTCACTGTGCAACTGCCATTAAAAATGTGTTACTTTGGAGAATTCTGTTGGCTGTGCCTGTTAATAAAGAATGATTATGGAATATTTATTCCTAACGTAAAATTCACCTTTATCTACATATAAGCATTCAGGATATACCTTCTGTATGAGGACTAGTTCAGACAACTATTTCAATTTATTACCAGAATTGCATATTATGCAATTATTCTAATAACGTCCTTTTCATTTGGAGTAATGTCCATTACAAATTACTGCTTACCCAAATAATTTTCTATAAATGTATGGTAACTGCTTTAATCATATTACCAAGGTTTTGCTGTATGCATCTGACTTCTTAAGAAATGCTGGAAGGCACAGTTATGTTTCTGGAAAAGTATTTTACACTGTATTAATTTAATAAAGTAATCACTGGGAAGTAATTCAGATTTGTTTTAAATCATTTTATGTTTGTACTTGCAACATTTTTTAGCATATTTGGGAATGGGTGTGGCTGAAAGATAATTGCCAATCTAGCTGATTAGACATTTGTTGTGAATATTTGGTTGAGGCAGTTTTCTCTCTCACTTACCACACAGAAACATTCTTCTTTTCCAGGGAAGAAAGATCCTTGAGTTCTCCAAGGGCAGGATTAGGTTTTCTCATGAAATATGTATTATCAGTTATAAAATGAGTCCAGTGCGCCGTATAATATTTAGTGCTGGTTCTCCATCCACTTGTGTCCTGTCATCATCTAAAGATAGTTCTTGAAACATGGGATGGGATGAAATCTCATGCGTTCATTTTTGTAGCACGTTCCGTCCTTAAATTAGTGTCTCCAAGGGTTCAGCTTCATTTTTACTTTTCAGAAGAAGGGTACTTAAAATCCTAACAGTAAACACTAAAGTATCTGAGAGTTCAGAAGCATAAAACCAAGTGCTAAGATCGTGCAAGCAGCTGTTATTTAGAAAATTTTCTGATAGATTTGTAAGCAACAATAGAAATTCTCATGACTATGTCTTGCAATATTTAGCATTCTTTATATACTGTATATTCCTTACGTTGCTGCTTTTAATATTCTTTCTCCTTTTCATCACTTCTCACATTATCGTGTTGCATCATAAAGTGTCATGTATATTCATTATATTGTATAAATAATTATGCATGTTACATAATGATATTGGCATACAGAGACATTAAAATAGCACAAATCAAAATTTAATGACGTTTTAACTGAGGTTTGTAGAATTATTTCTATCAATAGGACAGATGTTATTCATAAAGTTTCAACATACATTTTGCTACACTTAGGTTGCTGGTATTGGTATGTAAAGCAAACTCTGCCTTCTAATTCATGCATACAGAAGTATTCTTAAATAATAAAGTGACATATTATGATAAGGGGAAAGTACGGGGTGTGGGATCCTGATTGCACTGTAGGTTTGAGGTAGCTGGTGATTTTTCATAGAGGTGTAATAGATCACATTTGAATAGGTAGAGATAAAAATGTGCTGGGAGATTTCATGGTGATTTGAAGTAATAAATTTGCTAATCTTTTAGTACTTGGCTTTGGATTGGAAAGCAATATAAAGGGGAAAAAAGTTGACTAGCACCCTCACTACTGATGGTCCAGACTGATTCAAAGACCCAGTAATGAGATCTCTTGTGCATCGCTGATGTCAATGGTTATTAAACCATAGGCACGTAGTCTCTATGGCAAACCACAACGAGGGGGAAAAAAGTGAAAAATGCATCACAGCATCACCACACAACCTGTGGCTTTTTGGATTTTCATCCTGACATTCGATTCAACTACTTTGGTGGTTTACATCATGATTTTGCAATGTACTTTTCAACATTTGCCCCAACTTGCCCAACCTATGCCTAGGTGTGGCTGCTAACTGCAAATTGGAGGCACCCCTATGGGCAACAGAGAGAAACTGATGAAGAGAATAAATATAGAGGCTGCAGCTATCATGCTGTTCTTAAGGGATGTTTCTTATTGTATCTTTCTGCTCTTCATAGTCCCTTCATCCATGAATGTCTTGTTAACACACCTAGATAAAACACTGTATTCTGCACATAGAACAGGTGTTTTTTTTTCCTTATGATGCACTGCTGCCATGTAAAAAAAGGGGTGTGAAAAGCTGTAAAGAGGGTTTCAAAGTGTGTTATGGAGTCCTTGGGGTTCTCTGAGCTGGGTTGTTTTCTTGCAAACGTTTCATTACCCGGCTAGGTAACATCTGAAGATGTCTGAAGATGTTACCTAGCTGGGTAATGAAGCATTTGCAGGAAAACAACCAAGCTCAGAGAACCCCAAGGACTCCACAGTTCAACCCTGAGCTACATATATTCCCTTCTAAAGTGTGTTATCTTTTAATGCTGCCACTGTCCTTGAAAAGGAAGTGGGAATACTCAGTGGTCTTTTTGCATGTCAATATAGACCTCTAGACAAGAGACCTACTCAGCTTCTTCTGTAGTCTTGTCATGTCTTCATCCTCTTTCTACACTCACCAGCATTCCTGTTGGCTGCTAACTGCTTCTCAGCAATGTCTTTCCAATTTGTTCCCCATTTCTTTGCCATCCAGATCTTAATAATAATAAAGCCCCACAACCACATCAGGGTAATGCCTCACTGGGGGTACTTGTATGCTGCCTGACTCTCAGTGACCCTGGGCAGCTCACAGCAGTCAAAGAAATTACAATAAAATCAAACACAAAAGATAAAGAAAAAAGATGGCAAATGCAATGAAGCGAGGAGTCTCAGTCTTCTTTGCTGAAGGCCTGGGTGAAAACCCAGGACTTCATGGCTCTTCTAAACAACAGCAGTGTTGGGGCCATCTGGATCTTGGAGTGAACCTCGTTCTAGAGGGTAGGTGCTGCCACAGAGAAGGCGCACTTCTGGGATCCCAGTAGATGGCATTATTTAATCAAAGGAACCTGGAGCACGCCAACCCTGCAGGATTTAATCATTCGGGCAGATGTTATGAGAGACAGGTGGTCCTTCAAGTAACCAGCCCTGTGCCATGTACTTCCAGCATCTGGATATATCCATCAACTACATATCCCTTTGGTCAGGGGCTGGCGTTTTAGATGCTTTGGATTAAGGCAAGACCGACATCATGGGGCCCGACATTCAGATGTTATTTGCCTGTAGCTATTATTACCTCTCAGTGGAGGAGGACCAGTGTTGCAGATATTAAGGAGCTTTGGTCTTTCTATGCCACAGTGGTAAACAAATTTATTTTCTTGGATCAGGGAGCAACTGTAGCATGGAGCTTATTAAGGATAGGCAGAAGGAATTGTACTAAGAAATAATTTAGATTCATGATTCAGTCTGATCACATTAAAGATGTAGAAAATGGGTTGGCCTGAAGTGGCCCCTGTTTTGCTAGCAAAGACAGATACTATCTTTGTATATAATATTATACTGTTGTGAGCTTTGGCATAGTTAATATAATGCTTTCCTATCTTTATTAACCCTGCCCCGATGTCACATTCTTTTCGTCACTCCATGATATGACATGATTTTGGGACAATACATTTTAGGCTAATAATAATAATAACAAACTACTCAGAAGTTACAGCTGGTCCAGAATACAGCTGCATGTGAAGTGTTTGGCATTTCTAGGTTAGCCCATGTTACACCCCTGCTACGTGAGCTGCACTGGCTCCCAGTTTCCTTCCAGGTGCAATTCAAGGTGCTGATGTTATGGTCTGTGAGAATGTCCTTGAGAGACAGGAGGAGGAGCAGCAACAGCAGCTAACTAAGCAAGGGCCAGATAAGAGGCAGCTGAGCCCACAGAAGGAATGTGGGTGTGACCAACATCTCAGAAGGATCCTCCCTAGTTTCTTGGACAGTAAAGGTGAGGGGGGAGTTTCTGTTAATATAACCTTACAATAAAGGTAGTGTTAGTACTCATGGTTGGTGCTTCTTGTCTGGACTACCTCTAAGGACTGACACCTGGTTATCATCTTTAAAGCCCTATATGGCATGGGACCACGCTGTCTGTGGAATCATATCTCCCAGAAGGTATCTGCCCATCCCACCAAAGCGGATAGGGTAGGCATGCTCCAGGTCCTTTCCCTTAAGCGTTGTCACCTTGTGGGTCCTCGAAAGCATGCCTTTTCTGTTGCAGCCCCTGCCCTATGGAAAACCTTCCCCCAGAAGATCCAACAGGTCCCCATCTTTTAATCTGGAGAGTGCTCAAGACCTTTATAACGATCTCTTTTGCTGTCTCTAACATTATCATGTTTGGGAACAAAATGAATTCTCTACATACTTCCTAAAATAGCCACTATTTGTATGCAAATCTTTTGGGAAGATTTTGAATTCCCTTCCAGCATTATTTTTTGTTGTGCTCTTGTAGACCATCTGTGTTGCATGACAAATGATTGCAACTACTATCTCCTTGCTTTGTGCACTACCATCCCTCAACTCTCATTAATAGGGCACTACTGAAAGCATCTTAGCACACAACAGAAATTTAAAGCTGTTGGATTTACATAAGTGCCACCACTGAGCCAAGCAAATCATCTATATGACAGTACTGTAATTCTCAACTAAATCTATTTCTGCAGTTCATTTTGAGAAGCTTTTCAAAATATACTTCCTAATTTGCTGTAGTAAGCTTGCCTTGCACCTGTTCTAATCTTTTAAGTTTTGTTTGGAATTTGTTTATTCTTCAGCACCACTTGACAACATCAGACTGCCTTCATTCAGATCTATTGCATCCTTACCCCTTTTTTTAGTTGCACAGACAGAACATTCCTGTCTGTCTGTCTGTCTGCCTGCCTGCCTGCCTGCCTGCCTGCCTGCCTGCCTGCCTTCCATTCATTCATTCATTCATTCATTCATTCATTCATTCATTCATTCATTCATTCAGGCTCTTCACTGTTTACTTCTCTGACATTCCAGTCACAGTCTTCCATATTCCACAGTCATCACCACATGAGCACATAAATGTTGACCTCTGCCGCTCATCACACTTGTGGCCAACTAAGGCTTTTACATAATGCTTTTTAGTAAGCTTGGAGAAGGTGTGGAGTAGTTGTAACCATGCCAGATGCAGCGTGCCCTGCTTTTGATAAAGATGGTATTTGTCAGTTTTGACCCATTTTGGCCAGCATGCCACGAGCATAGCCAGAGGCCAGTTTTATCCCAGGCATGGTCAGAGTGTTGCTAAGCTCTCTAATTCAGAGTCTGCTTTATACAGTGTTGCCTGGTCCACCCCCCCCCCCCGGCTCAGTGGTCTGTGCAGTATATTGACGCCCCCTCAGGTTGCAAACTGTTCATCAGGAGGTAATCGAGAAAATGAAGTGGGCTGTCACTGAACTGAACAAGCTAAAAGTCACAAGGGTTTTTCACTTATATTTTCACATTTGTAGCTTGTAATATAAGTGTTAATATCACATTGGCTCATTTTATAACAACATTCTTATACTAGCAGGGTATTTGAACTCTAGCCTAAAATGGTCATTTGTAAAAATTTCTTCCTGGTACAGGAGACAAGATATGTCCAGGAGAAGAACTGGAGAGAGGAGTTTTTGATATGACAAAAGAAGTGAAAATAATAACCCATAGCAGTTTCTTAGGGCTGCATCTGTTCACAAAGTAGTAGAACAAATTATTCTGTCAGATCATTCTAATTAATTAAACAGCACCAACATTTCATGATAAATGGATTGTTTTTGCATTTCAGTTAGAAAACTATGTTAACTATTTAAAAAAACGAAGAAATATGCAATCTTTATATTACTGGGGAAAACACCTACAAAGGATGGAATAAAACCAACAACAAAAAATTCACCTGAACTTTTCTGTGTGTTGCGTATGAAGGCTCAACGCACATTAAAAAGGGGTGAGTTTTTGACTGTGTGGTTGTAGTAGCCATTCTGCCTTTTTTGACACCTGAAACAGAGCAGAATGAAGGAAAACACGTATATTATAGGCAGTGTAGTTTTTTTTTTTTTACCTTCAGACATGGAAAAATGCAAATCAGTAAATACATAATCTTTATTTATTTATTTATTTAATTTATTTAATAGACTTGTCCCCGCCCATCTCCCCACAATGGGGGACTCTGGGTGGCTTACAACAAATTAAAATCAGAAATACATGATTAAAAGTTATAAAAATCCACGCTTACAGAGATAAAAAGGCTAAAAAATCCAAGAGGCCAATAGAGGCCACACCAGGCCGCTAAGGGGCTAGCCAACCCCATTTCTGACATCCTCCCTCCCCGCCCTAGGCCAGATGGCAGAGCCAAGTCTTGAAATCCCTTTGAAAGGCCTGGAGTGAGGGGACCTGTCTCACCCCTGGGGGCAAGATGTTCCAAAGGGCGGGGGCTACAGCAGAGAAGGCCCGCCTTCTGGACCCCGCTAATCGAAATTCTTTTACCGCGGGGGTCCGGAGCATACCCTCTCTAAAGTATCATTGTAAAAATGGTTATCTCTAAGACAGCAACATCTCTTTAAGGGGAGGAGCTTTTGGAAGGGGCGGGGTCTTTGAGATCTCAGCAGATGAAGACATGGGGCCAGGAAACCCAGTCTGATGCATGCACCAGAGATTCCTCATCCCTGGTTCAGAGATAGGTGCCAATTCTTGTACGAAAGGGATTAACAAGTTCCTTCTCCAGTAATTTAACTTTTTCCCAGAACATATTGGAAATGTTAGCTGTCAATTATGTGGTTTTCTCACCAGTGTTTTATGTTTTATATGAAAAATAGGGATTTTCAGAAAAATGAACTGCTTGAAGTTCATTCACTCAATGAAGTAAATCCAGAAGAAAGCATGTTCTCTAAAGCCGGTTGATTTTACTGTGAGTAGCTTCAGCAGCAAAATTGCTCTTGTGAGGAGATGATGAAGTGCATTGGAACAGTGTGATTTCAGCCCTCTGCATAATGAAGAACTGAAGGAGAACCACACACTGCGTATTAATTTTTGTTGGGTAAATGGAATGAATTACCCTTAATAAGTCAGTTCCTATCTTTAGGCCAAGAAGATAAAGGATCAGAAAAGGAATAATTTGCCAATACTTTGTTGCTTATATGCCAAATTTGGTGATTGGAACTCCTCTTTACAAATTAGAGATGAAAGGGAAGAACACTGACAAATAAACAGCAATTAATTTAATTGTTCTTTGTTTTATCTAATCCTAGAAGGTTCTCACTGTGTTAAAGAACAATTTTACAGAGTGAGGCTTAAGGGCAAAGAAATAGCAGTTACAGTATATTATGCTATATTTTGCTCAAAGAGAGTGTTTTGCTGTGGATATAGTACGAGATGGGCGGCTATAGAAATCAAATCAATCTATCAATCCTTCCCTCAATAATCTTCAATTGGCACTAAATTGGCACTAAACTAATATGAACAAAATGATGATTTGCAAATACTCTTCAAATCAGGAAATAGACTAGCGCTGGGCAGCTCTTGTAAAAAATCATTCTTCAAAAAATCTATCTGGCATAATTCAACCAAAGATGAATGTAGCAGAAATGTGGAAACTGGAGGGTAATTTACTCTAAAAGCACAGGCATTGGATTTTGAGGACAGGATTTATTATTCCTGCAATTGTTATATTGTAAAACTATAAACAAACCTAATGCTCCTGTGTAAAATTATGTTTTTTTGTCCAGCGCTTTGAGGAAGCCACACACAACCCAATACCATTATTTACAGCCCAGTATCATTCAAGTCATCAATTCAACTCCTGCTGGACAACGTTGTCCTCCTCATCTCTTGTTTTTCCTCTGTACCGCAGCAACAGCAGAGAATTCAGAATCAAATCGTAAGGTATCTCCACTGCCATATCAAGTTCAAAGAAGCAACCAAGTTATTTGTGTCAGAAATTATATACTGTTCCTCATAGCTGATTTTTTTCCCTGACATGAAAAGATTCTGTTGGGCGATGGATAGGTGAGAACATAGAATTATAATATCTTTTGATTTGAAAGTTGGTATAAAAATAGAATCATAGAGTTGAAGTCCCCCATTCACTGCAGGAATTCCCATTTAATCATCTCTGATAGTTGGCAGTCTAGAACTCTCTTCAATACGTCCTGAGAAGGAGTGCCTATTTTAATGCAAGCTATTTGTTTTACTTTTTAACTCCTGTCATGATTAAGGTTTCCCTTCCCTTCCCTTCCCTTCCCTTCCCTTCCCTTCCCTTCCCTTCCCTTCATTCCTGTAACCTAAATCCATTATTCTATATCTTACATTCTGGAATGTGAGAGGCTGTATTTTGGCTGCCTTTTGGGTGACATCCTTTCAGGTATTTTAAGAGTGATATCTTTCCCCCTCAGTCTTATTTTCTTAACGCTAAGCATTTCCTATGCCTTCAGTCTTTCCTCATGGGAATTACATTTTTGAACTTGATTTTCCAACCAGCTGTCTGTCTGCTTAATTTGCATGCTATCTAGCCCAAATGGAACAATCTCTCTTGATAGAGGAATAAAATACAGATTCAACAGAGTTGAGATGATCTCTTGGTGTTGGCTTCCATATTTTTATACATTTTTCCCACATACAGTTAAGCTAATTTCCAGGCGAGGTATAAATTTTACTCAAACTAACAAGTTGTGCTAAATGTGGATGTGATGGATTTTAAGGGAGTATAAGGGGAGCAAAAATCTGATTAATTGCTTTTACATAATCCAGTCTTTGAATTAAATTCTATAGGCTGATCAAGCTTCTCTTGATAAATAAAGTTCTGAAAAGTCTGAGTCAAGTTTAGACTCAAGCAAAATCTTAGAATTGGCAGGGCATATCTCGCCTTCTGATTTAAACTATAAGATTGAGTACATATGTTTGGGATGCATTCAGACATAGAGGTCATATTTTAGCAATAACTGGCATGATTGCTGGGCTCATGTTTTCCTCCTCCTTCCATGTATGAGAATGGAAACCTCCACTTTGGTTTCCAGCAAATCATAGTATGTAATATATACTTGGTATGAACCACAATTTCTTTAGAAAGCAGTATGGTAAGCCTTAATTTGCTCCTAATTTGGAATTCTGTTTTTTTGCCAGTGATAGTTTATGGTTATTTATTTTTGATTGTGAGGTTGGGATAACATGGAAACTGTTGCTCCTAATTAAGAAATAATGCTTCTGTTTTCCTCTTGTGTGTGGCAAAGGCTCTGGAGCCTAAAGATTGGGCTCAGAGCAGGTCATAGGCCTAATAGCAAGCCATGTTTCATTATTTTGTCTAAATACAGCTTTGGAGAAAGCCCGCTACATCCATTTCGATTTATTTCCAAGTACATATGGTTAGGACTCTGTTGTACAATATACAAACCATTTCTTTTTATTGACAATTTTGCTAAAGCCATCATTAATTGTTTATTACTGTAGTACTAACATAGGATGAGTAAGGAGTTCTTACTTCTTGGAGTAAGAATGTTGATTTGTAGAAGTTCCACTCACATTATATTTTTCTATATTACCTAATCACAAGCATTTATCTGACATAATTCAACTCAAGAATAAATGTAGGAGGTATTAAATACATTGCATAAATGACTACTTTAAACTAATTGCTCGGTTTTATTTATGCAAAGAAGGAATATTGCAGCCTTGGTGTGATCACCTCTTAGTTTCTTCTTCTCCAGAATAGTTTTGCCACAACCAATTTAAAAAGACACAGGGGAAGCCTGTCTTTACTGCAATCAATTTAAAAAGACATGGGGAAACCTTTCTACTTTTAATCAGTTAGTTAAGACTAAATATGTGTGCTTTCTTTTCTTATGAATTCATTTACAAAATTATTTAAAATTCTGCAGCAGTAACTAATACATCCAGTGGGGGGGGGGGAGGATTTTCTGTGAAGTGCTGTTTAAATGCCAGCAGTAATTACTTCAATTAAAATGTAAATTTAAAAAGACAGATTAAGTTTATTAATTTGTAAGAATAATTTCTTATGAAAGATCTAGAAATAAATGGATTTTGGCAGGGCTTTTTTTTTTTTTTTACTGTGTCTGAGCCTTTTTCCTCTGCTTTTTAATGAAAATAGCTTTCCTGCTATTTTATAACTGTATTCCTTGATGAACCTCATTATTTCTTAAATTGGTAGATGTTCTCTTTTGCTTTGGCTTGATATCCTGTTATGAATGAACTCATGAAAATGGACAGATATTGCTCTGTCTGTTTTACCCTATTGGCCAGAGCCAGTGGCCCATTCTCTTACACTAAGGTAATTTTCTGTTTTCTACAAGAAAACTGAAGTCCTGTTTACAGTTATACAGCAGACATTCATGGGGACTTGGAAGAGTAAAATCTGCACTTTCTGGATTAAACTATTGTTTCATGGTGCTCTGTATTATCTAACACACTTCCACATCCCGGCACTCCCCAGAATGTTTTGAACTTCTATGCTCCATCTGCATGAGCTGGGAATTGTGGGAGTTGATATCTGGCACATCTGGGGGGCATTAGATTGGGAATGCTGATCCACATCTGCACTAATTACTTGGGATTTCAACATGGGTTATTCCAAATCTGATCTGGAGAAACCTGTAGTTGTAAGTTGATGGCCTCAATGTAAAACAGTCTGAGTGGGGAAGAGAGATGTTTTCCCTACTTGGAGCTAAATGAAAGGAAATTGCCTTGAGGAAGGAATATTTATCTAAAAGGTAATGGGCATCTGAAATTGCATAAAATGAAAAGCAAAGTATTTGGGACAGGTTTTTTACAAGACTTTGCCCTGGCTCACAGACTGTGTTAAGTCATAATGTGATTTGTTTGATTTTTACTTAGTCTGTTGCATAAACTCAGTCATGGTGGCTTATAAACCATGATTTATGGTTTAGCATAATATGTGAGCCAGTCTACTATGTCTTGTTCAACGTGATTTGGTTGATTATGTGCCATCAAGTCGGTGTCGACTCCTAGTGATCACTTAGATAGATTTCCTCCATGACAATCTGTCCCTAACCTGGTCTTTCAGGTCTTCCAAAGATGCACTCATCGCCACTGTAACTGAATCAATGCACCTTGCTGCTGGTCTTCCTCTTCTTCTCTTTCCTTCCATCTTTCCCAGCATTAGAGCCTTCTCTAGAGAGTTAGCTCTTGGCATAATGAGTCTGAAGTAGGCTAATTTGAGTCTGGTCATTTGTGCCTCTAGTGAGAACTCTGGCTTGATTTGTTCAGTGACCCTTTCCCCCCCCCTTGTCTGTCCGCAGTATTTTCAGGAATGTTCTCCAACACCAAAGCTGAAAAGCATCCGTACTCTTCCTATCCTGCTTCTTCAAAGTCCACTTTTTCGATGTACAATGATTAAAATAAAGAGGGCTTACTGCAGATTTAAACTCCCAGTTAGCATAGTTGTAGGTAAATGTTCATGGAACTGAAGTCCATATATTTGGAAAGCTTTGAGGTTGGGAATGTTATTTTAACAAAATGCATGAGCGACCTTATTAACTTCGAGGCATCAAGACAACTAGATAAAGGAAAGATTCCTTCAGAATATAAACTTTACTGAAATCAGAACAAAAAGAAACAGAAACTTGCACATTATAATGTAGAGAAGGTTTTAGGAAAATGTTTTGTTTCTCATATAAGCCAGTACATATTATTAATTGTAAATATATATCTATTTTTCACTTTATTTTTAGAAAGTCTAGAGGTATACACATTCAGAATTTTGTTTTCCTTATACAGACTATAGACAACCCAAAACTTTATTGTTCCTGATGACACAGGTGTCTTTTCTTCTTGGTTAACATCTGAAGAAACTTACTTGCTCTTCTCCCTTTTTGTTGTCAACGTTTAAAGAGGAATGGATAGCTAGGCAGTGCTAACAACATGAAATAGTAATTTTATATAGATTATCTCCATTTCAGAGCAATAACTGGGTGTTCTGTAAGAAGTAAATATCCTGCTGTCACTTCATGTTACTACCAAGAGCTGATGCCAACTTCATCCTTAAGGAGCCACAAGACACTTTGTCGTTTCAGCTACAATTAAAAGGTCTTTATTAAGTTAGACACTAAGTAGTGATATTTATCAGGTGTCCAGAATAGCAGAGAAGTGGCATACTTTGTGTAGTCCTGGAATAAGCCTGAGTCTTTGCCCTGCTCTCTGAGTATAGCTTAGATGATATAAGTATTTTTCTCTGTCATCATTGTGCCTGTAACATTGAGTTAGGTTTCTTGGTGGCTCCAAGTTTTTAATCTCTCATATTTGAAGTTTTTCTGTGTCTTGTTTTTAATCATGACTTGCTTCACTTATTACTTTCATGGTGTAATTTTCATCCCATTACATACAGGATTTGCAGTGTAATATTTGATTAGGGTAGGATGGGAGTGACAAGAAATTTTCAGATGCTTAGCTCATGTTTTGTTTATGCAGGAGGAACCCACTCACACCTCTGCAAGATGTCCTCCCTATTTTCTGCAGTTCTAGAAGAGATCAACACTATCTCATCCAGAGTAAATAAACCATTGCAAATTGATAGATCTCTCATTTTTTTCCTTCCTTATTTTCTTTCTTTCAAGCCTATAGTCTTAATAGTACAGCAGGCCTCCCCAACTTGGTGCCCTTCTGATGTAACGAATGAAACAGTGATGAAGTAGGAACCAGCATTTCCCATGCTACAGAGAACTATTATGTCATCATAGATCAGATGCCTCCCAAGGCCATCAAGGGACCAGCCTGGAGTCAGTTGACTCAGAAAGGCAGGAGGAAGAAGCCTAAACTTTAAAACCTGTAGCATAGGCTTTGATTTTTGTATATGCTGTGGGCAAATTTTCTGTATGTGTATGGCTTTCCTCTTGTCTGTCATAAAGAGATTAATTGACCTGAATTGTGTCTGGAAGCCTCCTGCTAAGCAAGCCACTTCTTGAATAAGAGGATGAGATTCTGGAGAGCTGAAATTAGTGACCAAGCTTAGTGTGAAGCCTGATACCTGATATCTTGGATTTTAGCTCAGTTTATTTTTGCATTTATAAAACCCTTCAGTGAAATTACTCTAAGTGGTGTAGAAAAACAACCATCAGGACCAATGTAACCCTAATATTCTCAGTTAGTACCATATTAAAGAATAATGCTATGAAGACAAAAGAAAGCTGAACAAACTAAATCTGGAATTTTATCTAAGGATTTTTCCCCTTTTCTTACTCCTGAAAGTTTATATCATTAAATCAGCATAATTGTATGAGCAGTGTGTTCAGATATGATTCAAAACAATGAGCTGTCTTTCCAAGAATTTTTTGAACACCCCACACGATAAATTGTTTGCTCATGCCTTAGAGGAATAAACCATGTTGTTACGGCAACAGCATGATAGTATCCTCGACTGCTCTTGTTTATGACCCAGGTCCATCAGAAGTAGTGATTTGCTGCTTCTTTATATTCATGATGACTCTTAATATAAATTTTCCAAGCCTCTGTGAAGAACATTTAATTTTGTTTAGCATAAAGCATTTAAGCAGCAGCTGCTTGGAGAGAGAGAGAGATATATATATATATATATATATATATTTAAGTGAGTTCTTCCCCCTCCATCCCCAACTCAACCCTGGAGGGTTCTAGTAGTGGTGTCTCCTTTTTTATGGAATACAGAGGTGGTGGGTTTGTTGAGGGGCTGTTTTTCCTGCAATAGTTGGGAAGCATTTTTGTCTCCAATTTATATTATAAGATTTTATAGGATAATGAGTGGAAGCCTGGTGTCTCTTTTAAAATAAGCCCATTAGGAAACATGATTTTTTGTACTTTTTATATTAAACAAAATCTTAGTTCACAATGAATCCAGGCAAGTTCTGTCTTTGTAAATGCTTTGATTGTCCAACATTGTTCAAGAGCTAGTGGGATATAGTGGATAAGGTGCTGGACTAGGAGTGGGGAGACCCAGGTTTAGTCCTCCTTTAGGCACAGAAGCTGCCTAGGTCACCTAGGGCCAGGTGTACACCTTCATTGCCAATAGCCAGTGTGGTGTAATAGGGAAGATACTGGATTCGGAATAGAGAGGAACAGGTTCTAGTAAGTATGGAAGCCAGCTGGGTGAGCAATACTCTCAGCCCTGCACTGGGAAGTGAATAAACATCTGTCTGCCTACCTGCACTGGACCAGTGTGGTTGACTATGGTCCGTAACCTTCAGTGAAGAGGTCTTCAACCTGCAGTAGATTGGTTCAGTATACTAATGATATATGTACACATTTATGTCATGGAGTTTGGAGGGAGTTTTCTTCTTTTCTTCCAGGTTCTACTGCTGTTCATTTTATTGCTTTTTTAATGCAAATTCAAGCAGCTCCATCAGACTGAATGGCAAAAACAGGGTTCCTCTGTTTTCCTGATTGCAGATATTTGTTTTAAGGCTTATTTATAGTTAATATAAAGATAAGGAAAAAAGGATGATCTTTCATATGCAGCTGTAATGCACATGTTTCCATAATTTTATGGTAATATCTTATGAATAAAAGGGATGACGGCTTTTTTTTTTTTTACTATACATTTAAATATATGTGCATATATATTCTGCAGACAGTGCAGTTCTGATTCAGTTCAAGTTGTTGGAAAATGGTGCCAAAAAAAGGTGGTTTGTTTGCAGAGAGTGTTTTCTTGTTTTTCTTTTTGCCTTCTTTGAGAAATTGTTTTGATTTGTTCCTGTATCATTTACAAATTTATTCCTCTCTGTAGCAATGTTCACATATGTATATATGTGCCAACTGAGGATAACACTGCATGCATTTGATAAAGTAGGCTCTAGTCCGTAAAAGCTCCAGCCATAATAGGGCTGTTAATTTTTCAGGTGCTAAAGGATTCCTTGTTGGCTTTGCAATAGCAATATGGCTGTCCTTCGGGAGATGGAAATTACACAAATACAATGGTACTGTGAGGACAACAAGAAATTTGGACAAGGCTCTATCTAAATCAGTGTTCCTCAGCCTTGGGAACTTTAAGAGGTGTGGACTTCAACTCCCAGAATTCCCCAGTCAGCCTTGCTGGCTGGGGAATTCTGGGAGTTGAAGTCCACACCTCTTAAAGTTCCCAAGATTGAGGGACACTGCTCTAAATGAAAGAATTTTTCCTAATTGAAAGCTGTGTTTCATGATATAGCATGGTAAATAAATCTGATAGGAGTGTTTGGGAATGGGACATTAGGAATTTTAGTTCCATCCAAGATAAAAGATTCACACTTGGTTCGGGGAGCTTCTGCTTTCAAAATCAGCAATTAATTTTTCTGTTTTTCACATTTCACATTTTAAATCTAAAAACTCCATGTGGAATTTTAAGAACAATACAGCCTAGAAATTCAGTCCAAATTGAAAGCATGGATCTTAGTTGAAAATTTGAATAATAGTCAAATATATTTTGATAAATGCTGTTCAACATTTCTGTGGTCAACAAGGAGCTCCTAAAATTATGCAGAAATGTAGAAGTATCAAAACAGACACTACCTTTCTTCCAAGTAACTATTAAGGAATAGATTTTTTTTCTTGCTAGTGTTTTTCCCCCATGTGCAGGGTCTGCTTTTTTTGGATCAACCAAATGTTGATCTGTTGGTTGCAACAGGAATTGACCCGACTGGTTGGCTCCCAAGCCTGATGTCAGGGGCTGAGAGAGAGTGACTGGCCCAAAGTCACCCAACTGGCTTTCATGCCTAAGGCAGAACTAGAACTCACGGTCTCATGGTTTCTAGCCTGGAGCCTTAACCACTAGACCAAACTGGCTCTCAATTAAAGGAATAGAATTAAAGTAATTAATTTCTGTCCCACCCCAGAACAAGAGCTACTGTGTGGAGTAGGTTGTGGGGTAGGTTGGGCTAAGTTTCCATGGCTGAGAGCAGACTTAAGCCAGGATCTCCACAATTCTAGCTCAACGCCTTAACCACTACACCTAAGTGGCTTATTCTTTAGTATGTTTTGTTCTTATTTAATAATATGCTGCATAACCTATCCAGGTTAAGTCAGAAGTCCTCCCCGCCTGTAATGGTATGTGGGAATGACCTTGGGAGACCGGGCGAAGGAGATGCTGCCTAGGGAATAGTCTGATAAGAGGGAGTATAGCCCACAGCTGCATAGTGGGAGGAGCAAGAGGCTCAGAAGAGACCCTCCCTAATTTCTCGGGGGTAAAGGAGACGGCGGGAGAATTGTACTTTCAGATTTGCAAGATTCTGTTAATGTAGCCTTACAGTAAAGTAGAATTAGCTCATCTGGTCGTGTTTGCTGCCTGGTTTACCTGGGAAGGCTGACCTTACCCCAATATTCTTTGGGTCTAATTGCTTAATATAGGCTCGCCCAGTCGGTGCTGTCCCATGTGCCAAGGCGGCAACTTTAAGAATTGCTGAGCAAGAATTCTGTAAGGTGCAATTCCAGCACATCTAGGGAGACTGCCCAGTAAGCATATTTAGCAAAGTAGGATAAATTTAGGATTATAATTTTAACTTCTATATACGTGATGGTGTCCAAATAGAATGTTAAAATTAATGTGACTCAGACATTGATTCAGTATCCAGTGTCTTGCCAGTATTTTCCATTGATTTGGTAACCAGACCTTGCTCAATGAAGAAAAGGGAAGGAGCTGGGACTTCATAACCAGGTGAAAAGGTGGAGAAAGTTTCTGGAATCACTTGCAAAAAAAAAAAAAAAAGAGGACCAGCTGCAGAAAAGGAAATTAGGTTTCTCTGATCTTTGGGCAGGAAGCGATAAAATCAGTGACATAAAATTGCATGTCAGAATATGGCAGGTCAACAGGAAGAGCAGTTGTTGGTCAAAGTCAAAGATGCAAGAATTTGATCTTCCCCGCTTCAGTAATCTCAAGAAACCGTTCTGAACTGCCCAGATCACAAATGGCTGTTAGGAAATAGGAATGTCAGACTGTGTGGCAAATATTTTAGGATCTGTAAATGGATCCGTGAAGTGGCAGCTGCCTGCCTGCCTTTGGTCTCCTTGTGAGACAAGGAATGAGATGGCAGTCAGTTAGAGGTCTAGTTAGGGAAACGCCCAGAGAAGCAGAATCAGAATGCTGCAAAGGCATGGGAGCCATCCTTCGTGCAGTCGAGTGTGTCTTTCAAGCTGTCATAGCCATAGGCATAGCTGAAGAGGTAAGTAATTTTCAGCTTCAACTCATCCTTCCTGTTCAGGCATTATGTGGCTGCAGTGAAATTTTAACACTTTTGGGGTTGGGCTTAGGCTTGAGAAGACGTTCTAGTTCATGCTTAGCATATTGTGCCAAACCATCAGAAGGGACTTTATTCTAAGAAGAGAAGCATAGGATTACACTGTCATTCTGGATCTGAGCCAGTATTATCAGTGACACCAGATGCACATGTCTGTTACTCTGGTTTTGTAATCTCTGGGTGATTTTATGTTTACAAGCTCACTAGCTTAGATTGGCTGAGAGTATTCCCAAAAGGTGCTTTCTCATGTGACGTGTAAGGCTGGGGCTCCATCTTCATATTCAACACATTTGGGATGCTGTGATATTGAGCGTATTTGCTTACTCTGTTTTTCAGAAGGGTTGGATGCAGAACAATTCAGTCTGTGTTCAACTTCAGGTTCCCTGCTCCTTTTTCTATCATCTTCCATGTTTTATTACATGGAAAAATAAGTCCTTGGTCCTTCCACAGTACTGTAGACCATGCCTTTTTTGTAGTCTCTGTACCTTTTCCAAGTTAGACTTTGCTTAACATGGCTTTGTTGAAACATTGGTGGTCCCAGAGCTCAAAGTCATCATCCATATTCCACATGGACTCACTATCCTTTTGCACACAGTAACATTTGAAAATGATTGGGGAGTCATCTAAATATCATGTTAACTGTACAAAAAGCAGCCATCAAGACCTGTCTGTGAAGAAAAATAGGGGTGAGTTGTGTTTATTATTGTTTGCCTGAAACTCAATCATCCTCAGAAACAAGTGATTGATGTTTTGTGCATCTGAATAATATAGTTGGTTTTGGTGAAGCTTTTAGAATATCCCCTTCAATATTGCTTATTCATATGGCTTTATAGAGAGCCAGTTTGGTATAGTGGTTAAGGCACCAGGCTAGAAACTGGGAGACCATGAGTTCTAACCCCCACTTAGGCATGAAGCCAGCCAGTGACCTTAGGCCAGTCACCCTCTTTCTGCCATAGGAAGGAGGCAATGGCAAACAACTTTTGAAATCTTGCCAAGAAAACTGCAAGGACTAGTCCAGCAAGTCACCAGGAGTCAACACTGAGTCAAAGGCACAGACAAAAAATACTTTATAAAAAAGCAAATATTCTTTCCAGTCAGGCCTAATTTAAGAACATAGCTATGCAGCTTTCTTGGCAATATAAAGAAGTGCTTTGCTATTTCCTTTTTCTGATATTTTTGTTTTCAATTTCCCAGTCTATTTATTGATTTATTTGAGGCATTTCTACGCTTTTCTACTCTGAGTGGACTCTAGGCTGGGAACAATAGAATAAGCTAATATAGTTATAACAAAACTTAACTAATACAATATGATTCCTATTGAAAATCGTTGTGGCACCCTCCTGGTCACTTTGGGCTAAAGGTACAATGTAATAAATAGTTTTTGTTGGCCATGTGCTGCCAACTGTGGCTGATACTCATATGACTTGAATTTTATCAATTGTTTTGTGATGCAAAGGTCAAGGTATGCACTGTTGGGTAGTTGAATGTTTTAAATGGTTTCAGGGGGCCATGAAGAGGATGAAAAGCTAACAGTTGCTGAATTTCACCTCTTTGTGTTCCAAATATTACAAGCACTTTGTGCAGCTAAGAAATGTGGGCAGCTCCTCTTGTCTTGGTTGGTAGGGAATTTGACAGGAAATCTGAGATAAACTCCCATTAGTGGCCCATATAGTTCATCCTTTATTTAAGCTTAGTGGTAAATTCAAAAGCTACCCATAGATTTATCAGTGAGTAGCTCCCATTCAGGCTACAGTGATGCATGTTAGATCATACATCATTAAAGCTTTCTAGCTCCTAGGATACCTTTAGCGCAAATATGCATTTTGGGGGTCACTTCTTCCTTTTTTCTGAATGTGGGTAATGCTGCTGATATACTGTGGCTGAGTTGAACTTAACTTACAAGAAAGTAATGCAACCATTCTCATGGCTAGGATAGCTGAATGAGGAGTGCTATAGTCCTACAAGTTTCAAGGATAGCCTTCTGGGGGGCTGCAGCGGGAAAAGTTGTCTCCTTAATAATTCAGACCCTATTGATTGGGTTGATATCACAATGATTTATTGAATAAAGTACATTTGACTGGCTTCGTGCAACGGCTAAGCCAAAACCAAACAAACTATATTATGGGTCAGAATAATATATAAATCAGGATCCTATTCATAGTCAAATGTATAGACTTGCATCCAGAATATTTTTTCAGAATTAATTTAGGCTGCAGTTGTACTTAATACTGACCAGAATGAGGTTTACATCTGGGTACATGTAAAACAGGGTTACACTATCTAATGTAAATTTGATTCAACCTATAATTCATAGGAATTGCAATTCCTATCCACCTCTTCTTTGAATGATTATGCAGCATTAAATACTATCCTAATTCCTATCTGATTAAACACAATTATATTGGTAAGATGATAGTTAAAAATTAAGGAGATTTTTCACCCACCCCCATCCCAAAGCTTCATACTGATAAAAGGCATGGTCTTCTAGAGTCTGCACACACTTCACAACATAATTCAGTTTTTGAGGACCATAAATCGGGAAAGAGGCTGCAGACCTGAACTTTTAAGCAATCTTTTAAGTCTCTGCTATTCCATATTGTCCTTAAATTCAGTAATGACCTCTTTGTCGCTTTCAATTCCTTTCAATAATAACATTCCCCCCCCCCCTTTCCTAGTGTTGTTCAATAGGGCGCCCTGCATTTGTCTCCTCAATGTCTTGGCAGCCTCTTTTTCAGATTTCTGCAAATTGAGAGGGGGAGGAGTCACCTGCATTGTGTTTCTGGTCTTCCTCAACCCTAACAGCTGCTTTCTTTTGCAAGGATTACATAAAATATACAAAGAGGCAAAGGAGAAGGCCTTTGACTGGCAGACTGTGGGGAATAACCAATCTTTAGGTGTTCAGACTGTCTTGTGTCAATAAAAGAATTACTCTTGGCTTGGGGAATAAAAGGATTGCATAGATATGTGTGTATACACAGACACACACGTATAATTTAGTGGCATGGGATCATTCCATCATGCCCTGTTTCTAATGCAACAACTAGAGACCTGCAAAATCCATCTTTATTTGACTTTTTTTTAAATTGAGGGTGCCTTAATTTCCGGTACAAGTCACCGTTGGACATCTGAAGTGCCCAAATTGTTGACATCAAAGCTCAGAGATTTGGGATTCCATATTGAAACCCAGATACCCAATACATGTATAAAAGATTCCAACCATGCGTATTGACCTAAGAGATAATGGACTGGCCCTCTTTCCATTCTGGAACTCTGCTAAAGTCATTTAACGTTTTATTATTTTGTAAAATCAATACAAAATCATGTTGGATTGTAATTGTGGAGAATATGTGTTCTTAGGGTTGAAATGTTTGGATCTTGGTGTCTACTTTGTTACCTCATTTGGTAATGATATGTTTGCAAGAAATGTCTGCAAGAAGAAATCAAAGATCTCAACATTTTAACCCTGAGTATACATAATCTTAGTGTCAAAGTGATGACAATATCTAGTTTGGTAATGAAACATTTGCAAGAAGATGATTAAGTTCAGCAAACACTGGTATGCCAACATAGTTAGAAATTATTGCCTTCTACTGAATTGACTGTAAAGGTAAAGACTTTGAGTTGAGCTTGACTCCTGATCGCTTCATAGACACACCCATGTAGTTTTCTTGGCAGAAGTACAGAAGTGGTTTACCATTTTGTTTTTCCAGGATGTTGTTTGACTTTCCAGCCTTGTCTGGTATCCCCTGATAATCTCCGACTGAACAACTGCTTAGTAAGACTGTACAGCATTTGTGGATGTACAAGCAAAGAAGTGTTCCAGAGCATGCATAGGTGGAAATGTAACACCCCCCTACAAGTCCTTAAAAGCAGCTGCATATTTTCTTGCAGTGAAAACCTGGGAAATGATAAGTTTGGTTTAAAGAGTTGCAGATAGGTATTAGGTATGTGTCCCATATACTCCAAAGCACCTTTTGGATTTTAAGTCTAAAGTGCTTCTCAACCCTACCACCCAAACCAACCATACTTAGCTTCTGAGCCCAGATAAGAAAACTTAATTAATGAAAGGAAGGCTCTTCTAGGTTGCAATGAAAAATAGTTGCTGTATGTTCTGTGATAGCACAGGCCTACAAGTTTTGGCTGGATGGCGCTGGTCTACCAGCTAGTGCTGATCACCTCGTTTTCCTCTCCTTTCCCTCTGTTGGCTTGCACTTAAAAGAGCTCTCCCAACTTTCCTCTTTCTGCTCCCTCCTCAACTTAAATTGTAGCCCTTATTACAAGTAACGTTTGAAGAAGTTTCTCTCACTTTTCTTTCTTTGGTGAAGTTTAGAGTGTGTGGACATCAACTCATCTTGGACAATGACTTTCAGAGTGCTATTGCAAACCAGCAGCCAAGCTGCCTCTTGCAGGATGGAGGCTTAATTTGGCCCTGCATGACTAAGATGCTCTGGGGGCTTTGGCCACACAGCTGCCAGACGATACTCCCTCTTTCTCTAACCTTGTGAGTGGATATTATAGCATCATTGCTACCAGTGTTTGCAGCTTCAAAGCCCAAAGTAGATCTGTTGCTTGTCATGCTTACCAGAGGGTGAATATTCTCACCATAGCAAACATGGCAAGTATAATTGTTGAGGGCTGTACCATACAGATGCATATAGATTTGTTTAACCTGCAGACAGAAGCTCCATTCCTGAGAGATTGGGCTTTCTGCTTTTTTTAAAAAATGACACTGTTTACCAGCTGAATAACTATTCTCTCTCTCAGCAGACCTGGTCTAATTGGTTTCTGAAACAATAAATAAAAATTAATTGAAATCCTTATTGAGAGCTCATGTACAATGCAAATACTTGCTCTGATTGCCTATTGAATTAGCTCAAAATTCAGTATCTTGATTATAGCTAAAATAAAGAGTTATCTGGCTTAATTGACATAGTTGTAATTGTCAGAAATGTCCTTGATATAATGAGTAGTAACACCTCTGCCTTCAGAAGGTGGTAGGGATGTAAGGCTGGAAGCCTTTCTCTGGCTGGTTTCTTTTGGGGAATGCATCTATGATATCAGTCCTGGACTCATAATTAAATGTCTGGTAGGCAGAAAGTATATCCTTCCACAAAGTAAACTATGGAGCAAAGTAGCATCATGGTATTTAAACATGGGTAAGATGGATCTAGGATTTCTGAATGATGTGGCAGATTTTCCAAGTATTGCAGTTAGGAAATTCTGCTGAAATCCTGTTTAATCTATGAAGTGGGGATGTAACATGGAGAGCTGACAGGAATGCTTAAATACCTTCTCCAAAGATCCTTTCAAATGTAAACTGAGCCCTGTTTGGGTAAAGGAAAATCTTTGGTTGCTTTATGGGGTTATCTACACCAAGTTATTGGGGATGAGCAAAGTTTGTGGTTTAGTCTCATCATGATGATGTTACTTTTTCAACTAGCACATAAACTGTTGTTTGAATCTGGTGACAACTGAATGTGGGCCAACAGGCTCAAACCAGATGGAAGCTGAGATCTTATTGATCAGTAGACAAGCTAGTCACTGCCAAATCAGATGGCTGCTGAAATCTGGACTTTGTCAGGTTCCAGCTGCTTCATAATAGCTACAGTCCTTTCTAGAATGGTGGAGTTTGCTACAGTGATCTGTGCTTTGGTCCTCTCCTAAGCTCTATGTGGAGTTGTCCTTGCATGAACGTCTGCAAGGGCGTACAAAGAGTGCAGATTACAAAATAATATCTGGTTGGCAGATTCTGCAGACACCTTGGTGCCAACGCAGCTTCTTTAGGGATGGAACAGTACAGCAGCAGAGAATAACTTGTCCCAAAGGGACATAAAACAGGACCTCTGAAAAACATAAGGAAAATATCAGTAGCTTACATAAAAGGAAGTTATTTTCATATACCCAAACTCAAAACTATTTAGGTAGGTGTTTGATGGTGAGAACATGTCAATTTAGAAAAAAAAATTAAGGCCATTATATTAGTTTTATGTGATGTACAAAATATATACCAGTTTCTATTCTAACACATTTTTGCTACAGCTTCTAAATATCGTCTGTAAAAACAAATTGTGTGGAAGTTTGGAAATTTCTTGGACAAGATGAGACCCCATTGGCAACCAATATTACCTGACACAGATCGACAAATATTAAGTTATTTACTATACTATTGTAATCTCCAGATTGAGCTATTACTGAGTCTTCACTTAATTGACAAGGAGAACCTGTGAAGCACATATAGATTCTCAGAATTGGAGATTGTCTTGAGGCTTCACCAGTTTCCTTCTTGATACAGAAAGCCTAGATATAACGTTGCGGGTCCCATCATTGAGGGAAGTACATCTGATGGGACCACAAAGAAGGGCCTTTTCCGTGGTGGCCCCCTCCTGTGTAATGTTATTCCCTCTGAGTTGACATTGGCCCCCAATTTGATGTTGTTCCGGAAGGCCCTGAAGATGTGGTTTTGCCAGTGGGCCTGGGGACCCCAAGCTGAAAAGGAGAGATCAAGTGGTTGTTTTGATTGTGTTTTTGGCTGCTATGGGAGGTGGTGTTGATGGTTTTTTGTATTGGGATTTTATTTTGTAAGCTACTTGGAGTCACTGTGTGTGAGTTGGGCAGCCATATAAATTTGTTAAGTAAATAAATAAATAACTCTTACTTAAGCTGTTGAGACTCATGGCTGAAAATCTTCAGTAAGAGACAATCCATATTCCTTCTAGGTAATTGGTTCAATGATCAGACTGCTCTTACTACCAAGAAGATGCTCCTCATGTTCTTCTAACATCAACGTCTCCTCTCCCTTAACTTAAGAAGTTGGAAGAAGCTGCCTTGTGGGCTAAGATGGGATCCTTTGCCATTACCTTATTCTAGGATGTTTCTTCAACTTACCTGCTTACTCTACAGCCCTGACATTTCCTGGTGATCTCCCTTTCAAGTATCAAACCCTGGTTATCTTTTTAAAATCACCTGATTGGCTAACTGCTGCTTCTTACTACAGCAAACAAATGTTTGGCTTTTTAGGTGTTACATTCAGTCTCCAGTTAATACTCTTATGCTACTCATATTGTCTGCAAATTAAATTATCTAAGTCTTTGAAGCCTATTTCAGATTTATTTGTGCTTAAACTGCAGATCACACTCCATCATTCATCATGAAAAAAAAATCCTACATTTCTTAACAGAGTCATACACAACATAGTTACATAATTAGAAATAGTTTACTCATTGTAAGATTTTTCAGTAATTTATTCTAAGATTGGTTTCATTTTTAACATTCTCCTAAATGATTCACTAATAGTTCTGTTTTTGGAACAGTAGAAGTAGAATGACTCATGATAGCCAGAAACTTTTGGACTAAAATGGGATAATTCATAAATAGTAACTTCAGGAATATTATTTGTTTAGTATCACTGTTATCTAGCAAGCCATCTGTTATGCTGTTTCTACAGACTAGTCCCATGTGTGTTTGTTCAGAATTTAGACCAACTGAGTTCTGTCTAGGTGAACATAAAATTGCAGCTCTGACTTTTCAAGAAATTTGTCTGACGTAGATTACCGCCCATTTCCTTCAATTTTTCTTCTGTTCAGATGTTCTCTTCTAGTATATAAACTCCACTGAGCCATATTGGATGTTGCACTATTGCTGAAGACTAAAATGTTTTTTTTTTTTTTAAGTGCAAAATGTTTAGGTGGTTTTTGTGCACCAGCCGTCAAGAAATATAGAAAAAATATGATTTGGAACTAATTTTTTAGAAAGCAGCCCCAGATAGCCTTGAAATATTTTGATAAATCTTCCTTTTAATTCAGGTAATAGTTGCATTATTTATGGAATATTTTACACAGTCATGGAATTTCCAAGTACCCTTGACCAGGCTGCTATCTTGCAGCCTCTGTTGCCTCTGATTCATAGTAAATATGAGCTTGCTTATCTATTGTGATTCTACTTGATTTTTGCAACAGGTCAATCACATAAAAGATTGTATGCTACTTTCGGCTTTCCTCAAGGACCTGCATTTATGACATGAAGATGTTGAATTGGCTTGAATGGTTGGGGTAGAAGGAAGCAAGAGGGGAACTGTTATTTTTAATACATCCTCACACTGTCCCATCATGGAACCAAAGAATGGAACCTAATATTCAGAGTTAAGGGTAAAAAAAAATCACAGTGAAGTCAACAATATGCAGTAAAAACCAAAGCAGTAGAGCATACACTACGGGTGTGTGTGTGTGTGTGTGCACGTGCACGCACACAAACACGCATACATATTTAGAATAAATAAGATATTTGGGTGTTTTACTTTGTTATTTTGATGTTTTTAGTTTAGGATTTTTTTTACTTTTGGGGGTCAGAGTTTTTTGCTCGTTTAATATAGTTATCTTTCACCTTTTCACATATCTAATAGGTATCTATTCTAAACTACCTACTTTTATTGTAAAATAGTAATATAGTTATTATACTGTTACTTAGTTTTTATACAATAGCTTTTTAAAAAGAAATGTTAATTATAATATTTTCTGAAGTTTAAACAAACAGTTTTTTTTTTAAATGAAGGACAGAAGTTCAGTTATTCATATTTATGAAGATTCTCAGCCATCCAGGTGGAATTGTCTGGAGGTTGAGTCATGGCAACTGGACGTCTTTTCTTTTTGGTTAGAGACATTTTGCTTTTTAGACTGAAGAAGCTGCTTGGACAAGTAGCGAAACGTCTCTAACCAAAAAGAAAAGAAGTCTAGTTGCCATGACTCAACCTTCGGTTATCCATGTTGAAAGATCTTCATTTTTATTTTGCATATAAACAAATGTCATATAATCGGGACTTTTATGGTCTGAAGGCCAGGACTGTCTGTGACACTATCTCGTTGAGCCATTGGCTGTTTCGTATTACTGACTTTGGGATATGAAGCAAAGTTTCCATCAGAGACTAGGGCTCGCTTCACAAGCACAGAGTTTGAACTAGTCTTGATAGATGGTTGGAAAAGAACCTCACAGAACGTGCCTTGTGGGATTCAGACATGCAGTGGTTGTAGCCGTCACTCCAAAAACACTGCCTATGCACTTACGACCATTTTGAAGAGATGTCATGCTTTTCTATGTCCACATGAAATTTAAACCATCTAGTAAGGGAGGCCCATAGACCTAAGCAGTCTTATGTGTCCCTGGGTATTTGATATACTTCTCTGACTATCGATCTATCGATCTATCACATTTATATAGCCGCCCATCTTACACGAAGTGACTCTGGGTGGCGTACACCAATTAATAAAATAAAAAGTGAATAAAAACTGGCATATAAAAAGATAAAACATTATTAAAATAAAAATATCACAAATTTTTTAAAAATTAGGCTTTAAAATATACAAAGCCCAGGGAGAGAGCAGAATATCATCTGCAGATATACATTCATGCAAAGTTACTCTGAGCCCTATTTTAACCTGCTGGACGTGGTTTGCTACTAGAGCTACACTAGCACCTGTGCTTCTAGAAGAATACTCTACAAAATGCTCACTTCTCCTGTGGCATCAGTTGCCTTCAGTTGCTTTCCTTACTTGCTGCTTGACATTGTAGAAATTCTTGTGGGCTACAAATAGTAGGAAAGTTATTAAAAGCATAAGCTGGGTTTTTCTTTTTTTAATCAAGGGCCTCCCATCAAGAATGCAAAATCAGTGAAAGCAGTCTTGCACTCGCTCCAAGTTAAATTACTACGCAACTCGTATTACTTCAGCTGTTTCCTCTGTTGGTTATTTTTTTTTTTTTGCTTCTTGCCTTTCACATGCTGATCATGAAATTTTCAAGCTAATCTCTAAACAGCAAGAATGACAGAGAGAGCTAGCTGTAAAAAGTCTTTGTAATTATCAAATTATCAAATTAAGCCTGAGCATTAACCCATGGGCACAAACTAAAAGGCAGTTCCCCTTCATGACGTTCTTTGGATTGAGTGGAAGCAATACATTGTCACCTAAAGTAGACCTAGTTACTGTGTTTGATGTTCTGTAAGGTAGAATGTGATTTGTAAGTGCTTAATAGTAATTTCAGCTAATTATTTCATAACTACTATAAACATACTTAGGTCTTCCCAACCTGTTATCTGTTGGGCTGCAGTTCCCATAATTCTCAGACAGCTTGGGGATGGCTGATGTAGGCATCAGCAATTCTTTAAGAATTGGGTATGAGGCCATAGGTTGCCAAAGGCAGGTGTACAGCATATGAACATAATAGCATCTGCCTCTTCAAACTTCTATTATTTATTTTATTAATTATATATCACCGTTTAGAGCTATGTAACCTTTTCAAGATAGTTTATATGCTAGCACAATGCATAATAAGCCAACGGTTGAGATTCCTCTAAGGTAAGAAATGTCTCTTCAGAAGGAGAAAATGAGAAAGGTTTATAATTTAATCTTTTCTTTTTCATTGTCTCACTATGCAGTTTGCATGAAAAATGTGTGTGTGTGCTAGTCCTTGAACTTTGCAGTTTTACATTTCTAACCTAAGGATGAACTTTTTGGGGGGTGGGTGGGGAGAAAATGTACTTGTTCCCTCTTAGAGAGATGTTTTAGGAAGTATCCCAGTTGCTTCAGTAAGCTCGTTAAGAAAAAGTGTATGTTAATAGTAACACCCGTTCAGCAGGACTTGGCTTGATAAAACAATTCCTACCTGAAGCTTTATGCATGCCACTACCGGTAGGCTTTATAAAAGTGCCTTCTATGTTTTATGCAACAGCTTCTCACTGCATAATTCATTACAGAATTTTTTTCATATTGACTCCAGAAAGTCTGTACTACATGGCACTAGACAGAAATGAATTTGCTGTCCAAAAATGCTCTTGGATGACGTGATTTTCAGATTCTTCCTATAATAAAAAATAAAAATTTCAGAAACATTGCATTAATATGAATGGAACTACTCCTTCCTTCTCACTGAGCCAAATCTGTTTTTCATAATTATTGCATAATTTTTATGACTAGATGGGTCAAGATGGTTCCTTATTATTTATTATTCATGACTAAGATTGCAGTGCTGCTCCATTCCAAAATGACTGTGAGCCATACACAAGAAAGAGAAATATTAAACATTATGAAGTGTAACAGAAAACCTCCTCTCCCCAAAAACCTGGAGTAATGGCTGCATCTACCAGGGTCATGTTCAGATTAGCATCCCCCCCAAACTATAGGCAAGTTTTTATTCTCCTGTGGCAATTCAGCAGGGAGGTAGAGGTCCATATATGTGAGGGTACCACCCCCCTTGTTCTAACCATCTCCTTTTGTCACAGCTGAGAGATAGGCAGGTGTCCAGTAGGATCTAGGAAGTAAAGACCACATAAGAGTCTGAGAATTAATAAATACAGTTACAGTGGTACCTCGGGTTACGAACGCCTCTCCTTACGAATTTTTCGAGATACAACCAGCTCCAGCCCCAAAAATTTACCTCGACATGCAAACTCCGCCTCGAGCTACGAACCGGATCCGTGGCCATTTGCCTGCTGCCACGCGGTCGCGGCTTCCTGTGGGCGAGATCGCGGTAGCAAGGAGACGTTCGGTGAGGCTTGTGGTGTGTTTTGTGGCGTTTGGAAGGTTTTTAGTGTGCTTGTCAGCATGGCTCCAAAGAAAATGCAGAGCAGGCTTGGCAAGAATAAGGCTTTGAGGAAAAAACAACTGACTTTAGACAGGTTTTTCCCCAGAACTGAGCCTGCAGCTAAGAGGCAAAGAAGAGAGGAAACCCCTGAAGGAGATCTCCCCGATGTCCCTTTGGAGGGGGACTCTCCCTCCAAACAATAACTGCCTCCCCACCCCATTCTCCCTCTTCATACTGTGCTATACTGTACTTTTTTTTCATGTTTTTGTGGTTTAAAAATAAAATGCATATGTTTCAGAACTGTTTAACCGTATGTATTTACATTGAACCTTATGGGGAAATTTGCCTCGTGGTGCGACCAAATTCGGAGGGCGGATTAGCCATATTTACATTGAACCTTATGGGGAAATTTGCCTCGTGGTGCGACCAAATTCGGAGGGCGGAACAGATTAACCGTATTTACATCGAACCTTATGGGAAAATTTACCTCGAGTTGAGACCAACTCGAGTTGCGATCAGAGTCACGGAACGGATTAAGTTCGTAACTCAAGGTACCACTGTATTGCCCAAACAACCCCCCTGCCTAAACAGGATTTCCCCCCCCTTCTTTTGAATGGAAAGAGTGGTTCTAGTGCCTTAAAATTCTGAGGAGAAGTTCTACTTCAGTTTTCCCCAGCCCTGCCCCCCACAATTGTGTTGAGTCATCTCTCCATATTTCTAGTCATCATGGTCGTGGGGCAATGATTGTCAGAGTTCAATGTATCTGAGGGATACCATATTAGGAAAGGCTGCTATTGAACTGTAGCACTGGTGAATTATTGTATAGGTTCCCGATTCTAGGGAATGCCACTATTCTCTCATCTGTTCATAATACTTAAAACAACTCTGAATCTATAAAATTTCAGTAAAGTAGATTTCATGGTTTTATTTAATGATCTGATCTTGTCTAGCTTTCCTGATATTTCCCTTTCATTTAACCTCATAATCCTTTGTTAATTTCAGAAGCGGCTTATCTTCGTGTATTTCCGTTAATTGCATCCCTTCGTCTCACCCCACATTTTTTGTTTGTTTTGTCCCTGGGAGATCTCGATAGGCTGAGGCCTGTGTAATCTAATGCTTCATCAATAGAATCATTTATAATCCAATTAATTTTCTTCTTTAATACTAGATAAAAAAAAACCAAGCATACCACATAACTGCTGGTGAAAAAAAGTCTTAAGTTTTAAGCTCTGGGCCTGACATTATCAATATGGTCAGGTTCCTAAATTCTGATTTTCATCATTATAACAGTATATTTTCTAGCTGCAGCAAAATAACTCATTTGAATTTCATCCTTGAATCTTCTGCCCTTAAGTTCATGAATGTATGTTTGCATTCTAGAGAGAGTTTTATTGCCAGTTCCATGATGAAGCTGTGACACCTTGCCTGTGTAAGTGGTGCAGTGATGTCGGTGAAGAGCTGATCATCCATGAGTGCAGCATGACTATCTGCAGCAAGGGAGCTTTGCATGTTGAAATGCTCATGCAAAGCCTACCATTACAGATAGTCCACGACTTAACAACGGCAGTTGGGACCAGAATTTCTGTTGCTAAGTGGTGCGTTTGTAAAGCAAGACGTCACATGACCTAGTCGCTTAGTGACCTCAATCCTGGCACTCCTGGTTGCCATCATTAATCAAGAATCGCAGGTCATTAAGTGGAGGGAGTCCCAGATAAGAAGCGTGGCCATGCTGCACTGGGGTGGGGGAGGGCCTGGGACAGGTGATGTGAGAGTTGGGGGGTGCTGCAGTGTGGCGCAAAGCCACAGCTGCCCCTGGAAGCCTCAGGTGCCCCAGCCTGGCCCAGCAGAATGGGTGCGCTATTTGGAGAAGGAATGGGGTGCACAATTTGGAGAATGAGGTCTTTCAAAGCACCACAAGAATGGGATTCTTGCTGTTCTCCAAATAGTGCACCCATTCTCGTGAGACCTGGGGAAGACCAGAAGGCTTCCGAAGGATCCTTGGATTTGGAGAAGAAATGGAGCACGTGATTTGGAGAAGGGATGGTGCGAGTGGCTCGGGAAGAAGCCAGCAGCTGCCTCTCATATAGTAGGGTCAGCCTGGGTGTGCCTCATCAGCAGCTGGAGGAAAACAGTGAAGGTCAGCTGGGCACAGCAGAGCCTGTGGAGTGCAGGGCGGTGGGGGCAGCTGGGCTTTGCGCAATGGTCCTGGGTAGCTCAGTGGCAGCGGTGGTGCTGGGGCTGAAGTAGAGGTCTGGGGACGGTGGCAGCTGACTGAGACTGCTGAAGGCCCTGGGCCTCTACTTCAGCCTCAGTTCAGCCCCGGCGCTGCCACCGCCGAGTGCTGCTGTGCAGGGTGGCCAAAAGGGCATAGATCGGGGGGAGGATGGGGGGGGAGTTGCAGCACCCCTGCAGTCGTAAGTGTGAGCAGGCTGCCAAGTGCTCGAATTTTGATCATGTGACTACAGGGGTGCTGCAACAGCTGTAATTTCAGGCACAGGTCGTAAGTCCATTTTTTAGCACTGTTGTAATTTTGAATAGTTGCTGAACAAATGGTTGTAAGTCAAAGACTACCTGTATGAGGATTTGAGCTTTTCCCTGACATCAGGCATTGGCGAGTTATACGCTTATCTGAATCACTTGAATGGAACTTATGAGATTCCCTATAGTATCTACACAACCTTTGCATGGACATTTCAGTGCACAAACCTCAGTAGTTAACAATTACGGCAGTGAAAGTTTTGAGTGCTTTTAAAATAGGAAAGCATGGGAAAAATATTCTAAATCAATGAGCAAATATATTTGGGAGCATGAAGTTCAGGAATTTGAACTGATTATAAGGCAGAGCTTTTCAAACTTTATGGTGCCATGACCTCCTAAAATAATAAGTGCATTTGTGTAATACCCCTGCTCCATGGATGCTACTATTACTAATAATATCAATAGATGCTAGAAGAATTAATTTTTCCAGTTTTGTTTGGCTTCTTGCCCTGTGCTGTAGAAATTCAAGATGCCGATTTCTATCTCCAGTCAGATAAACATTTCTTGAAGGCAAATTGATGGTGGGAATTCAACTGCTGCTGAAGCTTTGCTCCCGGAGAGGCCACCCAGACTCCAATAGCATGCCTGAAGAAGTAGCACACTTCACATGCTTGCATCCTGCAGGGTGCTGGGTGCAAGTAATCCCACATTCAGACAGTATAGGATTTCATAGTGAATAGTTTTCAACATTTAGTGAAGCACTTGATATAATTAAACTGGCTATTATTACCCACCAGTTCAGGGTTATATTTGGCTGCTTAGTCATTTAATTTATGATGTCTACAGACTTTGACTTGAGATCGAGAAAAAAGAGAAAGCATGCATGAATAGCAGTTGTAGACTAATATGGAGGAACTTACTCTTTTTAAAGCCAAGTCAGGCATCAGTGACTGTTCCAGTCTCAGGGAGAGATTATTCAATGCCCCGGCACATGGGTCTTTTCTTAATTCTTTGTTCAAGGGATTAAAGTTCTATTGAACTATTGTTCCATCTCCAAATTAATTTTTACAGAAGCTATACTTGCTGTGGCATTGATTTTCAAAAATTGGGTCAGTAGTCAAAGACTTATGTAATTTTTTTTTTTTTTTGCTCACAGTGGAAATGCTTGCTGGGGTAATGTCAAATTAATCCCTTTTTGATGGCCAAACAGCACCCCAGGAAATGCTCTAGTGTTGGAAAAGCTCTAATTGTTCCTGAAACTTATAGGTTGTCTTATCTTCGACCTAGCTCATGTGGTACTGGATTTTTTACCCCAGTATACAGTATGTATTTTTCTCATGGAGCAACCATTTTGTTAACAAATATTTACAAACACTTGGAAGTTATTTTCTGTGTATGGCACATTCTTTCTTCTTAGTTTCATTACATAGATTAGTTTCACGCAGGAGTTTATATGGTTTATGCCAACTTTTTTCTTTAAGAGAAAATGTGGTATCTCCTTCTGAGCTTCGAACCAGCTGCTCTGTTGTTTTCACACTATAAAAATCTTTGTTTTACATGAAAGGTTGTTATAATTGATTGGCAACTTATACATTGTAAAACATGTCTGTTTGGGGCTTATGTCTAGGATAAATTGTATTTATCATAATTTTCTATTTATTATTATACTTACAAACAACATGGCACCTCCAGTTCTTTTACTTCAGTGATATCCTTTTGGGAAGCAAGATGGGAAAGATTAATTGTCCCTATGGTTTAACGAACGTATATCACTTCCCAAATATTGGGAATGAGACAAGGAGAAGAGCAATGATGACATTAGAATTTTTTTGTGAAGGGGCTGATAATTAATTTCTTTCTTCAGTGGCTGAATCCACACATTACATTAAGCCAGAATATATGACGTTGTGTCAACTCAGTTGTGGTATATTCAGTAATCCTTGGTTTAGTATGATGTGTCAGCCTAGTATTTATCAACTACTTGCCCTCTACAGCCTCCTAAAGCAAACATTCTCTAAGACAGTGTTTTTCAACCTTAATAACTTTAAGATGTGTGGACTTCAACTCCCAGAATTCCCCAGCCAGCGTACAGTACCTTTTCTTCAACATTTTTCCAGCATATTTTTCAGTGTTCATCTAACAGTAAACTTCCTTTTCTTTGGAATTCTGAAACCATTTGAAAGTGTTGGGTTTCACAAATGCTGACGAACCCTAAGCTGATTAGGGTGGGACTTTAAGACTAAGGTGCCATGATTCATTTATTATTTATTACCTATTGTAATCGTTTGGATCTTCAAACTGACTTCTGGGTTCAGGGTACTGTTTATTTCCTTTTGGAGAAGATGTTGGGTTGACAGTTGTACTTCAGTAAATAAGTGTATTGGACTGCCTATCCAGTTTCTTTCTTTAAGTGAAGAGTGAGTGACGATTGGTTTAGTACAGCTTGTATGGCTAGTATGGTGTATAAAAAGAGCCAAATCTATGCTCTGTTTGTACTGTGCTGTGAGTCTCCTAGGGAAAATGATTTTTCCTCACATCTTTGTTGCAGGGACATTAATCTTCAAACCATGGACAACCAATTTTGCTATCTTGTACTCTGTCTTCTGTGTCTGCAAATTTCCCCCTTATTCTCACAAACAAGTCTCAGAGAAGGTTTCTCATGAATTTGAGAATGATACTTAGAAAAATACTGTGTATTGCAGTATTGGGAATGGAAAGATCCAGCAGTCATTTGGGTGATGGAAAAGGGGTCCTCAAACTTTTTAAATGGGGGGCCAGTTCACAGTCCCTCAGAATGTTGGGGGGCCGGACTATCTATCTATCTATCTATCTATCTATCTATCTATCTATCTATCTATTATTAAACTTGTATGCCACCCATCTCCCCCAACGGGTGACTCTGGGCGGCTCACAATAATAGTTTGAAAAAAACATGAATGAATTCTTATGCACACTGCATATTTTATTTGTAGTACAAAAAAAAAACCAGGAAAAAAAATACAGTAATTAAAATAAAGAACAATTTTAACCAACATAAACCCCACCCTGCATTGGTGGTCAGTGTCAGTAAATGTTATCCTCCCCCCGCCCCCTGCCCCCCACATTATTGGTCAGTGCCAGTGGCCATTCTACTTGAGGGGCAACCACACAGCCCAAATGGAGAAAGTAATAGGGCGCCCTGGACCCCACCGATCACCCTGCATAGAGGATCCCTCCCGCAGAGTATGAGGAAGTATGAGTTGAAGTGCCCCTGTGGTTGTAAGTGTGGATGGGCTGCCAAGTGCCCGAATTTTGATCATGTGACTGCAGGGGTGCTGCAACAGCTGTAACTTTGGGGACTGAGCATAACTACTAAATGAATGGTTGTTAAGCGATGGCTTAACAAAGAATTTGAGATGATGGAACAGGTCTGGGCAAGGAAGAGGAGTTTAGATATAAATGCAAGGAACAGAAGAGAAGAAAAAGTGAAACAGAAACTGAGTACAATGCTTTCTGGGGTCCTGATAATTTGCAAAGAAGTAGGCTGACCTGATTTCCAAAAATAAAAACTTGGATATACGAATATTAAAAAATGCATACATGTATACAAATCTACAAGTCAATTTCCCCAAAGTCACAGGCAAAAATTACCAGAAAAAAAAGGACACAAAGATGTTTAGAAGAGCTTCTCTGGAATGAAGCAACTTTAAGTAGTTCCAAACATTCCTGTCCCCTGTTGTGCTTTTACACTCTGTGAAAGATTATTTCCAGGCCAAATTAATTTAATAAATGACTAACAATCAATTGACCACTCTCTTCATCATAAGGCTATCAGACCTGATCTGCAAAAATCCATTAGTTGTCAGCAAAGAGATACAGGAAACACTAACTTTGCTTCTTCTTCTGGATTTCTGCAGACTAGTACTAATCAATCAGCCAGTAAAATGGATAATGGAATAGCTTCATTCCCATGTTTCCTTCCACCATAAGGTACCCCGAGACTTGATGAGTAATGGAAAGACATCATTTCTTTGGCTACTTGTTCCCATACTGTTCTGCCTGCTCTATCTTGAGCCCTCCCATTAGTTTGAGGATGCCTTCCCCAAAATCAGGACTGTCCCTGTAAAACTGGAATTTAATCTTGGAAATAAGTTTCAGGCACTGATAGTGCGTTCTGTTGACTAAAACCTAGTCATGGCAGCAGGTTATTGGGAATATTTTAAAGACATTCCCAAAGAAATCCATTGTGTGGGTAAAACAGGAAGGAACATAAAATGCAAACGCGAAGCATCATGAGAACGGGGCTCCTGCCGTTCTCCAAATAGGGCGCCTGTACTCATGAGACCTGGGGAAGACCAGATGGTTTCCGAGGGATTGCAAGAACGGGGTGGGCAATTGGGAGAAAGAATGAGACAAGCAGTTTGGAGAATGACACACCGATCACCTTGCACGGAGGATCCCTCCTGTGGAGTACGAGGAGGAGAGCCGCCGGACCCGGTATACCTGTAATGTAGAAGAGTCCGGCTCTGCAGTCTCCCTCCTTGTGCATCGCCTGCAGCTCCCGACACAGCCCTGACGCTTCCGCTTCTGAGAGACAGCAGCGGCGGCCAATCAGGCGGGCGGGCCGGATAAATGACCCTGGTGGGCTGTATCTGGCCCGCGGGCCGTAGTTTGAGAACCCCTGGGCTACATGAATGACCTATTAAGCATCTGCCTTTGAAACAGAAAGGAGTTAGCGATGTGGAATTGGAAAAGTAACTGATTACAAATGCATGACGACAGAAATATATACACGATTCTACTGGGCATACCCAGTAGAAAAAACTGTTTGGATACCAATCAAAACTTTAGATATTAATTCCTCTAGTAACCATACCGTGTAAGTACACATTAGACTTGTACTCTTTGTAGATTAGTTAACATACGTTTCTGATTCTGATATTCTTTCTAACACCTTTCACATTCAAAGAGGCCTGTACAGATAAATTCATGATCCAGTTGCTGTGAAAAAGGAAGAAAACCAATCCTTATCCAAAAGAAATAACATTACAGTGAAACTGGGATTTTGTGTATAACAAATTTTCATCACATTTTCTCTTCTGGAGCAATTCTTGTGAAGAAGGGTAAGATATGACCACTACCCTTCAGGAAGAGTTGTTATACTTGAAACACATTGGCCTGTTCATGCATGCAAAGCCCTGTTTGACTTAACCATGGTTTGTTAAATAAGACATGGTGGCTGAGTTCACACATCATACTAGGCACATCGTACTTCATAAATCATAATAACTGGGCTCATGCAAACTCTAATCCAGAATTGAACAAACCACATTATAGTTTTAGTGTAATGTATGAATTTAGTAAGTAGCTATAATAGCTGAAACTGTGTGTGTTTCTATAAATTACACTTTTTCAACATGTTGTGAAGTTATTCTCTTTGAAGTGCTTTAAACTTTGGATTTTATACAACATTTGGAAGTATCAGGGTTTGGTAGGGTGGATATTTAAACGTTCTTGTACAACGAGGCATGATCAAACAGTACTTGGACCGGAAACACAGTTAAGAACAGGCTCTTAAACTGTTGAACAAATCAAAGATGGATCGCATCTAAGGCACCTTGAGCTTAGTGTGGGCCCAGCTTTTAGGGGCTGGTGTTGCTGTGTGACTTCGTTGCACATTAATATTAATTATGCAATCAACATTTAGCAGATTGCCTACTGCCTGAATAATTAATAATTAATAAGCAATCTTTTGTTTCCAAGATGTTTGGTTTATGAGAGTTACAGTTCAAAATGTTTGGAAAATACCTGGTTACCAACCTTGAAATCAGGGACATGCAACTCCTTCTAGGCCATAGGCCATATTTACTTTTCAGTGGCATGCAGGAGATTTCACTCCCCAAAAAATATCGTATGGCCAAGCCAGAAACCATATTTGATTTTTTTCCATCAATGTTTAAATTGAATCATAACTGAATTATAACTCTCTAGTTGTATATGTAATAATTTCTCCTTTCTGTCACAATAAAAATTGCTGTTTGGTTACAACTTTTGGAGTATCTTTGGATCGTACCCATGGCTTTCACAGGCCATGTGTAGCTCTGAGCCTCTAGTTCTCTCCTTCCTTCTTCTGTATATAGAATTTGTGAAATACAGGCAGTTCACGGGTTATGAACAAGATCCGTTCCTAATTCTGTCTTTAAGTTGAATTTGTAGCCAGAATGGTTACTTAGCGTCAGTTAGTCAAATTTTCGTCTTAGTATATAGTATATATTTTACCTTTCTATGCATATAAAACACTTAAGAAACACTTCCAAATACACTAAAACATCTTAAGCTTAGTAATGTGTTCATTCATCATATGATCCATAGCATTTAACTCAAATTTTTAATATAATAGGCTTTATGAGAGTCCTTTTGTAAGTATGAGTTGTCTGTAAGTCGAATGTTCTTAACCCAGGGACTGCCTGTAAAATATTTATTTATTTATTTATTTATTTATTCATTCATTCATTCATTCATTCATTCATTCATTCATTCATTCAGGCTTGCATGCCGCCCATCTCCCCCAACATAATATTGCTATTATGTTCCAAACAAGTGATCTGTAATGCCTGTCCCCAACGTTTCTGTTGGTTTTTGAGATCTGTTTATGCACTGAATTGTTCATTTCTATTGAATCATTCTCCTGAATTATGTATGTTTTAGGCAGCTGGCATGAAGTCCTGGCCCAAGTAGCATATTTTTGCGACATCAAATGGCATAGCTGAATCCCTTTATATCCCCTTTTATCTTTATTTATTGATTGATTTTGCAAATAGTTAACATCCTGGTTGAATTATAGTCAGACTGAAACATTAAATTCAGAGCACATTTTTGTTGTTTTAAACTAGATGGCTGTCACTTGGAACTATTTTTCAGGGCTGTATGAGTTGGGTTAACACAGTTCCTGCCATATTGTGGCCCATAGACAATGATAAATAATGTTTACACTTGATGGCTGTTTGATTTTTGCTATGTTTGAAGTAGGTATTGGTTTATCGCACAAAATTACCACTGTAAAATGCTCTGCAGTTTGATGCAGTGTGCTCTCTGGCTTCAGCAAAAGATCTTCACCAAAATATACCAACAAATGATACAGGTAGTCCTTGCCTAATGACCACAACTGGGACCAGAATCTCGATCATGAAGCGAAGCAGTTGTTAAGCAAGACATCCACGTGACTGCTTTGCTCAATGACCATAATCCAGTCACTCCCGGTTGCAGTCATTAAACGATCTCCCAGGTCATTAAGCGGATGGAGTGAAAGGCAGACTTTAGGAATGTTTGAGACAGAAAGGGCTGCCTGCTGGGAGGATTTCAGCTTCATGTGGAGCTGAAATCCTCCTGGCAGGCAGCTCTTTGAGAGCAAAAGGGCTGCCTGCCAGACAGTTTCAGCTCCACGTGGAGCTGAAATTCTCCCGGCAGGCAGCCCTTTCGGCCTCAAAAGTTCCTAAAGCCCGCCGAAGGGTTTGCCGTCCCCTCCAAGGACGGAGGAGAAATCCTTTGTGGGGCTGGAAGAATGAAGCTCAAATTCTGCAGATTTGAGCTCTGTTCCTGCACACGACCGAGAGGTTTCCCCTCCGTCCCCTCTGCTTGCAACCTTCCCTACATTGACTTTCTGGGGAAGCCGAGATTGCAAATGGCGATCATTTGATCATGGGGCACTTGGCAACCAGTCGTAAATGCGAGCTGGCTGCCAAGCGCCTGAAATGCGGCCACGTGACCATGGGGGGGCAGTGCGATGTTTTACAGCATCCGGAAGTGCTTTACTTCTGAGGCTGTCATGTAACTTTGAACCGTCATTAAACAAACAGTGGTTAAGCGAGGACTACCTGTACTGTGAAAGCAGATAATTCCAGAATTGTTTATTGTGAAAGGTGCCACCTTTCTTCTTATGAACAAGGGACCGTGATGACTGTTTCAGAGGGAGAAATTCAAGAAGAGAACCATATCCCCAGTAGAGAAATTAATTGAGGCAGAATTGTCTATACATAAAGGGAAGTTATTGACGTTAAATGTATCTGTGCATCTACTGTGCACTTTTTTCCCTGGCTTCATTGGCTGTGAGGATAAATATAATTATTGAGTTCAGTGCAGGCGTGTGGATATGTGGAGGACGAGTTAAAGCTTTTCTTCCTGAGCTGCAAGTCTTAAGGTGTTCCATGTTGGTGCTAATATATTTTTTCTCCTCTCTGAGCAAATAATCGACTGGGGGGGGGGGATACTCCCTGCACTTGCTCACAATTAACCACCTCAGACTGATGACATTGCTTCTGCTAAGTATACCTATTATTCCATCCTTGAGCTTGACCAAGAGGCACAGATCTTCATTTGTACAGCAGATCTTCACTTGTGTAGTAGTTTTCACCTAGACCCCTCTTAGATTTTGAAAGGTAGCACACAAACTCACTAATCCCAGTATGGTGCTCCTGATAAGCATAGCATCATCATTTGCTGCCCTACGCGGATTCAAACTCTTGTTCAACCTAAGTCAGTATTGTGTAAAATGATTCGCAGCCCCTTTTTCGGAGAGAGCTTTTCCTCAAGCTTACACGGTAGTGCTGGGAATTCACCTGGCATTCTTTTGCATGCAAACCATTGTAATGTGGATGCTCTACCAGTTTGTGGTATATGGAGTTATCCTTGAAGGTAGTTTGTAGTCTGTACAAGGTGGAATGGGCTGCTACTTTAGGCCTAATACAAGGTATTAGTGAATTTGGTGCGTCATGTGTATGCATGTAGTTGCATTCTGAATTTGCCTTTCTTTTGTTAAGCATAAGATGGTGGGTGAAGACATTGTTTGGATGTTAAAATATCCATCTGTTAAACTATGTTTATCTGTGCAACCATGTACTTCCTTCTTCCCCTCATTCGAGACGTTGCAACAGGAGAGCCATGTTAGTCTATACTGTAGTATACCACCTTTTTTGGCTAACAAATTTTATTTATCCCTCTTGGGATATCCTGGTTTTCTTAAACTGTAGTTTCCAGAGACAATGATTTAAGCACTGATTTCAGATTAATATATGGTTTCCTATCTGCAGCAGTTTCTACATTATGGAAAGTCCTGTTTTTTCAATCTGAAAAAACATGATTTAGGCCGAAGCACGCAAATGCATTATAACAGCTAAACCAATATAAAATTTTAAGACAGTCCCCCATCCATATGCTGACCACCCCATATACACATTTCTGTGAATTTTCTACAATATGTATCTTTAGATGATAAAGTAGAAATGAAGCACTGTTAGATACGAATAAAAAAAAAGAGCTAAATGTTCATAGTGCCCATTTTATGGTCTTTCTGGTGCCAATCTCTCTTTTTCTCTTGGACTTGGGAAATTATTTCAGAATTGAATATATTGAAAAGTATATTGAATATACTTTGGCTGATATTTTTATTGTGCTTTTATTTGCTATGTTTAATAATGTTACTGCTGCTTTTTATTTCTACTGTTTTTTCTTGATTTGTTTTTATTCTGTGTATATTACAAGCAATACCATTTCCACATTGCCCAATGAGCTGTAGTATTCTAGAAATGAAATATTTTTATGAGTCATATGTAAACGAAAGGACATTTTGTTAATTTGTTGATGTTGTGCATCTTCTTGAGCAAGGGTAGGCAACCTGTAGCACTCCAAATGTTGCTGAAGGACAATTCACAGCCTCTCTAGGAGAATGTAGCTCAGTGATTAGGATACACAAAACTTTTTGAACTGTTCCAAATCTCCAAACGCCCTGCTGAATGTAAAACTTACATTTTGAGTTTGAAACAGATGGTTCTGAGCATTTTGTTTTGAGCTCAAAACAGAATACTTTGCACTTGGAACACACCTGCTTTGAATTTAAAGTTGTTCAGTTTCAAACAGTTTTGTGTGCTGCTAATTAGTATATGGAGTGTAACAGGTTGCCTGCTCCTACTTCTGATGATCCATCTGAGAGGAGACTAATCAGATGGTGATGATGATGAGTCCTACCTCCTCACTTGTAGTTGGTTAGTCATCACACACAACCTGGTTTACGAATGGGATCTTAGCAAATGGAGTCTATTTATTCATTGGAAGTCTTCCCCAAACAATATTGTCTTATGACATTTGTCAGTCCATGGAATGAAATATTTTTTATACTGGCACAATGATGGTGGCAGAGTCATAGAGCGCTCATTTCAGAACTTTCTTATACTAATAGGTGTTTTGCCAAGTTCCTGCTTAGCTTTCCTTATCAAATCATTTACTTTTAACTGACAATAATTAAAAGTATAGTTCAGTAAAATAATACTGAATTATGTACAGAAAGCCCTTATTATCCATGTTTTTATTACCTGGAGTTTTGCATCTCCACAGTTTATAAATACAGATCATTGTTATTATCTGATAACAGTATTGGTGACAAAGGGTATCCCTGGTTCCCAGCCTATGTTTTTGTTCAGAAGAGGGTGGGTGTTTGTGTATTTTACGCATATGCAAAATGGCAGACGGGCTTTTCCACATGTTTAAAGAATGTTTTTTCAAGCTCTCATTATCTGTCTTTTCAGTTTCCATGATTTATTTCCGTGAATAGAACCTCCTGTAGGTAGGAGGGGGCAGGTTTACTGTATATCTTGTTTCTCTTGACATGACTGAGGTTCTCTTCACCTTTTGATTCCTCCTATAAGCCAAAGCAAGTTGCTGATAAATGAAAACAATTGCTGTTTTCCATTTCTTTTAAAGAGAAAATAACCAGTATTGAGAAGATCTAGGAGTACTGATTTATTTTTTGATGGAGGTCATTTTATATTAAGAAAAATAAATACATAATGTAGTATTTTTATGTCATTCTAGGTTTATTAGGCTTTCATTTTAATTACCATGTTTGTGTGTGGCACATTCTCATCATTAAATAAATTGTATGCTATTACTACAAGAAACCTTGAAGAATTGAACCAGCTGTGAGTTTAAAGCAGTGCTGTTTTGAGAGCAGCCTATTCAGATACGCTCTCAAGCTATCTTGCTTCTAATACTTGGAATATTGCTTCGAAGGAAGAGTTACCATGACATTGTCTAACCATTACAAGGTTTCTAAATAATCAGCAAGAAACTTGTGTATTCTCTGCACCTGCTTTTGTGGAAAGTTGCCCAGAACCCTTGGCTCTAATTAATGTGAGCTTTTGTGTATCTAATCTGCCTTGAAAAATGAGAGTTTCTTCCCAGAATGCCCTTTAGGAAAGGCTATACACAGGCTGTAGTGAGGGGGATATTTTCTCTCCAATTTCTAATAGAAATCTTCAGGGGCTCTATTCCTCTGTTTCAGCTGGTCAGTGAATAGCGTATTTATAAAAGCTGATACTAAATCATTGTAAAACAATGATTTTATAAGTTCATACATCTTATGGTGTTCGGTTGTATGTTATTGTAAGTTGAACTACTATAATATTTATAAGGATATTAAATAATCGTTACTACTAATAATTACTATCCCAAATTCTGTCTGTTCCCATGTGTCCTTCTCTGTAGAATATATTTGTTACCCTTAAACAGTTTTTGCAGGGGAAATCAATATATATCTAGATACTTCCTCCCATATGATGCTACTTTTTCATAAAATAAAGCACAGTTATTGGACATACAGAATTGCATCTTCCTTTCTGCATTTGACCTTCTAGGTTCTAAAAGACATTCAGAAGTTGCAGATGAAATGAGTATCTCACTTTTTAATACTTATCTGATAAAAAATGAATCTTAGTTATGTCATCCTGGATAGAGAGTGACTTCGTGGATTAAGGTTGCTATAATAGCTGCTTTTGCTACTGATTAACTGGCAGTGTAGCCTTGCTTAGAAAAATGGGCACAGCTCAACGTAGCCACACCATGACCTTTGTTTTACTTACTGTATGTCTTACTATAAGATATTCGGGGGGGGGGGGTGAAGTGCTTCCTATAAGTCAGTGTTGTCCATTTCTTTATGGAAAGCTCCAAGAGGCAATAAAGTTATAACATCCATGCTGGTCATCCCTGTCTTAAAGTTGTTGGGGGAAAAGTCCTGGTCTTTCCAGCCACGGTTCTAATATCACTTATAGCAGTGTTGTCCAAACTTGGCCACTTTAAGATGAGTGGACTTCAACTCCCAGAATTCCCTGGCCAGCCATGCTGGGAGTTGAAGTCCACTCATCTTAAAGTGGCCAAGCTTGGACAACACTGCTATAAGTGATATTAGAACCGTGGCTGGAAAGACCAGGACTTTTCCCCCAACAACTTTAAGACAGGGATGACCAGCATGGATGTTATAACTTTATTGCCTCTTGGAGCTTTCCATAAAGAAACCTCAAGGTTCTTTTTTTTTTTCCCCCAGACATGCCATAGTTGAAAAAAGAACAGTGATAAATGTTTACTTCTAGTACTGTTTGTTTTGTTATTACGATCTTGGCTAGGTGTATTGATTTTAAGGTTGTTATTTTAAAGGTGTTTTTGCAAATAAATTACCCCAAATGCCAAGAGAGATGGGATCGAAAGAGGATGCGATAGAAATCACAAGATAGGGTAGGAAAGAGTGCTGCTGAGTGTGAGCTTCAGTTCCTCTCCCTGGTAATTCACCATTTTTTATTTATGAACATTTCACAAAGAGCAGGTGCTGTTATTTGAGAATTGTCAACAGGCAACATGGAGGGATAGGCTTTTCTGATTGCATATACCTGCAGATCTGACATATAGAAATATAAACGATGGAAGTAGAGAAAATCCTGCATAGCTGCCAGAATGCAGTTTTATCATTTGAGATAACATGATTCATCATTTTGCTTTTAGCAATGAAATTAACATAGTCTTTGTCTGTGAGGTTGCTCTTGATGAATACAACTACAGAAGTGACACTTTTGTTCAGCTTAAAACATACAATTATTAGACTCCTCTTTTGGTCATTTAAGGAGAGAGGAACAATTTCACTACTCAGGTTATAATTAATGCATACTGTGAGCAAGAAATGCTGTATGCTCAAAACCATAATTGATTCTGCTCTAAACAAGAGGCTCTGAAAAGAAAAAGGCAAGGAGATTGGAAGGGTTCCCCCCGCCCCAGCATATATATATTTCAGAGGTAGGAGATACTCATTGGCCTTAAAAAATACAGCAGGTCATGTTAATAGAATTGGCGTGCATTTAAAGATGTTCCAGTTTTATCTTTGCAGTCCTGACAGTGTCCTTTTGCACACTTACTTTGCTGAACTTGCAAGCCATTAATGGTCCTAGAGATTAAATCACTAGTTGATGTATTGATTTGGGCTTCCATCTGTCTCTTCTCCCCAAACTAAAGGAAAAGGGAAGAATCAAGATGATACTGCTTTTTAAAAAAGCATGCATATTGTGGCAAAATGGTATTTGCAGCAATGTTTAGAGTATAATGTTTATAAAATTATCAGATGCCATAGCAGCTTATATACAGTGGTACCTCGAGTTACGAACTTAATCCGTTCCGTGACTCTGATGGTAAATTTTCCCATAAGGTTCAATGGAAATACAGTTAATCCGTTCCGCCCTCCGAATTTGGTCACACCACGAGGCAAATTTCCCCATAAGGTTCAATGTAAATACATTCTTGCCAAGCCTGCTCTGCATTTTCTTTGGAGCCACGCTGACAAGCACACCAAAAACCTTCCAAACGCCACAAAACACACCACAAGCCTCACCGAACGTCTCCTTGCTACCGCGATCTCGCCCACAGGAAGCCGCGACCGCGTGGCGGCAGGGCAAATGGCCGCGGATCCGGTTCGTAGCTTGAGGCAAAGTTTGCATGTCGAGGTAAATTTTTGGGGCCGGAGCTGGTTGTATCTCGAAAAATTCATAAGGAGGGGCGTTCGTAACTCAAGTTACCACTGTATAATCACCTCCCTGTGCCCATTAGTCTATATAAATAAACTAATGGTAGGGGAAAAGGTGCTATATGGAGATTTCTTCATGGGTAAAGAGAGATTGGTAGAGTCATTACAATTCCACACTAGTGTGTAGGGGGAGAGCCTAAAATAACATATTTTCAGGGGTACACCCCACATTCAGTTGTGTGGCATTTTTGTTGTATCACAGCCTTCCCATAGTAGAATCTTCCCACCTAAGGGGAAGCTACAGTGAAATGTCCTGACTATCTAGTTAGAGGGAGAAGACTACAGGGATGTCACGTCATTTCAGGTGCAAGATCTTTGTAACCTTCTCCCTTCTTTGAGTTTTGTTTTTCTTTACATTTTGCATTACTCCTACCTATGCTGTTTATCTCTTCCAATAGGTAGTTCTGCGCATAAGCTTAGTATAAGATGAGTTAGATAAACAAATACACTTACCTACAGATAAGTCTGCTTTTAAAGAAATGCCATTTAAACATTAATTAAACATTAACATTCTCCATTAGGCAGACCCTTATACATGGTGGTCAGTGACTACATCATTAAGGCAATTAATGATGAGAGAAAACTGCTCTTGCTAGAAATGGCTGCACATGAATTTTTAACTGTCTTCTGAGAATCTCCTTCCTGTTACTGAGAAGCACAAACTGGTATGGAAAAAATGCACCAAAGCTTTATGTGCCATAGACTTGTGAGACGTGATGCCTTTCATTCTGGTTGCTCACCCTTGTGGAATCTTGTACAACTAAAAACGGCTGTTGTTGCTGTGTCACCCCTGCTTAAAAGAGTTTACAGATAAAATATTGCATTTGCTTAGAGAATCTGGTGGTGCTAGAAGGCAGAGTAGCTCTACTCAACATTTAATCAGGCATCTCCTGAAAGTAGTCAGCAGCTAGTCACAATGCGACTGCAACCGGGAATGGAGGAAGTTGAATTGTGTTTTATATATGCGCAAGTTTCATTTTGATCTTGTCCTTCTGTAATGTGCATTGGTCTCTCCCCATTTAATTCATGTGACATCTTCATGTAGCCTTCAGTGTTTTCATTGCAGAAATTCATGTCTGGTTTTCTCTGGATTGTCCATCATAGTACCATGCTGTCTGTCATTCCATCTACTCTTGGATGAAATTTGACTGCCTTAATGGGGGATCTATTTCCACTATCCTCCATGTTTATTTTTTCCCACTATGAGAAAACTCATTTGATTACAAAAGTCCGGTTTCTGCTGCTTTGTGGTTGAGTTTCTGTTACGTGTTTATTACTCTCACAAATGCTTGTATAAAATTATGATCAAGATCGACAGTGCGGTATTTTTGGTTGCTGTGATTATATAGTCAGTTCCAGTCCTCTTCCATACACTTAGAGACTGAGTGTCTGACTTACATAAAGTGCATCAATGAACACATGAAACTGCTTTATTCTCAGCCAGAATAAGCTAGCTCTGTACAGTTTATTCACACTGACAGTGGAAGTCTTCATCATCTGAATGATCAAACGTTCTCTTAGCTAGAACTTCCATGGATCGAACTTAAGGCTTTGTGTAAAGTATGTGCTCCAATGCTTGTGCTTCCTCAAATATTTACTAATTTTGCAATACTTACACCTGCTTTTGTTAGCTGTAGCAGCTAGCAAAGAGCATTGGCTCTAGAATCACCTCTCTCCCCCCCCCCCAGCTTCTATTACTACAAAGCACACTGATCATATGATAAAGCCTATATTTGCAATCACAAGACCCAATAAATTGCGTTAATATATCCCCCTTTTTTTCCAGATATCAAATTTCTTAACTTCTGAGGTACGATGACAAATATGGTCAACTTAGGTTATACATCAATGAATGAATGAAACCCCTGAGATTTAAAAAAAGAAAAAAAACAGATATAAGCAGACCAGAAAAAATAGCTCACAGGACAACTCAATTACTCTCATGCGTAGGCAAAGCCGATAGAAGAGAAAGATGCTTAGTTCACAAAAGCTTGTGAAGTGAATAAGCAAATGTGTTGTATTTGTGGCAACACTTCTACCATACATCTGTCCTGAGAGAATGTGATGTATAAAATGAATGAGGGAGGAAAAAATAGCAGTGCTATTTCCTTTTATTATATTTCTAGATTTCAGCTCACTCCCATATTCGAGGTTTGCAGGGAATTTGACTTGGGACAAATTTTCATTTCCTCAGGGTAACACAAACAGATCAAAACCCCTTCCATTCCAGGTTTTAGCTGTAACAAAGCTTTGCTGAAACCTGTTGCTCTAGAGCGGTGTTTCTCCACCTCAGCAACTTTAAGAAGGCCCAAGAGTTGAAGTCCACACTTCTTAAAGTTGGTGAGGTGGAGAAACTCTGCTCTAGAGATGCTGCAAGAAATTCCCTTCCTTCTCTCAAAGAACATTTGTCGTTTTTGATAAGACATCATAGGGAACAAGAAGAATTATTCATATTTAATTTAGCAGTTAGGCAGGGTTTGCCTCCTCCTCCCTCCCACCCCAGCCCTGCCCAAATGTTTTCTTGAGTTTGAAAAAGTTCTATAATTTGCTTGTCAGTAGGGGAAATAAACCTTCCCAGCTTGTGCACAAAGCAATCTTGTTCCTACATCTTGTTCTACTATGTTCTTCCTGTCTACAGCAGGTGGCAGCACATAGTCTGCGTTGGCCGATAAAAGCGAAGCAGGATCAGACCTCATTAGCACTTGCACAGCAGACCTTCAGGAAATCAGAGCATGATAAATTAGTTTGGAAACTCAAAGGAGAGTCTTCCAAAGTACACATTCACATAGTCAGTGCAAAATCATGATTCACTCTGTCACTCAAAGGAATCTTTGTCTATTTATATTCTCTAATAGAAGAGAATATCTGTAGCCCAGGGTTGAACTGTGGAGTCCTTGGTGCTCTCTGAGCTTGGAGACATTTTGTAGGTAACATCATCATATTCTCTCTTTAAAAAAAGCAAAAAATGAGGGGGGGGGGGAGAGAAAGATACAGGATTTTAAAAGATGCAAATCTCAGCTGATTTGAAAAAAGCATGTTTTAGGAAATTTGTTTGGAATATTCTGTGTCCTATCTCTTTCTTTGATTATGGTTGCATGCTTTTTTTCTGGACTAAGCTATACATTGCCCTTCACCAGGACACAAGCTTTTACAAACATCTTCAACTTCTTCCCTCCTTAAGTATTCTTTTATAGGATCATTTCTCCTCAGCTGCCAGGTCTTAATTTGAATAATCTTGCATTGCTTATTTCCTACTGTTTTAAATGTTAACCCATACCAGAATTATAGGAGGAAAGCTTATGCCTTTTAATCAAATTCCAGATTCCTTCTAACCCATTCATGGATATGTTATCTCTTGTAACTGAAAGCCAGTTTTCCAAGATAGGTAGTTATTTTAGTGAAAATGGGCATGCTTTGTGGCACCTTACTAGGTAGACCAGACAGGAAACATGAACCAGATGAGCTAATTCTACTTTATTGTAAAGCTACATTAACAGAATCTACCAAGTCTGAAAGTACAATTCTCTCACCTTCCCCTTTAAAGCCTGAGAAACTAGGGAGGTCTCTTCTGAACCTCTTGCCCTGCCCACTATCCAGCTATAGGCTATGCAGTCTCTTATTTGACCATCTGACCTTTCCCTAGGGGGCATCTCTTGGCCCTGTCTCCCAAGGTCTTTCCCACATACCATTACACTTTGTCTCTTTTGTTTTTCCATGTTACTCAATGAGAGAACAAATCTTCCAAGAGTCAAGCAATGAGTTGTGCTACTTCCAGAGTGACCTAGACCGGATCACACTGTTTCCAGAGTTCCAGCCCTCAGAGGCGTTCATTGGGCATCTAGCAGAGATCTCTTGGTGTGTTTGGGGATCTATGACAAAAAGTTATTCCCCAGTGTTGTAACTGCAGCTGTTAAGTCTGGTTTATTTCAGTGTGATTTATTCCTGTGTAGATCTGCATAGTTTTGGAATCCAAATATTAGTTCTGTTTATTATGATTATAGTGACCTCTTTCCTACCTCCAAGTATCCTGTTAGAAAAGACTTTGCATTTTCACCAGATATTTGTTGTTTGCTCTGATTTCATGAAAGCTTTATAGTACAGTACTATCCTTTAGAAACAATACTTATCTGCATGTCTGCTGTCAGGGTCCTCAGAAAGGTTCTCAAATTTTAACACAGTGCTTCTAGATGTGGATGATAGATGCTATCAAGACCAATTATCAGACAGTTGGCAGACTAGATATCCGGCATCTGTCAGGGGTCATTTCATAAGAAATAATAATTCAGTAGCATTGTGAAAAAGCTGCCTTGCTGGCTGCTATATATTTATCAGGTTTTATCAGTTGGACCTGCGACCTTGTCAAGATGTCTTTTGAGCAATGTTGTTTTCAGTGTGTTCATAACCACCTGTCCAGCCTCCAGATAAAACAGCTGGTTACTCACCAATCTTTATGAAGCACAGTAACCACAGTGATGAACAACTAATAGTTCCTCAAATGGTCTATTATGAATGCACAGAACAAACCCATCCATTTTTCCTCTGGTGGAGAGACCATGTCACCATGATTTTCCCCTGCTGTGGCAGTCTTCAGAACTGAAAAAAACGATGGGAAACTCCCCTTTACAGGTATGTTTCCACCAAAAAGATTAGCTCAGGAACATTCCTGGTGGTTTAGTGCTCAGCTGCAGAAAGCCATATGTGGGAATTCACAGGTGACACTTATAGCCATAACCATAGTCACAAGTAAATCACCAGGGCTTCTTATTAACAACTGCCAAGAATTCAATCACTGGGAAAAAGCCAGAAATTCCTATGTGGAATTTCACTTAACTAAGGAATAGCTGTGCAAAGCAGGCAGGTACCATTGGAACATGGGAAATTTTACAATTATATATGATGCTAACACAGCCATTCCCTGCCTCAGCCTCTTCCTCCCAACCCTTTCACTTGCTCAAGTTTTTTCATAATGCATACTCTAGAGTTTACCGCTTTCAGCAGGAGAAAGTGCAATGGACTATGGTATTCAACTGCTCCCCTCCCCTCTGCCAAGAGATCTTAGAAGACACATGGGAATGGCAGGTGAGGGGAAGCATCAGCAAACAAACCCAGCATGATTTCCTGGCATGATCTGAGCATGTTGCCACAGCATCCTTGTTAGTTAAAAGCAACCCCCCCTTTTTTTTAACAGAGGCTGATTTTCCTTTAAAGCACACTATCTTAGTACATGTTCCCAAGAAATACACATGGCAAAGGAGACCCATGAGAGCGTTAAGTCCAGACTTGAAAATTATTTAGCTGTATCACTCTTGTTCCTTTACTTTTTTTTTTTCAATAATGTGTTTGGTTACTGTTTGACTTTTTTATATCAGTCATTACTGAGAAAGAAACGTAATTTTATTCATGGGGAGACTGCCTGAACAGTGTGATTTCTAAAATTTTCAGGTAACGAAATGAACAGCAGAACCAAATTTGATGCTACAGTAGGCTTTTCACCCATTGGGTTAATGCATTAGAAGGGAGCAGTTTGCTGAATTGAGAGGTGATATAGCAAAGTTGCTAAGAACACAAGATAAATAGGATAACACATATAACCCCAGCTCAGAACTGCATTAGCATCTAAATGCCTGTGGATAACGTTAGTTATGTGGCCAGACTCATCAGTATAAAATGCAGGAAGTTCAACAATACACCTATTTTTACTTTTCGATAGACTTTGAAAAATGCACTGGCTATTCTCTCATAGCCCGAAGAGGGTAATGTGTAGTTTAAAGCTTATTTGTCATTTGCCTTTATGTTGTTATCCTCACATGTTGGCCTGATAAAAAAAGATTATCACAAAATTTATTACGTTTCTTATGCAGGGCCAGGATGGCAAAATCATCCTGGGGGAACAGAAAGATACATAGTACTTCCATGTATTGTTAGACCTATCAAATAAAAAATGACTCTTCATTTAGGTCAAGATAAGCATTTGCTAATATCTATGTAATGGAAACATCTCTTTATAAATAGCACTTTTTTTTTATGCCAAATACTGAATTATTCAGTGACTTTTTAATATTCCATCCAGGTGTTTACATACATTCCAAAATTATACATATACATGTTCCTTCTATTACATTAGATATCCCTTTCCTTATAGTTCAGATATAATATGTGCAACACTTAGATGATTTCTGCATACTAAAATAGGGTAAGCTGTTCATAGGAGAAAAATTGGCAACCAGTAAATCCAGCTAATTGTCTATTAATCATTGTCAGGATTGTAATCAAGCTGAATTGCCGTGTAAATTCCTCCCCCATTCAATTAAAAGAAAATTACTTTATCTTTAATATTTACAACAGCAATCATTTTTATTGTACTATCCATAATAATGATCTGTGACACACCTTAGCATTTTGTAGTTGCCTTGGTAGATGCACTGTATAAACAGGGGACATATGTTTAGCTGTCACTCTTTAATAAATGTAATTCTTCATTTGCCAGTAAGTCCTGTTTGTTGATGGATAAGCAGTGCGTATCATTTCCATACTTCAAATTACATAGAAAGACTCTTGTTCTTGTTTTTAGTAAACTGCAAAGTATTGGAGCTCAAGGTGATACACTCTTTGTTGCAACCAGAATTTTATAGGAACACTCTTCAGACAGCATTCATTCATTCATTCATTCATTCATTGAATTTGTATGCTGCCCATCTCCCCCAGTTCTTACATCAGGTCTTCAACTTTTCTGGAATTTTAAGAGCATTTCATAGGCCCTTCTGTGAAAATTATTAACTTATTAATTAATTAATAATAAATAATTTATAAAGCAGCCCATCTATCAGAGGAACTTTGGGTGGCAAATAGAGATAAAAACATTATCCAAATTCACAATCAGTTTAAAAATAAATAAAAATAAAGACCTCTAAAAAATTCAATTTCTTACATCTCCTGCAAACTCACACCCATGTCATAGCTTGATTAACATCCTGGTCTTGATGCCTGGGGGTAGAGCTAGGTCTTCACAGCTTCTGGAAAGCCAAAAGAGTCAGGGCTGTTCATATCTCAAGGGAGAGGCTGTTCTGCAAGACAGGTGCCATGACATGCTTCCTAGGGCCCACCAGTGACACTGCTTCACTGAGAGGACTGGAGCATGCCTACTCTGTTGGATCTAGCAGGACAGGCAGAAACCATTGGGGATATGTACTCTTGCAAGTAACCTGGTCCCGTGCCATGTAGAGCTTTAAAACTGATAACCAGCATCTTGAATTGTACTCAGAAGTCTGTTGGGATCAAGTGTAGCTGTCATGTGCCATCAAGGAGCTAAAGAAATTACAAACTAGAATGTTTCCTAGGGAGCATCATATCTATCTTGGAAAAGTCTGGAGAATCAGTTGATGGCAACAATGAGATTTCCATGGCTCTTTGCTACCATGGTTGGTTGGATTTTTGCAGCCCCGATCTGGTAACCTTGCCCACAAAGCTTTGTAGACAGGCGGGCACAAATTCAAGCCAAGCATTTGTCTGTAATGACCCTCTATTTTCTAAGAAAATTTATGGGGCCTTGGATAGTCTTCATGTCTATTGGATATGCAGTATTGAGAAAGCATGTTGTCATTATATAATAAAAAGAGGACAGAAAATGGTGTAGTACTTGGCTGAACGCACTATGGTTGCCTATGTGTAAGAGTTAGGTTTGTCAGCTCCATGACTTCATTTGATCACCAGATCTGTGACTCACTGTGGAAAATAGGGAGTGGGCTATGCTGTTGGAGAAAACATGTGCCATAATAAAGCCAACTGGCTGAGCATATCCCACTCTTGTGACTGCTGACGCACATACTTTTTTTCTGAATTAAAATTTGGATGGTCTCTTGCTTATCTTTCTTAGAACAATATTTAGGTTTCATGTGTCAGATGACTCCACCACCATTTCTGTGTGTTCTGTTTTTCCCAAGGTGTCCAGTGACTGCTAGAAAGAAAGTGAAGAATGATCATCCATATACTGGAGTGTGAATAATTCACACATATTGGATTGAGATAAAGATCAAAGCAATGAAACATTTAGAGATACAGTGGGAAGCCCCCTCTGTGGAAAAATACTGTGTTTTCACATAAGCTCTTAATTGCTTCATAATTTATTTCTTGTAGCACATTAGGAGTAGTCTCTAGCCTGCCCCAGTATGTAGTTTGGGAGCAAATAAGCTAGCCCATAACATGACTGTTATCAGCAGTTTGTGCAGAAATGTTTTTAAGTGAAACAGGCTGCAGGAAGTGGTCACATTCAATTACAGAGCTCAGACAAAAGACGTAAGCATACAAGATGTTAAATACACTGGTTCTAAGTCTAGTGCAGATTATTAATAAACTGTGAGAAATTATTACATGGATGCATAGTTATCTGCACTGAAGTGTTGACTGAGAAGAGTTAGGCAGTTAGTCCTAGAAAAGAAAGAGTGAAGCCCATTACTCTAGGCTAACCACAGAATTTGTCAAATATCTTTAAAAAAATAAAAGTGGGGAAAAAGAGATGGATGGAATTGGATGAAAAGAAGTTATAAAAATAGCTCAGAGGTTGCCTAGGATACTAAATCTTAAATGTAAATTAATTTTTTAAACTAAAATGGTCTGATTCTGAAGTGCCCCGCTGTGTTAGCTGAGTGGCCTAATTGCACATAGATAGATAGCACTGACTGAGATTAAAGATATGAAGCTGTCTCTCTACGAGTGTGATGGTATACCCAAAGGAGTATTTTGAAAGCAGTAATATTCCTTAGCTGATCAGGTAAATATGCCCTGTGATGTGAAATATAATATGGTTACTCTGTTCAACCATCATTCCAGCAAGGATAATGTGGAACTGATGAGAAAAGTGTGTATGTGTGATTTGAAAGAGAGTTTGGGAGAGAGGTGCTGTCATTTGCCCCTTGGAGTAAAAGAATCATTATGTAAGTTTGTGATGTCCAGGGATTTATTAAATACCTCTATATGTTAGCTTTGCCTAAATGAATTAGAATATGAAAGCAGAATCTGAGATGGAATATTGAAAGTAATAATTGAACATTGGAAAATTTTAATATGGATCACCCTTCCATTGCTCATCTTCTGTAGGCCAGTATCTAGTCCAGTTCATCCTATCTAATCTAGTCCATCCAGGAGTGCTTATAATGCGTTGACCTGACCTCAGTCTGGGTTGCAAAATGTTATCTCAGAGCAAGCTTTTTGTTAACTAATTACTCCTGACTTCAAGTCTGAGAGAGAAAGCTATACATGTCAACTGACCTGTGAGTAGGAGGACAATCATTTGCCATTGTGAGATCATGTAGTGGCTGAGATCATTGAGCATCTGTGACTCAGCAATTTTATAGGAACAAAACTAGGGGCAACCAGATCTGGTTTGCAAGACTCTAAATAACCACCAAATGGCAGAAAAGGGCTAAAGAGTTTTCTGTGTATCATTGTGGCTATGTAAAGGCCACCCGGAGTTTTGCAGGCCAAAATCTGGTAGCCAGTTTTAAGCATAATTTTAATTTACAAAGCCCCATTTTGGTCTTTAAGTACTGTGGATTTCTCCTGCCAAATGCTTTGTTTATCAGTGTTCAGAAAAGAAAAGGAAAGTAAGTTGTGATATGAAAAAGCATCCTGAGGAGAACCATTGTAGTTTGCCTTCTGATAAATGGGGATTTTGTCATCCATCCATCCATCCATCCATCCATCCATCCATCCATCCATCCGGCTTGTATGCCGCCCATCTCCCCCAACGGGTGACTCTGGGCGGCTACAGAACTCCAAAGACTAAAGGTATTTTACCACCCCAGTTATGACTCTCATTTTGTGAATAAGCAAACCCACTTTGCAGCTACCATTTGTGAGAACATCCATATGCTTTCAAAAATTCCAGTGTGTTTTTTATTTCTGTAAGTAACTTTTCTTCCTTAACGAGAGCCAGTGTGCTGTAATAGTTAAGGCAAGAGTTCTCAAACCTTATGTTTATGTGTGTTGCAAGTAATGTAGAGGTGGGGAGTGGAGTTGCACTAATTTTTAAAATGTTGCCTCAGGCATAGTAGCTGAACTGAGTAATTTTGAGTACTATTAGGCTTATAAATCAGTTTTGCACTTTCTTTTCTTAGCAGAGGTACAAGGGTTTTGTGAACTGCAAACAATAGTTATATAGTAAGTCGTGTTATACAATCTTATTTTTGAATACGTGCATATCTGTTTCACAGAGTGTTTAAATTTACCTGTTAAAACAGGTCAATATGTTGGAAATGTCACTGAAGATTTTGTAATTCACTGTAATCAAAGCCTAATGTATTTCATGGTTCAGAATTTTTAACACAATTGAAACAAATGAAACTCTGATTTCTGCAGAGTATAACAACTGCTCTACATTTTTATCAGATATTAACCACCAATGGTAGGATTTGCTTTTCTTGGGAAAGCCATCAGAGTGGGGTATAGTAAAATACCTTTAGTCTTTGGAGTTCTGTAGAAGTATATGTGTTAGTGAAGTTCAGTATTTCTATGTCTTTTATGATGCTGGAAGACACTATTACTGTTTTATTTGATACACAGATTAAAAATTAATTATTAAAAGTAAGTGTACGTTTATTCCTAGCCCAACCTTAATCCTATTAAATCATTAGTTTTATTTGGGGTGTGTGCACAAATTCATTTGTCATTTTAGTAAACTGTAGTATTGCATCATTTGAGAAGTCCTGGATTTAGAAAGGACCAAGACTGGGAAGATCCTTTGTCAAGTCCACTCTCAGTCATGAAAACTCAGCAGATAACTTTGAGCTAGTTGCTGTGTCTCAGGCCAACCCCTCTCACATCACTGTTCTGGAGGAGGGGAAAGGCAGAAGTGAATGCTACATACATTGCCTTGCACTCTTGGAGGAAAAAAGAGCTATAAATGGGACAAATACATAATTTGACCAGAAAGTTGTTCAAATTCAGTCATCTCAATGAGCTTTTTGTTCATGCATTAGAAGATCAGACACATCACGGGCTCAGGTCCTGTCAGTTGTAGCTTTTTGTTGCTTATTTATGTATTTATTTGCCACATTTATATGGCCAGCCGTCTTACTAAATGTGACTGGGTGGCATACAACTAATAGTTAAAACAATATCACAAGTATCAAAAGACCTTAAAAAATAAATAAAAACAAGATAGGTAAGATAAATAAAACAAGATTGTGGGAGAACATCCATCTAAACACAATACAACCATCCCACAGTGACTGTGAGTAGAGCCTCATGGTCCAGGAAAGGGTGGAACTGGCGCACAACATGAAGCTGTGCAAAGGTCCTCCTAGCCACAACTGCCACCTACTCCTCAGGCAGGAGTCATGAGCCTAGAAGGACCCCCCGATTGCTTACCAGGTCTATCTGGGTAGTGCCATCCCATCCAGAACCAAAGATGGTAAAGTCCCAGATCCAGAAGGCCCCAAAACCCAGAGCCACTCAGTCTTGCCAGGGTTCAGTTGAAGCTTGTGTTCCCCATCCCGACCTCCACAGCCTCCATGCACCAGGACAAGACATCAGCAGCATTGCTTAGTTCGCTAGGGACGGAGGTGTATAATTGGGTGTCATTATACCCATCACACAGTTTAGCCAATATTCCATATTTTAAAATGTTAATTAAGAGGAGAGAGTCAGTTTGGTATAGTGGTTAAGGCACCAGGCTAGAAAGCAGGAGACTGTGTAGCCTTAGGCCCAAAGCCAGCTGGGTGACCTTGAGGCAATCCCTCTGTCTCAGCCCTAGGAAGTAGGCAGTGATAACCATTTCTGAAAATCTTGCCAAAGAAACTGCAGGGACCAGTCCAGGCAGTCATCAGGAGTCAATGCTGAATCAAAGGCACAAAAAAAAAGAAAAGAGGAAGTCCCCTGATTTCACCTTAATCTGTAAACTGCCCAGAGTCATTTCAGCAAGATGGGCGGTGACAAATTTGATATATAAATAAATAAATACATATAAATAATCTTTTTAAAATTAAAAAATTAATCACTCCTTCTTTTTAGGAACATATTTCTGCAGCTGCACTTACAGCATCTCTTAGATTAGAAATGGGGGAAATGCATTTGAACTAGTAAAATTTCATTTGCAAGACTGCTTTGGTGGTCTATAGATTGCAGCCATGCGGGTTTCAAGTTATTCCTGACAGTTTATACATATTTTATTTTCTTCCACAAGGGATGCAATTAAAATAGTTGGGTTTTGAATTGGCATTCATCTTGAAATAATGGATGACATCAATATATCTTTTTCAGTGCTGGAAGTCAGAGCATTTTGACTTTTAAAAGGGGGAAAAGAGGGAAGAAAGCAGGAAAAAATTCTTTCCCAAGCTGTTATCACCAGTAGCCTTGTGAAAAGGATCCTTGTTCTTTGTTTTTCACTTTACATATATATGTATATGTGTACACACACTCCCAGCTTAGGAGTCCCAGCCCCAAGTGCTCCTACCACCACTGGGACCACACTTCCCCTCTAGTTCTTCCTTCAGGCCCTGGTACTTCTTCAGCTTCTCATTCTCCTTCTTCCTGACGTTGTTGTCACTTGGTGCCACTACATCTATCACCACCGCTGTCTTCTGGTCCTTGTCTACTACCACGATGTCTGGTTGATTGGCCAGTATCTGCCTGTCCGTCTGGATCTGGAAGTCCCGCAGGATCTTAGCCCTGTTATTCTCCGTGACCTTCTGTGGAATCTCCCATCTGGACTTGGGAGGGTCTAGCCCATGGCCTGTGCAGATGTTCCTGTACACAATGCTGGATACTTGGTTATGCCGTTCAATGTATGCTGTTTCTGCTTCATCTGATACCCTGAAACTGTGTGTTAGACTGTCTCTGAGGCCTCTCTGCACAGTCTGCACCTTGGGTCCTGCCTGGTGTGGTAGACCCCTACTTCTGTGGAACTAGTGCTTAGTGCCTGTTCTTGTGCTGCTTTGATCAGTGCCTCAGTGCTGTCTTTTAGTCCAGCCCTTTCCAGCCACTGGTAGGATTTCCCAACGTCAGCCACCTTAGCTGTCTGTCAGTGGTACATCCCGTGCAGGGGCTTGTCTTTCCATGACACTTCCTTTGCTTGAACTTCCTCCCATGTCTGCTGCTGCCTCAGGATTCTCTCAGCAGCTCATCGTTGGGTACCATCTTACTGATGTACTCCTGGATGCTCTGAGTTTCATCCAGGACAGTGGCTTTGACACTCACAAGACTCCGCCCACCCTCCCTCCGGCTGGTGTACAGTCTCTGTGTGTTGCACTTGGGGTGGAAACCTCTGTACATTATGAGGAGCTTCCGGGTCTTCACATTGGCAGTCTCCATGTCCTCCTTTGGCCAGCTTGCTATACTGGCAGGGTATCTGATGACTGGCAGGGTGTACGTGTTGATGGCGTGGATCTTGCTCTTCCCATTGAGCTGGCTCTTCAGGACCTGTCTTATCCTTTGATGGTACTTGGATGTTGTTGTCTTCCTTATATGTTAACCAGTCTGGGAGCCTGCTGCTAGCAGCTAGCAGCTGGTTCATCTATGCTGTTAGGTATTATTTTTATTTTTATCTATCTATATTATCTATCTATCTGTCTATCCACGCACGCACACACACATGCACACACACGTTTATATTGCCTGTACGTTTTCCCTATCTAGTGGGAAGATCTGGAGGGCACCAGATTATACAGCATGTGTGAGTCCATGTTAGAGATGGACTTTGTGTTGGATGTTGTCCTTTTACCCCATGAAATATTTCTCACCAGTTTTCTCTTTCTTCCCTATCAAAGCTCCTAATGCACCATGCTATCCTATTGAACAAACCAGCTGCCCTGATTTTGTTTCTTGTTTTGTTTTGCTTTTGGTAGAAGCTAAATAAAGGGAGTGATTGCCATTTTTTGTGCTGCTTCTTAGTATACCAAGATGAAGTGAGGGGTGGGATAGCAGGGCGGGACATTTTGCATCTCCTGCTCTAGGTGGGAGGATTCAGTCACCCACATGATCCTTCTCTTCTTTGTTGAGGAGGAATAACACATACACAGACGTCTTCTAAGATGTGAGTAGATGAAAGGGAAGGAAACAGCTGGCTTTGTTCTATTCTATTCAGTTCAGATTTCCTTTCCCCCCAGGCAATGTGTACTATAGTTTCTTTGTAAAAAAAAAAATGGTGACTGTATATCACAAAACTTGTTATTATCAAAATACCTAGTTTTGAATGCTGGTATTGTAGCTTGACCCAGGCTCAGCTCAATGTGGGATCTCTGTTTGTCATACCAGGATGAATGCACGAGTTAATTCTCATTAATTGTTTTATTGACTTGGTTCAACCTTCTGTGTCTAGTTTATCTGAAGGTTGCATATTCTTTATCTGAGGAATATAAATATAATATTAGTATTGTAGATCTAAAGTAGCATTTTTCATTATTATTGAAGATTCAGATTAGAAATAAATTGATTTTAGAGAAGAGAAGCTCAGATGCAATTGCTTCAGACTTCCATATTTTACTTAGAAGATTGTTCTTTTTTCTAGGCTGCAAGCCAGCCTGTAGATAATAAGATATTTTCTGATTGTTAATTGAACTTTTGCTTTCTTTGCTATATAATATAAATATGCATGTATAGAAAAACCTAATGCAAATATTGAGGAAACCAGATTAGCACCTGTCACCAGGAATTGGATTGACGAAACTGGACAGCCTGGAACATTATATCAACACTCCAAAAGAATCCACCCACACGTTTTTGCTTCATTTTCTTTACTTGGAGTTGAGATATATGAACATCTGGAGCATTGTAACTACATTATAACTGTATACCAAAAGCTATGATGTAACTCCAGTGATGAGCATTATTGGTTTCAATCACATGCATGCAACTGTGAGAACTGGAGAAGGCCTGTTCACACAAGCAAAATCTCAGATGGTGTGTGGAACTGCATGACTAACTTTGAGCTGGGTGCCAGGTAATGTGAAGAATGTTGGCTGTGTCAAAGGGGCTTTGACCCATAGTCACTTCTTTCTTTGGCATCAAACAGCCTTGATGACTAACTAGCAACTTCCGTAAGACACTGATGAATTGCTGAATAAAGGTGATGGTTTTTGAATAACTTAATGTGAACATACAGATTGCAGAATTAGAGAGAGGCAGGAACCAAATGACTTGCCTGACCCAAAGATTACCAGCTTTTGTTCTGTTTTAAAATATACTAGTTCCTAGGGGAATTTTGTGGCTGCTTATATGAAGCCTGCATCCCCTTATGGAGAACAATGTGCAGAAAGAGAGTAAAAAAAGACAAAGTACATAAAAGAGATTGCATGAGGAGATTTGTGTCCTGTTCCCAACACAGTAAATATACACATTTGAAAAGCAGAACCATTCTCGCCATATACGGTCATACTTTCAGGTGGTTTTGTCCTTAATAGTGGCTGAAGGATTTAGTTCACAATAGCACTTGCCAGGATATTTTATTTGCTCCCCAGCCTAATCACTGTTATGTACATTGCAACCTCCCATGATCAAAATTACAATATTCAACTCTATGTTAATTGCTCTGGAATAGCCACCACTTTCTGGTTCTGTATCCCTAGTCACTAGAATGCCTGACTTCATCTGTTTTTTCCAAAGTGTCTGTATTCTTGGTAGGTTCTACTTATCTTTAGTGTTGAGACTGGGAATGATGAGATTTGTAATCCACATATTTAGAGGATTGTAGTTTGGAAGAATAAGTGTCTGATCCAAACTGTAGTGGCCATAAAAGAACAAAAAGTGTATCATGACATCACAACACAAGCTCTGACCTTTCATACTTGCATCTTGGTATCAGATGCAAGTAGACAAGTCACGTGATGTTGGGTGGTGCATATTTTGTCATTTGCCGCCTCTTCCTTCCCTACCCCCCAGTGATAACTGTGGTTGGAAGGGCTGGTTTAACTAGTGAAAAAACGTTGCCTATCTGATTTGAAAGGTAGACCACCAGATGGTTGATGATGTGTAAGAGCAACACATTTTAAAGCTATTATTTTCAAGTAAGATAACTGTGTGTATGCATGCAGGTGAGTTTATATAACAAACTAATCTGTAGTTCATGGGATTAACTCAGTTGTATGAGATTGAACAGTACTCTGAACCATAAGCTAGTCAACCACTTTGATGATGTGTAGCATGCTGTACAACACTAACCCTTCCTGTAAGATGTCCTTTATCAAATCCTGATAGGAGCTAATTCACTATAATAGGTTTGTAAAGCTGTAAAACTGTAGCCCAAATTTCTTCCAAAATATTTTTTTCTCCTTTTCTGAAACACTGTTCTCTTTCTCTTCCTGTTCATAAAGCAGCACTTTATAATGTTGATGACCAATCTTGCAGTTGCAAAATATTCTCTAGTAATGTAAGTCATTCAAGAGCATTCAAGAATTCAAGAGCAGGAATGGTTATTGTTTCCTTAGCAAACACTCTCTGTTGTGTGTTTTTGTGATTATGCTATTAGTCGAATATGTAGCTGTTGTTGTCTTGCAAAGCAGATAAGAATTCTGCCTGTGAAATTGCTTCTCCGCAGATGCATCATTCAGTGTAAAAATTAGCAAACATGGATCAGTTTTAAATGGTTGTTTGAGAGATTGGAATAGTTCTCAGTAAAATTATTGCATATCTATTTGCTCATAAATGTGCCTTAATTTAAAAAAAAACAAAACTGAAGCTGTTTGGGCATCCATCTTTATGCAGCTATCATACTGATCTCCTTATTATGGTGGCTGATCAGAATTGTGTATGCGTGCATAGTTTTTATGGCCATTGGGATCTATGAAAGGAGAAATTTGTTTTGCCTGGCAAATACCGTCGCTGAGCATGAGGGCTGGGATTACTTTGCTTCATTTACTTTCTGTCAAACCTGGGTAATGTTTCCCATCCCTCCACCTCTATTGCCATCTGGCAGCATAACTTCCTAGTCTGACACAACCCTATCAACGAGAACGTGGTGAATCTGGTTTGAATCATGGCAGGGTTCACACATGATGGTAAGCCATAATGCAGTTTATTGGATTTTGGTGTGGTACGATAGGCAAGGAGATGGATGAGGGTTCCCAGTTTCTTCCATAGCACAGATATGCCTCTTGAACCACCCTCGGAACACTCAGCTTCACACCTAACTTAATTATTTTTTGTTTTTGTTTTTAAAGAGTGGGTGGATATGCCACAAAGCAAAATGCCAGCTTCAAACCTAATCATTATTTCCAAGAATACTTCTAGGTCCCACATATACTCTGGAGGCATTCTTAAAATGGTTTGATGATGACAACCCAGAGCTTTGTCTCCACCTGCACAGAAACAAGAAAAAGGAAGTCAGGAGCTACCTTACTAGTTTTTCTTCTGTAAATGGTGTTTTGTGCCACACAATTTCTTTGCATGTCTGCCAGACTAAGTGCTTTTGCCTTGTTCAACAAACCAAGGTTCAAACAGATTAGGATGCAACATAATGTGTGGATATTAAAGCAGGATCTCCAATTGATATTATCCTCACTCACATTTAACTGCTGATAAGAGATAGAATGTATATTTGCTCCCCTGTAAAATGTCTTCGTTTGCATTTGTCCAACCGGTTGGGCTCTATTTTCAGGTAGCTATATATTCATTCATATTCATTCATTTGATTTATGTAGCTGCCCATCTCACATACGTGACTCTGGGCAGATTACAATAAAAATAAATAATATACATACAATTCAAAAAATATATCTTTCATGCTCGCATACATTAAGAATCATTGTCTAGGTTTTAGAAGGCTTGATATCAGTGAATACATACATAGATGTATTTCTTACAAATGCCAAGTTAATATTTTTGCTTGGAAGAATGTTTAAGTTTGGAATATAACTATTATTCAGATGTTACTGATCTGTCTGCTTCTTTTACTGTTAAAACATTTTAAAATAACCAAAGTAAAGATTATGTCATGAAAACACAATAACGTAAGATAAATACAGTCAGCTTGGACAATTTTCTAACATAAAGTTCGACCTGTTACATGGGCATAATTCTTGTGTCTTTTGGATTCTGTTTAATTGCACAAAAACTCAACGTGTTTTGTTTTTCACAAAGACTTAAAGATCAAGTTTCTGAAGGTAAATTTATATACATGTGGTTTGGCTCAGATTCAGTTACTGTTGCATAGGAATTTAGATTAAATATTCTTTGAAGTTCACAGTGTGACTGATGCCGGTTTTATCTGTAGCATCATCACAAAGGAGTACAAATGAATCTTGTTCACCTGGTCTTGCTGACTGCCAACTTTCTTCACTGTTAAAGTTGCTTGGAATTTGAACCTCTGGTTGCTTTGAACTAGTGCCAAGAAGTACGGGTTATTGTTCAGTAGGAAATAGCAAAACATTTGCCAAAAGGTCAGCCTGCAGACTTCAGCACCATTTGGATTTCATTCTTTAACTTCCTAAAGGAAGATACACTCCATTAAGATCACTAGCATCATATGACATTCCAACAACACCAACAGCATCAACACAAATAATTGTTCTGCCACTGACAAAATAATAATGCAAGAAGTCATGACTGGAATTTAAATAACAGAACAGTGATTAATTTAGGGTTGGATAAAGTTATAACTGTTACATTATAACAAGCCAGGAAAGAAATTCCTCTAAATAGCATAGCACTTAATGGGCAAAAGTTGTTTGTTGTGTTGAATGTGCCCTAAATGGCTGTCTCACTCTGTGCCGCTTACTTAACAAAGAAGAGTTTAGAATGCTTTGTGCTACAAAATAAGATTCCCATGCGGTCCAAGAGATTCCAAGACTTCAGTCACACTTAGACAAGGAGAAAAGAAGTCGTTTTTATTTTCTTACCCTTCGATCTATAAAGGAGGACTCAGTTACACTGACCACCCAGAGGTACCATGTGGCCAATTTCATCCTATTGGGATTCATCAGATATGGGCAGCCAGATGATAATCTGTGGGGTTCAAACTCTCTACCAGGAATTGAACTCATGGGCCTTCACACTTTAGATGATTATCTACAGTACATGGAGAATTCAGGTGATCTGACAGAAAATGCTGCTCCAGCCTGGCATGCTACTCTGAAGCCCGTGGGTGAAGTCCTAATATCCCAAACATTTGAATAGGATTTTATAGGTTGATCATACTAAAAGTATGTACCTGAAAAATATGCATCTGCCTTTCAGTCACTATTAACAAGGCAGGATTATTCATCTTACACATTTAGATTCTCTGATTTAGATTCATATTCATTGTTTGTGCTGGAAATGTTAATGACCTGCTCCCAGTCACCCCAGAATCAACTGTTTCCCCCTCCCAGTGATGGGATTTAGGTTGACTTCAGGTGAACATTTAATACTAAATGATACACTCAAGATCACTATGTGATTCTGATTTTTGTATCCAGAAAATCTTCTCACATTACAGTATAAATATTATTTTTTGCAGCCTAACTCAGTGCAATTCATTGCTGTTCTTCCACAGTATAGAGGCAACAGTTGCCTCTTCTTCTGCCTTAATTATGCAGAAGAACAAGAAGTAAACAAACTATAGCAACCCAAGTATTGCACATTCTGGTTGAAGTTATTGCTGGGATGAATTATATTGTTCCTAATAATTGAAGTTAATCTTCCTCTCAGGCCTAATAGTTTATGAGACAAATAACAATACATAGTAATAGAAGATGCCAAAACATAATTTTGAGAAGTCCTAAAAGCTAGCTGTCGTCCGTAAGTTGGGGAAAGATTAGCTGTGCATCTTCATTCTTCCTTTCTGATAGGATAATCCTTTACTTTGTTACTATTTTCGATATTTATTCTGTTCCCAAGAAATGTCATAACACTTTAAAAAAAGATGAAATGCAAAACAGATTTTCACACATTACATCAAAAGACTTGAGTTTTATGTTTCTATGAGAAGGTTTCTTTTTAACTGATGTGTAGTAATTATGCCCCTGGCAGCCTTGGACAATCTAGGACATCTATCTTACCACATGTTCAGAAAAGCGTGTGCCTTCAGTTATTGTATAAATAAGTCCATGGTAGAAGCTGACTTTGTTCCTCCTTGTTTCATAATAACAGGGAATCTGTTTAATTCCGGCACAAAATCAAACATTCCCATGAGCTTCAGATAGTTCTCTGGGAATTCATAGATCTTTTCACTTTGAATAGTGCACCACCACATGAAAGCAATAAACCGCGTAAGGCAACTAAACCTGTAATTTACTAGGTAGCCCAGATGAGCTCAGTCCAGCAACTGCGTCATTTCTGCTTATTAATTGATCCAAGAATCTTTAATAGACCGAATATGATATGTTTGCTAAGAAGAAGAAAGGGTGGTGGTTGTGAGGAAAATAGGAGGAGGAAGGAGTATTAGGTATGTTGATCATCTTGAGTTCTTTCTAAAAATAATAAAGGTGGGATAAAAAAAAATTAAAGAAAAAGAAAGAAAGGTATGTCAGAAATCTGTCCTCTTTGGAAATAGTCTAATAAACCCCCTAACCTTACAGGGGTTTTTGGAATTGTTCTAATGGTTGTCACAAGAAATTCCCTTTGTAATACTTTTCAAGCAACTTCAAATAACTATGACTATTCACATCCATGTGGTTTTCTTGACAATACTAGAGTGGTTTCCCCTCCCTCCCTCCCTCCCTCCCTCCCTCCCTCCCTCCCTCCCTCCCTCCCTCCCTCTCTCTCTCTCTCTCTCTCTCTCTCTCTCTCTCTCTCTCTTTCTTTCTTTCTTTCTTTCTTTCTTTCTTTCTTTCCCTTTGGATATCCTGTGGTCTCTATCAGGAGTGAAGCTGGTGGGACTGGAACAAGCTGTTCCCAGGCTCAAGAGAACCATTATGAAAATACATACCACCCACCTTGAGGAAAATGGCAAAATATCCATTCACTCAAAAAGAAGGGAAGAAGCAGCCTAGGATTCAAACATTGCTGTGTGGGGGCTACAATTGCCGTGAACTGCAATGGACAGATTTTCTGTTGTGTGGTTATTCTAATTAGCAACCAGGGTTTTAATCAAGCTGAGTTTGTTCTCAGCCCATCAGTAATGAAGCCAGATGCAGGAGAAGGGACCAGATTCCGAAAAGAGCTGAAATATTCCGTTCCATGGGGAATGGCTGGTTGAGTGATTGGGAGGAATCTGTAAGTTGGCTAAACAACTGGGCTTAGATAACGTCCACCTCTGTAGTCTGCCTTTTCATCTCAAAATTGCCCCCAATTTCCTTTTCATTTATTTTCAAATAACTCAGTCAACAACAGTATACTCGTTTTACACCTAGGGTTTGCCTAAAGTACCACAGAGAACAGCTGCATTAAAAGAAACATGCTTGCCACATGTGTAATGTTTAACATAATGTTTTGCAGTTATATGTGAATATATCTGAGATGCTTTTTTAATTCAGTAAGTCTCTCATGTACCTTGGCATTTTTGTGGTAACTCATTTTAAAATACCAACCTAAAAATAGCCAGGCTACCAGCAGAAATGTAAAAAACAGTGAGTCCTTCTGTGTGCTTATATCTCTTTGATCGTTGGTGATGCACTAATGGATTTTAATTTCTTCTGAGTCATATCTCTAAGGCTGCAGGACAGACCCCACACAGCCAATCCTATCCTGCTAGCAATAAGGCTGAATGCCACGTACTCCATAGAACACCAAGGAGCTTGAGGTCAATGCCTTATCATTATTTCTTTATTCAACCACTTTTATTTTCTTAAAAGATCTATAAACATGGTTTTCAATTAAAGTGCTCCATTAAATCACACATATGGTGCAGTTGGGAAAAAAATAGGGATAGGTATGACCAAAATTCAAGAAATACTTTCACAATATAGAAGGCAGTAGATGATAAATTAAAATGCTACCACCCTAAGCAAGTTGTTCAGAATGCAGTGTAAAGTTATGGATGCCACCCCATAGCAGAGGCGGAGTAAATAATAAAACATAGCAGCAAAAATTCAGAAGAAAATATTTGGTAGCCAACCAGCAGAAAACCTTATAAGAAAGTAGTAGAAAACAAAAACCACTATAGTAACTTGCAAAGCTTCTTTAAAAGATTTGACTTCTTTAAAAGTCAATCAAGAGTCTGATTAGATTGAGCCTATATATATATATGTTTCGTAATTAAATAAACTAATAATAATAGAATTGGAAGGGGCTATTTAGGCATTTGAGCCCAATCATCTGCTCCTTGCAGGAATCCCAGTTAAAGCATCCCCAATTTATGTCAGTCTGTCCTCCACTTGATCAAATCTAGTGAAGGGGAGCTCACCATCTCTCCAGGTAACTGGCTGTACTTAGTACAGGATGAGACAGATTCCTCTTGAAATAAGGAAAATAGAAAACAGCACTTCTTTTGACTACACTCACGCAAATTAAGACAATTGAGATGTTTGTAGACTTACTGACATATTTAGGAGTTTTCCAGCAGATTGCTTGCAAAGTTTCTTGAAAAATTATCTTCACCAATTTTGCCCTGCATGTTTATAGAACTGTCATATCTGGGCTGCAAAATGTGAACTACCACTGGACGGCAGCAAGAGGTTAGATATTTTTCTATCACTTTGCTGCCATCCAGTGGCTGTTCAGATCTTTGCAGCTTGTGTATGATAGCTCTGATTTTATAATCTGTCTCTGAGGTTATTATTTGTCTACAATTCAGAAAGTTAGATTGGCAGGCATATATCAGGGGCGTCCACAAGATGTAGTTGAAAAAGTCAAGATGGCAAGTGCAACAGTGCGGTAAAAGCTCTGCCTGTTTTATATGTGTGTTGCACATGCTCACACATAAAAATGGGCGGAGTTCTGATTTCACTGCTGTGGCTGCCATCTTGGCCAGACCCTGCGGACAACCCTGGAGAGGGTCTTTTTTGCAGTTGCCCCATGTGCTTGGAATGTATCGCCAACAGAATTTGCCGTATCATTATAGGTGGATCTTTGGCCTCTTACGATGTGTTTTTTGGATATTGGAATGGCTGCTGTATTTTGGTATTTCAGGGGCAGAATATTTGATTTATTATCACTGACTTTAATTCTGACCTTCATTGGTATATTATTTTGTTTTGTAAGCTGACTTAGGGGGTGTTACACCCAGAAAAGATAGCATAAAAATGGATTAAATAAAGAACTTGCTGGGTTTGTTGAATTCATGCCCTGTCTTAAAGCTTCTTAGAGTAGTAAAGAGTACAGGTCCTACTTTTCTGTTTCCTGTGTCTTGATCTCATGATTTAGACCTTCCTTGAGTAGAGAGACAAGATGCTTGCTCTTTAGCGCATCCCAAAATCACAGTTAGGAGACCTTGCTTGGGCTCGGAAGCTAAGCAGGAATGGGCAGCCTGCTTAATACTTGCATAGGAGATCTCTAGGCTTAAATTGCTTAAATTGAGACACTAAAAAAAATTCTGGAAGAAAACAATCACAAATCACTTCTGGTAGAATGCCAAGAAAAGTACATGGATGTGTCCATTAAGTCATTTACAATCAAGCTCTGCTGGAACAAGATTTAATCTTTACCTTTTAGGGAAAAAAGTAGGATTCAAAAGTTATTAGAGTGAGGGAGATCCAGTATTTCTTTTAAAAAGAATTTATTGCTGAAGAGTTTAAAAAAAAATCCCACCAGGATTTTAAAAGCCTATAGATTTTTCAGCTGATCTACTGCCATTTTTGATAAAGGAAGGCTTGCACAGAAATACAAATTAGTGTTGCATTTTTCCCTTACTTGCCCTTCATCAGCTGTATTCCATGGAGGGGAATGCATTTGTACTGTAGCTCCTAATCCGAACCTGAAGGCTCTAAAAAGAGCACTTTATTTATTTTGACTATAGGCAACTGCAGCAGGTAATACTATAAAATTTAATTTATGGAACAGAGCATAACTTTTCACATTTCTGTTTGCATGCAATTTGTACTCTGACCCTAGTTCCTAGCTCTGAAGGGTTAGTGTTGACCAGAAAAAAATATATCAGCCTTTGAATATTTCCAATAATTTTTAGTACTGTCCGTGATATTTAGCTTTCAGGTGGGGATTATTTATTTTTATTTTTTTTTGCAGTCTCTCTTTCTATCTTCTACCTCTGCATTATGCTCACAACATTCATAAGAGTCTGCCACGAGTCATTATTTATTACGGTGGGATAAAAATGCAATAAACAAACATGTCAATAAATATATAGACGTCCTCTCCCCTGTAGATTTTACGAAGCATAGATGCTGCGTATAGAAGAGAATAATGGGAAATCTTTTTGTTCTGTGAAAGAAATTGATATACAGTTGGCTAGATTCATCCATGATCTAGCAACCACAGAGGTCTGGCTCACACAAAACACTAAGGCATAATGGGTGGGCCAAAATAAAGCTAGGTCTATCATATTTGGACTGCAAAATCTGGATGTTTGCTTGATGGGTTCATGCATTGTGGTAAGCTATGGTATATTAAATAAATGATGGGAAGCTATGATCCACAGTTTACAAATTGCAATGGCTGAGATCACACAACATGCTAATCCAGACTCAAACCACATTTTGGCTTAGTATGTCATTTAGGTGTACCAGATCTGAGCTTTGATGATATGGAGGGCCACTGGAGGACAGCAAAGAGAGTTTTTGCTTTCTTGCGGTCCGTATTTTTAAAGCTCAGACTAGCATGGTTGTACCTATCAGTTAGAAGAGTTCAGACAAGTACACGTGCATTGAACTAAACAAATGACATATATAACTGGAAATATGAATGCAGGAATATGTCTTCTGTTGAGTCACACCAATGATTCATCTAGTCTAGAACCATACTTGTCTCTAGGGATGCCCAACAGAAAAGTTGATTCATTCCTTCAACACTGTGTGGTGCAATCTTGAGCATGTTTCTCAGAAATAACCCCCATTGTATTCAGTTGAGCTTACCAATTGAAGACAGAAAGGTTGGACTGTCTCTGTTTTATTGGTAAAAAAATTTCCAAGGGGTAAAAAAATCCAGGGGGTCAGTAATACAAGGCTTAGTTCTCTTTGGATGACTAAAACTATAGCAGAGCAGAGTTTCTCAACTGAGGAATTCTGGAAGTTGACGTCCATACATCTTAAAGTTGCTGAGGTTGAGAAACACTGCCCTAGAGGACAAAACTTTGTAATATTCTCCTGAATTACTAACGCAAGCAAAACATAAATGAAGGCAAATAGGTATTCTTACAAGGTCGCTTAGGGGGAAAAAGATTCCCTCTAGAATATCTGGTATTTTATACATTCCAGCAAGAATGTCTTGATGCTGTCTCTGTTCCCCTTCCTCTTCTCAAGTTGCTGTCTACAAGTACACATGCTGACTACGCTTGCACTGAAGTAGAAACCAGCCAAATTTATTTTACAGCAATGTGTCGTGCAGCTCCCCCACTTGTTAGTTTATGGTTTAGTGTATTGTGCAGATCTTAAGAGCTGGATTGAGTAAACTATGGTTATTAAGCAAGGAGCACCACCACATACTCACTGTTCATGGCTGTATCAATGAGTAGCTTGACACATACACACACACAGACATTTATATATTTATATATGGGGGGTTCAACTCAAGGCAGCAAACATACCTAATACTCCTGCCTCCTATTTTCCCACAACAACAGCCCTATGATGTGGGTTGGGCTGAGAGTGAGTGACTGCCCCAAAGTCACCCAGCTGCTTTCATGCCTAATGGAGGCCTAGGACTTACAGTCTCCTGGTTTCCAGGCCAGCACCTCATCCACTACACCAGATAGGCTCTTTAGGTTATCCTGGGTTTGCTGTAAAAGAATAGGTAGACTGCTCACTTCTTCCACTTCATGTGTGCATGTGAAACTCAGAAGCATTAGCTTTGTATAACATCTGGAACTTAAATTTAGATGTCATGCTAAGCTGATATTTCCTAGTTCATTTTATCTGCTTGCCTGAAGTGAAATAGAATAAGCTCAGAATACTTGATGGGAATAGGTCCCTCAGTCAAAAAGACTGACATGTTGTCATGTGACTGTGATCTAGTAGCACCCACCGATGAAACATCTGGTGTCTATCTTGGTCTGTGATCCACTTAAACAAAGAATGGTTGTCACTCTTAAGTACAAAGAGGGGCTGAATTTTCAATTCATTGAGTCCTCGAAATATCTCTTTGGTTCCCCCCCTGCCCCCAAATTGTTAGAAATGTGAGTTATCCAGTGTCGTATTATTCGCATACTTGGCAGAATTCAGATATTCTTGATGCAGTGCGATTCGATTTACTTTGATGCAGAATGTTATTGGGTTTAGCACCCAGCATACGAGCTTTGCAACAATAGGGATCGAATGAACTTTTAAAATGCGTACTGTAATGCTATATTTTAAAATGCTTTTGTGCCTTAATGTGCTTAGTGATTGCTGTTAAAAAAAAAACCCCTACAGTATTATGAGGCTTTTGAAGTATACTGGTATCCATTAACAAGTCATCATTTGCCAATGTAGCATTCTCTCAGAAACCACCGCATATTATCAACCATAGTTATTTGATTTCTTTTTTGTGTGGAGTGAAAAAATGAGTTTAGTTTAGCATTTAGAACAGATTGTTGCCGAGTGCAGATTTCTAATTGTAGATTTGAAAGAGAGATAGTATCCATTTGGGACAATCAAAGTGTCTCAGTGTTTATTTAACCATTTCTATAATTTGATACATAACTCTTAATGGGATCTAACTTTTACTTGGGACAGCATACTTCTGGAATCAAAATGTCTCAATTCCGATTATTAAAAATCTGCCATAGAAAGCCAACCAGCCACATTTAATAAAACATATGTATCATCTTTCCATTTTCACATGAGATTTGTACAAAAACCACCTTTAAACTTCACATGTACCATGCTCATTGTATGATTGATAGGCATCTGTCAAAAATCTAATGCCGAAATGCCAGTTGAAAGAGAAACCATGTCATATAAATAGATATACACTAATACTTCGATTAAAATACAGTACATGATAATGTCTTCCTAGATGTAACTGAAAAGGTAAAGGTAGTTTTGGTATTGTAAACATGATCCACTTAGCAAATAATCATATCTGAAATGTGAATCAGAAAGTTGTCAGCTTCATGTCAACTTTAGTTTTATTTTCATGTAGTTACCAAATAATGCTAGAGAAATAGTTCTATTGTCACTATCACTGTAAACATACAATACAACATTGTCAGATTACTGTACTCAAGATTGTTGTGGGACTTTCTCTGTAAAAATAATGGTCACAGTATTTATTTATTGTAACCGTACCTGGAGTTTTGCATAAACAAATGGAACAATAGGAATTCATTCTGCGAAGGCATCAGTGCCAGAATGGCATTTTTGTCACTTTTTCCAGTGTGTAGGTTAAAAGAGGCCATCACCACAACCCTTTTTATATATACACAAAGCTCAGTCAATTTCCAGTAGAAAAATGTATTTGTTGCCAAATGGTAACAAATGAATGTTGATCGAGCGGTGATTTAAAATATTCTCACTTTGCATGGCAACTTTTCTATGTGCCATTTGCATTTTGTTTCTGTGCATTTTTCTTTTTCCTTTCTTTTCTTTTTTAAAGTATTTTTAAATGGCTTCCAGAGTTATTAATTAATTAATTAATTTTCTCATGAAAATCATACAGAAAAAATGTGCCTAGAAACGGGGGTTTGATTAATTGGATGATCCCAGCATTTTCAGAATCCCTGATGGCAAAAAGTTTGAGAAACACTAGCTTGTTTACTACACCATGATGAAAAGCATGACTTACTAAGAAAACAGATTTGATTAACAGGTTTGGTTAACCAACCGGGTAATGAATGTGTTTATTTTACTCAGTCCTTACTAACTGGCTGGAATGGGTAGATATGGCCAGTGGTAAACTAGTAGCAATTGTTGATGGACTAGGTGTTACAGGTCTGTTTCCTCAGTTGCACAGAGGACAGAAATCTTGCAAGTAAAACTTTTTTCAGAGTGGCCATATGCTAAAACGAACAAGTTCTGCTTGGTGTCTTTGCAACTGCTAAAAGCCATAGGAATCCTGCTGGGAGCAAAATCTGGCAGCTTCAGGAGAAATGCAAATCAATCTCACAATCAGATGCACAGTAAAATTCCTTCCATTGACTAAAGTGGTACTACATTAATGGTTTATTATATTCATAGTATAAGCATGTTAGAGCAGAGGTTGACTTGCTCATGTAAATTCATCTATGCATGGTCACTCTTCAGAGCTTTTAATAACTTGGTTCAAACCATAATATTATTCATTTTCTTGTGAACTCAAGGAGAAAAATCGAATGCATGAAAAACAATGCATAACTTATAAAGAAACATGATTACAGTCTTCATATATTAGAGAGGTTGACATGACTGTTCCCTTGTCCTGAGGAAATGATAAGATGTAATGAGTTTAATTTGCAGCTGTGTACATTTCAGCTAGAGGTTAAGAGTAACTTCCTAACTGGAGATAACAGAAGGTGGAACAAATTGCCTGTATACCCAAGAAATCATAGGAAGCTGTTTTTCCAAGAATGCTACTGAAAAATCTATGTCCTTCATCTCCTTCATCCCCAAAGACAGTGCTTAAATTAGCTGTCCACTTTGGGTCATTGTAATATACATTTTCCTAGGTCACAAAATTTCTCTGCTTGTCTTTCAGTGAAATTCTTCATATACCTAGGTTTGCCATTGACTATGATGTAGCCAGAGTATTTCTTACCTTCCATATAGGGGTAGATACTGGCTTGGGAGGATTATGACTTCCTATGAAGCAAACATATTGAATACCTAGGGCAAGCATTCTTTAAATGAAAAAAAAAAAAGTTCACATACTTTGTGAGTTGGGTCTGCTTCCAACCAGTGTCCTTCAAGGTGTTTTGAATTACCATTCCCATGAGTACCCACCAACATATTAGACAAAGATGATGGAAGTTGTAATCTAAAATGTCTAGGGAGAATCCAGGTTGGGGAAGACTTACATATGTAGTGCTTTCTTTAAGTATCAATATGCTTCACAAATTTGCATGTCTTTGTATGAAGAAGACAGAATTTACTGGAAGAGCAAACAAGTCCCATGATTTCCAACACATATGGAGAATGCAAGGTTGGTGAAGGTTGCTTGGAAAGTCCTACCAGAGCAGTAGCTCCACATTTTCAGTTGTTGTTGGATTTTTATTTTTGTAATAGTAAGAAACAAGGTTACTAGAACAAGGCTGATGCAGTCATATTGACTTCCTGGCCTTGCTGTATTTCATTGATGCATATTTGCATGTTGGGGATGCTTCTTAAGCCACAGCCAGTCTTACCCAATCTAGAACTATCATCTCTACTGCCACCTAAATCTGCTGAGATTGCCACATGAAGTGCCTAAGCTAGGAGTTAGCAGGATAATTGAATAACTAAACTGAGAATTGTGCCCTTCTTCATTTTAAGTATTTTTAGAGCTGAATATAACAAATGCTTAATCCCAAGAGGAAAAGAACCACAACCTGTAAATCGCAGAGGTGTTACAGTAAAATGAATACTCACATCATCTCTGCTGAAAGAGTATGGCATACATAGACCTCCACATCCTTGGCTGGGATGGCTGTATTAAACTTGCTGGTTGGTTTTTAGTGCCCACCACTTAGCAGTGGCTCATTACTGCAAACTGTGAGCAGTTACTAATTATACAGTTTATATTGTTTGAATGAGAGCAAGTTTGGTGTAGTGATTAAAAGTGCTGCATTAGAAACTGGGGGACTTATCAATTTCAATCCTGCCTTAGGCACAGAAGTCAGCTGGGTGACTTAGGGAGACTCAGTTCTCTCAAGTAACTTCCAAAAAGGTTGCCAAGAAGACTGTGAGGACTTGCCCATGCATTTGCCAGGAGTCAAAACTGACTGAAAGGTGCAGGAACTGAAGGAGAACAAGAAGTGTTTGAATAACCATTTAATTTAATTAAACAGCTAAAGAATTTGTGTTTGAATGAATAGTATGTCCTAGCAGGGTGCTGTCCAAATGTACTGGAATTACAACGCATAGAATTCTGGAGTTATAGTTCCAAAATGCCTTGAGATTATCAAATTGAGGGAAAGTTTGCTTATTGTCCTCCTCCCCCTGCCCCCTTTACACTATGTCTTTATGATTGCAAACCTCCATGCAAAGAATGTATTTTTTACTACTGATCTTATCCAATCCTTTTGAGATGAATTGTTAGGTAAACACATATAATGAATATTGTGTTTACCAAGTATTGCTGCTGTGTATAGCTCTATATTCTGTCTTCAGACATTGCATCTCTTATGTCTATAGACTTCTCATGTGACCTTTATTAAAATCACACATGCTTGTGGATTAAACAGCAGTATTTAGCTTTGTGCTGGAGATGGCCTTTTGGATGTGAGATGTTGCTAGAGGTCAGAAGCATGTGGACCCCCCATTGACCTCCCGCCACTATAGACACATTACCAAGCATTTCAGTGGAATTTATAAAGACTTTCCCTTCTCCTTCTATTGACATGGGCAAAGTGCAGGAAGGATAGAAATGTAGTATGCTTGTGGAAACATTCTTATTAGGTATATGGTATTGAAACATATCTATAAACAGTACACTTCTTTTGTTTTTAAAATTTGAATGGTTGCCATGTGAAATCTTCACACTGGATATAACATTTTATATAGTAGGCAACTGTTTTAACCGGAATAATATTTCATTTGAATTGCAGGCACCAGCTCTTTCTGATCAGTAATTCCTGTCTGTACACTGCACTGTTAATGTATTTGCTGTGTTTTGAATGTGTTTTTTCTTATGTTTATGTGTTTTGCTGTTAATTTTTAATTTGTAGATTTGCCAATGGAGTAATGATCAGTATTTAAGGAGCTATAAAAAGAGACAGATCCCTCTCTGGAAAATTCACAATTGAAAACAGATGCTTAAATCCCCAAAGGCCGATCATCACGGTCATGGAAGGGTTAAAGGACATGCCAGCCAGGAAGTGCAGGAAGAATGTAATTGTTTTTCCTAAAATAGAGCACATCAGCAACATAAAATCTTGACCTCACCCAAATGTCACTAAGTTTAGGGCTAGCTAGTGATTAAACTATATAATCAGGCTCTCCACCCTAGCACACAGCACAGTACGCACACATCATTAACAATTAATATGCCCTCCCCAAAGATTAAGAGAGAGATGACTGGTAGGGAGCGAAAACTGATGGAGGTTGAGATTTTTGTTTTGCTGGTTTTTGTTGTTGTTCCCTGAAGATTTTTTTTCCTTTGTGGATGAAGGGCAAGAAGGACGCGCTTCCACATGAGCCCTGCATTGTGGCTCAAAAGCTTCATATTCCTGCATTAAATGGGGGAGTTAATTGAATCGTCCGCAGTCAGAAGTATGTACAATACGTAGCCATTAGAACAGATGGGTTCAGCAATCGGCAGAACATTAAGTGTCTTTTGGAAGGCAGGATGTGATTTCTGGTGCTGCTGAGCAAGCTAGCTCAGCCATCACCAAGGAGCCACATTGAAAACTGGCAGGAAGACCAACAGGAGGGGCAAAGGTTTTAGATTCAGGCCCATTTGCACACTGACGGGGAGAGGCCATTGCGATGAGCATGTTAGAAAAGAGTTAAAATGCAGTATCATCTTTTCCTTTTACATCAGGTCCCTAAAATACCAAATTTTATAGGAGGTTGATCAGAGGTGTGAACTAAAAACAGAAATACTGCTTTAATATATTATAAAATCCAGTACTCTATCACTGGAGCATCTTCTTTGACCAAGCAAAACCTGGGTGGAATCCAGCTAGGTGAAACCTATCCTGAATCTGAGGTTTACGGCAGGTGTGACTGTTTTTTAATTTTGTTAATTTTGTTGCAGAGAATGGGTTTTTGTGTCCTTTCTCCAGCCCAAGAGTAGCAGTGAGGGCAGGACTGTGATTTTTGAGATATTCCTGTTTTTTTAAAGCAGTTCTAGCTTAGAACAATGTTTCTCAACCTTCGCAACTTCCAATTGTGGTGGACTTCAGCTCTCAGAATTCTCATCAGTGGCCATGCTGGCTGGGGAATTCTTGGATTTGAAGTCCACACACATCTGGACATTGCTAAAGTTGGGGAACACTTGCTTAGAATAATAAAGTGGTTCTTAAAATGGCAGCCAACCACATTTTCCTATTCTTGTTGCATTTGTTGCTGAATTTCGATAGCTTGAAGGGCTCCTGGACAATTGCAAAGGACTGTGGGGCTATATTCAGCTTTTGGGCCTTGGGCTGTTTACCTGTGGGGTTGGGCACAATGTAAGCATAAGATTGCTGAAAGAGATTGTGGCTCCTTGTATTTCAGTCATCCCTTTTTCTTGTCCTCTGTGATTTACCAAATGGGAAAAGTTGATGGTCTTTGAGCATTTGATGCTGAGACCGGAAGGTGTGGTTTGGTATACAGCAGTGGTTAAAAGCACCAGGCTAGAAACCAGGAGATCATGAGTTCAGCTCCTGCCTAAGGCACAAAGCCAGCTGGTGACCTTTGGCCAGTCACTCAGCTCTAAGAAGAAGACAGCGATAAGCCACTTCTGAAAATGTTGGCAAAAAAACCCTCTGCATGGACTTGGTTCTTCCAGTTGCCAGGAGTCAAGGCGGACTTGAAGGCACACACACAAAATGCTCTAAAGGGATTTTTCCCCCTAATCTCTTTTTATTTTAAATAACTAAAATTAAAAGAATAAAATCTGCTCCTAAACCATAAAACAAAGCTCGTAAGCAGGCCCTTGTTTAATCAACTCATGCAAATAAAAATCTTCCATTTGTATGTTTTATTATATTTTTATCTTGCCTCTCTCTCACCGTGAAATTCACCATGAAATTCAAGAGCTCTTTTCTTAATGTGCTCCCTAGATCTGTTTAGCTTCAGAAAGGTTACCAGCTCATAGACCTTCAAACTGTATTCTGGGACCTAGATATGACTAGGAATCTGTGCATCTTTGAAATACAAAGTTGGTGGGTTTTCCCATTCTCTTGGGTCTAATGTTGTAGGAGGGCAACTTGGTTAGTAAAAGTTCTCATGGGCTAATAACTTTGGGGACTCTTGTGTATTAATATAGATTTTTACTCTGGATAAAATCTCAGTGGTGAAATAATGCCTGAACAGGAGTGTCCCAACAGTAATTAAATAAATGAATTTGGAGGGTTTTCTGCTTATGTGCTTTTTTAAGGAATGTAGTCTCTGGGCATCTGAAAGGAAGCAAGTTATGAGTTTTTAGATAGAATTTTAAACTCAATTTGCTGGAAGCTAATATGGTATGTTAGTCTCTCTGGGACTTCCAAGTAATGTAGAAGTAAATTCTGTTTAGACTTATTTTTCAAAAGTTTCATCATTCATTGCATTTGCTGAGGGGTTCTTCTGTTTCTACCTCTGGAGGAGTTTCTTCCAAAAATACATGAGAAATACTATGAACTTCTTTATAACTGATGTGTTTCCCACAGAAAATCTGTAATAACCTTGAGAGAGACACAGTTTAATATATTCACCACAGGGCCACCAGACTGAAAAGACCAATGGTATATTTTTAAATATGTTTTAGAACTTCTTAAAAAATAAATAATATTTTTCAGCTCTAATGTGGTTTCCTTAATTGCAACTTATGTGGCTCTTTGCAAATGTACAGCATGGAATAATTAGCACTGGGCACATCTGAGAATTTTTTCCCACGCAACTACATATACACAATATTATTCCAATTACAAGTGGTCTTACCATAGGCGAGCTTTTAAGAAGAGGAAAACTATGCAATAGCAATAGTTTTAAACCTGTTATCTTTTGGACTCTGTTCTGTAAACTGTTGCCCTCATACAGGCAGTTCTGGTAAACCATATTGCATGATGAATATATGTTGATGGTGTGATGGGATACAATTGCATAAGGGATAACCATCTGAAGGCTTTTATGCAATTGATAGTTGCATCTTTCATTTACTCAGAGACTGGAGTGAAGCAAATGGGAAAGTTGGATGTAGTCCATGGAGTTCTTTGCAACGGTCTGGGGCATAAAATGCATGTTACCTTCATTGGGGAAAAGGGTGAGCCATCCTTAGCTTTGATATTTTTAAATGAACAGATGTTTAAATAGTTGTTTCTCTTTATCATAAGAAATGAACTCAAGAGGAGAACAGATCCTTTCAGTTTTTTGTTTTCTTTTTTAAGGATAGTGTAGTATCACAATGCTGGACCAGACCTGTGAGATTCTGGAAAGCTGTCACCAGCCAGAGTAGGCAAAGTGAAGGAGTTCATACATCACACAAAGCCATAATGTGGTTTGTTTGGTTTTCATTAGAATCAGAATGGAAAGATTGAAGGGAATTTGGAGGTCATTTAGCCCAAGCCTCTGTCCAGTGGAGGAAGTCACTACTACACTGTCCTTGACAGATGGCCATCCAGTCTCTGTTTAAACAACAGCAACAAAGAATAGTCCCCTACCGGCTGAGGAAGCTTGATCCCTTTTTGAACAACATTTATTGTTCTCTTTTCCAGACTAAGCATAAAACATATTCCAGTGCTTTATACCATTACTCCTAAGTTTTTCCTTCCAGGTGCATTCTCACCTGCTGTCCTCTGGACAACCCTCAGCTTTTCAACATCTTACCTCAAATGTTGCAGAACCAGTATTTCTGCCCAGAATCACTCTGTAGTGAGATGGGCAGTGACAAATTTGAAATATAAATAAATTAAATAAAAATTTCAGGTGAGATCTGACTAACCCAGAATCAAGAGGAACATCTTGATTTTGATCTTAATATAGTCTTCCTTTTGAGGCAGTCTAGAATTGCATTTGTTTTTTTTTACAGTCCAGGGAGTACAGTAGCAGCACTCCCAACTGTTCACGGGAACCCAACCTAAAGAACAGTGTCTCACAGCCGGAGATTTGGGGAGCAATGCCTCTGAAGGCCACCAGAGATTCTTGGATGACAACAGCCACCCCTCCTCCCCTGCCCTGGCATCTCAGCTGGTGCCACACCATAAACCCAGCTGGGTACATTTCCTAGAGGGGCATCCCCCCTCAGGCCCCAGCCAGGTCTCGGTAATACATGCCAGGTCTGCCCCCTCCTTGGTGATCAAGTCACATATGAGGGGGGCCTTGTTTTTATCCGACCTGGCATTAAGCAGCAGCAGCCGGAGGCCAGGGCCCCTACAAATCTGCTGACCAGGGCCTGGGAATGAGCAAGGAGGTCCGGAACATGCCACCGGTAACACACACTGGGGCTGTCTTCCCCGAAGATGGCCCACCCTCCAGCTCCCGCAATGTCGTCCGCTCTGGCTCTCATTCTGTCCTTCCATCCTCGTGCTGTCTGCAAATTTAATAATTGTATTTTCTAACCCTTCATCCAAAATCAGTTATAAATCTGTTGAATGCCTTGGGGCCCAGGACAGTATGTGAGAGATGTACAGGCTGTGAAACCTACATGGATTTGATTTTGTTTTTTCTATTTTTTAAAAAATGTTTTCTTTTTTAGGAGGCATTCAGGATTTTAGGTGCAATTGCTTTGGGTATAGAACTTTTTCTAATTCTAAATCTTCCATTATTTCCCCAAATAAAGCTCCCAGCATCCCCAACCAGGGACATAAGATGCTTGTTTGTGGTGAAAAGCTAAAGATGAAAATAAATTAACTGATTTAACCATAGTGCTAGAAAGATGCTTCTAGTGCCCCCTGAAATTAAACCCATACTCTTGTAGGACACAACAGTGTAAAACAGTATTCAAATCACATTCATCTCATGCCAACACACACACACGCATGCACACACACACACACACACACGTGTGTTTGTGTGTATCCAGTTTCCATTTAAGTGTGCCTACTTAGTATTTCTGATTTGGCCATCAATGCTGAATTACTGTGTTCTGTGCTTGTTTAACCTATGCGTTTTAGCTCTCCCTTTGCCACCATTCCTTGCTATACAAAGGGGATTGTTAGCCATTCTCCTATACAACAAGGATGCTGTGAGGAAGATTATTATTTCCAGTAGCTGGAAGGAACTGTATGTGTTCCTGGCAGCCCTTTTAGAATATAAAAAACCCAGGTGAGCTCAAAAAAGTGAAATGGAGAGAGAAAAGCAATTCATCCAAGAAGCCGTTATTGCCTGCCGGAAGCAGGGGGGAGAAGGGGATCCTTCCTATTCTTCCAGAGATGGCAAATTTCCCCAGGCATGTACCAAAATGATAATTGAAGCATAAGAAAGCAAACTTCTGAAAGAGAATCTCTGCATGAAAGAACTTGGGAGAAAAAGAATGTAGAGTGTGCGGGAGGGGATCCCACATCAAACATAGTTGATTTTGCATTTTGTGGATGGAACAGTTATGGGTATAATTCCCTTAAACTTTTCCTGCCCAAGGGTTAGAAGCTGCAAAAGCTGAGTATTGGGACCACTTTCTCCATGAAAAACCATCCCATGTGATGGGCTACTTGGAACTGCAGACCAGATTACTTATTTTTGTTGTTGTTTCATATTTCATTTTAATACATGGTTTGTTATTTGCTTTCTTTCAGTAATCGTTTTATTTCATAATAAGATGCAAATACTTCATGATAAAACACAAATATTAGCTGGGCAGAGTGGTATTTATACAATGTAAGCTAGAAATTGTTAACACTATGATAGTTTAGATAAGTTGAATCTTTAAAGATAAGAAAGAAAGTTACATCAACGTTGAATATAATTTTGAAGATGTTAATGTAAGTTTGCTTGAATTGTACAATTAAAGCTGAGTCTAGCATTGATAGACAATTGCAAAATGCATTGAATTATTTTATAGTATAAAAAAGGTTTGTATCTTGAGCTTAATGCTTAATGCTAAGGTTTCCATTGTATTATTAGTCACAGATTGGAATATTTCTTCAGTCTGCAAATGAGTGCAGATTCAGATATATCTCCACCAACCAAGTTTACCAGGAATTTTGTTTGGAAAGATTTATTTATTTATCCATCCCTCCACATCTTGTTTATGTGACCACAGTCACAAAGTTCCCTGGCAGCAGAAATTAAGTTTGTTTTTTTTTAATGTCAGGGATTAAGGGAAATATTGAGATTATTGTTTGATGTCAAAATAAACCCAAAGTCTTATATTTATACTTTCTACTTTAAATTGACATATATATGTATATGTGTGTGTGCGTATATATGTATATATATTCACTTACCTTTTTGGTTTTTTATCACTGTTTTCTGACGTTATAGCTGTAATAATAGTTTTTCTCTCTCTGAGCCCAAAGTATAAACCACTGTGTATTGAAATATTTTTGTACAATGATGTACACCATTTAAATGTCACCACTAAAATTATTTTTGCAGCATATTGTCCTGGGTTGTACACCCTAAAACCCAATACAGAGGTAAACCAAAGTGAAAAAAACAAGCAACAGTTAGTAAAGTCACCTTTAACGTACTTAACTTGTGATGACTTACATGAACATATCTGTGCAATTTTCTTGGTATGATATGGAAGTTATTTGCTGTTGTCTACTTTGGGAATGCTTTTTGGACTTCTCAACCTAGTCTACAGCTCTGGACTATCTTGGTGGTCTCCCATCCAAGTACAGACTTGGGCCAACCCTGCTTAGCTTTCTTGATCTGTCAGTGTTGAGTAGATGCTACCACCTTCTGAAGCTCATTATAAAATACCTAACACATAAAATGTGTTAATTTGGCAGTGAGAGGCCTTGATGCAGTTTGATGTAACAAGGAGAGGCTCTTCAGAGGGTCATATGTATTGCTTCACTTATTTTGAAATGTAGAAAGCTAATCCTGCTCTATATGGAGATCCTTATTCTACTGAGCGGGCCATAGGCTGGTGCCTGAAATTCCCACTGTGTTGATTCTACAGATGAAAGGTAACCAGTAAAATGTTCTAGCAAGCTTTCCTGGGAAGAAAATTCCATAGGACAGGGCCCTCTTGACAGCCCTGCTTTCTATACCCTGTCCAGTTTAGTGGATCCTCAAATAATAGCAGACTTGTCTTGATGTCACAAGTGAATAAAGAGCCAATCTGTGCTCCCGCTCAGCACAAAGCTCCAGAACATTGTGACATGGTTATTTGAAGATGTAACCAGCATTTCAAGTTGAGCAAACCGCTGACAAAAATGGTCCCCCTTTCTCCAATTTTACCCACGCATGCACAGATGCTCACAGATACACAGATCACCGTGTTAAACGCGTAGCCCAAGCTAACAGTTGCACTGTACTTGCAAACTATCTGGAAGGGACATCATTAACAACTACTAGTTGAGGCACTCCAGTATCTCAGCTGCCAATTTTTAATTGGGGTGGGGGGATGGGGAGGGAAGAGATAATTTTATTTTTTGATGCTAAATGTTTGCCTTTGTTAAAAAAAAAAATCAACAGGCTTGAGAACTATTTGCAAAATAGGGCTGTTTTCTTTTGTTCAGGTATGTTGATAACATAATTTTTGAGTCGTTCCTGATGTAATTTTGACATGGTTGTGCTTCTGGAATTTAAATTGGATGGGTCATAGGTCCATGAATGAAAAGATCCTTTTAGCTTCGCCTTCTCTGGTTTAGTACTAAAAAACCTGCACTCCTGTTTTTATTGGATGGAGAAGAGAGTTCTATTGTGATGCAGGAAAATTGTTTGGGAACATTCTGCACTTGGTATGGATCTTAAGAGGCTCTTAACTTAGATTAGACAATGTTCATCCTATCCACTGATTGAAAGCATAACATGAGATGGCCAGATTGACGTATAACTATTGTATTTATCCTGGAATTATACAAAACATAACTGATTAATATATTCTGTATGTTCCTAAAAATAGATCTACAAATGAATTGGAGTGATGGTGGCAACTTCTGAAAAATGAGGACTACTGTGATTTTATTTGAACTCATGCTGGGATCAATGTAAAATCGGCCGGTATTATTGCTTTTGGGTACAAGCCAATGGAAGATGGATGCTCTTAAATCCTCTTTGTTTCAATGTGACTTTTAACTATTTACATAGCAAAAGTTAACAGGGAACTAACCAACATGTAAATACCAGACAATGTTAGCTGGTATTTCTGTGGCTGAGCAATCCTTCATGCAAACATTTGCTTCCTAAATCTGTGGGTGCCATTCTTACATTATGTAGCCTAGGCAATCAGGATACTGAAGGAAGGGGCCATCTGAGGGTCAGGTATTGATTTACAGTGATAAATAACAGATTTTGAGTGATGACATTTCATTGTTGAGTAGCTGTTAATTATTGTTTTTCAATGTTGGCAGCATCAAATGTACAGGATGAGCCAGATGGGCAGTTTTTTTCAATGTGTAATTATTACTCCAGTGTCATTTTCAGATATAGTCAATGGGTGGACCTTCCCTTTTAAGCTTCTAGCAATCTTTGGGAATGATCAGAAAAATAATATATGATTCTTTTGTTCATTTTTTCTGAGACACTGCTAAATTTTTAGTGACCAATTGTTATATTATGTCATTAATATTTCTTAATTTAATGTTTCATTTAGGTGGCTGTTAGGCAACATGTCTTCCCAGCGTTTGTTGGACTGTGTGTGAGCTCAGATTTGCCAGAGGCACCAAAAGCATCCAATTTTGTGCATAGAACCCACCAAGCCAAATATGCGGGTCCTAAGCTTGTGTGGGTCCTAAGCTTGTGTTAATATCCTATTTCACTTCCTCTGCTGAAAACTACCTACTGTAATTGCATTTTGGAGAGCTGCAATGTGGGAAAAATACAGGGTTGTTGTAAACATAAGTGAGATAATCCTTCTGAGGGTGGGGAAGAGGTAGCACTCCAGAAGTTGCTGAGTTAGCAAAGCCAGCTAGCATGACCAGTGGTGAAGAAAACTGAGTGGATGAAATGCACCAACATCAGGAGGGCTTCCACTGTTCCCGAAGTGCTTTGAATGCCCCCAAAGCATTCCCTCAGTGTTTATGATCATTTCTAGTGCAAAGACAGCAACCAACATATCAGAACCAAGTTTCTAATTAGAATTGTAAGAACAGTTGTCTTTTCAGATTGGTTTTGATAAATTATGGACCAAACATTGCAGGTTAGTCATTACAGGAGCTAGTGACTGGTAGAATGTTTTAATGAACATTGAATTATAATACCTTACTTTTAGTGTACACTATAGGTCTCTTCGTTTGACATAGAGTGCAGAGTCATACTAACTTCAAAGTGAGTTCATTAGGCATCGCTGCCATTTTTGAAACAGTAAAATATGTTTAAAAGATTAAGTGCCAGATTCAAGTGATTGCAATTAGCATGTGGTGGTTCTAGTTCTCAGTCATTGAATTCATGGAGGCAATATACTCCTAGTGAATAAAGGTAAAGTTTCCTTAAAGTAGAGTAGAGTAAAGTAAAGATAAATCTTGAAGCAGGTTTTTTTGGCAGCAATACAGATGGGTTTTGCTTATGGATGGCAGCAAGATAGGAGGTTTTTTTTTTTTTTTTGATTTCCCAGTCTAGTCTAAGACCTGGTATTCTGCTGAAGATGTACATCCAAATAATAATCAGGAGTCTCCCATCCAAGAAGTGACCAAGTGCCACGTTGTTTAACATCCAAAAGAATGCTGTAGTGGTAGAATTTTAAAGGAAATTATCTTAAATATTTGGTTCTGCTTTCTTCAGAAGAGCAGTGGTATCACTTTGCTTCTTGCTGCCAGAACAGATGCAAAAACAAAACAAGAGGAACATAAAGTGGAGAGAGATTCAGACTTCAGAAGAGCAGCAAACTCAAGAATAATGGACAAGAAGACCTCCGAACAAAGAAGTGGTTGCCCCTTTCTCTGACCTCATAGCTGGCCACCAAGCATTTGGGAACAATCTCTGCAGGAACAGGAGATCTCCTTATAACATCCAGGCTGAACTGATTGCTGGGTCCTTCAGCAGACTCCCCAGAGAGCTGGTGAACTCAAAACGTAACAAGCGGCTATAGGCACATCAGGCATATTGCCCAAAAGGAGGCCACAACACTACCTAAATATTGTGTGAAATCATTCAGTGGCAGCTCTCAAAGGTTTGCCCATCCTGCTTTATGGTTAACATATCAACATAGGTGAGTGGGATCAGACTCTAAAGTGGGAAGGGCTACATCTTTTCCTCTTCTCCTTGATCCCACCCCAGTATTCTTTTCCTCCTTGGGGAAGAGAGACATGCCTTCGTTGAGGTTCTCAGCTGATCATTTACAAAGAACGTTTGAAATTAGGCCGTATATTGCTTAAAATTAGGCAGACAGATTTTTCCCCCAGTAATATTCAAAGTTGGCATTTTGTCTTCGCCTTCAAGGTACCAGGCATCTCTCATTAATTTGGGGGTGGGGAAGGAGATCTGAATGTGTTTAGTCTTCAGCTAAATAATTTGCCGCTGCTGATTTTGGGTTGATTTTATTGTGCGCATGAGTTACACATATTTTATTGTACATTATCCTAGGCAGTGTAATAGTAGTTTTTCTTGTCTTCCTATTTATTTCAGTTTCATGCAGGAACATTTATCAACCAATGTCCATTCAGTTCTGCTCTAAAATATATTATTGGATTCTCAGGAAGGATCTTGGGCGGGGGGGGGGGGGAACCTAACAAGACTATTGCATTTTTCTGACATGTCTTCGAATGAAAAGTGCACTGGAGTGTTACGGCTGAAAACACAGGGAAGTAATAAACCCTCTGAAACTTCTCTGGCTTTTGCTATCTAGAGGACCTGAAAAATTACCTTGGAGATGCTTTCTGCATCTTCTGCAATCAAGAGAGTGAGGCTAAAACCAGAGAGTGCTACTTATTCAGATGGTCTTAATTCCTGGTGGGAGGATAAATAGTGTAAAGTGCTTTTTGGCTGGCAGGGAAGCTCAGGCAAATAAAATAAATTCCATCTAATGCCCAATTTAAAAATGACTGGAGACAGAGAAGCCACTTAGCTTCAATCAGTCACTCTTGTTCAGTTTGTGATACGCTTTGGATATGATCAGGGGCTAAGCCTATATTTTTCAGGGGGGAAGCTAGACTCTCCTCAGAAATACAAAGAATTTGCTGCAAGTAGATAAGGGACAGGGTTCCATCTTGACTTTTTGCTTGCTGATTTCTTGTATATTTGGATTATTTTAGAGCTAAAAAGACTGTGCGTGACCCAGTCATTGTGAGCAAATCGATTTACTGATTTTGTTTCTATCCTAGCCTTTCTCCAGTTACCTCAAGAACCTGTAGATGGGATGCTCCATGAAATCCATCTAACAGTCTGGTGGGTTTGTCTGTGGAATATCCATTAACTACTACATAGATTTGAGCCAGAGGGTTCATCCACTCTGCGGCTTTGCCATGCTTTCCTCCTATCCCACAGCCAGGAGGAAATCACGTCAATATAAGTCACGTTAATCCCATAGTTTACCCTAATCACACATCCAGAACAGGGCCATGCTGTGCTACTGTGTGTCCAGCTCCTCCATGTGATGTTGTAAGGGCAGCAATGGGTGGTTTTCTCTGACAGAAATTCAGATGTCACCAACCATGGGAAAAGCCATCACCAAGCACCACACAGAGTGTATGATGGGGTGGTTCTTGTAAGGTCGAAGTGCTGTGCTGGGTAATTTTTCCTTCCCCAAAGGATTATTGATTGGTCAACCTAACAAGCATTAGATGGGAACAAAGAGTTGATCTTTCTTGACTGCAAAGTAGAAGTCATCTGAATTTGTGCAGCCTAAATATAGCGTCTGCATAAGCGTTCTTAAAGCAAACACATCAAGAAAGGGGTTTGGTATGTGTAAGACAAGGGTTTAGTTATGGGGTACTGTCAGGTACATGCACATATTTCTGTAAAATGAGGGACCTTATCAATCAGTCAACATCTAGATGGCAGCAAAGGGTTCAGGTTTCATGAATCTCTTGGTTGTCCTCTGGTGGTCATCCAGATGTGTGCAGCTGAGATGCAGCTGCTGAATAAGTCTTGCTGAAGAGCTGGAGTTGAAGACCGTTGTCTCAAATCACATCATATATACAACTCTGATCATCCCAAAGGACAGGTGATTAAAAAAAAATGTGGCTGTAAGTATAAGCCAGTATAAACTATACCAGTTTAGATTCTGTGGCAGAAAAGAAGGAGTCAGCCTGAGAACAACAGCCATTGGGAAGAGAATTCCCTAAGAGTAAAGGCCTTTCAATTAAGCCAGTAATGGGCTGTCAATTTCAGGAGTTCACATTCTTCAGGTCAACCAATCAACCTTCAGCCAACCTGTTAGAAAAGAGAAGAAAAGAAGGAAGGAAAGCAGGACCCCAGTCTTCCAAACAGTACTACAAAACGGGCACCAAGCCACAGACTAGACAGAAGGGGATGGTCCCACAGCAGATCTTTCAGGCCAGTTGTAGTCAGTCAAATTGCTAGCCTTGACTGGGTTACCTCAAGCCTCCTTCATGCATCATGGATTGTCCAGATGGGAAGTCGTCTTCTGTTTTCCCAGGAATAACACTATTTTCATGCTGGAACACCTTGAACCAGCTTCTCCTGCCCTAGCAGGGGTCATCCTAGAGATGGAGGCTTGGTTGTGAGGACATGTCCTCAGCAAAAGATTAGATGGGCATCTTCATGATACAGAAATCATGCTGTGTGGATGAGCCCTTTGTCCCTTTTTCAGATTGATTGTTTCTATTACTACTAATTCTTTTGTGCATTTTGAACCATTCTATGCATCTAGGTAACCTTTATTCTTTCTCTTCCCCACCCACTTAAAAGTAATTTGATTTATTTAAAGTAAATTTAATTTTATTATATTATATATTTTGCCTTTTCACTGAGAGTTCAGGGCAGTGTACATGTGAATCTTTCCTTCTTTTATCCCAACAATAATAAGTATTTGAGATAGATTGGGCTGAGAGAGAGAAACTGACCAAAAATCAGCCAGAAAGCTCCATGCTTAGGTGTGTTTTCAAATGCCTCTCTTAGCATTTCACTCTTCATTTCATTCACCCTTGTGGATGAAAATAAGACCTCAGCTGAGGTAACTTGAGTTCCTGCAGGTATGAAATTGTGTAAAAATGGCTACTAGTCATGGTGGCTAGTATTTCTTCCAGTATCAGAGGTAGGCACAGTTCCCACATCTTGCTAAACTGGAATATGGTTTGGTTTGATTTAATATGTTGTGTGAATCCAGCCAACTTAGATTTATTCTACAAACCATGGATAAACAAACCATGACAAAGAGATATAGGAACCTAGATGTAATATGCTTGTCAGCACCATTTGTTGTGAAAAATAAGAAGATAACGTTTTGCTTGTCCCTGCTTTCCAGGGATCTTGTTTAGTCACTGCAAGAATGGGATGTTGGCTTAGATAAGCAGTTCCAATAGAGCTTTCTTATGTAATGTGCGTTCCAAGGAGATAAACCCATGTAAAGTAAGCTGCATAAAATTACTCCTGATAAAATAATCAAGGACGAAATCTGTTCTTGATCTGTTGGATGTTTTACATAAATACTAGCTGGAGACTCCCTAGAGTAAGCATGAAACTTCTGCAGTACCCAAAATCTGATACAATTGTGGTTGGGTATATGTTTATAAAAAATGGGTCAGTACGTTAAAAAAATGCAGAGACTGGCACCAGTGAAATATTTGCTTGATCCAGATGGTGTTAAGTAGAAAATGTGGTCACAGCACATTAGTTTTTGTCTCCATGGTAATGCTAGTTTGACAGGTTTAGATATTTAGATCTGCAGTGCGGAGCTCACCACAGTGTAATCTTTTATAAAGCCTTAAAGACACTCTTATTTATGCAGTCTTTTGGTGAAAAGTACATCACCAACATTTGCCCAAGAAGTGAAAACTGTGCAAGCCATATTTTTGCCATGTATATAAATTCCAGCAAAATGAGTTGGATACTTTTGCCACACACAAATATGTAGCCTTGGACGATATTCATCAATAAATCAGTGAACAAGTATAATGTCTTTGACACATTTATTTAATTGGATTCTCTTTGTCTAGTTTTAGGACTTGAGAACAGATCACATTTTAGGTCATATTTATGCAGAAATATTGAAAGGGTTCACAAACTTTTAAGCATCACTGTATCTGTTATTCAGGGCCAGATTGCAACCCTAATTGAATGGAAATAACCTTTGATAAGAAGGAACCTTCAACACACTATATTACTTCCTAGTGTGCAGTAAGTGGGGAGAAGAGAACCACTGAAATCACATTCTGGTATTCTCATTTCCTAAACATGAAGGTTTCCAAACCTTGCCACTCTATTAAGCAAAAAGCTGATAAGTATTTTCTTTATTTGACCTGTATGCAAAATCCTGATCTAGCACACAAAATAGTCACTAGAATTCTAGTTTCTGACCATGGTCTTTAATTTATAAATGGCCAGCTTGATCCTGATTTTCCCAAGAGATGCTTAAAGGTCATTGTATGCAATTTGAATTACAGATGTGTAGAGCAGGTATGTATTTAGGTCCATATATGCAAATGGTCCATAGATGTACTTGCTAAGTCATTAAATCCTATTTCCAGCCTGGGAACTGAATGGGTTGAAGTCCGTGATGGGTATAATAGATACTGGACTGGGAGGTATAGAGATGTAAATTTTGTAAAGATCAGTCCTGAATTATATAGATGTGCAACATGGTTTTATGCATGCTTATTGCTATAAGCAAGGCCAGTTGTTTTCAGTGCAGCTTGCTCTTAAATAAGGCTGATAAGAATGGTAGCCTTCACTTAACTTTCTTTGATCGACTTAATGATTGTGAAGCAATATAAGATTGACATAATTCAGCCTGGGAATTTTAAGCAGTTATTCTAAGGCAGTGTTGTCCAAACTTGGCCACTTTAAGATGAGTGGACTTCAACTCCCAGAACTCTAGGAGTTGAAGTCCACTCATCTTAAAGTGGCCAAGTTTGGACAACACTGTTCTACGGGCTTAAAAAGCCTGTTATTCAAACATTGCTTAGTTCTGAAAGACAGTATAATATTGAAATAGGAATTTTAAAAATCTAGAAACTCAGCTGTCCCCTTCCTGAGAAATTTAATGCTCAGTTTCCTTGTGAATTCTTGCAAGATATTTAATCTTCTGTGGCTGTATTGTTTTTAAGAAGTTTTCTGAGGTGGTAGGTCTCTGTGAAGTGTGCTTCATTTGACTAGACCTGGGTGTTGGACAAGGAGCTGAAAACCACTCCATTGAGGCCCATTTCTAAGTGAGAAGCGTTCAGTTTAGTTCAGTGTTTCTCAGCCTTGGCAACTTTGAGATGTGTGGACTTCAACTCTGCTGGCTAGGGAATTCTGGGAGTTGAAGTCCACATGTCTTAAAGTTGCCAAGGTTGAGAAACACTGGTCTAACTAGTAGTGTAGACATGGGCAACTAGAAACACTAAAGCTAGAAACAGACTCTTGAAGCATTCAGTATATCTTCCAGAGCCCCTGCATAATTAAGTTATATCCTCATTTTAAAGGGAAAAGTTGTTAAATATCTGGGAAATCATTATGTTAAGGTAGTATTCTGCAGTGTGAATTGCAGTTCAACTTAATCCTGGCCCTAGCCACTTTTGGGAGGCCATCCTTGGCACGCCACTCCAGACCATGTGTGACCTTTGGCTTGAAATAGATTGTGTATCTTTGCAGTGGTACCATCTGTGCGCTAATAAACGTAGCCTGACACTGTTGTCACACAGAGGGCATAGGGGAAAGGCAGTTCATGAAGTTGTAAGGCTCAGATGAGATTAATAGGTTGCAGAAAAAGAAGTGGGATTCGAGGAGGGATTTTGAAACAGCTGTACATCATCAAGACAGCGTAAGCATGAGGGTGGTGGATGAGTACAGATGTGCCTTCTAAAACTCTGTGGGAAATGATTTAAGTGTGCTTTTGTTTGCCATGCAACAAATGTACTATCAAGCTGTAATCGTTGCATGTAGAATGTCCTCCTCCTCTTGGGTGAAACTCTAAAAGCAGCTTGGGATACCAGGCACAATCTGTGGTGGTAGATGAGCGTTTTACCATGATGTGCTCTAGGATGTGTCAAACAGCAGTCATACTGAAAATCACCGATTTTAGAAAAACTGATTGATTTTTGAGCAAAATGGCTGGAGTGTGCTCATACAATGTTCATGTTGGTTTGTCTTGTTTGATACATTAATCAAAGCCCCAATTTAGCACCTGAAAGAATTATGTCTTTCAGTATTATGTTTCAGAGGACAGTCTTGGGTTTCAGTGAACTAGGTTTGGTGTGACTAAACTGGAAATTTGGAGATAACTGTGAATTAGCAGCATAGGTGTTACTGTTTGTTTGTTTATTTATTTAATTTGTCTCCTCCCATTTAAAAACAACTCTGGGCGGTTTACAAAGCAGTTAAAATCAATTAAAAATACAATGTAAAAAGATCCTAAATAAATAGAAAATAAATAACTTCCAAGAATAGATGTTAAATTGGCAGTAACTCGGGGAGTGTCATCAAGGTGCCAGCCACCCCCAGGACTGTGTAAAATTCTTGTTGACCATGCAAGCTGGCAGAGCCAGGTCTTTAAAACTTTCCAGAAAGCTGAAGGGTAGGGGCCTGCTGCATCTCTGGGGGGAGAATTTTCCAAAGGATGGGGGCAACAGCAGAGAAGGCTCTCTTCCTGAGCCCTGCCAGCCGACATTCTCTCATTGATGGGGTCCGCAACATGCCTCTCTGCCTGACTGGGTGGGACGGGTTGAAGTGATGGCAGTGTTACTTGTTTGTTTATCATAGCATGAAATGTTTGTGACCCTTCTGGGTTGTTTTGTTTTAATTTTTTGCCTTCTCTGCTTTCCAGCAGAGAAACGTTTCAGCTTACTTGAGCCTTCCTCCAACCATGTGCCTTTCAGATGTGTGGGACTTCCCAGCATAGTCTCCCACATGATAGACCCAGATCAGTCTTCCCCAGGAGGATGTTCTCAAATGTGCCCTCCCAAAATTCCTAGTCAGAAGAACCACTGCTGAGAATTACATCTGGAAAGTAAATCTCAGTGGAACAGTGGGATCTTGAAATTATCTGCCTAAGGATACCGGACAGAAGAAATAAAAGCAAGATGGTTGAAGTATTGCTAGTCCTCTGATATGTGTTCCAGAAGCTTCACTCTATTCTCTCTCTTCCCTATTATGTCCAAATCTCACAGTGTCCTTTCTCATCCTTTCTACTTTTATTCTGCCTATTTGGCATCATCTACCCCTTGAGTCCTGATAGAAAATCTTACTACAGGCTTTGTAGCTCAGTGCTGGAGTTCATTCTTTGCATGTTGAAGGTCCCATGTTCAATCCTTGGCATCTCCTGTTACAAGGAACAGTAGGAGCAAATCATAACAAATAAATGAGAACGCTGAGCTATTGCCAGTCAGAATAGATTAGTCTTGACTAGAGGGACAAAATAGTTTGACTTGGTATAATAAACTACCTTTGTACCTATCTCAAGCAGAACCCACTGATGAAAAATAAAAATGGAATATGCCATGTTCATATTTAATATGCTTGGGACAAAGTAACAAAGCAGAATGATCAAAGAAGGCAGTATAATTATAATAGTTGAATAGCTGATGATCCAAATCCATGATCATATTTCATGCATTGCAGGAAGAGACAATTCTGCCTTTTCTGTTGGCAATTCCTTGCAACTTTAATGTAGTTTCTACGAGAAGGCAATTGATGTTTTTCCTGGGTGGCTGGGGATTATGAGAATTGAAGTCAAGACATCTGGAAGATAATCAGGATGGAGAAAGCTTGGACTGTCATGTTTCTCAGCAAGTTTTGCCTTTCCAGTGTTCAACACTTACCATTTTTTCTTTATAACTCAGTTTTACCATGTGACAGGGTTGCACGAGCTCCCATTTTTGTACAAGATAAAACAAGACTGGACTGCTGTTTACTATCTGAATAGCTGCTAGCACCTTTATTCCTGCTGACACGTTATATCTAATCAGACAAGGTGACAAAATGCAGTGCGGTAGCATGTGATCCTCCGCAGCAAACTATTAGAGCATTTACTACAGTCTCCTCACGTACACAAACATACACATTGTAGTTAGCCTCAGCTGATGGCATTTATGCTGGCAAAGGTACTGTATGCTTTGAAAAATTCTTGGCTTTTCAGAAATGTAAATGTTAATCACTAAACATGCTGAAAAGTGTGGAAGTAATGGGAATATTGAATGTTGATATGTCATCCAAGGGTGACTGTGCAATATTAAGCAAGAAATTTGTTTTGAGTAACTTCCATCCTAAAGAAAGAGACGAAGGAGGGACAAAACTTTTTGGATCAGGATTAGTAGAGGATTTAAAGGAAAACTCCTTTAAATCATTGAACAAATGGTGATAATTGAAGAAATGGTCATACCACTCTGTATAAATCTCATAAAATACCTGGTGTGCTATCTGCATATGCTTACATGCTGGTGATATGCTATGTTATTACAAAGAATTCTTAAAGTATGGGGGAAAGCCATTTTCTATTTTGTTTTTCTTCCATAACAGAACTCAAGGCGATGTGTACGGTTTTCCTGGCAGTCTCTCAACATGCACTGACATAAGGCAGTCTCATTCAGAGTCAGTGGGGTTACTGCATTGTATGTCTGCCTAAGGTAGGCAGTACTAGCCAGAACTAGTGAATGTGCCATCAAGTCAGTGCCAGCTCCTAGTGACCACATACATAGACCTTCTCCAGGATGATCTCTCCCCAACTTGACCCTTCAGATTTCCAACAGTGCATTCAATGCTGCCGTAATCAAGTCTATCCACCTTGCTGCTGGTCATCCTCTTTTTCTCTTTCCTTCCACCATTGCCAGCATTATAGAGTCCCTCGAGAGAGCTAGGTCTTTGCATAATGTGTCCAAAATAGGATAATTTGAACAGGGTCATTTGTGCCTTGAGGGGGAACTGATTCATTCTGTGATCAATTTGTTTGTTTTCTTGACAATCCATGGTAATTTCAGGAGTCTTCTCCAGCGCCAGAGTCCAAAAGTGTCAGTACTATTTCTGTCTTCCTGAAAAGTCCAATTTTCACTTCTATAGAGTGTCACAAGGAATATTGTTACTTGCACAATTCTGATCTTTGTAGGTGTAAACATCATGGCATCTGAATATCTTTTCCTTTGTTACTACACTACCAAATGCTAGTCTGCAGTGTATTTCTTGATGGCTGGTTCCTATACTGTTTGTTTGTTTGTTTGTTTGTTTATCAGATTTATATAGCTGCCCATCTCATGCATATAACTCTGGGCGGCATACACAATGTAAACAAAACAATTAAAAACAAAACCTTAAAAACAATTAAAAGAACTAAAAACATAAATATTAACAAAACCATGGAAGAGTGCATTCAAGATCTTACGTGCAATATAGCCATTTGTGGGCTCTCTGTTCCCTTGGGATCTCTAAGCCTACTAACAAAACCAAGTTTTAAGGGATTTGCAGAAAGTCAGTAGGGTTGGGGCCAATTTCACCAGAGAGGGAATGATGTTCCAAAAGGTGGGTGCCATGGAAGAGAAGGCGGAACTCTTTAGCAGATGGGACCCATAACATGCCTCTCCTGTCAGACCTGATAGGATGGGTAGATATAACCAGGGAGATTATAACCTCCCTCAAATAACCTGGCTCCATGCCATGAAGGGCTTTAAAGGTCAAATCAGCACCTTGAATTGAACCTGGAAACAGACTGGCAGCTAATGCAGCTTGCAGAGCAGAGGTGTAACATGTACTATTCTAGGAGTACACGTAACCACCTGTGCCATTGCATTTTGCACCAGTTGAAGTTTCCAGATACTCTTCAAGGGCAGACCCATGTAAAGCATGTTACGGTAGACTATTTGGGAAGTGACCAGGGCATGAGTAACTGAGAGTAGAGCCTCCTGATCAAGGAACAGGCACAGCTGGCACACAACACGAAGTTGCGCAAAGGTCCTCCTAGCCACAGCTGTCACCTGCTCTTCAAGCAGGAGTCATGAGTCCAGAAGATCCCCTAGATTGCACACAATCTTGATGGTCAATCCTAAAACGCAGAAACTATCAAACACTTCAATGTATTCATTATAAGTTCTAAGGGTGGTTGCTGTACCTGTTGTTACTAGTTTGGTCTTATTTAATCTAGTCCCATTTTTTTCACTGTGCTCCTTGATTTCATTACCAGAGCTTTCAATCAAAGGCCTTTCTATAATTAGTTAAGCACATATTGACTTCTTTTTGGTATTCTTTGGCTTTGTCAATTATCCAGCATGCACCAGCAATAATGTCTTTTGTTCCTTGGTATTTTCTAAAGTCAGCTGGAACATCTGGCATCTTCCTTTCCATGTAGAGCTCTAATCTGAGCTGGATGATCTAAAGCATTGTTTTGCTAGCATGTGAAATTAAGGATATTGTATGGGAGTCACACTCTGTTAAGTCTCTTTTCTTTGGTATTGGTATGTAGACTGACCTCTTCCAATCTGTTGTCCATTATGTTGTTCTTCGGATTTGCTGGCATAGTTTGATTAGAATTTTGTATTTTTTGTATCTACTGTATTTCTTTTTCTAATGACTGGAGTGTAAGCCTAATCTGATCTAATTTTATCTTCTAGTACTAGAGATTGTTGTAAATAGGAAATATATTATAAGGTACCTTGGATGTGGACATCTCTATTATATAGAATTTCACTATACTTTTTCATATTTGTTTGATCTTTTTTCAGTCAGTTATCTGTCTATTGGCATTCTTTAGCGTACCAATTTGAGGTTAGAATTTTCTTCTGAGTTTGGAGATCTTTTGGAAGACTGTTTTTTTGTGTCTGTTTCCATCTTTGATGTCTTTACTGATATTGTCATAGTACTGCTTCTTGTCTCTTCTAACAGCTCTCTGAAATTCTTTGCTAAATTATTTCCTGAGATTTTTATTGTTCCCCACTCCTCCTCCTCCTCCTCCTCCTGCTCCCTGTTTCTACACTTTCTTCTGTTTCTTGGTCTTTTTAAAGAGGAATGTGAAAAGGGACTGCCAGAGTCTGCAATTAGTGAAATTTGATTTCATGTCACAGTTCCTCTGATTGCCTGTCAATGAGGCTCAGGACTTTAAAGCAATTCCTGATGTTCTCCTTGAAAATGGTGGGTATAGTATATGCTCAAGATTATATTATGGAAACAAGTTGGTTTTGTTTTTCCACTTTAGCTTGACTTGGAACTTGCACATGAGCAGTTCGTGTTCAGCCCATGACCATCTCTTTGCTATTATAGGTAGTCTTTGCTTGCTGACTGCCTCATTTAGCAATAGTTTCAAGTTATGATGGTGCAAAAAAAAAAAAAGAAAAAGAAAAACAGCTTTGCAACCAGTCCTTGCATTTACAACTGTTGCAGTGTCACATGATCGCCATTCGGGCACTTCACAACTGGCATGCATTTACAACTGTCGCAGCATCCTGCAGTCATATGATCACCATTTGTGCGCTTCACAACCTGCTTCCGACAAGCAGAGTTAATGGAGAATGCAGAAGTAAAATCAAAGTTGTGGTCATGTGGTGTCTCACTTAACAACTGAATAGGAAGTGACACTGTAAGTAAATCATGGTCACATGATTTTCTACTTAGCAACTGTGGTGGTTAGCGACAGAGTTGCCGGTCCCAGTTGTAGTTGCTAAGTGAGGACTACCTATACAACCAGATTCTTCCCTTCCTAGTACCAATAATATAATCAATCTGTTTTTTGTGTCTTCCATCTACTGATGTCCATGTATATAGGTGTCATTTTGGTTGTTTGAAGACTGTTTTAGCAATGAAGAAGTCATTGGATTGATAGAAATTGATAAGTCGCTCTCTTGCTTCATTTCCGTTTCTCAGGCTATACAGTCTATTCTTTTCTTCCTTATTCTTTCCGACTTTGGCGTTCCAATCTCCGGCCACAAGCAGCACATCTTGCTTGTATGTTCTGTCAATTTCAGATTTAACACATCCATAAAACTTGTCAACCTCCTCTTCTACATCAGTGTTTGGAGCAAAAAGTATAGGCGTATTAAAGGGTTGTCTGAGAAGGCTAGTTGATATTATTCGGTCATTGACTGCCTTGTACCCAAGTATTGTCTTTGCTATATCCTTGCTGACTCTGAAAGCAACGCTGTTCCTTCTTTCTTTATGAAAGCAGTGCCGTATCCTGTGTAGTAAACTGTGTGATCTTCTGACTGAAAGTGTCCAATCCCAGTCCATTTCAGTTCACTGATGCCTAAGATATCAATGTGTAGTCGATTCATTTCATCTTTCACTGTGTTCAGCTTTCCCATATCTATGCTTCTTCTGTTCCATGTTCCCACTGTAATTCTGTCTTTGCAGCTTTAGATATTCTTTTCCTGCATAGCAGTATTAACAACTAGATGCCCCAAAGGAGTTATTAATCTAGCCACTTCCTAAAGACCATTAGTAACTCCAAAAGTTTCTCAGTAGCATGTTGAGTGCCATCTGACCTGAGGGGGCTATTATCTGGTGCTATATTGTCAATCACTTTATTTTGTTTTTTCATATGATTTTTTTTGGTAAAATACAGGAGTGATTTATCATTGCCTTCTCCCGCACAGTATGAAATGATGCTTTTGGTATTGTCATTAAAGTGATAATCTGCCTCCAGCAATTTTCTATATTGCTACTGCCTGATATAGGCGCCTGTTTACTTTAGCTGGGCAGTGGGGTGACCGTCATGGTGTGGCTGACCCTGCAGGAAATATATATTCTTGGTGTACACTCCCATGTCCTTTGCTTATTCCACCAAGGAACACCCTCACAGCATAGTAGGACTTGAGAGGGGCCAGTATTGGTACAAATATGAAAGGTATGGTATTCAAAGATAGACACATTTCCAAAGCAAGCATTGGGCTATACTGCTGTTGTTTTCTGTAAGTGGCTGTGGGAAAATGTGAGCAAGTCATGTTTTCTCTGAATGCTTATGATTCTAGGCTAAAAAAAAAATGATAATGTCAAGTGGGCAGATAATCTGACAATAGCAAAGGAAGTGTCAACAGGCACTTCCATGGCCAACACCACACTCGTGCCCCGATGAAGAGCTATACCGTAGTTGTTATTTCAGAAAATTCCATTTCCCACTCTCACTGCAACCACTCCTACTCCTTCCACATCAAGTCAATAAGATTTTACTACTGAGCATCCATAGTAAATAAAGACATTGAACTCCTCTTTCCTCTTTTTTACACCTTCATCCTGTAAAAGTATTTTAAAGCAACCTATTGGTTAAAATCAAACATTCTCCAGTCCTAGACACCTGCATCTTATTTGTATCTTTTCAAAATAGCCAGTGGCAATTTATGCCTTCTTTTCCTAATCTTGATAGGATTGGGCCAGTCAGAATTAACTTTTACCTTTCCCCATTCCCATCCAAGGGACAGGAAAAAAAATTGGGGGATAGAAGATAACAAGCTGCTCCAAATTTCTGTAAATCCTTGAAATTTTGCTTTTCTTCCTCTTTCCTCATGCATCTAAACTTTGGGCTAATATTCTAAAACCAACTTTCTTCTTATCCTGTCTTATGCTTCTCAGATCATTTGAATGAATATATCTATATTTTGCTTTAAGCTGCAAGAAGAGATCTTTGACTTTGCCAAGTGCAATTAATCATCTTCTGTCAGTCTTCAACAGTAAATCAATATATGAAGTAAATGTACGTGCAACTTTAAAAAATCTTCTAATTGGCAATCCATACATGTTGTAATTCGCAAAGATATATTAAAAAGTTGGTTGTAAATTCTGTAATTTGCTACAAATCCAAAAGGGGACATAGGAATTTTTGCTATATGATGTTTGCTAGATTCTGGATTTATGGAGAGGTGCCAATATTGAAACTATCTCTAGTTTTAGTGAGAACAGTCTCAAGACTGCTTTCTTTTCTTCCAAATTAATTTTTTCTATAATTCTTAAGTATTTTTGGCAACCTCGATTGTTTTGACTGACCCCATGCTTTGAATCAATCCATACAAGTAGCTGGTAAACCCTTCAACTGGGCCTACACCAAAATTCTTGTCATGTGTCCTTTCATCTTACATGAGTCAAATTGCCATGTTGAGCTTTTCAGCTAAAAGGCTTCTACTCAGCCCATTAGCTTCCTATCAGTGTAGGGCATTTAGATCCCAAGAATATCATATATTGATGTTCATCATTTTCCTGTTCCCTGCATAGCATGAAATATTACTTCATTGTATTCTTGGTGGAAGTTTTCTAATAGGTACACTTTCCCTTTAATAGAGTTTGCAATGTTATTTATAACTTCAGCTTTTAGCTTCTTTAGTTCATGGTTAGACCTTCCCATACAACTATTTGCACATAAAATATTTATGGTAAAAATGACCCACTCTTGATTTACAACGATTATGAGAAGAAATGTCAAAATGAAAAAAACAAGCCCAGTACTGATGTATTAAATTTGTTTCATAGGGATGCATATTGGATGGCTGCTTTTATAAGTTAAAGCGTTAGCTGTACATATATATCACCAACCGGATGAAAGTCCTTCCTGTAACTCCAAGGTGGAAAAACTGTGACCCTCCAGGTGTTACTGAAGTACAACTCCCCGAATGGTTCACCTTTGACTATTATTGCTAGCATTGCTGAGGGTTGTAGTTTCCCATACTTAGTGCTACAGGAAGAGTTCTCATCATAGCATATTGAGTGACTCTTGTCTGTTTGTTCAGGTTGAATTGTTGGTTTTTCAACTTAAGTAATTACTTGATTGACGTAGGCTTTGTTTATCATTCTGATTTCCCCAAAATGAATATTTTAAATCAGATGCCACATTAATTCTAAAAGACTTTTTGTAACTCCTAGTTGCATTCATACTTCTATTCTCAGTTTTATTTCTTAAAGCTTTTTACTTAGAACTAATAATCGGGTGGATTAAATTTAGTTCATGAAGTGATACGGACACATGAACTCAGGAAGAAGATTTGGTTACAGAGATGACTAATTAAATATGAGTCTGTGGCAAATATTTTAAGCCTTCTTGACTGAATAAAACAAAATGGATTTATCATTGATAGTATATCAAACCCGTTGTGTTGTAATGGTTTGAATTTGTGTGATTGTTGAGAACATTCAGTTGCTCAGAGAACAAAATGATTTATGGGCAGCTTCTGTAAGAGAAGGGAAAATTGTTTGTTTCATATTAAAACCATACCATAGGTTCCGGACAATGTTCCATCTGTTAACTGGAAAAATTGGAAAGAAAGATGTGAATAATTAAAGGTTGGGAAATTTGGCACTCAAAAACTGTGGAGAACTGAAACTGTAGTAAATGGATACTGGTTTATTGTAGACATTTCTAAAAAGTGCTTACAATCTGTGAAAGGGAAGGCAAAGTAGATTATTTTTTTACAATGACAATCATAATAGTATATTCCAGAAAGGTAAGTCACAATGCTGCAGTTGGAATGTAATATTTCAGTGAAATGGAATTAAAAATAACAGTAGTTTTGTTTGTTATTTCAATCAGGGTGACACAGAAATATCAGTAATGGAAATGATAATTTAGTTTAAAAAACACAATATTGGAGCACAAGTTGAAAACAGACTAGTTTTTAGAAAGAGAGTATATGTTTTTAATATAAAAACTGTTAACTATAGCTCCACTGTAATATCAGGTGTTCCCCTTATTATTTAAAAAAAATATATACGCTGCTATCAAGTTTTTATCTATTTACTAAAAGGGAAATTTAAAATATGCAAAAAAGAAAAAGAAGGGAAAATAAAACAAGAAAACATGTTACACACTGACACAGACACATAGTGACAGTTAACAGGAGGGGAAAAGGTCAATTAAGCATGCAAACAAGATATATAGTCTAAATTTCTAAATGGACCTCCAAATATATCTCCTGTCAATAAAAAGCTGGTTCTAATATTGAAAGAAGGATGAAGCCATACAGTGGTCTTCAAACTATTATATAGTTAGCAGAGATTTTAAAAGGGAAAGTTGGTCTCTCATGGCAATAGTAATTTTGTCCAAAACTTAGTAAATGGAAAGAAAAGGACCCCCTGCTCAGCAAATTGCCTTAGTATTGGAGAGATTAATAGGTAAATAATGTTTTTGTCATTTAGAATATGTTCTGAAAACTTTCCAACAAAAACTGGATAATTCGACAATACTATTGTCAGTCCTGATATCATGGAATTATACTTACTCATAATCACACTGCATGAATGGACAACTTTATTATTTATTTATTATGATTATCATGCTTTTTAATAAGAAAGTCAAATATTAGAAAGGGCAAAAATCATCTACCAGCATCATCCAGCTGGTATGAAATTGTGCAGAACAGACGAATAGTTACAGAAGAGCTGGACTAAGAGACGTTTGTTATGTTTCCTGAAGTTCTATTCCACACTGTTGTCTCTCCAGATTCAGGCAGGACAGTCTTTCCAGAGTCTACTGTGCAGTGGCATATCACCAGAGATATAGCTACTTTAGTGGGTGCTGATTTGATATAGCTGCTTTAGTGAGAGCTGATGAATGAAGTTGGCCTTCAGTTGGAAATGTGAGAGACCGAAAACAAAGCTTGCAGGCAGTTCAAGAGCCTCAGATACTTCTGTATGGGATACATATAACTAGAAAGAGCAAAACCATGCTGAATTGTCATCCATTGTTTTGATTGTTCCCAGTTTCCTGTGGGAGGGATTGGGAGATGATGCAGCATAATGTTCTTTCTGAACAATTGGAAGCTCCCTGTGTGGGCTAGGCATACCTTAGAATGGGAGGGAATGGAAAAGAATGCTGCAATTTGAGTAATAATGCACACAGGAGGAAGAGTGGTAGTTGAGGTGGAACAGATCTTCCTAGCTGAAGGCACCTAGGTTGGAGAAAGCTGACCTAAACCATGGGTTTCTGATAATTCTTGTTTTAAGCCTCTTTGATTTTAAATGCCAGTCTGTAATCCCAGATTAGACTTCTCCAAATCCTTGCTGATGAAATCCTTAAAAAGACGACTGGAATGCCAATGGAGAAAGGTAGATCTGATTAAAAGATTAAAATCCATGTTAAGATTTCCTCAGGGGCCATGATAGCAGCTAAGAAATTCTACTTGTTTACTAGAAGAGAAGGAGTTGTTGCTTCTGAAAGTGAATGATTACTTGCATTCTAGACCCCATAGTAAGGAGGGAGAACCCTTTGGGCTATGAACTCTTGAGGCAAAGTTATGGAAAGAAGGAAGAATCTGCTCCTCAGAAGGAAGAGGAAAGGCAATCATGAGGCCGAGCAACTCTGCTTGTCTGCTTTGTGCATTGAACAGCACAAGCTTGCAGGACTGTTAGTATGAAAATGTGTTTCAAGCATCTCAGTACAGTAATTCTTCACCCCCTTCCAAAAATGTGAACTGGTAGAAACGGAGGGGGAAGCATCGGCACAGAAAACTGAAAAATGCAGAGCAGGTGTCAAGCTGGTTTGGTCCTCATTGTGACTACTTTTGTCTTCTAGAAATTTCAGACAATTTCATTTCACATTTGTTGGTCCATGAACACTCATGATGAAAAATCTTTCATGGCTGGAGGAGCAAATTAAAAAAAAATCAATGGAAAATCAATGGAAGAATATAGAGCTGAGATAGAAGAGCTAGTTTTCAGAGAAAAACATTACAGAGGGATAATATGTTTTATAACTCTAGAGCAAATGGTGTTTGGTTTGGCAGAAAATAGTATTCCATACTTGCCTTTTCACTGATTATGTGTCTGGGCCTTTGTATTGTTCGCCAGAAGCCTAAATTATTCACATACAGAACAAAATATAATCAGTACCCTAAATGAAAGCCTGTTATCAAGTCTTCCTTGTTTTCAAATTGAGGTGTTAGAGCTGCAGTGCAGTTGGGAGTTCAGATTATTTGAATTCTCTGGACTTGCATCTTCTAAATATCCAAGGACTCCAAATACTAAATTATTCCCTTAGATTCTGCTTGCTACAGTTGGCATCATTTAATATGTAGGATCTTGCCATCTCACTCGGCGAAAGCTGACAATGTCTTGTAGCACGTAATTGCCTGTTATTACAAGCAAAGTGACTTATGCTCTAGCGTCCTAGTGAAATAGACTAAGCTTATTTCTTGGCCTAACAGGAATGGGAAGGTGTTTGGGGAGAAAAAAGAAAACAAAACAGGATGATTTCTCTCATAAATGTATTGTTTACATTTACATTATGAATCCGCAGGGACGTTCTACACCAGGTTATGCTGAAAGCATCAAGTCGGGGTTTATGCGTTGGTACCACAGAGAATAGCTATACATGAGCAAGGATCTTGGATTCTGATCGGGCTGTTATTTGAATATTTGACCTAGGTGGCAGTCAAGCATGCTAAACTGCAGATGTGAGCACATAATAGGTGTCAAGGTCCCTATTCCAGCCCGAGAAACCCTAATGAGAATGAGAGCATTGGGATTAAGATACACAACACTGACAAATTACCTTACACATGTTCTCTTTATGTTACTTTATTGCAAGATGATTTATTTTCCTTTCTGTTGGAGTGCTTCATGGGAAAGAAGTGTTGCTGATGTGAACTTTCCCCCTTGCAGTGAGCCATGAGTATCTTGAATACAGCCTGATGTGGTATGGGAAGCAGATCTGCTGAAGCATTGCAGAAACATTTGTTTTAGAAAGCTGAAAAAGAAAGAAAGGTAGAAAATCTTTGGAGCATTAGCCCTCAGAATAGTTGCTAATTAAACAGTAGGTTGCAACATATGAGCATTTTTAAAAACCATTTTATGTATCACCTAAAAATATGTTAGGAAATACTTTATAATCCATTTTTAATTTTTTTCTTTTTGGAGAGGAGGAAAGGAAAAAAAATGTTGAAACCCCTAGTTTTCCCTACCCCCAGTTTTCCCTAACTTTTAATAAACTTCACATATCTAGAGTTCAGTTTTTTTTTTTTAAAGCATATTTTCATTTGAGGTTGAATTAAGAGTAACTGATTGATTGATTGATTATGTGTCACCAAGTCAATGTTGACTCTTAGCAGCCACATAGATATATTTTCTTCATAACAAAGTAGATCATTTGTGCCTCAAGTGAGAACTCTGGGTTGATTTATTTGATGATTCATTTGTTCATTTTCTTGATTGTCCATGGTATTCTCAGGAGAATTTCCAATACCAAAGTTCAAAAGCATCAGTATTTGTCTAATACTGCTTCTTTGAAGTCCAACTTTTGCTTTCGTAGAGTGTCACAGGGAAAACTATTCCCTGCGCTATTCTGATCTTTGTAGACACATCATGGCATCTGAATATCTTTTCCAAGGCCTTCATGGCAGCTCTACCAAGTGCTAGTTTGTTGTGCATTTCTTGACTGCTTGTTCCTTTACTGTTGAGCATTAAGAGTAAAGTCTCCTTCAAACTGAGTTCAACACCTGGACTTCGTGGACTCTTCCATAGTTTTCTTGTTAACTATGTGGAGTAGCTTGCCATTGCCATCTTCTCATTTGTTTGTTGACCTACAGCCCTGGAATTTTTTGGTGGTCTCCCATCCAGACCTGGTCCTGCTTAGTGTCTGAGCCAGACAAGGTCAGGTTGGTGTTCACTGAAATTGTGTTAGTCTTTCTGTGGATGAACAACAGCAGAACTATGGCTTAGCAATCATGTTAATCACACCTCCAAGAGAATAGGGAGGGTTTGAGAGGTAGGGAAATGCACTTAGCTGTTGTGATGTGATGCTTAACTAAAGGTGATACAGGGAGAATAGCTTCCAGCATAATTCTGATCAGATTGGCAGCCTGTATTTGCATCTTTTAATTACTTATCAATAAATAATGCATTATAATGCCATTTTACAGCATAACACTTCAGTTATTCCCATTTAAAACATTTAAGTATTCTACACAAGCAGTCTTTATATTGGATGTAGCCTGAAAGTTTGATGCCATTTTACTAGAGTGCTGGTGAATTAATAATAAATTTTGTGAGTTTTCCTGTTATTGTCTGGATAGCATTTTGAAACAATTGTCTTCATAATAAGAACAATAACATAATAGAACTAAGTTAAGGAACAAAATAAAATTAAGAAATTATACCAGGAAAATACAGTTTTGAAACACTGTAGTATGTGTATATATTGTGCATATATTGAAGAGATGTATATATATCTGGTGTATATGTGTGTGTGCGTGTGTGTGTGTATCTGGTATGTATACACACACACACATACCAGATACGCACACACAGACACACTTATTCAGGGGTGTGTGTGTGTGTGTATCTGGTATGTATGCGTGTATACGGCAGTTTGGAGTAGTTAAGGCAGCACCAGGGCTAGAAACCTGGAGACTGTGAGTTCTAGTCCTGCCTTAGGCACAAAGCCAGCTGAGTGACCTTGGGCCAGTCACTCTCTCTGAGCCCTAGGAAGCAGGCAATGGCAAACCACTTCTGAAAAACCTTGCCAAGAAAACTGCAGGAACTTGTCCAGGTAGTCACCAGGAGTCAACACTGACTCAAAGGCACAAAAATACATGCAAACGTGTATATATATGTATGTATACACACACACACACATACATACATACATGAATATATATAAACATGCACATATATGCAAACATGGAACTGAAGAATGTTTAACAGGAATTTTTAGAGCATGGTTGAAACAATTGCATGCAAATAATTATAAGGCCTATGTTTGATTTCCATTCTTTTTGGATAACCTTCTCAGCATATGTGGGATATTAACACGTAGACATAATATACCTTGATTTAAGCGAAGGGCTCGACAGAGTACTATTTGACTTTCTGATTAGCAGTACAGAGAAATGTGAGATGGATGATATGACAATTAAGTGGATGGATAGGTGGCCTGAAAATATTTTCAAAGAGTGCCTGTCAATGGTTATCTTAGTAAACTCCAGTGAATTATCATGTGGGGTGCCTTATGGTTCAGTCCTGAGACTTGTAGTCTTCAGTATTTTTATTAATGACTTGGATGAAGAAGTGGCGGGAAACTTTGCAGGTGGCCCAGAATGGAGGGAGATAGCTAATACCCTAGAAGACAGATATCAAATTCAAACCAATCACATTAAGCTAGAGAAATAGGTTGAAAAGAAGAGAACAAAATTAAATAGGGACAAATGCAAACTTCTTTACTTAGAAAGAAGTATCCTGGTAATAGGCTTCTGGATCCAATTTAAAATGTGGTTTTATCTATAAGGCATTACCCAGCTTTAGCCCTTATTGTCTTTGGGATTATCTTCCCCAGGTAGAGTCTGCTCTCCTATGCAGTCTATCCAGGAAAGGATGCTATGGGTAACCCGCCTGTAGGGAGATCAGAGGGGTGGGGACCCAGAAAGTGGCTTTCTCAGTGGCAGCTCCCTTCCAATAGTACAGCTGACCCCTTAGTCTATAGGAAGCATTTGGAGATCTTCCTCTTCTTCAGAGCTTTTGGGGAATAAGATGGGAAGACAACAGCAGATTTTAAAAGATAAAAAAAAAAGATTTTCAATATTTGGATTTTATTGAAGTTTTTGATACACTACTGTAAGATGCTTAGGATATGTGGCATACAAATGATTGCAAACAAATAAATAAATATAATAGTACTTGTGAAAAAGATTTTAGTTGATTTCAAACTGAATAAGAGCACATGCAGTTCTAGGCTGCATCACATTTCCATATCCAGAGAAATTAAAATCTCACTGTGTTCTGCTAGACCCACCTCATTCATTTTTTCCCATTCTGGGCACCATGGTTTAAGAAGGATCCAGACAAACTGGGATAATGAGGAAGAGCAGGGGACTGGAGACTTGAAGAAAGTCTAAGAAGAGAGCTTGCAGGAGTTCGGTATGTTTAGCCTTGAAAAAAGAAAACTGGGAGGGGAAATTTGTTGGCACTTGTCAAATACTTGAAAGGATGTCACACAGATAAAGGCCACGATAAGTTCTCTATTATCCCAGAGAGAAAAATATCGAATAATGGGTTTAAGTTGCAGAAAAGTAGTTTCCGGTTGAAGTATTAGAAAAACTTCCTAACGGTAGGTGAAGGTTAACAGTGCAACAGGTCATGTAGGAAATAGGCTCTCATTTGATCTCTATGTCCAAGCTGAGGCTGGATAGCCAACAGTTTCATTCTGATATGTACTGAGCAGGGAATTGAAATTAGTACCTAAAGGGCCCCTTCCAACTATAAATCTGTGACCTTACAGTACCTCCTGGTTTCTCAGTTCTATCCAGAATTGCCAAAAACATTGCTCGAGGGCATCAGTACATATTGATTAATATTTGAGTTGCTCATTATCCCACTTGAACACTTCTGAAGCTGCAATATATGCATATTGTGTTTTGAATATTCTTCTGCCCGTTTTTATATCATCATCATCATCATCTCAGTCATTTCCGGCTTTTGTTGCTGATGTGGCTGGTCAGTGCTGATTTGAACTGGGTAAATATCCAATGGAAAGATGAAAGATTATTTTTCCAGCAGCTGGATTTTTTTTTTTTTAATATCAGCCATATAAAGAAACGAAAGGTGGAGTGGGGGACAACATTAGGAGTGATGCTAATGGCTGTAAAATTCCAAAAATGGGAATGATTTGCTTTCATTACATAAAGTGTCTGTTTAAGCTTCAAATAATGAAATAAACATTGAGAATGGAAAACTTCCCTGTTAAACTAGGTTCTGTTTATGTTACAGTAATCCAGGCCATGAAAGCCATGTGGTACGAATGCTTCTTTCTTAGGGAAACTCTCAGAAGACCAATGGACCACACAGTGATCGTGATAGAGAGTATTTACATTTGAAGAAATGCATTTGTCATTCTGGCTTTCAGCCAGGACCATGGCAATTTAGTCTGTCATCTGGTTGTCAAAATATTAGCATCTTTCACTTAGATCGATGGATGGATGATCCTCCCCACATCTCAGTTCAGTGAAGTTTCTACATGGTGGCAGTAGGATTCATATGTTAGATGTCCTGAAGCAGTGGAGTATTTAAGGCAAGGAGAAAAATTGGGTAATTTGAGAAGTTGAAGTTGAGCAGGAGGTTGGCCAGGGTATAGGAGCCTCCTCTAACGATTTTCCTCCAGTTTGTGGCATGATGACACTCTAAATTCCTAACCACACAAATATAGACTACATTTTTCTTTTGCTTTTGCCTCTTAATATAGATGATATGACTAGTTGGCAGAAAAGTAGATACTCATTAAATATTTATTACTAAGGATACAAGAATCAGACTTGTGTGTATAGGGTGTGTGTATGTGTGCATTTGTGTATGTGCGTTTTAAATATGATGAGTGGATAGTGAAAATTTGTTTCCCTTTTTTTGGTGCATTTCATTAGTGGGATATACAACAAAAAGGGGGATTAAAATGCTGCCCTTTTTGAGAAATTTGAAAAGAATTGTGTATTTTAAATTTTAGAATCTTCCATTCGCCCATCAGAAAGGGAAAAAAGGAAAGAAAAAAAAAGAACATAAAAAAAAGAAAAGAAACAGATCCGTGGGGAAATAATAAGAAATGTAGGGAGTTTTGAGCTATGATAAATTCTCTTTCAAAGAAGTTGAGAGAAAATGTGATCTGTATTATATCTTGTTATTATTTGAAATAGTATTATTCTATTATTCTGATTTCTTCATTTATTTGGCAAATTTTGGTGACATTCAGATTATACTGGATTATTTTCCAGTGTTAAATCTGGAATCCAAAGAACCAGTTCAGTCATACCTATAGCTTTATATATGTTCTGAATATTGGTATAACAATTACAACCATCTAACATTGCTCTTGAAACCCTTCCTGATGTCAACAATGATTTACTGGGTAGCTTTCAGATGACTGTTTTAGGAGTCCAAAGGCCCCTTAAAGCTGTAGAATTCGGTCTAGTTGCTGAGCTGAATGTTGGTTAGGCTGCAAAACGCATCTCTCTTGGTTTGGGTGTGTTTTTTTCCTCCCCTTGCGCTTTGCAGCTTGCTTCCTTCAAGCTGTAATCCCTTGTCTCCTTGTGTATTTTTGGAAGGGCAGACGGAGAGACTCTGCATCATCAGTGGGAGAAATCAGTGAGTCATGGCACTCATTTATGAGGAGCGTTGTTTCATTCGAATCTCTCTTGTCAAGATGCTGACAGTAAATTTGAGTCATTGGCAGCAAACAAGCTGTATAGCAACTTGAATTTTTGGAGGATAAAAATAGATCGGGGGATGGAAGCTGACATTTGTAATCCTCAGAGTTTGGGATATAAGATTTTTTTTTCGTATTTTGAATTCATGATCTACAAATGCTTGAATCTTGATTAAAACCAGTTTTTGTTTCCAAACTGAATATGTTTGCCTTTAGAGTCTGGAACTCTTCAGCTACACTAAGGCCAGTTCTAGGGTGGTGACTTCCAGATTTCTTACAGTTGACAACATTTTTATTTTTGAATTATTACTGGAGGCTTTTGTTTTCATTCTGCCAAAGTAAACGCTTTTGGAGGAATATGAGTTAGAATGATCTAATGGGACAGCGTGCCTGCTACAAAGTCAGATTATTTTGTCCATTTGGCCAAATTTTTTTTCTGTGACTGGTGCTAACCCTGTTAAATCTCTGGCAGAGATCCTTCATACCATCTGCTGCAACTCTAGGGCAGCCTTCCCCACTAGCATTCTCCAGACAGAGAGAATTTCAGCTCCCATAATTTTCAACCAGCTCCATGAGAATTATGGAAGCTTGAAGTCCACCCCCATATGGAGATTGGAGAAGATCTCCCGAGGGATTGAACCTGGGGTGTTCCAAAAGCAAAGAAGGTCCTATACTATTAATCTTCCCTAATTCAACCTATTAACTATGTTCTGTTCCTCATATTAAATAGTGTTAACGGTTGGCTATGCATATTATGCCTAGAGAATTTGCAGAGAGCATTTTCCTACAAGCAAGCAGCCCCCAGTTCTCTGTGGGAATACAGTACGCTGTTCACTTGTTAGTTTTCCTTGAAATATGGTTGCCAAGAAATTGATAATATTCTCTACCTATAAGATTCTTCCACAGGTCCACATCTTTACCATTCGAGGTAAACTGAAAATGGCTGTCAGTACAAACTTTAAAAAAATCCCATCAGCTATGTTTTCCACCATTTTGTGTCTAAATATCATGAGCTTCCAAACATGACTTACTTTATATATATTTGTTAGTCTTCAAAATGTCAGAATACTCTTACTGCAGAGTATTGGACTTTGGAATGTTTTTTTTAATATGTCAGAGAGAAACCTGTGCACATGAACCAAAATCCAGTGAGACTTTCCAAGTATATGTGCAAAGGGTTGTTGGTTAAACGTGCTGAGTCTAGAAAGACTGTCTACAGTGTAGATAAAAAAAAAAAATCAAAAAGTTGGCTACGGTAGTGCAATGGAAGTTTTATCTGCATTATATGCCCATGAAAAATAAGTTTAGGAGCACTTTTTCCTGTTCTACTCACATAGCTACATCCATTTGCAGACTGAAAAACTGTTAGTAGTTTGATGATGATGGCGGGCCTTCTCTGTGTCCATTCCACACTTACGAAATAGTGTCCCGTCTTATTCCTGTCCCTCGAGATTAGAACAGCTCCAACCCCTTTGGAATTCAGGGAGGGCAGTTCCCCCCCCGGAAGCCTTTGGGGACTGAAGAGGTTGTCCCCCACCCCCCACCTCTTGTGATTGTTTATACCTAGGGAGTGTTTCCTAGGTGCAGTATGGTTATTCACTTCTGAATTAAGTTATGGACTGTGTTCACTCTTGTTATGAATATGGTGAATACTCTGCTTAGAGCAGTCGAAGCAGCCGATAAACCCAAATAATAAAGAAATGAAAATATTAAAATGGGATTTTAAAGTTTTGAAGCAGTTCGCCACTGAATGGAAATTACCAGAAGCCACAGTTGGGGAGAGCTGTCTGTGTTCATTCAGAGTGGATGATCTACCCAATCGCCCCACCATTTTATAAATACATTTGTTATCCTCTAGATCAGTGTTTCTCAACCTTGGCAACTTGAAGACGTGTGGACTTCCACTCCCAGAATTCCCCAGCTGGGGAATTCTGGGAGTGGAAGTCCACACGTCTTCAAGTTGCCAAGGTTGAGAAACACTGGTCTAGATGCACTGGGACTGTAGCTTCCAGAATTTCCAGTCAGCTGAGGATGAACATCTGGAGGATGTCAGGAGGAGCTACTAGTGATCAAAGCCTGCCAGAGTGCTAAAATAAAACCATATCAATCTTTGTGATTCACTAGCAAAATCAGTAAATTAATGCCCCAGTCTTCAGTTTTGCTTTTGGTGCATCTCAGGACATAGCACTTGGTCTGTCACAAAAATTCATCTCAACTGCATTGCTGAAGGGATAGAAATTGTATTTTTTTGTAGCTTGGTCCTGGGAAGTTCGATGCAATTGAGGCTTTGCATTTTTGTCTTCAAGTAGCTCTTAAAGGCTTAGCCAAATGTTTATACAGTACTATTATTTGAATAGTGTACCAGCAGTTCCAAATCTTTTGTGCATCCTTCATGCTTGATTAAAGAATCCCATTAATAGTGGAGAAAATGCTAATTGGCAATGTCTTTTGCCAGCCATTACCGGCCCAAATATCCTATATAATCCACTGTTGATTAACATAATGAAAGCTGATGTAGTTTTATAAGACAGAATATTGCAATGACAATGCAGCCCTCTGATTCTTGGACTCTCAACAACCGGTAGAAAACTACACTGGGTGTTTAGTTGCCAAAAATGCCTCCAGTGTAAATTATCTTTTCCAGGCAGAATGGACATAATGTATTTTCAATTGTTCATTCATTATGATCATCAAAACAAACAGTGCCGCAGTGGGGAGGCATATACTACCTCGATTTGAGTGGCTGAACTCTTTCTTCATTTAAGCTTGTCTTGATTTTCTTTGCTTTCTTTGGCAGGTGACATCACACAGAAGGGTTATGAAAAGAAGAGATCAAAATTAATTGGGGCCTACTTGCCACAACCTCCAGGTACGTGGAAGTGTAGAATCAGTGCATGGAGCTGTCTTGTGTTTTAATAATTACAACAATCTGTTCATGTGTATCTTAGAGAGGAATTATCTGGAGGCACAAAAGAATCTGTCACTATTGTGTAATGTGTGTCAGTTGCTCCCACTAGCTAGTTTTGTGGACAAATGTATGTCTCCTTGTATAAATTTATGGCGTATGTATGCATCTCTCCTTGCACTCCTCACCCCCCACCCCAGTTTATAGCATTATGAATTGCATGGTAAATGGAGCTGGATGAAATTGTTGAAAAAGGTAGCTAATTTTCAACTAAAATTATGGAAGTAAATAATGCCTGATCCCATTTTAATATATTTCCAATTTAAAACCAAGAAGAAGATACTTTCCTAGCGAATTGAATATTTCTAGAAATAGCCATTGTGAGCAAAACATGCTGTTGTCTATGGAATGTGTCAAAAGGTTGTAAACCCTTGTATTTTAGTAACTTGGACTCTCAACAACTTTGGAACTGAGGAAAATCCTTAGGATGTGCACCTTTGAAGGGAATGCTACCTCATTCATAAGAAGCAGCCTTCCAAATTACTGGCCTGGGAAACATCTGTCCACAGTACCTCTATCTTATCTGGATCCAGCTTCAGTTAATTGGCCCTCACTTAGTCCATCGCCACCACCAGGCAACTGTCAGCAGCTGCAAAGCCTTTCCTGATTTAGGAGAAAATGAGAAAGGAGAGATAGGTTGAGTTCATTCTGTGGACCCTGCGCTCCAAATTTATGCATGGCCATGCCCAGCAACTTCATGTAGATATTGAACAGTACAAGGGAAAGACTACAACCCCTCCTTATACCATACTGCAAGCACCCTGGGGCCAAAGAGAAATTTCCCATTGCCCTTCTCTGGTGGTGGTCCTACAGATAGGAATGAAACTTCTATAACCCAGTGTTTCCAAGTTCAGTTTTAGGGACAGTATGTCTCAGACCAAGTGTGCTCTAATTATTCCTTCCAGATCTGTTGGATCGACTTCTTCCAGAATCGCCCAGCTGCTTAGTGTGGCTGAGGAATCCTGGAAGATGAATTTAAAATTCATCTGGAAGCTGTCAGGTTGGACGAGGCTATCTCAGAGATCAGGACTTGGGACAAATGGCAGCATCCACTTTGGCCCACCTCACTGTGATGCACATAACAGTAGCAGAAATTCAATGGTGAGCTAGGTGATTTATTTCATTCTTAATGCAGTGAAGTTTTTTTGTTTGGATCTGTGGTATGGAACACCCAGAACACTTATAAAAAGTAAAAGTAAGTGAGATGAGTTTTTTTTTAAATAGCCCAAGGGATCTGGCTGGGGAGTAGAGGGGTTTTAACTCTTCGATGCCTGCTGGCCAATCAGTTTCTGCGCTAGCTATTGTAGGCTACTCAGGGTCAGGAAAGTGGCAGGGGCCCAGATAAGACAGTGGAGAATGGGCAAGGAGCTGCTGCAGGTCGCAGTATTTCACTTGGTACCATAGCAGAGCATAAAAACTTGGTGTACCACCAATGACTTAATGGTCCACTGCAGGCAGTGAGTCATTGACAGCACGGAACTCCAGCTGGCACAGTAATTGCTTGACTTCACTGTTGTTCGGCAATAGGGTGGCATGATGGGTAGGAAGTTCTCCAGTTGTACCAGTACCATTTTTTCTTACAGAGCAAAAAACAAATGCAGAATCCCAACCCAGAGAAGGACCAGAGCAGGGAAGAATAGTTGGTGCGTGTCTTCCCCTTCTCTCTGTGATTCCTGATGTCCAGTAAGCCCCATGCATATAAAAAGCTATTCAGAATACTGTTAGTTGATAAATGATGTCTCATTAGATTTGGTCCTCATTTCTTTCTCTCTCTTTGTCCCTTAATGAGACAAAGAAAAACCCAGTAACTGAGCAAAATATTTTATATAAGCATGTAATTATAACTTAAAGAAGGTTATAATAATATAAATAGATTTCTATTTGTCACATTAGAGAACAGGAGCAAAGGACAGCTACACATCGGTTATTTTCATATGCAGGACCCATAGAAGCCAAGGCTGGCTGGCCTATTTCTTCCTGCTTTATCCTCTTATTTTCCCACTCATGCCTGAGTCAGGCCAGCTGAATACTGTATGACATCTGAATCCAGGATAATGTTTTATTGCACCCAGACAAGCAGGATTATTAGCTGGTTTTAAAGGAGCTTTGTTGTTTACTTATATATCCTGCCTTGCTTGGGCATAATATAATCTGGAATTTGAATGTCACACTTAAGTAATCAACATGTAGTTCTGTATGGATGAGGGAAGCAAAATGTGGGCCAAAGAGGCTTCATGGACTCACATTGTGGATTTTGGATTTAATGTGTTACAGGGACTTTGCCATTAGTCTCCAAAGGTTTTGCTAAGTTTTCCCAAACAAGGCAGTATCAGGATTTTATTTTAGTCCTCCAAATATTTAAGAAGGCGTTTTAGACACATGCTTTCTCCAGAACCTGTGGCACCATAGCGTATAAGTCAGGGGTTAGAAAAAGAGGTTCTTGAATCAAAATTGTCCTTCTGAGAGATGCTATGTCCTTTTTCCCTAAGAGAATAAAGAGTCAGATGATTAACAAGGCATTTTATGGGAGTTGGGCATTGGTTTTATGTGGATGGTGCTCACTTCATTCTCAGAGTTTCCCTCTGGCAGAACTGGTTTTGAATTAGGAGTTTTAGATTTACATAGATGTTTTCAATCCTCAAGGCCAATAAACTTTTAGATTATGACTCTCAGTTTCCCAGAAGGAAAAAAAAAATGTAGTGCCCTCCAGATGTGCTGGTACTAAAACTGGAGAGCAACAGATTGGGAAAGGCTGCGCTAGAGTAACTTTAAAATACACACGTAGACTAGAAGAATTAGAATTGTGCATATTTGTTGTGTAGGCATACACAACACAAACAGGCATATTGTCCACACATACATAAATACAATAATATGAATGTGCATATGTCCTCAGATTTGTTGGCCTCAATATATATTACAGATAGTCCTTGCTTAACGAACACAATTGGGACCGGCAACCCCATCACTAAGCAGTACGGTTATTAAGCGAAACAACATGTGACTGCACAGAACTTACGATGTCACTTCCCCTGTGGTCATTAAGCAAGTAACTGTGGGTTGTTAAGCGAGACATCAGATTACCGCAATTTGTGATTTTACTGCCAGCTTCTCCATTGACTCTGCTTGTTGGAATCTGGCTGTGAAGTGCGCAAATGGTGATTGTGTGACCACAGGATGCTGCAGCAGTCATAAATTACTGCTGGTTGCGAAGCACCCAAATCTCAATCATGTGACCATGGGGATGCTGCTATGGTCGTAAGTGCGAGGACCGGTCATAAAGTTACTTTTTCAGTCCTGTCGTAACTTCAAACGGCCGCTAAATAGGGCAGTCATTAAGTGAGTACTACCTATATATGCTGAGTTATAATGAGGAAGATCTTGGCAGTATATTCTTGTGTAGCATCATGAAGCATTTATAGTCTAGTCTCCATATCATATAGTGACAGATAATAGGCTGTAGAACAACTTTCATTTAACTTTATAAAGTCCCCAGGCTGTAGCCTGGAAGATCACAAGTGGGAGTTCACAAACTGTGTGTGCTTCCAAATCAAGTATAAAGAATATAACATTTTTAGCATTATCCACACAGAAAATTAATTTAGAAAAGGCCATTTCATACACAAAAACATTTAATTATTTGAGCCCTCTATTTCTCATTTTAGCAGTTAAGCCATGAACAGAATATACAAAGGTCAAAATCTGTCCTTCAGCAGAGTCCAGAAATCTTTTGGCAGCTAATTTTTTAGCTAAACTAATCCAAATTTTGTCCCATTATATTAAGAAAAATGAATTTCCTTTGCCAAGGAATTCAAAATCCTACTCTAGGAAAAGATCATACAGTTTACTTCTTTCCATTATGCAAGTAAAGCAAATATTTTCTTTATTTTTGCATTCTTTATTTTGCTTTGGGGGGACACCTCACGCATACACTTTTGCCAGTCCGATGTAGAATGACGAAAAATTTGACTGACCATATTTTTTCTGAGACATCAGAAGGCTGGTTGATAAACTATTCAGACATCTTCTCAGCTGTAAGATCTAACAGTTTTACTCTTTAAAAAAACCACAGTGTGATTGCTAGAATACTAAATTCAACTTCCGTTTACACACTCGGTGGAGTTTGTAGGATTCCCTGCCAGAATTATGGAACTTGTCCTGCATCAGCTATTTCTGCTAAAGCGAAGTTTGCTTGGGAAAAATATGTAGGAGACACCCCTGTGCAGATCTCTTGTTTTATTATGCCAACAGAAGGAGCGGCTGTTCAAGTTGCACACTATTGCTTCCTAGAGCCGAAAGATTATGTATTTGTCATAGTCTTTGTTTCTATATTTCTGTCTTCAGTACTTTCCAGACAAAATTGGTGTTTTCTTCTGATGGAACTTGCATTCTTCTAGATTCTTCCAAAGGGGAATTGCTCTGCCCCATTTGGGGAAGATGTTGTTTTAAAGTGCCATCAGAGTTGCCCTTGAGGCTGCTTTCTGCAGCCCATTTTAATCACTGGTTTGCTATGGTCTTCTGGGAAACGCAGCGTCAACTGTTGGGAAAGTTTGGTGTTTTACATCTTTAAACCAAAATGATTTAATTCTGCATGTAATGCTTTGAGTAAGGCGCCTTTACGTTTTGAGCAAACGTAACCAAAAAATACTGGCTTGTAAACCGCAAGGCAGCTCTTGACTATTTCAACATCCAGTCCTCTGGCTGCTGCTTTGTTGACATTACAAACACCAATGTTGGCATAGTGGGAAATTGATTATGTGGCTCTGTATTACAGTGTTTGTAAATGCGTATGCCTTTTGTGTGTGTGTGTGTGTGTGTGTGTACGTGCAGGTACACCTGCTTTGGGGCTTATGTGTGTACATGCTTCAACTCCATTCGTGGCTGTAACAAATGTAAAAAAACTAAACATGATTTAATTAGTTTTTTTCAACTTGTTACAGCGGCGAATGGAGCTGCCGCGGTACGGTGTAGACTGCAGCACAGTGAAGGGCCCGCGAGAAGGATGCACCGCACTAGCAACATTGGGGTCTGTGACATCCGGGAAGCAGCAGCTAGAGAGCGCACAGCACCGCACAGCACAGCAGCAAACCGGCCCCTCTTTTACTTTCGTTTTGGTGAGCGCAACAACTGTACTTATGTTTATATATCTGTATATTTTTGACAAACATATTGACAAACACTTCGTTGGAAGATCTTTGGATTTCATGGACATGGTATGTTAGGAAGTTATAGCACAGAAGAGTGACACCTTCAGTCCCAGAATTGTGCACCATTTGTGTGCTGTCTCACAATGGGCGTCTAATACAGAAATATATTCTCCAGCTGCAGTTGTGGGACTGTTAGAGTAGCAACATTCCTGGGCAAAGTTACAAGCTTCCGAGAGCTGGATTTTGCTTGATATTCCAAAGCCATCTCTGAAAGACAAGTGTTGACTTAGTCAAGGTCATTACTGCCAACTCACTTGCTAGTTTGGGAAAAGAGGCTGGAAGAACATGGGTTTCTGACATAAAGTTCTGATCCACACATTGTGGTTTAATATATTGTGTGAACCAGTGAGTAGTAGTTTACTTAAAAACTATGGTTTAGCAAACTGTAAGTTAATGCTACCTGTGTACCTCATTATTGCCTCTCTGCACAGTCTTCTGAAAGCAAGTACTATATTCCAATGTAGATCTCTCTGGTGTTTTCTATGAAGCACCTTCTGAAGGACAATTCTACATGGTCCTGTTTGGTGGCTCTGTGATCTGTAATAAAGTATTCTTTTTCTACATAGTCCCTTCTCTGGTTATATTTGAGATAGTATTGAAACAGGTATATCCTTTCCATGGACTTGATGCTGATACAGTGATGGAGACATAAACAAGTACGTTCTCATCCTGACTTGTTCATCACGCAAAATTTGGATGATATGGCAGATGTGGCCACAGAAAGATGATTTTTCAGCCATGTTGCCTGTGGGAGGAGCCCCTAGGTATGTTTACAGCCTACAATATAATTGGCAGTAGGACTAGTTCAGAATCTATGTGTAGATCTCTGAGTGAGTTGCAGTCCTTTAGAAAAGTTTCTGATCTCCAGCTGTCCAGTAAAAGCAATAACTGAAACATTTTTCTCCTAAATTGGGCTGTTGCTGTTGCTGCAAAATAAATGCATAAATGAAAAGTTTGGGAGGAAAATGGGAATGAATCTATATGTGAAAGGACTTACATGGTTGTTGCTGATTCTGAGCACACAATTCTATCTTGTTCCTTAATTTTTAGAGTATTGACACCCTGTCCTCAGTGACTATTCTCATCTGGCTGTAGTTGGTGGACCTGATATCCACCAAACAATAAAAGCAAGAAACAAAACAAAAATACCCTAAAACCAAAATAGATTCTGTTAAAAGTGAAAAGCTGTCTTATGCCAGGCCAGACTATTTTATACTACCTGCTACTATTCCATGGAAAGGCTTCTGGAAGTTAGAACTCTGCATCACTGGAAGATGTCAGATTTGGGAAGGCTAGGCTAGGAATTCTGTCTGGGACCTTCTGTGTTCAAACCGCTTGTTTTACTAATCAGAAATCTTCCCATGACATCAAAGGCAAAAACAAGATTCCTTTCAATTCCATTCTCCTCTACCACAATCAGTTCATTGGGGTGGACGTGGGAATGGTTTATAGTAAAAAAAATAGTATGTTAGGTCTGAATACTGCATGCAGGCCTCCTAATTCAGGACTCGGTGAAGGATTATCTCAGTGCATGACCATGGTCACTCTGTTTTGATTATGTACATTGCAAGCATATGTGACTTGGTATAGAAAACAACACTGAGTTCACTGGCAAAATCCAGGAAGAATAGGAAAAAAAAACAGTTGTGTGCTTTCTAAGGCTGTACAGCTCTTAGATTTGATTCTGAAAAGGTGCTTTGGAAAGTGCATGGCAGGCAGCTCTTTGAAACAGCAGTGCCTTTTCCCAGGATGCACTGTTTTGAGTAGTCCAAAAGTGGTCCAACATAGGCTTGTTCTGAAGGTTCGTTTCCAAGTGTCCCAGACCATTTCAGGAACACTTGGAAGGCCCCATATGAAATTGGAATGTTTGATTGCCCCCATTGTCTTTAATATAAATTTATTCTGTTCAAGAATTCTAAATTGGACTTTAGGGTATTTTAGTGTGGTTGGAGATGGAATCAGCAGTGCACACACATACACATTTTTAAAATGAGCGTAATTAGGAAAAGAGAATATTATTTTCTCATATTGCAGAGTTAAGTAAAGCATTCTAACAGGGAGTGATTAATGGAAAAAAGGAGAGGCAAAGGACATCAACAGTCTGGAGCAAGTTCAGAGGAGAGCTACCAAGATGGTGAGGGGTCTGGAAACTAACAGAACTGTGATAACCACTTAAAAGACCTGGGGATGTTTAACCTTCAGAAGGCTGAGGGGAGACATGATAGTAGGCAGTTCTCAGATATTTAAAGGGACATCAAATAGACATGGAAGTGGATTTGTTCTCTGTTGCTCAAAGAGCAGGACAAGAACCAGTGGGTTGAAAATAAAAGGAAGCAGATTTATGTTAGATATTAGGAGGAATAACAGAACCTTGAAAACCTATTAGAGTTTCTCTCTCCCTCTCTCTTGTGGCAGTCAAGGCACAACAGTCTTGAGGTTCTTCCTCACCCCCTCCTGTCTTTGTGGGCTAAGCTGATGTTTTCATAATGGCTGTTGCATACTTCTTCAAGGCTATCTCCATACTCTTCTACAATGGTAAATTCTCCGTCACTGAAGGTCTTCAGTCAGAGGCTGGAAATACTTGAACAGATGCTGCACTGAGCAGATGGTTAGAGTAGAGATTATATGATCTCTGAAGTCTCTTCCAGCTCTGATTCTGTAGGAATTAAGATGCTGGAAGAGATGGTGTAAATCTGTTAAATAGCTACTGTTCTCCACTCTTGAATCCAATTAAATTGTTTCCTTATTCCAGTTTCCATTAGAATCAAAATAATGTATCTTTTCTCAAACTAAAGCACTCTTGTTCCATTGAGGGACAGGCATTATTAAAATACTTAAATAAATACATAAATAAAGATTGCTGTCTGACTTTGTCTTATTGGGGGCAAGTTTCTGTGATTCTTTTGAATCTTGATTTCGTTTTTCCCGGGCTTGGTCCCAACAAATAGTTGTAGGTGCCGATTGTTCATTGCCTTCATCTCAAAAGCGCAGACAGTGGCAAAAGCATAAAACTTCCTCATAAATCATTGGGGAAGGAACATTGGTTGCTCATTGGTTATTTCTTAGAGTCTTGCTTACAGTATATGTGAGACAAAGAGCTCAGAACTAGAATCTAAGACGTAGCAGTTCAGATTAGGAGATCCTGGGTTCAGTCTGCCTTGAACGTCATTAGGTCAGCCTTCCTCATGTGGGGCTTTTCATATATGATGCAGATCCCAGAATTCAATGAATGCAACTCCAAACTACTTGGTTGCATTAGGTGGTCTAAAGCAAATATAAGTAGATTATAAGAGCTGACCTAGAATTGTTAGGCTCCCCCTAAAAGATTCAGGAATAAATCACACACATTTTCATTTTACTATGGCTCTTAAGTTCAGATTTGGCTCCTGGACATAGATCGATTAGATAAGAATCTATTGCAAACAAGAATGAAGCCAGATGAACCAGATGGTTGCCTATTGCCAGTGGCAGTCTCCTTACACCCACTATGATTTAAACTCACATTTTCTTCTGGCCTTTCCTGAGACTTGGTGGCCTTCTAGTCAAGTGGTTGTTAAATATTTACATAGTTGCCAACTCTGGCTTATGACCTGCTGGCCCTTACATTAACTATCAGCATTCTGTGTCACATAATGGCCAACCAAGTGCATCTGGGAAGCTAAAATGTGGACAGAGAGGCAGTTCGGGATTCAAAAGATAGCCTTCAGTCATCAAGGTTTGTAGCCACTGATATCCCAGTTCCACTGAAACTATCAAATCCAAATTGGTGGCCATCACTAGGTATGATGGACGTTTTTCTTTTCTGTTCTTTTTGATCTTCCTTGTAGATGAAAAAAAAAATAGCCTTCAGAAGAGAACTCCTTTCATGCAACTGAACACTGGCTGCACTACACTACCAATTTATTTATTAATTTTACATATTTATTTTCATCACGCATATTCCAAACAAAGAGCAAGTTTACTGCCGCTTCCAACTATATTCTGTTACCTCCTCATTGAGAGACATGATGATTCACAGTTTTCTAGATGGGCTGTCCACCATGGAGTTATCCCTGGAAAACAGACCAAAAGAGATTTCAAGGGAATATCAGTACATGATTTTGCAAGATATGATCCTCCATGCAAGGCAATAGCAAGGAATCTATAAGTCATCTACAAATTGCCCTGTGCATTATTTATTTGCACAAATTTCATTTTGGAAAAACCGCATTCCATCTGACTGCAGGTTGCAGCAGTACGTGTGCCAGACAGGTGAGTGATGTTTCTGTTAAGGCTCCCTTCCTCTTGATGGCAACACTCCACTGAATTCTTGGCATTTAATATTCCGTAAGGGTTTTGTGTCTTATACAAAAGGGTCTGCATACCAAAGGCTTAATATTTTGTGTTCTATATTTACCCTGCAAGAAAAAAGTAGGCTGTTTTTAAAAATTGGAACTGAGTACCTAATAGTAGCTTGTGCTATGCTTCCATTGTTTGAAGAAAACTTGGTAACCAGCCATGAAGTCATATTTATATCCCTTGTAAGTGGGGGAGAGGGGAAGAAGGTCCTATCTTGACCTTTAATGAAGGCAGCAAATTGAATTAGACATTTTCAGTGTAAAGCTTCCTACCAGAGAAATGTGCTCATGTCATTGTTTGAAAAAAAAAATTGAACCAGCAACTGACCACTGCATGAACAGGACACAAAAAGAAGAGCCAGTTCCAAGGAGAATAAAAACTGAGATTCATCAGTTAATTAGGTAGTTTCAGTAGCTGCAGATTTATAGGATTGTAAGAATATAACATAGAAAAAAGCTCATTAGCAGTTCTGTTTGGTAGTATTGATACAGGTGTCCAAGATTTCACAGTTGGAAATAGAAACTGAAATTGTACAAAGAAAAGAGATGTTGGATCTAGGATGCAGAAGCTCATGGATTAACAGCCCACTTCAACTGATATTCTGCCCATTTTTGCCTTATTTAAAAATTACAGTGTTCTAGTATTATAGAACATTCTCATTGGTTTATAAAACAGGTCAAGCTATTGCAACATGAATAAAAATATTATACATAAGTACAGAAACATCCTGCAGTATGCAATAGGTAAGAAGGGGAACTCCAATTATCATCTTTAATGTGAAACTAAGGTGGGTGTGAAAAGTGCCCATTTTTTTCACTGGTGCAAAGTTGGAGGGTATATAAACTACCTACCTTTCAAATAAGCAGAGTTGTGTTTTTTTTGTCCCCTGTGGTTCCTATCACCATAGTATCTAATTTGTAGACCTAAAATAGAGCTGTCGCCTGCTTCAAGCACAACCACATGATGCTCTTTGGAAAGAGCTACTGAACTGATTATTTCAATTAGCTCGTATTTATTTTTAACCATTTGCCAGGACAGTACAGAGCACATAATCCATCACAGAGCTGTTTCTTGTTTCATCTCCTTACTTGCTTGTTTGTGTAACATATATCCTAAATGCTGTTTCTTTGGACAGTACTGATACCACCACATGAGAAATAAAAATTCTACCTCAGTATTCTTTCTCCTTCGGTCATATATCCATCTTCCTCAGGAATCAAGAGTTAGTAACATCTGGAGATAGCAGATGGGGTTCATTGAGCTAAAGAGCTGGGAAAACCTTGTTTTGGAAAGGCTCAGTGGGTATATTTTGATTTCATGCATAAAATCAACAGAAGTGCCTGGTGGCTCTCTAGAGTTGCAGACCAGATGCAGTCCACAAGAACTCTGCACCTGGTCCATCCACATTTCCTTCCCTTTTTCAGTGCAGAAGAGGGAGGGCAGATCATTTATTTTCTATGTGTTCATAGAGAAACAGATTGGAGGTTGTCCACTACTCCTTCAGTGGAGGAAGAACTGCCTTTCTCAGCCCAGGTGGAACACAGGAACAATTATTCTCATCCTCCTTCTGCCCAAAGAAAGAGTTCCTTCTGTTCATTTTGAGGACAGCAAGGGTGAGACTTAATGGGAGAGGGTCCTTTTCTATTTAGAGCTCCACCCTATCCAATGAAGGGAACAATTCAGTCTTTGGTCTATGTTTCACTTCTGGAGGCATCTGAATTAGCTTGCTTTTTCCAGTAATATGGACATTTATATAAAACTGTTACTGCACTTTCACTTTGCAGCATCAAAATTGATTAGCAAACATTGGTTTACTTGATTCATAAGATTTTTAATTATGTACCAATGGAAGGTGGGCCCTTCGGAGTTACTGTACTCGATGCTGCTGTTTTATCATTCGGACTCCACCAGATATTTTCTTGGTCCACTTCCGATTTGCACAATCCTAGCACGACAATATCCACAAAGGTGCATTCCTCAGAGTTGTTGCTGTTCTGTAGCATTTTGCATGCTTGTGCTGCAATTGATGGCAGTAATGCACATGTGCCATTCACACTTTTGATTTTGAACAGTGAATCATAGAATCCTGCTACAATTTATTCTTTGCTTTATCCCAACTCTAGCATAGAGCTCCTGACAGCTTAAGAAGCTCAAATTTTTCTTTGCATCCGCTGTATACCACATTTAGCATGATTCAGAAAAATAATGCAACAGAATCTGATTTTTTTTTTCTCCTTGTTTTCCACAAATGCAGGAGTGGATCAAGCACTGCCACAAGAACGCCGAACGCCAGTTACTCCATCCTCCTCCTCTCGATACCATCGCCGCAGATCCTCAGGGTCACGAGATGAGCGCTATCGGTCAGGTGTGTAGAACAGAAGAAACATCTTTTAAGGAGCGGTAGGGAGGGATGGTTAAACATTTGACTCCAGCTTCATTCATCTTTTAACCTTAGCTGAAAGACTCATGAAAAGCAGGGCATATGTAATATTAATTTATGAGTTAGATACATATTATACTCTAACTTCAGGAGAGCAAGGCAGCATTCAACCTGCTCCCTTTTCCATCCTCCCCCCATTTCTAGTTACTCCTTGATAGGAAGATTCAGATGAGAGAGCCCCAGTATCACCCAGTGAGTGTCAGAGGCTGAGAGGAGGGTTGAGCCGGGACCTCCCCAGTCTTAATGCAACAACTTGATTACTGTAGGATTGGTTCAAATCTATTTTGGAGATATGACTGTTAATCATATTGCCAAAATAAGGGCATATCTACTTCACATAATGGTAAGGGAATCTCATCAATGTTACATAAATAAAACTCTTACACTGAAAACACCAAGTTCTCTTGAAAGTCTTAAAAAAAACATTGAGAGAATAATTTGGGCACTGAACATGATGGATCACATTGAAATTCTTTGTAATACAAAAAAGCACTGGAAAACCAAAGTATATACTTTGTTGGATCAGTGGTATTTATATGGGTGGAAAATTACTTTTGGCTAAAAAGTTAACACAAAAGAACATTGAAAACAACTTATTATGAAAGATAAATTCAGTCAAATTGGGTAATCATTTATTTAGCAGTATTAATGATTTTTTTTATTATTGTCTGTATGGGACTGCATAGAAATACTTCAAATATTTGTATCTTCCATCTAGATTACATAGGTCTGTGTATGGGTGTGCATGTGTGTATATAATATGTTTCTGGTTTCATTCTGAGTTTTTTTTTTAACTTTGTATTGTCGTTATTATTCCTAAGTTTCTTTTCTTTTGTAAAAATAAAGGAAGATAAATAAATTATTAAAAACCCTATGTTGAGAATTCAAAAAAGAATGATTCTCTATATGTAGTTCAAATCACACTATTCACAGTGGAGAGGAGGAAATTATCTTCTGGCTTAAGAAAACATCAAGATCTGCTGAAATATAAACATGGGCATTTGAACAACGATATTTCAACACTGCCACATCGCATTCCAAGTTCCACTTGTTTGTTCTGAATGCTTTCCCCAATCCCATCAGGAAAAAACAACCCCCTCAAAAAACCTAATGTTTGCATGTCATAGAAGCAGAAAAATAAGAGCCATGAATTTTCCCTCAAATGTCTCTCCCTTTACCCTTGCAAGGTCTAGCATAGGTAAGTCATATGAGAACCTGCTCCTGTGCCCTTATGGAAAGTTAACTTGTTTCATATGGCACTAAGATAACGTCACCTGGTTCACGCATCACAGTAAGCCAGCCTGGTTGGTCTGAACCTAGCCATTGTACCAAGTAAAGTATAGCTTATGCTTTAGGGTTGTGTGAACCTGAATCATTCATGCTTACTCAATAAAGCTTGTCGTAATATGGTGTATAAACCAGATCTGTGCTTGCTGCAGATCTCAAGATCTGTGAACATTAAAAAAAATAAATAACAGTTTCAGTAGAAGAATGTAGCTTACTGTTCTGGCTTTGGATGTGTTATGTTTTTTTATCCATAGAACCAGTAACTGTACCCAAATAAAAGCTTGCGCTCTGGGTGAGACTCTTATTTCACAGGGGCTGATTGTTAATGGCATCAGCATATCCATTTCCATGTTATTGCCGTCCACCATGCTCCATGATAACAGCAGGCTAATGACAATGAAGATATAAGAGGTTACACAATCCTGTAATTCAGCCACTTTGATCATAGCACATTAACTGCTTTATCACCTGTCACTTCCAATTAGCACATACTCTTATCCTGTTGCTAATAGACCCTTGGCAGCAAAATTAATTATATAGGCATAATTCCTAAAATTTGAGCTTTCAAACATTTTTTTGCTAAGCGCATCCATGGTTTCTCTAGCAGCAGTGGCTGTATACTGCATAAGATTAACATAGGTTTGGCGGAGGGGGATACTCTTAAGTTTGGTGGAAGAAGAATACAGTGCTTAAACTAATTTATGAATAATAAAAATTAGCATTATTATTGTCTGTAAATATATAACAATACAGTCTCTTATAAGGAAGCAAGTTTTACTGAAGTCTGCTCTCGCAATTGAGGGGATGAACAAGAAATTCAAGAACTGTTTGCAAATGATTGAGGAAGATGCTCTTTTGTGGAGAGGGGATCTGTGTGTGTGTCTGTATGTGTGTGCATGCACTTGTAAGCATATGCACAGATAAGCACACAAGTCAGTCAGATGTGCAACAAAACATTGCAGTGCAATAAGTTTCTGTTCAGGTCTTGAGCTACTAGTCAATATCCAATATCAGAATAATCCATTATCTTCTGCTTCTTCTTGAGATTGTTCTTCCATCCTTCCTATCGAGAGCACACTCAATTTCTATGGCCAGTAAAGTTTAAGGATTCCATTTCTACCTCCACCCCCAAGTTTTTGATTAAATTTCTTCAACCCTTGAGATAAGGGATATGTTTCTCTAAAGTATTTCTCGTTCCTCCATTCACCAGACATAATATTTACAACAGTGTGTGAAATAATATACAGGTGAAACTCGAAAAATTAGAATATCGTGCAAATGTTCATTTATGTCAGTATGGCAACTCAAAAGGTGAAACCAATATATGAGATAGACGCATTACATGCAAAGTGAGATATGTCAAGCCTTACTTTGGTATAATTATGATGATTATGGCGTACAGCTTATGAAAACCCCAAATTCACAATCTCAGAAAATTAGAATAGTGTGAAAAGGTTCAATATTCTAGGCTCGAAGTGTCCCAATCTAATCAGCTAATGAATCCATAACACTTGCAAAGGGTTCCTGAGCCTTTAAATGGTCTCTCAGGCTGGTTCAGTAGGAATCACAAGCATGGGAAAGACTGCTGACCTGACAGTTGTGCAGAAAACCATCACTGACACCCTCCATAAGGAGGGAAAGCCCCAAAAGGTAATTGCAAAAGAAGTTGGATGTTCCCAAAGTGCTGTATCAAAGCACATCAATAGGAGGTTATGTGGAAGGGAAAAGTGTGGTAGAAAAAGGTGCACAAGCAGCAGCAGGGATGACCGCAGCCTGGAGAGGATTGTCAGGAAAAGGCCATTCAAAAGTGTTGGGGACTTTCACAAGGAGTGGACTGAGGCTGGAGTTAGTGCATCAAGAGCCACCACACACAGACGGATCCTGGACATGGGCTTCAAATGTTGTATTCCTCTTGTCAAGCCGCTCCTGAACAATAAACAACGTCAGAAGCGTCTTACCTGGGCTACAGACAAAAAGAACTGGTCTGTTGCCCAGTGGTCCAAAGTCCTCTTTTCTGATGAGAGCAACTTTTGCATCTCATTTGGGAACCAAGGACCCAGAGTCTGGAGGAAGAATGGAGAGGCACACAAGGCACGATGCTTGAAGTCCAGTGTGAAGTTTCCACAGTCTGTGTTGATTTGGGGAGCCATGTCATCTGCTGGTGTTGGTCCACTGTGCTTCATTAAGTCCAGGGTCAACGCAGCCGTCTACCAGGAGATTTTGGAGCACTTCATGCTTCCTTCCGCAGACGAGCTTTATGGGGATGCTGACTTCATTTTCCAGCAGGACTTGGCACCTGCCCACACTGCCAAAAGTACCAAAACCTGGTTCAATGACCATGGGATTACTGTGCTTGATTGGCCAGCAAACTCGCCTGACCTGAACCCCATAGAGAATCTGTGGGGCATTGCCAAGAGAATGATGAGGGACATGAGACCGAACAATGCAGCGGAGCTGAAGGCTGCTATTGAAGCATCCTGGTCTTCCATAATACCTCAGCAGTGCCACAGGCTGATAGCATCCGTGCCACGCCGCATTGCGGCAGTCATTGCTGCAAAAGGGGCCCAAACCAAGTACTGAGTATATATGCATGCTTATACTTTGCAGAGGTCCGATATTGTTCTATTTCCAATCCTTGTGTTATTGATGTCATGTAATATTCTAATTTTCTGAGATTGTGAATTTGGGGTTTTCATAAGCTGTACGCCATAATCATCACAATTATACCAAAGTAAGGCTTGACATATCTCGCTTTGCATGTAATGCGTCTATCTCATATATTGGTTTCACCTTTTGAGTTGCCATACTGACATAAATGAACATTTGCACGATATTCTAATTTTTCGAGTTTCACCTGTAATGGTAGCATTATGATGGTTCTAGGTCTCACTGCTCTACCCCAAAGTGAGCAACAGAAGCCCTGTAGCTTGTTAGGAGACTCTCCTCTTCCGTGGTGAGCCAAGTCACTTTTTAGCTAATTTCCAGGGTAGGAACAGGACTGGGTAAGTTGCAGTACTAATGCAGGTTTCAGAAGATGGCTTGATCGGAAGGTAATAGAAAATTGCCACAAGTACATTGTGCTTCAATAATAAAGTAGATAAACTATTGATATTACTTACCTCACTACTGTCAGTTTTTAATGTCTAGTTAAATTCTTGCTCCCCTAATAATAATATCTGCCAGGGAGTCTGCAACGATGGTCACTGGCTTCAAAGAGTGTGTACCACTGGGCAGCCAAAGCCCTGCCACTTTTGATCGCACACATTGATCTGATTTATAAGCCAATGAGAGAGTATGTTTTATACTAGTTTATTAAAAGGGGTGGGGCTCTGGTCTTCTGGTCCAAAACCCCACCCCTTTTGAAGCCAGTGACTGTTGCGGGCGCCCCTGTCTCTGTCCCCAAGCTTGCACATACTTTCTCTCTTGCACAAAAATAATACCAGCTGGCTCTGCTTTCATTGGCATTCAGAGAATGAGTTTACTTTTAGATTGTTAGGTCATAGCACAGTGTTCCTCAGCCTTGGCAACTTGAAGGTGGGTGGACTTCAACTCCCAGAATTCCCCAGCCAGCATGAGAAACCCTGCCGTAGCATATGGCATATATGAGGTTTTCCTTACTTCCCACTGATTTATCCCACTTCCAAACTCCCGAACTTACGGGAATGTCTAAGGAGGAGACATTCAAGGCCAAGGAATTGAGCTCCAGGTGGAGTTGAGGAAGGAGAAGCAGGCTTGAATGGACTTTCTTCTGTCTGTTATCTCACCTGCTATGAACAACAGTGGCTTTTGCTATCTGGTCCTTGCTACCCAGCTGGGAAGGAAGAAGGAAGGTGTAGGACCAAGGCCAATCAACATATTCCTGTCTGACTCTTCATTCATCTGTATTCTCTGGCTACAGTAGAAAGTCACATTGTACATGTTGATTTCTTTTAAATAACCAAGGACTGTGAGACAAAAGACATAGTGGCTTTTTTTCTCCAGACCATTTTGATTCTGTACATACCAAATTGGAATGCAAAATAAAATTACAACAATAAATGTTTTATTGTTTAAAATGAAATATAAATGTATACTTCCTCAGCATTTCAGCTCAGTCCTTTAGACTAAGATTGTCATAATATGCAAATTGTTCTGCATTTAATTGGTCAAAAGGGAGACAGTTAATCAGCAAACATGTATTTAATGGGTTGACAGATGATGGTGGGTAGAAGATTTCCTTGCTATGAAGCCAGAATGAGAGAAATCATCTACAGTCTTTAAGTAGAAACAGCATCAACACCAATCAGAGATAATTTAGCAAATCTCTAAGATGCAGAGTTGATGACTTTAAATATCCTATCAAGTCCTGATACATTCATGTGAAAACGTTAAAAAAAAACGGAAGATGCAACATTCCCTAGACTTGAAAAAAACAAGAGGGCTGAAAAATGTTAGATTCTCCCACTTTGAGGCCAAAAGACTACTGGACTTTGATATTCCTACTCATGGCCAAGGCTCAGCCACTAAGTTTCATTGCTTGATGGGAATTCATATCTAGATAACCCCAACATTATTTCCATTATTCAACATGTAGTTTTCATGGTAAATAAGATTAACTAGTATGAATGTGCACTTTCATTTAAAACAGTAAATGAATAACAGAGTGAAGCAGGACTGCGCCATTGTGATCACATGAGATTCTTCATGAGAAGGATGAAAGAATCTTGGCTTACTAACATGGAAACTTAAAATATTTACTCGGTAACACTTGATTGCACTGTACTAAGAAAGGCATGCAGTGCTCTAAGCCAAGGTGGATGTAATAAATCACCTTCGGGTTGCAGCATGTTAGCCCTTTTCTGGGTCTTAAAAACTCTGGAAGTCTGTATGATTCTTTTTTCTATGAGAGGAAAATCTTAAGGGCTTTTTCTGTACCCACAAGGTACACAGAGAAGATTCATTCCACTGACTTTCTTCTAGGAAGTTGCAGTTTTACAGGGGATTGCCTAAACCAGGAGAGAGCAACCTGGGACGTCAGAGGCCCAAACTTAATTTCGATGACTCTGAGAACGCTCTCTGACCACAGTTATCTAAAATGTTTTCCTATCTTTTGATGTGAGAATTAGAACTTGGAAATGATCTTAACTGGTTTTGGTTTTGTTTTCCTTTTCCATTTGGCTTGCTTTTGCATTGTTTAATTGAAGGTGGCTCTTCATATTCTTTGGCAGAGAATCAGTTCACATCATGTTTCCTCTATTGCAGGGTTCCTCAACCTCAGCAACTTTAAGATGGGTGGACTTCAACTCCCAGAATTCCCCAGCCAGCCATGCTGGGGAATTCTGGGAGTTGGAAGTCCACCCATCTTAAAGTTGCTGAGGTTGAGGAAACCTGCTCTATTGCATATATCACCAGATAACTGAATTGGAAGCTATCTTAGTATAGTCTTGACCATTGAATTGTTGCAAATATGGTCAAGAATGCTGAACAGTGACTATTTGTTTTAGGTATGCAATGATTAAATTTCTATGGTTTTAAAAGAGAAGTAGATGGATCCACAGCTTCTATGCACATTGCCACTGTCCCCTCTGGCCAAAACATGATTGTGTAACATTTTATCATCACCTGTTCACATAACCATCACGTCATTTATGGGGATGCTGACATTGAGGGCAATCATTTTTTTCATGTAACACTTCACATAGCTAAGAACAATTGTGAATATTTGGCTAGAAAACAGCTGGGAAAACCAACTTGATCTCTAAAGTTGGACGTACTGTTCTGTGTTGGATAATATAGAAATACAAAAGAAATGTAAATTGCTTGAAATAACTGTTGCAGTACAATTATTGTAGTCTAATAGAAGAGAATATATGTAGCTCAGGGTTGAACTGTGGAGTTCTTGGTGCTCTCTGAGCTTGGTTGGTTGCAGACACTTCTCTACCCAGCTAGGTAACATCATCAGTGCAGGTCATGTTGTTGTGATAATATTACCTAGTTGGGTAATGAAATGTCTGCAAGCAAACAACCAAGCTCAGAAAGCACCAAGAACTCCACAGTTATTGTATTTTATGTTGATGTAAACATCATAGCTTGCTTCCTGAATATACAATAATAAGGATGTCTAACTCCAGTGATACTCTATCAAGTTATATGATCAGCATTGGCGAGAAACATAATTAAATACCATTTTTGTTATTTATGGTGGTCTTTGAAAACTGTGTTACTTTGAAATGTGTGAGTATATGATTGAATTGATTGTAGAGGACATATTTCAAGCCACCAGTTCTTGGAATGAAGGGAAGAATCATGAGTGCAAGAAAGATTCCATTCTCCATACCCCTTTGTTAGCTTCCACTCTACATTATAAAATAAATTCTGAAATTAAACATTGATACCAATAGAGGTGATTGATAGTCCAGTTCATACAACACACTAAGCCATAATTAACTTGTTTGGTTATGACTTAGTATGTTGTGCAAACCCAACCACTGTGGTTTATAAACCATAGATGATGAGTTAAACAGATTACGGAAAAGCAGTCACTTGTATTTATTTGATAAAGCATGGTTAAGTAAACCATTGCTTAGTGCGGCAAATGACCCCATTTGATTTGCCAAAGCTTGATATTGGTTTCTAAACCACAATGTTTACATAACAAATTAAGCCAAAACCAGCCAAACCACGTGCTGGATATCTGAGCTCAGCCACAGCTGATGGACCTTGAGTGTGAGAAGATCTCTCTCAAATCTCTGTTGAGCAGGAAGCTGGTAAGATGACTACAGTATGTACTGATGAAATGGGAGGGAGCAGAACTGAAATTGTAATAACTTGCTACATATTGTCTCATCTAATTTGGTCCCACATTTTACTGTTTATTATCAGGCTATTTAGAGGGACTAACAGTTTGAGTAATGAATCTTGCACAGATGGCTGGAGCACAAGTCAAGCAAATATCCTTCTAGTCATGTCATCACTTTATTCTGAAGCATTTATGTCGATTCCCTAAGAATAACAAAAAGCATGGGTTGAATCTAGCGTATGAGCCAGCCAATCTAGAAAGGAAGAAGAGGAAATGGAAGGTTAATGAGCAGAGTTGTTTATTCAGTGCTTCATATTTTTGATAATTTGGAATGAAGCAGACCCCTTTCTCAAATCTGTTTTAAAATAAAATAATCCCATTAAAAAAAATCACAGTGCTTAAACCAGATAATACAGCAAGTCTAGTCTGAGGAAGACTTAAAGCAACCATTCAAGTTCCTGAAAGTTAGAAATGCTAAAAAATTAGCGAGGGGCTATATTAAAGAAATTAAATAGCTACAGTTTTATAATATATCAGCTCTAGAGAGCTTTGTAGGCTGCAAGTCTAAGCATATTTACTATGAAGTAAAATTTAGTTTTAGTTACAAGGGAACAAGTCTTTATTTATTTAATGTATTGCTTTTAAAATAATAACAGAAAAAGAAAAAAAAAGGAACAAAACACAAAGATAATCATGAAATGCATACACTGTCAAAGGAAAGAAAACATAACAAGTGCTTTAAAAAAAGTGGAAGGAAAAAACCAACAAAAAAAAAGAAAAAATATCATTATAACAGTAAACAGTTTCAATTCTATATATATTTATCTAATGCAAACATTAAATATAAATACTTATATTTCTAATAACTTATATTATCATGCTGGCAAGTGTAATCAGGTCTTCGATCCATTGAGTGAATGGGGCCAACAAGGGAACAAGTCTTTGAAAGCATGTCACTCTTTAATAAAAAATTGTGCACAAAACATATGCAAGTACATTTGCTGGGAACTGCTGATGTCTATCTAACTAGTGGCATAAATAGGCAAGATAGCAGCCACTTTGGGGCCCACGGACACAGGGGGCTTTAAATGGGCCTTCAGTCCTTAAAAAAGCCAAATCACATGGGCCCCTCAAAGGCTGGCTCGTGCCCATAGAAAAGCTATGCATTTGCTTAAGATGGCATGATGGGTGGAGGCAGAGGGAGGCTGTTGGTAAGTGCCGCAAACAGCTTCAGTGCGTACTGACTAGAGCAACCATTAGATGGCAGCAAAGAGATAACTCAGGGTCTAACTCACTACTGCCATCTAATGTTCATAATCTTGCAGCCCAGATCTGGCAGCTTTAATACTGATGCAATATGCTGGTGCTGCTTCATGTTGGACTGAAGCAAATTTGGATCTTGTCCCCAGTGGGTACACCAGTCAAAGGAGACAACAGAATGCATTTCAACAACAGTTACATAAGCTACTGGTTCACAGTTGCAGTATAATTGTCCTTTAATACACTTCTCCATTCTAGAGCAAACTGCCTAGAGTTGATCACACTGATTTCTCAATGGGGCAAACACGGAGGTGTCAGTGCCTGATTTGGGACAACTAATAATATGTCCTATTGCCTTCCCATTCTACGGAAGCTGCGTGCTAGGTTAGTGTAGGTTATTACAGGAAAGGGTGGCCACAGAATTTTAATTCAGAATAACAGAAGATAATTATTTAATCTTATTCATCAGTCTTCATTCATTCATTCATTCATTCATTCATACCCTCCACTTGGTGTATCTACCCATATGGTGTTTGAATGAATGTAATTTGTCACTGGAGGGATGGACTATAACACCATTCCTGCTTATTACACCACAGAAGCAGCGTGAAAAAGCCACCTCTGATACCTGAGCAGAACCACAATAGTTCTGACACAAAATGACCTTTGGGTCATTCATCTTTATGTGGATTGTAGCTCACTCTCCCCAGTTCTCATGCATGCACCACATGTATCACACCAGCAAGACACAACTTAAAATAGTTAATCAGTGATTGTTTGATTACAGATTACACACACACATGCAGATTTATAATCCTGAATTTCCTGCCTGATTATTCCTATCAAAAACACTCAATATTTCTATTATTGGTCAACTTGGCTAGGGCTACCAATAATTGTAGTTCAGCAGATCTGAAGAGCCCATCCTTGACCAAAGTGGTTTGGTATTGGCTGGAGATGATGTGAGACAGTTAAACAAGAAAATACAGAGTGTTACGTCACTAAAGCCCACTTATAAGACCTACCCTGCAGTTTGTGAGATGCTAATTCCAACTAAATAGCAGGGTAATCCTAGGATCCAAAGGAAGTATCTTTATCACTAATGTAAATGTCTTTGTTCATCGAACATAAGTGGGAAGCAAGAATTTCCAGCATCCTACATCATTGCTTGGGATTGCTGGAAGTAGATGTTTGCCAACTTCTGTAGGAGCACATGTGTTCCCTGTAAAGGAAATAAGATTTGTAATCCTTTCAAGACTAGAGCAGTTATGTGCTTGCTTGGGAGAAAGCTCCCAGTTAATTTAATTTTGAGTAAGCATACTAAGGAGAAAGCTTTTCTTCTGCTTTTAAATCTTTGAAGAACCGAGCATGTTCTACTTGGCTGTATTAGACTTGTACAGGTAGAGGAAGCTGTACCTTTGGATTTCAGTGAGCTTCTTCAGAGACCTCTTTTCTTTTATTAAGGTTAAATAGGAAACTGAAAGGGAGTGTATTCAGAAATATGTCATAGTGATTTCACTGAAGCTTGTTCCTAGTAAAATATCTTTATTTACCATAGGCAATTGTTCCTTTACAATCAGTGATAAAGATGAAAAATCAGCATCTTTTTAAACAAGACACAACTTTTTAAATCTGTATTTGTGTGCCCCAAATGAAGCTGTGCATCTGTCTTAACATTAACTCTGAAATATAATTTTCCCTGTATTCTGTTCACTTGTCTGCCTGCTTTCAGTTTTCTAATGAAAGAAAAAGTCTTTGAAAAGATGTTGTTGGAATAGTCAGTGGGTGAAAGGACAATTGATGCATTTTGTTTGCTCTATTCTAATTCTAAGTCCTCATTATTTTATTACTTAAATTACCCAGAAATTTTATTATGTTAAATAGATGTGGACATCCCACCCTTAAGTTACACGAGCTTGACTTCTCTCTAATAACACCAATTGGAACCATCCAGTGCCACCAATCCCCAGTCTTCACAGGTGGCTCCAAAAGATATGATGGTTGATGGTATTGAATGCCGCTGAAAGGTTTAGCATGCACTGTTCCCCTCCAAGGCCATAAATCCAGAGGCATTACCCCCCTTCCCCTAACAGTGCTTTGTTGCTATGCCTTTTCTGGATGCTTGTATTAGTCAAGAGGGACAAGGGTCTAATTTACAAGTGGCTGAGGTCATCCCACAGAGAATCCTGTCACCTTCTTCAGGAATTATAAGCTTGAAAGAATCCCAGATGGTATCACAGGATGTTACCTCTGTCATCTCTTGAGACTCTGCCCAACTGACATCCAGCCTGGAGATAATATGAGCAATTTTGTCCTCAAAGTGCTTAGCTAACTACTCATAAATACAAGAAGGACAGTCTTCCAGTGTCTGAAACACCAAGCAGACTGAGTCACTCTAAAGCTGCTGGTCTGCATTCTCCAGGTGCAATAAGTGCAGAGAAGTACCATAGAAATATTGGTGCTTCATTCTTAATGCTGAGGAATAGGCCCAAAGGTGGATTCCTACCTGTGTCCAGCCACTGTTGTGACTTGTTTTCTGCCAGTATCACTTGAGGCATCCCCTTTTGCACTTCATCTCCTGGAGCTCCTTAGTAAACCAAATAACAAGCCCTGAATCATCACCCATGGAGAAGCTGGTCAGGAGTAACCTTGTTGGGTGCCCTAACCACCTCTGTGTTCCAAAGGTCAATTAGGTACTCCATAGAACTGCCCACTAGCTTCTGGGAAACTCCCCAGGCACCTACTGGAAACCAAGAGGGCCCATAAGGTCCCTGGGGTGGCCAATTTAATAAGTCTATCCTCCCATGAAGGAGGTCTGTAGTGACCATGAGCCTCAGGGTGATCAGATGGTGATTTTACGATGAGGATTAACTGATGTTAAGATCCTCCACTTTCAGATCACGTGCAAGTTGCTCCAAGGCAGAAACCAGATCCAGTGTATGCCCCTCCACAATAAGTTGGCACCATGACAACTTGGGACAAGCACATGGTAGTTATGGTAGCCATGAAATCCCAACTCTCTTTGACCACCCAAGGCACGGAAGTTACACCCCACACGTAAACATACACACAGAGTCTTTGTGAATCCCCCATCAGCCCAGATATGAGGTCAAGGAGCTCGGGAACAGAGCTGGGTGGGAGCAAGGAATCAGTATATCAGCAAGACTTTTAGCTTGTCTCTGGCACCCATCTTCACAAAAAGGACCTCACATCCAGCTACCTGCAAAGCAACACATCTGGGCACCACCAGATTCTCATGAGATAGCAAAGTGACCTGTCCTGGAGTGGAGGCTGGGTTTAGATTTTAGATACAAGATACAACTTGTACAGATAGAGGAACACCACCATCTTTGCACAGCCAGGTTTCTGTGATGCATGCCAGATCTGCCTGCTCCTCCAAGAGTAGATCATGCAGGAACATGGTCTTATCATACATATTTGGCTTTCAGCAAAATCGGCCTGAGTCCATGGACTCCAGCAATCCAGCAACCAGGTCCATGGATGGATGGGTGGATGAATAGAGAAAGATAAGAGAGGGAGGGAGGGAGGGAGAGAGAGAATATAAGATGAGGGAGGGAGGGAAGGAAGGAAGGAAGGAAAGAAGGAAGGAAGGAAGGAAGGAATCCACCCACCTATCCATCCATCCATCCATCCATCCATCCATCCTGGGTTACAAACAGTCTTTACCATTAATCTCCTAAGAAGTCCTTCCCATTTGCCTCTTGTCTGGCTGTGGCTTCTTTAGCAGAATGGGGCTGGTCAATCTCTCTATCACCTCTTACCCCTCCAAACCTACTCTTACTAGGCCTTCTCCCTTCCCCCCTGTTCCACTCCTAGATTTATTCTCTTTCTGGCTCCTAAAGCTCCAGTTCCTGTGTTCTTCCACCCCAAGGAAGATCCACCCCAAGTATCTCCTCCTCATTTTTTCCTCTTATCCACAGAGGGAGATATTCACCCAGCCAGATTTTCTTCCCATCCCTCATTGGCATTTTGCCTCTTTCCCCAACTGTCCTTGGCCAAGCTGGGTTGCCCCTTCTTTTCAGTCCCAGTCCTATTCAGTCCCTTAGCTGGTAGCAGCCACTCACCGTTGACTCTACTATTCAGCTGAATGATGACAATCTTCCAGCCACTTTTTTCTTTTTCTACGTTTCCGCTCATAATTCCTCTATTTTTCTTTTTTCCTTCAACATTCAGATTAAACCAACGCTTCTTTGCAGTCCATTTTGCTTCACCTCTGTTGTATCCTTCACTACTGTTCCATAATTACTCCTCTTTCTTCCCATTTTCCCTCTTCTCATTTTCCATCATTACTGTTATCCATCCATTCCTTCACATGCTGTTCCCCTTGGACTGCTCTCAAGCTTGCTATGCAAGACTCCTACCCCTCTACCACTTAAAGCAAACTACTGCTGGGGTCTGGAATTCATTGCCAGCCAAACACTGGCAGCCCTACAGGGCCTCCAAGCTGAGTCCAGGTTCATCCTTCACTTCCATAAGGAGATACAGTTAGATGGAGGTAAACATCCATTATTAGGTGAGATAAATACAGTACTATTTTGTGTTTACAGTATAAAATCAATAAAAAATAAGGTTATAGAATTAAATTGTTGGGTTTCTTCCCTCCCTCCCTCCCTCCCTCCCTCCCTCCCACGCACATACACATGTGCACACAGGCACGTATCTTTCTCAGAATATCCATTAATTTCATATATGAATGCATTCCAGGCCAAGTTCTATAGCACAGATGGGACTTTTCTGATATCCTACTGTTCACATTGGCGCTTTTGCTGAAAAGCCTTAAATGTGGAATGACATGCTTTATGCACTTAGTCCTTTCTATTTGTATTGGAAGTAAGACTAAAGTATATAATACAAACTGGAATGACAGTGCTGACAAACTTCATGCCATCCGTACGTGACAGACATTCAGTATGGGAAAAACCACACATCTTTAATTTCAGCCTGATAATGGAAGAAAGGAATTACGAATAAAGAAGAGCAAACCAACCTAATGCAGGCAGCTCACAATTTCTGTTTTGGTCTAAAGTTAAGTCTAAACTAAATACAGTCTCAAGTTTGTGAAAACAGTAGTCTTATTTAAACAATGCTGCATAGTTGGGTGGGGATCATGGGAGTTTTACAACCCATCTGGACTATACATCTGGAAGACATCAAAAGAGACAGCTATATAATAATGTTCTTTAGATGAACATACAGTATTGAAATTATCTCTGTTCTGCCATTTTGTGTTCACTTTTTCCATCATTTGTTCATTCATATCCTAATATAGGCTGCTTTTAATTCTTAATATTTTTTTAGACAATCTAGAGAAAACTCAAACAGCAAATCAGATTAAGAAGGAGCCACCAAAGATGCATAAAAAAGAAAAGGTTTTAATTAGCAGGACTGATCCAAATGCAGATCCCGTGGAAGCCGTTGACCTAAAATAACCATTTTTGCCTATTGTTACAATTAGAATGTATTTCCAAGAAATTGTATTTTGGGTTGCAGCTTTTGTTCTTCTAGAATCACATAGAGTTTAAACATATGCTTAGCTTCACTTGCGTGCATAGCTTACTGCTTTTTCACTAGGAGAACTTCTGCAGAATTGACTCCTCAAGCATGTCTCTAAGGAATTTACAAGGTCAATTCTCTTCTAGAAGCTACCTGTGTTTATGACCTCTTCTGTTGGAATTCCAAACTTATATTTAGGTTTTTGATTCTAGATGTTCACACAGAAGCAGTCCAGGCAGCTCTTGCAAAACATAAAGAACGGAAAATGGCAGTACCTATGCCATCTAAGCGACGTTCACTGGTGGTACAAACATCAATGGATGCCTACACCCCTCCAGGTAAGGATCTAATACTACTGAAGAGGTATTACAATTGGATTTCAAAAGCTGATCTGAGCATTCATAACAGTCCATGGGTGTGGAGGAGTACATAAGGTTGGAATACCACCTCCTATTGGTTACAGTAACCGTCTGATCCATCTGCTTTGTCACATTTGGTACAGCTAATATTGTAATATTAAAGGCTTTTATTGAACAGCAAATCTTAACTCATTATAGTAGGACAGACTTTTAAATAAGGATCTTAGGAAAGAAATAGCATCCTGGCTTCATGCACAATTAGATATGGACTTCTCTTCCTACAAGCTGCAGGAAGAACACTGATTTTTCTCCAATTATTCAAGAAACTTGAATATGGATTTAAAAGGAAGACACTTCTTTGGTTATAATGCAGCAGCTTCGGAGTATCTTCCCTACTGTAGTTCACAATTTGGGATCAAATATCTTGATAGGTAGATATAGTTGCATATAATGTTAATATGGTATTTTAAAACCATGGTTTGTTGAACAAATCACACAGACCTTGTTTGCCAATAGCCTTAAGCTAAGATGGATGGATTTCCACATTTCACCAAGCCAGAGGCAGGCAACCATTTTGCACTAGGGAGCCTGCATGTTTTTAACCAACTTCCAAGGTACTTGGATAGGTTAGAATCCTTTAAAAAATAATGTAGGTCTATAAGTTATTGGAGGGTTATTTTGTTTTTTATTTCAATAAAACAAAAACTGACATTCCACCTCCTCATTTTTGCATTGTGATCTGGTGAGTTCCTTGAAACCCTAAATTTGAAACATACACCCATTACATTTGACTTAGGCACATATTCTTCTCTCTCTGCAAGTACAGGTGAAACTTGAAAAATTAGAATATCACGCAAATGTTCATTTATGTCAGTATGGCAACTCAAAAGGTGAAACCAATATATGAGATAGACGCATTACATGCAAAGCGAGATATGTCAAGAATCTATGGGGCATTGCCAAGAGAAAGATGAGGGACATGAGACCGAACAATGCAGCAGAGCTGAAGGCTGCTATTGAAGCATCCTGGTCTTCCATAACACCTCAGCAGTGCCACAGGCTGATAGCGTCCATGCCACGCCGCATTGTGGCAGTCATTGCTGCAAAAGGGGCCCAAACCAAGTACTGAGTACATATGCATGCTTATACTTTGCAGAGGTCCGATATTGTTCTATTTCCAATCCTTGTGTTATTGATGTCATGTAATATTCTAATTTTCTGAGATTGTGAATTTGGGGTTTTCATAAGCTGTACGCCATAATCATCACGATTATACCAAAGTAAGGCTTGACATATCTCGCTTTGCATGTAATTTCGAGTTTTTTCGAGCATGTAGTTTTTCGAGTTTCACCTGTATTTTGAGATGTTCCCTGAAATGACCATAAGGAATATGAAGAGATTTATAGAGTGCCATTTTTCTTACTGTGTATTATTCACTTAATTCTGCCAGATTAAACAAAGTCCGTCTAATTCAAGATTTTGAGTTCCCACTATGGCCAAACCAGATGCTCTTCTGCTGTAGCTTCATAGCACCTGGTATTTAGTAATAGCACCCTATTACTGATATTAGAGAATAGCTATATGCTATCAGCTACTTTGGAAATGGAAATGCTTTTAGAATGAAGAAATGATTCTGACTAAATTGTGAACAATACAGAAAACATTACTTATTTTGATAGACCTTCTAAATCAAGTTATCTGGAGGACACCAGGTCAGAGAAAACAGTTGTTTCCTAGCATAGATACATCAGTGTATTTAAAGATAAGCCAACTACTTAAACCTCTAGCTTAAACCTTAAACGTCTAGCTACAGTCAGTTCAACTGAAAATGGTTCCTGATTTGTTTTGCAAATTTCTTGGGCACAACTACAACTTGAACTGAAATCTTTGGCTCTGGGTCAGTGCCTAAACACTGCGACATGAAATCTTAGCCCAGGGTTTGGTTTGCTATGGTTTTTGTTTGGCATACTAGATACCTCCTCTGGTTCCGAAGATGAAGGTTCCGTGCAGGGCGATTCACAGGGTACTCCAACCTCAAGCCAAGGGAGTATAAATATGGAACACTGGATCAGCCAAGCAATCCATGGCTCAACCACGTCTACCACCTCTTCATCTTCAACGCAAAGCGGTGGCAGTGGGGCTGCGCATAGGCTAGCTGATGTAATGGCGCAAACACATATAGGTATGTATGGATTCCGTTTTTGTTTTACATATATTTTGTATCTGTTGTTGTCTTTAATTGTATTTGTATGTATCATTTCACAAATATTACAAAAGTCAATGTAGCTTTGAAGGAAAAAACATTCCACTGTTTGGGAAAAATATTTAAAAAATACCTTTTCAAGGACACTCAGCAGATGTGCATCTGTGGACAGAAAGGCCTCTCCCCTAGAACAGAGCAGTTTTATAAAAAGACAAGTAGATCCTTATGCCATAATTTTCTTAATTATCCAGTTGTCAACCAATTGTATAGTGTATCACATACTGGCAACATATGCTTTCTGAGTGTTATAATATTCTTTTTTTAAAAGGTTCTCTCCCTTCCCTTTAACTTTTGAACATCATTCAGACCAGAAATTGTATACTTTATACAGGTTCTTTTTTTCTCTTTAGCTTTAAAAAAAAAAAGTTCTCTGGTACTGTTAATGGAAAGTCATGTTCTTTCAAAATGCCAGTAATGAGTAGAACAGTTCCTTTCTTAAGATTAAGGTTTATCATGCAATATTAAACATTTTTAATTATACAAAACTGGATAAATCAAATATTTAATGGCGTATGTTTGTTGGGGGAGGGTATATGTTCTGTCAAGGGCATGAAATTATTAAATGTTTTAATCAATACAGTTTTATGAGTTCAAGGACCACAACAAGCCATAAACTCTAATTTACCAACCATATATTCCTATGGTGTGAAAAATTGAAACTAAGGAAACCAGATTATGGTTTAGCGTGGCAGGTGAACTCAACCAGTTCTTGCACTTCTTAATTAGATCACAACCAGATATTTAGAGATGGCCTTTCTCAGCTTGATGGCATGATGAGAAGATATTCTCTCCATGAAAGGCATATGAGTAAATCAGTTTGCCTGTGCTGGAGGAGAGCAGTTGTACAAATTGAAATAAGTACCCTTTAAAACAGAACAAAACTCTTGTTCTCAAGGTATGGATTGCTCATGATACTAAAGGAGTGTAGTTCATGCTGACTGTTTTACCTGCCTGCGAGATTGGAGTTTAAGGAAAAGCACCTCAGTAATGCATGGGTAGTCAGAACACTTCATTCATGCCTTTAAAGTAGAATAAAACATGAAAGGGTTGTCTCCACACCATTAATCAGAAATAACAATGCACTGTTAATGACAAAGACATGCAAATACCCATATTTCCACTAAGAAAATATATTTTGTAGGTTACCCTGCCAGTGGGAGATGCCTCATTTTGACAAACCATTGCATTTTGAAAGTACTAATTGTGATCAATATGTATTATTTAAAAAGAAGCACTCACCACCTCTGACTACGAAGAGGAAACTTCTGGTCTGAATACAAGGGGAATCTGACCTTCTAAGCCCCATGTGAAATATTTTTCACTTCTTCAGATAATATATCAACCCCAACAGGAAGTCTTGGGAGGTTGGGTGGAGACCATAATGTGAAATATGAACTGGGCCTGGAGTACCAATAATTTTGTGCAAAGTTATTGAGACCTTTAATGCAATGTTTCTTTCTTGCATTGTGGTGCACCCAGCCTAAGAGATGGTCAAAATGTAAGCAGAAATAGCTCATCTTTTTGCTACTATTGATGATAATTTTAATAACACCTTTCAAGTGATGAGAAACACACTTGAATTGTGTATTGTTAGACTTTGTTTGATGATAGACATTGATTCTGCTTGACTTAGTCGAGAAAATGGGAAACTATAATTCTCTGGGATTTTCCCCTAAGCTAAGCTATCTCTTCCACAAATACAATTTAAATTCAGCAAGTTTTTTCAGGAAATTTCCAAATATTCCTACCTTTACAGCATGTACTTATTCATCCATGTCCCACTGTTAAATTGAGGAAACCACTTCCCCAGTCTTTCTTTTGGTCACTGTTAAATTTGTCATGAAATACAAAGAAAATTATTCAGCGACAGTTGTCAGAAACAAATAGTTACATAAACCTGAGTGCAAAATCTATCAGAAATAAAGCATTGCTGTGGTCCTGTAGGTTTTTATTTTTGTAAAACAAAGGCATTGCTAAATGTTGTTAAGATTCATAACATTAGTTTTAGTTGTACGTTACAGGAATACAGAAATTTTAATTATTTTGTGGCTTGGTTTGCACATTGCTCTGAGTTACAGTATAACTTGATTTTTGCTTAATGTGAAGTATGAACCCACTCATTGGGATAAGTAAGCCATAGTTTGTGGTTGAATATATGTGTGAATCTGTCCAGTTACAATCCATGATTAAGTAGCCCATTGCTTAGATAAACCCAGCTTTAGAAACTCACGCACAAGTGAGTAAATGAACCCAGAAATATCTTATTAACTTTAGTTTCCTGTTTTATATAGTCCACAAAACTTCAGAATACAGTGTGCAGTATTGCAGCTTCCTATAAGCATGTTCTTTTATCGTATTACTCCTTTTTTTGCTCTGCAATTTGCCTTGCACTAGCATAGCAATTAATTCTGAGTGACACCCAATTTACAGATATTGATCTGGAGATTAAAAATCATGAAGGAATTGGTATATATTGCCTGATAGCTCATAGAAAAAATGTGATTCAGTTAACAGAAGGAGCACCAATTAATGGTCATTATTTTAATGAAGTTGTTGATGCTCTGTAATTGATAGACATTGGAAGTAAAATACAGGAAATGGCAGTGCTTACAGAAGAAAGCACTCAGTGTTCAAAGCTAATGCTTGTATTCCTGAGCTGGTTATATTAAAAGAGCTAAATCTGAATTAAGAAGAATTCTTCATTCAGCAGCTAGAATCAAAAAGAGGAAATTCCAGTCCATGGCAGTGCTTATTTTTGGTAAGGAAAAGGTGATTATAGAGTACTCTGTCCAGAGTTCCATAGTACAGTCCTAGAATTGGCAAGACACAAGATACATTTTAATTGACTCAGAAAAGTTGTCCTTTTTTAAATTTAAGAAAATGGCAAAATGTATAACTTAATCTTTATTAAAGTTTAGAACCTTTGTCTTATGAGTCTAAGCCTTCTTTATTTAAAACTAATAAAACTACTATTTTATTGCTTAGGCTTCTAAAACTAATTGTAGAATGTGTGCACCAGTGGACACAGGCTAATACCCATGTGTTACTTATTTATTAGATGACTTTTGTCCAACATTTCTTCCAGAGACCTCAGAGTAACGCACATATTTCTTATATACACAAAACCTCTGCCACAGAGAAACACATAATCAGCCTAAGGTTGTCCATGGGCTTTGTGAATAAGCAGGGGTATTCATTCTGGATTTAATTCCTCAACAAGTACCCTCCAGATGTTTCCATTTCCAATATCCATATCTGAACAGAACTGGAATAGGAAAGCTGTACTATTTTGATACTCAGCATGCCTGAGTGACTGAAGGCTATCAACACTCCCCACCCAAGATGCTCCCAAATGTATAGACTCAGCCATTGCTGAGAATACAAAGAGCTGAAGCCCACGTGTCTGGATGGTATGTAGGTTGGAAAAGACGCCTATACATTTTGACAAAAAGGCTCCATTCTCAAAGTAAGCTTGTAGAAACAATTTAGCTTCTCTCCGGAATTTTCTCATCAGACCCAAGATAATGGGAAGCTACCCATAGTTTCATGTACAATGTGCTTTCCGTGTAACTCACACTGTTTTTTCCTGTTAGAGTTTTTATTTTAAAACCAAACTTTCCTACTGCCTCTGCAGTCTTTGGATTTTTTTTGTACAGTGGTACCTCAGATCACGAACTTAATTAGTTCCACGACTCTGGTCATGACCCGAATTGGTCGCGACCCAAATCAAATTTTTCCATAAGGTTCAATGTAAATACGGTTAATCCGTTCTGAACCATATGTATTTTTTTTTTAAACTGCAAAAATATGACACAAAGTACAGTACAGTACAGTACGAAGAGAGAGAACGCTAACCTTGCTCGAGGCGACTTCTGGCGTGGAGGACAGGAAGGCGGGTGGGGAGGCAGTTATTGCTTGGAGGGAGAGTCCCCCTCCCTACAGGAAGCGACCACGTGTGTCAGCAGGGAAAATGGCCGCGGATCCCATTCGTCACCCGATGCAGAGTTCACGAACGGAAGCAAAATTTTGCGAATGGTGCTGTTCGTGATCCGAATTGGTCGTGAACAGAAGCGTTTGTGACCTGAGGTACCACTGTATTTCTTGACTAAACTAGAAATACAAAACTTGATCCATGAACATGATAAGCCATGCTGAAAGATGTAATAAAGAACTCCCGGATGGAGGTATCTGTATCCAGCTGTGTGGCATGGATCTCAGCCGCTTTTGCAGTGGCTGGCCAGCTGATGCTTCCTGTTTTGTTCATTTTACTGTAGAAAAGGACAGGTGCTGGATGGCCCTAGGAAAATTGCAGCCACTGTACACAGAGAGGGGGAAGCTAACTCTTCCCCCAGCCCTTCCTTCCCAGAAGCAGCAATAGGAGGGCTGTTAATTTGCAGCCACACCTCTCCTCCCTGGAGAACTTACGGCTGCTTCACCAAAACCTTGCCCTTATCCCAAGTTCAGACGATACATTAGGCCAGTGGTTCAGAATAAGCTCATCAGAACCAAGTCTTGAATACAGATTGTGGTTAAGGCATTCTGACTGTAGTCTGGATTTAGACCCTATGCTAAGCCAAATTATATTCTATTGTATGAACTATTCTATTGTATGTCCATGAATCAGTTTAGTAAGAATGCATTCACGTTAAGGTATATTTTTAAATATATCCTGAAGTGCAACACAGGCACAGCAAGCTGTATTGTTCAAATAAATATATCATATTAATTATCTTTAGGGAACTGTAATTGGCTGACGCTTTACTTTGAATTTATACCAAAATGTCTTTGAAAGTGTCTGTGGCAGGTTTTGTGGGAGGGCTTGTAAAACATTGGGCAGAGAAGACTAAATTTATGTTTGCCCCTCCCAGACATGAAAATATATTATTGGAGTAGTTTTAGTTAAAAATCACATTAAGCTTTCATTGGATCCATATATATGCCACCATTTGGCATACTGAAAGGCCCTACTGCTCTTGCAATGTACATCACTTGGCCTGGATACCTCCCATTTTTTGCACACTGGTTATTTAACATTATCGTCTGCCTAGTGCCTTTGATCAGAGTCAAAACAAGAGGAAAGACTACTTTGTAGCCAAAGAGTTCCAAAATTATAATTCTAGTATGTTATTTTATTTTTGCTATGCTTTTTAGGTTATATTCTTTGACAACAATAGTCAAAGCCATTGTTGGCTTTTTGTTAGAGAACAGCTGTTGAACTTGGAGGCTTACAGTGTGAATTTATTGAAAGGGACAGGACTATGGGGCAATGCAAATTAATAATCTTTTGAGGGTACAAGCACTTTGAAGTCCTGCAGCTGTCACTGTTCCTATATTTACTTCCAACATATGTTGATCAGAGTCATTTTTCTTCTGAAACAACTTAATTTTCCTTAATGGGGCTGCTGAGCTCTTAGAGTGGAGGATGCTTTCTCAGCATAGTTTGGGGTTACTCATTCAATAAAAAATATTTTTTAAAAATGTAGCTGTATCTGGTATGCCTTCTTAAAGCATACACAGAAACTGTAGATTTAGTCTATGCGTACATCTATAGATTTAGTTCTCTGTTTTCCAAAATGCAAAGCATGTAGCATCTGACAACAGCTGCAATGTGCAAAGTAAATTCACTCTCATGCGCACATTCTTGTGTGGCCCCAAAGTTAAACTGAACAGGTACCAATGAGGAAGTTTCATTTTAGAATATTCTTCCTGCTGTGTAAGAGAGTTGACCATTGTGATAGTAAGTCACAGTTCAAAAAAAGAAATAGATACTATTCATGCTCAAAACTACATCATAGCTACGGTTGACAATTAGACCCTGATTGGTTTATTCCATCACTTCCTATCAGGGGCACATGGTAGTTGTAGTGAACCATGAGTCCAGAATTGGACAACCCTGTTATTCTCTTTCTACCACTCTCTTCATTCTCTTCCACACAAGAACTGCAGGAAGAGAACAGATCTCTCTCAAGAAAACTTAAGCAATCTCCTAGAGAAGGTTTTGGAATTAGCTGTCTCTTGTTCATTTACAACAAATAGTTAGAATACAGCTTATTACCCATAGAAATAAAACCAGAATCTGAAATGTAATTTGCCAGCATATAGAGATAAGCAAGAGTCACCTTTCTTCTATAAATCATGAGTTATCATTGAGCAAAACAAGCTGAAACACAGAGTATGGTACAAGGAATTCTGGGAGTTGAGTCCACACATCTCCAAGCTGCCAAGGTTGAGGAACACTGGCTTAACCCCATTATAGCTATTGAATATCCTTTGAATTTTATTTCTGCTTCCCCTTAAGGTGGCTTAGAAGAAAAATCAGTTGCAAAAACGATGAGCCACTTTTGAGGGTGAAGGCCTTCTCCTTTCCCACTAGCTTCTCTCAGGTGGTTTTCTGGGTCATCAGCGATGATGGTAAATGGAATGCTTGCTGTGATTAGGTTACCCCAGAGATGGTTTTCATGTAATGATTCCACTACTTTGAGTGTTGTCATCTTAAAGCTTCAGATGACGCAGCAGATACTCCATTTAGAAAGCTGCTCCTTGATTAAGCTCGATAATCATTATTCCTAATGGTTTCAGCTTGGCATAGGAGCACAGCACCAGGCTCTCCTTGATGGGTGATGCTTTTGATCACTTAGGCTTTTGAACAGAAAACTTGTTAAATCCTGATACGGGTTACTTTCCTGCATGATGACCTCTCCTCCCTATAATGGGTGATTTTTTAAAAAGTGCATGCAAAATTTGTACAAGAGTACAAATTGAAGAGTGACCGAGAACAAACATAAATGGCAAAAACATGGTGAGCTACTGAACTGAGCTGTGAAAGGAAAGGATTCACTTGAGAATTGTCGGGTGATGTCAGAAGGGTGGCCGTTGATGCAGAGTTGCTTCTGAAAATGCAGAATGTGTGATGGAGAAGAATTGACGTAGTAACTATGTCTGGAAATGGGATAGTAGCAAGCAAATTGCTACATGTCCAGTCCGTGATGGGCCATTCACATATTGGACAGTTTTAACACAATTTTCATATTGACCCAGCACTTAATGCTAGTTTTTAAAAAATAAACTCTAAAACAATGGCTATAGAGTATAGTATAGAGTCTAGCTCTTTCCATGTTTACATGGAAGTAACCTCCAATGAGTTCTGTTTGTTTCCACAAATGTGTACTTAAAAATGCAGCACTTCGCTGATGCAAAGTGCTAGCTTGCAGAATGTAAAAATAAGAGATGTGAGGGTCTTTCAGCATAAACTTGTGTGGATTAGTGCTATTCCATCAGATGCATGTTCAGTAGAAGGTGTGACTAAACAGCTAACCAATTCCAGAAACACCATTTGCCTTTATTGTCAAATTTGGTTTACCTTGCGTTTGTGCAGCTGGGACAGAAAATAATTTAAAAGTCCCATTAGAATGATATAGGCATTATTTCATTGCATACTGTATACTGTATAGATGACTGCTTCTCTCCCTCACTTAATTCAGTCAAGGAAATACTAATTTGCCTTCCTGAAATTACATTTAGTTTAATAGTTATCCTGCGTTTGACTCAACGTTGGAAAATAAAGTTGTCTTTTTCATTTTTGTGGGAGCTGTTGTACAGCTTGAGTTCATAACCAATTAGGACACCTAGGGTGGATCTGTTGAGGGCCGCCCTCTTCATGAAATTCATAGACCAGGTGACAGGCCATCTTGGAGGTAGTCCTCATCTAATGAGCAGCGCCAACCCTCTGTGATTGCAAGAAGTAGGTTAAAGCGGGACTATACCAGTGAGTTTTTGGCCCATAGCTTTGTTTAGGTGACCTTCATGGTTTGTTATTGTACCATGTGTTTAACTACTATATACTACCCAGATACTATATGGATTGAGGAGGTTATAAAAAATTATATATTTATTTGGATTTCTAAATCACCCAATAGCCCAATGAAACACTCCAAAAAAGAAATATGCAATTCTAGTTAAAACATGTACAATAAAGTTAGCTAAAATACAGAATATTAAGGGACCATACAAATTAGGCAGCAGCAAGGCAATTATCAGAATCCGAAACAATACAAATTAAAATACAATTAAAATGTGATTTATTTAACAGTATTCTTAAATAAATAAATAAATAAATACATAAATAAAAATACATTGCCTTCATGATGATAGCAGAAGTAATGTTATGCTAGCCACAGTATAGCATTCATATTGCTTTCAAAATTGCTTTTCACAACAGTTAGTGGTAACTAACCATGAAAGGTAGTATGTACATAAGTACCATTTGTTCCATTATTTTTAGTGTGATTTGAGTGAGCCTATTTTTGTCTAGATCAGGATCAATCCTGAATCTTTTTGTTTTGAAAATTGAAGATGTGGTACTTGAGATTCTTAATGAAAGGTCATCAATTATAAAATTGTATCAAAACAGACATTTTATTTTCAAAGTGGTGATTTTCATGGAAGGAATTGTACAGTCAGAAAATACTATTAAAAAATCCCTGAATACAGTGTATTAATAAGAGACTTCAATTTTTTCCTTTTTTGCAGAAAATCATTCTGCACCTCCAGATGTTACCACTTACACCTCCGAACACTCAATACAAGTAGAAAGACCACAAGGTTCGACATCAAGGGTGGCTCCAAAATATGGAAATGCTGAACTTATGGAAACTGGTGATGGTATGTCTTGTAAAATGGAAGAAGGTAGGCATAGACTCCAGGAAGGAAAGTTTGGCCAGATAGACCGTGTAGCAGAGGTATTCCAGTTCATATATATGTACATTAAAAAGCATTAATTAATTAATTAGCAAGAGTTCATACTTCTGCATGGAGGATGACCAGGAAAGTCAAGAATAAGGTATGGGTGTTTTTGTATCTGTGTAGGTTCAGTAAGAAGAACCTTGATGAAGCAGGTTAACAAGTAGCTCCAGAGGAATCCAGAAGAATGAGCCACGGAAGTGCCTCTTTCTTGTTAAGGGTATTAGAATTTGACATAACAGGTCTTGCTGCTTCTAAGCCTATTTGAAGTGCAGTTTTTCTTGAAGAGTTGGAACTTCTCCTGGCCATTCTACTTGAGGAGGGCATTTATCCGTCTATTTATCTTAAAATTGCCTAATCACAGTGAACTTTAACTAGAGGGCTCTTGCAACTTATGACTGAGTTTAGGTATCGGATGCAAAGGTCGAAATGACCAAAGATTATTTGCCATCTTGGACAGAAATTTTTGAAAGTGTCTCTGCAGGGGTGTCACGCCGCTTCATGTGTGCCATTACTTAATCTGATTTTAAAGCTTGAATTCAGATTGATATGCTTTTGTTCTCTATTTAGAATTGGCAGACATAGTCAGCGCTTTAACGCTTCTGTTGATTTTTTTTCTGCAGGAGTTCCAGTAAGCAGCAGAGTGTCTGCAAAAATTCAGCAACTCGTCAATACCCTGAAACGACCCAAGCGGCCACCACTACGAGAGTTCTTTGTGGATGACTTTGAAGAATTATTAGAAGGTAATACAGTTTGATACTCATGCATGTATTTTGGGGACGGGCTTGTAAAATTGCTCATTTCTTGTGCCAGAAAAGAAGTGCCACAATAAAATTTACTTGGATTCTGTACTTAATTTTGATTACAGGTAGTCCCTGGGTTAAGAACGCATGGTTTACGGACGACCCATAGTTAAGAACGGACCTGTTGTAGCAAAATTTGAGTTAAATACATAATGACTCGAGTTAAATATACAATGGTTCGAGTTCATTACACAGTACTACTTATACAGTATTATACAATAATACAGTTCCGGCTTAAATACAGATTCGACTTAAGGACAGACCTTGGGAATGGAACTTGTTCTTAAACTGGGAACTATCTGTATATCGACACACTGAAGCTTTAAGTATTATTCTGTTAGACAGCTTTTTTTTTTTTTTTTTTGAGACAGTGTATTATTTATCCATTGGATTATTTTCTGCCTTTCTCTGGTAGCCTAAGACAGCATAAGGAGATTGTGCCCTTATTTTATCCTCCCTTTGTGAGGTACCGAAGGCCAAGAGAGAGTAGACAGTCCAAAGTCATCCACTGAGCCCTTTGATCAACCTGAGTCTCTGTGGTTGAAATCCAGTACTTTAACGACAATAGTGTGTTGTTTCTCCGTGGTGTCGAGATAGTTTGAAGGAAGCAGTCAGTATCTGACTGAAAATTAAGAGAGAATGGTTTCACATTTTTATGTATATCACTTGATTTCTCAGTTTTCTGAACATGTGATCATAGCAGATCATGTGAGCTGACTTTACTGTCTCAGGTGACACATGATTCTGAATGTTGGTGTTCTGAAGTGCCTCATTTACACGTATAGGCTACTATTTGATGATTAGTATAAAGAGCTGAACGTTGTCATATGAAATGGTGCACATAATTAATAACACTCCCTTCCTTTGTTTATGTTAGTTGGTAAGGAGGGCAGTATGCACTATTCTTTTGTAAACCATATTCTTTTTTAACAATATTGTTCATACACACCCACCAGCTTGAACTTCTGGATATCCATGAAGGATCTTTGAGGAGCAAATTGACCATCCAAATTGAGAAAGTCGTGGTTACTGCAAAAATTAAAGTGGGAAAAGGAACATAAATGAGAAAGGGCTTGCCTGTAGTGCATTCGCTATAATCTAATCATTGTTTGCTCTAATATCTCAAATAGGCCAGAGATTTCTCTATGGCAGCTTTCCCCAACATGGGTATCTCCAGATGTGTGGACTTCAACTCCCAGAATTCTTGGCTGTGCTCACTGGCAAATTCTGGGAGTTGATATGCACATATCTGGATGGTGCACAAATTGGGGAAGATTGCTCTCCAGAATATTCTGAATCAAATCCAGCATTTCTCTTGTTTTCAGATGATCTTTCAAAAGTAAATGTTTCGTTCTCCTTCCCTCTAGTTTAGTACAGAATTAAATGAAGTAACACCCTCTCACATTTGTAAGTTCAACAGCCAGACCCAAACCAACCAAAGCCAGAAGGAGCTCAGATGTTGGCTATGCGTGGAGAGCAGCTGGGCGTGGTTACGAATTGGCCTCCTTCACTTGAAGCAGCATTGCAACGATGGGGAACAATTTCCCCCAAAGCTCCTTGTTTAACCACTATGGATACCAATGGAAAACCACTATATATTCTCACTTACGGTCAGCAATCTTTTTTTTTTCTTTTTGAGTAAAGAAATATCATAGAATGCTGAAAATCGTTTCATGTCTTTAATTGTTAAATATAGATATGATAGTTTCTTAAGGGTCCCTCTTCCCAAGACAAATTATAAGTACACAGCTTGACTGAAATGAATGAAACCAATATGAAGGGTATATTTAATGGAGAAGGATGTAGCTAAATGGAGGAGTTCATGTTTGGAATATATGAAGTTCCGTGCTCAGCTAAGTGGTCTCCATCTGTAGCAATAACAGGAAAAAGTCAGCAGAAATATTAGTTTGATTCAATATTGGCAATTCCTTACTATCTTAAGGGCGGTTGGCTTTTCTCAGGTTAATTTTCCTTTCAAGTGTAAGATTACTCTATAAACATTTTCCATTCCTTAAGTTACACACACATCTCTTGTGCGTGTACCGGTGTTTATTCATGAGATTTATTGCCCTAGAAAAGTAGTCACTTTCAGATCCCAGCTGTCCTTGCATTCTTGAAGAAGAGAGTTTGTACACTGCCCGCTCATTGTTTAATGTTTTCTGTTTATGTATTTCAGTGCGGAAATAATTTAAGGGGACTATTATGCATCAGTTCTAAAATAATTCCCTCTGCCTCTACTTAGTGTATGCTCCATCATTCTCAGTCTGAAATGTACACCTACCCTCTCTGGTTCTGTAGCAGCCTCTGCATTCAGGGGGCCTCGGAGCTATCACATGGGGGCAGGGCAGAGTGAATCAGATTAGAACAAACTACCCACCTTTCAGATGTAGTTTGGTATCAGTGGGAAATACTTGCATACAATCCTGTCTTGTAATCTCTATTTTTGTACATGGTAAGTGCATCAGAAGCACTCCATTACTGCAATGCATAAGCTGTGTGAAGTATACTGTGATGCTGAAAAAATGTACAATTATTTGCAGCTGGTTTTTGTCAAATTCTGAACTGATAATGCATAGGCTTGGTAAGATGATCCTGGCTTGCTGTGGCTAAGTTAGTGGTGTGTGGTGATGACAATCCTACTGTTCGTGATATGATCCTGATTTTGTGGTTTGCTTTTCTCTTGGCATACCTCTCTGCCACAAGTTGACAGCCTTTACACTTAACATATTCATGACTAATGGAGAAGTCTCCTGGCAAGAAGACTGCCAAGTTTTATAAAAGCATCTATATCCAAGCTTTCTAATGTCCCCCCTCCCTGCACAAGCTTATTAATTAGACACATTTATTCAGGGATGTATCCAGTTGATTGTAAATGGAATCTTCTGCATATGGTAGTAAAGCTATGCCCGCTTCAAAAATGCTTTGAAAGAAATGCTTTGGACCTCACACAGAAACGTGGAAAAAGTCGTTTCTCTAGTGAATGGCAGAAATATGCTATACGCACATGGAATATGAAGCACTTCTTCTGATTCATGTTCGATGTGTGTTTAGCTCTAATAAATACACTTAGGGAAGCAACCTTAAAAGTAGTACAGTATATTCCCCTTTATTCTAGACTTTCTGCCTTCAAGGATAGTAAATGTCAGAAAATAAAGTTGTGATTTTCAGTAAGCTACAAACAGGCATCTTTGCTTGTTTCAGATAAAAGTATGTGTGAACTTGCTTGGACCAGGTATGGAAATGCATGCAAATTCTCAATAAAATCAGGCTATGCTTTGTCTTTGGAAGTGAGTTCCTTTACATTCAGTGACAGTAACAAATGTCAGCAAGATCACATTGCACATTTGGAAAAGGAGCATCGTTGACAGCATAAGTGGGAGATAGATTGATTTGTGTTCTCTGGCTAGGTTCACAAACATGCTTCACTATGTTATTAAACAAATCCATATTTTGAATTTCACATTGAATTTAAAATAATCTGATGATCATACCCAAAACAAAAACTAAGGTCAAAACTAGCCACATGCAGCAGCTTATACAACTTCAGCGACAGGCAGCGGCATCAACGGAAGATCTAAATGGGCGAGATAATAGATGGAGCATTACAATGCAGGTCCCACCAATTTTGAACATGCGTGCAACATTAATGCACATATACAAAAGGGGTGCGTCTTGCATCCCAATGCTGATTTTGACACACCCCTGTGGATGCCACTGGCTGCAAGGTCTTTACCTGATCTAGTTCCTTGTGTTGTGTGAATCCTGAGTATGTCAGACAATTCTTCCATCAATGTTCTGTTTAATTCTTCCATTAAAACTCTTCTCCCTAACCCTGTATGATGGGTTATGCCTGGATCAACCGTATTTTCAAATACAGGCACTGTTGTACAGTGCCATACAAAGACATTTATCTCCCCTTCAAAATAAAAATCACCAGAAATCTTACAAAATTGCTGAAATCTCATGAAGTTTAACATCTCAGCCCTGTGTGTTCTTTCCTGAAATCTAATGAAAATTCAGGCATTTTTTTTAAAAATGTGTAATTCTGCTAGTCTGTTGACACCTCTTGTGGTCACAGATACCACAAAGCCATTGCCCATGTTATCCTGAAGCATCATATTGGCATCAAACCTGTTTTGTGTAAAGCTGCTTGTTTCTCTTTCAATATACTTTCCTTGGTTGTATTTCTGTCTGTACTTACATCACTATCTATATTTTAATTAAATCAGTGGGATTCAAAATGAATTGCTTTCTTGTTTGCTTCCAAAATCCTGCTTGCAAATGCTTGATTTTTATTTTATAATTTTTTTGTCATATGCTCTGTCATTAACTACTGCAAATAAAAAGTTTCATCTAGAAAGCAATTACTGAGAAAAACAGTAATAGCTTTTTTCATTTGCTTCTATGAACTTTCGTAATTGACTTAAATATGCTGATCTGTACTGGAGGTGACTAATGGCTTGGTTATAGCCTTGTATGGATTTGGGCCAAGCGTTGCCAGCACTCAAAATTGTCTGGACACAATCGATGAAAAACATTTTCCTCTGCGTCAAGCCATGCTGATACACAATGTCTGGAAGAGCTTGCTCAGAAAAAGTCGACATTGATTGTGCCCTCTATAAGTAGCCATGAGACTGTCAGGGTGAATGTTTCAAAGAACAAAATCATCAACTTTCCAGGCACATTGAAACAGATCTGATTTGTTTGTGCTGACAAGACAGCAGCTACTAGTTGAATGCTGTAATACCAAGGGAAACCACTCTTGAACACTTGGCTAAAGATTGAAGTATGTTCATGGTACGGTTCATCAATTTTTACCCTCTGAGTGCAGAATTCTTCTTCGCTTAGGGTTTTACATAACAAGGTATGCGTGTCCAAGATTGGGGAAGGATATGCACAAGATCCAACAAGGCAAATTGCATTTTGGATCTATTTCTATGTTCTTTTGAAGCTCCAATACATAGGACTCCATATGACCAGTGGTGTACTATCTTCTTTAGTTTGGAGGATTGCTGTGCTATCACTATGCATGATGTAGATGTGACCTTCTGCGTATAAAATCTAGATAGGTTTCATAAGAACATATAAATATAATATAAGTAAAACTGATTTTTAAACATGAATATCCAATCAGTTGACTTGCATTGTGAAATAAAAACTCTTTGAGGTGGAATAAAGGAAAGAGTATTTAGGTAGTTTTAAGATATGGCAATTTCAACTTAAGCCAATTTCGACTTAAGCAATAAGACCTAGTTGCTGATGAAAGAAAGTTGTTCTTAAAGTACAAACTTTTAAAAGATGTCTGTTTAAAATATGAAATTTAGCAGCACAGTTAGATATTGTATCATGAAGATGTCCCAATCAGAATAAGCTCTAATATAATATGGTTTTTATACAATTATGGATTCCTACCTTTTTCTTGTTTGGGGCAAATGTATCTGTGAATTGTGTTCTGAACCATTTTATAATACAACTTAAATATTCCATGCCATATTTATATTATTTATCTTTTTGATTAGGTAAACTTTGGACCCGTAGTATGAAAGTCGCTTATAACATACTGCATAAGTTGGGCACAAAGCAGGAACCTATGGTGCGGCCAGGGGACAGGGTAAGTGGCTCAGTGTGTGCCTTTACTATCTTATATAGACTCTTAAACCCCCATAGGTGAGATTTTCTAATCTTTGAAAAGCTTATTTATGCATCATGGTTTATATTTTTGTGTTGTCGCATTCTATAAACCAGGTTGCACAACCATCCAAGGGTCACACGAGATCCTTTGATTGATATGTCAAGGTTGCATTCCCAAAAGAGGGAAGGAAAGTCAGAACTAAATTTAATTTCAGTGTATTTAAATTAAATGAATTACAGGTAGTCCCCAGTTTAAGAACAAGTTCCATTCCCAAGGTCTGTCCCTAAGTCGAATTTGTATGTACAGTAAGTTGGAACAGTATTATTGTATAATACTGTATAAGAAGTATTGTGTAATGAACTCAAACCATTGTGTATTTAACCCGAATTTTGCTACAGTAGGCTCTGTTCTTAACTATGGGTTGTCTGTAACCCGGCATTCTTAACCTGGGGACTACCTGTAAATACTGTAATTCCCCATGTATTCAATAATTTGTAATTTCTCACATTCAGTATTACAATTTCATGGCAACCTTTGAAAGAGCTGTAGGAGTTCATCCAAAGCTTTCAAGTATCAGATAGAGACCTGAGGCCACAGCGCGTACATCTGTGCGTCAAACAATTGCACCCTAATATTTACACCACATATTTAAAAAAATAGTTAATAGGCTGAAGAGAGTTTATTTATAACAGCCTATTTACGGTTAAAAATTATATGTCTCTCTTTTAAAACAGTAGCCGTTCATGTCACAATGGCTCCCTTATATGAAGAGCATTAGAACATGCTTGTCATGCAGATGAAATCAGTTTTGGAAATGAGACTATGTGTGCCTGTATATTCTGGGAAATCATAGAAACAAAAGAGTTTTTGTGAAAAGGTCAGGCTTGAACAAGGGAATGTTGCTAGCTAATTAATAAGATGTTTAGCACAATCAGTTAAAAATATTCCCACTTAAAAGGAGTAACTGTTGGCATTAGAGCATAATAGCTTAAAGGAGGGCAGGCTACAGCAAACTGGTGTTGAAATGTGTGTGTGTGCATGCTTGGCAATTTTCTCTTGTGATTTCTATTCAGTCCCAAAGGGAGGGACTCATCTCAGTCACAGCACTTCCATATCTTCCAGGTCTTCTGTCAGAAATATGAGAGACTTACCTAATGTCCCTGAGAAGACACTTTCTCACCTCTCTGTTAGGCTGAGTGAGTTTTGTCCACCCAGCATTTCTATTCCAAATCACTGTTAAGGCTTTTTCCTCCTTCAATTTGATTTTTTTCCCTTAACATATGAAAACCTTACGAGCCTTGCCATAACGTAACAAATTTTTCTTGGTTTTTTAAAATGTTATTATAGTGAATTATTTTGCATATTGTGATGTGAATGATCTTTGCCCATAACATTTCAATTTGTCTTCATGCAGAAGTCCATTATGGCTTATGCAGTAGCCATTAGATAAATATCCAATTGAAAAGCTCTATGTAAGGCTTTTTAAGGCTACACAGAGCTCCAGTATTAGAGCTTCCAGCCTATAACCCTGTTACATTTCTGCCAGAAAGACAGAAATAGAGAACCATTTTAAAAAAAATTTCCTCTCCCTGACATCCAGGGTGAGGGAATTAATCTATACCAGGCCCATAGCTGATAATGTGCATTTCTCCTATCTGTCCCAGCATGAATTTTTCCCCGTCTCTCATATTGAAGCTCTTACAATGAAAATGACTGGCCCTACAAGTTTCTCTGAAAGCCAGAAAAAGACATCTGATCAGATCTCCCCTCTGAGGGCAGACCTCTCATTCCACCCTTAGAGATCTGATATATCTTTTGGCCCCTGGCATAGGTCCATAGGACTGCAATGCAGGGTACTCCATAGATACGTATTTAAAAACACATACACATGATATGGAAAATCTATATCAGGGTTTTTCAAACTGCATCCCGTGAAACTCTAGGGTTCCACAAAAACTTACTGGAGTTCCGTGAGAAACTGAGTTCAGTGGATGGGGAAAAAATCACTATCACTACAGCTTTGCCTCTTGATTGGGAGTTGGGTGGGTTTGACAGGTTCCATGGTCTCAAAAAATTTAAAAACTACTGATCTATATAATATGCAAGCAAGATAAAAGAATTTTGAAGAATTGCTTGTCCAGTGAAATATATTTTTGCTCATCACACTTAAATGTTTATAAAGGCCAACCATCTCCTTCCCTCAAGAGATATGCTACCATGCTGTGTTATAGAAACCCTGTTCTTTATTCTAGCTTTTCACAAGCATTTAACTGAGGGCAGGCACTGTCTTTCTGGTCTCCATCTGTGAAACACTGGGCTGAAGAAGAATTCTCCTTGTTCCTCCAGTTTCATTGCCAAATTTATCTCCGTCCCTGCTATTTATTCACCAACTCCTTTTCTGTCTCGCCATCCGTTTTGTGCTTTTCCTTTTCACGTATCACTTCTGATATCCTGTATGGGTTTCTTCATATCCCTTTCTTGTCCATCCAAGTCCCTGTGATGGCAGTACTTTATGGATTCCTTTCTACTTTTCATTTACATACCTGGTTGATTTCTTCCCATGAAGCTGCTACTTCCTCTCGTCAGCACTAAAATGGGATCAGCAGTCAGAAAATCAAAGCTGCTGTTCACCACAAAGGAAAAAAACCCTACATCTGGCAAGAAATACAGAACAGAAATGTTGGTGGGGAGCAGCACTAACCAACCCTCCTCCATTCTGACAGCCACAGTCTGTGCTTGTGCTACTGAGAGCTGTGGGTTTTTTCTCAGTGTTCTAGGGAGTTGCCCTGTTCACATTGTATGTAATTTCCCATGTGCAAAAAGGTCCTCCTGGAACTGGTCAAGTCTTGTGTTCAGTTTTTAAGTAGTCTCAGCCTCTGTCCAGCTGCTTCTTCAGTTGCGTTTGCATAGGAATACTCATTATGACCTGGCACTGGAAAGTTTTATTATGAAAATGGTACCTTTTTACAGCCTCTCTTTTCTGAAGATGGGAAAGGAGCTACAGTCTAAACAGAAAGGAGAGGAATAAAGCATAAAATGGAAGAGGCTTAAAAAAAATAACCTACATTTCTACTTGCTTAACTGAAGCTGGGTCTGTCGTTAATACCAGAGGATGTTAATGAAACTCCACAGAAACAAATTTAAACCTTTAAACTATACTTTTGGGAGTGCTTCTCTAAATGGTGGCAAGTGAATCTCCCAAATGAATGAAAAGAAATTAAATTAGATTAGTGGACTCTTGTAAATATTCTCTGGTTTAACCTCTTCCTAATTGCCTCTTGCTACTTAGCCTTCTGTGCCTTCCCTCATAAGACTTTCTCCCTTTTTCTTTCTTGTCTTAAGCTGTTCAACTTCAGAGCACTTCCTGTGTCAGTTCAGGCCCTACAGATGATTTCTTTCTTTCTTGTTGTCATAAGTGATCATGAAGAATTAAACTAAAGAGACTGTGGGCAGATGTTGAATTTAAATCATTGTCTGCTTTGGCATTTGGCCAAGATGGGTCTACAGAATCTTTCATCTTGATTTATGGTAGTGCTTAAGACTCTAAATCATACCCATAGTGGGCTGAAACAGCACACAGAATAAATAAGTCAAGGGAAGTTATGAAATTGACATTACAGCTAGACATTTTCTTTCTCTGCGTCCTACGTGCTCTCTCTCAGATTGCTGTGTATTTCGGTGAATCTCTTGCCTAACCCTTAGTTTGCAATTGTTAGTTTACCCTCTAAAGTGTTAAGGGGAGGCTGTTCCATGTATATCTACCAATGCATAAAGAGAGATTTAAATTCTTCTATATACATGAATCCTGGTATAATATTTTGGATCTTTCTTTGACTATATACTAAGTTGCTCAAACAACTTTTCCATTTTTGGGCAAAAATATTGCACTAATCTGACCAGTGCACACATCTTTTCACATAGTAAAGACTTCTCAAAAGCTGGCATAGTAGTGCAACATATAAAGTAACAGATGGAGATCCATGATCTGCATGAAACTTAACATGCGTAGTGGCAAGGAGGCAGCAGGTGACCCCAACCTGAGAATTAGAATGACCACTTAACGAAGAGCATTCAGCTATGACCTCAAGAGAAAGATCTTGCAGCAGAGTTCTCCAGAAAACTGATTGCAGAAAACAGTGCTATCAGTTTATCGTTATTTGAGAATCATTATTCCAAAGAATTTCCCTTTCTTGGAGGAATATATAGCGTCACTGAATGACTGTGCAAGGTTTTAGCCTCTTTCCTGTTTAAGCTTTTTTACTGTCATGTGGAATAAAATTGAATGTCAGGAGAGGAGGAATATGTAGAAATGCAGTTTGAAAGTGATCAACAGGAACCAGAAAAGTAAGATGCAATATTTCTTTCCTTTTAATGGGGAAAAGAGAATAAAACAAATTTGCAACAGGAAAGTAGCCCTTTCAGTTTTTTTTTTTTTTTAATGAGCCTGAATAGAAGCATGATTTTCAGCAAATATCAAAAACTAATAACAAAACATAAGAGCATCCTCTAGTAATTGTAGTGTTCCACTAAACAGTTTATTCATGTGGCATCTGAAAAGTGATAAAAATGAAAGACGGGTATAAGATGAAACTAAAATGGGTTTACAGTTAGACTAACTGAAAAGTCAATTTATGTCTCTCTCAGTTTCTCAGTAGAAATAGGATTGAAATAAGGATTTACATACAGTATATTTCATTTTAAGTTCCTATTAACTTTAAATAGGACTACGTAGAAGCTGATCAGTAAGAGCAACTGGCACCAAAAATCATTAAAGGATCTTTAAAGGATCATTCCTGCTAGAAGCAGTTTGGCTTCATAAAATCCCATTCCTTTGGTTACCATTATTGGTTACTCTAGAGGTGTTTACTCTGTAAAGGGATAGGCAAACAGTGCTGATGTTGCTGAACTACAGTTTACTGATTTATTTATCACAGTGGTATATCACATATGACCGAAAAGCCAACCTGCTTCTAGCAGCAATTAACAAGAATCCAGTCAACAACGAGAAGCTAATAATAAATATAGAGATGAAAGTAGCAAATAACATCAATATCAAAACACTGAATACTGGATACACCCAGTCCAAAAAAGCCCATGGTCCCATTATAAACATCCAGGGGACAGACTGAGGCATAACCATGCTGTGTTGGGAAGGCCAAGATATAAAAATAAGTTTTTAAATACTTCTTAAACTGTGACAAAGAACTGCTGGGGGACCCATTAAGGGAAGGAGTTCCACAGCACTGGGGCCACCACTGAGAATGCCCTGCTGCTGGTAACTACTAGGCAGACTTCCTTCCAGGATGGCACATGCGGAAGGTCTTTGATCAAAGATCATAGCTTCTGGAGCACAAATGATGGAAGCCCTACCCAGTCTTTAATATGGAATGACACCAGTTGCTGGAAAGAAACACTGAGTTTGACTACTGATGGCAATATGGACATCTCCATTAGCCTTCTTGGTAATAGTATAGAGGTGGTTTGCCATTTCCTTCTAACCCAATGCCTGGGATTTCCTGTTGATGTCCCATCCAGGTACTAACCATGTCCAACACGATTTATTTATTTATTTATTTATTTATTTATTTATGCAAATCAATTGAGGTCAACTTGCTTATCCCTGCTCTAAAACATAATTCTCCAATCCTTTATATTCTGGTACTTTTGGAAGGCACCCTATTGGGGAAGCATGCTTGAACGATCCAGGATAGAATCATGATTTCTTTCTCTACTTTAGCCAATAGTTTAAAAATGTATTTACAGGTCTTATTAATTATTTAATTTTCTCCTCCCACTTTTTTTTGACAGGTAGCACTAGTATTTCCCAATAATGATCCTGCAGCTTTTATGGTAGCATTTTATGGCTGCCTCCTTGCAGAAGTTGTTCCTGTTCCTATTGAAGTGCCACTTACCAGAAAGGTAAGAGAAAACAGTTTTTAGTTATCTTAGCAGGAATTAATGTCAGATCTCAGGACATAACCACTGAGCATTTTAGAATGAAACGAAAAATGATTGTATGCATTGTTGTTTTAACATATTTATGAAAGACCATCTGGGTATAAATGCTCTGATGACTTTGCCTTAGCTCTCTTGGGAAGCTAAGATGGGCTTATTCTTTTAATATTATTTTGCAACTGGTTGTAAACTGTATGTGTAACTGACTGTTAAAGAGGATTTGACAAACATTGAAAAGAATCAGTTTTTTAGGGTTGGCTTCCATCCCCCAGTTCCCTAAGGGACTATGTTTACATGCAGAAATAAAAGGGTCAGTTGCATGTGGAACCATGAAAGCAATGAGAAAGCTTTGTACTGTATGCATCTTCAATCAGTTGAAACCCAACATTAAACCAAGTTTGGGATCAGCCACATTTGGAGTGCTATGGCAGGGAAGAAGGTAGAAGCTGCCTTGGGAAGCTGTTGAAGGCAGCTGTCATGGTGCAGAGGAGGTGATGGAGCCCACCAATTATACCGTTATTTGTGATGGACAAAATGGTCCAAGGTGCCATATTGCACAAGGCTTCTCCTTCTCTACTCCAGCATGGCCCTGGGAGGGCAACATGAATAATAACTGCTTGGAATACTTAGAAGAATAAGAGGATTAGCTAGAACGGTTTAGATTTAGTTTATTTGGATTTAGGTGAAAAAATTTCAAGCAATGCTGGTACTACAAGAGCTAGGCTCCCTGAATTTTGCATAAAGGATTATCTTGCTCTTATACCTCTGGGCTATTTCCTGCGTAGGCAATATATACTTTTTAAAAGAAAATAAAGATGATCGGGAACTTGAGCAGCAGCTAAGTAATCACTGCAGCTCTGCTATTTCTTAAGTGGTACTTCATATGACTAGGAACTTGACAGAGCTAGTCCAGTGGAATTAAGAGTGGTGACAAGTCTGTTTCCTCAGCTTGTAGCTGATGGATGTGCTTCTCAGAGCAGACTTTGAACCAGCTGCGTGGATTATACGTAACATTTTCAAGTGTATGAATTTCTGAGATGGTACAAAAGGCATCTGTGGCTTTAGAGACTATCAGCACTGTTTGGGTTCAGTTGAAAAATTAATGTTTCTTGTGTGGTTTTAAAAGAATTCCAGGCAGCCAAAGAATCACACACACACACACAAAACTATAAACACATTTTCGAAAACAGAAAATATTCAAAACAGTTGAAATAAGTAAATGATTAAAAACGGCTAGCAGTTGTATTGCGAATGATAGTTTCTGGCCGTGTTTTGGCTGCATATTAAGTTGAAGTTCTTTCTTTATATTTCTTAAACCACAATGGCATGGCAAATGTTGAATTGGGAATTTTATAACCCAACAAGAATAGCAAAGTCCCATATTTCTCTATTTTGGGAAGTTCAGGTTTTCTGTGTATTGGCATGTTGGCTGGGAATACCCTGCTTATATCTGGCCCTGTAGGAGATTTACCTTGGAATAAAATGCAAAGGCTGAAGAAAGGATCAGGGAGCTATGCTTTTAATAGTTAACTTACTTTACTGGGGGAGACAGCCTTCTCATGAAGGCCTAAGTATATTTTTTTAGATGCAGGTATGGATTAAATAGCCTCCCAAAAGCTAGTTTACTAAATGCATAGTCATTGAGTTCAGCATGGCTTTTTGAGATAGCCAGGGTTGCCGACCATGGGTCACATGCACAATGTCACAGCCTCTTGTTGCTTTCATTAGAAAGTTTCAGCGTTTGGAGGTGTGTGCATGAAGTCACAAAACGTATAGAAAAGTGGTTGGACTTGCATTGCAGTGCTGGAAAGTTGCTTATGTCACTCTAACCTCCCTTGCCCCTCCTTGCAGACACCAATGGCCATATGTAGTTCATGGCACCCCATTTACATTCCTCCATCTGTCTGAGATCAAGGCATTGCAATTCAGCAGCAAGTAAGGGCAGTTTTCAGGGTTGGGAATGGTTTTCAAGGTGTGAACAGGTATGATTCGCCTCTGAGAGGCTTCACATTTCCAATCCCATCCTTCAAGTTCTCCCCTCCCTTCAAAAATATGGCCAGGTCCCTTCTGGTCAGGCCACAACAGAATATCAGGTGCCTTGCGATCTCTCAAACATTGCCCACCTCTGCATTATACATAGAAGTTTAGCAAGGATCCTTCACTAACAGCTGCTGAGAAATCCTACCTATTAAATTCTTCCCTTTGCTTCTCCTTCTTGCATAAAACCTTTATAAGGCACAAATGCTCTTGTCTGCATTTGACAACTAGCCGCTAAGTTCTTCATCACATTTTTACTTTGTGTACAATTGAAAAGACGCCGTAACAAATCAGGGCCCCAAAAGTAGGCTCAGAGCATTTTGTAGCTTGTTCTGCCTGTTGAAATTTTGTAAAAACAAAACAAGATTCTTGCCAAAATTAGTTTTTGGAAACAGAATAGTTTTTGTAAACAAGTATCACATTGTCCCAGAAATGACTAAAAGGGAACTTGAAGTGATTATATCATTTGAAAGAGACAAAGACAGCAGCAAGGGCCTAACTCTCCGGTCTCCACAGTTAATTAAAACATTTGTAACTGAGGTTTATATACAGCAGGTGCTGTAGGGCAACCAGTGAAGTGAATATTATACATTTTGCTCCATCCCGAGCCCAACCACCTGAATTATCGCAGATTGCCTGAAAGGGGTGCCATGTAGCTATTCCCACTCAAGCCCTTCATTCTTCTCTTGTTCCTCTCAGTTCAGTTAGTCAGTCTCTCCTTGATCTTCTTGCACGCCTCAACATGGCACAATTTATGAGAAAAGGGTTGTCCATCAAATAAAACTATATGTGTGTATGTGCATTTACAAATTGTATAGTGGGAAAGGGATGAATGAATGATAAGGAAAAATATCATGTGGCCTTGACTAATGTAAATCCTAAAATAAGGATGAGGAGCCAAAGGACATCTGCCTGGGAAAACTCAGTGCTTAGGTTCCCTTTCTCTATCTGCAGAGAACTTCAGCACTGCACACTGATTTTATGTGAGAGCCAATCCAATCCTTTACAACCCACTGTTTATTCCAGGGTTTCTCAACCTTGGCAACTTGAAGACGTGTGGACTTCAACTCCCAGAATTCCCCAGCCAGCCATGGGGAATTCTGGGAGTTGAAGTCCACACGTCTTCAAGTTGCCAAGGTTGAGAAACCCTGGTTTATTCTGCCCACAGGACTTTCAGTGCATATTGGTTTTCTCATGTCTGATAGTGAGAAAGCAGGCAAGATTCAAGCAGGTTTTGAAAAACTCTTCTCTTGTATTGCTACCTAGCATGTCCGAAATAAGTGACATGCAAAGTCTTTACAGTAGGCATGTTAAAGGAGCTCAGGCATTATCTTTTTGCATTATGTTCTTCTCTTTGGACGGGTCCTTTCCTAGGTAGTGATGACAATGAAGTTCCTGCGACTTCATCTCGCTGGTCCAGGAGTAAGGGCTTCATAGGACGAGAACCGTTACATATGTGCGATACACAAGCAGCTGTATAGAAGAGGATGGGAACTTTTAGATGGAGTACTTCAGGACTCTGCGTGTGTGTGTGTTGTTTTCTTGTTTTAAAAAAATAAACTTCTATAATCTTTTGAAAGGATGGCATTCCAAAAGAGACATAGAACTACATTTTAGAAAAATCACTCTTACCATTTTTTCCCCAAGGGAGTTCTTCTTTTAGCCTTTATCTCTTCCCCCCTCTTTCCATCTTTTCTCTCAAAATATGACAGACACAGCAACATTCGCTGCATTTGTTAGTTTTCAGGGACATCACTCTTTCTCTCTCATAGTTGCCCAGACTCCTGTGACAAAAGCTCTGTGAGGCAGAGAAACTCTGTTGACAAAGCAATAAAGTGTGTGGGGGGACTTCTCTTTCTTTGTAGTTACAACCTGGCCAGCACCTGAGTAACTGTCAAAGTACTGGCAAGGAAATGGAAACCCACGCCTTGAATTTCTGAGGCTTGCCACGGTTTCCAAAATATTTTTTGCAATGTCCGTTGGCAGCCCGTCCGTGCAGGTTTTCTAGATTGCTTTTTTGAGAAACATGTAGAAAACAAGCGAGGAATGAAAAACTGTGCTGTGCAACATATTATTTGTTAGGCATGCATACATATTTACACTGTACTATGCACTCCAGATTTTAGGATACAGAGGGTTAAACTGAACCCAAAGGAGACTGTTGGGTATATCTTGGGCTAAGAAATATTATTTTGTGCACATACACATTTCTTTCTCTTGTTTCCGCATGTTTATTTCCTTTTCACATCAAGCTATAAAAAGAAAGCACGTGCACCATGTCCTTTGAACTAAGCTCTCTCGATATATGTGTTATCTTCTTGGCCACACCCTTCTAGCCTCCCCTCCAGTCTTTGTAGCTGAGATGGAATATTGAGTTAGCCCTGCTGATTACTTCTTGGTTGAAAGATAGATGAAGTCCCTATTCGGTCATTGTCTTTGGGCTATAGTTGTGTTCTAACTTGCTTTGGGGTGTTAGAAAAACCTTGATATGGAAGCTGCAGATTGTAGTGACTGTCAACCCAGGAATGCCGCTATTCAGGGTCAAAGTGAGTAATCTGGGTCTAAGTAACCACTGACATGATTTGAAAATGATGAGATCTGTCAGCTAGATCTAGTCACAGTAAAGAAAGCAACCCCCCCCCCACCAAAATACCCTACATTTTCAGGATTCTACCAATGGATAAAAGTGGTAGACTATTGCTGTCATTCCTAAGCTAATGTAGGATGCATTTTAATATTTATGCCAACTTTGATTAATGCCTTTTAAACTTTGTAAATTTTTTAGGGCCTGGCTAGTTGTGAATCTCCTTGGGCTACTGATAGCACAGCATGCACAGAATTTTTCCCCAAACTGGCATGATTTCATCCTCTTGTCTCTTTCTATTTATCTTAAAAAGGGGACTCCTCCTTCTGTCTGGATTTTCATAGAAGCCAAACCAAATGAGAGCTCATTTCTGAAGACTTTTCTTGCAAAAGTATGTCTTTAACTTTGCCAAGCTGGAAATACATATCTCATAATTACTTTAATCATAAGAAAATGCGAATAAATATAATTTGTTGGGTACCTGAACTTTGAAATGGTTATACAAATCTGTTATAAACCAGTATCTCATCCCAACATATCTTTAAAAATCAGCATATACAAACCCAACTGTATAATTAAATACTATTTTTAAAAATCTGACTGTAGATGCTAGGCTTTGAGGGTGGGGGACAGTAATGCATGTCTTTCACCTAGAACTGCTAGCTTTTTAACAACTTTTAACTGTGCATTAAAAAAACAAAAACAAACTTGAATTTGACCTGTTGGAGAAAACAGATCTATGTCTCAAGGCCTTTCTTTTACTATCTTGGTAGCCACAAAATCCCCATTCCTGCTTTTTGTTTGCTTCAGATTTCCAGTGCCTAATGTCTTTGTAATGTGCTGAAAGTCTATTTCTTGCTACAAAATTATCTATTCTGTTTTGAAAAATGTGGTGTCTGGCTATCGTCTGGTGCCCCTTGAACAAATACCAGGGTATAGTGATGGACTTCACTTGCATATTTTGAGCTGTTTTTATCTTGCTGACTACCTGTGACTTGGCCACATTGAAATGGGGAAACTGAATATTGTTGATGTAGGGTCATTGCCTTTTCTAACTAGTGTTCTCCAAGTTATAAATTCTTTGTTAGCTTCAGTGAGGAAAGGGAGAAGAGGAAAAATTAAATGAAATAAAAAGAAAAAATGCTATGGCTGCCGTTATTTTGTTGATTTTTGCTTGGGGTTTCAAAGAATTCAACTCTCCCCTAGTCCTGTTGGGATAATCCAAATTCAAAAGGAACTCTGTAAGTGAAAGTGGTGAGACAAGGCAACAGCTGGATATACAGAAAACGTTGGGCTAAAATGTTGTTGGGTAGTTTGTGGCTTAATGTGTTGTATGAACCCAACTAATACAATTAGTTTATGGTTCAGTGAGATGCAAACACTGCCACAGAATCTAAAACATCTGGTCAGCTTAATATATCTGGAAGGCATGTAGTCAGGTCATTAATATAACTGGTGTCTATCATTGCATGTCCCTCCTTTTGTTTTCTGACATAGTTTGCTGAACATCATGGTCATCGTGGCTGTTAGATCTCTTTTCCATAAATTTATTTTTTCTTTTCCTTTGGATTATCTAACTTAGAAGTCATCACCACATCCTCTGGCAATGGATTCCATACCCAGTTAATGCAGTCTGCTGGCTTTCCTTGTTTGGAATCTAATGCTTACTTTTTATAGATGAGGAAAAAGAACTGCCTATCCAGTTTGTGGATTGCTTTGTGCGTATACATGATTCGGGTTCTCGAACTGGGCAATGTTCTGCTTTTCTTCTCCCTGCCACAAATGCCACAAATTACCCACAAAATGTCAAGTGGTAGTTTCACGGACTGGAAATGTTGGGATCTTCATGGTTTGATTTTTGTTTTTTAAAGAAAAGTGCAATTCTCTGTACGAAATATTTTGCCAAAAAATGTTCTTAAAAAAGTGCTGAAGCACTGAAAGCCAAGGGCCTTGATCAAAACATAATAGATGTCTTTAAAAGCATTTAGTTGACTAAGTAAAGCAAATGCTGTTAGCTGAGATGTATTTTAAAGGAGAGTTTTCATTACTGCTCTTGCATTGATTCATTTATAAGCTTTTTTCCCCTTGCTTTTTCTTCAATTAGGATGCAGGTAGCCAACAGATCGGCTTCTTGCTTGGAAGCTGCGGTGTCACTGTGGCCTTGACTAGTGATGCATGCCATAAAGGACTACCTAAAAGCCCTACAGGGGAAATACCACAGTTTAAAGGTAGGTTTGTGCAGATTAACACCAAGTGCCCTGATTTCATGTCCATTACCCGATGAAGAGAAAAAGTAGAGAATTGTACTAATTAGTGACAGCAAAAAGATGTCTGAAGCTATGTCTTCTAAATCTGTGTAATTTTCGGATCAGTTGTGGCTATCTTGCCCGCCCCTAACTTGGTGGTTTGTGGAGTCCTTCCTTGTAATTGGACATCTTTGCCATCTCAGTACTCTGAGAAGTGCCTCATTGGACTCTTGTGGTCTCCTGACAAGGACGAGGCTAAGTAGAACAGTTCACTGAAACCAACTCACAATCATCTTTGCTTCTACAGACCTTGAAGCACAGAGCTCACATTGAACCAATCAGTGCTTTTCTTCCAGCTGATCATTAGAAGAGTGCAAAGAATGTTATTCCATTCACACCTGTCTCCTGAGCCACCGTGGGTCCTGGAGTAACAAAAATCCACTTACCCTCAGCTGTACAAAACAGAAAAGAAAATTTGCTAGCAACCATTCCATTCTATGTTTTGTGCTGGGAATGCCATGGGAGGAAGGTCAAGTGTATAAGAAAAGGAAAAGGAAGCATTCATATTGCCTTGACACTATCACTCTGGCACTTTTCAAAGCCTCTGAAAGTGATACAGTGGTGTGCCAGCTGCTTGGCAACCAGTCATGAGGAGAAGGGGAGACAGAGAGGCTGCAGGAACAGGAAGTTGATCCTCTGCGGACATCAGGAACCAAGAGGCTAGGAGAGAGAAGAATGGGTGAAACAGACCATCCACGAACCCTGTAAAGCTGCAAGATTCAAAGGGCAAAAAAGCCAACTTTGCTCCTGTTTCAAATAAACTGCAGCAAGCCAGGAAAAATATTGGCCATCTCTCAAAAACAGTCTTGTGTGGTCAAACACCTCCAGTGCTAATCTGGAACTGGGGCAAAGCTCTCATACCGAGATGTTCATCAAGAATTTGATTTTGTATGTAATGGTTCCAGCATTTTCTGATCTCGTGTGCTCTCTGAGTTGCTAAAGAACCCTTTGCATAAATCACCTTTATTAAACAAATGTAGACAACAATATTCCATCATTGCTTCTACTATTTTAAAAAGAGTTGCTGTATGTTTGTTTCTAAGGCTGGCCAAAGCTGCTATGGTTTGTGACGGAATCAAAACACCTTTCGAAACCTCCTCGAGATTGGTTCCCCCACATCAAAGATGCAAACAATGACACAGCTTACATTGAGGTGAGTTCAGTGTGTAATATATTTGTGCATTCATGTACACATGTGCATCATTTCCATCTGTTACCCTGGGTCCAGATGAGAACTGTATTACACATTTTAAGGAAGCATACTATAATGTACTTATTAAATCTTATGGCATATATGCAGTGGCTCCATTCCTATGTAAATGTAGCAAACTGCACACTCATATAATATTGTTTGGGGAATTTCAAAAAACTTGGTATCTCAGTTCAGCTAAATTTACATAGGTGTTTTTTTCTCCTCAATTTTTGAACATCATCTTACCAACATGGAAAGCCATTTCAGTGACTGCATATTTGAACTTGTATTTATAGATGATACAGTAAATCTTTGATTTAAGAATGCGAGTATCCCTTAAGGGAGAATGACTTGTAAATTCAAATGGGATTTTACACATCTATATATGTAAAGTGGCAAATGGGATTAAGCATGCACAGAAGCATAAAATATATGTTCAGATTTTGTCTGCTGTATCTGAAGTCCACTGAATCAAAATCTATTGAATCAGAAGTTTTCTAAAACAGCAGTGGAAACTCCTCAACAAAAGCTAATTTGAAAAGTTCCCGAGTACAATACCGTATGCAAAACTCTCTAAAAGATAGATGGGATAGAAGTGTTTTAAATAAACAAGGAAAGATACCAAATACTTCATACCATAGTATTTTTCATGAATTAAATATCAGGAAAACGGATACAGTAGCTGAAAGAGTAGCACTCAGCAGACTTTTACAGAGAAGGGGTTGGTACTGATGTGTATAGAAATACAGGAACTACGTTATATCATCAGACAATTTGACAGCTCCTGACAGATGTTCTTTGTAGAAGTCAGTGAGATTATATTATTCAACTTTACTTTTAGCACAAATAGGCTCTTTATGATTCCTCAGAAACAAAACAAAGACATTTCTTTCTAAAATACGCTTGTTAGCTTATGTGGACTTCTAATTCACGTCTATTTCAAAGGTTGAAGCAAAGGAACACAAAAATAAATGTATAATATCAAACCCTACATTAAGCTGGCAAACGCTTACATGGCTGCTTTCAGGAGTTGGCCACAGGAACTACATGAACGCCCCCAAGTGCTTCCAAGCCCCTTTTTTCCCTTAGAGTCTGAAGAGCTGCTGAAGAGTGGATATGCTTGATTGCCATGTTGCTGCAAAAAAGGCAAATGTAATTTTAGATTGCTTCCATCAAAGTGATTTCCAGTCACGAGGGACAATAATTCAAGCCCCTTCTGTGCTGGTCAGGCTCCATTTCAAGGGTGATGTCCAATTTGAAAAAAATTGAAACAGGTTCAGAGACAGGCAACAAAGAGGGTTTTACTTGAGAGATAGTGGCCACAGGAGAATTCAGAAGAAGGACTATAAATAGACTCCTAAAATATGGGTGGCACCCAAAAGAAGGCTGGAATTTGATCACTGTTTGTCATAATGCAGAACCTGGAACTGTAGTTTTAATTTAAAGGGCGAAAATTTGTTGGAAAAAGCTTATTAACAGTAAAAAGCTTTGATAAGGGAACTGTTTCCTTGGGAAGTAATAGGCTGCCTTTCACTGGATGAGTTCAAGCAGAAGCTAGATACCTTTCTAATGGAGATACTTTAATTTGGATTCCTGTACTGATCAAGGGGCCTCAGTAGGATTGCTCTACCACTAAAGTAAACTAAGTATTGATATGAGAGTTGGGTCTTTTTTTTCCTAAACCGCTTAGTCTGGATCTTTAGGAAGCTAGGATAATGGAAGACAGGGATGTATAGACAATTAGCAGGATGATGTGAATGGAAAGAAACAGGGAACTGGCTGTGCGAGCATGGAAGCTTGTTGTTAAATGACATGTGGCTTTGGTTGATGACCTAATACTGAATGGTAGACACCAGTAAGCATCTGAGATATACAGTCAGAGTGTTTTTTTATGGTGCACAAAAACACATTTATTTCTAATGATAGAAAAATCAGACTGCAGGACCCTCTGTTGTCCAAGGGAAATGGGTGAGGAACCCAACCAAGCAAGGACCCTTGGATTATTTGGAGTTTGAGGACTGGGTGGAGCACCTTCCTCCTGTTTCCCTGTTGGTGACAGGTATCTGTCTCCTTCAGTTTATTGACCTAACTGACACTGATGAGCAAAATTGTGTTACTGCAGTACAAAACATGTAAGGATGGAAGTGTTCTTGGCGTGACCGTGACAAGGATTGCATTACTGACCCATTGTCAAGCGCTCACCCAGGCGTGCGGATACACGGAAGGTATTTCAACTCTTTTAAAAAAATTACTAAAATAGCTTCTTAAAATGATCTAGCATGGTAGATTTTATTGGGTTTCATTTTGAATAATTGGATGCAGACAATTATTCAATAGCCAGAAGCCAAGCTATTTCCCCCCAAAATTGGAAAGCAACACAGCTTATTTCTTAGCCAAACTGATTTGATTTTTTTCTTAGCCAAACTGATTCAACTGATTCCAGAATTGTAGAGCCCTTGGAGAAAGCTGTATTTGTTACAGTAACTCGTTTGGACTCTTTTTTTTTGGCAGCATTTGGAGCATCTTCTTACTACAGGTGGGAACAACAAAGAAAAATTGTAGTGCAAGCTCTAAAATAGTTTAACAGCCTACTCCACCCCCTAAAAAGAAAATCCACCCCTCCCATTGGCATCAACAGGGAAAAATGAAACAGAAAATCCTGGCTCTTTTTATAAGCATGATACAGTTCTTCCCATTTTGCACAATTACCAGGCCCCCTTCAGGCTGGATGTGCCTGTCATGCTGCAAAAACACCACCAGGATTAATTCAGAGAGCAGCTGGATTCAAGTATAAAGCTGTGATGGAGGTCAGGAGTTCCAAAAGGTTATACAAGATAGAAAGCTGTGGGATGGGATTTTTCCAGACTTCAGACTATCATCCAAGATGGAGAAGAACTTCAGAGTTGTAATTTTCATCTCTCATTAATGTGAACTTCACAAGCCTCTGAAATTTGTATTACCTAGTCCCCAAATACATATCTTGAGGAAATCTCTGTAGGTGGAATAGTCATTATTTTTTGGAAATGATGAATTTCCTACTCTATTTTCAAGATTTTCCGCCTATTTTCAGAAGAATAATTCACTGTGACATGTTATGCAAATGAAAATGAGGGAAAGAGAAATGAAGCAACAGATAGGCCAAGAGCAATCAGTCAGTATTAATTTACTTCAAATTGTTCTGCAGATATTTTATTTTTAAACATTTTTTTTAAAAAATCAATTACATCTTAAAATGGAGTTTTTGATTGGCTGTACCTAGCATTCAGGAACTAACATTGTTTTTGTCATGCAGCTGAAACAATTGTGAACGTACTAGATTTCAAGAAAGATGTGGGCTTATGGCATGGCATCCTTACAGTAAGTCTACCGTTATTTTAAATAATTACTTTAAAATGGGATGTTACATTTTACATTTCCATCAGAAGTTGGCATCCTCTCAAGATGTCACATCTTTTCTAATATTGAAGAGTGATGGTTTGAAGCTTGGCAGATAGAACTGAATGTTGCAGACAGTCATATTGGAAGAACTTTGTGTTACAAGCCAGTGTTCTTTCTCCCATAATGGATAGCCTAGGAAGTTGACAAGCAGTTTACCTCCAACTGGAGACATTCAGTCTCTGAATGTGCCTTTACATTTGGAGAATATTAAAGGAAAAAATAATAGCATTTTCTTAATCTCATTCTTGGCCCTAGAACAGGAACAGCCTCTGTCTACAGATTACTGGAATTGGTCCAACACATCTGCTAGGCTGGAGAAAGCTGCCCTTACACGCCCACTTGGAAACGTTAGTCCTAGCTTAATAAGTCCCAGGTTTGGTTCACGCAACATACTAAGCCGTAATGTGGTTATCTTGGTTTGGACTGACTGATATATGTAAAGCCAGTCATTCTGGCTAATTCAACAGATTGTGCTTAAAACAAGCCATATCTTAGATATGTGAACTCAGTCAAAGAGAGGCTTTATCGGCTCAGAAAAATGCCTGAAGCTGTGACACATATCACTATCTAACTCCAGTAATACTCTTTTCCACCAAGACTCTAGTGCTCAGGTTAAAAATAAAGCAAAAACTGATAAGTCTGTTCATCCCTCCATCTTTCATAACTTCCTCTCCATGGGTCACCACTTGTTTGATCTCCAGCTGAACTTTGACAGATACGATAACCCAGGTTGTGTTCCTCTGATAATTGCAGAACGCTCAAAAAGCTATTCTTACAGCACTGAGAGAAAAGATGGTGTTTTTCTTTTTTCTGTACAGCATTCTTAACTTCTTAAGATAGCATCTCTGACAGCCAGAACTTGTTGCCATATGGAGAAAAAATGCTTGAGATCAGTATTCAGAATAGCCCCACAAGTCTCTGGATTGCCCAAGACAACTTGAAAAATAGAGAATATTTGGTCTCTCTTCAGGGTATGGAATATTTGGTCCCTTTTCAGGGTACAGAATTGGAAATGACATAAGGATTCTTTATTTTCTAACATGTTTTCAGCTGGTCAGAATTTGCTTGCTTTTCTCCCTGATATCTCAGGACTTTTCCCAGATATATTTTGTGGCTATGGTAGTTTCTCTGAGATTTGTGGCTGTGCATTTATAAAAATACGTGGTGCGGATTCCTTGTACTGTAAATGAATACAAAAATAAGACTATATGACAGCATTTTTATGACAGTATAATAGATTTGTTTTTGGATAAGCTATTTATATACACTGAATATTGTTAACTGTGTTTTTATTAGAAAATACTAAATCTAGTACCAGTGGGGTGACATTTGCTTTTTTTTAGAAATTCAATAAACACAGTTACAAACTAGGTACTTTGTAAACTTGTTTTCTGCTCAGTTTCCCCCCCTCAATTTTAATGCTTGGGCTAGACCTGGTTTTCTTTTTGAAAAAAGGAATCAAGAGAGAGAAGGAATTGGGTAGAGTTAAAAAATAGAGAGAGACATGCTATGTAATGAGGATTCAGATTTTTGAAATGTTGCGCATCCTAAATGCAAAATGAAAAATATTTTGTAACTGCTTTTGAAATAATTTTGCATTTGTAAAATACTCTCTTGGGAACTTCTGCTGGCAGAAACAAGGTGGTAAAATTTCATAACGTTATTTTTCCCTTGTCATTTAATTTTAGAGTTGACACTGTATTTTTAACATCGCAAAGCAGATGTTTAACATCTAAATATCTTTTTTTGCTTCATTGTGTGAAGAGATAACCCACTCTTTCCTTTCTGTGTCTGTCTCTTCTCCTTCCCTTCCTCTTCTCTTTAAATTCCCCCCTCTCTTTAAGTTATTTTATTCTGCAGTCTTCTTCACATTTACTATTAATCCTCTCAGATTACTTTTTTGGGTTATTAGACATTTTGTTTTTGCGCGCGTGCACACACACACACACGCAGAGAATAGTACTCTACATATAAGATCAGATTTTTTTATTGTTCATAGTTTTTTTAGGGATACCCTATACATTCCAAAAATAAACCCCAAATCAAGAAAATTGGCATGCTATTGAAATAGGATAATCCTTTTACAACCATGTTTCCTGTTTTAAGGAAAGCTTTCTTCTGTTTGCTAGACAAGACATACAGCTCTCAAACAAAGAATTATAGCTGTTTCTTCGCTGCTGACACTTATATTTCCTTGATTTAATTTCAGAGTGTTATGAACATGATGCATGTGATAAGCATCCCATATTCCTTAATGAAAGTGAACCCACTTTCATGGATACAGAAGGTGTGCCAGTACAAAGGTAAGGGTGAGGTCTGCATCAATCTGCTCTGAGGGGAGGGAATAGGCTTTATTATATTAAACTGGCAAAATTTAGTCATCTCTCCTGCTCCTTTTTCATGCCTAATCAGGGAAAAGTTGGCTTGTAATACTATAAAAACTGAAAGTCCAAATTAAAAGTCCAATCTGTCTGCCAGTTGGTTGTACCTTATATATTGCAGATGTTTAATAGTAAAATTGTATCTTAAATATCTTTCTGATTGTTTATTGCATGGTGTGGTGAATTATGCCTGAGTTTATATGTCATTCTTTCTCTCTCTCCTCTGCATCCCTCAGCAAAAGTGGCTTGTGTAAAATCTAGGGATATGCACTGGGCATTAGTAGCACATAGAGATCAACGTGATATCAACCTCTCCTCACTTCGAATGCTGATAGTGGCTGATGGCGCCAATCCATGTAAGTGATGATTGTAGAACAGAAATACAATCCAGTTGGCTTTGCTGTTGGATATTCTATGTCAACATCAGTCATGGAAGCTACTAAACAAGGATGTATGTCTGTAGTCTTAATATCTCCATTCCTAAGATATCTGGCCTTTGTTCTCCCCCCCCCCCCCCCCAAATGGGAGTTTAAAATTATTCTTTCTGCTGCAAAGAGTCCTCCAAAAGATTACATTTCAAAGTTCATTGTAAATTCTTTTCATTTTTCTAGCAATACCCTGAAGCAAATCCAATATTCTACAGTAGTGCAAACGGAAGCAGTCTAGTTCTATATAATTGGACAAGCTGTTACATAAAACTTCTCCTTAAGACTAGAAAAGACTGGAAGGTTTCTCAGCCAATCACTTGAAACTTGGCAGGGGTGGAGGTGATTTCCTTTCCTTGCTCAAGTATATGCATGCAAAATGCAAACTACATGCAGGTTCTTCTATCACTTGTGAAGAATGTATGTCCAAAATACCAATCTGTGTCTCTTTCAGCTTCCTGATTAGTTGCTCTTTGTATTTTGATTATGTACTTTATTAGGATTTTTAAATATCCCAGAGACTCAAGGGATTTATATTTGTATAAATCATATCAAAATAAATTTTTGCAGCAGATCAAAACCATGAGCCAAAAGCAAGATGTACAGTTAAACCGAGATTGATTGAATCCCCAGTGGGGTCCAAAAGAAAAACGATTTTCACATAGTGCCGAAAAAGTAATAAAGGAACAAGGGAGAAAGTTCAACATCTTAGTCTCAACACTGAGAGGACCTTCTTCATGTTGCTATCCTTCGAATTTCCAACACAGGAAAACTCAGGGCAGATCCTCTATTGTTTTGTACCTTGATATGTCTGCCTTTGTACAAAACGAAAATTGAGTTTCGATCATTAGAAGCAGAGGAGATACAAATACTTCTTTCTTTAAGCCATTCATGAAGTTCTACATGAAATAGAATTGTCTCCATGTACCAAGTGCAAGTAACATCTGGCAATAGAGATGTAATTTCCAGAGTAATATTCAGTTCTTCTCCTAGTTTTATTTGACGGCATATAAAGAATTTGACTACACAGTTCAGCTTCAGTTAAGAGCTGTTATAGCTGCGTTTGGGGGCAAAAGCATGCTCAGTGAGTTTCAGATCCTTTCTTCTACTCTGGAGAAAAGCAATTTAAATGAGAAGGATTGGCATATTAGAAACCGTCTTTGAGCACATGGAGCCAATTTGGTACTTCTATAGATTTCAACGTATATGTCAATTATTTGCAGTTGCTCAGTAGTGTGTGTGTGTGTGTGTGTGTGTGTGTGTGTTTGTTTGTTTATTTATTTATTTAGCTTGGTAGGCATCTAGATTCCTCTCTTGGAAACCACCTATTTAGAATTTCTGTTTTGTTCTGAGGAACTGTTGATTATTGCACATAGAATGATATTGAATTAAGATTATTTATGTGTACTTTCTAACTCCAGGGTCTATTTCTTCATGTGATGCATTTCTTAATGTCTTCCAAAGTAAAGGCCTAAGACAAGAAGTCATCTGTCCTTGTGCTAGTTCACCAGAGGCTCTCACAGTGGCAATTAGAAGGTATTGTATGAGTCAAATATAAATGTACAATCTTGAAGGTAGTGAAATTTAATGGAAACAATAATCTAAGAATGAAATAAATAGGAAAACACTTCATAATTAGATCTGTCATTAAACTTGAGATTGGTAACTTTGCATTATCCTTGCTTTTTTTTTTTTACAATAACACCCACCCTCCCTTTATTTATTGTTTTCCTTGAGATATACTGGAAGTATAGCTGTGTTCCATACAGGCAGTCCACAGTTCTATTAGCCATCATTTTGCATATCCACAGTTAGAAAATATTGACCAAATCTCATCTATGGGTAGTCCTCGCTTAACAACCCTAATTGGGAACAGAATTTCTGTTGCTAAGCGAAGCGGTCACTAGGCGAAACATCATGTGACCACACCACTTAGCAACGGCAGTTCTGGTAGTCCCAGTTGTGATTGTTAGGTGAGGACCTCATGCTTCTCCTACCAGGTGTGAACTGCTGGCTCCCTCCCACTGCCTCCTCTCCAACCAGGCCTGGTGAGCTCCCTTCGGTAGACAGAGTTCCACTACCTTCTTACATTTGTCTCCACTTCAACCCTCCCCCACTCACTTATCTCCCCCTCATCTCTGCCCTTTGGGCTGCCCTGCACTCCACCACTGCCTACTGCTGCTGCCCCCCGCCCCCAGCCGTCCTTCACTGTCTTCTTCCTTCTGTTGACGAGATGCACCCAGCCAAGGCAGCTGCTGGCCCTTTGTGAGGCCTCCAGGACACAGAAGGAAGAAGATGGTGAAGGCCAGCTGCGGGGGCAGCAGGGAGGTTGGAGCACAGGGTGTGCGGCATCGCAAAGGGCAGCAGCTGCCTCAGCCAGGCACACCTCTTCAGCAGCAGGAGGAAGAAGATGGTGAAGGTCAGCTGGGCAGCTGGCAGGGGCAGTGGAATGCAGGACAGCCGAAAGGGCAGAGATGGGTGGGAGATAGGCAGGTGGAGGGAATTAAAGTGCACACTGCGGTCATAAATGCAGGGAGGCTGCCATGTGCCCGGATTTTGATCACATGACCACAGGAGTGCTGCAATGGCTGTAACTTTGAGGACCAGTTGTAACTGCCATTCATTCAGCGTTGTTGTAACTTTGAACAGTCACTGAACAAATGGTCGTTAAGTGAGGACTGTGAAGGATTTCACGAGTCTGTTTGGGGTGCAAGGATTTGGGAGCATTTCTTGTGTATTTTATGGCAGATGGGCATTTTGCACATGCATAAAGTGCAGTTTTTCCAGGTCTTGATATACATGATTTTGTTATCTGTGGTTATTAGGTTAGAATGAAATTCCCACAAATAAAGTCGACCAATTGTATTTATATAATTGTGTCAAATTTTCTGTATGCCAGCTTTGACTTTTAAAGTTTGCCATTTTAAAAGTGTTGAAATGCATCATTGCAGGATTGTGTCATTCTAATATGCTTGGATTTGTTTGAAAAGATCATGGAGAGATTTTTGTTACATTGAATGCTATCCAGCATCTAAGATATTTGATACTGTTCTTCCATTCTTTGGCTCTTTTTTGTAATAAAGTTTTTCCATTGTGGCAGTGGAGAAATAGCTACAAGTCTCATAGCTTTAGTTGCAAAGCATGCATAAAAGCTATCTGAGAAGACATCAATACTGTGCTGTAGTGGTACTCGCTTTATGGGTAAATTCACAGAGAGAATTTCCAAGAGAATGGAACAGGGTGGCATAGTGCCTACAACAGTAAACTTGGAAAGCATAAATTCAGATCTCTGCCCATTGCATGAGCTCAGGCAAGTCACAGTATCTCAGGTTTAACTACCTCATAAAGGTGTTGCAAGCAAAACATAGGTGAGAAAAAATGCAAGTCCTTGGAGAAAGAACAAATGTATATATGATGATAGGCACTGTCCACTTCTAGATTGTCTCCTGTTGATACATGTCATTCAACTCACGGTAACATCTGTATGCAATAACCAGCTACTAATGGTATGAAACCTTTGCCAGATGTTGTCAGCTACTGTAATAAAGATAACTGCTTAAATTGAAGTCATTGGTGCTTCTAGTTCAGAATTGTTCTCACTGACTGAAATTGAACCTGAAGGTGTTTGTAGGCATAGTCTATTGAACTATGACCCCAAACTATTTTTAATTAATTTAATTTTAAACTTTGCTTCAGCCGGCTGAATATGCAAGAATATTCTGTGTTTGTCCTTTTGAAATATTTGAATACTATTATATGTGGCAGTCTAGAGTTTTCCATCATTCAATACATTTTTATAACTACAATAACATTGATTCCTACTGAAAATATATTACAGTAATCAGCCCAATATACATATCCCATAGGAAAGCTGAACATAAACTTACTTCCTCTGATGAGGTTACATTTATGCCCTAATACTTATAGCTTGCTTATATCAATGTTATGCACAGAGGTTGGTGGAACACAGTAAATTTGTTCCATCCCTACCTGGTGGGTTTTCTGATTCCAAGATAATCTTACAAGCAGCAAGGCACAAGTGGAGGATTAAAGGTTGATCAATATTGTGGTGAAACATTCCTCCAAAGTGATGGGAGTGCCATTAATCATTGCCACCCATTTACTTGCCTCTCATTTGTTACTCCTTAATGTACATTCAATCCAATCCATAACTAGCGTGCTTAATCCTTTTACTGGTATCATGTTGGGAGGGGTGAAAGTCTTTTTAGAATCTTTTAATCAAAATTTATGGAGCCTGTCATTCTGTCTCTCTCTCTCTCTCTCTCTTTAATTAATATGGTTACCATCCGGTATTTCAAGCATCACTGGGAACCCACATTGTAATTTAAGATTAACCATACAGCTAAGCTTTTTTTATGACAACCTGCCAAAGGCATAGGTACATACCAACAACATTTGGTATGGATTATGTCATGAAATATAGTCTTTCTGTGGAAGAATCGTTACATTAAAACAAATAATTGGATTTCCTCCTGTATGCTTTTGAGCTTCAGAGTTTTGCCTAGGTGTATGGAAGAAATCATTCCAGGATTGGGCTATGTTCATGTCTTATGATCAGAAACAGAATAATTCAAAGAACTTTGATCAAAACTACTGGCTCAAAGCCTGTTGGCAAAGCAGAAACATGGGTGATTATGGAAAGGTTTCTAGCTCCTTCATAAGCCAGTAGTGTAGGATATAAATGGTATGTTAAGGGATGGCACACCAAAAGTGAACAAGAGCATATTTAATTAGAAATACTTAAGTAAACTGTGATTATTCCTTGTGTCTACTCCCTAATAACATTCCTCTTATTAAACTGTTATTTAATAGCACTTCTCACACTAAACATTGCAATCCAATAGCAACCTTAGAGGCCTCTCCCTAGGCTTTTCAGGAAGGGGGGTTGTAGGTATCCATGCACCCACCTTCATTGATCTATCTCTTCTCACTACTTTCCATGTGTTAGCTTTTTTCAAATAGAATATATCAGTATATAACAACTAGAGTCTGAAAAATTATTACAATATGGATCGCAAAGGCCTAGCTTCTCTCCAGCTTATGAGCCATGGTTGGTCATGACAAAAGCACATTACAGAATATTTGGGAAGAAAGGCTATTCCTGTTGAGAGGCATCATTACACATCAGGTTTTATTACTTATTTAAGCAATTTATATGGCTACTCCCAAAAGTATCTGGATAGTGTACAGAGGTTAAAAACAACAACAATTTAACAACAACCCATAATGCCTGAAGCCACAAGCATAACCCAACTCATAAAAGACAATGTTAACCAACATTAAAGCTCTCCTAACCATCCAGGTCAAGTGGCTGGAGGAACACCAGGTCTTCAGTGCCTTACAAAAGGTTAACAGGATTGGGGCCATCTGGGTCTCCCATGAGATACTGTTCAATAGGGCAGGTGCTGCTACAGAGAAAGCACAATTCTGGAGTCCAACAAGATGACATTTTTTAATGGAAGGGAGTCAGATCATGCCCTTCCTGCTAGATCTGGTGGAGCAAGGAAAGACAATGGTTGCGGTAGATGGCACGCAAACTAGGAATCGTTCTCAAGCAGGAAATGAGAGTTTCTTCCCATTTAGGTATCACTGACATTTTTTGTACATTTCCAGGCCAACAGATGACAGCAATCAACCACCAGGAAGGGGAGTACTGTCCATGCACGGACTTACTTATGGAGTAATCAGAGTGGATTCTGAAGAAAAGCTTTCTGTTCTAACAGTGCAGGATGTTGGCTTGGTGATGCCTGGAGGTAAAGCTTCCATAGCTCACTCAGAAAAATGTATAACATTTGCATTTTTTTTTCTCTTAAGGCAGTGTTTCTCAGCCTTGGCATCTTTAAGATGTGTGGACTTGAACTCCCAAAATTCTGGGAGTTGAAGTCCACAAATCTTAAAGTTGCCAAGGTTTGGAAACACTGTCTTGAGGAACATTGTTATTATTCACAGAGTCACCATTTTCTCAATGCTAGTATTCAACTTTGTTTTTCAATATATTTCATGGTTTAGCTTCTCCCACCCATTCCCCATCCCTTGTCAACTAATGTTACCATTTCTCCAATAAACATCTACATAAAATTACTTTAAATATGATGATCTCCTAGGCAGATTTTTAGAGTGATACCCTTGGTATGATCTAACTGTAACACAAAGGCTTTGTTTTCTGCAAACCCTTGTAGGAAATAACTTTTTCATAAATCACATGTAGATTCATTACATAATTTTGTAGAGTGCAGGACTGAGATTCTATGCATCGTTCCCATTGGAAAAAAGCCAGTTACAAAGGCATTCTGTTCTGTTTCCCTTCCACTCTGTGTCATGTTGGCTGACTTCCCATGTCTAAACTTATGCTTGTTTGGGGGTTAACTGTAGTTAGCAATCCATCAGGAGTCATATATGGTCACCTCCTTTTTTATGCCCAAGATTGGAAAGAGGAGAAGAGTTACGAGGTATATTTAGCAGGGTGGAAGAATAACCAGGAACTTGGAATAGAGGATGATTCTGGAAGACTTCTTTCTTGATCATGCTGTATCTTCTCCCAGTCTAAAAATTTAAAAGATTTGTCTATCCTTCCCCAGCATTACTTGTTCTTACAAGTTTAGCTGTTAGACATGAACTGCATTCCTTATTTTGTTTAAATCTTCCGTGTTAATTTTCCTGCAGGAATTAACTTTTTCATCTTGATTAGTTTTTTCATTAACTTCATACAGAAGGAGGTATCTTCTCTGCAACATATATCACCAAAAGATAGGCTTCCTTGGGGAGAAGAGGGGACGAATTCACAACAGGCACACTGAGTCTTCTCAATCCTGAATAGAAATTCAGTGATTGGTTAGAATTTAAAATACCAAGGCTTGAAAGTTGACACCACCTGTTTGCGGAAGGACAGACTGCCTGAGCAGATGATCAGCCCCTGTGTGCCTTCCTCCCCCTCCCTCCTTGGCCCTCCCCCATCGTCAGGACAACCCAGCTGCCAATCCAACAGCAGCAGCCAATCAGACACCAGCCATGAGAAGGGAGAAGACAAGATGGCTGTCCGGGAGCTCTGCAGCCCAAGCCTTGTGAGGAAGAGGCTGAATAAACCGAGCCAAAGCCCAGAAGTCAAATAAAGGGGCAAACTAAAAGATAGGCAGCCCTGATGAGAAAGAGGGAACCAGACAGGAGGTGGCAGCTGAGAAAACTGGGAGGAGAGAGGCGTTTGTTTCCTTCCCTCAGACTGGCGTGAGGGAAAAGTTCTTCCCTCAGCGGGAGAAAAGATTCGGAAGAGGAGGAGGAGAATCCAGAAGCCCAGCCAGGGACACACAAGCAGAAAGGGCGAAGAGAAAGTCAAGGCTTTGACAGAACAGAAAGAGAAAGCAGAAACTGAAAAAGATAAAAGACAGATTGAACTATGTAGAAAAAGGAGTACAGGTAGTCTTTGCCTAACAACCATTTGTTTAGTGACTCTTAGAAGTTACGATGGTGCTGAAAAAAGTTACTTACTACCAGTCCTTGCACTTATGACCATCACAGGGTCCCTGCAGTCACATGATCGCAATTTGGGCGCTTGGCAACCATTGTGCATTTATGACACGGTCACCTGATCGCCATTTGCGACCTTCCCAGCCAGCTTCTGACAAGCAAAGTCAATGTGGCAGGAGGTTGCAAATCGCGGTCGTGTAATGTCTCACTTAATGGTCTGGGTGATTCACTTAACAACTAAAACCGAGACTACTGGAAGTGCCGTCGCTAAGCAGGGTGGTCATTTTTGCTTAACAACCACTTCGCTTAGCGATGGAGTTGCCAGTCCCAATTAGGGTTATTAAGCAAGGACTACTGTACCTGTATAGCTCTATAGAGAGTGACAATAGAGAATAGTAAGGTATGAACATATAGTAAAATTGGACTTTGAAGAATATAGTGCAGATAAGAGCTTATAGATAATAGATGGTTAAAATAGAAAATTGTTTTACTGTTAAGATTCATTTCTGCACTAGTTAAAGGCATTTTATAATTTACAATTTCTTTTTTTTATTATTATTTTGTAAGCTTTCCTTTTGTAAAATAAAAGTTTCCCTCCCAGCCACTGAAGGGAAAAATAAAAACCCAATCAATTGTCAAAGTTTCCAGTGCTTTGTGGCTATTGAGTCTGGGTCAATCTGGTTATTGGTGGTTCAAAAAAAGAACCCGCAACACTGTTAAATCCACATGTGATGTCACATGTTGAATTCAACATATTAATTAATTAATTAATTAATTAATTAATTAATTAGAGTTATCCTGCCTTTATTTTTTGTCATTCAAGATAGCGTACATACCTAATGCTCCCACCTCCTTTTTTCTCCACAATAACAACCCTGTGACTTGGTTGCATCGTCTATATCTGTTTTACAACACTAGGAAAATTACTACTCTTGCTTTTTCCTAATAGCCATAATGTGTGCCGTAAAGCCAGATGGAGTTCCTCAACTCTGCCGAACAGATGAAGTTGGTGAACTCTGTGTATGCGCTATTGCAACAGGTACATCTTACTATGGACTCTCTGGAATGACCAAAAATACATTTGAGGTGAGTTGGAGTTGGACAGAACTGTTAACTTCATGTTTTAAAAAACTGTTTGGATTCACATTCATAGAAATGATCCATTTGTGAGGCTGCATTTCTACTAGGTTGGACCATTACTGTCTTCTCCAGTCATTCCCAATCTGAACATCTGCTCCCAGAACTCCTAAGACTGGGAAATGTGGGAGTTGACACTCTACAGTTCTAAAGGGCTCTAGAATACAGAAAGCTGTTTGATCCTGACTGATAGAGGATAACCAGTAGCAGATTTTCTCAAAATAATGTTTTATTTATTTATGTCTGTGTTCATGTATGTGTTTTATTTTCACACATGTAGATTATAAATAAAATTGGAAAAGAGTAAGAAGCAAAGGAAATTATAAACTGACTTTGCATGCTGTGAATTGGGCTGCAAAAAGTTCCAAAAATTACCTGCCTGTGAATGCCATGATCATTTTTTGTAACAATGCATATAGAGGCATTTTTACTAGTTGCAAAAGCTAAGAAAGTAAAAACCTGCTGTCTTAATGCTGCACCCTAGACTACATTGCCCCCTAACGCCTTAGTGGGAAAAATAGCAGAATGGTTTTGAGTCAGGATCTATACTTTATTAGGCCCTTTCCTAATTCCTGCATTCTATATTTTTCCATTGTTTCTGAAAACTTCATTGACTGTTTTCATTTTAGCCATTGCCACCTCTACTTATAATATATTTTATCCCCCTCTTTCCAGATTAGGCAGAAAGCAGTACCAAGGCTCTGGAGGTACTGGACTGAAATCTGGGGTTTCATGCAAATGTTATTTTCCACTAAGAAATAAAGTGTGCTAGAAGTACAGCATTGCAGTATTTAAATGCTATACCTTTAGTAACATTTTAGTGAATGGCTGGGTTCATACGTTGCATTGGGCAGTTTTATGGTTTAGGTTTTAGTGCGTTGTATAAACCAAGCCATTGTCATTTATAAATCATAGCTCATGGCTTATTGTGTTGCATCATATAAACACAACCAATTGTAACTTCAACAAGACAAAATTTAGCAAACTGTTGCTTAGAACAATAGTCAGTATGGTTGTACAAAAGCCAGTACTAGTGTTCTCACAAAGTAGTGGAAGACAGAGGCTTATGTTTCATGTGTAGTAATTTTAATATCTGTCTTCTAGAAGCACCTAAACCAGTGTTGTCCAAACTTGGCCACTTTAAGATGAGTGGATTTCAACTCCCAGAATTCCCCAGCCAGCATGGGTTGAAATCCACTCATCTTAAAGTGGCCAAGTTTGGACAACACTGACCTAAACCATCCCCTGCTGATACAGTGGAAATGAACCTCCTCACCATCACTCCTCTGTCTTTCTCGCAGGTGTTCCCTATGACTAATTCAGGTGCCCCCATAAGCGAATATCCCTTTATAAGAACTGGACTTCTTGGATTCATTGGTCCTGGAGGACTTGTTTTTGTTGTTGGTAAAATGGATGGTCTGATGGTTGTCAGTGGGCGGAGACACAATGCAGATGACATCGTAGCTACAGCGTTGGCAGTGGAACCCATGAAGTTTGTCTACCGGGGAAGGTGAGCTTCTGTTTTTTCCCATCCTGATTCTTTTTTGAGTAGGATATTGAAAGAGCCCTTCCCTTGCTCAGAGCAAACCTTAGATAAGGTGGTGATCAGGGTTCCAAATAGATTAGCCAACATGCGTTAATTACTACTAGAAGGCCTTTATTTAATATCATGTTCAGAAATAAAACCAAGGCATAATGAACCATTGTACTAATTTTGATCTTTAAGTTTCTTATTTACCATAGCAAAAATAAGAGAAATTGCATGTATTTGAAGCATTTTATTTGGAGTATATGGCACCCTATCACTAAGTTATAGTTAACAACTAAGGCAAGGGGGCCCACGAGATGGGTGCACCATTTTTGTGATAGTTGTTGTCCTCAGCCGCTATTGTTACTCTTTCTGGTTATTGTTTTTTTTAGTTTTTCACATTGTTTGCTGCCCAGAGTCGCTAAAGTTGCAAGATGGGCGGCAATATAAGTCAACTAAAATAACAAATAAATAAGTTGTCAGGGCTGCTTAAGGACAAATTAAGACTACATAGAATAAAACAGATCATAGAAAAATATTTAGAGAAAATTAGATGAAAACCATTAGAGACAGAGCAGATATAAAGACCTGGGAAAGAGGCTTTCATCTGGCATCAAACTGGATATCAGGCAAACCCCTTTAGGAAACTCATTACAGGGATGCTACAAATGGAAACAACTTTGCATATTTCCGTTTCTCTAAATAAAAACTTGGGCAGGAATGCTTGTTTTCTTTGCCTTGCTTAGTAAATATTACTCTGAACATATATAGAGCGAAATACTGTTTGCAATGATTGTGTATTACTCTATGGAAAGCCAACATGAGCTTGCTTTTATAATAGCTGTTCTAGTTACTGCTCTATTTTAAACTTCTGTAGGTGTTCAGTGCAGCTGTCTTCTAGAGGAAATAAAGAACCCGGGCTCTAATCTTCTCTGTTGCATAACTAATGAGGACTGAGTCACACAAAATCATGAAAGGGAGTGGCTCTGCTCTTAGTGTTCTTACCCAATTGCAATTGTCTTGGTTTGCACATCCCACAGGATAGCAGTATTTTCAGTGAGTGTCCTTCACGATGAGAGAATAGTCATTGTGGCTGAGCAGAGGCCGGATTCTACAGAAGAAGACAGCTTTCAGTGGATGAGCAGAGTTCTACAGGTACAAATGCTTAACCTGTAATCAGCAGGGTGTCAGAATCCTCGCAAGATTTTATAATAGATTATTATATGGCTAGTTTAAAAAATGGCTTTTTACATGCTGCGGTTCTGCCATTGTAAAAGGGGGGGGGGGAAGGAATGAGAAACCGTTTAAAGCAGATGGCTCCTTATCACAGGCTCTGGCATGATCAAGGCCATGCCAGCAAGGGAATCAGAAGACCAAGAACTAAGGGCGATGTAAGGGGGGGGGGGGGAAGTAAGAAAAACAGCTTTTGGCGCGCTTTTGCTCAGTCTTAGCAATGCTTTGGATCTGTACACTTATTCTCAATAAATGAACTTTCTTTTGAATCAATATTGGTTGCAAGGAAAGTTACTGGATTTGGGGTCAACAGGTGGCAGTTCGTTACACAGGGTCAAGTGGGAAGGCATGATGTGCCAGGATAGCCACCTGTTGCCTAAAAGCATAAGCATCCATTGGCATTTGCCGAGAGAGGCAAAACATCTCTAGGCAAAACAGTAATTCTTACTCCTGCCCAGATGAAACTAGCTATAAAAATCCACTCCCCCCTGCCCCCCCCCCGGCCTTCTGGACAGATGACTACTCTGTCATTGATAATACAGGTGAAACTCGAAAAATTAGAATATCGTGCAAATGTTCATTTATGTCAGTATGGCAACTCAAAAGGTGAAACCAATATATGAGATAGACACGTTACATGCAAAGCGAGATATGTCAAGCCTTACTTCGGTATAATTGTGATGATTATGGTGTACAGCTTATGAAAACCCCAAATTCACAATCTCAGAAAATTAGAATATTACATGACATTAGTAACACAAGGATTGGAAATAGAACAATATCAGACCTCTGCAAAGTATAAGCATGCATATGTACTCAGTACTTGGTTTGGGCCCCTTTTGCAGCAATGACTGCTGCAATGCGGCGTGGCACGGATGCTATCAGCCTGTGGCACTGCTGAAGTGTTATGGAAGACCAGGATGCTTCAATAGTGGCCTTCAGCTCCGCTGCATTGTTCGGTCTCATGTCCCTCATTTTTCTCTTGGCAATGCCCCATAGATTCCCTGTGGGGTTCAGGTCAGGCGAGTTTGCTGGCCAATCAAGCACAGTAATCCCATGGTCATTGAACCAGGTTTTGGTACTTTTGGCAGTGTGGGCAGGTGCCAGGTCCTGCTGGAAAATGAAGTCAGCATCCCCATAAAGCTCGTCTGTGGAAGGAAGCATGAAGTGCTCCAAAATCTCCTGGTAGACAGCTGTGTTGACCCTGGACTTAATGAAGCACAGTGGACCAACACCAGCAGATGACATGGCTCCCCAAATCAACACAGACTGTGGAAACTTCACACTGGACTTCAAGCATCGTGCCTTGTGTGCCTCTCCATTCTTCCTCCAGACTCTGGGTCCTTGGTTCCCAAATGAGATGCAAAAGTTGCTCTCATCAGAAAAGAGGACTTTGGACCACTGGGCAACAGACCAGTTCTTTTTGTCTGTAGCCCAGGTAAGACACTTCTGACGTTGTTTGTTGTTCAGGAGCGGCTTGACAAGAGGAATACGACATTTGAAGCCCATGTCCAGGATCCGTCTGTGTGTGGTGGCTCTTGATGCACTAACTCCAGCCTCAGTCCACTCCTTGTGAAAGTCCCCAACACTTTTGAATGGCCTTTTCCTGACAATCCTCTCCAGGCTGCGGTCATCCCTGCTGCTTGTGCACCTTTTTCTACCACACTTTTCCCTTCCACATAACCTATTGATGTGCTTTGATACAGCACTTTGGGAACATCCAACTTCTTTTGCAATTACCTTTTGGGGCTTTCCCTCCTTATGGGGGGTGTCAATGATGGTTTTCTGCACAACTGTCAGCTCAGCAGTCTTTCCCATGCTTGTGATTCCTACTGAACCAGCCTGAGAGACCATTTAAAGGCTCAGGAACCCTTTGCAGGTGTTATGGATTCATTAGCTGATTAGAGTGGGACACTTTGAGCCTAGAATATTGAACCTTTTCACACTATTCTAATTCTCTGAGATTGTGAATTTGGGGTTTTCATAAGCTGTACACCATAATCATCACAATTATACCAAAGTAAAGCTTGACATATCTCGCTTTGCATGTAATGCGTCTATCTCATATATTGGTTTCACCTTTTGAGTTGCCATACTGACATAAATGAACATTTGCACGATATTCTAATTTTTCGAGTTTCACCTGTAGCTGTAGCAATGGTGGTGTGAACTTGCAGACCCTTTTAAGAAACTCAGGGAATGGAGTGGGAAAAACACAGCTTATAATAAGGGGAAGAAATATATAGCAGACTACTCATCCCCAAAGTGCTTGCTAATTAGCTGTTTGTTGATTCTGTAATGGCATTGCCTTGTGGGTGTTGTATTCCTTCCAGTCTGCAGCTTTATATTTTAGTGTGTTGGGCTCTCTTGAACAGTGTTTGTGATTGAAAGGATGGATACCATTTATAAAGAAGCAGAAGTTGCTGGATGCTCAACTCATTGTTTTGTAGTTTTGCAAGACATTTTTAGTTGTACATGAGCTCCCTTAGCCCATAATATATCTCTCCCTCTTTTGGGGGGAATTTTCTTTTACATCCATTTAAATGGCAGAGGAAACACAAGGAGCAAAAAAAAAAGTTTTAGAGCATTCAAGCAAGGTCTTATAAATAGAGCAACTTAGCACTCCAGATTCTTTTGTAGATTGCACTAGTTGTGGAGGTATAAGTGTGAAGATCTTGCAAGTTAACATCATCAGGGGAACTACCAAGGAAGGAGAAAACATAAAGATGGGGGAAACCAGGAAAGAACAGGCACTTATTTTGGCTATGTGCCATAATGGCACGCAATGAAAGTATAGGATTCTACCAAGGCTGCTCAAAGAAGGATGAATTATGAGTAGGGATATAAATAATTTTACATGGGTGTTTTGAAAGGCAGTTCAAGCAAGAACATCAAGACAGGAGAAAAGGTGGATTTTGCTAAGCAGGAAGGAGATGAGAAAAAAATTATATTTTAAAATATTTATTTTTGTGCATGTTTCAGTGCCTTTTTTTCATTAACCCCATCCCCCTTCATCCCCACTGGCAATTTGAGTAGGTAGGACTAGGGGAATACAGTAGTGCATACTCGATTCTCCTCTTAATGGCTCTTGAACCTGTTGTCCTTCATCAGCTTTGGGGCATAGTGCCTCGTCTTTTCACTGTCCAGTTTATATTATTTTAAATAACTTTATTATAGTGAAGCAATCCTTGGCCCCTCTTTTTGACCTGGCAGTGTTTTACAGCAGGGACAGAGAACCTCTTTTTCTCTCAAGAGCCATATTTCCTCAGTGGTGCTGTGTTGAGAATGACTTGATGGGTGAAGCTGAAGCAAAAAGAACCAGAGCCACGGTGGATGATGGCCACAACGTTTTTCTTTTGTATTCTCTTTTTGCTCTTCCAGGCTAGAAAAGAGATGGACAGCATTTAGTAGTGGTGTGAAAACTGGTCTCCTGAACAGAGTATTTTTTTATTGTGAAGAGCCTTGTGAAGGCTGCAAGTTGTCCACTCCTGTTTTTCATAGCCTATTTTTCTAGGGTACCAGTGTGGACCAATATTTCTGAGAACTCCGGCTGATAATAACCTTTATGAGGACACAGTTTCACCAGTGTGAATTTAGCATATATTAAAATCAGGTTGCTCTGAGTAAGAAAGGAACATACTCTTGCTCTTTCTCTTGCTTCCTTAGCCACTCAAAATCTATGATTCTAAGGACAATTTTCTAATGTTTTCTTATCTCAAATTCTTATAGTCATAAAGTTAGTCTTGATTTGCAGTGTACAGCAATTCTGCATAATAAGCAAGGGAAGAATGTGGGTTTTTAGCTTTAATGTGTTTTCTGTTTGTGAAAACAAACCTAAGTTGAAGTTGGTCAAGAATTATATATGAGCTTGGTTGTTTGTTTGCAGACATTTCATTATCTGGCTAAGTAACATCATCAGTGCTAATGAGTGTGGGGTTTGCTCCTGTTTATATATAGTAGCTTGCCTTGCTAGTGTTAGTGGGGGAGTAAGCAGGGATTAACACCAGACAAACAAGCAGAAAACAATACCCTAATCAAGGAACTACCAAGGAGAAAACCACACCCCCACCAACACTGGCAAGGCAAGCTGCTGTATATAAACAGGGAGCAAAGCCAACACTTACTAGCACTGATGACGTTACCTAGTCGGGTAAATGAAACATCTGCAAACAAACAACCAAGCTCAGAGAACACCAAGGACTCCACAATTCAACCCTGAACTACATATATTCTCTTCTATTGAAAGAATTATGTATCTCCTTGATGATTTAAATCACCTTTACTGGGTTAACTTTCCATTTCTACCTCTAAATTTAGATTATGTGATAGCTGTGGTTCACATGCTATGCTGTACTACAACTTAGCCTTCCAAATTTTAGCAATATTGGGATATATGAACACAGCCTGTGGAATTAGTTTTTCTGTTGCATGAAGATGAACTTGAAGCAATCACAAACTATGGCTAAATTAATCATAGATACATGATTGTGCAAGCATAGTCAGTATTTAGTAGGGAGTTCCAAATTCCTTTCTGTAGCCATGTGGATTATCAGATATCTGCATACTTGTGAGCAGACAAGCTCAATTCTGCTCTCACACTTATAGTAACTTCCTTCTTTTTTATATATATTTTTTTCTAGGCTATAGACAGTATTCACCAAGTAGGGGTTTACTGCCTAGCCTTGGTACCAGCAAACACGCTCCCAAAGACTCCTCTGGGTGGAATCCACTTATCAGAAACGAAACAGCTCTTCCTTGAAGGAGCACTGCATCCCTGTAACGTACTGATGTGTCCACATACCTGTGTAACAAACCTACCTAAACCAAGACAGAAACAACCAGGTAAGTCTAATGGCTGCCTCTTGGTTGTGACCACCTGATAAGAACAACTAGGCTGCCTCATAATTCAAGACCTGTTTGGTTGAATGTTCTGTGTGTTGGCTAGTTTTTGACTTAATCATTGGAATATTGGTTTGCTTTAGGTATTTGTTTTTTGTGGTTAATTTATATACCATCCTTCTGTTTGAAAAGGACCCTCGAGGCAGCTTATAACAAAGAAAAATACATAAGTAGCAATTAAAACAGAATCAAATCATTCACCAAGAAAGGTCTGGCAAAAGAAAGGCATTGTTACAGATTTCTTAAAGGCAGGGCATTGTTGCAGCCCCAAAGGCCAACATTCCATAGTTTGGGATTGATGCAGGAGGAAGCCCAGATTAGGGACCCTCTGAGAGTAGGGGCATCTTCAGAAGAGCTTCTCCTGCAGATCTTAAAGTTCACACAGGTTGGTAAGTAGAGAAGAAATCCCTCAGATAGTAAGACCTAAATTATATTAACATCAGTATTCTAAATTGTGCCTGGAAAGCAAGTAGAGATCTTTCAGTATGATCCCTGTATCTTGCACCACTTTTATATACAAGAGAATGGGCTCCATTTCCAAGAAAATTACTCTTAACCAATTCATAGTGCAAACTGTTGGTCCTTTTCTATGAATCTGCTACACGTTTTGTTTGTGTTACAGAAAGGCTCTGGAGGGATGAGAATTCTGCTGACTCCCTTCCAACTACTGAGGAAATCTGAAAAAGCGTGTTTTATTGATTATCTCAAATTGTCTGGGTTCAGCTAATCTCCCCTGCTCCTCAAATGCTAGATGAGATTACCAAAGTATAATAAGAGGAGATAAAAGTCCCTGCTGACCAGCGCTGTCTCATTTCCTCTCATGATTTCATTTCCTCTCATGATTTCAAAGAACAAGTTTTGGAAATCAGAGCTACAAGATCTGAGCTGTAGAAATCTGACAGTAAAGAAATCCAGTAATTTAATTCTGTTGTGGGCAGCCCCTGTTATTGCAGCCAAAATGGCAGATATGCCATAGGATTTTGTATGAGATAGTTTCACTCTAAATGAGGAAGCACAGTAATATGAATTTTAGTCGCTTTGTGTGAGATGTGTGGCTATATATATAATGAATTTTGCACTTGAAAGGAAGTTTTTAAATCTTTTATCATCTTCCTGATGTATTATAGAAATTGGTCCTGCCTCTGTGATGGTGGGGAATCTGGTCTCTGGAAAAAGGATTGCACAGGCAAGCGGCAGAGATCTGGGACAAATAGAAGATAATGATCAAGCTAGAAAGGTAAAGTGCTAAACCTTCCATAGACATAGTAGATAAAGAGCACAAAAGAGCATACGGATCACAGATTTCTTTCCATTCAGGATTGGGAATATGAGAGTCCATATACTCAGAGCCCATATGTATATCAAGAGATGCATTTTCTATTGCCAATAGGTTACATCAAGACCATATATAACCTATGGCAGTTACAAATCTGATACAAAGATGCTGTTTTTGTCGTATATAATTCTGCATATATATCTATGCATGTTTCAGTTTGGTACATCTTATGTATAGTTGTCTAATGTAAAATTGGCCAGATGAGCAATGTGCAGATTTAATACAAAAAAATTCTTAGATATTGTTCCTGATCATATCAGTGCAAACAGACAGTTCTACCAAGTTTGCAGACAATTTCAGTCTATTTAGAACAATGAATTAATTGAATTATCTGTTGATTAATTGAAAACAAACAAAAGTTCAGCAGTTTATTTTATGTTACTGATTTTTAAAGGCTTGTGTTTTCAGATTTTTACCCTCAATGTCCTTAAATGTATTCCTTCACAGTAATAAGATCAAGATGGCAGCAGTTTGACAGTTTAGAAAAGAGATAAGTCTTTCTAGGAGCTAAAAGGTGTTTAAAGAAGTAATTGTATTTTTCTCTCTCTTTTTTATTGTTTGTCTTGTTCCCTCCACCAGTTCCTATTCCTCTCAGAAGTCTTACAGTGGAGGGCACAGACAACTCCTGACCATGTGCTTTATACACTACTAAACTGTAGGGTAAGGATATCTGTTGGCTGTGTGTACTGGAGAAATCTGCCATCTCTAGCCTTTTTTGTTTCTTGTTTTGTTTTCATGTTTTAAATCATTTGTAAATCACCCAGAGTCGCTGGGAATCTGGCAGCATATAAATTTAATTAATAATAATTAATCAACTTACAACTCAGAACTATTAAATATAAAACCAAGTTTGAAGTGACAAAGGTATATCCTACAATCATCTAGTCCTTCCAGAAGACCATAAAGACCCATAAAGGATTTGGGATAGGGTCGCTGGAGTGCCCCACTGGCTGCTGGATGTTGTGGAATGATTGAGTTGATCGCTGGGTTTGCCATTTTTTTTCTAGTTTGTTTTTTGAGGCATGTCTTTTTTATTATGTTGCTTTTATTCTATTTAGGGTCTTGTGAACTGCCTAGAGTCGCTCTGGAGTCAGGTGGCTCCAAATTGAATTAAATAAACAAGTACATATTAGTCTAGAACATGGACTTGTACAAACTTTATCCATAGGTGGTGGAGCTTGGAATGCAATCTGACATATTGCCTCTATGTGACATTGAAAGTTTTGTACTTTTGGAAAATCTCAAGCTGTTTGGCTTTTCTTTTTAAGGCCAGTGTTGAAGTTGCTTCAGACCACTTCACCACTTGAAAAGGGTGATTGCCAATAAGCCAACACATTAGTTCTTCGCATTGTCTCCTTACTAAATTTCAATTTGACTTTTTTTGGAAGAATTCTTCAGCAGTGGCAAGAATCTCCTGAAGAGTCATAGTTCGCTTTATGGTTAATCGGGCAAAAAGCTTTAAAATCTAGCTTTCAACTGACCTAATCAAGATATAGATTTTGCTTCCTTTATTTTTTTCCTGCTTAAAATGAAATGAATGTGTGGCATTTATATCACTGATCTAGTTTTGGAGGCTAAGGTCAGTAACTCAGTTAATGAATAAAAAGCTGCACATTTAAATTTTTCTTCTGTGTCTCTGCATTTTTTTCTTAATGAAGGGGACAATAGCAAACTCCCTCACCTGTGTCCAGTTACATAAACGAGCTGAAAAGATAGCAGTAATGTTGATGGAAAGGGGACACTTACAAGACGGCGACCATGTTGCTTTAGTCTACCCACCAGGTAAATTGTGCAAGTACACTTTTCGTAGCAACTCTGTAACAATTTTGCTGTCCTATACACAACCTTTGACTGACAGAGTATAGATAATGTTAGTTGGAAGGCTATAAACATTTTTGCTTCATGTATATGTCTTACTGGTTGCTATATACAGTGAATTTGTAGGATTATACCCCAAAGTTTCTCATTGCTCTTTCACAGCTGTGTTTCTTTCAGTGCATGGGCTGTTAGACCAACTGTTCCCATAGCTCTCAGTGGGATTTAGGCATGCCTAACCCTTTTGTTTGCTCTTGTCCTTATTGATTTCAACCAATTATGCTTCAGTATGTGCCTAGAACCTCAGCCTATGTTGAACATGTAGTTGCTTAATGCTCCAACTTCAGAATAGAATTGCTGTGGAACTGTGAAGAAAGAATCCCATTATCTCACAAGCATGAGGGATATAGAGCTGAATTTCATGTACAGGTTTATTCAGTATACAATGGAGAGTTGGAGAAACATATTTCACCTCCAGCACCTAATAAAATTCACAATTGTATGAGAAATCTGCTCATCTAGAACCAAATGCATTCAAAACATTTCAGTAGAAGTAAATTGTACATGTCTCTCTCTTTCTCTCCCTCTCTCTCTCTCTCTCTCTCTTTCTCTCCCTCTCTCTCTCTCTTTAACAACACAATCTTATGCATGTCTGTTCAGAAGTCAGCCCCAGTGGGTTCAGTGGTCCTTACTCCTAGGTAAGTGGATATAAGATTGCAGCCTAAAAGCTCCATTTGAATGTAGGACTTCTGGCAGTTGTATTCCCAACACATCTGAACAGCATCAGCTTAGGGAAGGTAGATTTATGCTAACCCAACTGATGTCTTTAGAAATGATTCTCATTTTGTTTCCTCCCACACTCATAGTCAGATCTGTTTTTTTCATCCAGGCATAGATCTGATCGCTGCATTTTACGGATGTTTATATGCGGGCTGTGTACCAATAACAGTTCGGCCTCCCCATCCACAGAACATTGCAACGACCTTACCCACGGTGAAGATGATTGTGGAGGTCAGTGGGCCATTAGTAACAATTAACTTGGAGCATGCATGGATTGCCTTTTTCAGCCTGTAGTTGCACTTTTAGCCTCCAGGGGCCACAAGGAATAGATTTGCTGGTGCAGGGACGTAACGAGAGTTAAGAATGAAAACTTTTGGGCCTGGAGGGGAGTTGTTTTGAAGGTGGGTGATATCATCGGTATAGCGGCTGCATTCTACATCGTAGTAGAATATCTTGGGGGATGAGGATCTGTATTGTATGTCTTAACTTGAAAAAGTTTGGCATATGTGAGATGTTCTTTTTAAGCTGAAGATGTACTTTATAAAAAGTGAATATATACAGTCTTGTAATGTGAAGAGATTTAAATCTCTTTTCTTCCTCTCTCTTTTTCTGCTGAAACTCCCAGGTGAGTCGCTCTGCCTGTTTAATGACAACACAATTAATATGTAAATTGTTACGGTCTCGAGAGGCAGCAGCAGCAGTGGATGTCAGAACGTGGCCGCCTATATTAGACACAGGTATTTTGTTTTTCCCCTTCATTCTGTTGTGAATTTTTGCATCTTTCAGAATGCCACAAGAACTGTGTCTCCATTTTTCTCCATAGATGATTTGCCAAAGAAACGGCCTCCTCAGATCTTCAAACCTTCTAATCCTGACATGCTAGCTTATCTCGATTTCAGTGTATCTACAACTGGAATGTTAGCAGGGGTGAAGGTAAGAATTACACACTCACACTGAATAAGATAGGATAAGTCAGGATCCACATATGGATAAGATAAGATATGGAGAACAACATAGGAAAAAAGTCACTTGTTTTTACTTAATTGTCGCTTCCATGATATATTATTTTTAAGGAAAAAAATCCCCTTGGTCAATTTTTCTGTAGCTTGCATGGGAGGTACCTAATTTTGTGGCTTTAGGATAAAACGAAGATAGCAAGAGCTTGTTTTGAGTTCTCATTTTTCACATGGTACAACACCCTTTAACTGGCATTAGTGAGAGAGTTTTACCTTCTCCATGCCAAGCATGTAGTCTTTCACTGACCCATGTCTGCCGTCCATAGTACATCTCTATTTTTACCATCCTCTTCAGGGTAGCACATAATTCCCAGCAGTTCCAGATTATAACCTAGAAATCAAATGCACAATAAGTCACTCTCTGTTGTTTTTTTCTATGCCAAGTTGACTGATTGTTCTCCTTTGAAAACATATTAATTTTAATTATGTAGAAAGGATTCTATGTGCATTTGTTTCCATGAGATGGAAATGGGGGGGGGGGAGAAAGGTTGGGGGATGATTATTTTTGTTCATTCTGTTACTAACTAAAGATCTGGCAATGCTTCAGAAGCAAACCCACAGAATGGCATAGTTTATCATTTTGATTACTGCCCTGTTTTCTTCTTCCAGATGTCTCATGCAGCCACTAGTGCCTTTTGTCGTTCTATTAAGCTGCAGTGTGAACTTTATCCTTCTAGAGAAGTTGCTATCTGTTTGGATCCCTATTGTGGACTTGGGTTTGTCCTTTGGTGCCTCTGTAGGTAGGTTTTCCCGATGGGAACTGTTGGGCATCTCTCTTGGAAATGGCAGGATGTTACTGTTGGACTCTGTGTGTGTGTGTGTGTGTGTGTGTGTGTGTGTGTGTGTGTATAGAGGGTGGAGATCAAGTGTGCCACATCCCAGGAAAATGATCAACAGGTATATCAGAGCAAAGAGAGTGGATTAAGACTGCTAGGTTTAAGTCTGAAGACAAACATATTACTCCTAGAGGCAAAATGTAGAGGGTAAATGGAATTAGAGTCATAACATCTTGTTACATTTGAGCAAGTAGGTATTTGGGCTATATATGATAAAATATTACAATGTGGAGCGATCCACTTTAGAGTTTAAGCTAGCCATTTGTTTCTTCGAGCTATTCCATGCTGCCACTTACTCTCACTGGAGTGCTTTTAATGGAATATCACATCCATACTTTTTTTTTCATCACAGTTCTTGGCATTTCTCCAAACTGGCTAATATCTCCCTTTGAGTAATGCTGCTTTGGCTACATAGACGTTAAATGAGTGTGCTATTAGTATATACCAAAGTGGGAAGCATAAGCCCATAATTTGTTTGTTGCTACCAAAAGGATGTGAAGTGGGGGAGGCTAGTAAGGTAATCATGTCTACCGAGAGGAAGAAGACAGGAAAATCAGGACCTTCAGCCCACTTTCTCTTGGTGTGCAGGATTTCGATTCATCCTCCTCCCAATTTCCTAAATATTTTAAGCCAGTCTGAAACTTAACATAAAATGTCCTTTTGTTTCCTGCCAAACTTGTTTACTAGTGTTTCAAAAGTGTTTCCTGAAAAAAAATCAGATATTATTTCTGTTAGGAGTTTCTAAGATTTTTCTTATCACAGAAACTACATTCCCAATTTTTAATATACAGAAACAGGGATGTGCAAACCATTGATGGTTGGCTATTACAGACCCTTAGTATCTTAGCATATATTGTAGAATAGAATCCTCAACTCTATACTTGGTTGCACAGGCAATAGAACATATAGAGTCGATGCAACTTGATTTCATAGGTTACAGCTCTCTTAAACTTCTGATGAACCTCTTGATCATGTAACAAACTTGAAGTAAATTTAAATTGGTGTTTTTAAAAACGGGTACCAGATTGGGGCAGTGTTGTTTTTATTCCAGTTTGGGATCATTGCCATCAATCACTGCTACAGGAATATAAAAAGGGATTGAACCCTAGATACCCAGGGTTTGCAATCTGAGCACAAGCAGCCAAATATACACCTATATATAATATAATAATAAAATAAAACCATCTGTTTATCCCTGTTATAGATGCTATGAAGTTGTGCTGGCCTGCTCCATTGTGATGTCCCAGAATGCAGCATTCTGAGACTTCCAAACTGCTAAGGAAAACCCCTTGGAGCATGGAGCCAGCCCCTTGGTAAGTCACGGCTGTATTGCGTGGTTTTGCAAAGTTTTGTTTTTGTTTTTATTTTATGTCCCAAAGGGTATAAAATAATAATGAAAAGAAACCTTGCAAAGCAGAGCAATAGACCTCTATCAAAAATTCTCCAGATTCCTATCAATTGGCCACCCACTCCAGCAGGATTTCCTGGGGATTTTTGTCAAAGATTGATGCATTCTGGGCAGAACAACAGTTGTCAGGCCAACGTGAGTTCATGGATACTAGTCTCTCTAAATCTTTTAGCTGTTTGTGCCAAATGCGTAGTGCTGGGCTTCATTGTGATGTCATATTTTTTTTCCTTGCCATGTTTTGGGTTTGGGAGGATTTTTTGGCAGCTCATCTCTTAATATTTTTATTCTAGCAGCTGTTCAGTTCGGTGTTGATTCTGAAGTCTTGGGCACCTAGCAAAGACCTTTTTGTTTTGTTTTGTTTTTTAATTTGGCCAAGTTTTATTTCTTTTATGTGGAGCCTGAGGTGTTATAACTTGCTGATACTCTTGTTTCTGTGTGTAATTGTGAACTGCCTAGATAGTCTTTAAACTAAAAAGTTGAAATATTCTTCTGGATAAACAATTCTGTCATTGCCACCTAGAGTCACTTGTATAGTGAGATGGGCGGTGTATATAAATTTGAAAAATAAATAAAATTAATTAATTACTTTTGCAAAACTAGCTAGAGGTATAAGGGTTGCAAGCTTGGTGCAAGAGCACTGTTCTTCATGCAGAAGATCCAGGTCCTTTACTAGCAATTCCACATTGACCTGGGAAGGATTCCTAAAAAGGTACTTCTGCTCAGCATAGAAAATACTGAATCCATGGGCTTCCCCACTTCCAAGGTTAGCAAAGGCTGGTACTGTTCCTAAACTCTACCTGAACTTATCTTAATAAACCAGAGCCATTTTGATCAAGTTATATACAAACTTGCCTTGACAGAAAATAGGTTCACACCTCACACTAAGTCTTAGCATTGTTTGATTTTGACTAGGTGGAATGTGTGAATCCAGCCCTTGTGGCATATGCAACAAACAGTGGTCAAGATAAATCATGGCTTAAGCATTGCCTAGCCAGAGTAGGTTTCAGCCACGTATGCAAACTGATCATTAGATCATTCACATTTAAATTCCACTGAAAGTATGAGTTTATAACATGAGATGATTTGAAGCTGTGTTTATATTTTTTAAATACTGCATTTCTGCAAATATCACCAAGAGGGAGGATGTATAACAAATTAAAAAACAGTAATTCACAGAAACAAAATAATAAACCAATAAAACAAGATTAAAGATTCCCTTTAAAGTGGTGTGTTTCAAACAGGGTCTAGATAGGTGTTGGGGATGCTTTTAATTGAATTTCTGCAAAGAGCAGGAGATTCTTTCAGTGGCTTAAAAGGTGTCTTCCAGTTCTGTCATTCTGTGGAAAAGTATATATGCAAATATCCCGTCTAGATGGCAACATCATCTTATTTGATCTTGAAAAGCCAAGCAGGGCCAGACCCAAATAATAATTAAATTGCAAACTATCAGGAAATCTCAGAGTTGTGTATGATATTCCAGAAAAAGGAAGTGGCAAATGATTTTCAAGCTATCTCCTAGTGATCAAACATGGGATCTTTTGTATGCAAAGTGAGGTACCTTGCCAACTTTAGCGTCCCTTCCTATAAAGTTACCTGTTAATCATCTCACAAGGTGAGAAACCTGGTCGATTGAACCACTTGCTCAGTCGATCCATGTTTTGTTCCAAATCCCAGAGGCACAGAGAAGAAGAATCTTGTAGCTTGCAAAAGCCTGTTTCCTCAAGCGAGTATCCTTGACAGCAGGAGTAATTCATCACAGGGAACTTGCCATCTTCATGCTACTATTGAAAAACTATCTGGCGTAGGCAGAATAAAATTCAGACCACTGAGTCTCTCTCCACATAAACTGATTTAAAGCTAGCTCGTTTTGTCTTTTTCTTCTGGAATATACATTTGTTGCTGCTGTTTTGATTTCTAAGATTTATGAGCTACGGGGAAACTGTGGCCCTCTGGTAGTTGCTGCACATTAGTACTCAGTATCCCTGATCATTGGCTATGCTTGATGGAGCAATTGGAAGCCAACTGAGTAACATCTCGAGGGCTTCAGGTTGTCCATTCCTGAGCTAAAAGCTCTCAGGGAGAGCTGTCTCCTTCCTGAAGTTTGAGAAATAACTTCCTTTTCAATTTGCCGTCTTCTGGTCTCTCAAGACAGATTTCTCGTCATGGGATTAACCAATCTTGTATCTTTACAGCGTTTATTCAGGACACCAGTCTATTTTAATTCCTCCCTCAGAATTGGAAACTACACCTGCTCTTTGGCTTCTGGCTGTGAGCCAGTACAAAGTGAGAGATACCTTTTGTTCCTACTCAGTTATGGAGCTTTGCACCAAGGGCCTTGGTTCACAAACAGAATCTCTGAAGGTGAGGAATCCTTGTTCTCTCCCTTTTCTTCCTCCCTCCAGCCTTTTTTGCCTGGCCTTCTCCTCCCCACTTGATGTCACTGTTTATATTGTTGATAAGTATTTGTCATTTTGAATTGGAACACATTCATTGAGAAGAAACAAATCAAGGAGTGAGCTGCACCTTCAGTTGAGCAGGTGGAATTCCACTTTCCAGGAACATTCTCACCTGCTGTTTCTTGGTTATTTTTGAAGCACAGGGCTGCAAAGAAAATGATGCTTCACCTTTTGTGTCTGTAGTTTGCTATTCAGGGTACATTCATATAAACCTCATACTTGTTTTTTTCTATTACATATCACTAGAAGCCTGCCTAGCCTTCACAGGACCACCTGTAGACATCTGTGACTTTTCAGACCAGTAGATTTCTTCCTCGTGAAGGTGGGGAGACTGGTGCCTTTAGGGGCAGAAATCCAATCCCCACTCAGCAAAATGAGCAAGCATCACACATAGCCATAATGTGGTTTGATTTGTTTAGGCTTGGTGAGTTGTGTGAACCCAAATATTATAGTTTGCAAGCCATGAACATACGGCTTAAGACAGCCTAGTGTCAGATGGATGAATTTCAACTCTTAAAAAGAATTCTCAGCCATAACTATGCTGGCTGGGGAATTCTGGGAGTTGAAAGTTACACTCCTGGAAGTCGTCGAAGTTGGAAACACTGGGTTAAGAACATTGTGTGAATTTAGCCAATTGTGATACATTGAGTAAAACTGTAGTTAAATAAATCATAGCTTAGCAGGGTATGTGAGCTCAGGCACTTTCAATTTCTTGAAGATTCTTTTTAGGTTTTGTTGCACGTGAGCAGCTTTTTAAGCCAGTCTTTCCCTTTCCCCCCACTTTTCTAAGAGATGGGAGTCAGGATAGCTAACAAAAAGTTGCATTATAAGTATTGCCACATCCTGTATCTGTTCAAAACAGGCTCACAGTTTAAGAACTGAATTTGTGTGGCTTCTAGAAACTAAGTAGGGTAAACTAAAAATAACAAACCCTCTCCACTCCCTAATGCAGAATTCTAGGTAGGTTAGACTTCAGTTCCCATCATTCCTAGCTAACTACTACAGAAAGTAGTCCAAAAAAATCTAGAGGAACCACATTGGCAAAAAGGTTGATGATGCCTTTTGTGATGATGTTCCCATTTACTCCGAAATGGATTTTTTATAGCCCAAAGTTCATTACTGCTTCTGATGTCTTTGCTATTTCAATTCTGAAATGAAAGAAAGGAAAAGCATTGTTATAGATTTGGATTTCTGCTCTGTCCCATATTTTGTAGTAAGATATATTTGCTTCTAAAAGAATGGTTGAATGAATGGCACCTTGTTAGATGCTCTTTTTTAACCTCAGGGGGCAGGTGGTTCAAAAATTATTATAACAATCTGTCTAAATATCAATACTACCCTGGGATGACCTGAGTTTGTGCCTTGTTTCCAGGCAAGGGGGCTGGACCTGTCAAGGGTGCGGACGTGTGTGGTTGTGGCAGAAGAACGGCCCCGAATAGCTCTGACACAATCTTTTTCAAAGCTTTTTAAAGATCTGGGCCTCCATCCCAGGGCTGTCAGCACATCCTTTGGCTGCAGAGTTAACCTGGCTATATGTTTGCAGGTAAGGCTTTCTCCCATGTTGGCAGAAATTGTAAAAGCAGTTCTTCCTCAAAGGAAAAGAACCAGGTTTCACTCAAGGTGGCTATTACTTTCTTAATCATTGCATGTATGGATAGATGTTCCTCTTTCATACTCCAAACATACACCTTTTCTGTTTTTGTTAATGAGCTTTTTCCATAATGCTTTCATGTTACATTTATAGCATTTATTCTGCCCTCAGTGCAAAAAGCAATGCAGTGAAAGTCTGCATGAAAGTTCCTTAATTTGTAACTTGTAAAAGTCAGCCCAAATCTTTATGCACAGTACATCAGAATCTTATTTTTTTTCTTGTGAGTAGAATAAGGATTTGAATGTATGTAGTGCCTTAAAACCACTTTAATGTTACTCAGTTATTGTGGCTAGTGTCAGAAATGGGTTAAATGTCCATATCTACTTGTCCCAATCTGATGCCTGCCTGATTTCCTGAGCTCCCAGAGTTCCTAGTCTTTGAAGTCCAACCGTATTGGAACTCTCAAGTTTATATTGTTCTGGAAAAAATGACAATTTAGCAAGAATACTGAGCATTAATAATAGTGTTTTAGAAACTAAAAAGTTATTTGCATATCACGGTAGTAAAGCTTATAAGCATTTTATTAGTATTAGAATCTTATAAAATAGGCTTGTATTATTTTTTCCTCTATGCAGATCTGAAGGTGAACCTCATCCATTTCAAATAAAAATTTATTTGGGTGGGAAAAGATTATCTTTTCCTGCTCCCTATTCCAGTCCTGTTTTCTGATGGTTCCCATCTTCCCATTTCATGTTATTTTCACATTATAAATGCGACGTACTTCTTGGATTTTTTTCTGGTAATTCCTTAGTATTTACTTTACATTTATAACTATGTCCATTTGTTTTATGTCACTTGTTGGACTTCTTTTCTTTGTAACTTTAGTTTCAGGTTTCCAACAACCATATCACTTGGAGAAAGCACATGGCTTGATCCTTCCCTCCGCTGTACAATTTCAGGATGTACATGGGCACTGTTGGGCAACAGTTCCCTGGCCTTGATATGGGAAAATATTTATTCAGCCAAAAGAGGGGAAGGGTTGCAGAGTGGGCAGAGATTCAAATGTGCCATTGGCCACATGTTTTACACTACTTCACCGCATGCATTCTAAGACTCTGCAGTCTTCTAACTTTCACAGTCAGATTTTCTTTTCCCTACTTCCTTTGTTGGATAGAAGCAGATTGCATTGCACTCAGTTCTAAACCATAGGGCCCCCATTCCATGACATAAAGGGGAACAGTAATAACATCTCTTACAGATGCTGCCATTCTGATCTCACAGTGGCTTCTTGCCAGTGATGCCATTGTGCTGAAGCAACATACTAAATGGACGTGAAGTCTGCTAGCCTCAGAAAAGCATCAGAAGCATTCAAGTTCCACAGTCAATCAAGGACACAAACTGCCTGTTTTATTTAAGTCATACAGTTTATTCTCATTCCAAGTTTCATGATAATACATTGTATACCACCCAAGGGTTTCAACTTGGGGCAGGTCACAAAAATTATAAATAAAATAAAGAATACTCAAGACCTACAAGCTGGCATGCATGCATGCATGTGTAGATACATACATACATACATACATACATTATACAAATCAGTCTTTCTAAAGAAGTAGCAGCATTAACATTGTGGATACATTGTGCTATATTTTCATTTGTTAGTGAGAAAGGAGGTTGTGCTATGGTGCTCATCAGATATATTTTTAATGGATTATTTATTTAACTATTTATGGGGGGAGTTAATTGTTGATGGGGTTTCTGATTTTAATTGTGAGCCGCCCAGAGTCACCCGCTGGGAGGAGATGGGCGGCATACAAATTTAATAATAAATAAATATACCTGCAAAATCTGATGTTTCTCGCCATATCTTGGTATTCATTTAAGTATTTATTTTAATGTCACTGTTAGAAAAATTCCTTTCTTTGAAAGGCAATGACAGCTGGGATGAATTGGCCTTATTAGCTGGTTAGTGGCCCATACATCTTGAAGTTGAGGAGTTTTTGCTATGGAAATAACATAACAGTCATTTTCCATCAGAAATATTAATATGGCAAAGTGTATAAACTTTCTGTGGAGATAATATACAGCTGGAGAAATCCACTACCCTATGGCAATGTGCCAAAATTATAATAAATAACTTACTAAAGCTATCAACAGAAACTTGCAACCCTCAGTCTCTTTGAGGAGTATTGATCATTGCCTAGGCTGCTCAATAGATCATGAGCATTGGCTATGAACAATGTCCTAGATTACATTGATTGTTCCAGACTGACTTTCTTTGTGCATATCAAATGTATGCATTAAGATCGTTAACTGTTCCACATTCAGAAGGTCCTAAAGTACTACTCTCTTGTACCTGAAGGGTTTCTAGGGACCCATGCAGGACTAATCTTTGAGAGAATTGAGAGAATTGTTCCAATTTCACTTAATTTAAAATTTCAGGAAAGTAAACCTCCAGAAGTTGCTTTGAACTCAGCTTTATAAATGGACAAACATACATATGTTAAATAAATACTTTGTTTACATCATCTGCTCACAATTAGGTTGCTGTCTTATATCCAGGATTTAACGGATATCCATTTAAGGATATCCTGCCTACCTATCTGTTTCAATGTGGATTTTGAAAACATTACAACCTTGCATATATTTACTGGGTTGGATTCAAATGAAGTAAGCTAAACTTATTTCTCATTGAAATCAATGAATTATGCTGTAAGATTGACTTGCCCTATTAGTTTCAGTAGAATCAAAATGCAGTTGATTATTTGGATCCAATCCACCATATTCAATCCTCGACAAAATTTATATCCTAAGAAAAGTTTTGATGATATGCAATGTGGTGCATGTTTCTAGAGAGGATGCCTTTCACAAAAGTCTACAGATCCTTGCCTGTTTAAAACTTCACTTTAAACTTGCTTCAGTGCCAACTTGATCTTCATCTTAGTTGTTCAGATGGAGTTGTCCTTGTGATTGAGAAGAATCAAATAATTCATCCATGCAGAATTTTGAGAATGTTGTTACTTGCAGACATGCCTTGCTATGCTACTTGAGCGTTATGGGATTTGTACCCCAGCATACCTGGAGAATATTTGTCTACTGTTGACCTAAACTCTAGAACAATAGGCAACTAGATGTTTTCTAGATGGATGTTTTCCACAAGGATCAGATCCTAGGTCTTAGAAGTTTATTTCCTGAATTTAGTAGTTCGTAGTTGCTACTAACATATATCTTTTCTGCATTCTACTGTGTTTTATGACACTTAGATCCTGGATCTTCTGGCAGGAAGATCTTTGTTGGATGAAAAACTTAGTGTAGTGGGAGATCATTTATTTTCTTTCTTTGAAAATTATTCAGCCTAATCAATTTAGTCCTCACTTTTACTTTAGCCCACTTTGCCCTGGGGCTGAATTAATAATAGAACTTGAGACTGCATTGTATTCAGTTGCTTGGGACTTAGCCCTTCAGAACTCAGCAGGACCTACTGAATAAACATTGTAGGATTGTGCTGTAGATATATTGGTTTGGATAGTAGCACTGCAAAAGGCAGAAATGGCAAACTTACTGTAGAGAGTAAGAAAGATGACCTTGACAGATATATGCAGGCTCTGTTTGCCTTAAAAATATTTTTTAAGTCCACAACAAGATAGCATTTGGAAGCTGCTCAGGCAGATGCCTCCCTAATCTGCTGAAGTATAAGTAAGAAGAAGTACAACACAATCAGACTTACAAGATTCTGTTATTATAGTCACACTCAATAAAAGTAGTTTAGACTTCCTGTGGAGTTGATTTCATGATCTAGTAGTCTACCTAGTGGGACTGACACTTACAATGAAGCAGAAGAAGGTGAAGTTCAGGATGTACCATTTCTGCCCTTGGAAGCAGCTTCCTTATAACTAAAATTACTTAGCAGATTTACACTTTAGTTTGGGGAATGGAGAACTCCCTGGCTCAGTTTCATTCAGGGAGACAAACTTGTGTATGACGGGGGGCAGGTGTCATGATAGAATGATACATCATGGAGTTGAACATTCCTCAGAAGTGGGTGACTTGTCCCTTCCCTTACCCACAAATGCACTTTTCAGGTTTAACAATGAAATGTTCCTTTTCATTTTAATCTTTTGAAAAAGGTATGGCAATTACAGAAATGTTAAAGTATAGTGCGGCATGTTTCATTTGAAAAATAGAGTGCCACACAATGTCCTCAAACAGTAGTATCTATAATGTCTCTTAAATTATACCTTGTAGACATTTTGTAGAAGTCCCAATAATTTGTTAAAAATAGGAAAATCTACATACTTCTGCCTGTCCTGCTTGCTCTACTAAAATGGACACTTCCATCTTATTTATCCATGTATTTATTTTCATTTTAGAAATTTAAATGATCGAATGTCTATAGTTTATAAATTCTTATATAGGACGTGGTTTTTCCTTTTATTTTAGTCCACTCTTTTTGCATAATTCTCTTTATTTTCCTCTCAACTTCCATTTCTTTTTCAATTATTATTACCTTTATTATTTTTTTCATGTGTTACTGTCTTTCCTTCTCCCCATCTCCCCCTGTTCCTGCCGCTGTAGCCGCACGGGCTGGGGAAACTGGGCGAGCAGGTAGGGAATTTATGTGTTCCCTAAAATATCCACCTGGCAGTGGACAGACTAGATGGAATCCGGAGACCTCTGAGTGGGGACTTGCACGTGATTTGTGTGATTACGTGCAACAGCCAGGAGTGCCCTTGACTGGGAAATGTCAAGGGAAGAAAATTTTGTGTAAAGAAATGAAATATTTAATAGCTGTGATCCAGATATAGTCTTCATCAAAAGTTAACCAACACTTTATTAATGTGATTGGGAATATGTTTTAAAAAACAGCACCCAGGTTGATCCCTGATGTACAAACTGTCACAAATGAATTTTATAACCTGCTTCTGGTCAATCATGCAAACAAATCCTAAGGTAATATTTATAGACTGATTCTCTCCCACTCCCCCACTTTTTCATTAATGGTAATGGGCTTCTCCGCTCTCGGCGCTAGTCTGTTACGCTGCTGCTGAGTATATTAGTACATTGAGAGCTGAGCCCCTGTATGCCAACACAAGAATACAATGTGTTGACATTATGCCAAGTTGCCTGGTGATGCCCCTCCTGCACTTTTTTCTTGCTCTCCTGGTGATGGGATGCTGGTAAATGTTTAGCACATGTTACTTCTTTTAGATGCCTCCTGCTTTCCTTAGCATAAAGCCTGCTTTTTTTAAGGAGTGCCAAGAAATAAAGTGCCAAAAAGCAGCCTGGAAACCCAAGAGGAATCCAGTGTCCATTCTTTTTCAACCTCATGGTGTGCCAGCTTGCCCTATTTTTGTAGATGTCCCAATAGTTCTTCATTCGTTTCTTTGTTGTCCAACTTTCCTTCAGGAGCTCAAAGCAGTATATATAACACCCTGCCCTATTTTTTCCCACCTTCATAATTGAGCTGAGAAAGTGTGACTGGGCTGAAGTCATCCAGTGAGCATCTGTGGCTGAGAGCAAACTTGAACCTGGATCTCCCCAATTCTTGTCCAACACCTTAACCACTACACTAAACCTTATTTCGGCCTTTTGGCCATAAATAAATTGAAACTACACCAAACCAGCTCTCATTAAACATGTGCTGGCATAATAGCTGTCCCCCCTTTAGGCATATCCAGATTTGGGTTGTCCATCAAGAGAATATACACTGTAAAATGAACCAGTTATTCCTCTCTAGCTAATATGCCTATAGAATGTGCCTTTCTGCAAATGCACATTTTTGGCACATTGCACAGGACAGGTTGGGCACTTTAAGTCTTAAAGCATCTCCAAACATGTGAAGTGGCTTTGCAGTGCCAGTGTTGCAACAGAACTTGAAGGCGATTAGAAAGCAGTGTGGTTTAATACATCTGGTTTCTAATCCAAATAATCTGTCCTGGATTGCATTGTATGGTACTTAGCCCAATATACCATGTCTTAGTTTTTTTTGTTTTCTGTTAATTGCACTGAGGTGCAGGTCTCTCTTGGGCTACTTCACATGATATACTCAGCCAATTTGTTCATTTAGCCTTCAGTGTGAACTCAATCTCTCTGGTTTGTAAACCATGTTTTTTGACTTGGTGTGATATATGATCCCAATCAATAAACCATGGTTTAGTGTAGTGTGTGAACCCAGTCTTAGCATAGAAAGAAGAAAGCTTCTCTAAAGAGCATAAGTATGTGGACATAGGAAGAATTACTGTATTGTGGGTGAAATGGCCAGGGGGTAAGTGAAGGCAAACCATGAACAAATTAATGCACTGCTTTTTAAAATACAATATATTTTTAAAATAGCAGAATAACTGCTTATGGTTCCTCAATCTGTATGTGTTAATATCATGTGTCTTGCTTGAGAACATTGTCAACTTTAAATAAAACTTTTGCATAAGTGTCTCAGAAAAGTTAATTACCTGCCTGAGCCTTTACAGGCTGTGTTGTCTTCAGCCAATTCCCTTTCTTTTAGCATTTGCCAAACTTGTGCACCTTTCATTGTTTTTCCATTGAGACTCATTTTCAGGAAGATGACCAACTAGAAATTAGGTTTGCAATCAACGGTTGATGAAGAAGCCAAAGAAGAGATGATTAGATTTCCACATACATATGCATACAGACGATACTAATGTGTCCTATGTTTTTTTACCTTGACAGTATAACAGATTTTCGGTTTGAAATTGTAACAATAAATAACATGTAGAGAGACCTATTTATTCAGAAGCTAACTAGCAGTTTTCTTTTACAGGGAACATCTGGGCCAGATCCGACCACTGTGTATGTTGATATGAGGGCCCTCAGACACGACAGGTATAATTTTTATTTTAATTTTGCCAAATTCATAAGTGGAAGGTACAAGTGGACTTTGAGGGAGGAAGATAAAAATGCCTCTCACATCGTTTTGGTCATATCAAAAAAATGGAAAGGAGATAGATGGGTGGGTGGGTAAGTCGATTTTTTTTACTTTCTGCTGTTTTTTTTAATACTCCCAGATTTCTTTTCACCTATTTCTTCTAAGCAATTTCTATATTGATTTGTATATTCAAACTTCTCAAAGTTAAACTATCAAGAAGCAAAGGGCAGAAATAATTTAAATACTAGCAAATAAAATTACTGTATATTAAGCACATTGAATATAAAACATATTCACATGAGTTATTCACAAAGAAAAGACTAAGTAAAAAGATGAGTCCTTGGTAAATGCCTAAAATATCAGGTGGAAGAGAGCGTTTCTGCAAAGAAATTCCACTTGTAAGTAATTCCAGATGGTAACCTGCAAATTCCAGCAGAAGCAGTAAAATCTCCCTTTTATCATTGGAGAAATCAGCCAGGGCTATATCAGAAAACATCCACATTTTATAGTCCAGATGAGAAAATCAAGGCAGTAGGCACATACTAAAACCTAAATATTAATTAAAAAGAAATCCATTCTATAAAAAGAATGGAGTATGCCTTTTAATCTGAAGAGAAATTAATGCAATCAAATTCATCCATGTCTTTTTCATATACTTTTTTTGCAGCATGTTTATGTTTTATATACGTTTATATATTAGAATAACTAACCAAACAGAAACCTAAATTTAAAAGCAATTTGTTTTGCATTCTATCCCTTTCACCTATTCTGCAATCAGATGCAGTCAGTCCCTGGATTTACGTGTCATGCTAATTCATGATGTGGTTTGTCTAGTTTTGGTTTAATATATTGTGTAAAGCTGGCCAATTGTGATTAATTCAAGACGACATGGTTAAACATGTTATGCCAGCCATGGTGGCGACTACAGACACTTTTAGGGTAGGGAATTCCACGTACAGCATGTACAACTGTAGATTGGTGATATCAATTATTTTCCTTTAGCGGGGATGTGTGAAATCTGTTGATCTCTGAACAGAATTTTCCAGGTACTTCTGTTTCATTCTAGACCACTTGGAACATCCTCCTGAACCATTATTCTGGGGGCAGTTTAGCAGTTTCCAGAAATGGTGCAGCTTCCAGACCTGCCTGCTTTGAACTGTTTCTAGTTTGAAAAATTTACTTCTGGAAACTTGCTGAAATACCCCTGGAAGAGCATAATCTGGGTGGTGGTTCAACATGGCCTTGAAAGAAATATGTATTTGGGGGAGAAATATAATCTATCATATCACTGCCACCACCCAAAATCATAAATTTAAAATTCTTATACTGAAGCTATCTCCTCTTTTACTGGGTCTTTTCTTGATAATTTACAATGTTTGGTATGCTGTGTGGTAAGATTATTATACTCTGTCTCTCATTTACTTAGAGAACTGGTTGATTATTAACAATCAATACTTTATTTGGCAGTAATTTTATGAATTGGCATATAGAAGTTGCTTTATAGGCAGGTACATGAAAAAACATTCTTCTGGAGTGCCTAATCATGGATGTCCAGGGATATCTGACAGAAGGGTGGGTCAAAAAAGCCAGGATGACTGCTGCAATTACATGATTGAAGCCATGTTCTTTTTACATGTGACACATGTAAAAAAAAGGGGGGGTGACTTCAATTGTATGGAACTATCTTGATCCTTCTGACCCTATAGACAACTCCATCAGTCCTTTTCTTTCCTCCAATGGTCAGTTCCCTCTCTCTAAGTTCCCATAGGTTTCTTCCTACCTTTCTTAAATGGAAGGGTCCCATTAACCCTTTTCTTGCAAAAATGCAACAGTTAACCATTTCATCACAGTTTTCATTCAGTACTATAAATTACTTTGCATGACTTGATAGTTTGATTGAACTGGAAAAATCTTCCTCAGTGGTCTTAAAGCTGGATTTCTTGTTATTGAAACAATTATATGAAGTATTTGAGTGCATGTTGTAATTAGTGATGGGTGAACTGTTTCCACCTGTTCAGTTTCAAATTGAGCTCTGCAAATGAATTGACTTCCCCCACAGTGGGAAATAAACCCAACTCCAGGATTCTGGTTCTTCCAGAGGCAGTACCTAGGAACACAACAAATTATAACTGTCATGTAAAAGGACAAACCTTTTCCATTCCAATTCACACTTCAACCCTCCTGTGGGCTTCTTAGCAAATCTAGCCCTTTTCCTCAGCTGGGTGGTACTCAGCAGCTCCCAGGACTTTTGCTCTGGGACAGCCATTTTCTGTTTCTGATAATACACTGCTACCACTTCTTTTATTTTTGGATGGAGGCATCTGTCTCCCTGCTCTTTTGAGTTTAGAAGAAAGTAAGAAAAATGCCATAGCTTGATTGTCCACTATAATCATCCTGTATAAGAATCCAGTAGCTCAGCCTGCAAGTGATATAGTGAATAAACTATTAATTGTCAATTAGAAAGTTACTCCAGACATTATAGGATGGGAGCTGTGTTGGGCTATGGTGACACAAAATCAGGACTTCGGTAGCACCTTTTCTGACTAACAGATTTTATTAAAAGGCATAAGCTTTGGTGAAATGCAGCACATGAAAGCTTATACCTTTTAATAAAATTGTTAGTTGGAAAAAGTGCTACCTGACTCCTGATTTTTTTTCCAAGTTAGTCCAAGTGGAAGAAGATCACTTTAATTTATATAAAATGTTGACATTTGCCCCACATAGCTACTGGGAAATGTTTCCATTGACAAAATCATTGGCCACCATCTTGACTTTTCTTGACCCCCCCGTCCTACAGACCCTGTATATACTCAACAGAAAATGTAATCTAATGCTTATGATAAATGACAATTCTTGTTCCAAGATAACTTCAATTGTAGGATTTTCTTTCAGTGCTAATCTTCTTCTTTAGGCAGTCTCTCCCTTTTTCTTTCAGTCACACCAATTTGTTCTCCACCTCCCCTTCATTGTTAAGGAAAGGAAATGTACTGGGTAGTGGCTATTTCTTATCATGTATCACCTTTCCACCATCTCGTCCCATCTGGGTGGTTTTCTTCCATCATCTGAGACAAAGAACTCCTGGGGAAGTGGTTAAACATCGTGGTCAGTTTAAATTCAGGTTAGAAGATGGTGTCCACAAGAATTCCTATCTGGTAACAGTAGTTTTAAAAATTTGGATGCCCTGGAGATTCAGATGGTTTTCTTCTGGTTCTCAAGTTGCCATTCAGTCCAAAGGATCCATTTCTTTCTCTTACATCTTACCTATTTCCCATCATATGCAAAAGGCCAGATTCTTTGCGCCATGTTAACACTGAAAATAGCTGGAAAACTGGAATGTGCAAAACAAATAACTAATTCTGTCACCTTTATTTATAAGACAGCCTCTGGAAGCCACAGAAGCCTCATACACAATTTCAGAAAACAAGTATATGGCAGGTGATGATTGCAGTCCAGAGTTTGCTTGGAAGTATACTATTTTACCCCACCCCCCAAAAAAATAGTTGTCTCTCACAATAGAGAGCAGTGGGAGGGGTGGCCCAGAGCCACCTTACAGCATACTTTCATGGACATGGATTTCTTGACTGACCACACACATCATGGCAACCATTTGGAAATAGGCAAGCACTAAATGAGAACATGAATGTCTCATGTTCCCCAACTGTCATATGGGCCCACCACTGCCAAGGGGTTGCCTACTTTTTCTGAATGTGAATAGCAACAAGGGCTTCCATTGTTTAGCTGGAAGGAGCTATCATATTGTATCGACAGGGCAGAAGTTGTATCAACAAGGCAGGGGTAGAGGAGATTTTGAATGTTATCAAAAAGCAGAAGAGTATTCATTGCTCATATTATTATTGTAATATTATATCATTAAAATAATAATATTTTATTCTCAAGGATGATGGGTGGAGGGTGCATGCTTTTAGGATTTTCTGCCTCATGTGCCAGAATAATTTGGCTGGCTTTTGAGTGCAAGGCACATTGACTCAGGTGAGTGAGAGGTTTGCTGCTTCACTTCAGACTATAAAAGGTCTTGTGCAGAACCTGCATCTCAGTCAATTCCCATTTCCTAGCCCTGTCATGCCACATATTTACTGTGAATAATGAACTGTAGGAAGGGCGGTTTGCAAGAGAGGATCAGAAGATCAATTTATTTATTGCCAGTATTTCTGTGTTATTTTTTAGAGCCAAAAATGCTCCCCCATTGATTGATATAGAAAGTTAAAACATCAAGAAATATGTAATTCTTTTTAGTGCATTCAAATTACGTGTTGTTTTGGTGTCCCTTTGAGGAAAAACAGTCAACTGAAACCTAGTGAAATAAGGTTACAGAACCTTTGCATAGAGACTCCCTGGGGGATGTTAATCTGCACCTTCCTCTATATTACAGGTAGTCCTCGGGTTATGACCATTTGTTCAACAACCATTCAAATTGCAACACTGAACAAGGGGGTTATGACAGGTCCCCAGAGTTCCAGCTGTTGCAGGATCCCCACAGTCACGTGATTGCCATCTGGGTGCTCACGATTATGACATTGAAGCAAGCCATGGTCACATGATTGTGATTTCCCACATACTCTGCTGGCTTCCCACAAGCAAAGTCAATGGGGAAGCCTGCAGGAATTTGGAAGTTGCGATCATGCGAGATCCTTGCTTAATGACCCGCGCAGTCCTCATTTAACAACAGCAACCAGGACTGCCAGAATTGCCATTGCTAAGCGATGTGGTCATGTGCCATCACACTTTATGACTGCATTGCTTAGTGACAGAGGTCCTGGTCCCAATTGCCATCGTAACCCGAGGACCACCTGTAATTTTAAAATCAAAAATGAATGTTTGCTTATCTTCATTCAGATTCATAGTCATTTAAAGATAAATAAGTTTGTTGTCAAGAGTTCCCATTCTTCCAATTCCTGTTTGATTAAAGAGAAGGGTTTACAAGTGGCTCATTAAAAGCAGGTATAATCAGTGGCTGTTTTAGCTTTTATTCAGCTCAAATTATGACCTCTTTAAAGAATTAGTTGCTGACTTGAGGAAAAACCAATATATTCTTCATGGTGCTGCAGACACTTTGAGTATTTTGGAATGCCCAAGTCTTTAATTTATTTTGATTCCTTTTTCATATTCTTTTTTTTTTTTTTTTTTTTTGGTGCTTTGCATAATGTTACTTACCTTGAAACAGAATATCACAATGGCTACAGTATATATATGATCTCTTAGTTATTATCTGCTATTAACCACTGTGGGATGTGGCCAGTTTTAAGAATGTTGGGTATGGTTCCCCTTCTGAAGGTGCATAGAGATCAATGAGTACATATGGAAGCTGCATATTCTCTCTGACCCTCTTTCTTTCTCTCTCTCTCTCTTTTAGTGAGGGGAGAGCTTCTCTCTCTCCGCCTGTTTTTTCCCCTCCACCTATATAGCCTTTCCAAAGCCCACCCAACTTTCTGCCATTTCCAAGCCCTCTGCAGCTTAGCAGCCAAGATCCCCTTTTCTCTTATTTCCCTATGGTTCAGAGACAATATGGGTAGGGAAATAAAGAAGGCAGTGGTAGAAAGCTGGAGCTTTGCTTTGGAGTAAATCCAGCGACATAAGAATTTGTGTTTGGGAGGGGCAGAGACTTCCAAGGATGAGAGACATTGCAAGGGGTACTGCTACCTCCCAGCACCAAAGATTGAGCAACTCTCCCTTGAATCCTTGTACTGACAAAGGGACTAGAGTGGAAAGATATTTGCTAGTTGGGTAGTTGGAAATCCTCTTTCAGGGGTGTCTGCAGGGCATCATAAAAGCAGCCAAGATGGTGGCCGTGATGGTGTAGTCAAAGTTCCACCCATTTTCCCTGGGTGTCCGTGCATAAAAAACCAGGTGGAGCTTTGATTGCACCATCAGCTGTCACCTTGATGTTTTTTTTTTAACCATACCTTGCAGTCACCCTGTCTTAATTGATCTATTCCTATAACTAATTACTAGATGTGACATTTGCAACAGGAGGCTGAATTAATCACATTTCAGACATGCCTGCTTTTCCCTCATGTTGGAGTTATTTGACCTGCCCACAGCATTATGAAAAGCACGTGGGTGTAAACTCAGACAGCTTCCAAAAATGTTTGGGAACACGCACATCAAGCAGGGGAAACAGTGTATAAAAATAGCACAATATGAAAATAGGACAGGAAGTTCAGGAGAAGATGGGTAATTCTTTAATGCTACCAAACTGAAGCCAAGTTATTATACAGTTCTTTTGTTGATGATTGCTTCTGAATTTTAGAATACCCCCCTCCTTAGTTCCAGCAAAATTTAACATCTTCTACCTCTGTAGGACTTTTCTGAGCAAAAATGCAGTACTGGGTTATTCTAGTATTTATATTTTTAAATATGTGCTCTTTTAAATGTGTGACATATACTGTCTACTATCTTTTACACTGAGTTTTCTTCTACTTAAATTTTGCCTGTGTATGTAGAGCAGGTGGTGAAACCAATAAATAAGAACAGCCAGGAATTGTTCATATTCCTGAATCAGAACTTTGCTCAATACATAAAGGAGGCATTGATGCTTTTTTCAACTTTTCTGTTGGGCATACTTACTTATCTCTTCTGTTTATATGGCATACGTACACTTAGTGCCAATCACAAACATGGAATTGTTCATTGTAGAACAGTATGAGCTTATTGATAATTCTTCCTTGGTGCAGATAGGCAAAACTGTTTTCCAATTCCACTAATAATCTATACGATGAACAAAATTGTGATAGCTTCCCCAATACTGCACTGTTTACTGATAATACACAGGGTTAAGCTCATTTTCCTTCCGTTCTGATCACTCATGGCAGTTGGAAACTGGGTACTTTTACCTTTGCTGTGTTAAACATTAAAGTTGTATATTTTCCGGTTGTGAAACAGTTTGCTGTAGTGACCCGTATTCACTCATCTGTAATTTAGCTAATCGTTAATTTTGCAATCTTTAATCTGTTTCTTGAGGCACTGAATTTAGGAAGAGAAATGGGGACTAGTCAGTGTCTATAGTAGCCTTCTGCAGGGTCAAAACGACCATGTTGGAGAAAGCTTCTCTTTAAGATTTTTTTTTTAAAGTCTTGCAGAAAACCTCCTACATGCTCTTCTCATCCTTCTTTTACATCCTATTGAGCAGCTTTCACTTCTGATTTTAGTTAAACACCATTTCTCCTGCCATTCAGAATTAACTTTTTAAGCAAACCAACTTTCCAAAAACAGCATTAGAAGTATGATGATAATCATAGTTTGTCACTCTGGATGAGACAGTAAATCCAAAGCGAGCATTCTGGACTCCTCCCCACTACACAGAAGGCGAGAGAATGCATGAACATGTTTGCTGAAGCCTCTTGCAGCTCATGTACATTGATGATGGTTAGTGTGAAATGCCACTGCACACAATATGCAGCCGAGAAAATGTGTTATTCATGTGAGTGTGAAAGCCATATATTTTTAAAATATAGCAAGAAAAGGGAATGCAGTTATTTGAAAGGACTGGACGTCACCTTGCCGACAAAGATCCGCATAGTCAAAGCTATGGTTTTTCCAGTAGTAATGTATGGCTGTGAGAGCTGGACCATAAAGAAGGCTGAACGCCGAAGAATTGATGCCTTTGAACTGTGGTGCTGGAGAAGACTCTTAAGAGTCCCCTGGACTGCTAGGAGGTCAAACCAGTCAATCTTAAAGGAAATCAACTCTGATTGCTCATTGGAAGGATTGATAATGAAGCTCAAGCTCAGATACTTTGGTCACTTAATGCGAAGAGAGGACTCTTTGGAAAAGACCCTGATGCTGGGAAAGATGGAAGGCCAAAGGAGAAGAGGACGGCAGAGGATTAGATGGCTGGATAGCATCACTGAAGCAATGAGCATGAAATTGAGCAAACTCAGGGAGGCAGTGAAAGATAGGAAGGCCTGGCGCAATATGGTTCATGGGGTCACGAAGAGTCGGACACGACTTAACGACTAAACAACAACAATTTTCAGGTGGCATTTCTAGATTATTAAATTAAAAGTACATTGGTTCTCCACAGTCCCTTTTGCATAATTCATAAGCCACTGTTATCTGGTTTTCACCCACTGTCTATATTCCTACCTTCTTTCTTCCCACGTCTATGAGCATCCCGTAGTATGGCCAGTGCCCTCTGCAGCTGCTTCCTAGCCTCCCTTGTAGTCCTGGCAAACTCACATTCTTCGTTGCTCCCTCAGTCTATCCTGCTGTAGGAATGACATTTGAAGCAACAGGTGCACTAAAGGCTGCTTGTTAAAAGTCCATGAAATTGCAGCCTTCATTCTCATGTGCATCTCTGACCAAGCATATGATGATGTAAGAGGAGAGTTTTGGGACTTTGATGAATAAACGTTTTGTTGATTAATATTCTTTCTGAAAACAAAAATGCAGTGTTCCATGTGATTATGTTTGTAGAACCTAAGTAGGAGTTGTTTAAGAGATTCCACTAAAAGAACAAAATGACATTTGATGGTCTCTCGCTTTTCTCTACATGAACTAATTGGAGGGTTTAGCTGTTTGCCCTGTGCTCATTGGAAATATCAGTACTGGTTTGAAGCCAAGTGGTACATGGTTGAGAGAAAGACTTAGAATAGGGCTGTGCAATGTGTTGGATTCAAAAGGGAAAAAAGGTTTTGGAATACAGAGTATCTTTCAGCAACTCTTTAAAGCAGCTACATCTTTTCTCAGGATAATGTGGCTGTCCCCAAATCCCAAGAAAAGACACACTGAGTTTAAGAAGTTGCTGAGAGGGGCTACTTATGCACTCATTTGCTCCCAGAAGCACATTTTCCCCCTTTGAATCCAAAGCACCACACAACTCTATTATAAAATATTCTCGATTGTTCATCTCCTCTTAGCTTCTATTCTGTAAATCTCTCAGGCCAGTTTTGAACACAGCCCAGGTGGTACAATGAAATCAGCACTGAATTTCTGTACCAATGTATCTCAAGTTCAAATCACCGCAAAGCTCAGGGATTTGACTATGGCAGGTGCTATCTCTTCAGCCTGGCTGCTACATGTAACCTCCTACATACAGCCTTTAGCTTTGTGGGGGGAAAGTGCTATCATAAATAGGTATTATATAATAAATAGTTATTAAAACCACTCAATGTCATTTTTCAAAGGAATAACGGATGGCAAAGAGAAGGCGACTGTTCAGACTGATTTGTCTGAGAAACTGCCACTTTGAAAGAGTAGATAAATATAAATTACTCAAGCTTCCTCTTTTCTGCCTCTGATGTACAAAAGCTGCATAGTCTACAAAGTCAGGAAGCAATTTCACATGGACTAATGGTCTCTCCAGGCAAAAGAATTGAGCAGCTCTAGATGCAGCTGAGGTACAGTGAAAAAATCAGCAGGAACTATTCTCCTTTTGTCAGGTGTTCTACTTTCTTAGACCCTCCCTTCCTTGACCTGCCCTGTTTTCTCCCTCCAAAGTCTTAATTATACAAGTTGATTTCAATTTTTTTCAAGCTAGGGGCTATCATTGGCCTCTGCAGCTGAATTCCCATAAGTAGGCAGAGCCAGGAAAGAGCTGAAGGGAGGGGCAAGGCCAAAACTGTATTTCAGTTAAGTTAAATATATTAAACAAATTTTAATGAAATGCCATTAACACTCTTCCCAATGTATTTAATAATGTCCTCCTGTCTCTTTGGGAATGACAATTTAGTGCAAAATTTTTGCTATGTTGAGCACCTCAGTGAGGGGTGTTTATCTAGTGCAGTGTTTTTCAACCTTGGCAACTTAAAGATGTGTTAAACATGCTGGCTGGGGAATTCTGGAAGTCCATACATCTTAAAGTTGCCAAAGTTGAGAAACACTGAGCTAGCCACCATAGTCTGATTCATGAACATTTCTCAAGCTCTTGGCTTTAACAGAAAGCAATTTCACTCAGTTTGTTAAGGTTGAGATTTTTTAGCAGGAGTATTGCCTGCACATAAAAAAGGGCATGCCCTCAATTGTGTGGTTGTGCATACCATTTTCACACACACACACACACACAAAGACCACGGACACCCATGTTTCTCAGTCCTTTGCTAACTGCTGGTGTGGGATCTGACAAAGAGGCTGTTTTCTTAACTGATAGTTAAGTCTCTAGTTCTGAACATAACATCACAAAATCTGTTGTTGAAGGTTTTCTAGGAGAGGCACCTAGAAGGGGGAAGGGGCAATGGACAGTGCCAACCCAGAAGTGCCAGGGACTAAGCACAGGTTGCCCAGTGTCAGGATTAGCCCAGGAAACTCCAAGAGACAATACAGATTCAATCCAGCAAGGTTTATTGGCTTCACTCCCGTTATAGAATCTTCTCAGACTGAGAGCAATCCTCAGGGTCACCCCACAAACATCCTCTGCATTCCTTAGGGAGGGGCCAGTCTCATTCTCTTATCTCGTGTTCGCTCTTCTGGGGATGAGAGTCCATGTTTCATACCTCTACTCCACACTCCCACATCCAGACATCTGAACAAGAGGAGGGAGAGCACACACACACATCCTATGGGAACCTGTCTCCAAGCACAGTGGTCCCACCAGTTCTGTTTCCTGCTACTCAAATTGACCTGCTGCTAACCAACGCAGGCATCGAGTTGTTGTCTAATTTAAATAACACCGTTGACCACAGTATAAGGTTTTTGGGCTATGTACATCTTGGAATTTCAATTTGTGCATCCCTAACTTAAAAATAAATCAAATTGTGTTCAGTAACCCTTTCTAGTAAGCAAGGAGAGGATTGCAGGTTTATTTTCAAAAGCTGGATTTTCCTTCTAGCAGGAAAGTGGTTTTGCAGCAAACAGGAAGCAACTGGGCAAACTAACCAACTGAAATTCAGGTGCTTGAAAGTAACAGTAGCTCTGTATGTACGTCTGGTGCTGCAGTTTTTGTGCATTCATTCATAATTATTGTTCTATGTATTTTTATTTTCAGAGTGCGTTTAGTAGAAAGAGGATCCCCCCATAGTTTGCCTCTCATGGAATCAGGAAAGGTAAAAATGTAAACATTCTTAACCATCTGAATGGAGTGATTAAACAAATATTTTAAGTTGGGGATATGTGCATGCATACATATGATTATCTACATAAGTGCTTATGTGAGAGCTTGCAGAATCATGCATATTAATAACTTACTAATTAACAGCACCTGAATTCTAGAAACTTAGGGCTTGTGAAACTAGAGTCAGTTCCTTGGAGGATGTATGATTTCTTGATATGAAGGATCAATATTTGCACTGTTCTCTTGATGGTATCTCAGGCATGGCCTTTGGTCTTCTGGGAGTTACCTCTAAACCACCTGAACTTCCTCACGTTGGGAAGGGCTTATTTATATCAAAACCTTTCATCCATTTGTAGCAATATTATCTATATCACATGTGGGCAAACTGTGGTCTGAAGGTCACATGTAACTGTGAAAGTCTAGTGTATCCTGTTTTTCTTTCCATACTATTCCAGGAAGAAAGAAGTGCCTCTTTTTCTCAACCCTCCACGATAGAAAAGCTGAATGAAAACTATGTGAATGAGATAAAATGTATGAATGAGAGGAAGGAAACTTTATGATTAGGGGGAAATGTGAATGGGAGGATGTAGATGGGAGAAAAAATGTGAGAATGGAGGTCAATAGATGGGTGTGGAAGAAAGAGAAGAAAAGAATGTTTGATGCTATGTAGCTTCTATCTTCCTGAGACAATAGACACATTATGGTGTGTGTGTGTGTGTGTATGTGAGAGAGAGAGAGAGAGAGAATATGTGTGGAAAACAGAATAATTGGATGATGAAGAGCGAACAGAAAATTTGGGGTTTGGAGCTGATCACCACAATTCTCCCCACCACCACCCCACTATCACATTTTGAAAAGAATGTGGACCTGAGCCCCAGAAGACCCATCTCTGGTCTATGCTAATTGGCAATAATTCTTGAGGGAACTCCGTGTAAGAAATTGCATCTGGATCCTTATATATGCAGAATATGTGCTTACCATATGCTTTCCACATCATTAACACTGCTGGTGGTGATCATTTAGGGCACAAGTGAAAACACCAAGACTGATGACTCATCCTCCTCAGTGAAGAGCTAATTCACAATAATAAGTTTACAAAGCTGAGTGTCGTGTCACTTTCCTCTGAGAAATTACACCAACCTCTTTCCTTTGTGAAGCCTGCTGTGTTTCTTAAAGACTTCAGAAATGAGCTAGGAAAGTTCTGTTCTTGCGTGAAACAATATAGACACAACCTGGCTTCTGACCAAATATGACTCATTTTGTCTTTCAATAGATCCTCCCCGGAGTTCGGATCATTATTGCTAATCCAGAAACAAAGGGCCCCCTAGGCGACTCTCATCTTGGAGAGGTGAGTCACACGCTATGCCAAGGTCAGTACTGAATGACAGGAATTGATTACAATCCAACTCCTTTTTCTCATAGCATTATTTGGGCAGTGTATGGCAAACAGCCGGGTCTAGCAGGTATGTGTCACACAGCTTTATGTAGGTGTGTGGAATCAGTGGTAGGCAAGTTAGTAACTACTTTGCATTGTCATAGTTAAGAACCATTAATTCCTTTTCTGAGTTTGCTCCCCCCCACCCCACTCAATATATTCAGTCAGCTGCTACTCCAGGAAAATACCTCTTGTTCCTGGAGCATGTGATTGCAGATGAACACGTCCATTTTTGGCAGTATCCCAGCCACTGCAAAGGTTGTTGGGTGGCTGTTGTTTACTGCTGCTTTAAAAAAAAAAGATTCTGCCTGAATTCTTGTGTTACGCCAAGTGAGAATGCCAAGATCTTGCAAAATTTGGCAGTCTTGAGACACCCTAACCATTGGGATCCACATCAGAGGCTACAGTGACTCTTAGACCTTAAGTTATCTGAAAGTGAATCAGTGTTCTTTTTCGTGAAGGGCTATGTTGGAAAGACCAAAGGTTTAAAATTGTCTGTAGCAAAATGTTGTCAAAAAACTTTCCTCCAATTAAACATATTTTTTTCCTGCTCCATGTAGATATGGGTTCACAGTGCTCACAACGCCAGTGGATATTTTACAATCTATGGTGATGAATCCCTACAATCAGATCATTTTAACTCAAGACTTAGTTTTGGAGACACACAAACTATCTGGGCACGAACTGGGTACCTGGGATTCTTGAGGAGAACAGAACTCACAGATGCAAATGGGGGTAAGTTCTCTGGTTAAGTTTTGAAAATGATATATCCAGCACAGCTTTTGGAGAATGGTACATAGTTGCTGAACATTCTGCAGTCTTTTCTCAGTCGTTTTGTTGTTTACTTCAGTTTATGCAGCCATACCCAGGCTGTAGAAAGGATGATGTGCTTTTGGCTAGGAGAAGTCATGATGCCATTACAGCAGGCGTGGACCCTGTTCTTGCATCCTCCAAAATCTCTGATAGCACTTGCATGAGGTACACATGTGCAATGCAGGGGTGTATTGTCTGAGACCGTTGCTTTGTGTGCCTCCCCAACAAAACTCAAAGAATTGCCCCAAATTGTAATTTTCAATGTGAGATAAGAATATAATTACTAAACAAGCTGTCTTGGGGAATAATAATGTTAACTCTATTAAATTTTCATTAAATGTAAAATCAGATCAAATCTAGTTTGTTTCCTGGCCACATTTATGTTGTTTCAGAGTTCAACCCCCAGAAACCAAGTTGTGAAAGTCCTAAAACAGGCATAACAATTTAATCCTTCTCCCTCCAAAACAGAAATAATAGAAATCATGGCTCCATCCAAATGTGTGACATAGTTCCACCCGCTTTCCACGGCTGCCTTCACAGCTTTCATCACCCTAAAAGGGTATTAAGTGTGAGAGGTGCCTAGCAAAAGGTTGCTCACCCTGAGTTAGTGATATATGGAATACACTAAAACAATTTAACAGATTATTTGAGGATAAAGGGGTATACATGTAACCCAATTGTCTATAAATGATGTAATTTACATCATTTTTGTCACTTTAGGTCATGATGTAACACAGGTGACCTAGGTGATGTGAATCAGATGGACTACTTTGGATAGAGTGAAGTTTGTGGTTTTGGGATGATATTTGGATGAAAAATTTGTTTCATGTTGAAATGGCCAAGATCAATATACATTTTTTAAATTAACATGTACATGGTTATGGAAGTGCTGGTTTTGAAAACTAACTATAATGAGATCTCAGGATGTTTTCATGGGTACATCTTTTTTTTTTCAGATGTTAGTGTGGGTATTTGCTTGTGTGTTTAATAATTTAAAATATTTATATACCATTTCCTGTTTTAAAAATCACAAATAGCATCCAGTTAAAACAGTTGGGGTGTATGTGTGCACATGTATCTGTGTATCATGCACTGATAATTGACCAGAAGTTAATGCACAGGGAGGTATTCTCTCATGGCCCCAGAATTCAGACTTAATATTTAAGATGGTGCAATTATATAAACTTAGTCTCTGACCTTAATGGCCCTTTAGTGAGTGCAGTGACTCTGTCTGTCTGTGTATCTGTCTGTCTCTATCTCTACCTCCGTATCTATATTATATGTTATTTGATGTTGCCTTTGGAGGGGCCTGGCTCATTCAGTTGGGTAAAGGCCCTAGTTCTCCGTGTCAGAGTTCTGACCCAGTGACACCATTGGCTTTATCGGCTGACCCTTTCACTGAGATCATCTGGGGAAGCCTTTTTGTTCCTCAGCTCCTGAATGTAGGTAGGCAAACACTTAAACTCTGGGGTGTTAGCAAAGAGGCACCTGACAGGAATGCTTTGCCCGTTTTGCAGATTTCAGATCCCAGGAAAAGGAAAAGATTTGCCCAGTTTCTTTTAACAAGTACTTGTCTTACTTGGTTTCTGTGGCAATGACTGCCATCTTTTTAGGAGGGTAGTAAAAAGTGTTCTTTCTCAGCTAGGTTTTTTTTTAATATATGTATGTACGTATGTATTTTCTATGGCTGCCCATCTCAGTTGCATGACTCTGGGTGGCTAACAATTAAAAACAAAATAAAAATAATAAGCTAAAGTTATAAATAACATAAAATAGCAGCCAGGCGACAACACATAACAAACGTCCACTCTCTCCATACAGCCGAGGAATGGGCTTAGCCACTGTACCAGGGCCCCAGGCTTGATGGCAAAACCCAGTCTGCAAAGCTTCGTTACCTGTAGTTGGTTCTTATTGAACCTTATCCTTATTGGTTCTGCTTAAACCCTAACTAATTTTGTGTGAGATTATTATAAATTTATTTTGTTTCTGTTTAACTGTTTTATGGCCCATAATGAGCTGCTTTGAGGAAGAAAAATCAAGAAGGAATGGAGGTGGAAATAAATACAACGCTGTTTTAATCGCTGTTTTTCTTTTTAATCAAGTGCCATTTTTTTTAATGTATCTTTCATCTTGATTATGTAATCTTGAAACCATGTATAAGAAATTGGAACAGAACCAGCCTACCCCACCCCTAATATAAATACATTCTCCAGAGAGATTGAGAGACTACAGTTCCCAGAATTCTAAGCCAGGTTGGGAAAAGCTTTTCCTAAAGAAAAGGACTGTAAAATCAGTGTCAGATAACTTTTATGTTACTGATGTGGTTTTGTATAATGAGCTATTTCTGTTTTCCTTTTCCCTCTTTTGGTACCAGAACGACACGATGCACTTTACGTGGTAGGTGCATTAGATGAAGCCATGGAATTGCGAGGAATGCGGTATCATCCCATAGATATAGAGACGTCAGTAATTAGAGCGCACAAAAGCATTACGGAATGGTAAGTATTTGGTACAGGTTTCGCTGTGTAAACGCCTGCATTTGTATGAACAATGCCATACCTCTCTTTGGACTGGATCCAACTTCACTTGGATCAGATTCACTTGCACAAGAATAGAATTGATATGGGATGGAGAAGTATAACTCCGTCTCTCTGGGTCCTTACCTGTCTGGTTCTAGAGTATCGGGTCTTGGAACAAGGTCCCAAAAGAGGGTTCCTCGTCACACGAAACCTGTAAGTGCAATTCTCCCTTTTCTAGATCACCATATCTAGGCTGCAAAAGCTGATGGCCTGGTGGTTTGCAGCTCAGATATTGTTCAGGTAGTCCTTGAGTTACTACTATTTGTTCAGCGACCATTCAGAGTTACAGAGGTACTGAACGAAGGGACTTATGACCAGTCCTCAAAGTTCCAGCTGTTGCAGCACCCCTGCGGTCATGTAAACAAAATTTGTGTGCCTGGCAACCAGCTTGCAGTTACGACCAGTTGCAACGTCCTGCGGTCACGTGATTGCCATTTGCGCCTTTCCCTGCTGGCTTCCCCCAGGCAAAGTCAATGGGAAGCTGGCAAGGAAAGTCGCAAGCTGCTGGGGTAAGTCTCCCCTGCCAGGCCTTACTTCACTCACATGCTCCGCACCCTCCTTCCCCCCTTCGCTTGCACACACTCCGTGCCCTCTTTCCCTGGCCTCCTTGTGCTTGCACACACATGCGCACATACGCCCACTTTCCTTGGCCTCTCTGTGATCACACTCACCCTGTGCCCTCTTTCCATGGCCTCCCTACAATCACACGCATGCACGTACCCTATGCCCTTTCCATGGCCTCCCTGCAAACACACACATGTACACACCTACCCTGCGCCCTCTTTCCTTGGCCTCCCTGCACGTGCACCCTGTGCCCTCTTTACCCAGCCTCCCTGCAGTCGCATGCACCCCACACTCTCATTCCCCAGCCTTTCTGAGCTCATGCCACACCAAGCACCCCCTTCCCTGACTCGCGCGCAGCCTGCGCCAGACCTCCCAAGGCCTCCCCCATTCCCCTGTGGCACCCCCGCGCTCCTTACTTGGGACTCCCTCTGCTTCCTGCTTAATGACCCGGACGTCTTGGGTTATGATGACAACCAGGACTGCCTGGATTGCTGTCGCTAAGTGATACAGTCACGTGACATCACACTTTATGACTGCATCACTTAGCAACGGCAATCCCGGTCCCAATTGCAGTTGTAACTCAAGGACTACCTGTAGTCTTTCCTTTTTGGAGACATCTGCAGGATTGGAAGCTTTTATCATTGTAGGAGAAAATCCAGATCTGGACCCTAATCCACACAAATTTATCTGTATAAACAGTATCGCTAGCTCAGCTAAAAAAATCAAGCACTTGGAATTCTCAGGTGCACTGGATGTAATAGGAGCTAACGAGATAAGTGAAAATGTTAACTGCAGGAATGCAAGACTACACACGGGAGAATTAAGAATTAATGCTGAGAACTCAGGGTCTTTAGATAGCTATGGCTATGGTAAAATAGCAACTTTAGTCACAGTTCTTAGGCCCCTTTGTCTAATCCAAAGGATCCATTGTGTAGAGGGTATTTGCCTCAATCTTTTCATCCCTTATTATACTTTCCAATACACCTATGAATTAATCCAGTCAGGAAGATTAACTTTATCACATTGAATACTATATCCTGTTACATGACTAATGGCTACCTATAGTTATTATTTTAACCATCAAAAGAATAATTTGCATAAGTGTATAGAGAGGGCTTGTAACTCCACCCCTCTTTAGAGTTCTTGATTCCACCTATGGGACTGAATCTGTAAATGTATCAGTTAGTGCTTCAGTGTAATTTTGTCCTCACCTTCAGTTCAGACATACCCCAAGGAAAATTCTCCTTTATCATCAGGACACAAACTCCAGCCCTTTCATATATGCGCATGACATCACAGTGGATATCCAAAAGAGGCAGAGCTTGTGTCTTGATGGCATGATGCTACTTTCATTATTTGACCCCTCCCCACCCAAATGCTTCAGGCTGCATCGTAATACTGAGAGGCCAGCCATACAGAATGCACCTACTACCATTCCTTCTCTCCCTGAACCATACAGCAGAGGTTCACAAACTTTCTCAGTTCACAGTGCTCTTAGCGTCTTAGCAATTTTTCCCAGTGCCTCTAGCTGTGTGCTCTGTAGTAGTAAAATTCCTTGCAGTATCCCTGTGAGTTTGCTGTGGTGCTCTGGGGTGCCATGGCACACAAATTGGGAAACACAACTGTACAGGTTTAAAAGTAGGTGCCCTGAAAATTATGGGACCTCACTTAATCACAATAAATTTAAGTTCATTGCTTTCAGTAAAATAAGTCTAGCCAGACCGAGTGGGCTGTGGTTTCTAGGCTCCCCAGATTTGTGGACTTTCAATCATTAGTTCTGGACGGAGTAGCAATTTGAGGGTCCTCCTGGACTCTCAACCCCTGCTCAAAGGGCAGGTGGTAACCCTGGCCAGGAGGGCCTTTGCATAAATCTATCTTGTGTGGCAGTTGTGCCCACTCCTGAGTCAGGAGGCCCTGCTCATGGTCATTCATGCCTTGGTCACCTCCTGGTTGGATTACTACAATGCATTTTACATTGGGCTACCCTTGAAAAACACTTGAAGTTGCAACTGGTTCAGAATATAGAGGTGTGGCTAATTATGGGCACAGCATGGTATTCCCATGTGATACTATTACTTCATGAGCTACACTGGCTTCCAGTAGGTGCAATTTGAACTGCTGGTTATTACTTACAAAGACTTTCATGGTGCAGGACCAAGTTATTTGTGGTATCACCTATTTCTTATTATTTTGGCCCATTCCAAAAGATTGAACAAGGTGGCCATGGTCTGAGTCCTCTCTCTTAAACAGTGTCATCTAATGGGACCCAAGAAACATGACTTCTCTGTCACAGTGTCTGCCCTGGGGAATAGCATGCTGTCTGAGATCCAGATGGCCCTGACCGTGCCGGCCTTTCATAAGGCACTGAAGACCTGCATTTTCTCTCAAGGCATTGGGCCAGGGCACATGAGGCTGTCTTGAACATGATGCATATTTAGGTTTTTTGCCTGATATCCTTATTTGTTGTTTTTGTTAGCTGCCCAGAGTCACATTTGTAAATTGGGCAGCCATATTAATTGAATGAATGAAAGAGGTGCTTTAGTCATTTATGAGGATTTCAAAAAGTCATGTAGGTATTCAGAAGAGCAGAAAATGCCCACAGGATTGGTGATTTAAACAGCTCATCAAGGTTTCAGGTATCAGGAATATATTTATTTTTCATTTGCATCACCATTTCCATTCAAGAAAGTGACTTGCATATTTTTCCAAAAGAGGCGGTTGAGAACAATTTCAGTAAAGAATATAGCCACCATAAGCTCTACATTACAGATTAAACAAATTGCTTTACATTTTAACATGAACTGATGAATCCAATGCGTATATTGCTTTTTTCTTTTCTTTTTTTTGCTTTATTAATGAAAGATGGAAAATGGTTTACTAAGCCAAATAGTTTAATAGAATCACAAATATAAACACTGTCTGTGATATTAAGGTTTTTTAGTATAAATAAATAAATAAATTGCCTGGAAATTTATGTCACTGAACAACTCCAGAAATTTGACCAAACTGATTGAAAGTCCTCTTCTTTGCCCCTCCATAAAAAGGTCCATTTCAAAGTTGATGTAGACATATATTGTTAATCCATTTTTACAGGTTAGAATTATCCTTCCAAAGTAGCACAGTGATTATTTCGCTACCCTTCCATGCGTAGAGTTTATTGATATAATTTTCCTCATCACCTTCCAGTGCGGTGTTTACCTGGACAAACTTGTTGGTCGTTGTCGTCGAACTGGATGGATCAGAGCAAGAAGCCTTAGACCTGGTTCCTTTGGTCACCAATGTGGTTCTGGAGGAGCACTATCTGATTGTTGGGGTCGTGGTGGTGGTGGACGTTGGGGTCATCCCTATCAACTCCCGTGGAGAGAAGCAGCGAATGCACCTACGAGATGGATTTTTGGCAGACCAGTTAGATCCGATCTATGTGGCCTATAACATGTAGTCTTGTATCTTTAAGGCTTCCATGGACTTGACTCTAGATGTATAAAACACTTTTTTAATGTACACTAAACAATGTACAAGTGGCGCTCTTCAGAATGGAACTCTTTCTCTTAGGACTTATTGAAGCACTCATTATGGGCAGGACATAAAAATGTGAAATGTGTTTCTTTTACCACTACATTTTAGCACAGAAGGACTTTGGGGTACTGCCTTCGGTTTGTTGGAAAGCCCATTACTAGACTTTTTAAAATAAGATTATTTTTTGCTTATTGGGATGAATACTGCTTTCTAAGTAATATGGCTTTGTATCTTATGTTAAACTGAAGTAGCTATTTTTTTTTTAATCTGCCCCTACCTACCACCCACCCACCCATGGATATTTTTGAACAGCTCATAATATGACTGAATTGTTTTGGTTTGCTTGTTTTTAAAATGTCCATATAAAAACAAACTTCTCCCACTATGGATCCATTACTAATTTTAAGCCATTTTCTATTCCATTCGCTTAGGAAGCTACATTGAGGTACGAGAAAAATACTGAAAACAGCACCTTCTCAAATTAGAGTTTTTAACAGCTTTCTCTCCTGGAAATGCTGAGGTTCAAAGGTGAAAAGAGCCTTTGATTATTAGTGTTAGAATGAACAGATCTTTATAAATAAGGTGTATTTCGGCAATGAACTTGCAGATATCTTTGTACTAAGCTAAAAAGATAAAATAAGTTAACTACTTCTGTAATTATGTACAAAACCTTTAATTTATTTTGATCTCTTTAGAAGTATAAAAGAGAAACATTCAAGAATATTAAGCTCTTGTAATGTTTGCTAATATAAAAACAAAAGGTTGTATTATCTTGAGTGGATAGTATCACATCAAAAATATATATATATGAAATATAAATTCACTAATGACAAAAAAAAAGAGTTTAAAGTTTTAAAAGGATGCAGTACTCGTCACTTGCATGGTGTCTCTTTTCCCACTGTAGATAATAAACATTATTCACAAACTTTTAGGACAAAAGCAGTTCTGAATTGCTCAGTATCCCCGCCTAAAAGAATCTTCCATATACCAGCAAGTGAAAATTTGCTGCCGCTTGTAGGGCAGTGAGTTGATTTCAAGGTCGCAGTCTTGCTGTCTTGCTTGCACAAAGGGCAGGCGGAGGAGCGCCTCCTTTCAGGGGCTGGGGGGAGCCCCCCGGTCCCCCAGCTGGCGGTCCCCCTGAGCTTCCTCCTCTAGCTCTCCGCAAGGGCCCTTGCGTATCCGCCCTGCTCTCTCCTCCACCATCCTCTTCCTCAGATGGTGCTGCAGCCCTCGCGAGGACAGCCTGAATTGGAAGGGCCCCGATGTCTCGGCCAGTCTGTCGGGAAGAGCCGAGGCAGCGGGAGGCCCCTGGCAGGATGACTAACGCAAAGTCTTATGGGAACCACGACAGAACCTGCTTTTGATGACTCTTCCCAGGGCAGGATCGACTGGCGGCCAAAGACTTGAACAGTGCACTACAAAGGATGCTTTTCTTTACTGTGGAGGTGACCATAAATGTTGGCATGTATGTTCATACACTTCTTAGATGTTAGAAAAGGCAGGTCTGAAGTATAGCACTGTTTTCCTTAGCTGCATAATATTGTTGCACAAAACTGGTCATCTTTTTTTGAGTTCATCTTTTGTTTTTGTTAATACTTTTTACTGATTTTTTTTTTCTTGTGGTAAAGATAATTTCTGTTTGCTTTTTGGTGGTCATTTTGCACAAGATTTTTTGTAAAAAAAGAAAAGAAAAGAGTTTCCCCACTCATCTCTCCGCTGTCTGGTTTAGTTTGGGCAATGGGAGAGTGCTGATCCATCTATTTAACACTTTGTAGAAAGTTGTGGTTTTGAAAAAGTCTCTTATTTGTTATTAGACAATAACCAGAAACCTTCTCTAAACGATTTGGCTTAGCTTGGTGCAACTGCTAATGTATGTCAAACTGAGGAACTGAAATTCAAATGTTGCAATGCCATCCTTCAGTTCCAAAGGGAATCTGCCAAGAGAGCAAAGGGGAGGGGGGGATTATGAATCACAGCTGCCTTTCCCTCCCTCCCTCCCTCTTGCTCTCCTTTTTGCCATCTCAAATTTCATTGGGTAAACCACCTCTTCAGTTTCTGGTTTCTTCCTTGTCTTCTTAGTTGATTTCATTTTCCTATAGTAGTCACCAGGTCAACCAGTGTCTGATAAGAGGAAGAAGATTAAACAGGAGCAAGAATGCTTTTTTTGGGTTGTTTCTTTTTTTTACAGGTTCAAAATAATTGCTAACATTCATTAGAATATGCATACATAAGAGAGTTGCAGGACAAGCACCGCGGGATCTTTATATCACCTATAGAACGGAATTATTTTGATCCACCTTTGCAGGTTTCATTTGGTTCCAGTCAAGCCTTTTTTTTCCCTTTAATGGGAGGGAGTACTGAAAGAAAAGGGACATTTTTTAGCTTGCATGTACAATACAGAGCATCTCACAACTGCAGCCTCTTTTTGCATTTTAAGTTTCAGTTGAACTTTTTCCAGATTTTCTTTGCCCTGTGAATACTTCTCATGTTCCAAAGACCACTCCATAGTGAAGCCTTCTGTCACATCATTCCATGTGGGTGCATCAAAAGTACGATCCATTTTTATTCCTTTAGAAGGTCAAGTTGCCACAAAGTTCAGACAACTTGATTATGAGCCTAATTGCCGTGTATGAACTAACGTGTGATGTCCCTGCTACTGCTCACGCAAATCCAGCTGTCGCTTTGTGGAAACATCACTTTTAACCTTCACTAAGACAACTTTCCACTCCTGGGGAAGTGAGAAGGACTGCAATGCAGTCGTACAGCACAGTTAATCACTGATCGCTTCGGCAACCTGCCATTGCTGGTTGTTTCAACTCTAAACATTAAGACGGTAAATGATGAACTGAATATCCTAGTTTTGTCATGCAAGTGGAGAGGAAAGAAAGACATGTAACCATCAGATTCAGCAATAAGGAAAGATTGCTCTGTATTAGAAATTGTACTGTAGATAAACCATTCATGAGAATGTATAAACTGTTTGTCTTGTGACCTTGTGCTTTTGGAGTCAGACAAAATCATGTAATCAACCTGATGCACACCTGAAAAGAAAGAGAAAAAAACCCCAAACGAACGAAGGAGGAGGGTTCACAGTGAACATTGAAACACAAAACTAAGCAACAGGAGCAGATTCCTCATGGTGCTCGTTTATTATATATATTTAATCCTGCTTGACACTTTACCCAAGGGAAGACTGTCCCTTTTATCAGTTGAATGTTAGCAGCGTTATTTCATAGAGTGTGGTGACTGGTTAGAGACATCCATGTAACTCAGCCAATCACAGTTCCAAAAAAAAATTTTTATGTGCAAACGAACAGCAACCTTCTTGTATGTTAAAACACCAGTACGCTTTGTACATCTGTGATAACGCCTGTTTTATATTCAAATGAACGAATAAAAGCTTTTATTTTTGTTGCTCTGAAAATAATTGTTCTTTTGTTTGTTTGTTTAATTACTAAAAGGGTTCTTTCGGTTTTTAAAGGTTTTCCAGAGCTCTGTCTCACCATGCATATTTTTCTGATTTTTTTTAAAGGCACAACTTTTAGTTGTTTTGAAATAATTTCACATGTGATAAGTATACCCCAAAGGCAAATATCCAATTTATGGGTTGCAAATATAGGCTGGATTTAATTGTGCATTTAAGACAAGTTGGTGAGCTAACATACTCTTCTGTGATTTTATATATACACACACTTTATTTCTTGAGTATTTTTCAAGGTGTCTTGACAAATAGTAAAAAATATTAAAACATTAAACCATCCAATAAAATCACAGTGTAAAACTAAAAGCATGAAAGAGAGCTCAGCAGAGAGAAGGAAAAAAACCGGAAAATTCAAGATATTAATGTATAAATGCTAAGATTGCAACCAATAGAAGAGCGGCCAGCTTAATGCCTTAAAAGCCTGACTGAAAACCATTTTTGGTGGGACAAGATAAGGTCTTGTCCAAAGACTAAGGTACTCAGAAGGCTAAGGTATTTCTTGGCCATTGCATCATTGCATCTATTTTTTTAAATGTGGCAACTTGAAGATGTATGGACTTCAACTCCCAGAATTCCCCAGCCAGCATGAGTGGAAGTCCACACATCTCCAAGGTTCCACGTTTGAAAAACACTGATCTAACAGAATTACCAGTGTTCCTTAATGCTAATTCTGAGTTAGGATTGTATTTGCTCTCCTTACTCATGGTATTCCCAAAAAGGTCGGGTATCTTTCCTGCATAAACTGCAAATGCAATGCACTCACTCTGTAAGCATACACTAGCAGAATTAAGCAGGCCACAGACGCATCGCTTGGAGATCACATCTGCATGCTTAAGAAGGCCCATATTTTTTTTCATTCCAAGGCCATAAAGAAAATAACGCTTGTCTTGATAGACCATTAGCCCAGAATAAGAAGGCATTTCCTGCATCATTCCTCTTTCTGAAATGTTTTAGAGTAAACCGATTAATTCAATGTCTAGGTTGCTTTTTTTTCTTTATAAATGAAAAATAGAAATTTGTCCTCAGAGTATTCTTTTACATATGTGTTCCTGCTAAATGTTTTCCAATTGTTCCCCAAGTGAGAGTGTCAATATTTATACTTCCATTTGACAAGTGTTCTTTCAGCATTTGGTGCCCAACAGACAACATTCAGAAGAATGTGACACTGATGTAAAGTAATGTTTAATGTTAAATAGCAATGGAATTTGTTGAGCACAAATGTAGGAAATCCTAAAAAACAGATTTCCAGCTGTACAGTTTAGAGCTGAGTCCAGCTTTTCAAAACTCTCCACCAGGATTTGTTGCTAAGAGATTGGGGGGGGGGGGGCGGTGGGGGGGGAATCAGCAACTTCTCCACAGGATAGGTCTGTTCTTAGCAAGGAGGGTCACATTGCTCCTGGAAAGGCCCCTAGTAGGCCTTTCTGATTAAGGCTTCCCTGGGAAGTCACTGGAAACATGGGAGGCTGCAGACTGCTGGAGACAGAATTGCACAGAAGGACCATCTTGTCTCTAAGTGCAAGGATGCCATACCCTCCAAGAATGTAGCCCACATTCTCTTCTCCCTTGAATTTGTAAAACAAATCCTCTTAAATTGAGTGGGAATGCTAGTAGAACAATGCAGGCAAATGTTTGCCTGGATCCTGAGAGCAAAGTATCTTGTTTACTTCCATAATCCATTGATGTGTGAGCTTGGTTTACCTACTGTAGACATATGCCCTAGAACAGCCCTTTGGCCACCCAATAGACTTCCAGATGTAGGCTTCAGTTTGCATGATGTGCACCACACAAGACCACATTTGGAAGGCTAGCCGGTTGGCCAAAGTGGCTGTTTTTACTTACATTGAACCAAAGAACATGATCACATGAAGCACTGCTGTGTTTCAGCATAATTGGATATGTATTTTTAAGCTAATCACAGTAGTTTTAGGTTATCTGGTAGCACTACCAAGATTATGGAAGCTGTGAGAAGAACAAGGTTAGGGTAGGCTACTCATGACATCAACTTTCTTTGGCTACCTATTTCAAAGCATGAGCAGTAGCTGATGTTACTGGCAAAGCTGGGGTTAACTATAAAGTTAAGAGAATTTTCCCCCCAGAACTGGCCCCTTTCTGCAAGGCCGAGTTCCCAGAGCTATATAGGAACCAGGAAGCTCTGACTGCCTCCCAAGTCACAGCCTGATGGGAAAGATGGTCCACAATTCTGGCACACAAGATATGGCATTTTTTTATAGCTCAAAGCAAAACATGGGAAACACTTCACTCAGCTGGCGCAAGCTATGTGGCTACTGATTGCCAATTGCTTTGGTTAGTATGTGGCTACTCTACTTCAAGGTCCTGATCTAAGCACCTCCACCTGAGCGAGTTATGTTTGAAGGTTGCCCTGAAGAAACTCATCCTTTGAAGCCAAGTTCTGGAGATGGTCAGCTTGTTAAACACCAGAGTGCCATCTAGTGGTCGGAATCTTCAATTATATTGGCTGGCCACACCTGGAAAATTAAATGGGTACAATTTTGTGAAGCTGGACTTGATGCAGTTCACTTGATGCTGGGTCAGGGTTGGGGGAGCAGGCAGGAGGACCACACAGGGATGTCAAAGCTATTGTAGCAAGGCAGGAGTGGAATTCTTTTGAGTTTAAAAAAAGCATGTTAAGCTAATCACAGCTCATATGCTGCTTTCTTTTGTAACGAGCATAAACAGTGTCACCCGAATTTGGTGGTTACCAAATTTAGGCTGGTCATTATTGGGGGGGGGGGGGGGAGGAATGGAAGGAGGGGGACACTTTTTCTTCTGCAATAGACAACAAAACATCATGGTTTCCCCCTCCCATCCCGCTGCTCAGAAAGCAGGCAGTATTTTCCAGATGCATGATGGGAAATTCACAAGTGCTCAGCTTGCAGTTCCCAGGATTATGATGCTGCTCCTTTCAAAGTGCCCTGGCCAAGGTAGCTGATCAGAGAGAAAGTTGGTCCAGAAAGAATTAACAAGACTCTGTAACTTTGAATGGCTTTTATTCATCATCCAATAAGCTTTTAAAAATACCTTTGGGTGGGGTGAGTGGGGAAGTAGGAAATAAGAAAAAGAAACCCATGGACAAAAGAGTGTGGTTTTCCAATCAGCTTACAATCTGTTACTTTCTCTTCCTCAGGCTGGATCTGCTGACCAAAGTAGTAAACAATTGTTTGTTTTAAATGATGAGAAAAAACATCAATTACTAGATTTCCCCCCTCTTTTCTCTTACAGTGGAGTCTCACAACTTGACAATAAAGTCACCTTTTAAACCTGGCACAATGAATTTGATTGCATTTCAAAAGATAGAAATAATAATTTAAAAAAAAAGGTTCCGTCACTTGACCTTCAGAGTCAGTTGTCTCCTCAGTCTCCAAAGGGGGAACTTACTCACTGTTGGTGCCCTTAATTCAGTGCAAGAGCACTACCTTTTGTGCACTCTCAAATGAAAGCTTCTCTTATTAAACAAAACTTGCCCATACGCATTATGCACCTTAATGTTTCTTTTATCCCACTGATCTTAGTGGAGGTAAAATTGAATGAACTCAGGGGAGATAAAAATGCATTTTAACAGCAAACACAGAGATTCTAGAAGAGGCTCTCTTCTGTGTTGGAAGTGTTGGTGCAGAAACCAGTAACAGGCACAATTATAAAATGGCACCTTCTGTCTATGGAATTTTTAACTATTTTTAGAGCACATCTGTGGGATGCAATAGTCCAATTCAAATATTTTTATGGTTTCAATTGAAGGAATTTCCTTAATTACAAGAGTTTCTCATTTCTTTGGGTATGTGTGTGTATATAAGCCGGCTGGGTGACTTTGGGCCTGTCACTCTCTCTCAGCCCAACTCACCTCACAGGGTTGTTGTGGGGAAAATAGGAGGAGGAAGGAGCATTAGGTATATTCGCCGCCTTGAGTAATTTATAAAAATAATAAAGGTGGGATAAAAAAAATCTAAAAAAAAATCAGTAAGACAGCAAGCAGAAACTGCTTTATATTAGACTAACCAGCATGCAAACAATTTTACACTTTCAGAGATGACTTCTATACTCCTTCAGACATTACATGCACATATGGATAAAATGTGGAGGCTGCGTTTGACATGCAGTGAGATATGGAAGCAAGACTGGCCCTTTCACTTCTTGCTCCCCTATTAAAGAAATGGAACAGTCACCCTTGAGTTGATACACTTGGATGACATCTGGCCCACTGCAAGCTTAGGTGGATCCTCGTATATAAGATAAGGTTGGTATTACACACTCTATGTATAGTAAAATGGCACAAACATTTGAAGTCGATTCATCTATGTTCTACTTCAAACAGAAGCAGTACTGGAGACTTCTAGAGACCAAGTATTTCTCTCCAATTGTCCACCTTTCCTATGAAGGTTCCAATGAAGAAAAGTATGTAAAAAATGTCAGTTTCTAGACTGAAAATAAAACAAAAACAAAAAATCAGTGCCCAGTCCTTATGGAATGTTGAAGACAATGAAGTGACAGAAAATTGAGTATCCACTGAAATAATAATAGGAGAATGAGCTGTCTGAGCTGATGAGTTAGTAGGATCCTGCAGGGAGGACAGAAGCTGAAGAAACCATGCATAGTATATGCATAATAGGGCTGTGCATACTTCAAAAATGATTCAGAAGCCAGCTTCACAGCATTTCTTCAAAAGAGCTGCATTTTTCCAGATTTCTGAATGAGACTGAAAAAGGACACGACTATTTTAATGAACTGCATTAAAAACGCTGCAACTTTAGAGTTGACTCATTCAAGTTTCATCAGAAAACTGAAAAAAGATGAAGACCAGTAAAGATGCTGTGTTCACATTGCTGCACTTTCTGAAACATCTCTTCAAAATCACATTTGAAGCATGCACAATTGTAACGTACATGCTACATTCACACAGTGGGGTTTCACTCTAGTAGCCCCACCAAATCTGCTATATGGCAAGGAAGTCCAGGAACAATATCTAATCTTAAAAGAAGAGATTTATGCCATATGTTCAAGTAATGCTTCCAAAACAATCATTCATTTTCACTTTATATGCTGAAGTTCATGTATTTATATGCTCAAAAACTCACCTTATAAATACATAAGATTCTCTGTTTGCTATGGTTTTGCAACCCAGCTGGCTGCCGATGAAGAATTTGTATGACTAGTCCTAACATATCCTGTTTAATCTTCAACAGATCTTTTTATTTTCAGTGTCACTCACAATAGCATTCCCACAAAAAGCTAATACGCATGATTGGTTAGTTGTCAAAAATTCACAACTTCCCGGGCTAAATTCAGGCATATTAAAAATAAAAATCAATGGGAACTTAAAAGTCAAGAGTAACAGATTCCCTCCATTTTCAGTAGGAGCTCAGTGCAAATAATTTGATCTGAAATTACTTTGTAGATAATTTAAGACAACCAACCCATATACATTTGTGAAATAAGCCAGACACCATGATACAGCCTTTCAGAAATAAGTGTAATATGGAAAATGTGTCTTGCCAACACTTAAAGGTGAACAAGATTTTCTCTTGTAGAGAACCCTTGGTTAACAATAATTGGGACTGGCATTTCCACTGCTAAGCAATGCAGCTGTAAAGCACATCACGTGACTACATTGCTTAGTGACAGTCCCCGGCAGTCCCCACTGTCGTTGTTACGCAAGGATCCCGGGTCATTAAGCAAGGACTTCCTCACAACTTCCTGCCGGCTTCCAAAAACCAAAGTCAGTGGGGAAGCCAGCAGGAAGTTGCCAGACCCAGGTGGTTCACAAGCAGGCCAGCAGGCAGATAAGTGACTGCTGCCGGTAGGAGAGGGAGCGAGGGGGTGTGCAGGTGGCCAGAGAAGTGCAGCACAAGTGCAGCGAGGCTCAGGAAGGGTGTGCAGGGCTGCACAGGTGGCTGGGGAGGTGCAGCGCGAGCACAGCAAGGCTCAGCGAATGTGTGCAAGTGGCAGCAAGGCTCGGAAACGGTGTGCGGAGGGTGTGTGAGTGGCCAGAGGGATAGGGGGCAAGTAGCTGCTGCCAGGTGGGGAAGGGTGCACAGGTGTGTGGATGGGGGAAGGTGCATGAATGGGAGACACTTACCCGAGTGACCTGCGACCTTCCCTGATGGCTTCCCATTGACTTTGCTTGTGGGAAGCTGGCAGGGAAGGTCGCAAATGGTGGTCATGTGACTGTGGGGCGCTGCAACTGTCATGAAGTGCAAGCTGGTTGCCAAGCGCTCAGATCACGATCACATGACCATGGAGGTGCTGGGACTGCCTTACTGATGCAACTGGAAAGCAAAGATGGGATTGTGTATATGAATTCCTTCAACATAGTCCAATTTGGAACCACCTGTATATATCTGTTATCTTATCAGTTACTTGCTGAAAATATGTTGGAAAGATACCATCTCCTAAACACTTGGAAAGAAGGAAAGCCCAAATTTGGAGATTCTGCACCAGGTAAAGAAACCAATAAAACCCCAAGTGCTGCTATGATGAGGATAAACACAGCTTATTGTGGACTCAGATTGGAAAGAACCAAGTAGTGACCTAGACATGAAGTTCCTGGTGTGATCTGGGGCTATTCTCTACCATAGAGGCAACAACTTATGTTTGTTATGACGACACAAGGTGTATATATAGTCCACTTCAATAAATAAGAAGGTGAATTATGTGAACAAGAAAAAGTGAAGTAATGTCCTTAAGGAGCCTGTATCAAGAAGACATCGATGAAAAAATAAATATGACTGCTGTGATGACCTGTTCTTTGTTGGCCGAACAGCATGAACCAATATAGGAGAAGAGGCTAAAATGAAGGCCTTATGTGTCTTAGTTCGTTGCAACCTGGTTAGCAGAAAACATTTCAAGTGGAACCTCTATCCGACATCAGCATCATTTTCAAAGTGTGATGGTGTTTGTTTTTCTTTCCCCATCCTTTTATTTATCTTAGATGGGATTCCAGGAAGTTTAGCAGCTGAGAGCAAGAAACTTACACCACCTTATACCAGCCAAGCTAACCTGTGATAATTGTCCTTATCACATGACAGGACCTGCCAGACATCATGCTTTTCCAAAGCGAAGCATCCAACAAAAATCTGTGATGACAATGTGTGTAATCTGTGTAAGCCTAGGAAAGGTCAAAAGTAACAGATACGAAAAAACTATAAGGCGCTGTTGCCTTTTCAAATACATTTATTAACCAATGTTAACACATTTAATGACTCTATATATTGCTAGTCAGAGCAGCTTACAAAATGCCAGAATGCATCATAGAACTGGACAGCCACAATGAGTAAATTACAATGTGCATAGTGGCTAAGCTCAACACTTTAATATAGATTTATGATTTGTGGGAAAAAAAGATATTTAAAATCAGGATTCCTAAACAATGATATTTCCCCCTAAAACTTATACAAAACCAGGCCACAATTTTTTTCTTGTTCTTTTGTTGATTAAAAAAAACCCCACAGTTTTCACACTGTAATAACTTGAAAATGTGCAACCGTGTCAACAGAGACAAAAGAAAAAAAGCCAAAAAAACACAAATTTTACTTTCATGCAGCTATTCAGTTAAATATTACATATCCTGGAATGATTTTACACCCCAAAAAAATAGTTTTCACAAAAACTTGCTTTTATAGGGTTGGACCGAAGGTTTTTTGGGTAGGGTGGCGGAGAGGGACAATAGTAAAATAATCAAAGGGTGTTTCTTTGTTGCACTTTTTCTAGTGTGAAGGCCTCCTATATATAGTCACAACATAATTACTCAGTTCTTAAAAAGTATTAAGTCACTAGATAAAGTTAGTACTTGCACCAACCTAACCTCCACTTGGGGGCACAGAGGCTCCAATATTTGTATGGAGTGATCCTTGCCACAGCGGACCCATCCATTTCAGAGAATGGATACAGGGCAAAGGAATGGTGAAGGTGCTCTGTGCACCAGAACAGATGGGACAATCTGCACATCCAAGAGATCTGCACGCACCTTGTCAAATATAAAGATATCTGAGGGTATTGTTCTCATTTTACTAACTGTATCTCGTTTAAATTCAGGCTACATGGCCTGAATTTTCAAAGTTCGTCATGGAAACTGGAACTCCATTCCAACTGCCATTGTTTGTTGATGATCCAGACCAGTGTACCTCAATCTCAGCAACTTTAAGATATGGACTTCAACTCCCACAATTCCCCAGCCAACACATCTTAAAGTTGCTGAGGTTGAGAAATACTGATCTAGACTATAGCAACAGATCACCGAAAGCTTAATATGAATTTAATCTTCTGATTGACCCTAGCAAATTTCAGAGAAATTTCTTTTTAAAATCCTTTTCTCCCAGTTCTCCCATTCTTATTTTTTCATTGTATTATCACTTTCAATAAATATCCAAGGTCTACATAAATATTTACAAATTACTTTGTTTGAACTTGGAAAAAGAATGTTAAATGGGCATTCGTTGAATCTTAAGGCCATCTTTTTAAAAGAACCCTAAAATGGCGAGAAGCATTAAAAGATACGCTGGTTAAATAAAGTTTACACCTTGTATAAAAAAAATTGTCTCTGAACATGGATGCAATTTATATATATACCTATACATAAAATAAACAAAAGGAAAGGAGGGAGGGAGGGAGGGAGGGAGAGAGGGAGGAAATCAATTTTCAACTATCGATCCATTCCTATTGGTAGCACTTCTTTATCCAGACATTCCGCAAAAGACAGACTTTTTACAAATCACAGCATCTTTAATACAGGAAAATTAACATGCATTATTCTTCATTCTAGCATAAAAATGGCAATAACCAAATATTACAGACATAACTGCTTTTGTGAAACTTAAGTGCTTCCCCATCCCTCAACCTTAATTTCCTGTTGAGTGCTTAAAATAGATTAATGGTCAACTAGCATTTTGTAAGGTGAAAATTGCGGAGAAGGGGCTGTAAGGTAAAAGGGACGGGGCAAATATTATGCCTTTTCTTCTTATGCCTCAACCTTAGAGCTCTATATATGATGAAAGGTAAAATCGAGCTGTTCTTTTCTCAGTTTTTGGCTTTCTTTTTACAAGTATTCATATTAGAAGGATGAAATGTGCAAAAATTTAAAATTTAAATATTACTTTTTTTCCCCCTAAGACCTGGCTCAGCAAAAGCCTACCCCAGTCCCTGGTGATTTTAAAACAATAAGATCAAAGCTAATATTTTCATTATAAAAGCTATATATTGAAGAAAAATAATAATGGAACAAACACAATTGGGAAAAGAACGTTAAGAAGTGGCAGGACTCGCACCTGCTGCGTCAACCCTGTTCCCAAAATTCAACTGCATACCCACTGGTACAAGCCAACAGATGATGCCTTGAAGCAGGAAATTACGCTGAACAAAACCAGCTCAAACAATTAACATGTGTTACATCCAGGTAGTATGCTGTTTTCTAAACCTTTTTAAATTTCTTACATTCAGGTCTCTTTAAAATGTTCCTGTCACCTTTCTTTGTCTCTTGGAACCCTAAAAACTTTTCTTTTTGTTTTTTTTTTTAAATTTGCTGAAAATGCAACAAATTTCCTCAGTTAAAATTTATCAAAAAGTAATGTGCTCCAGCTGAGATTCAAATTGCCTGACTGACAAAAAGCGAGGGGAGGAGGGCCGCAAGGAGATGACAATCTGAAGCAGAGTGTTAAAACACAGGACCGAAATTTAACTGTGCAAAAAGTTATTTACGAAAAGGTGTTTTCAAGGCTGGTGCAAAAATAATAATAATAATTAATAATAATGGGGAGTGAATTCACATTAATTCTGACCCCTTGGAAATCAACATTAAAAACCAGAGAAGATCCCCAGCACCTGCTGCGTTAGAGGAGAGCACTGAATCAGGGCAACAGCTTGGTGGGACGAGGAAGGCTTCATCTTTTCCGACGGCAGGTGCGTTTGTGCTCAGCGTGCCAGTGTTCCTGCTGACACTTGATCGAGCAATAGGAAGTGTTCCAACAGCAGTGATACATGGCCTCCTCTTCACAGTTGTAGCACTGAGGGGAAAATAATGACGGATCCTGGATTAGAGGTAGAACCTCCTCCTCCTCCATTCTAAATTCTCCTTAATGCCTCCTTAATTCTTTGTGGGATGCAAACTGCTGTAAATCCAAAGCAATCAAATTCCATTTGGTGGCACGGGACTTGCACAACACACTAATGCATTAATCCCCACCGGCACCACACATTAATTCACTTGGGAAGCAGCCAGCCAACAACCAACCATGATTTCAAGTGGTTGTTTAGGGATCTAAAGTCAAAGATTGTTTATGTGCCCACACCACCTTAGAGGTCTAGGGCAACGTTTCCCAATTTGGCCATGTCCAGGTATCTGGACGTATTTTACTTCAGCCCCACAGTGCCCAGCCATGGCCATGTTAGCCAGGAGCACTTAACAGTGGGGAACAATTTCACTCAATTAAGGCAGATGCCAAGTGAAAAGAGGCAGCAGAGAATTGTAAAATGGCAAGGTATATGTGCCACAAGTAAATTAATCAGATAAATCAACAAAAGGGAAGCTAAGAGAACAGATACAGCAGAAATATGGAAGGAAAGTAAACACCTTTCATCTCCCCAAAGGATTTATGGAAGTTGGCCCTTCATCCCAAAATGTGAACGTTATGAAACATCCCCAGTATGGATGAAAATGCGAAAGACGCGGCACAGGGAACCAATCCACCAGTTGTGCTGCTTACCCATTGCTTCTTCTTGGTCTGAGATATCAGTTGTTTGTGCTGGCTGGCTAGCTTCTTGACTTCTTCTAAAAATTCCTCCTTGCATTTCTCCTTCACCTGCTTTGTCTTTCGGTCACACTCAGTCTGCATATTTGCAACAGCTTTGCTCACAGCCTGCCTTTTTTCCTCCTCCATTTCCGTACGCAGCTGGAATTTGAAAAAGTAGGTGAGTGGGTGACTAGGCACGGCACGTCCAACCCTTTCTTCCTCCAAAAACACCTCGCGCAGCACTACCTGCGGCCGGTTGCTCTTAACATAAACAGTCCCTGGATTCACACGGGGCCCAGATCCATCTGGATGGAAAGAGAACCACCAGCACTCACCTTGAAATACTCCAAGGCTGCCATCTGAAAGAGAAGGAAGCACTGGGGACCCTGGAGTAAAGCCACCTTGTGGCTTGGCTAACGATCAGGGTGTTCAGTCATCCACAGCAAAAAAATGCTGAACTTCTCCAGACTGTTAGAGAAAATGTGCGCATCGCCTGCATGCCAGAAATACAAGTGATCTGCACAAATGCAGGGAGATGTACAATGTGGCTTCAGCCTCTGTTACGCGGCAGGTTGGTGCTACCACTGAATGCTTTGCTTCAGTTTAAAAAAGGCACTTTCTGTTGCAGGTCACAGCAGGCATAATCTTAGAAAATCTTACAACCTTAACTCTCACCCTTCCCGGAACAAGAGAGAGTCAGTCTTGCATATCAGCCAAGTAATTAGTCCTTGCTTAATCAATCCTTGGTTTGTTTCCTTTTTTCCTGCTGCCAGCATCCAGAAGAAATGGACAAAATGTGGCGGCACAGGCAGCTATTACTCACATGACACCACTACTCCACAAGCTGCGCTAACTTCCTCTAGGCTTCCGGGTGTAATTCAAGCTGCTGATAATCACCTATAAACTCTACACGGCACAGGAATAGCCTATTTAAAGGACCGCTTTCTCCCAACGGTAACTGCTCTGTTCCACCCGCTCCAACGAAGTGAGCATGCTCTGGGTCCCGAAACGTCACCTTCTGGGACTGAGGTAGTGTGTCTTTTCTATGGCAGCACCTGCCCTCTGCCACAATCCCTCCCCCAACATACAGTTGGACCCAATCCTGCAAGGCTTTAGAAAGGCAGTTAACATACGGCTTTTTCCTTGGCCATTTGGGTCAGGATGACGAGAGCTCCGGTCTGGAAATGCAATAAATTTGAGTTCCTGGTTGCCGATTAATTGTTTGCATCTGTTTTTAGTTGGTACTGCTTATTTTTTTGTTTTTGTTTACTAGTCTTTTATAGCCTGCCCAGAGTTGCACTGTTCAAGCTGGGCGGCTATATAAATGCTTTAAATAAAATACATACAAGCTAAGCCACAGTTTGGTTTGTTTGCTTTGCATTTAGTATGCTGTCTGAATCTACCCACTACAGCTTCATCACCAATTACAAGTCACTGTTAAAATCAGCAAGATGGATAAACTGACAATGAACTCTGGATACACAACATGGTTTGTGGCCAAAAATAAATGATACATTCCTTTCCTGGGTGGGTTCATAGGTCACATTAAGCAGAACACAAACCACAGAATGGCTTAGTGTTTAGTGCAAATTAGGCCCAGATTTTAAAAGTGGAATCCTGTACTACACCTTTAGAGGAGACCATGCCTATGAGTCGTAGGCATCCGGTAGAATCCACAATGACAGCAAGAAGACAGCTACATCAAGATGTCTTTGCACAAATCACATGTATTAAATACGTGTGTCATTTTGCATCACAACACAACATGCGGGAAGAATGAAATTTGTGTCATTCACCCAACGTTGTCGTGAGGACATCATCAGCCCTCCCCTGCTGCTCCTCAGACAACACAATCCTTGCAGCAGGGCAAAGAACTGGTTATCTAAAATGATAAACTTTAGAAGAGTTTAACTGCACAGTGGGGATTATCATCCTTTTACATAGGAGTGACTGACCACCCTCCAGAACAGAATGAATGAAAATATGTATGTATGTATGTACATTTCAGTAACAATAAATAATTAGAATTAATGCCTGTTCTCGAGCTGCAAATTCATAGCCAGTTACCTTCTCAAGAGCTTCCCGCACAACCCGCTCTGTTTCCCGCTTGTGATCATTCTTGATTCTATCCTTGAACTCGCTGAAGATTTTGGTGTATTTCTCATGGCACATGTTTTGACATATGCCGTCATTATTGGTCTGGGTGCTCCGGTGCAGCATTTTAGGAGAAGAGGCACTTAATTTCTTGGTCTGTGTCGAGACTGAAATTTTTTCAATGGGTTGAGGCATTGTGGGAATTTCCTGACTTGAACTCACTGCTTCCGTTTCAGGCTCCGGTTCCTAACATAACAAAGAAGGTGTCACCTTGATGGCCAATGAAAAGAGCTACAACCATTTAGATCAGAGAGATAAAGACTGAAATACGTGTACTGAATTATACGTCAACATAACTGTAAATATTAATTAGGTAAAAACTTGTCCCTGTGGTGTCCTTTAAAGACAAAGATGTAATGTTATATAGTACAATTAAGTCATAATCACGCCAAGGACTCCACCATTATTTCATACAAAGAGAAAAAAAATCATACGCATGATAAAATGTTGTAATAAGTAATAAGACTCGTGTTTCCAAATTACTGAGCTTTGCACATCTCTGTTAACTAGCATTATAACCTCGCAGAATAAGAATCTAGGGATCTCTGAAGGTACTCAAGAGATTAATGGGTCATTAGCATACATGTAGGCATAACTTCTATATACTAGGTATCACTATCAAAATATTCATAAATATATATGTGTGCATATATTCATAATACACATGTTATCAACTGGTTTTTGCCAGCTTGTCCAAACAAGGATTCTAACTCTGAGTAAGATGTTAACACATCTACGCATGTTAAAACTGGCAAAGCTAAATTACAGTTAGGCAGAAGTCATGAACCTGCATGGCATGTTATAGCCTCACTCCATCTCTGTTAAGGGTGGATGAGTTGGAATCAATCCCAAATGAATACTTTATTCACTCAGAAATATTCAAAATTATAAGAAAGATCTAATTTGGAGAACATGGCTAGTAGACAAGGCAAATTAAAACAATGCAGTGGTACCTCAAGATACGAATTTAATCCGTTCCGTGACTCTGATCGCAAGTCGCATCCTGAAGCACGTTTTCCCATAGGGTTCAACGTAATTACGGTTAATCCGTTCCACCCTCTGAATTTGGTCGCATCCTGAAGCAAATTTCCCCATAAGGTTCAATGTAAATACGGCTAATCCGCCCTCCGAATTTGGTCGCATCCTGAAGCACATGTCCCCATAAGGTTCAATGTGTCAGCCGGCGTTGCACGGCTAGGAAATTCCCCAGGCACGCTTTAGTCAGCCCTAGCGCTGACTAGGAAGCACTAATGAAATCTGAGAAAGGCTCCCGCGCGCACAGCCGGGAGCAGGAGCTTCCCCCCCACCCTGATTCCTCTTAATTCCGCGCTCTTTCCTTTGTGCATAGCCCTTGGCGCGCGCGACAAAAGCACAGTGAAAGCAATAGGGGGGAAGGCTTATGTAGCACGCACAGCAGAGCGGGAGCTTCCCCCCCTCCACTGATTCCTCCGCGCTGTTTCCTTTCTCCATAGCGACAAAAGCACAGTGAAAGCAATATCAGCGCGCTGGGGGGAAAGGCTTATGTCGCGTGCGCGCACACAGCCGGGAGCAGGAGCTTCCCCCCCCCCGTGCGCTCAGATTTCATTAGCACTTCCTCTTGGAAGCCGCGACCGGCAGCAGGGCAAATGGCCGCGGATCCGGTTCGTAGCTTGAGGCGGAGTTCGCATGTTGAGGTAAATTTTTGCGGCCGGAGCTGGTCGCATCTCGAAATTTTCGTAAGGTGGGGCGTTCGTATCTTGAGGTACCACTGTACTTCTAAATGGAGAAATAAAAACAGATTAAAATATCCTCTTTTAAGAAATTATCATCACTTTTCTGAGTCATAAACATGAATAAAATGAATTTGTAAATAGTCAGAAGGAAAAGATGCTTGAATAATGTTTTCTCCCTCACCCACAAGTGCATGTATTTAATTGCCATGCTGTTCCTTACTTCCTTTTTGGGTTCCACACTTTGATTGCGTCTTCCTTTCTTTGCTCTTGGCTCCTGAGTAACCTTTAGCTGGGAAAATGGATGAAGAAACAACAATTAATAACAAAGGAAATACTCATTTAGAATTGTCAATAAGGAGCCTGTCTTCTGTTTCTTGTTACAAAAACGTGGAGTGAAATTTTAAAAATTCAACTTATAAAATAAATATTCATTGCCATCAATTATTTTTTGCCCACAAACTGAACTGCAAAATTTGGTAAAACCCCAAAAGCACAGAACTGCCCAAATTAATATACAAGCCCCATGCAACTAGATGCCAAGGTGCTTCACCCACAAAGTTGTCATGCCCCTTTGTTTTTAGAGTACGTGAAAAAGTCCATTACCAAGAGATCTTGGAATTTTTTATCTAAGAGAACAGAACAGAGGCACGGTCCAACTTGTTTTTGTAATGAAGTTGGAACAAAGCAGGCAGAGAAACAAAACACAGCGAAGTCGGTATTAGTTTCATCCATCTAAAACAATGACAATGCAAACCAAATCTAAACTACACAACTGTTTTGGGATTTGAATCCAATGTGAATCAGTCTACAAACTATGCATTTAAAATAAGCAATTTTAAACAAAGAAAGAAAGAGAAAAGTGGTTTCCATAACACCTAAGAGATTTAAAATGGTTATACAAACTTCAGGTACAAACAACCGTGTCAATTCTAGAACTTCTCTAACGTGGGTGGAATTGTTATTATTGCAAATCTTTAGATCAGATACAGTAATTAAAAGCAGCATAAGTACAGAGTGTACAGAGCCATTACTTTTACTGCCCTGAAATCTATGGGCCAGCTCACACGAACCAATCTTGAACAAAGTTATGGAGAGAAGAAATGGGACAACTGCTTGTCCTCTCCTTTAGAAATGCTGCTCTGTAATGTCTGCCTTAAAATGGCCTAACCAACAATTTATCTAAACTTGGCTGCTTCCACTTTTTTTGTTCAAGCTTCCCAAATTCCTTGAGAATCAAGCTTTCAGAAACAGAATAAATCGCACAAAAAATTACCAAATCCTTGCCAAATTTGTAGGGACTGTCCGTATCTTTTACCATCAAAAAGGACAGTTTCAGAGGACCGGAGTCTGGTGCACGGTATTTGCAACATGACTGAAATATGAGCATTCAAACCTTTGATAAGAAGAAAGCTGATCAAAGTAGCAGCCGAGCTATATTGATCAACTGCAACTGAGTTTTATCAGCTGGGATGACTTCACGCAACTACTCACTTGCTCATTACTGGTAGAAGAGATGCTGGATTCTGCCTCCTCCTCTCCTTTATCCTCATTTTTGGATTTCCAGAATCTGCCATCCCGAAGGAAACGTTGATGCAGCTCAAGCTCATCGCACGCTTTCTTCCAGCCCATGCTGCGCTTCACGTGCAGCCGGTGTATATTAACCGTGATATCCTGAATATTTTCTGAAGGAATCCAGGCCCTCCACAATGAAAATGAAAAGTTACACTTAAGCACATGTTACACATCCTTTGAACATGGCTGCTAGTTCAGTTTTCAAATCATCCTTTTCTATGCCAAGCATCCATTCAACCTCAAGTGTGCATATTTACCTAAATGATGAAAAGAGTCTTCTCCACTGGGTTTCAATGGGTTTCATCCACAGCTGCCATAATGACTTTTTAAACGCCCCCCCAATACTCCTAACACATTCACAATTTTAACTTTAATTCTATTTCAATTTTCATTCTCTCCTAGCCCATCTTCTTGCAACAAGCATTTTTGTGTACAATTCCAGCTTCTCAATATGTTTATGATATCTATGTGCTCCAGAACTACAATTACATCACTGTTATTTAGACTGCTGTACAGAAAACTTTGTCAGTGAAACACTGCCTTATTCTTTAAATCTGAATTATATTAAAGAGTATTCCTGTGGCAATTTTAAAAAGGAAACTCTTTGGCAGATTCTGTTTAAGATTCAGATTGTCTAAGATCACATATCTTAGACAAGAAGACAAAACATGCAGTCATTTATTTGATTTATAGCCCATTTTATTTTGTTCAGCTCAAGATGACATACATAATGCTCGCTACTCCTGTTTCTCCCACCAAAACCACATTATGAGGTGAGCTGGGCTGGGCCAACAGAAAGTGGCTGGCCCAAACTCACCCAGTTGGCTTCTGTGGCTAGGGGAGGACTAGAACACAAAGGATACAGAATAGAAAGAGAAGCGTAGAGTTTATCCGTTAGAGTTCTTTCCTCCAGCTGTCTCTCAATGACATTTCCACCTCCAATCTCATCCTGCAACAGCAATCCGGTGTGGTTGACTGGGCTGAGAAAGAATGACTGGCCCAAAGTCCAAGCGAATTAGAACCTGCATCTCCCTGGCTGAATCCACACTATTAACCACACCACTGTACTGGCTCTCTCAGTATACAAGAGACGCTGCAAGTATGAAGATACCTTTGGTGGTGATGGCCAAAAAAGCGGACGTCAACTTGATTGTCCTCTTTCTGCATGACTTTCGCGGGCCAGAATCCAAAGCCTTTCATTTTGGCCCAAACCAGTTCATGATTTGGTATCTAGAAATTAAAGAAACATAGCACAGTTACAGAATTATTATTTTGACTTGGGGGTCTAAAGTATAACAGTGTCACATAAAGGAAACAAAACTTATCCATGGTTAGATATTAGAGTTAAGTCTTGATTACAGAGATCATCACTTCTAGACACTCTGGCCTATATAACACCAGTGTCAGCACTGTATTTTAGCATACTGTACTCACATAATAGAACAAATTATTGTGCTGGCACAGAGTTTCTCAGCAATGTTAGCTTACAGCAAAGAAGCTCAGTTTCATTAAGTTTTCAAGTAAATAAATGTCCCTTATCAGCAAAAAATGGCATTGTGTTCTTTCATGCATGGGAATTGTCCAATGTATACTGAGGAAGCTGTGTAGATGGGCCACGAGTGGAAAGCAACAGTCAAAAAGATGTGTTTTAACCAAGTATTTCTGAATGTTCAATGCTACCTAAAGGTGGTCCTGGCAGTGTTCAACCACATTAACTGAGCCTAAGTTGTCATTTTGAGAATACCGAGTGTCCATCCACTTTCTCCAAGGAATGCTTGCTATCCCATGAGCCCTTAGGCCAGGAGAATACTGGCAAGGCTTTATTATAGCACTGGCCCTTTCCCCAGCACCAGCTAACTAACAATAGACGTGAACTGGCCGCTGCACTCAAGGAAACGTAGGAAGTGTGATCTGTTTCACCAGGCCTTGCCAGAGAATTCTGTATGAAGAGCTTGCTTTTATGAACCAATTCTGCATCAGCAATTTTTCTGGGAGGGTTAAGTGGGCAAAACAGGACTAGTGACTCAGGTTTGATATTCCTATGATGTGGCTGATTGGGTGAAATGAGTTTATGTGTGAAACTGGTTTATTTGTAGCTTAGGGGGTAACACCCTCAGAGTTAGTTGACTGGGACAACTGGTCTTATCTTTGTACTGGCATGAAAATGACCCCATGACTGAGGGGGTGGGAGCAGGGCCTACATTTACAATTTTGTCTGATAGCTATATTCATATCCTCAATGAATCTCATTCTTTAAGACAGCTGGGGTAAATCCCATCACCATTTCTTGTGGCAGCAGATTCCACATTAACTCTCAGTTGGGTGAAACGGTAAGCTTACACAAGGGTAGCAGAACCAATTGTCAGGACGCGCATTTGATAGATAAAAACAGTTCTTGCAAAGCTGAAGTTCATCCAGCTGAGAAAAAAAAAAGAAAAAGAAGTACACTGTCACCTTCAATAACACATTCTGAAACTCTTACTTTAGCAAATCTAAAATTGTAAGATGCTTTTTTTTCTCTCTCTCCCTGAAAGTTATATTTATTTGTTTCACACACACACATGCACACACAAAAGGGGAAAAGAGAAGTGAAGAAAAAATGAAGTAAAAATAGACTTCCATATCATATTACAGATAGTCCTTGCTTAATGACCATTCATTGAATGGTTTGAAGTTACGACAGCTTCGGAAAGGATGCTTTACAGCCTGTAAAGCACTTCTGGCCATTGCAAAACATCGCATCTTCCCCCCATGGTCACGTGGCCGCATACTGGGCACCTGGCAACTGGCTTGCATTTGTGATGGGTTGCCAAGTGCCTTGCAATCATTTGCATTCTTCTCTGCTGGCTTCCCCAGAAAGTCTGTAGGGAAGCCGGCAGGGAAGGTTGCAAAAGGAGGGGACAGAGGGGAGCTGAAATCCTTCTGTGGTCTGCAGGAACATTCCTACAGCCTCACAATGGATTTCGTGATGAGCCTCACGATGGATGGAGGGGAGGGGAAACCCTCTGCAGGCTGCAGGAATGCTTTGAGAGCAAAAGGGCTGCCTGCTGGGAGGATTTCAGCTCTGCGCAGAGCTGAAATCCTTCAACAGGCAGCTCTTTCACTCCATCTGCTTAACAACCTGGGAGATCACTTAATGAATGCAACTGGGAGTGCCTGGATTGTGGTCACTGAGTGAACAATCACGTGGGTGTCTCGCTTGATGACTGCTTTGCTCAACGATTGACATTCCAGTCCCAATTGTGATTGTTAAGCGAGGACTACCTGTACATACAAAAATATATATAATTTAGCCAAATTTTAAAGTAAATAAAGTAAAGTAAACCTTGACTAAGGCAAAGTAATAACTATTGGCTTTTCCATTGTGTCAACACAGTACCAGTTCAACGATGGAAAATGAGTACATATCCATAATTTGGGATGCCAAGTCAAGTATAATTTTATTTTCCAAAAACTGAATAATACATTTCTGTACACTCAATCATACATAATATATCCACTATTCTTTGAAGGTAAGATGCTGAAGTAAGATTTTCAACTGACCTCTAATCTTTTCAGAAGCCTATTAGCAGCACAAACTGAGCAAAAAGTTGTTGAGAACCCTTATTTATTTTAAGGATGAAACAAAATTATTCAATACAGACAATCATATTGGTGCATTTAAATTATTCTGGCACCTTTTACCTTTGAAAATCTTGAGAAACATTGTTTAGATGCTTTAGTTTTTCATTTAAATCAAACTGTGGATTTGGCTTTGAAAGAAAAAACTGTTCTAAAAGGGGGTACCAATACAGCAATCATATATAATCTTCCTAGTTTTTTCCCCTTATTTTTATTTATAAGCAACTGTTCACAAATGGAATAAAAATATAGCTAAAAACCAGTTACTTCGGTTTTTAAAATCTGTTGACTCACAATAAGAATTTGGAATTATATGTACAGTTAAAGTTTCCAAAGAGCATCTTACTCTGAGTTATCAAAAATGCAGCATGTGTTTCATAAGTTTTTCCTGATTTCCAGAATAACTTTCAAAACAAATGAAACCACAGGTATATGGAAACTGGTAGACAATTGTCCAGAAGCCAAAGAATATGGGCCAGCCATTAACATGGCTGGATATGACTTACCTCATGGCAGGTATCTTTGTAAAGCATCCTGGCTATATCAGCTTGTTCACTGTCCACTGTAAAAAGAATACACCCACAAACCCCTAAGTCTGGGTTTGTGATTCACACAACAATGATTCACACAACAATATCTACAAGAGATGTCACTGGAATTGAAAAGACCAAAAAGCATCAAGAGATTCAAGAGAGGATAGGATACTGTTATAATGTTTATTAAGTGCATTCTTCTGCACTGAATTGCATAATTTGTTGGGTGGTAGCTTCCCAAACTTGGAACTTTCCAAGCAAAACCAAACATCACCAGCATGGAGATACTTGGCAGTCTCTGCTGATATTCACTCAAATCACACAGACTCTAAGGATGTTTAAAAAATAGTGAAAAACAACTGGCAACTGAATTCTGGAGGGACTGGCCCCATCAGCTTGTACAACCTGGGTTAGTATCCAGGTCCCTTCAGCCTGATTTATGCCTTTAATGGGCTAGATAGCTCAGAGACTGTACATCCCAACCCATGTTTTTGCAAATCCTTTTACAATCTGCTTGAGTATTTCATGGCCCTAAACTAAAAATTTCTGAAAAGTTAACCAAAAAGAAAAATGTAAGAAAAGATGTGCTGGCTTACATCAAAGACCTATAGGTAGTCCTCGCTTAGCAACCACAATTGGGAATAGCAACTCCACAGCTAAGTGCCACGGTTGCTAAGTGAAACATCACGTGACCATGACTTACAATTTTACTTCCGCTTTCTCTATTAATTCTGCTTGTCGCAAGCCAGTTGCAAAGCACACAAATGGCAATCATGTGACCACAGGACACTGTGACAGTCGTAAATGCACGCCAACTGCAAAATACCAGAACAGCAATTGCGGGGATGCCACGACAATCAAAAATGCAAGGATTGGTCGCAAAGTTGTTGTTTTTTTTACACCGTCATAACTTTGGTCATTAAATGAAGCAGTCGATAAGCGAGGACTACCTGTATTCCCCAATTTATTTCTACAATATTCCTTGAGATACATTTTGGGAAGCCCATGACAATTGCATTCTCCTGTTCAAGTATCTAGCTTCTGATAGCAGAAGTAATATAGAACCATCATGATGGCTTAATCTGCATGACTTTGTCTAATTCACCTTTGATGGAGAAGTAAAACTGAATATAATGGAAGGTTTTCACTTGTTCTATATTTTCTATGACCAACTCTACCCTCAAATAAGATGTAGGTTGCTTAAAGATTTTATTTTTAAGTCCAAGCAATCCCTACATACCTCCATAAAAAATCACGGTGTTGTGTAGAAGCAGCTGAGCATCTGCTTTGAATTCCTCATAACTTCTGTATTTTCCTTCATTTACTTTCTATATAGATTGAAACAGAGTTATAAGAACATTCATTAGAGTTGCCCACCAATCAGCGTAAGTACACATATACAGCTATGATTATTATACAATTTCTACAATATAATTTATGAGAGCTCACAGCTGTGAAATTGTGCAATGAGTAGCTTTAGTTTGCTTCTGGTCCCATCTTCCATCCCAAGCACTTCCACATAGAGGACACCTAGTAGCACTTCTAAGTTAGATCTTTGCTCAATTAACTCATACAAACTGCTTCTAGATATAACTAAATGGTACAAGGTTTCCAGATGTGGAGCACTGGGCCTCTAAAAGTGAGATTAGCCTGAAAACTGCCAATATTCCTCTGCTGTATGTAACCCAGAACTATATAGGAACATACCTCTTGTATAGTCGGAACATCAACGGCTGTGTGTACTAGCCGACGATACATTGGATGTTTGTTGTCCTTGCCTTTTTTGTTTAGATCAATAGCCTAAAAATCACCAGAAAATACTGGTTTAGAAAGCTGCCATTCTGACGAGAGAAAATTAGCTTTAACATAGCCTTTAAAATAATTTATACAGATTCAGATTAAATGCCGATTTACAAATTAAAATCAAAATAAAAGTTCTAATCCAAAAAGGTTATCCTGCTGACATGTAGGGTGTTTAGTCTTCTTGACATCTGAAAGGTATAATCAAGACACAAAACCCCTAAACATTTTTCTTCGCATTAATCTTATAGAAACTATACCTCCTCTCAAAAATGTTTTGTAAATTTTCAAACAATCAGTTAACATGTAAAGTCTGACAGATTGAATCAGCATCCAATTGTGAAAATGCCAGTTACCGTATTTTTCTGACAATAAGACGCCCCCATGTACAAGACGACCCCCACTTTTCCAACCCAAAATTAAGAAATCAATATTTTAAAGATAGTGCAGAACACATTTTTATTTAGTAATTAGTTAACATTGACCTGCTACACTCGGTGGGAGGAGATCCAAACCGTCTCTCTGCAGCTCTATTTCCATGCTCTTTTGCATAACTGATTACATTCAAGCATGAGTGAAACTGCCGATAGCTTCTCTCTGCAGACAGCCTTCCTCTAATTGGTTTGTTCAGCATCAGCTGACGTCAGTTACATCAGGCTCGTGATTGGAGGAAGTCTGTTTGGGAGACAAGCTATTTCACTCGTGATTGGAGGCTGGCAATAGGAGGAAGCCTCTCTGCAGAAACAAAGTATGGGCAGTTTTGCAACCGTGCGATTCTCGGCTGACTTCCTTGAATAAGACGCCCTTCAATTTTTAGGGTAAGGTTTTTAGAAAAAAGTATCGTCTTATGGTCAGAAAAATACGGTAATTTTTCTCCCCAATATTCCCATGCAAGAGTTCTGATGACTGAAAATACTGACTTTTTAAGTAATGTACAGGGCTATTCTAGAAACAGTAGACAAAGCACTGTATGAAATACTAAGAGTATATCAAAACAGAATCTGGCAAATTGAGATTTAACTGTATTACTAAGACTTAAGAGTTTAGTTGTCATTTTCGAATATTCCTTTAAACCACACTGAATTTCAAAATCATGAGGCTGCCTCCACAAAGGATCCTGTGCAGATACTCTATTTATTCCATCATCATAAAGTCTGTATGTGTGTCTAGACAGAAACTGAAGTAGTAGAAAACTAAATGGGAGATTAATTCTGGACCCCATAAAAATTCCATGGAAGAGTGGTGGAGAACGCACAATAAAAGCCATGTCTGAAACATCTGATTTAAAACCAAGTTTGAAAATATTTGAAACAGATTTTCTTTTTAAGTTCAGTTTCTAAAAATTTGCCAAAGTATACATTTCTGCATGATGCTGGCAGGATCAGAAAGGATGGGAGATGCCAAAACAGAAAAGACGTGAATATCCAGGTTCACATATAAATCTCTTGCAAAAACCACATAAGTTGTGACCGTTTGATGGGGACGGCATCTAATCTGTCCCCAGGTGTTAGCCAGAACATTCTCTTCTGATTGGCCAAAAGTTCTCAAGCTTATCCCAAATGTAAGCATTTGCTGAACAGAATTAGGCACATCTACTCTGTTCTAAACAGGATTGTCAGACTATAACTGGAAGGTTTCAGCTTATGTTTATAGATAAGAGACAGCAGTCCCAACTTGTATTTTTCACGTTATATTTTTTTCCCACTCCCACAGTAAGCAGTATCTATTTGAGTGATGGGGGGAAAACAAAAATACTCAAAAGGGAAATAAGAAGGTAGAAAGTAATTCCTATTCTCTTTCTTGAGTCACTAACCATTTGAAGCTGCAAAGAGAACACACACAAAAAGGCTGCTTAGAATCCTAAAAACAACTGTATAATATGTCACAACACTCACTCGTTCCTTCATCCGGGAGACAATGAAGCGCAAGTATGTGCTCATCTCCTGCTTACTGGTGTTCTTCTTCTTAATGCTCTGGGGGAGGAGGGGGAAGGAATCAACAGCTTTATTTTAGAACTCTGACTTTTAGGAAACATGACAACATTTTACAGTGCAAAATTGTTAAAACACAGCAAATAAGCCCAAGCAAGAAGCCCAATTTTGCAGCCTGTGAAGGATTAACAGTCAAAGCATCACAATATGAAACTGTTGGTCATGGAATATTCTGGCTGGAGTGATGCTGCTGGAGACGACGTGCTCCTCCTCAAGCATCAACGAAGTTCAGAACTTACCAGGTGGGAAGTTCACTGAATTGACACATCTAAAGGACTCCCACCTAGGCAAAGGTGCATGGGACTGTTATGTTAATCTGCAACTGATAAATGATTTTTCTTGCCATTGTGATACTTTCAGGAAGTACACTATTTTTTCTAATTCATATCTGTACACTCTATAGCCAAATTAGCCCAAACTGAGTATTCTCAGGTGTAATTCCAACATTCTCTTGCCCTTCTACATTGATTTGGACAATCAATGGGGCATCTAGTTGGCAGTTTAGGAAGTTTAGGACATCTGTGTGTCCAGGGCTGGGAGTGGGAGGAGTGATCTGGGGAAGGAGTGAGCAAGAAAGTAGCCATTAAATGGCACATGAACACCTAGTGAAAAGGAATGGATCTTGCCAAAGAACAGTGAATTCTACATGCCTTATTTCTCCAGGAGCTCAAGATTGCATATACAAACATTCCCAGATAGGTTAGATTGAGCAACAATGATAGATAATCCAAAGTTACCCAATGAGTTTCTATGGCTGAGTGGGAATTTGAATGCAAGTCCTACTTGATCACTCTATTATAACCCACAGAAGATACATGGAAAATTGAGAGTGGAGTGGGGTAAGGAAAGTAATCTCACCACCCAGCAACAAATCCATTATGGTTTTCAGAGAAGGGATCATCAGGCCCATAAATTAGACATGTGGCAGAGCAAAGAAATAACTGTATGCATTTTTTACTGGAGAACAGAAGTGCTTAAGGATCTACATGATACTGGTTCACCAATATCCTTATTTAAAAAACTCAAATCTACAAATTCTAACTATGCATGTGGGCATATGCGTGCATAAATATAAAGAGACAGCTGAAGCTGGCTAGGTACCGTAACCTTAATGCCCTATAGTGAGGGGGGGAGGGGGAATCCCTTGCTTGGCCAAGAAAAACCCAGTTAAAAATGGCTTGAAGATTACACAGCCATGGAGAGAATAGATAAAACTGCATACATAGCTTTTCTTTTTGTGCCAGATCAGTTAAAATGACTTATTTAGTAACAATCACAAAGTCACAATATCTAATCCAGATTCTGAAATCTAAATGGCTCAGCTTCTCTTTAAAAGCTTAAAGCTTTGTTATTATAAATTTATAATATATAAATTTAATAGTAGATAAATAAATAAAATAAAATTATCCTTGTACTTAGGGCATGGAAAGCAACTTTCTACATGATCAAACCAAAGGAATGGAAAACAGCATACCAGAAGAGGGCTCTGAAACCAAAAAACTGTCCTGTACATTCTTAGTCTAGCTTTCCTAATCACTATTAAGATGGGCTTCTCTGCATGCAAACCACCTGGAAAACTAGCAACTCCTCTTCCTAAAGAGTACCACTGAAGCCAGGGACTTCCGGTGAGGATTAAGGTGGTTTCGTTCATCTTCGAGGAGCAGAGATAACATCACAGCTGAGACTGGTACCCAGGAATGGATGCTGAACCTCCTCCACATAAAGAAGGAAGTGTGAAATCAACCCATTTGATAACCCGTTTCCTGTGAGTTAACTCCAAGAACAGAAGTTTTTGCGGTTTGCTTGTGAGTTGAGTGGCTGGGAGGTGTGGGATTCTATCTTCGTTCGCGGCTGTAGTGCAGCCAACACGGACACTAGAACCGACCAATCCTCATTTCTTAAATCATATTTTGATACAATTATTCTTCAGCCTGAGAAAGATTTTCTTTTGCAACAGTTAAGTACTTCTCTTGGTGGTTTTCAGTTTTTCTGGGATTATAAATTCCAAAGAAGATTTAAAGACTCCAAGTATTAGCAAAAAGCTTAATAATAAGGAACTATATAAGAAAGTTAAAAATGGATGAAGGGGAAGATTACTTTTAAAAAATATTAATTTCTTATGAAACTGCATTGTAAAAATCCTAACTGAATGAACAATTGACTCAAACCTTCCGTGAGAACGCTGCTTGCTTTGCATTGAACACTGTTGATAATTGGCTGGATTTATAAACCAAAAGAATACAGTAATTTGAGTAGATTGTGTACTTGGCTATAACTATGGAAATGCTGATGTGAAGTGTGCCTGCAATTACAGCTTCAAAGACAGGTTCTTCAGAACATCTGTTAGAGAAGGAAGATAAAGAAGATAAAGTGATTCCTTTAAGTTTACTTCAGTCAATGTTTGATGAATTGGGATCTAAATTGGCTTAGTCACTTGAAGCCAAATTCATGACACTTTAAAAAAAGATAGATGAAAGGCTAGATAAGATGGATAACCTGTAAAACAAACAACTGGAGATATAAAACAAATGTCTGGAGATATCAAACAAGTTACTGATAGGATGGAAATTTTAGAGAGTAAATCAGAAGTTAGGGATAGAGAAATGGAGAGATGGATAATGTGGCTTTGTTGGAAATTAGGGAGAAAGAATTCTGTTTGAGATTTAGAGCTATTCTAGAGAATCCTGATGACAATATTAGAAGAAAAATTATACAAGCATTGACATATTTTTTGGACTGGGAAAAGGAAGGTACTGAGGCTGAGACTGACAAGGTGTATCACATAAATTCACATTTTGCAAGAGTAAGAAATGTTCCAAGGGATGTTCTGGTGCATTTTTGTGAGGAAAAAAAAACAAGGGATCAAGTTTTGCAACAGCACTTCAATACAAGATTTAAAATTGATAATGTAGATATAATTACCTTAAAAGAAATCCTTATCAGAATTTTATGTAAGAGTAAAGAATATTCATTTTTTACAGAGATACTAAAGCAGAATAAGGTTTCATTCCGCTAGGATAAATTAGAGGGTGTGATTTTTATTTTTAAACAGAACAGATTCCAACTGAACTGTGTTTAAAAGGCCAGAGAATTTTTGGAAAAATTTAAAGGAGATTTGGAAGAGGTTCAAATGGAAGCTGTCGAGAAGATTACTCCAAAACTACAACAGATGCAAAAGAAGTTTGGAAAAGATGATTATGAATTAGGTGCTACAGGCATTGACTTTTCTAAATTACTGGCTTAATTATGGATTACAAATGCTTAACGTGGAATATAAATGGAGCAAATGCTCTTCAGAAAAGAAAAAAAATGTTTCATTATTTAAAAAAAATTAAAACAAGATATAATTTGCCTACAAGAGACTCATATTAGGAAAAAGGATATAAAATAGTTGATTTGCAAAAATTTGGGAGAAGAACTTATTTCAGCTGGACCTAAAAACATAAATGTTTTTATATGTTAACCCCCAACTAAAACCAGAACTTGTATTGACTGATGAGCATGGCAGATTTGTTACGGTGGAATTTAAATTACATGGGATTAAAACCATGGTCTTGGGAATTTATGCCCCAAATGAGGATAAAGGAATTCTTTATAAATGACTAATGGAACAACTGACAAGTCTTTCTTCTGAAAACTGATGTTTAATGGGAGATTGGAATGGAGTGGTCTTCTCCACAATTAGACAGAACATCAGAAAAGAATATCAAAATTACTCAAGGTAAATTACCAAAGGCTTTTTTTTAAAATTTGATGGACAATTTAGCCGTAGTGGACGTATAGAAACAGAAAAATGGTAATTCCAGAGAATATAGTTATTTTTTAGGAAGACATAGATCTTTTTTCAAGAATAGATATGATTTGGACCTCAAAAAATTTGGCTGCTAATATTTCTAAAGTTGAGATTTTATCAAAGGCTTTTTCTGACCATAATCCTGTGAGTTTGATTTTTAAAAGGAAACCTACTTCTTTCAGATGGAGATTAAATGAAACATTATTACAAAAAGAGTTAATAGTAGAAGACTGCAAAAAGAAATTAATAGAATTCTTTGAAAACAATTTAAATGTATTGATTTAAGAATAGTTTGGGACACAAGTAAAGCTTTCATTATTTTATACAACATAATACTATATTTAAAAAGAGGACTCAAGAGAAAACACAGGCTATTTTGGATGAGATAAAAAGAAAATAGGAAGAATTAAAGAAATCACCAGGAAAGACAAGCATTTCACATCAAATTAAATTTTTACAGCAACAGTTATCTATGTTAACAATAAGAGAAATGGAAATAAAGATGTGAAGCAAAAGAATTTTGTATTTGCAAACAAACCAAGGAAATGGTTAATTAAGAAAAGAGAAAGAAAAGAACATGGTTTTGAAACTTCAAGAGGGAAGTACTGTATTAACGGATAATCTGGCTATACAAAAAACTTGTTATCAGTATTACTCTAACTTACATAAAGGACATGATATTCCCTTGGAAAAAAATAGATGATTACTTTAAAAAAACAAAATCTACCAAGGCTTACAGAAAACCAAAGACAGATTATGAATGGACCAATAACAATAAGGGACGTTTCTGAAATCATAAAAAAGATTAAACCAGAAAAAGTACCAAGACCAGATGGACTGCCAGGTTCTTATTATAAATGTTTTGAAGATGAACTTTTACAACCCCTCCAAAATACAATGAATTCGATACTATAGGGAGGAAAGATGCCAGAGACTTGGACAGAGGTTAATATAGGATTAATAACTAAAGAGGGGCAAGATCTAACTTTAACACCAATTATGGACCAACATCATTACTGAATAATGATCATAAGTTGTTTATAACGATTTTAGCAGACAGATTGAAACTAATTCTGCAAGAATTTACTTAAGAAGACCAGTACAGATGTTTACCTAAAAGACAGTTAAAAGACAATCTCAGAACAGTGTTGGATTTTGTAGAATACTTGGAACAGCATAATGAAAAACAAGCTGCATTAATTTTTTTAGGTGCAGAGAAAGTTTTTGACAACTTAAATTGGCCCTATTTATTTAAAGTTTTGGAAGATATGAACTTTGGAGAGAACTTTATAAAATGGGTAAAATCAATTTATATTTCACAGACAGCACAAATTATTGTTAATGGAGATCTAACAAAACCTTGTGAGATACAAAAAGGAACAAGACAAAATTGCCCATTATCCCCTGTTTATTTGGTTCTTGAGGTTTTGAATAGAGATATAAGGCAAGATGAGAGGATAATGGGTGTAAAGGTTAAAAAAAGAGACTTACAAGTTGACAGCTTTTGCAGAAGATCTGGTGCTGGTTTTGGAAGATCCTTTAAAGGGAATTGAACTACTAATTAGAAAATTTTAAAAACTTGGTGCATTAGCTGCTTTTAAGATTAATAAACAAGACAAACATGCTAACAAAAAATATGAAGACACAAGATCAAATAGAATTGATGAATAAAATGGGTTTCAAGATTGAGAAAAAGGTAAAATATTTGGGTGTTACTTTGACAAATATGAACTGTATGTTATTTCAAAATAATTATGTTAAGACATGGAATGAAGTTAAAAAAGGTATATTAGGATGGGACAGATTACAATTGTCATTGTTGGGGAGAATTTCTGTGATTAAGATGAACGTTTTCCCCAAAAGGTTATTTTTGTTTCAGATAATACTTGTTTTGACAACTGATGTACCAATTAAATAGCGACAGAAAAATATATCTAAATTTATCTGGCAGGGGGAAAAACCACCAGTCACATATAAGATATTACAAGATGTTAAAGAAAGAGGAGGTTTGGGTTTACCTGATTTGAAACTGTACTTTGCAGTTTGCTATTTAGTTTGGTTGAAAGAGTGGGTGTTGCTGAGAAAAAAAAGATTATTGGAGCTGGAAGGATACAATTTGAGGTTTGGTGGCATGATTATTTGTGATATGATAGAGTTGTTAACTTTAAAAATAAAATATTTTAAATATTTTAAAATAATTTTGTTAGATCGGCTATATTGAGAATATGGAATAGATATAAATCTAGATTGTGTCCAAAAACATCTTTGTGGCTCTCATCACAAGAAGCATATTATAGAAGAGAAATGATAACAAAACATACATGGTTAACTTATGGTGATATATTAGAATTTTCCCAGAGAGAATTTAAAATGAAATCAAAAAATGATTTGACAATAGGAGGTTATATGTGTCAATGGTTTTCCTATGTACAATTATTAGAAAGATTCAAGTAGATAAAAGAACTTTTGGTTCTTTATAGGACTGAATTTGAAACAGAATTATGTACAATGATGAACATGTTATTGCTAAAATGTATAAATTTTTATTGAGATTTGAAACAGAAGAAGAACAAGTGAAAGAATATATGATAAAATGGACCAAGAATTTTGGTTATAACATACAAATGGAACAATGTGAGAATATGTGGATGAAAGGACTGAAATTTACATTATGTTATAATCTTAAAGAGACTTTTTATAAAATGTTGTATCGTTGGTATTTGTCACCGGAAAAATTGTCTAAAATGTATAAAGGTACTTTGAATATATGTTGGGAATGTGAACAAGAAGGGATTTTTTATCATGCTTGGTGGACATGTAAAAAAGCTAAAAAGTTTTGGATCCAAATACATATATTAATTCAGAAGATTTTAAAAATTAATATACAATTGAAGCCAGAAATGTTTCTTTGGGGACTGGAAAGGAGCTGGAAAAAAGTCATGGAACTTTTGTTTTATACACGATAATAGCAGCAAGACCTTTATATGATATTATAAAGTGGAAGGATGTGACATTATCCAAAATGGAAGAGTGGATTGTGAAGATGATGGAGCTTGTGAGATGGTTAAATTGACAGCTTTGGTTAGAGAAAAGACAATGATTAACTTCAATGCTGACTGGAAACCCCTTTTAAACTTTCTGCGTGAATAAACAAACAAAAAAATGCAACTATGATATATGGGTTTGATAATTAGAAAAAAATATTAGAGGATAGAAAAAATGAAAGTTATGTTGTAACCTTAGAGTAAGAGTTCAATTTAAATCTATATCTATAGCTGTTGTAAAAGAAAATTGGAACTCATTTCCTTACACTTTTTTCTTTCTTTTCTTTCTGTACTTTTGGCTTTGTTCTCTGTTTTCTTTTCTTCCTTTACCTTAAATATCAGCTCTTGTTAGTTTTTATCTTTCTTGTTTAAAAATTTCATAAAGTTATTATAAAAAAAAAAGGAGTTCCACTGAAGCCAGTGTAACAATGGAAGAAGGCATTGAATCCAAAATAGGATTAGACTGGAAATAATACATTACTGCTATTAAATTAATAAATCCACAACAGGAAACAGAAAATTGTCTGTTCAATATACATTTCCAACATTTAAGAACACAACTAATCTCCTAAATTTGAATCTCACATTTTTTCAATAGTCATATTTAGACAAATTTAAAGCTATGGGAAAGTGGATTCTCTAGAGTTCTATACCTCATTGTACCTTTGTTCCATTATCTATTGAATTCTGCTCCATCCAGGAAAAAAAAATTGTCCCAGTGCAAAAAAAAAAAAAAAAGTTTTATACTTTCCCTCTGCAGGAAGGCACCAATAATCCATCACAAAATAAAGAATAAGCAGTATTATTATTACTACTACTACTGTTTTCCTGGAAAAATAACACTTATCATCAGTAGATAAATAAAAACAAGCAGTATTGCAGAATTATTTATTTCAATTTCAATCTGCACTAGATTGCATAATACATTTGGAACTTTCAAAAACTATCTTGTTTTCCTAGTAGACAAAAGTTTTAGCTATTACATTTTAATTCTTTCATTTGGAAGAACATCATCATCAGCACCGTTTTCTCTGAGTTTGCAAACTTCAAAATATGGAACCAGAAGAACTGTGATTCCAACTTTACCAATGCTAAAACTTTAATTATAATTCTATTATGGCAGAAATTTAACAGAACCTCTTAGTATTGAGAATGACAGCGGCACTATCAAACCTATGAAGGTTTACAAAAATATGTGATGCAAGCAATTGTATGAATTAATTCCATGTGATTTTAGCCTTTGCCTCTTCTCTTATCAAGGAAGGGTCAAGCATAGCTAGAGAAAAATGCACTGCTTCCATTTATCCTCGTCTGATACCAGAATTCTTCCTAATGGTTCTGTGTGTTTTCTTTTTAATGTTATGGGATGGTGTTCAGGAAGCATGAGAAATTCAGCATATAGTCCCCAGCAATAAAAATCCAAAGATACCCACAAATATGCAAGTGGAATGATGACCAAGGAAACGGTCATGCTTGGAATTAAGACTGTGAAGAGGGGGAAATACCTTTTTTCATTGCACTATTAATATGCTTGGGGGGAAAAACACATTATAAAACTTATGGCAAGCTGCCCTGCAATGAATAGCACCAAGAAGGCATTCCGATACAGTTCTGCAACAGTGCTTATGCTATACGCATATTTTTTAAAGCCTGAAAATGCAGCCGTGTTCCGAACATAAATTATTAAAATGTTGAATGAATTCCTCAGCTTTAGCCGTGCTTGAATAAAAGCTACTCATGGGCTTTAATGATCTGACATTATACCTTAAATACATCCTGGAAGGAGAAATTCAAACACCAAACAACACAATCTGTCCCTGGTTTAATAGTCCCAACAATCTTCCAAAGGACAACATGCAGACAGCTCTTGCCCTGCCAGGGCTATAAAGCCCCACTATCGCTCCAATTACAATTCTGACTTTCAGCCGATAACAGCAGATGGTGTCTATCCTGGCCCATATTTTAATTGAATTCAATGCAAAGCATCCCTGAAATTAACCCCACATTTGGCAAGGAATACAGTATTCTGAGGTATGAGAAATCCTTCAAAGTGATCCTCAGTCCCACTGCTAGTTTACTTAATACACCCAGAGTGTTGATTCGAATGAACCACAGTAAATTAAGGAGTGAGGCAGCACCTTTTTCGAAGAACAAATGTTTTTAAAAGTCAGAAAAGGTGCTAACAGGCTTCTGATTTTTTGCCACCACACCTCCTCCAACTACTGAATTTAGGGACATTTCAGGGGCTATCCAGGACAGATGCAGATTTCTTATCTTTGTGAATGGAGAATCTTCAGTTGAAAGTTGATGTAAGCTGTACCTTTGTTTTGGTGACTGCTTCAGTTATTTCCTTTTAGGCATTTGTTTATTTACTGGTGATAATGCTGAATAGGCCTGATTGCCTTTTTTACAAGTTCATTAAGGTTCTTTGTGTTTTTGGACGGCACCCATCACTTAGAAGTCTGTTTCTCTTGTCAAGAGAAAATGACTACAAAGAGCCAGCAGTTCACTAGCCATGGCTGTTAAAAAAAGACATTGTTATAAGAAATGGGGAATCATAAGCCTACCCTCTGGCTAAAACCAAGAGGAAAATTCCACAATTCAGTTCTACCTACAAGGAATCCCATCACCCTTGTGAGTCTGGGAAGTTGAAAGACTACAAGAGTGGAGATGACTGAAGGATTAGTGACCTAATACACATTCAAGAAGGGCAGACAACTTGCTGGTTTGTTACCAACAGTCACAGACCTATGCATCACAGCAAGTTTTCCTACTCTCTCCTTAAAGCAGGGATAGGTAACCTGGGATTCAAGAAACACATGTATTGCCAAACCCATTCCTTGCAAACCCAGAACATGTCCCAAATCAGGCTTCAGAAATCTGAAAGCAAAATAGCAAATTCTAGAGGTGTGAATTGTTTTTTAACTGTTACAGGTATATTCAAACTTGAGGAGTCTTATCACACCTATGTTCAATACAGGTAGTCCCCGGGTTAAGAACGCCTGTGTTACAGACGACCCATAGTTAAGAACAGAGCCTACTGTAGCAAAAATTTGAGTTAAATACACAATGGTTCAAGTTCATTACACAATACTATTTATACGATTTATACGATAATACTTTTCCAACTTACATACAAATTCAACTTAAGGACAGACCTTGGGAACAGAACTCGTTCTTAAACTGGGGACTACCTGTATTCACCTCCATTGCCAAGAGCTCCACCTGTTTTGCTGACATTACCACATAACTGCCATGTTTCTCTTGCAGCCCTTAATGTTCAGAAACAAAATGGGCCCCTCAGCACAAAACCATTTGAAGGAATGCAGGCAGAGTATCCCAAATTCACTATTCATCATTCTAAAATAAAAGGATCAGAAAACAAGCAACAGGGAAGATCACTCCTGGACGTCTAGTCAGTAGCCAATGGTCTGATCGTCTACGAAGCAGTTTCTTTTACTGCGTATGAACCACATCATGTGAGGAAGGTTAATGATATAGCTGCTTCCATACAACACTGATGTACTTAGACGATCCACCTTCTCAAATACCACAGAAAGCAGCACAGGATAGACACGGGATACTGGCAATATTTGGCTGGTAACATATGGGTTTTGTCTTACACTCATGAGAAAGTGCATTTACTGTGATCTCCAGAAATACTAAATACGGTACACCTGTCTTATGTGCATGTTTTAAAAAGGAAATTAAGCAAAATAAGCTATTCCATCTCCCCCCCTGGTTTCAGCTTTTGCAGAAGAAAGCATTTTTGTGCTCTTTAAAAATATTCTCCATTTAATTGAAGAAAACTATCTTCACAGGCAGGCGAATCCATTTCAAAATACACTTCAGTGTTTCAGGAGTGCTACAAAACCATCTCTCTACAGAAGAGCATATGCCCGTGTGAGGATAGCTCTGTGGAGTCCCTGAGCCACTTGCTTTTCTGCTGCTCTCTTTACAGGGAATCTCAGATGACATTTGTCTACCCCATTTCAAAGAAAAACCCTGGCAGAGAGTATACCGCTTATTTGTTGCTTCTTCTATCCAACCAGGACTCTGACGTATATTCACAGGCTGCCTGCTTCTGTGCCTCTATTTGTTCTACTTGTCCCACTTGTGACTGAAGATTAGTGCTAATCTTGGTGATCATCAAGATAATATTTGCATTATTATTGTTGTTGCTGTTGTTTTTATTATTTTAATTGTATTTTATGATCACTTTTTATTTGTATCTATAGATTTTAGGTGTATGTGTTTCTGTCTATATCTCTGCTTTACATACTTGACATATATTGTGTTTTCTGGCTTAAAGACCATAACAAAAGATTCACTTACTTCAATGCTCCAAGCTACTAATATGCACTACTGCTGGACTTTATTACTACACAGAAGTGTAATTAAGACTGAATATGGTCTTGAAAAATGCTCTGATCGCATCATTACACTTACATGCTTCTGGATGATTTCTGAATATTTGTATACAGGAGGTCCTCATTTAACAACCACTCGTTCAGCAACTGTTTGAATGTGTCACACCATTGAACAAGTGATAGTTACAACTGGTCCTTGAAGTTTCAGCCAGTGCAGCACCCCTGCAGTCACATGATCACAATCAAGGTGCTCAGCAAACGCCCTGGATTTCTAACCATCGCAATGTCCTGTGATCACAGTTTGCAACCTTCCCTGCTGGCTTCCCACAAGCAAAGTCAATGGGGAAGCCAACAGGAAGTCAGAAGTCGCAATCATGTGAGGTCCTTGCTTAACGACCCACATGGTCCTCACTTAATGATGCTAACCAGGGACTGCTGGAACTGCTGTCACTAAGTGGCATGATCATGTGACGTCGCACTTTACAACTGCATTGTTTAGCAACAGAAATTCTGGTCCCAATTATTGTTGTTAACCAAGGACTACTTATATTGTAAAAAATACAAATATCACCCTGAAAAAATATATTGTACTTTAACACAGAAAGGGATGGAGAATGTTCTCATAACTGATTTGCTGCTAAGCTCTGAACAAGCATGCAGCCTAGTATTTCATACCTGTGACCAATGCAAGTTGCACTGGGCTACCATGTTTTTACTCTGAAGAAGAACCATCTTCAAGGACCAGATCAGATGTACCAATGGCAAGCTTGGGTCATACTAAATTCATATAAAGTGGGATGATTTATTGCTGAGGACTGACAAAGGAGAACGTTTCATTAGTGCTTCCCTTGCTACAACTGCCCCAATCTATTTCTTCTGCTTTCCAGAGTGGCTTGTGACTTGAGCATACGCACTTTCCTGACAGAAGTGTAGGGAAGAGTTAAGAGCACAAAGGTGCTTTAAGTCATCCTTCTCCAAAGACACTTTATATGGATTCAGCGATGACTCCATTTTGGCCGACATGATGTCTGGTTAAGCTAAATTCAATTTCTTGTAGCAAAGCCTCTTTGTGTGGATGTATGGATCACAACATGTGAATAAACATACACACTCTTACAGAAAGTGCAGTCACTTGACATTATTTACAACTTAATTCACAATGCCCAAGCGATTTTCCTGTTTAGTGGCTGAAGAATGACCTCTACTTCATTAATCTTCCATTCAATTCTTATAGCAAAAGCATCTCAGGAAGGAAATGTTTGTGCAGAATGACAGGGGAAAATGCAGAAAGTGCCTTTAGACATTTAGCTATTGTAATCTGCCCTTGCCTCCTATGGATGGGAGCAAGAACATTAGGAAGTACTTTCTAAAGCCAAACTTGTTTCCCAAAATAAATGCATTTGTGAATCAATGATAGTGAAGTCTTGCCCCTAGAATTAAGTACTGGAGAGTTCCAAAAAGCCATTTTGCCCACAAATTTCAGAGCCCCCCAAAAGGGTGGTGATCTGACTGCACCAGCTGTTCTTCTGCTGAGTAGCGACTGGTATTTGCCACCATTAAGTAAAGCTTTATAGATTATATGCACTGCTTCACTGCGGGCATAGGCAGGGGGACACACCAATATTAGGAGATGCAGCTGGCCAGTATAGAGCAGGGTACCAAATTACAAAATGGCCTGCATGGAGTTCTATGGCCAACTAGTACACTGTCATGAATCTTGATCTCTCATCCATGGTTTCATACACACTTTTAAAAGATATGAATTTGTAATCTGATGTCAATCAAATCTGGAGGAGCAGAAGTCTTAAAAATATGCCAAAATTGCTCGTGAAAATCCACTGGGACCTGAAGAGCCATATTTGGTTTTGTTACACAAATTCCAAGAACTGAATCATAAGCTGCTATTCAATCACATCCCCCAAAAAAGCTGTCTAATCTTGGCAGTGATTAATGCAAAACCCGAAGAAAAAAAAATCTGGTTTCAAATACTTATCTTGCCCAATCAAATGTTGGGACTACAATCAAGACAGCTAACAGAAGTTATTTGCTAGCCATTTGCTTAAACAAAAGAAACAAACGTGGGGAATCCATGAGAGTCTGACCATGGTAGAAGAAGACAGAAGGCTGGGTGGAGGGACTGAAGCCTGATTAAGTGTGGCAGCTAAGTGTAGATGGGGGCTGCTGAGCAAAATGGAGGCTCTTTTATGAGTGATAACTTACTTGGGAGTAAAGGTCTACTTGTAAGAAAGTCAAGAGAGGAAGGAAAAAGGTACGGCTTGAAAAAAGAAAGCAGAACCAAGGGTAAGGTCTTGTGGGGGCTTCTTATTGCTCAGAGATAGAATCAAGAATTTAGGGGAGAAAGGGTACAGTGGGAACAACGACGTCCCTCCACCTAAGGCTTAACAATTTATTCTCTCTTCCTACCATGTGACCTTTACACCTTCATTATTTTTACAATAATCTTTATAATAAGCAAGATGACTCTTCCTACAATTTAAGTTACAGCAACTGTTAATTCACACGTTTTTCCACACATTCTTCAGCACAGTATATACTATGCATGTCTATGTGAGAAAGTTAAATAGGAAAAGCAGAGGAGAAAAAGGCCTATGAATTGGTGTTTGCAAACATTTCTCAACTCTCCCCTCTGCCATTCCTACACAAACTATATCACACCGGAAAAAAGAAATCCAGACACTATTCGATTCTATTTTTAAGGTGATGTTTTTTAAAAGGGAATACAAAAAAGGTGATTTTGAATGAAAAGCACCTAATTCCAAGGAAACTTTAGCAAAATGTGACATAGTTTAATGTGCAACATTTGAATAGAATTGCTTTTTGTGAATTTCATCCCACAACATTTCCAAACATCTGTAGCTTAAAATATAGTATGAAAGAGAGATAAAGAAAGAAAATTTTAGATTACATTATTTAAATGTTCTGTAAGTCACCCTGGGGAAATTTTGATTTAAAGGGTGGCAAAAAAGTCATTAAGAAATAAATTTAAGTTTGTTTATATGTGTGTACTGTATTTTCCTTAAATCATAATGCAAACATTCTGGAGTCCTGACAGAATTATGCACATAGAGCTTACATTTTTTAATAACAATCTAGTTGTTGGCATTAGAGAATCCCAAAATATTGCACACATCTGGATATGGTTGGGCAAATGCAGAAAGGATTAAACATCCAGGCAAATGAAAAAGTGAAAGGTGGGAGGATCACTCTAGTTCCAAGTTCTATGTATGTTATGAAGGGATGTGCTTGGAAGAATGGGGCCTATGCCCATCAAGACAATACATCTTGAACTGATTCTTTTGGGGGGGGGGGGGGAGAAGTAGTCCTCCTAGTGAATTGAATGGGAATTAGAGCTCCTGTACTATTTACTTAGTTACAGCCAAAGCCTGTTGAGGATTCACGTAGATAGTTCTGAAACTCCAGGTTATGGAACATGAGGATTTTTCCAGGCCAATCCAGCAAAATGTTTAATTACTGCCTCAAGGCAATGATTCTTGGTAGCAGGCTTTTATTTCACTGATTTTGCCCAGGCACACCCAGATTTGGCCTGATATCTGCATCTGCATTTAACATATGGACTGTCCTTGCAGTAGACAAAGCTGGATGTTTCTCCTGGCCAGAAACATCTTGAAACTATAAATAACAAATACCAAGCCTCTATTCAGCACATGAAAGCTCAGAGGTACTCACCCTGCAAACTGGGCATTGCCAGTGACTACTGCTGTCTCTAAGCCTGAACTCATCAGATAAACACTTGGAATGATATACACGAAAACACAGGTCACATATCAACACCTCTCCAGGCAAATGGCATTCAAAACAATACCAGTCATGAGTTTCTGTCTCCCAGTCCTACAAAAAATACAAAATAATTTGATAGAACATTCTGTCAATATCTGAAACAGCCATGAATAAAGCACATTTCTTGAAGTCTAGCAATTGTTAGGCATTTTAAAATATGGTACCTCTTTCATGGATTATACCTTTTTTTTTCTTTTAAATTCCACTCTATAAACTTCAAGCATACTGGTAACTGAAGTGCTACACTTTTAGCTTCTAATAAATGCTGGGGTTTAAATCATGGAATGAGCGTGTCTGGTCAGCAGCATGAACACAACACTTATGTCATGTTCCCAGCATTCAGATAAAGAACTCCACCCTCACCCCCAAAATGGTTTCTTATCTTACATACTATAAGATAAACTCTGAATTTCAACGAAGCCCCAATTACCTTTATATTCTTAAACGAAGGCAATGGGATTCCTTCCTCTGCTTTAGGCAAATAAATTGTGATATTCAACCATCTGCTATTCTATTGGTCCTCTCCTGAGTCTGGTCTAACTCTTTTTCCTTTTGAAAGGGTGAATAAAATCCCCTTCCAGATGTGGAATTCTAAGGAACACAGGGAACCTCATCAAGCGCTCATCAGAAGCAGTTTTGGGAATTGCTACCCCCTTTTCCAGGGCTTCATTTTGTTTGGTTTTTTAGTGGGGAGCAGGAGGAATAAGATCTGCCCCTGCTATTCCACGCACCAATTTGTCCACAACAGCTGTGACACTTCTTCTGAATGCATCAATTTATCAGTTGATCCTACAGTGGATCTTCTCTGATTAGACAGAAGAAAGAGCTTTAAAAAGGCAGCAATAGCTACTGAGGTCACAGTACTATGGCAAAATCAAAAGCAATGCATGTTTTATTATTTGCTCCCCTCCCTGGACCCCCATGGCTCCTCCTCCTCTTCATTTCTTTCTATAAGCATGTGCAAAGTGCTGGATCATCTGTGAGGGCATGCTGAACCCAAATAAAAGAAGAATCCCTCTGTTCCTCAGAGTTCAGACAGGACTCCCTTCTATGCAAGTGTCATGTGAGCAAGAAAATGCTCAGCATCACTTGTGATATAAATTATACATAATGGCCAGTTTTAAACATTTTTAGCTAGAGGCAAGGACTCTAAAAGCTGTTCTGCCTCCTTCCTACTTCCAGATCACCTGGAAGTACTTTGTAATTTGGTTTTGCTCTGATTGAATTTTATATAGCTTCTTATTTCTTCATTAAAATTTGCTGACCTGTATGAGAATTTAGAACAGAACAGAGAAATGAATCGGAATTGACCCACTAAACAGCTTATCCAACCTCCAGGGCCCTGCAGATGTACTGATCTTACAATCTGCAGAATTCCCAACCTCTCAGAGTTATAATGGTTGAATATTCTGGGAATTATAGTTTTAATACAGATATGAGGTTGTGGGAAACTGCACCGGGCCAAAGCAAAGGTTCTTGCAAGAACAGAGCACTCCTGCAAATTAAATGATACAAGTCAAATGCTGACAAGAAAGTTAAAGTTTGCAAACTTGCAGGAATGTACAAACAGAGCAGAACAAAACACAAATCAACTTTAAAATATGGCAAGTTCAAGCAGCTTCATAATTTTTGAAACATACCTTTTCCAATTTGATTTCAATGAATCCAAATATTGGAATTTTGACCTAATTTCAGTCTTGGTCAGGGCTGTGGTCCTTCAAATGTTTGCAACTGTGTAAATGAAGCCTAAAAATACGATGTCTCAAAACAATGCAGAACAAAGTAAGAACTGCCTCTTTCCAACTCACTGATTTCCTAATTTTCCTCAAAATGGGAATAATCTAGCTAAATGAGCATATCTGTTAGTATCAATGTTTCCAAAGAGTAGAATTAATTTCAATGTTCTTCAACTGCTAATACTCACACACATTTAGCTTTTACTGTCACATATAAATAGCGTGCATCATCACTTGAACTTAAAGTCTCACCAGAAAAAAACCCGCTTACTGGTTTTTATGCTACAAATAACAATGAAATAAATGTTCTAGGGGCACTTTTCAACTGTAGGCCAAGCAGTCTAACGTAACTACAAAAACAACACAAATTGTTCTTTGGGAAAATAAGATTATTAAGGAGTGTCAACATAGCAACAGTTTTATGTAGCCCCTAAGACCCTGGATGCCCTTCTCAAGCTCTGTACAGCTTTGGGTGGCAAAACGTTTTGAGCTCATTTTGATTCTTTAAGCTATAAGGATAACTACAGAAGTTGTAAGTTTCTTGTTATACACTGAAAGAATATGAGTCTTCCCAAAACAGTAAAAACCGGCTTTGGGAAATAAAGCACCACAGGATCATCAATTCCTTTAGGATAGTAATTTTAAATATTTATTTTACATTTATTTATAAATCATATGTGAGTTATTAATGCAATTTCTTTATATGAATAGGAAGATTTTCCATTAGGCCAAGTAAACAGAGGCTCCACCCTTATCTACAATCAATCTGAGTCCAACCTAAATGATCAAACCTTTTAATCTTCTTCCAATTCCACAGTAACTGACCTGCAGGCGGTAGCCTTCATAGACATACTGCATGTTATAATTTTCATTGGCACTGTTCTGAGATAATTTATGACCTTAAACACAGAGGGCATAATCCATCACAACCCAGAACATGGTGTATGGTGGAACACATTTAAATGATCATGAATGCCAGATTCCCACTTTTTCTATTAAAAGTAAACTACCATATAAGGTGAAATAAAACCCTTCCTAGAAAAATGTTTACATTGATATATGTTGTTTTTAAAATCACTAGACCCACTTGGAGGTGTCAGTTGATGATACTCGGTACCCAATTCTTTGTTCCTACTTTGAGAGAGTGTAGGTCCCATTCATACAGAGATATGTTTTGTGTGAATACACACTATTCCACATCTATGTCTGCTGTGATACACAGGCATACAAAAATACTAAGCCTGATTATGAGTTTGACGATGTAACAGTTACATAGCACTCATAATTCATAAACTGGCCTTTTGTATTTCATTTTCCCCTTGTGCTGACTATCTTTTCCGTTTGTCAACTATTTCCTTGCTAGCTATACTAAATCTATAGAACTTAAGCTTTCTAGTCAAAGTACACTTCAGAAAGAAGACAACATGCATGTTTTAAATTATTTGTTATATTATTTACCAAGACTACCAGAATGTTAATTTTAACTAACTTTCTCATGCTGTACTCTTTTCTTTTTCTTTATGCAAGTTTGATTATCCAGAAAAGAGAATCTCATTCACAGAAAAGAAGCAATTACAAAATAAAAGGTTGGGCATAATTCCATGACAAATCTTTTGTATAAAACCAACTGAAATGAAAGGGAACTACAAAATCTTTTCCTGCTCCAGTTAATTTCAGTGGGATTTCCACATGAGGATCAGTTAATTAAATTTAAAAAAAAGCAAAAAGTTAAAATTCATTGTGACATCATTAATATATTAGTAATAACTGGCCTAGTATTTATTTATATCTTCTTGCTGTGCAAGAAGGATTTATAACCTAAGGATTTATAACTCCAAATGCATCTCTTATTTTTCTTTAAGTTTAAAGTTTGTTTTGTTAATTGTGTGTGGGATTTTTTTAGTGTATTTAGGTGTTTTGTCATTTTTTTTTGTAATTGATAAATACAATTTATTAAATAAATAATAATAATAACTTCAAATCCTCATAAACTGGGATCTAGTTATTTCTGGTATGGTGCAGTCCTTGAGAACGTGCAAACTCTTCTGTTCAACTGTCTAACACACTAAAGCTGGCCCTACCCATTACCCTCTTGGATTGGATAGATTCAGACACAGGTATTTTACATGATAAAGTAATTTTTAACCATAAGGTTGAGTAGACTGGACCCACAGTCTTTTTAAACAACTATTCACTGAATGATATTTACTGATTATAAAATCAACTTCAATGTGTAAAATCATAACTCAAGCATGAAGGGGTGGAGCTTATGTCATGAAATCATAGCGCACATTTTGTCATTTTGCTGTCATTGTGGTTAGGAACACATGCTTATGGATGGGGGGTTATATTTCTGATGTAATCTCTTTAAACATTAAATAAAGCAGGTAATTAATATATTGGGTTTTTTTAGATGAAATGTAACAGAGAAAACAGAAATTCAGAAATAAAATTATAGGAAGCAAAATAAATGGCAGTGTTAATGGAATGATTTTTTTAAAAATCAACACAAATTGTGTGTCCAACACTATTGTTTTAAAAAAACCAAAACCTTTGTTTTTAAAGATGTAAAGTCTGGACAAATGTTGGAACATCTGCAGAACCAGGGGTGTGCAAGGATATCTGCCACGTAATTTCCTTACATGAGACAGGAGGCATTTATATAACTAACATCTGGCAGCCAGTATTCTAATTATGATAAACACAAAAATTCTCAAAGTATAAGTATATCTTTTTCTGCATTTGCAAAGTCTTCCACCAGATGTCATCATCTCCTCCCAAAGTAACTGACAAAAAGGAAAGCATTGCAACTTTACATCTTGCGGCAAAACATGTGAGTGACCACTTCCAGCTCTCCAGGAAGGAGAAAAAAATAGTATTTTAACCGAAGTGCTGCAAAAGCAGACTGATTTCAAGAACTAGATAGAACATGGCTGATAAGCATTATTAAGTCAATCACCTGAAAACTGAAAAAGCAACATCTGATCTATCTTAATATACAACAGAAAAAGAGAACGTAACAGAACGTATTTAAGACTACATAGTGCAAAAGTTGTTCACCTTGATTTTTGCTGTTGTCCGGGAGAAAGGCTGCATACTGTAGGCCTTTCAAAATAAAGAAAACAAAGCAAAAAGAAAAATATGGTCTCTGTATTGGAACCCATCTGAGGAACATAAACCGAAACCAGGAGGGAAAGCACACTATTATCAAGAGCATCCTCACTAAACAGATTTCCCCCAGATAAACTCTATGGACGGGTTCTATGCAGAATGTTTTCCCCTTCTCCTGTGCTCCTGAAAGCTTCCAAGCACTTAAGTTAATTAGGAAAACACACTCAAAGCAAAAAAAAGAAAAGAGCCAAAATGGTTCCACGTTTGTAATTTTTCAGCTTAGCAGAAGGATTAGCATTCTCAATTAATAGCCCCTAGGAAGAAAGACATGCTTATATCATAATGTACCACAATGGTGTCAACCTTAGAAAAATCCAAGAGGTGCTTTGTTGATGATTAGGTACCTAATTGTCTCCATGGTCTGTAAATAAAAAATATTATCATTATCCCCCCATTTTAGAAGATAGCTGTGATTATTTATGGAACTACTATTAAGCAATTCCAAAATATACATTATAGCATAAATTGGAAAATGAATTTTATGTGCAAAAATGAAAATTTGCAGGATCAGTTTACTAGAAGACACAGGGAAACAAAGAGGTATCTGACTATTATAGAAAATACTCTAACCCTTAAGGGGAAGAGGTCATTTTATGTCCACCATGTATTAATTCCTTATTAAAAAGAAGACTGACAACTATAAAGTTCCAGTTATCATCAGTATTCCACAGTGCTTGATTTTTATTTTATTTTTTTTGTAATTCTATATATAATAAAACAGACTTGCCCAACTTCAAGCTGAACATATTCATCTAACCATCTACTGTGGCCTGGCAGGTACTTTCAACTTTGCTTGAAGTTTTGCAATTACAACAGGGAACATAGTAAATTTAGTAAGGCCAAGGGGATCTCCATCCATGGCTAGAAGACTACATTAGGGCATTGTTGGTTACAAAGCCAAATTCACTTGAGTCCAGGGCTTCTTCGCATTCTACAAGACTACTCTTGCATTTTATCTCTATTTTTAAATTCCATTAGTTTTTATACATGCTTACAACTGGATCACAGTTAATGTATTTATAAATAATTAACCTTTCCTTAAACTTAGTTCACGGGCATCAGAAAGCTACCTAATATTAAGGAACCTAAAACATATCTCTGTGGTCATAAGAGGAGCTGGTGATGCTTAAAGGCCAGTAACAAGGCAGTTTGGACAAATAAAAATTTGGAAACAAACAATGGTGAAAATGATGATCAAAAACTTTATGTATTCTGTACTGCTTTTCTGCAATGAAATGCAATTTGATGTTACTTTTTGGTAAAGGGATGAGAGCAGGCAAATGTTTAGGGCAGGCTTCCCGTTGTCACACAAAAGCAAGCTTTGCTAAACTAAAATATGCAAATCAATCCATTACAGAAGCTAAGCACAGTTTGCATCTATATAACATCTTTCATTTCTAAACAATTTAATTATATGCATCCAAGAGATGCAAGATATGTATGATTAGTGTGGCATCTTTAATAAATAGAAACCTTTAAATGTAATATTTAAATGTAAATGAGAAGAAAAAGTATCTCACATCCTCATGGATTTTTTTGAAACATACATTCAAGCCCTCTAATTAAGAACAGAGTTGTGCATATTTTACAATTTATGCAATGCAAAAATTAAACTGGCTACGGAAACTGAAATTGAGAATCTTAGTTCACTAAATCAAGGCTTCTTTCATGCATAGTGAAATTATTAAAGACAGGAGACAACTCAGTTAAGATTTACATTAGTAAAGGGACAGCTACATTTCCAAGCCATATAGCACTAACTGCCCCTTGGGGGATCTATCTGCAGCACAATCAGTGTGCAATCTAAGCCAACCCATGAACGTTCACATGATTTACATCAGCTTTTCCATATGAAGAAGTTTGACTAACTTGGCATAAAAATCTGATTTACATATGCGGTAGAAAATATACACAACTCTGATTACATGCAGTATGCCTGATATCATACAGGGTATTGCTAAATCTAATATTTCAGTTTGTTGCTCTTAAGTCTACAGCCTTTAGTTCAACTCTACATGGTATGGTACTGTATCTCAGGATATGTAAATTAGACAAAGAACATCTCTGTTGAAATGTTTTCTAGCTTATGTATTAAAAAATACTTGAATCAGGAAGTGCTACTTCTAATTTAAGTTATAAGATCCAAAAAAACCCTAAAAAAAACTGAACGGATATAACACTGAACAGAAATAATAAAAACTGGTTTGTTTTTATTTCTATGTATACTTGAGTTACCTGTCTCTTGATGACAGTGTCAGATAACTAATTTACAAGTAACTTAAATAACTTAGGATTGCTTGCTTTCATGACCAAATTTAATTTTAAAAAATTAAAATAGCTAACTTTTCTAATCTGGCAGTTTATCAATAAAATAAGATTGAATAACATTTACCCAGTATCTTGCTGTACCGACTGAAACTATAATATGGAAAAAATTTTAAAAAACAATATTTTAGAGTCACGGTATCTTTCTACTATATATTACCCAAACTGATAACATGAAGTTCATTTACAAGATATTCAGAATAACTAACAGAGTATTGCATCTATATTCAATGTCATCAGCTTGAGGAGTTGGGAGGAAGAGGCCCCCATCCAGTGCTTATGACTTTTCTAAATCAACTGAAGGCCAGCTGAAAGACCTTGACAGAATTCGTCTAACAGTATGTCCTAGTCTGTGCTAATTTTTTGGATGTCTATGAAGATAAAATTAGTCATCCCAGTTTAAGCCTACACACAAAGCTTCCTAAACTTGTACCTAGAAGCTTCCCAAACTTGTACCTTCCCTGATACCATTCCAGGAACGCTTTGCAAAGAAAAAGAATTCTTTCTCAGGTCTTCAAAATTAAGTGCTTTCAAGATATCCTACTGAAACAGGGTTGTTGTGAAGTAAAATACCAATACTTGGTTTATATTGTGATGAAACTGCTCCTCTTCCACTTTTTTCCAAAAAGAATAATGGGATGCATATGACAAGTTCTGGATGTTGAACTTTCTCAACTAGCATGCCAAACAATTTCTTCATAAGCAGTTTTGGACTGCATCTCTTTGATCACACCTTATGTTGCTATGCCTTGAAATTAATCTATGTCTAAAAATGTATGTTTATAAATATCTATATTCATTAGGATGTATTTTTAAAAATACACTTCATTCACCTCTGAAGCTGTTATGCAGGCAATAATTACCTTTAATCTTAAGCATTTTGTGCTGTAAAACAAAACGCCTACAGCTAGATGAGGTAATTAACAAACTAGCTTTCTACCTCATTTTACATTTAAAAAATAAAACTTTTCTAAGACTATGCACATCAGTGGGTATTAAGAATTCCAAGTCAACATTCCAGGAAAGGTGATGGAAAGACTTGCAGAAAATATACTCACAATCTCATCTCCAGGCAGCCAGTATCCTTCTTGCTCAATACCAGCTTTTGATCCCTTACATCCGACAGTCAAGGTTTCAACAACAAGGCCATCCTTCACTGCTAAACTAAGTTGACGTGTGGTCTCCTTGGGATGCATACCATGAACCCGAGACATATACCTACAAAGAAAACAGAACAAGTGCTTACAAAACCATCTTACTGTCTGGATATTCTTTATGGGGTGAGTCCAACAATTTCAAAATTATGTAATATGTTCTGGTTCTTTTCTGACTTTTCTCGCCTCCCTTTATTTTAATATCTCTAAATGTTTTGCACTGCATATGAAGTATCAGCTACAAAAGTTTATTTAAAACTCAACTGAGTAGAAAAGTGAGATGTAAATCAAATCAATCCCTCAAAATTCTAAACTGAAGGTTCCCAAGCCTGATCACAATTAAATTAGCTAAGCAAAGAAACAAGTCATTTTGGTAACACCTTCCAATGGAAAATAATTTGTAAGTCATGATGCAGATGTGTTTTTTTCCAAAATTCAGGCTTTGCTTTGTGGTGAGCAGGTGAAGGAAGGGAAGAATTGTCCTACTACTACACAAAGAAACAGCACAGTACTCTTTCCTCTCATTTAGTCACTGCCTTTCAGTAAATGTCCAATGCTGGACTTACCATTCTACCCACTTTGAGAGCCACAGGTCTAAACCCAGAGGGCAAGTACTGCCAAAGACAACTAGCACAGTAAGTTCCATCACAACACTGTTGACTGAGAACCCATTCCCCTAAATCTGTTGGAATGACATGTTATAGGGGACTGAACGAAAGAGTGTGCCATCAAAATTTTTACTGTAATTCATTAGCTAGCTAGTCAGAAATAGACAAATGGGGAACCACTAAATAGCTGATACTAGCCATGTGCTTGGTACTATCTGCTAAAGGGTTTAAAAAGGCAAAATATTTGTGTATTTAATTTGTCAGATTTTTAGGCTGCCTGATTCCAAAATGACTCTAGGAGCTTCAAAGAAACAACATTATATGAAAATTCAGCACTTGTCTGAGGGAACATAACACAACATTTTTCTACATCACCCTTCCTCCAGCTAAAAAGGGCCCATCTGATACCTCCTATCCCAAGGCCTGCGGAATAAAACTAGTTTTTAAAAATTGTTTCAAGTTAGGCAAGGTGGGAGCCATATAGATCTCAGGGGGAAGCAGTTCCAAAGGTCAGGCAAGGAAGCAGAAATGGCCCACTTCCTAGGAGCCACTAGATCAGGGTTTCTCAACTTTAATATCTGTGGCAACTTTAAACTTTAACTGGGGAACTCTGGGAGTTGAAGTCCACACATGTTAAAGTTGCTAAGGTTGAGAAACACTGTATTAGATACTGATGCTGAACTGACAAGACCAAAGCCAGCTAATATCAGAATTCTATATTAATGCATATTATAACAATTTAAAGGCAATGTGTATCTATAACTGTTTCCTATTCTGCTGCTGTTTTAACAACTGCCAGGTTTTACCGTCCTTTATTAACTGTTCTGTAAGGACTGAGGCAAGAGTCAGCGTTCATTCCAGTTTCTTAATACGCAGCAATTTCTCCTAGCCTTATTTATTTATTTAATACCACTACAATCTCAACCTTGTAATTCTAGATGGTTCACAAAACAAAAAAACATAAAAACACAGAATATCATAAAAACAAAATGCAACCAAAGAGAGAGCCAGTTTGGTCTAGGGCTAGAAACCAGGAGACTGAGTTCTAGTCCCCAGTTAGGCGTGAAAGCCAGCTGGGTGACTTTGGGCCAGTTGCTCTCTCTTGGCCCATGACATCAGGCTTGGGTGACAAGCCGGCTGGTAAATTCTTGTCGTAACCAGTGGATCAACATTCAGTTGATCTGAAAAAAACGGACCCTGCACCTGCAGGAAAATGCTAGAATTGGGGGGGGGGGGGGGGAATGCAGCCAAAGCCCTTAAAAAACTAATTCACAATCAGAATCCCCATATATGTCACGCTCCACTAACAGTCTGACCCCAATGCCTGAAGAAGCCAGGTCTTCACGTCTTTCCAAAAGGCTAATAGTGTTAGTCTGTCCAAATCTCAGGGGGATGCTGATCCATATGACAGGAGCCATAAGAGAGGAGGCACGTTTCCTGGATCCCGCCAGATGGCATAGGTTCAGGAAAGGACCTGGAGTGTATTTACCCTGCCATATCTGGTAGGACATATGGATATAACTAGGGACAGATGGCTCTACAAATAGTCTGGCCCTGTACTATGTAGTACTTTACAGGTGATAAACTGTGTGCTAATTCTGGCTGAGGGATTGCAACTCAATTGAGTTGAAGCCCATTCTTCCCCATCCAGACCCCAGAGTTTCCAGGCACTAGGAAAGAATCTTTACAGCGTCACTTAGACAGCCTGGTGCAGAAATATAGACTACTTAAGCATGTGCCGATAGATGAGCTTATCCAGTGGATTCATATAAATGTTAAATAAGAATGGAGATAGAGTTGTCTCTAAGGCAGGGCTGGACTTCTCCCCCCATCAGTACTGACTGGAGCCAGCCTTGGAAGGAGAAGAATCACCATAAGATAGTGCCTCCTGCTCCCAATTCCCTAAGCTCCCAAAGAATACTATGATTGATGGTACTGAAACAGAAATCAAAGAGGACCCAGATGGATGCATTACCCCTGTCCAGTGCCTGCTAGAGGTCATCCACAAGGGTCATCAGTACTATCCTCATAGTATAACTCAGAATGAAACCCAACTCAAAACAGTCTACTAATTTATTTCCTCCAGGGATCTTTGGAGCTTGTAGGCCTACTACCCTTTCAACAACCTTCCCCAAGAAGTGAAAGCTGGAGACCAGATTAAATTTTCCAAGGCCACTGGATCCAGTGATGGCCTCTTAAGGAGAGGGCAAACCATCACTTCTTTCAAGGCAGGCAGAACAGTCCTGTCTCAGAGAAGCATTCACTACCACCTGAATCCAATCACATGTCACTCCCGTGAGGCCTTGACCAGCCAGGTGGCACATGGATCTGAAACACAGGAGCAGAGTTTAGAGCCCCAATGACCCAGTCCTCTTCTTCAGGACTAACAGGCTCAAACTCTTCCCAGATAATCCAGCAAGTTAACTCCATGGACCTACACAGCTAAAATCCAGCTGTGTGTGAACCCAAGCAACTTCATCTGATAGATGCCTAGTCCTGGAGAAGTCAACTGTATCTAGAATCAGTTCATATATATACCGTATTTTTCGAACAATAAGACGCCCCCATGTACAAGACGACCCCCATTTTTTCAACCCCAAATTAAGAAATCAATATTTTAAAGATAGTGCAGAACACATTTTTATTTAGTAATTAGGTAACATTGACCTGATACACTCGGTGGGAGGAGGTCCAAACCGTCTCTCTGCAGCTCTATTTCCAGGCTCTTTTGCATAACTGATTACATTCAAGCACGAGTGAAACTGCCGATAGCTCGTCTCTGCAGACTTCCTCTAATTGGTTTGTTCAGCATCAGCTGACATCAGTTACATCAGGCTCGTGATTGGAGGAAGTCTGTTTGGGAGACAAGCTATTTCACTCGTGATTGGAGGCTAGCAATAGGAGGAAGCCTGCCTGCAGAAACAAAGTATGGGCAGTTTTGCAACCGCGCGATTTTTGGCTGACTTCCTTGAATAAGACGCCCTTCAATTTTTAGGGTAAGGATTTTAGAAAAAAGTATCGTCTTACAGTCGGAAAAATACGGTAATATGTTTCACCCCAAAGAGCAAGGAACTCCAGAAGGAGATAAAGAATTGTTTTTGCCTGGCCAATATCTGATTGTAATAAATTGAACTGAAAACTGAAAACTGTTTTTGCTATTTCTTTCAAAGAGCTACAAGAGCACATACATGGATATGTAAACCACGGTCCACCTATTAACTTACAAAGTAAGTTAATACTAAGAGCCAGTTTGTTGTACTGGTTAATGTGCTGAACTAGACACCTGGAGACTGCGAGTTCTAGATCTCCCTTTGGCATGAAAGCCAGACGGGTGACTTCTCCTAGTGATTGCCTGGACAAGTCCCTGCAGGTTTCTTGGCAAGATTTCAGAAGTAGTTTGCCCTGGCCTTCTTCCTAGGGCTGGGAGAGAAGGAATGACTCCAGGTCATCCAGCTGGCTTTGTGCCTAAGGTGGGACTAGAACTCATGGTCTCCCAGTTTCTAGACTGATGTCTTACCCACTACACCAAACTGGACCTCTGGATGACTTTAGGTCAATCACTTTCTCTTAGACCAACCCACCTCACACAGTTGCTGTTGGGGCAAAAATAGGAGGTTGGGAGCATTATATACACTGTCTTGAGTTGTACACAATAAAGGCAGGATAAAAATCTAATACCAACAACACAAAAAAGTACAGCAAAAAAGTTATTTCATGTAAAAAAAAAAAAAACCATGCAGAAAACAAAGGAATGACAAAAGGCAAAACCAAAAACGAACAAAAAATGCAATCAAAACCAGAAACATTTGTACAAACAAAATTATTAACAAGTAAATATACCCAACAGTCTCTTCAGAAGTCGTGGTGTAATCGAGAGCAAGAAAATTCTCTTTTGCTCTTCATGGTGGCCAGATAAGAATAGAACAGAATGGTAGTGGTTGCTCTCCCTGGCCTTTGGCAAACACATAATGGAGCATGAATGCTTTCTTGAAATACCAACATTCTAGAACTTTCTGCATTAGCGACCCAGTTTCAATTAACCTCTTTTCCTGCCTCTATCAATGAGGGACTGCACAGAGGACGTAAAGAAGAACGGACAGTTATTTTGGACACACACATAAAAAGGAAGCCACCCCATGGTCTTCGTTAATCAAGAGGAACTAAGTTGATGGATACGCAAGACAAAGCATTTTCTATTGCACGACCCAGACTACAACGCATTTTGAGATAATTCAAGCTGGCTACATCTGCGCTGAGTTTTAGATAGACAGTAAAAACTGTGTTATGAAGCTTTTGATAATCCTGGTGGGTTTTCAATGTTATTTGGGTCAGCTCAAAATAATGCTTTGGCTTTGCCTTTTTTGTTTTTTATTTAACTTTTTACATTAGTATTTTTATAGCATATAGGACTATGACTGGATACAAAAACAATTTATAAATGCTAATAATATTATTTGTAAGCCAGCATGGTCTAAGGCACTGTTTCTCAACCGTGGCAACTTTAAGATATGTGGACTTCAACTCCCGAAATTCCCCAGCCAGCAGGGAATGCTGAATTGTAGTCTTGTCTTAGGCACAGAAGCCAAATGAAAGATTGTGGGCCATTGCCGCTCTCAGCTTCAGGGGAAGGGGGGGGGGAACCCTCCAAAAATTCTGTCCAGGAAACTGCATGAACCTATCTATGTAGTCACCAGGAATGAAGTCTGACTTGAAGGCAAAACAAACAAACAACAAAAAAAAAGAACTGTTATTATTACTAAAAGTTAAGCCACCACTACAGGGAGAAAATACCCACGTGTTTTTAATAGTAGACATTGGCTTCTGCTAGTTAAGGGGATGAAGATAAGTAAGAAATAAAACAACTCCTCCCTCTTCCTTCCTCTTAAAAGATCTGATTAGTCTTACCTTCGAGCATGAGAGCTGAAGCAAGCTATTTGTGCCATGGCAGGGATCAGCTTCAGCTTAACGGTGAGATGGGAAGAATATCACACTCTCTGGGCCTTTTCCCAACCAGAAAAAAGCGAAACAAGTTTGCACGCAGATAGGTATATATACAACAGCAAGTTAATTCCCATAAGACAATAAACCAATCTTAATGTGATCAGGAAGCTAAAATAACCCTTCTGCAACGTAACTTTTAAGAGCCAGTAAATGTTAACCCTAGTCTTTACTAGCTAGTCTGTCTACTAAAACAAGGAAGTTCTTCCTCACAATCCCTTCCTTGAATTCCTGATCTAGTTAGATGAGGCCAGCTGCCAACAGGAAGCTGAAGAGAGGGGCAGAAGCAGAGTGAAAGATTCAAAGTTGCAGATCACTGCTCTAGCACTTAGAGTTTAATCATCTCATAATCTACTCAGCCGCAAACAACAAGGAATAACCCCTCCTCTAAAAGTTAAGCACCCCATATGTTTCAAATAACACCAAATATAATCACTTTCTAACTCCCCTGGGGGAAAAGTGCAAATGTTTCCAAACTTTAAAAGCACTAACCTATTTGCATTAAAAATGATGAAATCAGTCTCACTACAGATGTGTCAGTGGAAAAAGCCTGGTGTTCTTCCGTTTCACTATATACATTTACATTATATCTCACTATGTACATTGTTACCCTGATATCAATATCATTATCTTTTGTATCTCACTGAATTTTACAACCATTCTCACTTTTATTTCTATTCCAGAGAAAGCAAAATGAAACAGACCCTTACAGAATAAGGAACTCTATGTTTTCCATGAAAGAGCCACTGTAGCAGCAAGTTACATCATATACCCTGTTTGCCAACGCACAGATGCTGATACCTGCATGTGCAGCCCACAACTGCGTATGCACTTCTTAAATGTGCAAAAGAATTCTGCATGTGGAATAGGAATGCATTAATTCGGTATCTAGAATTCCTCAATGATGGAGCTCATGAAGGAACTGGGATCTGAATCCAGCTTGCCAGTATCTGAATTCCACCACTCCAGCAGACAAAAACTACAGGATTACATTATTTTTCACTACAGGAAGAATGAAGCAAAATGGGAAAACCAAAAAAATGTACCAAGAAGCAACAAAAACACTACCCCTTCAAAATTTACACAGATCCATAAAAGCAATTTGCATTTCAAAGCCCTGCTGCCATGTTGTTTGAAATACAGTACCTTTCATTATCATGTTTAACTAAACTAATGTAGGCTGAAATAGAATTCAAATTGAAAAAAGAGCTCCTGAATGCTCAGTGAATTCTGTTTCAATCTGAACTGGTTTAATTTAAATTTAAACCCACCAGATTCCTCTCCTCCTTTGGAAATCATGCCTACAACCAGATGGGTTGCAACCACACAGAGCATGAATCCACCACAATTAGTAATTTACTTAAAGACATAAGAGCTTATGCATGGCACTGTATGGAGGAGAAATACCAGATGGAGTTAGAGTAAAATCTGCCGGACACTTCTACAGAAGCTGCCCCCAGGCTGAAAAGGAGATCCTGCCCCTTCATGCTTTACAAACCTCCAGCAACCTGATATAATACTTATGATCTGGTCAGGTCTCACTGGTAATAATTTTAATGCAGTTAAGAGTTGCTTCTTCCAGGGACTAAAATCACTGTACATTCCCAAACCTGTCATTAACTTTATAGCTTATGAAGTTAGGCAGCATATCCCACCTACACAAATCACAACAGCATTTATATTTTTGTTTTTATTGTTTCTGATTTTAATTGTAAGCCACCCAGAGTCACCCTCTGGGGGAGATGGGCGGCATATAAATTTAATAGATGGATGGATGGATGGACAGACAGAAAGAACTGAGCAACTAATCCACTGGACTGCAACTTAGCTGTATTTTTTTTCTTCAGAGCAGTTGCCTTTTAAAGATCTCTTATCCCTTTTTTTTTTTTTTGGCCATGCTACAAAAAAAATGGCACCAGAAAGATAGTAATACTTCTTAAGACCCTAAATTCCACCCTGTTAGATAATTTTTGTCCTGTCTCCAATCTTCCTTTTTGGAGAAGGTTGTTGAGAAGGTGGCTGCGCTGCAGCTCCAGAGGTTCTTGGATGAAACTGATTTATCTGGATCCTTTTCAGTCGGGGCTCAGGCCTGGATATGGGACAGAAACAGCATTGGTCGCATTTTTTGATGATCTCTGGCAGAAGCGAGATGGGGATAGCATATCCATCCTTGCTCTACGACCTCTTGGTGGCCTTTGATACCATCAACCATGGTATTCTTCTGGAGTGGCTTTGGAGGTTAGGAGTGGGGGGCATTATGTTGTCCTGATTCACTTCCTTCCTCTGTGGTTGATAGGGAGCGAGAGGTCCGGCCCTTGGCCCCTGCTTTGCAGGGTTCCGCAGGGTTTGGTACTTTCTCTGCTTCTGTTTAACATCTACGTGAAGCCACTAAGTGGGATCATCCATTGCCATGGGGTGAGATACAGTATGCTGATGATACTCAGCTGTATATCTCAGCCCATGGTGAGTTAAGTGATGCCATGACCTCCCTCTCACAGTGCCTGGAGGCTGTTAAGGTCTGGATGGGGAGCAACAGGTTGAAACTGAACCCTGGCAAGAGGGAATGGCTCTGGGTTTGGGTTTCGTGATGGAATGTATCTACGAGAAGGAGAGCGATGTGGGAAATCTGAGCCACCCAGAGCCACCCGTTGGGAGCCACCCAGAGTCACCCATTGGGGGAGATGGGCGGCATACAAGTTTAATAATAAATAAATAAATAAATAAAGGCTATCAGGAAGGAGGGGGTGCATTCCAGGAGGGGGGAGGAGGCAAGAGGCAGCACAGTCCACAGGGGGAGTGTGAGAAGAGAAAGAGATTCAGGATAGCCACTCCCTAGAATTTCCCAGGGTATATCCACTAGTTGCTGTAGTATAGAGTTAGTTTTGCAAGATTCTGTCTATAAGGTGTAAGCAAATAAAGGAACTGTAACAGACTGGACTGTTTCATCGTTGTTCTTGGGCTGACCCTGACAGGTTTCTTTGGTCCATGTAAAATTGCCTTCTTTGGTCTTGGATAGGGTTGCACTACCCCAGACAGACTTGGTGTGTAATATGGGGGTTCTCCTGGACTCATGACTGCTGCCCAAGGAGCAGGTAGCAGTAATGGCCAGGAGGGCCTTTGCACAACCGGGGGTTGTGTGCCAGTTTCCTTGACCAACAGGTCCTGCTCACAATCACCCACACCCTAGCCACCTCCCCTCTCAACTACTGTAATGCACTCTACATGGGGCTGCCCTTGAAAAGTATCCAGAAGCTTCAGTTGGTTCAGAATGCAGAGGCCCACATGGTTTTGTGCAAGTCTAGATTTAAGCTGGAATTAAGATTGCAGGGAGAAACACCAACAACCTCAGATATGCAGACGATACCACCCTAATGGCAGAAAGTGAAAAAGAACTAAAGAGCCTCTTGATGGGGGTGAAAGAGGAGAGTGCGAAAGCTGGCTTGAAACTCAACATTAAAAAAACTAAGATCATGGCATCTGGACCCATCAGTTCCTGGCAAATAGAAGGGGTAGAAATGGAAGCAGTAACAGACTTCCTTTATTTGGGCTCCAAGATCACCGCAGACGGAGACTGCAGCCATGAAATTAAAAGACGCTTGCTCCTGGGGAGGAAAGCTATGGCAAACCTAGATAGCATATTAAAAAGCAGAGACATCACCTTCCCGACAAAGATCTGCATAGTCAAAGCTATGGTTTTCCCAGTAGTAATGTATGGCTGTGAGAGCTGGACCATAAAGAAGGCTGAGCGCAGAAGAATTGATGCCTTTGAACTGTGGTGCTGGAGAAGACTCTTAAGAGTCTCCTGGACTGCTAGGAGGTCAAACCAGTCAATCTTAAAGGAAATCAACACTGACTGCTCATTGGAAGGATTGATAATGAAGCTCAAGCTCAGATACTTTGGTCACCTAATGCGAAGAGAGGACTCTTTGGAAAAGACCCTGATGCTGGGAAAGATTGAAGGCAAAAGGAGAGGGGGACGGCAGAGGATGAGATGGTTAGATAGCATCACTGAAGCAATGAGCATGAAACTGAGCAAACTCAGGGAGGCAGTGAAGGACAGGAAGGCCTGGTGCGATATGGTTCATGGGGTCACAAAGAGTCGGACATGACTTAATGACTGAACAACAACAACAACAGATTTGCACATGTCTCACCTCTCTTGCAGGAGCTGCATTGGTTGCCGATTTGCTTCCAGGTCTAATTCAAGGTGCTGGTTATTACCTTTAAAGCCCTACATGGCTTGGGGCCAGGTTATTTGAAGGACCGCCTTTTCCCAATTTAATCTGCCCATCCCACCAGATCAGGGAGGCAGGGTATGTTATGGGTCCCCCCCATCCATTAAGGAGGTCCATCTAGTGGGACCGAGAAGGAGGGCCTTCTCCATGGTGGCTCCCTCCCTGTGGAACATCATCCCTGCGGCCCCCACCTTGATGCTCTTCCAGAAGACCCTGAAGACATGTTTTTGCCAGTGGGCCAGGCTGATACGGAGCCCATCAACTGGTCTGTTTGAATGTACTGCTGTCACCAGGAGGGTGGGGGTGTAGTGGATTTGTATTTGGGGTTTTATTTCTGTAAGCCACCCAGAATCACTGAGTTGGGCAGCCATATAAATTGCTTTAATAAATAAATAAATAAAATTGGAAGCTTCAACTAGTACACAATGCAGCTGCATGGGTAGTAAATGGTGTTGGATACGCAACATGTGTAACACTACTGTGTGAGCTGCATTGGTTGCTGGTATGTTTCTGGGTGCAATTCAAAGTGCTGGTTGTCACCTTTAAAGCCCTTCATGGCTTGGGGCAGGGTTACCTGACGGACTGTCTTCTCCCAATAGTTTCTACCCATTCAATTTGGTCTGATAGGTTGGGCCTGTTGCAGGTCCCATCAGCCAAGGAATGTCAGCTGGCGGGGATCAGGAGACATGCCTTCTCTGCTATAGCCTCTACCCCTCTGGAACATTATCCCTTCAGAGATTAGGATGACCCCAACCCTGTTGGTCTTTCATAAGGCCCTAAAGACCTAGTTATATGCCCAGGCCTGGGGCCCCAAATGTGTTAAGGGCCCCATTTCTTGGTTATACTGAAAATTAAGGGATGATTTTTCTCAGCTGCCATATATATTCCTTTTGTGCCGTATTGTACTTGTTTTGTTTTTATAATTGTTTGCTGCCTAGAGTCACTTGACTGACATGGGCAGCTATAGAAATTAAAATAATAAATACATACATACATACATACATACATACATACATACATAGATTCTTATACACTTGGCGGGTTGAGAGGTGGGAAATCTGAGGGATCTGATTTGCAGGCAAGTTTTGGATAGGTGTTAAACAGGGGACAAGTGTTTTTCTGTTGTGAAACAAAAAGCCATGCTTTTATAACAAGGCAACCAAGTTAAGGATTCCACTGCTAAGGAGAATGGGACCTTAAGAAAGGTAGGCATGCCTGCTTAATAAGAATGGAACTCCTGCAGTTTCTCACCTCGGTAACAAAGGATTCCTCATTGGGGCTGCCCCCTGGACAAACCCTTAAGTAGACAGGTGATGGCTCTCATGGTTTTAGTGTTAAGAGGTCTATTTTGCTGAAAACATGGTCATTCTTGGGTCATGCAGTAGCCTGGGGCTGGTCCTGTTTTACATATGCAAGTGGGGGGAGCAGGAAACAGCAGAGGGAAATGGGGGAAAGAACTTGCAACAGGAGAGGCGGGGGGGGGGGACAGAAAGAGAGGCAGGGGGAAGGGAGAAGAGTTTGCAGCCTTTTTTTATTATTTCCCCATCACAAACATTAGCCTTGATCCAGGCTAGATTACCAACGTTAAGACACTATGGGAACTGGCACTCAAAAAATTAATAAGGTATCAGATTGAAGAAGGCAGCAAAAAAGTACTGACAATAAGGGAAATATTAGGATCAGGGATCAGTACTCTTAAGAGTCCCCTGGACTGCTAGGAGGTCAAACCAGTCAATCTTAAAGGAAATCAACACTGACTGCTCATTGGAAGGATTGATAATGAAGCTCAAGCTCAGATATTTTGGTCACCTAATGCGAAGAGAGGACTCCTTGGAAAAGACCCTGATGCTGGGAAAGACTGAAGACAAAAGGAAAAGGGGATGGTAAAGGATGAGATGGTTAGATAGCATCACTGGAGCAATGAGCATGAAACTGAGCAAACTCAGGGAGGCAGTGAAGGACAGGAAAGCTTGGCACGATATGGTTCATGGGGTCATGAAGAGTCGGACACGACTGAACAACAACTGAGATGCCAGATCTTGCCCACAGATTTTGATCTCTGATGCTGCTATGGGAAAGATGCACGCCAAGTATGGAAAGAAAAAGATGCATAGTCAGCTAGCCCGTTTAAATAAAATGACTTGTGCATTTACAGGCTATACAATTTCCTGGTGAACCATCTCCATCTCCAGAGTAACTCTAGATAGCTAAATTGGAAATAGTTACTTTAGGAGAATGTGCAGAAGCAAACAAAAACTATGGAAGAATTAAACAGAACATTAGGGTGCTGCAACCTGAAAAAGAAAAGGGATACTGTACCACACTGTTAAATTTCAACACAAAACACTTCTCCAAATTCAGGGTGTGAATATTAGGATAGCAATAACATACTCAAAGGCGATTTTTCCTTAATAATTACAGTATTACTCTTGTTGGTATTAATATTTTATGACATTAAGTACGCTAGAAGGATTTTAATTTTCCTCAAGGTCAACCATTATCAGAAGCTGAAAGACCCCTCTATTTTATAAACTGGTTTCCAAACCAAAGAAAGACATACCTTTGAAATAAAGGCACTGATTTGTATCAGAATATCAATCTCAAATTCTCACTCTACAATTTCACTGGTTTGTGTTGTAACAACTAATGTAGAACATTTCTTTAAAAGCTAGCAATAATACTAAAAATATCAAGAATAATATAACACCTTTCTTCCAATGTGTCACCCTTGGGTAGAAAAAGAATCAGGTGATCTTAAGAGATATAAACACATTTTAAGGTCCTTAACAATTACAAGTTTGCACCCTCTACCCGCTCAGCCTTTCTAATGCTGAATCTGCATTACCAAGAAAATGTACGAGATACCAACACTCCCTAACTGACCAGTCCAAAGACCTGAGCTTGAAAACTAGAAGTAGATGTACGGTAGAGAACAAAATCTACCTGCAAGTAAGCATTATAAAAAAAATAGGAATTAAGCACATACAATTATGCAATTTTATTCTAATAAAATACTAACAGCAGCCATGTAATGTAAAACTCTAAAGTACTGCCACTCTGTTTTAGGGGATAAGATATCAAATCCAACCGTATTATATATACTTTTCTGCAATTACAAAACACAACATAGTAGATATTAATCAATTAACAACATCAGAGCAATCTATTTATTACTGAAAACAGAATGTTATCAACGTCCATTTTTTTAGCCAATACACTGATGCATCAATATGAACTCCTGTGTATTCTCTTCCTTTAATATATACAGATTAATGTTTCCTCTTTCATCATTATTTTTCTGTGGAAGAACTGGATCGTCTCCAAACAGAAAGCTGGCATATTTTCAAGGCAGAGGTAAATATAAACCACTGTTTATATTTATTCGAATCAATGCTCCAGCACCTCAAGAAAATAATGACCACCAATATTAATAAAAATATACTTTAGGAGTATTATCAGTATTATTACAATTAGATAAAGTTAATTTGTGCTTCAAAGGTCTACCATTTTAGTTAAGACACCTTAATAGGATACTTCAGAAGATAAATTAAAATACATTTTATATGAAGGCAGGTTTCCACTTGCTATATTAATTCTGTGGTAAACAGTTGCCACAGGATGTTTTTTTGTCTCAAGTAGGTAATAGAAACTTGCCTAGCTTTTCTATTTTGTTAAAATAACCTCAGATTTCTCACACCGTTTAATATTCTGCTAGTTTGTCTGGGGTATATATCAATCTAATATTAAATTCTTCTTTGGTTCAAGTGGGGATGATATGTGCCTTTACCATATAATGAATATACTTATTCTTCATGAAAGTGTGAAAAAGCTCTGGCTTTCAATTATTCTGCCAACCAGAAAAGTTTATATGTAGATAGGCATAGACTTGGAAATTTACAAAATACTCCCAGAGAGAAGGCCAAAATCAGTTTCTTCATTATCAGGAGGATCCCAAAGGTATTCAAAGAAATTGCAGTTTTATGGAAAAATAAACTAATTAACAACTGCCCCCTCTCCAAAGTCCAGAACAACTAGAGATACTTGTTTTCATGATTCCTCTGAAATCCAACAGGAGAAATCAACAAACAGGAGTCTGCTTTCTCTCACACTGAAATCTGATCACACAGTAGTGAGAATGCAAACTGGGCTTGGAGAAAATCTAGATTAGGAACCTAATCTGGACTCCTCTTTCACAACATTCTTAGTTCAAACAATGTAGTAGAACAATTACTGAGCTATTTAAATGACTATGGACTAGTCTCAGAATGAAAAAGAAGTTTTTTATGCAATCCCAGTGATATCGACATCATCCCTCCAGCAAAAGATTTTCAACTCTACAAACTTAACAACCTACACAGATCTTTTTCAAAATGTCAGCTCTTCCAAAGCTGTGAATCCCTGAAAGAGCCAGCAGAACTGTCTGCATGCTCATATAATGTGTAAGACAGGCCTACACAACCACATCCATGCCAGTGTACAGTGTACAAATAAAACACCTGATCCAGAAATCTGTACTATATTGAGTCATACTGGGGGTCCATCAAATTCAGTTTTGTCTCTAGTGACAAACTGAAGCTCTCCAAGATTTCAGACAGCAATACTTTTGGGTGATGATAGGAATTCAGTCTGGGACCTTTTGTCCATACAAAATACAAAACTGAGAGCCAGTTTTGTGTCGCAGCTAAAGTGCTGGACTACAAACAAGGAGACCATGGGTTCTAGGCCTCCCTTAGGCATGAAAGCCAGCTGGGTGACCTCTCTTAGACCAACCCACCATGTGGGGAAAATAGGAGGCAGGAGCATTATGTATGTACGTGGCCTTGAGTTGTCAAAAAAATAAAGGTGGGATAAAAATCTATCAATCAATCAAACAAACATTCTACCATTGAATAGTAGCCTTTGCCAAGCTAGAACAAGTTGCTCAGTGCTCTACCACTGTGTATCTAGCTTTTCAAGGAGGACTTTCAAACATACATTAATGGGGTTCTACTTCTAGATTCTACTTTACTGGAAGTTAGGCATACTAAAGCCAAGTCATATGCATCTGCTTTGAACTTGCTACAATATACAGTGTCTCTCATTCTCATTGCGTAGTTGGGAAATTTTCTCAGTTTAGTCAGGAGATGACTCCCCTAAATTTTATTAATTTAATTAATACATTTCACTGAATTTCAGAAAGACTCAAGAATTCCATGGAAACATGCTTAGCAACATAATCCAGCTATTTTTCATGTTAAATATTTTTCAAAGAGATAAACTAGTCAGTTATTTTTTTTTACTTTGAAAGAGCAACTGCAATATGGTTCAAAAAGCTGTTGGCCAAGGTGCTTTTGTTCATGGAACACATGCTTCACCAGTTTACACTGATTTCACATTTTCCTGTAGCACAAAGGATACCTTAATTATGTATCTTGTGATAAAGGGAAGAAGGGAAAGAGCTTTATCCCTTAGCTGCAACTTGCATCAATACATCACAATCTTTCCACCCTTTAGGTGACATATTGCAATTTAATTCAGCCCTGCAGATAAATAAAGTTAAGTATCCTAGGCCTCCAAATGTTTACAACTTCATTTACATTTACCTGTGTGTTACAAAATGGCTGAATCAATTGTCTTGCAATTTGCTCTTCTGGAAGATACTGAGGAACTGCACAGCTGTTTTAGTCTGCTTTTATGTCCTAAGCACAAAAGCATAACCAATTTTTAAATGGCTACATTCTAGAAAAAGGTGAACCCTTCATCCAAAGGGTTTCTTCTCATTTTTAATCAGTGAGGAATACTCAACTGCTTCCAGTGACCACTTTGCAAGTAGGATAAGCTTTCTGCTCAGCAAATGCCCTTCACCTCCCGAAAGGGCACTGTGCAGTTAAATGTCTCTTATCTGGAGGCCACAGTACAACAGCTGTGGTATCACCCACACCAAACAGTGACAATACAATCAGAAAACATTAACAAAGAGGGCTGCTTAGAGCAGAAAGCGGTGCTACATAACTTCTGCTTTGAAGTAACTATGAGAACTGTTGCCAAATGCATTCACATTGCATGACACAATTATTATATTCAGAAATGATATGGAATACAAGAACAAACAGACATAAGCTTCAGGATTGTACCCTTCCTCCTCCCCTTTATTCATGTACTCTTGCACAAGCTTGCAATTCTGTTTCGTGGCAACTCATTTTGCAGAATCATCCAGACCCCATTTATCCAAAATACAGCTTGCCTCAAAATTAGGATCACAAAACAGAATTATGGTTTGTGATCCTTATTCGTGGGAAACAGTACAGCAAACCAGAGTTTATCCTGTTCAGATGTAATGACAAATAATGCCTTGGAACAAACTTCTAACATGCCTTCCTTCCATGTGGAGAAGAAGGGAAAGAATATTCCCCAGAAGTGAAGAATTTGTGGCCCTCAAAGGTAGCTGGACAACAACTCCAAGCTTAGCCAATGCTGGGATTTGGAATGCTCAGTGACATTATGCTCCCCAGCCCAAAACACATGATTTGAGCTTAGCCCCCCTCTTCTCATTGTGCCAAACAACTGGGAAAAAATGTCCGATGCTGGATTGAATTATTTGTCTAGCCCTAATTTTCTACCTGCCCAGATCTCCTGAATATTTCCCATAACCTGCTCTGATTGTTTTAACTGAGTAAGTCAGGGACTAAATCAGGACCTGCCACACACAAGGATACGTTCAGCAGCTAGTCTCTGGACTCATCCTAGACAACCAACATTATGTTTCAAAGCAGACAGATATAACACACCTGTATAGGAGAAATTCTATAGTATATAACAACTGAAAATAAAATTCCTTCATAACAAAATAGTTTTTCACACATTATTTTATAAGCAGTAAAAAAAAAATTCTTCAAGGCTACATAGTCTTTACAATGGGAATGTTACTTTTTTACTGGACAACAAACCTTTTACATCTTCCTACAACATGATGCTATTGACAACACAGGCCATCGGACAAATCCAGAGAAGCTCCAAATGTACTTCATCCATCCACCTATTTATCACCTCATCCAGGACTTAAGAGCATCTACCAAGAGTACTTACGCAAGGGAAAATCTTTCTGTGATGATACATCATTTGCATAATTGATATGTTTTATGTTTTCCTTGGCTCATACTATCATTATTATTCAAAAGATACTTACTTTGTAATACGATCAATGTTAGCAATTTGCTTCTGGTTTCTGATGATTTCTATAGCTGACCAAAGATGTTGGATAGCTTTTGTATCTGCTTGCCGCCGTTTCGTTAAACGTGCCATGTCCCCTTTACTTACTTAACTGCAAGAGAAACAGCAATTGGAAATAAGATTATCTTGCATGTGCCCTGAGTAAGATTACAAAGAAAATTAAAACACTATTTTTAAAGTTGCATCAATAATGTATGTGTGGTTTCATACCCAATATATAGGCAGTCAACGTCTGAATACAGTAACAAAAGGCCACTTTATTTATCAGGCAGAAATCTGAAGGAGTATAGAGTGTTCCCCTTAGAAAGAGTTAGACTCCACAATAAAGCTGGTGCCATTTAGCAAATAGCTAGAGCTTATGGAGACTAGTTCATATACATATGTAAAAGGATATTATATGCAAAATCAAAACTTTAAACTGCAACTCCCTTACAACTTATCTGACTGCTAAAGAGCAATAAAATTGCTTCTTGGGCAGCATGTAACCAGTTGGCAGATCTTTAATAAATCTAGTCTTCCTTTCCATAAACAATATTCTGTTACTACCTCCTTTCCCCCAATATATGAATTCCTAGAAGGAAATTTTGGAATTAATTACAGCAAAATGTGGGAAGGGGGCAGTATCATAGAGCACAGACGGCAGAATTCTTCCATGCCTATCACACTGTCTAGCCTAAAAGAAGAAATAACTGTTGAGCATCTGCTAAGAAAACAGAGATTTTCTATATTACTGGAACCAGAGGATGGTGTTTCTAGAAAACACTTTTAAGAGTTCCTGAGAGGACCAAAACTATCCTTAGAGGACCTAGGCCACAAATACAATACCTTGATATACTTTATAGCCACTAACAGGCTGTCTACCACAGCTCTCTGAGTCCTAGTTCAATCTATCTGGGAAAAGCTCAGATTTCATCTCACAACTATCTTTATTTAGACCAGCCTGTGGTCTGCCCTGAAGCATGGTGGGCCTGCCTGAAATTCTGAAGATGGGTTTCACCAATATTCTAAACAGTTGGAATGGCTATCAAGGTTTTGGAGTCAGGCATCAAACTCTCTTGTAGAAGGAAGAAAAGAAGAAGCTCTCACAATACCCCAACTTCTTCAACACTTGTTACCATTTTTTAAAAAAAAAAAAACAGTTCAATAACCTCTGATAAGACATTTCTTCATACAAGAAGACAAGTTGTGACCAACTGCTATTTCTTTTCTGATCATGTCCAAATACTAACATGGATGTCTCTCCCAGCAATTTACAATAGACCTGATAGTTGCTGCAAAGTGGCATTCGTGACTTTCTCTCTTGTTTCCTGAAGGGCCTGTAGTTCTTTCAATGCATTAAAAATCTGCATTCCAACCATGGTTTTCTAAAACACTGAACCATGGAACCCAGGCTTGCAGTGAAGGCAGAGCAGATAAGCAAGATCCCCAACTGGAGACTGCTTACTGACTCATTAATTTGTAAGACTTCTTTGGTACCATTTGAGCTTCTCTCTAATTTCTAAATATCCCCAACCTCAAGGATGGGAAGAGGATGAAATTCACTAGCCCAAATTCATTCATGAAAAGACACACCATACTTTCTCATTAGCTCTGAATGCAGTCACTATGATGGTGAGACTTGCTTCAGTTGATTATTAACCCAACCTATTGTGTTACTAATACTCAGAAATACTTGGTTGTAAAGTTCTTTCCACATTAAGACTGTATCCAGAATAATAACGATTTAGAAGTAGAATTTCTACTTTAAACGTGCCTTACAGTATCTCTGCATCCTTTAAAAAAAGTAAAATTGGTGCATAGTAGAGCTCTATAATTTATAATAAGGCTCTTAAAACAACAAAGCACTATAGCTTATTTTCACTGATCCCGCCCCCACCCACAACCTTTTACCCATCTAAACAGCTATGAGCAATACAGTAACAACAAAGCACCTGGTGCTGCTACGTAATTATTCCAAAGCAGCAGGCAGAAGGTATAGATAAGCCAAATATCTCCTACAATCATTGCAGGCTAGAAATCTCTGCTTTTAAAGAAGTTAGTGATGCATCTGATCACTATTTAACTTGGTTCTAAAGGTGCCACTTTCAGCATAGCTGATCAATAGCAGACATTAACACATATGCAACATTCTAGACAGTGATGAGTTGAAGATTAATGTAGAGCAAATGAGAAGATCATTTTAAATAACCAGTCTACAATATAAATACAAATGACAGAATGCTCTTATGTTGGAAACAGTTAGAGAATGAGACCAGAACTTTACTAATATAAACTAGAGAATGGTCATGTTTGTATATAACAATCAGCCACAGATTATTTTTCCCTTAAATTATTGTGAACCAGCAGCATATTGGTGCAAACAAAATAATCACACATTGTTTGTACAAGGACATGGTTTTGGGTTATAAAACTTGGTTGTCTGGGGACAGTATATTAAGATGCCAGATCTTAACATCACAGAGATTATTGCTTTTTGGTAAATTTTGCCCATTCATCAACAGAAAAGTGAACAGATTAAGTATGCTACACTTATTAAGCCTGGTAAATCAGAATAATTTAGGGATCCAAGCTTAACATTATGTGAGAGCATGCTTTTCAATTGACATCCTTCAGATGTGTGTGGGGGGGTATAAATCTAGGTACATGATAACAATCTTTTGGCTTGCATACTGCTGCAATGTGGAACTCTTGTGTTTTATTGGATCAGCTCTGGTTGTCACTATGCTTGTTTCATGTATGGCTGTGAAAGCCACACCATCGGAAGAGCTGAACGAAGAAAAATCGAGGTCTTTCATCTGTGATTCTGGACAAAATTGCTGAGAGCACTTTGGACAAGAAGAAGAACAAATAATTCAATAGCAGATGAAGTAAAATCAGAGAACTCATTGGAAGCACTAAAAATGAAGCTAAAGCTTAAATATTTTGGACACATAATGCTAAGGCAAGAGACCCTGGAGAAGATCCTGATGCTTGGAAAAACTGAAGACAATAAAAAAAGAGGTTAACAGAACAGAAGGTGGATACTATCACTGACGACACAAATACAAGTTTATAAGAACTCAAAGAAGCAGTTAGTGACAGACAACCCTGACTATTGTCCAGAAGATCTGAGTCAAAAGCAACTAAAGGAACACCATCACAACACTTGTTGCTAAAATTCTTACTCTCCTATCCTATCCTGCCACATTTCTTTATTCCATGAGAGACAGAGAGGGTGTTGATCTAAGATTGAAAAGATACAAGTCCAAATTCTTATTCAGATATGATACTTCTTGGGCAACTACGAGTCAATCATCATCTTCATCTTAACAAAATTTGTATATACTGACATAAGCTTAATGGCAAGGTATAAATATAAGAAAAGGACAAATGAATCAACTTCTAGTAAGTCTTGCAAAACCTAGCTGCTGGGCCCTTCATCCTTTAATGGAAGAGTATGCCTTACACCTGAACCAGCCAACTTTTTTTTGGTCTTGCGCAGCAAACCAGAGTTTGGTGCGTAACTTACAATCATTAATATTCCTAGAATTCCTTTCATTCTTCTATAGTAAAACTTTTTATGAAAATTGTTCCATGTGGCATGCATTTATAATTTAGATAGCCAGATGTTTCAGGATAATGTGAAGTTTCTAGGGAAATTGAGAAAACAAAAACATTTTTGGAATTAGTATTATTTTATTTTAAATCCTTCCTGGGGCTGAAGGAATGGAGTTCAAATCTTCACATTTGAGCTCCATTCCTTTACACCACTGAGTGGGGAGGGGAAACCCCTTGGCAGTGGACAGGAACGGAGCTCAAATCCTCAAGATTTGAGCTCTGTTCCTCCAACCCCAGGAGGGATGTCCCCTTCATCCACAGAGGGGAGGGCAAGCCCTTTGGTGGCCTTTAAGAATGTTTGAGAGCAAAAGGGCTGCCTGCCGGGAGGATTTCAGTTCTATGCAGAGCTGAAACCATCTGGCAGGCAGCCCTTTTGCTCTCAAAGAGGGGTTTCTGCTCCCCACTCAGCGGTGGGAAGAAATGGAAGATTTGTGCTCCATTCCTTCACACCACTGAGAGGGGAGGGGAAATCCCTCAGCGGTGGGAAGGAATGGAGCTCAGATCTTCAGGATTTGAGCTGTTTCTTCACACCGCTGAGGGGTACTCCCTCCCCTCCATGAACGGAGGGGAAATCCTTCGTGGGGCTGTAGGAACAGAGCTTAAATCTTCAGGATTTGAATTCCATTCCAGCACACTGCTGCATCCCCTCCACTTGCAACCTTCCCTGCTGGCTTCCAATGGGGAAGATGGCAGAGAAGACTGCAAATGGTGATCACATGATTGTGTGGTGCTTAGCAACTGGTAGTAAATGCGAGCAGATTGCCAAGCACCCAAAATGCGGCCATATGACTGGGAAGGGGGGGGAACGCAACATTTTACGACGGTCGGAAGTGCTTTATGGGCTGTAAAGCACCCTTTCTGAGGCCGTCATAACTTCAAACCATTGTTAAATGAACAGTCATTAAGTGAGGACTACCTGTACCTGGCTAATATCTGTGTTTAGTTGTATTCACTCATCTTCTGCCACCATCTGTAAATATGCCCCCTTTTGCCACCTCATATCCTGCAGTAAACCATGCAACTCACCAAAGTCAGTGAACTGACAGATGTGGCTTTGAAGCAACTGCATCCCCTTATTCTAGAGATTAAGAAGGCTTGTGATGGAACTGCCCAACCTACTGCTAAAATAATCCCCAAGCACCTCCTAAAAAACAAAGTGATCCATCAGACATCTGGGGTAGACCATCTTAACCTTAACACTCCCTTTCTTGTGGAGGTCCACAGTGCTGAAGTCATAAGCTGACCAGAAAATGATCTGACCATGACAAAGGACTAATCACAATGTCCTCCAACTTCTCACCACAAGCCATCTGCTCTGAGGTAAAAACTAGATCAAACACACTGCCACTTCTAAACACTTATTTGACACAAGTTATCTTAGAGGCCAAGAATTCCTGGGCCATTCCTTAGTATATGTATTATAATGGCAATCAATATTCTAATTTCATGCACCTGACAAATTAATAGTTTACAAATTATTAGAAGTTAATATCAGAATAGCATAAATAGATAAAGATGCCTTATACTGAATCAGGAACACTAGTGTAATCCAAGTGCGATCAGATCTCCAGTCTCTCTCTCTGTGGCTTTTTCCATTGGAACACTGAACACCTTTTTCCTAGATTTCTGTATACAAAGAATATATACTATGCAAGTAACTGTGGAGTCCTTGGGGTTCTCTGAGCTTGATTGCTTTCTTGCAAACATTTTGTTACCCGGCTAGGTAACATCTTCAGTGTTAAATGGAGTGGGGTTTGCTCTCTGTTTATATACTGTGGCATGCCCTGCCAGTGTTGGCGGGGGTGGGGTTTTTTTTCTTGGTGGTTCCTTGATTAGGGCATTGTTTACTGCTTGTTTGTCTGGTGTTAATCTTGGTGTTAATCTCTGTTTATCTGGGTGATGATTGCTGGTGAGGAGATGTTCTGGGTTTTTTCTTTTTATTGTCTCTTTTGAATCGTTTGTAGATGTTGTTTATCTGTATGTGCCTGTTGAGGGCTGCCTTGTCTGAATACCAAGCTTCCAGGAATTCCCTCGCATTTCTGGATTTAGCTAAGATGCTGAGTTTCCCAGTTAAAACTATGGTTGAGTCTGTCCATGTGTTGTGAGATTAAGGAGTTTTCATTGTGTCTTTTGACTGCTCGTTGGTGTTCATGGATGTGCTCTGCTAGCCTTCTGCCTGTCTGTCCTACATAGTGGTTGTTACAGTTCTTACACTGTATGTTGTAGATGACTCCTGTTTTTTCTTCTTCAGCTACTGGGTCTTTTAGTTTACTTAAGATGTTTTGGAGGGCTTTAGTTGGTTTGTGTGCTACAGAGATGCCATGTGGTTGTAATAGTCTGCTGATTGTTTCTGAGGCATTTCTGATGTATGGCAGTGTTATCCTTTTCATAGCTTGTGTTGGTTGTGTTGCAGTAGGTTGAATGGTCAGGCACTTTTTGATAAAGTTGCATGGATATTCATTTTGTTGGAAGATGTTGTATAGGTGGTCTGTTTCTTTTTTCTGCTGTTCTGGGTTACTGCAGTGCATTTGCGCTCGTTTGAATAATGTTCTTACACAGCTCCTCTTGTGGGAGGTTGGGTTGTTACTTTGGTAATGGAGTACTTGGTTAGTGTGGGTTGTTCTCCCACCTATACAAGTAAGTTATAGCTCCTCTCTTAACTCCAAAAAGGAATTACATAACCCTCCTGCCATTAGATATGACTGATATGTAAATGGCATTTCATGTTGCTTCAAGCTGAGTAGCCTACAAACAGGGAGTTATTCAAATGCATGGGCTGGCCATATTCTTTGGTGGGTATTTTCCATATTATTAGAAAGGCCCTTAAAAGAAACTTTGCTGTCATGGAAAGAAGCCCAAATCAACATGCTCAAGCTGTTGCACACTGAAAGACCAACCAATGGGACAATTGCCACAATACGTCACTGAAAGCACATTCCAAGCAAACATAATCAAATATATAGCAACATAAGGCACCAGCACTGCAGCACGATCTACAGCTTCAATATCTTAAAAGTGAACTGATGTTTTCTGCTTGCAATATTTTGTAATGTGAAATAATCTATTGTACAGGTTAATCTGTACAATGCAAATAATAGGGAGATCCCAGGCTCAAGAGCAGGGCTCTAATCTGGATGGACTGATTTTATAAAGTCCATAATAAAAGCAAAATATATCAATTGCAATGCATCACTGTCTGTGTTAATTGCTATGGGGTCAGAAAGCAATTACAATTAATTAACATCAAACTAACAGTATGCTTATCAAATATATCAGCAGCTACTCAGAAGATCTATCAACTGAACACATCCCATGTTCCATTTAAAAATTAAAGTGTTTTGTTCTGATCCAGATAAAAATCACAAAAATGAAGAGCTAATGTTGTTTCAGTTGCCCTCGAACATGGTTCAACTGTAAAATGTATGTGTTCTTAAGGAGTAACAGTTGTATTTAGAAGCCAACAGCCACAATTATTTATACCTCAATTCTGATCTCCAACTGGCTCCAGTTTACTTTTGTTTCTTTCTTCAGATTAAAAATGTAACTAAAAATTTCTTGGTTAGTTTACAACAATTAACTTTTAATTTAAAAATTTAAAATTCAAAATAAAATAATGTAAAATAAAAAAAATTGTAAAAATGAAAATGCCTCAATGCTATATAGCAGAGTATAAAGTGAAGATTCAAAATCTATTGCTAATAGAGTAAGGAAACAGAGTTAGCACCCTTTTTTCCTGTTCAACAAAAAACAAAAATGGCTAAATTATTTTCTTAATGCTTCATTTGTAGGGGCATGATTTATTTTTCAAATGTGCATGCTGCTGAATCTCCACAACTCATTAAAACACTAAATTTAATAATACCAATTATAATATCCAATTAAAAAAAAACCAGACACCCAAGAAGTGACAATCATAAACATTCCCCAAAAGACAGTTAGGAAAAACTGGGTCTTCAAAATCTTCTGGAAGGTCACCACTGAAGGGGCCAATCTAGTTTTTAGAGGAAGGATATTTCATAATGTAGACATCACAATCAGCCTTGTAGCCTTACCCCACCCCATCTCAAGGTTACAAAATATGTAAAATTGGGTATGCCTGTTCTCCTCACCTTCTTTTTTTCTAAGATCAAGAATGGAATGAAAGAGCTATGTTAAGTCACCATCATTAGTGCAAGCCTGAAGCAGATTGCCCAGCCTGTTTTTTAGGGCAAAAGTCAGGAGAATTAGAAAGGAAATGGGTCTAAAATACAAAGGAAGCACTGAGTGGGCCAATCAACATTTTGGACTGGCATTTTAAATGGATGTTGTTGCTGTTTTTTAATGAGCGCTGCATTTTGTAAGCCATGTTGAGTGCTTTTCACAGGAGACAAGACAGGTTAAAATATTTTGAACATAAAACACGTGTTTTGACACAATACAAAGGCTACCAGTGCTTCTGGTGTAAACTTTCTGGAAAGAAAGGAGAAGAAACAACAGTTACAAACAATCATATCAATAACTTATTTTCAAGACTTTCCAGGGCAAAAAGCAAATGCAGGATTTTCCTCACCTAAATTATCAAACAACTTGGCAATCTAAAAAATAGATTAGAAACTTTTCAATTGAGTCTGAAGCCACTGCAACCAATACAGAAAGAGCCACAGAGATCACTTTGAAGAAATGCTGTAGAGATGGTTACAAAAAATGTACAAAAACATGCTTTAAGCCGAGGAAACAAGGAAAACATTAGAAAGAAATTCAGACTGGCTCTGCCCTAACTTCCTGGGGTATAAGAGCGAGGGAAGGGAAAATACAATCAGGCTTTCAAGATTCTGTTACCATAGCCCAGTGTTTCTCAACCGTGGCAACTTTAAGATGTGTGGACTTCAACTCCCAGGATTCCCCAGCCAGCATGATAGCTGGGGAATTCTGGGAGTTGAAGTCCACACATCTTAAAGTTGCTAAAGTTGAGGAACACTGCTATAGCCTGTATCAATAAAATATAGTTCCAGTCAAACTTGTAGAGTTGGTTTCCTGGTTCAGTTTACCTCAAAAGCTGATGCAACAGGAATAAGACAAAAGGAATAATCTCATTGTATCTAAAGAAATGCAGTGCAACTGGTTTATGGTATGAGCTTAAATTGCACAACTATAGCACTGCAACTTGTGAAAACTTTGTTGCACTTTCATAATCTGTCTATTGTAATATTAGGGAACAGAGTACAGTGGTACCTCAGTTCACGAACGCTTCTGTTCATGAACAATTCAGTTCACGAACAGCTCCAGTCACAAAATTTTGCCTCCGTTCGTGAACTCCACATCGGGTTACGAACAGGATCCGCGGCCATTTTCCCTCCCGTGACACGTGGTCGCAGCTTCCTGTAGGGAGGGGGACTCTCCCTCCAAACAATAACCGCCTCCCCACCCGCCTTCCTGTCCTCCACGCCAGAAGTCGCGTCGAGCAAGGTTAGCTTTCTCTCTCTTCCGTACTGTACTTTGTGTCATATTTTTGCGGTTTAAAAAAAAAAACACATATGGTTCAGAACGGATTAATGGTAATTACATTGAACCTTATAGGGAAATTTGATTCGGGACGCGATCAAAAATCGGTTGGCGACCAAATTCGTAGGGGTCAGAACGGACTAACCGTATTTACATTGAACCTTATGGGAAAATTTGATTCGGTTCACGACCAATTCGGTTCGCGACCAGAGTCGCGGAACGAATTAAGTTTGTGAACCGAGGTACCACTGTACTTTCAATGTGTGCAAAGGAAGTGCAGAAGCTTTTTTTTTTTAGTTGGGTTGTATTTTGATGGCAGGATAAGACACTTAAAGGCATGAAACATACATATTTCCTCTGCAATGTGATTTTCTACAAGAACTTTCATTATAAAGCCCTAGGCTAGCAATAAACAAAAGGATTAAATATGAAGTCCACTGGAGCTTTTCGAATGGCTCAGCAACAGATAAAAAGGCCTGCTTCATTCCTCTCCAATGGATATGGTTGCCTGGAATTTGGGCAACTGGAGCCTAAGACATCTGGAGATAAACCAGTTAGGCAAGATTCACCTAAATTGTCACTCTGTGCAGAGGAAGGGGCCTCCATTGGAAGAACCCAGTGATCTTGATCAGGAAAAGGAAAAAATATGGTTGTTATGGTACTGGCAGCATAGGAAATCTTCTCTTACCAGCAAAGCCTTGGAGAAGCTGTGCCCCTAGGTTGGAGGAAACCATTCAAGCTCACTAAAGCCAGGTCAGCTATGCTAAATAGATGAAAAGGAGATGATCTACAATTTTCTAATTGCTAAGTACAGGCTTCTCCTGTAAAAGATAAAATCTCCTACTTTTGCATATGAGTATTGTTGTTGTTGTCAGTTTTTCTGTTAATTGGTAACACCATCTGAAACTCTCTCCCATATGTACTAGGTAACCTCCTACTTCTAGCTACTTCAGGTTCCAGAATCTCAAAACTCATGGTGATTTGGGAGCAAAGGTGTCTGCAGGGTGGGGGAGTACCATGCTGCCATATCATCATTGCAAAAAATGTGGTCATGTGCATGATGACGCAGTGACATACACAACATCATTTTGGTATCATTGTGGCTTTTCACTAGACTCCTATGGTTGGGAGAGGACAGGAAAACTCTTGTTAAGTAAGTAAGTAAGTAAGTAAGTAAGTAAGTAAATAAACAAACAGCCTAGATAATTATGCCTAAGCATTGTATCTTAGGCAAAAAGGAGTTACCTCAAAAGATAGCCTTAATATGTGTAAAAATATGCACTAAAGCAATTTAATCATCCAATATATAGGCATTGTAAGCTGTAAAGTACCCTTTGGCAACCTGAAAATCAAATATTTCTCATCTATTAACTTTCTTAATAAAAGGTCTGAGACAATCCTTGATTTTCCAATATATTCAAAATTCCCAAGAGCGGGTCTTTGAATTTTGCCACAAAGCTTTCCCTCGCCACAAAAATCTCTCTGCCGCCTCCTCCGTTACTGAAATTTAAAGCAACATCTTCCATTAAGTATATGTCAGGAACAGAGAAAGGCAGCAATACAGAGGAGTATAAAAAATATTAATTCAGCAAAGGAACTCCCTATGCCTAAAGTAAATTATATGAAACAAGTCTTACTCAGATTCTAATGCTTGCAGTATCACTGATTATAGATGCATTAATTCTTTAATGCTGGCAAACCCATGATTTCTTGTCATAGAAAATGCATTTTGCTAAGGCATCTCTCATGTCTTCATTTTGAACTATTTTTCTTCAAATGCACACAAATGAAGTTTCCTGTAAGCCTATTCAGATAATGGCTGAAATTATATTTCAACTTCCTGTGAGCCTATTTGGGTAATGGCTGGTTCTGTAGGCAGTTTTCTTGAACAAAAGAACAGTTTTTCTAAGAGCTTCCACAAGTCCAGACCCAGGATATCCTTCAAATAGGTACAAATGTATTTCAACTATAAGCCAATCTTGGCTGAAAAGCCAAATATAAAACAGGGCTATCAAATCTGGGCTTCAAAAATCTGGACTGCACCAATTAAGTAGAGTTTTCGGTATGTAATGCCATCTAATTGTTGCATGGATTTTTGCACCCCAGATCTGGTAATTCTAGAATAGAAGGAGCAAATAAATGAAATAAAACAGGTAGAAGTTTTGGATACTACTTATTGAAAAAAAACATGCATCGCTGCAACCTGTTTCTACATATATTCGTCCATCTTCTCAACTGTTGCTTTTTCACTTTTATACTTCTCGAGATGAAAAACAAAGCCTTTTAATCAACTAGCTGATTATTAAAGGATATGTATCAGCAAAATCTGACATACCTGTTTGAGATACTTTCAATCAATAAAATATACTTTAAGTTATAGCTCACTCTCAGGGAAGGCTATTTACTCATTTATCTTTAAATTTCAGATAACTGTAGACACTAGAATCAAACTGCTCTCAAAAAATAAAGCATTTGTCTTAACTCTAAACTCACCAATTAAAATATACAATCATGGATTAAAATCCTTAAATTGACTAAGATTGATCAATTGAACAAAGTTTCTTCCATGTTTAATGAAAATGCTAGAAAGCGCAACAATAGTCACTGCCTACTCAGGCAAATAACTTGAGTATTTTCTTTTATTGCTTTCACTGTGGTCCCACAGACAATTTGTGGTTCATAGACCAGAGTTATAATTCAATGAATTAACTGATTTGAGCAATTTATGAGAGAGGAAGTTGTCACTGTAAAATGCTTTAAATAATAGCCTTAAGAGGAAACAGATGGAAAAATTCAAATTGTTCAAGTATTTCAGCAGAATTTGGGGGGGAATAAAGCTGTATGTTGTGGGTATGTATCTACAGTGGCAAGTAAATATGTGGATATAGATGAATTTGTAAGTTAGAATCCAGTGCTGTCATTCTCTGCACAGAATAGCTTTTAATTCCTCTTTTAAAGGCCAAAGAGTGGAAGCTATTTTTTTCCAATTCCCCGTGTACTTCACTGCCACCAAACTTCTGGGACAGTGTTGTTGTTTTTTTTTGGAGGGGGAGCAGTAATTATATACCAAAAACAGATTGAGAAAGAAAACTGGAGAAATTTACTTCTTCTCTTTTCAAAACTGCAAGCTCAATACCATTAAAAGTAAGTATGTACTACAATATAAGCATAAATATGTATCTGAAACATCGTTATCCTTCTTTTCAGCAAAGAATGGATTATATAGCATTAGTTTATTTTCAAAAAATGATTTGTTCCACAATTGTAGCTCTTTGCTTACTTTTAAAAATTTGTATATAAAAAAACAATGAACAATGAAGTTCTAATGCCAAACTAGATATAAGATCACAAATAGTGCAGCTATCCTATATAATAACAAATGTGTATCACTGATGTAACTGTTGTAAAAAGAGCTTGCTTACAGATGAAGTAATTAGTGAAAGGGCATATGAAACAACAGTACAGGCACGACAGCAAGACGGTTCAAGTAATTAAAGCCTTTTGGGTAGTTTTGCAAGCAAAACCAGATACTGCCCTCCTGAGATACTCCTAGGGCTTTGCAGGGTACAAATGCCTTACTCTCAGCTGACCATTTTAACATTATAAAGATGTATGTCTTCAGCCATTCTGGCTCCTCTCATTTACTTGCCATGTTAAACAAAAGAAATCAAAATCAATACATTTCACATTTCTAAATTATATCTTTTTGCATTTTTCCCACTGGTAGCTTTTACATCCAGATCAGCTGCATCTTCAGAACACTGATCTCAGTAACCTTAGTAGCAAACTCTAATCTTTTTTGTTCAATAACTTCATTATTAGGAGTATTCATTTATAAATCCTGGACAGAACTAATATAAAATGCTGAACTATAATATTATACGGAACATAACTGGAAAGTAGTAAAACTACATGCTTCATCATTAAATGTTAGCTCTAATTTGCTTTTGCCCAATTTAAGAATGAAATGAAATCCTGAAAAGATATCCCAGTTAGAGAAGAAATTCTATTGTTCCTTTCCCATCTCACACACCTTATTTAGTCTACCAGAGAAGACATGCAGTTAATATGAAGTAATACAGTGGTACCTCGGGTTACGAACTTAATCCGTTCCGTGACTCTGATCGCAACTCGAGTTGATCGCAACTCGAGGTAAATTTTCCCATAAGGTTCAATGTAAATACGGTTAATCCGTTCCGCCCTCCGAATTTGGTCGCACCACGAGGCAAATTTCCCCATAAGGTTCAATGTAAATACGGCTAATCCGCGCTCCGAATTTGGTCGTACCACGAGGCAAATTTCCCCATAAGGTTCAATGTAAATATGGCTAATCCACCCTCCGAATTTGGTCGCACCACGAGGCAAATTTCCCCATAAGGTTCAATGTAAATACGGCTAATCCACCCTCCGAATTTGGTCGCACCACGAGGCAAATTTCCCCACTTTTTTCTTCAAAGCCTTATTCTTGCCAAGCCTGCTCTGCATTTTCTTTGGAGCCATGCTGACAAGCACACCAAAAACCTTCCAAACGCCACAAAACACACCACAAGCCTCACCGAACGTCTCCTTGCTACCGCGATCTCGCCCACAGGAAGCCGCGACCGCGTGGCAGCAGGGCAAATGGCCGTGGATTCGGTTCGTGGCTCGAGGCGGAGGTTGCATGTTGAGGTAAATTTTTGGGGCCAGAGCTGGTCGTATCTCGAAAAATTCGTAAGGAGGGGCGTTTGTAACCCGAGGTACCACTGCATTTGTTTTCACCTTGTATTTTATCTTTATAGCACAACAGCCTCTTCCAAGAGACTGAACTGTTTCCCCCCCATTTGTGCTAGAGCTCCCCTGAACTGAATAGAGAGGATATTTTTCCTTATTTCAGAAATATGTCTAGAGACAGAAAAGAAAAAAGCCAGAGCAGAGTAGATGTGGGAGGTGCTTTTATCACTTAGTTACAGTGAAAATATATCCCAGGAAGGAGGCTGAGATTAATATGCCTATTTTAGAACTCACTGAAATCATGCTCCAATAATCTTAATCAGAAATAAAGTGAATGTGGAAAAAACAGAGGTAGCGCCTAACACACACACACACACACACACACACACACGTACGTTTACACTGTAAGAAAACTAACACAAGCTTTTTAATGGCAACAGATAGCTTTATAGGACAGGGTGTTTCTCCATCCCAAATTGAATCTAGCCATTTTCACCATCATAGTCCACAGACACCTCCCATATCTGCTTCCTCAGCAGCCTTCCAGACCTGAAAGGTTGGTACAATTCCTTTGTGTTCCTATCTAAACTGTTTTATTTAAAATGATGAATTTTTAGCTGGAACGTGGGCATACAAGAGACACAAAAACTGGATCCTTTCTTGATGAACAAGAATAGGAAAATGTAAGATTTTCCAGAAATAGTGTTAGCAATCAATCAGAGCTGCTCTTGCCCTTACAACAAAAACAACACCTAACAGAATCCATCCTGATGTGGCATGGAGAACATCTTTTCCCCAGCCCTGTGCAACTTCAGAACGCTACCCTAATTTGGAGCAGAGATTTTGAGAAGGGGCGATAACAGCCTGTGCACACCATCCTAATGGCCATCAAATGGGTACGGTAGTTGCAAATATTTTTACCACGTTGTACATCCCGAGTGCATGTAGCTCAGGAGAGGACTTAGAAGGATTATTTCTCCCTACCAAATTGCCACCCAACGTTAGTAAATCTCTTTCAATACCATGGCAAGATTATATTGGAGCAGAGAGGGCTGCTTCAGCCTTTGTCTAATTTAATGGTCTAATCTACATAGGAAGTTGAAAGGCTATCAAAACGGAACAGAGGAATTCTAGGTTCAAAGGGAAATCTTAGCATTGTGCCAAAATGGCAACCTGATAACAAAGATGAGGAAAAGACTTTGCTGTAGCAACATGTTATTTGCATCTATAATTGAAAGTACTAGTAAAAGAGTAGTTTTACTCTGGCTCCTAGACCACAGATCAGAGAAAAGGCAGACCTGTATATAATGGGGAGATGTTACAGCACAGAAAATGCTGCATACCGTGGCATTCCCAGGATCTCACTGCTTTTATCACCATGACAAAAGCAGTGTCATGCTGTCACACTCCAAGCTCTGCCCCTTTGGGGCATGTGTACAGCATCGTGTTGCAGACAGAAAAGAACTGGGGCTTGCATGGTGACACCATGACATTGTTTTCATCAGTCGATCCCTCTGGTTCCTCCCATGGCTACTGCTGGCTTGCATATACAGTATGACGCATTAGCATTGCCTGAGCATCTTGATGGCTCAACTCAGGGTTATATTCTAAGTTATTCTCCCAAATAAATGTGAAGATACACTTTCCTTTTACCATTTCAGTATGTAACCGGTTTACATGGTGAAATCCTTCTTCATGCCAAAAAGAAAGAGAAAAAGGGGAGGGGGAGAGGAGGCGGCAACCCAATTCATAGTAGCTCTGGGCAGCATTTTATTAGTAACTTTTTTTTTTTTTTTACTTCTTGTAAGGAAAGCTAATATAGTAATCACAAGTTGTGAATAGCTTTCAATATAAATTTTAAACAATATTCTGGATATTCTGCCAGAAACATTCCTCCATAAGTTTATAACAATGATTTGCATGATTAATCTCTTTATCACCATGAATTGTTTGGATTTTATATAAAGGAGATATATTGCCTTTTCACATAAGTTTCAATAAAATGTGTTTTCGAATCTGTTTTGATAATTTTTACCATTATAATAACCTTTAATTGAAATAAAGGCATCTCCTGGTTCTGCAAGTTTCTCAGCATAATTTGAAAGTCCAGAAAATTCCTAACATCAAATAAACACTAAACATTGGTGTTTAGTGTTTATTTGATGCATTTATCTATTACCCAAAACAATTTGACAGAGGTTTAATTATCATAATATTAGTTAATACAGAAAATGCTGAGATGTGCAAAATAGTACTTCTCCCATCCATCCATCCATCCTCTATCTGTATACTACTAAAACTCTCAGTGTTTGTCTGTTTGTAACCTTCAATTAGCTGAAATGCTGCACAACGATTTTTGAATCAAGGTACCTCAAATCTGCTAACTTAAAGAATGTGTACAAAATCTGGGACCCATTACTCCCATGGAATTGAAATTTCAAGGATCTTCAGACCAGTTGAATTGCCAAAGTTGTGGCCGCTGCAGCGCCAATGCAGTTACGTGATTGTGATTTCTGACGCTCCCTGCCAGCTTCCCACAAGCAAAGTGAGTGGGGAAGCCAGCAGGAAGTCAGAAATTGCTCCTGCTTCCGCTGCTTTTTTGCCTGCCCGTGGTCATTCTGTTTATCTCTTTAGGTAAGTAAATTTTGACTTATCACTGAAGTTCATTTGCCACTACAATTATTCTTCTATTTATGATGTACAGTCTTCTTACATGATGACAGGACCGTCCAGCTTTGGGCTAAAAAAAACATGGTCAGCCTAATTATGCTACGTGGAAAAAGAGGGGAGATATCATGGTCAAGAGAAGACACCAAACATCATCTGGAAGGGGCAAGGAGGAGGAGAAAACAAGAATTAGATGAAGCCAACACCACACGACTACAGGATCAAACAGTCAGGACAAATAACATGAGAGAAGAAGAGACAGAGGAGGAGAGGCACGCATATCTCCAGTATGACAAGAACAGGCACAGAAGAAGGACAGAGGAAGAGACAAAGGAGCAGAGAAATGCACGTCTCCAGGATCAGAGAGAAAGAACAAATAGGAGGCTGGGGCTTCCAGGGGCAACTGTGGCTTTGTGCCACACTGCTGGGCTGGGCTGGGCTGGGCTGGGCTGGGCTGGGCTGGGCTGGGCTGGGCTGGGGCTTCGTGCCATGCTGCTGGGTTGGGGCTTCGTGCCATACTGCTGGGCTGGGCAGGGGCAGCTGGGGCTTCCTAGGGCAGCTGCAGCTTCACACTGCATTGCAGCTCAGGGGCTTCTTGCAGCCCAAGCCCCAGTGTGGCAAGCAGCCCCAGAGCTGCACAGTTCTGGGGCTGCTTACCACCCTGCAGGGTGGCCTAAAGGGCAGATATGGAGGGGAAATAGGTGGTTGGAGGGAGTTGAAGGTGAGGCAATCCCTTACCTTGGAAAAACCGAGGCTCAGGGCTGGAAGGGACCAAGCCGGGAATGGCTTTAATCGGGATGGGTCTTTGGCTAACGAAAGCAACAGAGAGTGCCAGGATTGCCGTCACTAAGCAATGCAGTCACATGACATCGAGCCTTATGACCGCATTGCTTAGCAACAGAAATTCCAGTCCCAATTGCCATCATAACTCAAGGACTACCTATACCAAGACATCTTCTATCCAAGATGGTTGAAATGAGCAAGTGTGTTCTGACCAAAACAAATCACTTTAATTAATTGAATTTAATTTAATTAACTCTAACACATGTTTTTTTAAAATAAATGAGCAATTCCAGAGTCTATTGGCATCATAACTCCTTCAACAGACTCCATAGAACTAGAAAAACAGACCAAGATCTATACCACACTGAGGACTTGAAGCAGAATATACTAAATTCACACTGGTCCATCTATTTATATCCCTGAAAACTGAGTTCACATTATCCTTGCCCACACTGGGGTATGGCTTCAGTCATATCCAAAAGATACCCCTAATATTTACTTTATAGCAGCTAGATAACTAGAGACATATTTATAGTAGAAATGGAGATCCATAAACACACAAGGGTAGGAAAGTTAGATGAGATAAAATAATGTCAGATCATACCTATTTCCTGCTTAAGGGATGGTGCAGTTATGCCTTTCTTCTAAAACTATCTACAATCTTATCTAGCTTCACATTTTAAAAGAAAAATTCACAAATTGCAAAAGACTGAAAACATAAGAAACTACTTGTATTTGGAAAAAATCCTGTTATTCAAACTGGTTAGGCTTGCATACTTCTTGGACTGCTGACAAAGAGGAAAGAAGGAAATTAAACAAAATATTACTGAACAAAATAAAACTTTGTTGAAATAAAAATGTGAGAATGATTAACAGACATCAGGCACCAGTATCCATTGGCAAAGCCTCTACTATTATAATTAAATCAGAATTCCTAAAGTTTAACTGCATCTTCAGAAATTGTTTTGTATGCTGGATGTTTAAAAAGTTATGTTCAAGGAACAAAATTCAGGGGAGTAGTATGGATTAAAGTCCCACAAGGCCAAGAAGAAATTAATGTTGATATGGGAAGCAATATATAATTTTTAAAAAACAGAGGTTTTACTTCTTATTTTACTTGAGATATGATGCAATGTCCTTTTTGTATGTTACTGTAATTTAAAAAATAATTACATATCAAGTGTATCATAGCCATATCCATTCCTTCTGAGGGGGAAAAACTGAGCTATAAAGAATAGGCTATTATCTATAGGGCTGTACATTGTTGATTGTATGTGAACAGCTGTTAAGAATGTGGCTGCCAAACATCTGTAAACAGCTGCTCAGTCTTCTACAGTTTAACACAATCCAAAACAGCTTTCCTTCCAAGTGACTGCCAACTTGAGGTTGTTCTCAAGACACATAAAACTCCTATGAGAATGATTATTAAATGTTCTCCAATGATTAACAAGAGGTGCCAAGTTATGCTAAAGCTAGTTTGCTTGATTAAAGTTTAAATGGTGTGTGGAGTAATCTTCCCAAACACACACAAGAGCCAGAGAGTTGCAGCAGTTTGGTAGCGATTCAGGCCTGCTTATCTATAGACAAGTATATGCTTTGTACACAAAAGATTTTAACTTTAACCTCTAGCATAAAGCTGGAAAATCAGTATCCTAACCCCCAACAAAATACTTGTCATGCCATGAAGACAATACCAATACTGACAGTCAAGCAATGATCCAATTCAGTGTAAGGAAACTTCACACACTGCCTAACTGATCTCATGGGATGGTTTCTTCTTCAGAACAAACTGCAACTTCAAAGTCTTCAAGAGAAGGACACCGTGGCACCTCTCCTCTAAAAAACTCTGTTCACTCTGCAAAAAAGTTCTGCCCCCTCTGCAGAACCTGCCATGCAACCAAAATGTTGGGGGAAATCCCTCAATTATGCAACAGACAACAGAGAATGCAATAGACAACAGAGAAATCCATGCTCTCCCAACAGGATGAAAAAACAGCCATCAGTCAATATATAAAATGGTACTTTGAAAAACATAGTTTTAATATCAGTATTTCAAAACCAAAATAATGAAAAGTAATATTGCAAAAAACATATTCTGCTCAATGAGTAGAATGTTTAAATGGATGTATGGAGAATACAAGTAAACCTTATTGCCTGCAGCACTTCAATGGACAACTGAATACCTACAGTGGTTCTGTTTTATATCCTTGAGGATCTGGTTCCTACTATATCATCAGTCACTGAACTATTTGATATTTTTGAATACTGTTCCAGAATGCTTTATTAATTTTATTTGACAGTACTTATAACCCGACCCAATGTCAAAAGACTCTGGGCAGCACAGAACATCAAATAACTCCCCCAAATGATAATAATAAATAGCTAAATCCAGAACAGTATCAAAAAGAAAAAATAAAGTAAAGGTAAAGTCCCAAATAAAACCAAAGTTAGATGCCCTACCAGTTAGCTGGGAATCTTACATTGACAGCAACATTTCATTATTCATTGTATGGAATTCTTTGTGTGTTGTTACTGCAATATACTTAAGTTTTAATATTCTGTTCACTATATTAAATAATGTATTTCAGAAAAATGTTTCATGTTTCATACAACATTATGTACAAAGCAGTTGCATGCCCAACAGCTTCTCATGCCTAATTTTGTTAACAATGGTTGCTTTTGATTTTGCAATCATTTTTTCATATTGCCCTAAGTAACATCTTTTCAATCTATGCTTATGCAATTGTTTATGCCTCTGATACAGGGAGATGGCCTCATTTGCCTTCTCTAACAAAGCAGCCCAGCCTCTGCTCCTTAACACCCACCTTGCCACCAGCAACTTTCCTCTGACCTTCATTCCAAATTCTTGTTCATGTGTCATTCCAATTGGAGTAAATTGAACTGGAAGCCCTGTATGTTTAGTGGACAGACCCTAGTAATTGGGCTTAATGTATCTGTAAAAATTATTTAAATAAGGGCCAACTCAAGATAATGTAACCATAGCAAGAACAAAAACACCTACTTCAAAGATTGCCAGGGGCTTAGGATGTCGAAGGTCAGTGATTTATGTAGACTTCAGAGATGCTGGTATACTAGACAGGAACAAGGAGAGGAAAAAAACTGAATCAAATGACAACCACATCAATTCTAGAATCAAACATGAACTTAGAATTATAAGATGTTTACATATTTGCTGAATTTAGCTAGCCTTCCTTCTGCCCAGAATACTTTTTGATTTGGGTCATCCAGCTGCCTCCAGAAGGAAGTTCATCAGTGGAGCAGGGGAATAATGACAATTCCTGTTCGTTGTTCAAGAATCCTGCATTTGGGGGGGCAATCATCATAGCTAATAATTATAGCTAGATCTGACCCATTCAAAACATTTTTCACTCTTTTTCCAAGGCCATGAACACACCTTGTGGCATTGAATTCTCATCTTCCTGGTGTGTGAAGATATACTTCCCTTTGTATATTATTTATTCAAACCTGGGCAAAATAACACATTCACTACCATATATCAGCAGGGAATACAAATGACAGTCTGAATGAACAACTCTAGGGAGTATCTTAATTCCACAAGTATACTTTAAATCACAGAACTCTCATACAGCATGGGCCACTGGTCTGGCCAAAGGAGAAACTATAAGAAAATTTATCAGACCAATAAGAATGTGTCCCAATAGCAAACCAGTGTAATCGATTAATCATATGCTGCCCTTGATAAGAGCTGATTAAGACTAAGCTGGTTCCATCTGTCTCTGTGACATTGTTGCTACTTCCACCTTCCTCTTTTTCCACTTTACCTCCCTTTGTCTTGTATCATGCAACCACTTTTGACATTCAGTTTTTAAAAAAGAGAACATTTTTTTATTTTTAATCCTATCACAAAGATAGGTGTATCTGTTATGTACGTTTTCTAACATAAACATTTAGAAATACTGAAGTGAGCCTTCATGATCCTAGAAACTTGGTTCCCAACAGTTCTGCAAGTGGCTTGCGATTCCAATAGAAAGGGAAGAAGTTATGACTAAGTTTGAAAGCCTAGCAGCTCTTAGAGGGCCAGGAAAGACCTCCGCCTGAAAGGTCCTGAAGAATCAGTGCCAGCCAGAAGAGACAATATCATACAAGAAGGAATAAGGGTCTCAGTCAAAAAAAAAAAAAAAAAAGATTCTTATGTTCATAAAACACGAACGTTTTTGTACTGTTATACATGTAGTATCCCTAATTCTGGCTCTATCTATCAACAATCACACAATGACCAAAATATCAACAACTGCATCAATCCAACAGGTTTCATTAGTACAATGTTTTGACTTGGTTTGCTATACTTGGAACAGCAGCCAATCTGCCCCCTCCACATCATTACCTTTTAGCTCAAAATAGTCCCTGGGAAGGAAGGGGGCAATGTTCTTTTGTTCTGCTTTTCCAAGAACTTTAAGATGCATCTTACCAAAATGTTTCAGAGCTTAAACTGCTGTTAGTCAACAAAGGACCATGAACGGAAAGGTTACATTTTCCACCTTGTTACAAAGAAAACCACAGTAGTACCACTATTGAATACTAATATTACTAATATATAAAAAAAGCTAGGAACTAACTCCAATGTTGCGCTCCATGCCAGGGCAAAAGACGGAATAGAAAAGAAGCCCCCCTTTAGCTTGTTCTCAATAAACGGAGATGGCCTACTAACAGAAGTAGAGCAAGTTGATGAAACAGTCCTGATTCAAAATATTGCCCTGTAAAGGCAATTTTAAATATTATTTGCAAGGCATCATGATAATCTCTATCAAATTATTCAACTAAATTTATCTGTCATGAGAAAACCCTCTCTAATGCTACAACACACAATTTTCTTGTTTACATCTAATCATAACATCATCTTCCCGGGGGAAAACAGCCACCGCTTCAGAGAATGGCCAAGAATTATTGGTGTATATGAGAAAGAGACAGACAGTGAGGAGAAAGAGTCTTTTGTCAGTAACTTAGTACAGGGTGAACACATAAACACTTGCCATTAGATGTCCTTTTGAACCCTGCATACATGCTATGAATAGGTGTAAATAACAGCAAACTAGAGTTTATGATATATGGAAAACTAGAGATGGGGGATGCGTATTGACACTTTTGAACTTTGGTGTTGGAGAAGACTCCTGAGAATACCGTGGACAGCCAGGAAAACAAACCAATGGATCATCAAACAATGAGGAAGGAAGCAGGGGCATCTGTAGAGGGTTCAACATGTGTAAAAAAGCAGTGAGGCTTCAACTGTACAGTCACAGGATTAAAATGAACTATAATGAAAACCAAACTATGACAACAGATAGAATAACCAGCCTTAGAATGAACAATGAAGATATGAAAGTGGTATATAACTTCTGCCTTTTAGGATCAACCATCAATAATAAAGCAACAAGCAATCAAGAAACACACCACAGTTTAGCACTTGGTAGAGCAGCCATGAAGGCCTTGGAAAAGATAATCAGATGCTGTGATGTGTCTATACCTACAAAGATCAGGATAGTGCAGTCAATGATATTCCCTGTGATACTCCATGGAAGCAAAATTTGGACTTTGAAGAGGCAGGATAGCAAGTGTATTGACACTTTTTAACTTTGGTGTTGGAGAAGACTCCTTAGAATACCGTGGACAGCCAAGAAAACAAACCAATGGATCATCAAACTAATCAACCCAGAGTTCTCATTCAAGACATAAAAGACCAGGCTCAAATTAGCTTGCTTCCGACACATTATGCGAAGACCCAGCTCTCTGGAAAAAGCTCTAATGCTGAGAAAGGTGGAAGGAAAGAGAAGAAGAGGCCAACCAGGAGCAAGGTGGATGGACTCAGTTACAGTGGAGATGAGTGCACCATTGGGAGACTTGAAAGAACAGGTTAGGGATGGATCATCTTGAAGAAAATCTATCTATGGGGTCGCTAGGAGTTGAAAACAATTTGATGGCACATAATCAAAAAAGTATCATATAAATGTTCAAGTAAAATTATTCTGATTATTTTAGGGGGGCTGTTTGTTTTTTGTGCTTAATCTGTATTTTTAATAATTTGTTCTTGTTTAAATTTTGTTAGCTGCCTTGAGTGCTCACCAGAGTAAAAAGCAGGCTATAAATCAGATAAACAATTTTAGATGATTTCAGTCTCTAAAAGACAGAATAGAATGATTGTGAAATAATCCACATAAGAAAATGTACCCCCCAAACCTCATCTTGAAATTACCAGATTTAATGAACATACAGAGACTATTACTGTGCACTATGAGTATTGGACAGGCCTTCTGTATGGTACACAAATGATGCTCCTTCTGTTTTACATTTTGTTAATTGAGTCACAATAAAAATAGCAGCTCAGCATAGTGGACTTTCTCTTCTCTGTAGCTAAGGTCTAGACAGATGAGACACTTTCTCCTGGGTATTCAGCCTAAGTACTCATAACTGGACTAGTGCAAATAACAATGCTTTAAAATGCTGACTACATGGCTACATGCCACCACTGTAAACTGCAGCCTGGGTTTCTACAGTGTTTCAAGAATTTTTAAAAAATTCTGTTCTTATTATAGACAAGTCCACTAACAATATATTTATTCATCTTATTTTTATTGTACTCTTCCCATAAGAAATTTAAAATGGCTGCTATACCCTTATTCCACTTATTTTATCCTTGCAGTAACTTAGTGAGGTAGATTAGATTGAGAGCTAGGTGCTTACACAGCCACTGTAGTTTGCAAAGTATGGTTTATTGTTAGATTTGAGAACACAGTGGCTTATTCAACAAATCATGGTTAAACAAAGAGAACCCAACCAATAATTGACTCAATTTCATGGGTGACTGATTTAAATTTGGACTTCCTTGGTCTGATACTTATTAATACAATTTTATAATTGAACTATTAGCTACAAACAGCCTTCCACCCTTGTGTATTTCTTTTATACATGTTAAAAACAGCAATTGCAAGTGCTGTTTTTTAAAGTTTTCATTGATCTAAGCTGGCTAGGTACCAGTACTGTAGCTTTATTAGAATAATTTTGTACCACATTATTTCAATAGTTTCTCAATTACAGGTGCTTTCTTTTTGCTGTACAGAATTCTTTAAAATTCTTTTATCAAGGTTCTGTAAACAGTTCATTTAGTTATTGTATGCCACCCTTGACTGTACTAGGAATATAGTTTTTAATATTAGCATTATTTTCAACAAGAGGTCTTGTAAATGGAATAGATTAGGCATCAGACTGGTATGTAAACAAACCCATATTTTAGAAATGTTCCCAGTCAAAATATAAAGGCTACTGTAAATTGAGAATCTGCAACTGATATACTGAGCATGAAACTGAGCAAACTCAGGGAGGCAGTGAAGGACAGGAAGGCCTGGCGCAATATGGTTCATGGGGTCACGAAGAGTCGGACACGACTTAACGACTGAACAACAAAACTGATATACGGCAGTTGGAAGAACTATTATGAATTCCATGGACCTCTTATTTCTTACAAGTTTTAAAGATGTAGCAAAAATACTCACTGCAATTATAAAAATAATCATGGCTGGTAAATCTGGGATTTCAAATCAAAGTATTTAGGTCATCTGTTTTCTATGTTTAAGATACAAGGAAGCAAATGATAACAACTTCTGAAACAACCTGATTGTGACAGTTGGGCATTTGACTACAGCAAGGTACCACCTTTAGATCACAAACCTATGATAAAAATCTCTTGTGAGAAGGCAACACTAAACAACAAATGTTTTCAATGGGATTTACTACACGTCAGGTTATACATTTTCGTTAATGATAATGAATTACATTTCATTTGATCCACCATGGTAGAGCATGAACAAGGATACATGCTTTGTGTGTACATTAACTGCATTCACATAAACTTGAAAAACATCAGTCTCAATAAAATAATGCTGATATTAATGCCACCTGATATATTTCATTTGCAGCTTCAATCTGCTAGTTTAAAGCAAAATAGACATAAACTTCCTTTTATTCAGATTTATCCACCCTTGAGCTTTTCATACATCTATAATTGTGGAACGTACACAGCATGTTGCTCTTAATATTATTTAAATAAGGATTTTGGCACAATAAATTCTGAAGTAGAGCCTGCAATCCAGCATGAAAAAAGAAATGGGCTTTTCTTTGCCAGCAGTTGATTGCCATGTACAGATCTGGGACTGCTTAAATCCCATTCATATGCATGCAACACCCATTTAATTAGACCTTTCATCTTGTTGATGCACATGCAAAGCATGTATCCTTGTTCATGCTCTACCATGGTGGATCAAACCACTATCATTAATGAAATGTATAACCTGGGCAAAAAGCCAATGCACATAGACCACAGCACAGCCTACTTTCAGAGAAAGAGCTTTTTAATAAGAAAGCAACTAAATGCAATTACATTTTCTTTCTAATCCTTCAATTTTCTTATGAAGATTCTCCAGAATGATTTTTTTGAAAAACCTGCTCTTAGCAGAAACAAAACAAGATTATTCTTTAGAGAATAATCAATGTATTTTACAAACAGAAGCCCCAAAGTTTTACCCGTAGCACCTTAAGAAGCTAAACTAGAAAAGACCACTGCCTGCAGACTTGGGGAACCAATGTTAATCTGAGTAGAAAGTACTATGTTAATAGTCCAATTACAGACTGACTTAGGACTTTTACTAAATTTGACAAATCTGATTTTTGAGTTCACATATAGCTTTGTTTTGCCATTCATGGGAAGACGAGACAAAGAGAAATTATGCATTCTCCAGATATTATTTTCTTAAAAAAGATAAAAGTAATGATTAAATACAACAGTAAAATCTATCAGTGGGAAGTGGAGGTATATATTGATTCACGATAGCTACTTACACATCAACAAAAATAAAAATAGGTTAAAAGAGGCCATTGACTTGCATAAATGTACACACTCTAATTTGCTGTTTCAAATTTAAATAAATATCATTCTAAAAAGAGAAATGAAATTCATGTTACTGTAATCAGATGACCTCTACGCCTGCTTCTCAATTATTCAAGTTCTGAAGGACAACTTCAAAGTCCCCACACCCTCTTTTGTAGTTCTTTAGCTTTAATTTGAAGCTGGACCAAATTACTCTTCAGAGGATTGCCCAAAATGACACAAGGCCTCTTTACTTATTATTTATCAGAATTACTCATGTATATGCTTTCAGGATTCAAACCCTACATAGGTGATTTTAGAAATAAGATAATTAAATTAACACAAAATAACATTTTTAAAAAGCAAAAAGAAATATTTAATGACAGCTAAAATGACAGTTAGTGGCCTTGGCCTAGGAAGGAAAGGAAGAAGAAGAAATGTCCATCTAAGCAAGCTTCTGTAATGGTTGTCCATTGCTTTTCTCCCTCTTTCTTCAGGAATCCTTCCAACATATTGGTGGCAATGGCTTTGGGAAAGACAGAAAGGGGTGAGCCCAGCTAGAACAGGCCTCAGAGATATCAAGCATACAGTATTCAATTAGATAAACATACTGTGGGCAATCAGATAAACAAACTGAAGGGAACAGGGAAATACAAGATTATCTCTCTGCAAGTCACTTCCTGTCTGTTCTCCACAATAATCTAAATGCACTTGCCATGCACTTTTACTGTCTTCTCTCATTTGTAAAATCAGTGGGGGTTGCACAATGCCTTGAGAATTCTTGTTTGTAAACCTTACAAAAGCAGACCCATGCCATTTTGTTTCATTTCATTTTTATTCATGTAAAACATTTGTATCTTTACTCTTCTTATTCTTCCTCCATTTGATTCTGGTACCAAAAGCAACATATGTCCTATATTATCTGCTTCCTCTCCATAATCTGAAAGCCCACCTCGTCACCTATTAGGTATGTTCCATTTAGCACTTCTCTCTGTTTTGTGCACCAAATGTAAAACTATTTGGAGAAGGGCAGAATGTTGCTATTTTGTACAGCAAATAATACTACACTGCAAATGGCCAATGTTCATATGTATTTCTTTGTAAATAAATAATAAGCATAATACCCAGCTGAAACTGCAGGAGGAATTCAGAATAGCACAACCTAATTAACTGAGCCTGGATTTTAGCCAGATTACTGCAACTGACATTCCTGTTCTTGTGAGATCTTTGAAAGTGCAGTGATTTGTTACAATGCTTCACATAATTAAATATGAATAGGAGTGAGCTTTCAAAGTGGAATTTAGAAATATCTGTCATCAATTCATTACGTATCAGAATTACAAAATGTTGCTGCTTTAAAGATATATCTTTGTATCTTCAGCACTAGACAACAAAAATGTGAATTGCAGCCATTGTGTAAATACAGCAGGAGTGTGGAAGAGATACACATCATTTAAAATTTTAAAAACTCTACTTGTATTGTCAGGGTTGTTGAAAAGAAAACAGTAAATCAGCAGCCCTATTTTATGATGTCATTCATTCAACACAGAATTTGCCACTACAAATATTAAGACTAATTTTTATTGAGTGAAATGTCAAAGATAATTTGTTTTAATTTTTAAACCATGAGGGAGAAAAATAATGAGCTTGCATTATTTTAAAAAACTAATTAAGTTTCAATCAGTGCAAATTAGATCCAAACCTAAAAATGTATTTAGATTATTATTATTTCAGTCAATAGAATGACACATGATTAATTTATGGCTGTGTGCATAAAAATATAATTCATTAGCTAATACTAATATAAAATGTATAAGTGCAGCAACATGCATTCAGTTAAGGACAAAACAGCATTTGAGCAATTTTTAATACTTACACAATCATGCAGGAAAAAATGCCCCCCCTGCAATCTATTTACAGGATTAATCTGCGGCAAGAAAATGGCAACCAAAGCTGTTGCCCTGCACTTCCTGTTTTGTAATGCCACAAAGCTCATCGAGAGTTTTGCAGAAACAAAGCAAGGATAGTGTTGCTGCCGTATACCCTTCTCCACATGAGCGGTTGTGATCCTGCTACTCCTTCAATGTTTGAAATACTCTAGGGAAAGGAGAAGTCAATCAAAATATGGTCTTCTCCCTGATATGTGACCATAACCTAGGACCCTTGTCTGGGGAAGCACAATCTTCTCCTTGTGCTGCCTTCCTTCTCACCACATTTCAGAGGGAACTTGCTGCCCTGTAAGAGCCTGGAATTTATATTTGTTTTTAATGACTTCTTACTTATGGGCGGCTTCTCTTTTGTTTCTGCTTCTTCATTCTATGATTTAACATTTTTAGTATAGTTTGGTTATAATCCTAAAGTGCTCAGGCATCAGACTGTAAATATTCTGAATAAATAAATGAAAATTATCCTCACCAGCGTCTGGGTTGTCCCTGCTCCATAATGATAAAGTGAAAGGCCATCACTAAGAAATGTCTATGTTGATATAAACCCAAATAAGAGCTAGAAGGTACATCGTATTGTATTCCTGTGCAAGCTAGCGTGTCTTTGAATAAAAGAGGGCTCTGGAGTTCAATACACAAAAAGGTACATTTCCTGATAGAGTATATTGATCTTGCTTAAAATTATATTACATTTTGTTTCATATATTAATTTAAAATAAAACTTTAATACCAAACAACTCATTAAAGTTCATATGTCAATGTATTACTCAGAAGAAAATGAATATATTTCCTCTGCCAAATGTATTGAGCTTGCTTGCTCTTCTGAATAAATTTTGGCAAAAATCAAAAATTGTGAGATAACGTAACTTCTGAAAGTCAGTGTTTTATATACACAATATACATGTATACTCTTTATTGTGAGAAATAAGGCATGTTATTACTGTCAGCTAAACAAAATGAAGAGCACAATATAATCCAAATAGCTACAGAAATCAACAGGTGATTCAATTCATTTGAAAATCCACATTAATTTGAAGTTTTATTACTTATCAAATCATCTCATAAAGTTATGATGTAGTTCCATACATGTAGGATATAAAAAGCAAACTTGTCTCCTGTTGTTATCTCCCCAGCAAGTGGCATTCAATGGCAAGCTAATTCGAAGGATGTAAATTATCATGATGAATAATAATACATTCCTCCTTTGTATATTTCCTTAATCATCTCTTACAGATCTTACTTAATGCCTATTAATACATCTTGTGGCAGGACCTGTAAAGGGCAACTTAATAGTTTTCATTTCAACTTTATCTTGGAAAACTGTGCAACCGGCATTCACATGTAGCCTTGTCTAATTTTGCTTATTTTAGGAAACTCTTAAGTCTGAAATAATAGAAAACAGCAAGAAAAATTACAGAGAACAATGAGAATTTCTTCTACTTGCTGTGTTTGCCAAGTGTGGCTCCCAAAATGATCCATGAACTTGTGTGACACCCACCTCCCAAATAAATTATTTGTCTGGAGATAAGCAAGCATAAACATTAGCTTACTAAAAGATATATAACTTCAGTGTATTTTCTTGACTAAAGTTAAACTTTTATCAGAACTTTCAGTAGATTCATCATCTTTAGTTTTTCTGTTATCACCCAACAAAATTGTTCCATTTTAAAAGGCTGTTCCATTTTGAAAACTGTTCCATTTTGAAAATCTTAAAAATCTAAGATTACATATAAAAATACTGGACTTCCATTATCACACACACACGCATATTTCTACAGACAAAGTACCGTATTTTTCCGTCAATAAGACGCCCCCATGCACAAGATGACCCCCACTTTTCCAACCCAAAATTAAGAAATCAATATTTTAAAGATAGTGCAGAACACATTTTTATTTAGTAATTAGTTAACATTGACCTGATACACTCGGTGGGAGGAGGTCCAAACCGTCTCTCTGCAGGTCTATTTCCATGCTCATTTGCATGACTGATTACATTCAATCAGGAGTGAAACTGCAATAGCTTGTCTCTGCAAACAGACTTCCTCTAATTGGTTTGTTCAGCATCAGCTGACGTCAGTTACATAAGGCTCGTGATTGGAGGAAGTCTGTTTGCAGAGTCAAGCTATTTCACTCGTGATTGGAGGCTAGCAATAGGAGGAAGTCTGTTTGCAGAGACAAAGTATGGGCAGTTTTGCAACCGCGCGGTTCTCTCCTCGGCTGACTTCCTTGAATGAGATGCCCTTCAATTTTTAGCGTAAGGATTTTAGAAAAAAGTATCGTCTTATAGTCGGAAAAATACGGTATATGTTACTACACATCACTTTGGAAGTCACCTGCTCGTGGAAAACCACTGCTGTAGTAGGCAAATGGCTAGCCCTACAAGTTTAATCATTTCTCAACACTCATTTAGGGCTTTCCTGTCCGCTTTGTGTCTAGACGCCTGCTATGGGCTTGCCCAAGCAAAAGAGAAACAAGCTTTGACAGTGCTCCTGCTTTGTTTGCACAAACCTGATCAACTTTCTTAAAAAAAAAAAAAGTTGTTCACAACCTCCAGGGGATCACCATCCGCACTTGGAGAACCTCTAACTTGATACATTTTTTCTGATGAACACCAAAGTGTAGCATCTAGAACAGAAAGAGACATCCTGGGACTCTCATTCTAGACTGTATCTGCCTTAATCTTTAATCAGTAAGCTCATTACTCATCATTATTTGCCTTTATTTTCTTAATTCCCAACTACAAATATAACTTCTAAACTATGGGTTTTAGTTTGTTCTACTCTGAGAAAAAGCCTATTTGACTTTTTAGCCACTATGTAGCTGAAGACTAGCAGAGCGCATCCAGAAACACCAATTAGCAGTCAGAAAACACAATGAAAACTCCTTAATCTCACAATATATGGGCAGACTCAACCATAGTTTCAACAGGGAAACTGTAAGCATCATAGACCAACCTAAATCCAAAAATTCTAGAGAGTTCCTGGAAGCTTGGCATTCAGACAAATCAGCCATCAATAGACACACAGAGATAAACCATATTTACATACTATTGAAAAGAGACAATAAAAAAGCTAAGAAGGAAACAAAAAGACCAGAACACATCCTCTCCAGCAGCCTACACCCAGATAAGGAGGGATTAACACCAGACAAACAATCGAGCAGAAAACAATACCCTGATCAAGGAACTAACAAAGAGAAAACCACTCCCCCACCAACACTGGCAGGGCAAGCTACTATATAGGGAGTAAACCTCACACTCACTAGCACTGATGATGTTACCTAGTCGGGTAATGAAACATCTGCAATCAAACAATCAAGCTCAGAAAGCACCAAGGACTCCACAGTTCAATCCTGAGCTACATATATTTTCTGTTTATATTCAAGTGAAAACTGAAGGTCCTTTGTATATCTTTGTATTATGTGTTATTTGCATTTCACCAAATATCAAAAAAGTTGATTTTTAATTCATAAGCATTTGTTTTGAATGAAACACCCTTCCATGGATTCTTTCTTGAGGAAAGATTCTGATTGTTTTATGCATAAGAATAAAAAGAAAATGAAAATCTTCTCACATGTTTTTCTATAAGCTACCCCGGTGTTTCTCAACCTTGGCAACTTTAAGATGTGTGGACCTCAACTCCACGCTGGCTGGGGAATTCTGGGAGTTGAAGTCCACACATCTTGAAGTTGCCGAGGTTGAGAAACACTGGGCTAGCCTTCTCCAACCTGACACCCTCCAGATGTGTTGGGCCTACAATTCCTGAACAAAATGGGAAGGTATCAAATTGGGGGAGGCTCATACAGTCTTTGTATAAAATATGAATATAAAAAGTCAGTGATTGTGGCTGTCATATCATACACAAAATACAACTTGTCTCAACAGTCAGTTTAGAAAGAGAATTCATTTAGTCCCAGTGCAATTTTCCACTATTTTCTAAGCTTTCCCATAGTCGTTTAAAGTTCCAGAATACACCAAGGAGGTTAACTCTCTGGGTCTCTCTGCTTATCATTCTTTCCAAAAACATATATAAATTAGTTCTTAAAGCAGCCAAGACCTTAAAAATATTTAATTAGGTGTAGAAACGTAAAAGAAAGGGGGAAATAAACCAACAAAAGCTATTTCTTTAACATGACATACCCAAAATATGGTTCAAAGGCTTCTTCTCATTTGTAAACAACACCATCCAGTTGTTCTTAGCCCAAGCTCCTATTTCCCAGATGTAGGATTAAAGCTATCTGTTGTTACAGGAATTGAAAAATTTCCCACAGGAACTCTATGACATATTCTCCACTGTAAAGTTTAAATCTAATATTTGCATTTGTTTTCTCCTAACTTCTAGAATTAAAGTTCAATGTCATGGTTTAATCCACCAAAAACTAAAACAAAAAAGTGGTTTGGGAACAGCATGTTCAAAAGATTCCTAGAGATTTGGGATGCAAAATTGTTCTTGTCACTTCTGCCCAGACTAAGCTCAGTATCAGGCTAAAAATGGACAAACAATGCATGAAAATATGTATTACAAAAACCACAAATTGCCCTAGCTCTCCCCAATCTATACCTCAAATCCCATTGTATCAGGTAACTGATTCTTCTTAAAATAATTTTTAAAATTAAAATTAGAGCTCAGAGCTACAATGGACATGAAGAAACCACAATGTAAAAGATGCAAACAAAACCAAACCAAAGCCTAAATATATTAATATCATATATAGTACATACATATACGTACAGAGACATGCAGTAACTTCATATATCACCTAGAGCTTTTCTAGTGAGGCAATTTATTAATCTTACAAATAAATATAATCCAATAATATATTGACAACCAACATTATTATATTGCTTATATACTAGCCTAATTTCCAGATGAAATTAGTAAACATCAAATGTTTATAAGTGATTTCAGAGTTCTGTTGTTCAAAAATCCCATGTTTAGTGTTCTTGGTTCATGCTTTTGAAAATCACTATCTGAAGGCAAAGGCTTTAACTTTATCTCAAATCAGTATTATTCCTCATCTTATCTCCTCCCACCTGTTCATTCTTTTCCCCAGCTCTCCTTTTCCTTTCAGACTTTTTCCTCTAATCTTCCACTCCTCCTCTTCTACCTTTTTCCTCATTTTATGCTCTCCAAATATTTGCAGTTCAGCTCCAAATTTTCAGAAACAGCCAGCCTAGCTGGGGAATTTCAGTAATTGAAGACCTTAGATCTGATGGACACCCAAATCACAGACGTTTATTGTACATGCCCCCTTCTTATCCAGTTCAAACTCTCATCTCCTATACTTCAAGTTGCTGCTTTCTCAAATATCTGAATCCTGTCTTTCTAGATCCTTAACTTCTCTACCACACCCAGCTCACAATCCATTGTTTTTCTTAGCTTCTTGTCTTAACCTTAGCTTCAGAACTCCAAAATCATGTGAGAAAATGGGTGATTCTCATGACCCCCGCATGCTGCTAAGCAATCAGAACAGAACATACCTATATCTATATTGATATTGATATCTATAGTCTATTCAATGCCAATACAAAATTTTACCAGAGTTTGCAAAGTTACTTTGAATTGTTTATCCTTATTCATTACTTACATATATAAATATATTATAAAAATACAATACAATACAATACAATACAATACAATACAATATACAGGTAGTCCTCACTGAATGACCACTCGTTCAGTGACCATTTGAACTTATAAGTGCTGAAAGGGGGATAATTACAATGGCCCCTCACAGTTGTGGTCATCACAGCATCCCCGCAGTCACATGATCATGATTCAGGCACTTGGAAACCAGCTTGCAGGTTGCAGCATCCCATGGACATGTGATTGCCGTTTGCGACCTTCACTCCCAGCTTCCGACAAGCAAAGTCAATGGGGAAGCAGGCAAGAGGTTGCAAATGGCAATCACATGACTGCAGGACACTGCAAGTGCATAGGATTCGCCTAATGATGGCAACCAGAACTGCTGTCATAAATCAGCGTGATCACATGATGCTGTGCCCAGAGTTCTCAGTCCCAATTACTGTTGGTAAGCAAGGACTACCTGTAATATAATATATCATGTAACATAATGCAATGCCTGCCTAGGTATAAGTAATCTGTTGCTTCCAGGTGTTTTAGACCATACATTTCATAATTCTGACCAAAGGTGGTTCTTCCTGCAATATATGGGTATTTCTGGAAGATACCAGGTTGCTTTCCCTGACATCAGATTGTATCCTTTTAATAAACCAAACTACAGCACTCTTCTCATTGGTCCCAAAGTAGACCCATTACATTATTACTATCAGTCCCATGTTTATACAATTATGTGGATAAACATGACAAGCCCTGTTCTTTATTTGCTATGATTGCTGTTCCCAGTTCAAAAACCTTCCTAAACCAGCAACTGAAAGGGAAACAGTCAGTTCATCTCTGTCACCGAGAAAATCAAATTTCTCAAATGCTTGAGAGAGTAGAAGAGACGGCTGCACAAGCATGAATGCTCTAGGAGAGTGTTTCTTAAAGTGTGATCCTAGAACCCCTGGGGTCCCCCAAAACACTCTCAGGGGTCTACAAAATCAAACTTATTTGCCAACCTATGTTGAAAAATAATACAACATTAAAAGTCCATCAAACAACCATGAGAAGCAGTAGCAGCAGCAAATGCATCAATTTTAATTTTTAAGATGGTAAATAAAGTGGTAGTCCTCACTTAATGATGGTAATTGGGACTGGCAAATCCGTCACTAAGCGACACAGTCGTAAAGCACATTACGTGACTGTGCTGACTTATGACAGCAGTTGCAGCAGCCCCAGTTGCTGTCATTAGGCAAGTCCCATGCAGCTACAATATCCTGGGATCACATGATCTCCATTTGCAACCCCCTGCCAGCTTCCCCATTGAGTTTGCTTGTTGGAAGCCGGCCATGAAGATTACAAATGGTGATCAAGTGACCACAGGATGCTGCAGCTGTTTTAATTGTGAGCTGGTTGCCAAGCACCCAAATCGCGATCATATGACCATGGGGACACTGTGACAGCTGCAACTATGAGGACCCATCGTAAGTCCCCCTTGTTCAGCACCATTGTAACTTTGAACGGTCGCTAAATGAGTGGTCCTTCAACAAGGACTACCTGTATCAATACTTATAACCCATACAGACAAAAGCTCTTTTGAAGTCCTCCATAATTTTTAAAAGTGGGAAGGGTCCTGAGAGAGAAAAGTTTAAGACACACTGCTCTAGGAGAACCAGTTTTGTTTGCAAAAGTGTTACAATTCAAAATCTCTGTCCTATTATAACAGTAGGTACAGTACCCTAAACTCCCCACTTCTCACAGAACTAAGCAGCAAAAAGGGATGTTCCACGTTCACCCTAACCTCCAAGATGGAGTCTAACAACATATGACACATAAAACTCCCAGAAACTTTCCAAATGTAGAACTCTTTTTGGATTTCTATACTGAACAGGAGGTTACAGTCAACAATCTAATGGCCCTTTCCAACTCTATGATTCTATGAAATCTGGGCCTTTACTGGCTAAAGGCTGTAATAAAATTGAACTGAACTGAAATCTGGACTAGTCAATGCCTGGATTGGAGACAATGAGTAGAATTTACAATCTTTATGATAGAAGAAAAACAGGACACACACACACAAATAAAATAAATAGCAACATGCTTTCACAAATGTGGTAAAAAATATTAGAATATTTGTATTTTCCTAATACTTTGATCAACTGACTCTAAACCTTAGGATTCACAACCTTAAGATGGTGTCACTTAATGAAATTATTTTTTCCCAATAGAATTTGTTTAATAACTCGTATCATACATTTTCTAAACAAAAAATGAAGATTATTAAACAGGCAGTGCCTTGAAAAGAAATGGATTTTATAAACCCAGAGGAATTTTGCATGAAATTATACACACCACAAGTAGCAAGACTGAATTGGGAAGCAATATTTGCATGAATAAACGAAGGAACAATATGAAACATATGAAATGGAAGCATATTAAAGATTTCTATGGCTAAAATATTTATTCACAGATAGCTAATTCTAATACATTTGCTAACTTTTAGGGAAGCCTTTCTCATCTTAGTATTCTCCAAGTATGCTGGACTATCCAAAGCTTCCAGCCAAGCTGGTGTTGGACATGATAGCTAGGAATTCTGTGGTTGTAATCTAGCATCTGAAAAACTCAGATTATAAAAAGCATTTTAGAGAACTGAACAAAGGTTTTAATACAGTTTAGTATATTGTTAGTTTATAACACTACAGAATTCAATACTGTAAGTTCTGATGTATAGGAAGAAAAATGTCCATTGCTTGAGTCTTATAATCTGTGTTCATTCTGAATAGAAATATATGAACTGCAAACACAACTATAATAAATCATCTTCTAGTTCCACAATGATTACTAATAATCATCTGGCCTGCTTCATACATATTATAAAAAGGCAACAGTATATGGCATTTTTGCCCCATGCAAAGATATATTTTCAATAATTTATTTAACCTGGATTTGTGCCTCATAATTTTTTGCCACTTTTACTGGTATTGTTTTAATATATCCAAATTTTGGCAACTTTATATTGTTGTTGCCAATTGTAAACTGTCCAGCTAATTTGACTGATGAAAGGAATATAAATTGAATAAAAATATTTGTTTTTAAAAATGACCAAAATTAAGTTTTACTTTACATTTAACTCTCAATCAAAAGCTTCAAATTTAAAAAATTATTGAGGAATACAAAAATGATTATTGACAATTTATAAGGCAAGACAGTGAGATTAACACCAACTGCTGTTAACAGAAATATATATGAAATTAAGACAATAAAAATAGTAATTTATAGATCTGAACAGTAAAGAACATTTCCAGTATTCAAGAAAGAAAATCATACCCGTGTTTTATCACCAGCATTACAGTTGCAGTCAAAATTAGAAGAGTACATGAAATTCCTGAATGGACAATCTGGACCAGCATATTTAACATTAACACAGAGTGAAAATGATCCCTGTCACTAAACAGTTTGACCAGCCAGAATTTTGAGGCTGGCTCTTAATATGCCTACCAGTATGTCTTAACACTGTATTTCTCTAGCAGGTAGAACACATTTGTACTGTTCCTAAAGTTCTTGCTATGTGCTCACCAGAGCAAATAATAATGAGGAGGAGGAGGAGGAGTGTAATACTATAGCAAAAGTTCTTGCTGAGAAATGCAACATATTTTTCCATTCCATAAACATATTTCCTACTCTTTTACTTTTGTAGCACTCCCAGCAATTCACTTTTTTAGAAATCAGGGTGGTATATATATAATTCACTCAGTCTCCTATTAATAAACAGATCAAGCTTCTACCCTGAAACTACTGTGAGCTTGTTTAGATAATACACAGTCATTCTAATTAGCAACCAATAAAATTAACTATCATTCCAAACATCCATTAAATTACAAAAGTCTAATGCACAAAACTGTAACAAACAATGATACAGGAATTACCAGGATTACCTTCAAAGAAATGCCATGATTATTCTTCAGTGTTAGGTTACGTTGCAACAGATCTAACTTAGAATACTGCTTTTAAGCATTTGGAAAGAAACCACTTATTTTCTAATACATAACAACTGCAGCAAGCAATTAAATTCCTGTGTAACAATGCAAACAGAAACATAATTTGCAAATAAACCCTAAGAAAGTCAGCAAGTACCAACAATGATAAGCAATTAGGTGCCTGCCTATGCAAATTACAAAGGAATAGATCATTAAAAAGTAGAGTTTATTACTTCAAATGTGAAACATTTGACAGTATACTCATTCTGCAAGCCATCAGACACCTCATGAACATTCACAGCAAATAGATAACCATTTCTTCAGTGGTTCAGCATGTTTTAAATGCAAGCTTATGAAACAAATGACTCTGACTGTACTTCCAACTTGGCATAAGATAGTAAAAAAAAAACAAAAAAACCCCCTGTATCTTCTTAGATCATCATTAACTGGCTCTATAGGGCTGACCAAACATTTGCAAACTGTGTGCAGCAGTGCTAAGGTTACAATGATGAACATTCAACAAGAAGAACAGGTGCTTTTCAGAAGTGAAAATATACAGTGGTACCTCGGTTCACGAACTTAATTCGTTCCGCAACTCTGGTCGCGAACCAAATTGGTCGTGAACCAAATCAAATTTTCCCATAAGGTTCAATGTAAATACGGTTAATCCGTTCTAACCCCTATGAATTTGGTCGCCAACCGATTTTTGATCGCGTCCCGAATCAAATTTCCCTATAAGGTTCAATGTAATTACGGTTAATCTGTTCTGAACCATGTTTTTTTTTTTTAAACCGCAAAAATATGACACAAAGTACAGTACAAAGAGAGAGAAAGCTAACCTTGCTCGACGCGACTTCTAGCGTGGAGGACAGGAAGGCGGGTGGGGAGGCGGTTACTGCTTGGAGGGAGAGTCCCCCTCCCTACAGGAAGCCGCGACCACGTGTCACGGGAGGGAAAATGGCTGCAGATCCTGTTCATAACCCAATGCAGAGTTCGCAAACGGAGGCAAAATTTTGCAACCGGAGCTGTTCGTGAACCGAATTGTTCATGAACAGAAGTGTTCGTGAACCGAGGTACCACTGTATTTTTTTCATCTTATTCCTATGTCACTATGAGTGGGGGGAAAACAATAAAGAATACCGACAGACCTGCAAAAAAGACTACCTTCCAATGTCAAAATGCCAAAATACAAACTATATTCAATAATTCAATATCCTGGGTGTTTCTATTTCTTTTAAGACCATGTTCAATTAATGCTTCTTGCCACCTTCCCTTTCTATAAAATAACCGTAACAAAAAACCCTGATAAAGTTAGGCAATCCTACTACACTCAAATGAACAAGGAAACATTTCCTAATGCCCTAAAGTTTTAAAGGCTTTGTTTTGCTGACTTGAGAGTGCCAGGAAAATACAGCAATGTACATTACTAATCTCTTTAAACATACCATATGCAGAATAACCCCTATTAATTTTCATCCTTTTGGTCACTGTCCACTTGAGAGAATTAATCTGGATTAATCTGTTCTAATATATATTCTTAATATAAAGTTGCTTTAACTCACTTTTAAAAATTCTTATCTAATGTCTTGCTGTAAATTTTTCCCAAATAAATACCATGCCTAAACACACTAACCCAACTCTCACTGAGTAACTGTATAATAGAAAAGTGTGCTTGAATACAGGCCTAATCGTTATTTTAGTTATATTTATTTATATTTCAAATTTAGTCACTGCCCATCTCACTCAGTGAGGGACTCTGGGCAGTTTACAATAAATAAGAATAAAAACCAATTAAAATACAATAAAAACAGTAATCAAAAATAAATATAATCCAAGGGATAGATGGTATAAATAAATTATAAGCCTAATAACCTAAAACAACAACAAACAAGATGGAAAGATGAATTACAAAAAGATCTCGGCCCCCACTGGAACGCCATAGTGAAAGGCCAAACGAAATCTAAGCATCTGTTGAAGTTATTGCTTCAGATAACAACACTATCTGGATAAATACGACAATAAAGTGATGAGGTGAAAATAACTTAAGCTGTCCACCTCCACCACCTTTAATGAATTTTGAGCAGACTCCAAATCCTGAATAACCTCAACTATGGAATTGTTGAAAAGACTTCTGGTAAATTCTTCCCAAAGATTAAACTGCCACACATCTCTTTATCAAAACAGAGATATAGTATACAAATGGGACATTCATAAGCATAGCAGCAGAAACTTTTCAAATGGAGATACTGGAGATTAAATCTCCAGGTTCTGTTCTGATTCAAATTATTCTAATTCTATAGCTCTAAATCAGATTCTCAGATTGAGTAGGCATGAACTGCCTTTGCAAACAATCCGTCCACAATGTCAAGCATTGCTGACAATGCCTCTGCTTTACTTCTTATAGAAACCTATCACTTTTTGTATTCTAAACAAAATGTAAATAGGTATAATAATAAAGGTATTACATAAAGAGAAGTTATTCTGAACTGCTCCAGGGCAGCTGAGAAGCATTGCTCTGAACCCCACTTTAATCTCTGCTTAATGAAAATCCTAAGTAATTTAAGCTTCTCTCTTACCCAAGGTTACTATGATGATAAATAAGAAATGTAAAGGATGAGATAGTGTAAGCATACCATATCTGTGCTGCAAAAATCCAGATGACCATCAGGAGGAGGCAAAGTTAGATTTTTCTGAATCTCTCTACAGTACTGACATCAGTTGATCATCTAGACTTTTGCAATCCAGATATGGTCTATTATAAAGTGAAAACTATAATGTAATATTTGTAGGCAGTATACTAATAGATCCTACACAATAGTAGGATCATGCCACACATTGTTTTAGAATGTTTAGTATAACCTCAAAATGCCCCAGATTTACAGCTTTCATCTGTACTATCATATATCACACAAAAATATTATTGTTATTAGTAGCAGTAGTGATAGTATGTTAGACTGCATGTATACCACTAATAAAGTCTCTTGGCAGTTTACAAAAATAAATATTAAATCTTTAAAAACAATTTAAAACCATGAAGCTAAAATGGATCAAAATTATCATGAATTAAATGCCTGTCCGAAGCCATGATTTTAAACTTTAAAAGCAAGCAAGATTTACTTCTTTCAATTCAGAATTGGAGCAAGTTGCCATGAGATAAGCCTGAAGTAGGTATAGACACACCTCCTCAGATGAATTCAGTAATTGTGGGGAAGATAGAGATTTCTTATGGGAGAAGGCATTTTCTCAGGAAACCTGAACCCAAGCCATGTAAAGCTTCAAAAATAACAACCAGCACATTGTATCCCATCTGGAAAGAAACTGGTAGCCAGTGTGATACTTTTAGGACAAGTGTACTATGATCTCTCAATTCTTCCAGAATTTAGTGCTACTTAAAGTCTCCAAAGGCAATGTTCTATAGGCAGCACCTGGATCATATTAGGTCATTTCTTCTAAAAGTGAAGGTATTGGCCAAAGGTGAAAGATGATGATTCTGGCTTCAATCTAATAAATCAAGAGTGCAATTCTCAGAGGACCGTTCTCAAATTGAATACATGCTTCTGAAATAGTGGCATTCTGTCTAGAACAGGGAGCTACTCCAACTGCAGCCTTCTACAATTAGCTCTAGCCTGTTTCAATTCAGCTTCAGTTTATTCACTCGCATTCAACCAGTTATCAACTGCAGAAAGGCACTGACATCTAACTTAGAGATGGCACTGAGAGATTGTGGGAATGGAGTAGTTTAAAGCAGTGCTTCTATTCCCAAATTTCCAAGGGGATTCAAACAGATATCGTGGTTGATGGTATCAAAAACCACTGAAAAGTTAAGAAGAACCAAAAGAATCACTCTTGTTTTGTCAATTGTCAGACACAGATCACTCGTCAGGCCAACTAAGGCAATCTTTGGCTTGTAGCGTACTTCGAAGCTAGTGTGAAAAGCGTCAAATTAACTGATGTCCTGCAGAACTACCTCATTTTCTCAATCATTTTATCCAACCATGGATTCTCTTAGAGGTATCTGAAAGCTGGATTGCCAGTCTAAAAGAAAAATGAAACTTGGGCTATGATTGGGCAGCTGGCTCCATTTACATTTACTTCCTCAAATACAAGAAAACTACTTTAAAAGAGTTTCATAGATGCTATAACAAACCAAAATAAGCAATCATGTAGTCAAAAACCAATTTCACCTTTTGACTGGAGGGGCTGCCTGCACATATATGGGTTGGTTTTATAGAAAATGACTGCTAGATTTTTCACATGTTAAGTAATATTACTAGTCAGCAACAAACACAACAGCTACATTTGCTATTTATTAATTATAAAGCAAATAGTAGCCTCCCTAATTCATAAGTATGACTTAAAGTGCTTATCTATTAACAGCTGGTTTGAAAAAGTTTGGCAAATTGCGGTAATGGAAAATCTTCTCTCGAAACATCAGTTTTATGTAATATTCCAAACTCAGATAGTTTTCAAATAGAATGTCTTCTTTCACTGTATACATGAATTGTAAAAAGCTTCCTGAAATTATATCTGATGATTATGATCTACAGAAAAGTTAATGGAGAGAAAAGTATTGATAAAATCTTTATCATTTTACTCCATTCTTTTTACTGATTTAATTTAATGTAGTTCATATAGCATTGTTAAAAATAATAATTTACCAGACATCTGTTAATAAAAATAAATATAGCTGCAAGGTGATACAAGAGAAATTATTTTTGTTGGGGTTCTTTTCATAATCACTGCACTGTTTTCTAAAACTATGTTACAGAATTTTATTATACTTATAAAAAATAATAAACTTCCTCTACAGCTGCTTTTAGATGATTTGAGAGACTGGTGACAAGAAGCCACCAGTCTCTCAAACCATCTTAGTCACAGATTAAAGACTGGTCTATATTTGCCTATCTTGGAGATTCCAAATTCTCAGGTGTCACAAACTGAAACTAATCCTGACAATACAATAATTTTTGGATACCACCCTCAACTGGCTCTGTATCAATGGTGGCACCCACACTGGAATGATTATGAAATATTTTACTGACCAAAATTTTTAAAATAATACTAATTCCTTTACATGCACTTTACCCATTTACCTTGCTGCTTTAGCTCCCACAACTTAACTGTATAAATAGTATTGTGTAATAAACTCGAACCAATGTGCATTTAACTCAAATTTTGCTACAATAGGCTCTGTTCTTAACTATGAGTCATCCTTAAACTGGGCGTTCTTAATCCAGGGACTACTTGTACCATAGAACTATTTTGCAATAGGTCAGAAAGCACATTTATAAGCAATTATGTTCCCTATTCCAGATTTTAAACATGGCACTGATGGGACCAACCATAAATTCTTCCAAGGTCGCTTGGAATTGTACAGCTTTTGGGGTTGGACCACCCAGATCAGCACTATTTCTAGAGAGGGGAGATGCTGCCATAAATCCAATGTTATGTCTACCCATAACAGTGAGGAGGTCTCAAGCATCACCTGAAATGGTTACAGTATGGGATGGCCTTTAAAACATGAGCTTTCATAAAACTTTTATGTTCATAAGACCAGAGATGATAAAGAAACTCCTTGTCTTGAGACCAAATTATTCTAAAATACTCTATCGTTTTGCACATTTGAGGGGGGGGGAGAGATCTCATTTATGGCAACCCAACAGAACTAGCCCTTTTCCCCCCGTAAAATTCCATGCTGTTCATGATTTGTTCTCACAATTAAAATATGTCATAGAATTTAGATGCTGGAATCCAAACATCCTGGTAGAAACAAAAACATGGATTCAATTTGTTATTTTGACAATGCTGGTAAAATGGGTTCATGAAATTCATATTTGAGACACTGTTATCTTTTTGAGAATCTCAACTTAAAAGAATCCACATTTTCATCATGTAATATTATGATAGATTATCTAATTATGTGGGGTTTTGTTGCTTTTTGTTGGAGAGCAAAGTTTTGCAATGTACATGTCATCAGTTGATCAGCTCTTGGATTAAACATGCCTTTCATGTGGAAAAACTTGGATCAAACTTTGTCTGCTCAATATAGTTAAGATGGAAATGTTATGTGAGGAAATGCCTTCTCAAAGGACACATAATTAAGTGGGGGACAAGACTGAAGAAAACAATACCCTTGGAGAAAAATAAAAGTCATGTATCCAAGAGCACAACAAGCTAGAACCCCTGAAGACATTCTGCATCAACTCTGTTGAACCTAAGCAGGTCCAGCTTTGGTCAGATGGAAAACCATGAAGCTTGGGCTTTGTGGAAGGAAGTCAGGAAATAAATCTGTTACTGAAGCATACCATGTCTTTAGACGCATGTAACAAATTCTTAACCTTACTGCAAGAGCAGAACACAAAACCACCACAGGTCAATCCAACTTATGCCTCTGCTAGAGGACTCTCAATCCTCACAACCAGCCACAGGAGAACAACCTGTTCAGCCTTTTCCAGGCCTGCTGAAATCTTGTGCAAGGAGGACTTTGTTAGCAAGCTAAAGGAATGGTGGGCTATAAATCGAACAGATAAGGAAACAAAACCCACTAAGTTAATTCTGGCTTATTCATTTGGACTTTATTCTCTACGATAGCCCTGCAGACTTAAAAGGAAAAAAAGTCCGCATGAATTAATATAAAATAATAGCCCATTAGCAACTCAGCCAGATCAACATAAATCCACCATCCATTAAACTGGAGGTACACCCTGCTATTAGTACAAAACCTCGGCCCATTGCAAACTCAACAAGTAGAGAACCTCTCCATATACAAACTTGATCCTTTTCCTCAATGTGCAATTTATAAAGATCAGAAAGAACGGGGTGCAGGAAGGTGCACTTCTCTTCTGCACGTGGCCCCTCCAGCTCCATTCTTCATCCTCTGGGAAAGGGGCTCCCCTCACCACCCTCTCCTGGTTAATATCTCCATCTCCCTCTCTCTTTTGGCACCCCTCTGAGTCCTTCAAACCTCCTCAGGGGCATATTGCTTCAGTCCAGACAGGCTGAGTACATTCCCTCCATCCCCGCAGAAACAAGACAGGCTGATGTTGCTGCTACCAATGATTACGAGCACCACCACCACCATTTTCCACTTCCAATGGCAGCCCACAACCTTCCTTCCCTTCCCCTCTCTCTACTGAGGGATGCGAAAACTTCCCCCTCCTACTCTAAACGAGGATTAAACCGAGCCCGAGCTCACCAGAGAGGCTTTCGCCGCCCGAATCACCGGGCGAGGGCCCTGCCCAGGACTGGCGGGCCGAAGACCACGAAGCCCCCTTCCCCTCCGGCCTGCCTTTTCTCCGCCTCGCCCACACCCCGCCTGCCATTATCCGGCCCAGACCTGCTCCAAAGCCGCCCCAGCGAGGCGAGCAGGCGAGCGCGGGCGTCTTCGAGCCGGGAGGCCCATCCGGAAGGCTGCGGCCGGGGAGAGCTGCGACCCGCCCGGTCTCTCCAGTCACTCGACTCCCGGGCTCCGCCGTCCGAGCAGGCCTTCCCGGGGACGGAGCTTCTCCCCCCGCCGCCTGGTCCCCCCTCGCGACGGGCACACGCACACCCCCTCCTCCTCCGCCTCGGCGCCCTCCCCCTCCCCCTCCCCCTCCCCCTCCCCCTCCCCCTCAGGTAGCCTCCGACGCGGGGAGGGGGGGCCCGGGAAGCCCCGTCCCCGCCGCAGTCCCTCGCCGCGCGCGGGAGCTGCCCGGTGCTAAAATCGATCGGCGAGCCCTTCCCGCCCCGGGTTGCAAGGGGCACCCCCGGATTCGCACGAGGTCCAGGAAAACGGGTCGGGAGGGAGAAGAAAGGAGGGAAGGGGGGCTGAAAAAGAGACACCCCCGTGCACTGTGCACGGGCGAGCAGCCTCGCTCCCCAGGCTGATCGGCACCCCTGCCTTCGCCCCCCGTTTTATTCTGATTTTATGCGACCTTCCCCCCTCCGGAGCCGATGCGCCTCTACCTCCGCACCCATCGGTATTTTATTTCTCCTCCCCGACGCATTCAGCCCTCCTCTCCCTCCCGCGGCTGCCTGTAGACCCGGGTTTTGTAGCTTTTTTTTTAAGGCGCCATGTTTATAATCCTCCATCCTATTTTAAAAAGAAAAAACAAGAATTCTTCCCCCCACCACCCCCGAGCGCCGAGACGCCGCCTCTCCCTCCTTGCCCCCCGTCCCTCCCTCTCGCCCTCCTCCCTCCGAGCCAGGGAATAAAAGACACGCAGGATTTGCACCGGGCAGGGATTGCAAAAGTCGTGTTTTCCCGCTGGATCCGTGTCGGCCCCTTCCCACCCGCCACCCCGTTTCCCTTGTTCCTCCTCCCCAGACCGAAGCGGGGGTCCCTCACCTTGCGCGGCGGCGTCTCTTGCAGTTGCAGATTCTGCAGGCGGAGGAAGAGAAGTTCACCCGGGCGAAAGTTTGCAATCCTTGCTCCAGGCCGCGGCTTCCTCCTCCGCCTGCTACATATTTTCTCCCCCCATCAGAGTTTTATTGTGTCTGAAATTTTTTTCCCTCTCTCTCTCCTCTCTCCTGGCCGTCTGCACACTTCTAGCTTTCTGGGGTAAACAGGGTTTAGGGATACAGCCTCAGATCCTTGGAAAAAGGAGAACTCTAGTGGCGCCTGATGGAGTTGCTGGGGCTTTCTTCTTTCTTTTTCGTCGCCGCCCCCCCCCCCCCCTTAAATGCCGCGTAGAGATACGGGAGGTATTCTAGAAGGGCGATTTTTTCCAACTATCGGAACGATCTGTGCGGGTTGCAGTGGCACAGGCGTGCAATGTGAAGAGGTGGTGGGATGGCGATTCGTCGGAGCGATGTTTTGTTCGTTTGCTTCTGCCATCATATTTTGGGCGTCTTTTTTAAAAATTACAATCGCATTTCCGTGATCTCAACATGATGAGAAGAGAAGACTTGTGGAGGCAGTAAAGAGCTGTAATGCATGTTGGTTTGTCTGTGACACAGAACTAACCAAGATCACTTGATTGCTAAGTATAGCATGCGTTGCACTGATCAGTTTCTCATCTATGCGGTGGACGGTAAATTTTAAGAAAGGCTAAGGTGATCATGAGGCATTAGCAAACTTGACCAGCCAAAGGGTTACAATAATTAAAGTGATGCAATCGATCCATGATTATATTCCAAGTGCAGTCATCCCGTGCGTTTGCAAATCTATCGATATTTTCTGGAAATACATCTCGTGGGATCCAGTGAATTCTGAAGAAACATATGAAGTAGCTGCACAGGGGAAAAAAACACTGTATTCTGTGATTCCTCCACTTGACAGAAGAGTTGCTCGTGAAATTTCTTTCAAAGGAAAAGAATTTGGGTGAAACTCCTGGCATGTTGGGTTTTTGCACTTCCGTAGTTACAGGTGGCCAAGAAGTGTGCGTAAAGGCTCTCTTCCATTGAACAATCATTCCCTGCCTGCTTACAGCCTCCCTAGCTGTGTGCACTTCCATTTAATCGAAAGGAATTGAATTAATTGAATCATGAAGGAACTCCTCCTATGGGCCTTTTTCAAATTGCAGTCAAGGCGGCTGCAAAGGGATGGAAAGATAGGAAAATTATGGCACTGGGGCACAAAACAATGGCCCTCAGCCTTTAGGTTAAAAAAATATATGGAAGCCTCTTTGACAAGGATAAAGAACTAACAAAACTACGAAACTGGTTTTGGCACGGCGATAATATACAGGTGTCTAAAATGGCAGATGGGTTTTCCTGTTGCAAACACAGAAAATGTATGATGAGGTTGGCTTCTTAATTGCACTGTTAATATCCTATGCATTTTGAGTCACTCTGGTGCTGAATTGCGGGACTGCAATGGAAGGCTCACTTTCTAGGTTGAAAATGTATAAACTTTCAGTCTTTTGGGGGGGGGTAAGGTGTTAATTAAGCAGAAATAGCATAAAAGCCACCGTTTTAAAATGGGCTGTTTGATATTTTTGAGAATTGAGCCAATGTCAAGACTAAGTTCAGTTTATAACTAGGTGGAATGCAAAACTTGATTTAAATATCTGGGGCAAAACTACCTTTAAACTATTAGGTTGATCTCTTTTGAGTTAAAAATCAAGGTAATCTTAGTTGGTTAACCATACAAATTGTAACTGATTCAATAACCAGTTAGTCATGATTCTTGCATAATCTGTAAAATGTGCAAAAATAATAGTCATGAAGCAAAAATTGATGATTTGTTTTCAGATTTTATAAGCATACACAAAAGGAAGTGTATTCTTAGAAGATGGATCCATCCTGGCTTAATAAGAAAGGGAAATGTCTGTTTATTAACATATTTCCTATCTGCAGTTGTTAATCCCTCCTATTACTAGGTTATCTTTGTCGTTCAGCCAATCATGGAGGTCATATAGATCAGGGTTCCTCAACCTCAGCAACTTTAAGGTGGGTGGACTTCAACTCCCAGAATTCCCCAGCCAGCATGGGGAGTTGAAGTCCACCCATCTTAAAGTTGCTGAGGTTGAGGAACCCTGATATAGATCATGGGATCATATTGTAGACATAACTGTATTCAGTGAAGAGAAGGTCTGACCAATTTTTTAAAAAGCGCATAATGCTACTGACTTTCCATTTTATGAGGATGGGCAAGATATTGGCTAAGTTTTGCCACAGGCCTGGCTGTTTTATTACAGTTCTGATCACAGCCAGTACAAACATGGTGTTGTCTAGGAATTGTGGAAATGAAGTCAAACACATCTGGAGAGCACTGGGTTGGGGAAGGAAAGCTGGCCTGAAGGAAAAAAAGTTTGTTTATATGTTCCAAATTCCTTTGTAACTTTTTCAAAACTGTTGAAAGCCTGAAGCATTTTTATATAAGCAAAAAGTCGAAAATACTATTCTACTCAAGAGACAGATTGTTTTTTAAAATACTGCATAGTGTTCATTTGTTTCATTTTGCTTAATTTAATGGTTTTGCTCTAAACTTAAATCATGCTGATGATAAACCCCATGAATTCATTTGGGTTTAAATGAGTAATGAGTTCCTATTCTCCTTGATTCCAGTGGGTCTGTTTTAAGCTTGACTTTGTTTCTAATACAATGTATTTAATATTTAAAGTGAATACAGATTATACTTAGGGGATATAAAGAAGATAAGTACCTCCATATTAATTGCTTGAATTGCTTATTATTTACTTTGTATTGTGAGAAGCAAATCAAACTCTTCCCCCATGCAAGCAGAAGATTAAACCTTCCCGCTTGTCCCACCCTGCCATTCAATCTTTCCACAAGCAATCAAGATAAAAGATTAACATTTATAATTAGAATGGGCTCACCCAAAAGATTAAAATGTGGCAGGAAGAGTTAAGATTCCTTGAACCTAGCCTAAAGATCTCCTTAATCAAATAACCAAAGATCTGGCAGGAAGAGCTAACATTCCTTGAACTTAGCCAAAACCTTAATCAAATAACAAAAGATCTCTTCCTGGAAGAGATCTGTGTTCCAGTCAGGTAGGGCTAGACAGGCAAATACCTCAGCTCAACAGGATGCCTGACTGTAGGAAACCACAGCTCGGCAGAATGCCGGACCTCAGCACTCCCTCTGGAACTCCAACTAAGTGCACTTTCTAAGAATTCCGAGAGGGTGGGCGTTCTTTCATGCCTTTCAAGGAACAATAGCAGGACCTTCTCTGTATAAAGGGCTTTTGGGGAATTCCTTCTCATGGCCACCTCCGAGACTGATTCTGCATGCTGTGTTCTCAGAAATAAACTTCACCTCTCTTTCAAGCAACTGCCTGTGCATATTATTCCCGGCTTGGAAGCGAACTTGGTAAGATTTCTTTCCAACAGTATCATACATAAATGTATGTACGATTCTTGCATCTCAGTAGATCTGATGACAAGTCCAATGTGCAATAACAACTAAAGATGCCTTCAAGTGGAGCTCCTGATGCAGTTTCTCTCTTTATTTTCACTTAAAGGCCACTATAAAGTATATAGAATTATAACTGTTCAAAGAATATTTAAGGTATGGAATAATATTAATAACATAATTACAGGGATTACTAACATAGAATTGTAAACCTTGACACTAAGATGTAACTATAAGAATTGTCCTTATTATTGATATTAAATAAGAACTGAGAACAGCTAATATATAGATTCTATAATGACCCCCGAGGTAAAAAGAAATCTAATAAACTAAGAACACTGCATTGGCATCAGTTCACTTCCTAACCCCCATGCCTGGGGCACATCCAAGGTCTTTTAGGCTTTTTGAAAGACTGCAGGATCTGGGCCAACCTAATCTCGAGGGGTAGGGAGGTCTCGGACTAGAAAGACTAAAATATGGCAATAGAGTAGGAAGAATAAAACAGAGTAGCATGAAATAAAGCCAAAACAGGCTAAAAATAGTCTGGTCAAAAAGCTCGGCTTTATTGTAACATAAGGAATTCACTGGTACCATTAGCAAGCTACATGAAATTACCAGAATTAGAATTTACATATAAAACAACAGATTAATATCAATGTTACAGAGGTTACTCATACAAAACTGTGATAATTTAACACTAAGAACCAACTATAAGAGTGGTAGTTGCTACTATTATTAGGACTATATTAGTATGGCTTTTTTCTAATTGCTTTAAGCCCAGAGACATATTTTGCCACCTTATAGGTAGACTCTAGGTTTTAATCTCATAAAAGGAAGTTGATGTAAAAGAAATGTGGTCTACCTGGGTATTTGCTTAGAAGAGGTGTTATAAGTCTGAAGGGATATTTTATCATGGTGGACCTGTAAAAAAGCCAGAAAATTTTGGGTTCAAATACACACAGTAATATAAAGAATTTTAAAGATTAATATTCCATTGAAACCAGAACTTTTGTTGGGACTAATGGATAGACAATTAGAAAAGAGTTATGGAAAGTTGCTTTTACATATGATAACTGCTGCAAGATTATTATATGCACAAACATGGAAAGACTCTGAAATACCTACAATGGAGGAATGGCAGGTGAAAATGACAGAATTAGAGATGACAAAATTGACTTGTTTGATTAGAGAAAGGACAATAACTACATTTATTAGTGACTGGAAACTCCTTACTTTTGCTGAAAATAAATGAACTTGTGATTTGTGGGTTTGATGATTAGAAAGGGTAGATATGGAAAGAAGGAAATTATGTTGTAACTTTAGAGAAAAGAGGGTAAAATATAAATGCACAGGTTGTCCTCAAGTTATGACGGCAATTGGAACTAGAATTTCCATTGCTAAGCAATGCAGTCGTAGAGCGTGACATCACATGATCCCTGCAGTCCCCATTGGCATCATAAAGGGAGGCTCGTGGGTCATTAAATAAGCACCTCCTTGCACCTTCCTGCCAGCTTCCAACAACTAAAGTCAGGGAAGTCGACAGGAAGCTGCAACTACCAGGTGGCTCACCAGCAGGCAGGTAAGTGGCTGCTGCCAGGTGGGGAAGGGCGTGTCAGTGGCTGGGGAGGCCTGGTGTGAGCGCTGTAGGCTCGGGGTGGCTGCTGCCAGGTGGGAGAGGGTGCGCACTTGGTGGGGGTGGAACAGGTGCGGTGGGGCTTGGGGTGGCTGCTGCCAAGTTGGGGGGGGTGCCAGTGGCCAGTGAGGTGTGGCATGAGCACAGAGGGGCTGGGGGAGGGTGTACAGGTGGGGGAGACGAGCAACTTGCAAACCTTCCGTGCTGACTTCCTCATTGACTTTGGTTGTGGGAAGCTGGCAGGGAAGGTCACAAATTGCGATCACATGACCGCAGGATGCTGCAACCATTGTAAGTGTGAGCCAGTTGCCAAGTGCTCAGATTGCAATCATATGACTGCAGGGTGCTGGGACGGCCAGAACTTTGAAGACCAGTCGTAACCACCACTCGTTCGGCACTGTTGTAACTTTGAATGATTGCTGAACAAGTGGTCGTTAATTGAGGACTACCTGTACTTGTAACTACTGTTAAGAAGATTGGAAACTATTCTTTATAACTTTTTCTTCTTTTCTTTCTCTTCTCCATTTCTGCCTTTGTACTTTTTTTCACTTATCACTTTACTTTCTTCACTTTTTTCTTTCAAAATTTGTATTGTTCTTATTCTTTTAAAAGTTTCTTTAATAAAAATTATATATAAAAAAAGAAGGGGTGTTATGAGTCAATGTTGGGAGTCCCCGTAGAAAGAACAGTAAATTAATACACGTGCCACTGACTGAGCAGATGAAGAAAGGCCCGGATGTATCGTATGGGACACCAGCAAATCTACTTTGCATAATTGCAGAGGGCAAGGAATTTAAACAGGCTGAAGAAAATGCACACTCGTGGCTGGAGGAAAGGGTGAACATTTTAGTTGGATTTCTGACTGCCCAGCAACAAGCAGTTCTGCTAGGGCCACTTTGTTTATTGATAACCCTAGACAGTGTTTTATGTTTTTGCATATCTAACGGTTGCCATAACGGTTGCCATATGGCATCTCTGTGGCACATAAACCAACAAAATCACTCCAAAATACCCTAAGTAAACCAAAAGACCCAGTAGCCCAAGAAGAAAAAGCAGGAGTCATCTACAACATACAGTGTAAGGACTGTAACAAACACTATGTAGGACAGACAGGCAGAAGACTAGCAGAGCACATCCATGAACACCAACGAGCAGTCAGAAGACACGATGAAAATTCCTTAATCTCACAACACATGGACAGACTCAACCATAGTTTTAACTGGGAAACTCTCAGCATTTTAGACCAAGCTAAATCCAAATATGCAAGAGAATTATTGGAAGCCTAGTATTCAGACAAGGCAGCAATTAACAGACACACAGAGATTAACAGCATCTACATACTATTCAAAAGAGACCAATGACCAGAAGATCACCTCACCAGCAATCATCACCAGCAATCATCACCCAGATAAGCAAAGGTCACCACCGGGCACACAATCAAGCAGTAAACACATGCCAATCAAAGAACTACCGGAGGAGCAAAACAAACCCCCACCCTTACCAGCACTGGCAAGGCAGGCCACAGCACATAAATAGAGAGCAAACCCCATCCCATTTTAGCACTGAAGATGTTACCTAGCTGGGTAATGAAACGTTTGCAAGAACAGAACCAAGCTCAGAGAACCCCAAGAACTCCGTGGTTGCCATAAAAGATGGCGAAAGACTGTAACCCCTTAATTTTATTAGCCAGAATTTGAATAATTAAGTTTCAAAGTTTATAACGCTCCTTTCTTTGAAGCAGGGTTAGGCAAACTCTGAGCAGCTGATGGCCATATTCAATATTTTTGGGTGAGATTGTGAGTCACAGTGCAAGTGGCTGGAATTTTTCATACTTTTCTGGGTATGTGGGTAAAAGCTCATGGGGGGATTTTTTTCTTGTTTTACTTCAATTGTTTTATGCTTATTTGGGGGGTTAACGCTATTATAATATGGTTTGTCTGTTTCTTATCCCAGAATGGTGAGAAATTGATCACTTCGATAAATTATTCAGTTAACAGTATAGAAATGTATATAGTTTGAATATGGTAAGTGCAGTCTAAATGCTGGGTCCCACAGATAAAAAGTTTTTGCAGAAATGAATATTCCTGTAATCTTTTTCCCCAGAACTATTGAAGGTGAGTTATGAGATCTCGGAAAACATTTGGGTCCAGAAATTCTGCAGTTCTGTCATATACAGAACAGTTTGAAGTTTCCCTTTTCTAACCGAAAAAAATAGTATATTAAGTTTATGCAGTCATGCATTCACAAGATACCTGCACTCATCTTACTATGCTCTATTATTTGTCTACTTCTTTGTTTGCTCATATGCATTACATCTTGATGAGTCAGAAGTTGTACAGATGTGTTATATATTTATTTAGTTAGAAACGTACCTCCCAAGTTGGAGCTGAACTGGTTGCCACGTAAGTTTACTTTAGGACATTTTCTAAAACAAATCTGTTGAGTTTCTTGTGGGCTTCTTATAAGAATGCTGAATATTGACCTTGCACAAAAGAATGGCAAACAGACTTGGAGGATCAAATGACTCTTCTTGTAGCGAAGGCCTTATTTTAGAGTTGCGTAGATGGAAAATGTAAAAAAACCCAACGTTATGCGCTGTTTGTGGAGACATCCCTTTTTTTACAGCTGTGGCATGGATTTCAGCTGATGGGATTTGAGGAGGTAGAAAAGTAGTGCAGCTGGTTTTGTGTTGGCTGAGTTTGTTTTCTTCTGGACTAATAAAATCTAGCGAGTGTTGACTGGCAGAACACGTTTAAGGCCTTACAGATTTTGTGAAAGATATGGAATTAGAAGTAAGTCATCTTACAGCACATCCCAGCTAGATATTCAGCTAGTGGTGTATCTGTCCCAGCTAGAATGGGTAATCTCTTTCTGTTCTGTCTGCCTGTAGGTTATGGGTATTTAGCACAGGTGTTTGGCTGCGGCCTTAACAGGACTAACCCCTTGCTTGGTGCAGCTGTGCTGTTCACTTCTGCCTGCATCTTTTTTTTTTTTTTTATCTACACTCAGTCATTACTGACTCTGCAGTGACTGCTTGGACGAGTCCTTGCAGTTTTCAAGGCAAGTGTTTCGGAAGTGGTTTGCCAGAGCCTCCTTCCTAGAGCAGAGCCCAGCTGGCGAGTGCAGGAGGCGGGGTTTCCGAGACAAATCTTTTTTAAAATATATTTTTTTTGAGTCGGGGATAGTGTTTTTTATTCTAAGAACAACTTTTTATCTTTTTATAATGCCTGTTTTTATTCACTTGTCGTTTTAATTGGTGTACACCACCCAGAGTTGCTTTGCGCGAGATGGGCGGCTATAGAGATGTGATGTATAACTAAATTAAATAAATCAATAGATCCCAAGTGGAGTCGGTCAGTTATGTGCGTCTCTGACGCATATGGATGAGCTAGTTAAAGTAGGGTTACCAGATCTGGTCTGCAAAAATCTGGATGATCACTAGATGGCAAGAAAGAGGATCTCTTTGCTCGCATCAAGCAGACATCCAGATTTTTGCAGAACAGGTAGCATAGCATAATTTAAAAGACCAGCTGCTGTAGTTTGTTATTATGTAGTTTGTTTGCTTTTGTCTTAGTTGCTCTGGCTTAGCATGCTGTGTGAACCCATGCAATAAGGTTTATTGTTATCTGGAAAGCAGTGGCTTATTCAGCAAACCATGTTTTGAAAATCCTAGCTTAGTGCATTGTGTGCAACCATCTACTGGCTGGGTTTGCATATCATGCTAAGGTATAATGTGCGTCTTTTACTTGTGACTATGCTTTGTAACTATAGTTTATGGCTTAGCATGCTGTGCAGACCTAGCCAATGTTATGTGTTCAGTAAACCACGTAATAGCAAACCATAGTTCTATGCAATGTGTGTGATTCCAGCCACTGTTGTATAAAAATGGCTTCTTTTGTAAATGAATTGGATTAAAACCTCTTCCGCACCTCCGACCTTCCTTCCCCTGTATCCTTGGGCTCTCTTTTTCTGCATGAGCTCTGGGATTAGAAATTAGCCGGGATGGTAATTAAACTATTTTGAGCAAGGTGAAAGAGTTAAGGGGCTAAACAATGCTTCTTTCTTTCTTTCTCAAATTTATATGGCTGCCCATCTCACAAATGTGACTTTGAGTGGCATACAATAAAACTAACAATTAAAATGTTCTTCAAAAACTGTTAAAAACAATGAACATAAATAGAAACAAGATCACCAGCGAACGCACCAGAATCTTACAGAACAGAACCAACATTCTTCTTCATCTTTCCCTGAAAAGCAAGGGACAGAAGATAATTTTTTAGCATATGTTTCCTACCCTCCAATTTGATGCGAATCCCCATTAATGAGATTTATGCAGCTGCCTTGTTGTCTCCAAATTGGTCCTCAGCAGCTTTGTATGGAATACAGTCCCCAAAAGCAGCCCCCCAGCCCTAACCTCCAAATGCATTGGACTACAACTTCCATAATTCCCAGGTTGGAAAGGACTGATATAATATATTCCGCATGTACAAATTATACAATAAAGTTTTTCCAGCACATGAATGGGATAAAGTCTCCAGGAAACCACCTATTCCCTCAGAGATGGTGGGATCTGTATGCATTCTTTCTTTTTTAAATAGGGTTCTGCTTGGAGAGAATGCATGTTGGTTTAAACCCTATATATCTCCCTTTCAACAAGCTGAGCTGTTACCATTTGCAGTATTTCAGTCATTCGTTCAGGGCATTTCCTTGGCCCCTGCACTGGAGGGGGGTCCCCATTTCTGCTATTTTACTGTTGTTTATTGTTGTTATTCCAAGGGATGTCATGCTTGATATGAACTGTTGTTTTTGAATAAGTGCCCAGCAGAGAGAAGCTTTGACACCAAGTTCCTGAGGTTAGCCTGGACTCCTGGTTTAGAGTTTTATTCCTTTACTGATTAACCTGCTTCACGGCTGACTTGTTTCCTTGGGATCACACTGTGCTCTTGAACAGAGCATAATGCAAGCCAATCAGAAGTTTGGTTGAACTTGGAGAGATGCCCGATTTCTTGAACCATTAATCTCCAAAATTTCAGAGCCTGTGGGACAAAGCTGAACACAATAGCGGCTTAGTCACTTAGTTCAAGATCTCCCGACTTAGATCTATCCGTTCACAAGATATTAAATTTCCTGTTATTTTACAACTTCAGGCCATGTCTTAGAGATACACTGGGCAGGGTACGGGTGAACAGTAGTGTTTCTTTTGTACCCCAATTCTTTTATTGCTGCACAAGCCAGCTTGGGGAGCCCAGGGCTGCTTTGAAGCCAGGTTGCAATTCAGTGTAAGGAAATACTAATAAAACCTCAGAGTAACAGATCCCAATTTAGTTGACTTCAGATGCAGCAGATCAAATTTCACCCAGGACATCTCCCTGAAATAACAGGCAAGCCCTTTGCATCTGAAGTAGTCCAGAAGAGGCAGCAAAGTTCATGCTAATCTTACCAAAATTTTCCATCTGTAGCTATTTGCTGAATGATGTAATTACACAAATGAGATAAATTGCTACAATGAAATCCTTTTGAAAATAACAGACGTCCCCACCCCCACAAATAACCCATTAAAACAAGGTTTTACTGCAATTCTCAGAGAGAGAAAAATAAGTATTGGGGTACATCCGGTACACCGTAGTTATTTGTTAAATTTATATCCTGCTTTCAGGTTCTCAAGAGGATGTACACAATGCTCCTTTCTCTTAATTTTTTTTAATAGTAATTTTATTAAAAATTACAATTGCAAAGATAAAAACTAATACAAACTAAAAAAAAAATTAAAAGAATAAAAAAATAGAAGGTGCAGAAAAGAAAAAATAGAAAGAAAAATAGAAAAGAAAGAAAAATAATATAATAAAGAAAAAATATATATATAAAGAAATGACTTCCTCCTTCATCACAACATATATAAACAATTTTAGTAACTTATCACCTCTTAAAATACAACAAATGATCTTTCCTTACCATATCCCATCTCTTATTTATAAACAAATCCTGAAAGCCTTCCCCTTTCAGTCCTGATCAGCAGAAGTCCATTAAGGGTTACCAGAGGTAACAACTTATCTATTTTAGCTTTGATCAAATAAACCAACTTTATATTTCTTCCTTGTACTTTTAACAATCTTGATCTTTGAAGGGAATAATGTCCTAGAACCTGATTTCTTTTCATTTTTTCTTTGTCCCTTCTCACAAAATTCTTCAAAGCTTTAACAAGTCTCTTTTGTAAATCCAATAGGAAAATTATCCAGATCACTCTTTTGGTTTGTTGTTTGTATATCCCTTTTAATTATTAAGACATTGGCCAGTTTCTTTTGTATGTCCATCTTTTTCTATATCATTCTTGTAGCCTCTCATTTTTAAATCCACTTTCAGATCAGTCTCAATCTTGTCAGGTGAAATTTTTCCATAATATCTTTTAAATGCAATCTATTTATAGAGGCAGACACTCTTAAAATTAACTTCTGGGTCCATTGTTCAAAAATATCCTTCAGTATGTCCAGTGTTAAAATATTTTGTTTCATTCTGTATTAGTAAGTCAAATTTACGTGTTCTTCTCCTTCAGTTGTAATCTTTAGTTCCTTCTGGGTGTCCAATCTTCAAAGTCTCATCCTATCATTTTTTTAAAAAAAACTCAAAACAAAAGCATTTTCCCACAGGAAGGGTTCTTATAATTAATTCCAAAATCTTATTTCAAATCCATCTGGACCCTTAGTCTGTTTGTAACTTTCGAAATCAAAGTTCTAATCATCCTTTTGCTGTTTATTAATTTTTTTTAAGTCCTTAAACTTGTATTTAAAACTTCTTTCGCTAAATATTGAAAGGAACTCACCCAGTGTTTTCAGACTTGTTGATCCAAAAGTTTCTAATACAGTGGAACCTCGAGTTACGAATTTAATCCATTCCGTGACTCTGATCACAACTCGAATTGGTTGCAACGTGAAGCACGTTTTCCCATAGGGTTCAATGTAAATACGGTTAATCCGTTCTGCCCTCCGAATTTGGTCGCGCCACGAGGCAAATTTCCCCATAAGGTTCAATGTAAATACGGCTAATCCACCCTCCGAATTTGGTCGCTCCGTGAGGCACATTTCCCCATAAGGTTCAATGTGTCAGCCGGCTTGCATGGCTAGGAAATTCCCCAGGCGTGCTTTAGTCAGTTTCACTGCTTGAGCCCTAGCGCAGAAAGAGGAAGTGCTAATGAAATCTGAGCACGCGGGGGGGGGGAAGGCTTTTGTCGTGCACGCACACAGCCGGGAGCAGGAGCTTCCCCCCCCTTCCTCAAATCTTTCCTTTGTCCATAGCCCTTGGCGTGGTGCGCACGGCAAAAGCCCAGTGAAATCAATCAGCGCGTGGCCCCCCCCACTGATTACTCTTAATTCCGCTCTTTCCTTTGACAAAAGCGCAGTGAAAGCAATCAAATCAGCGCGGGGGTGGGGGGTGGGGGAAGGGCCTTTGTCGCGCGCACACAGCCGGGAGCGGGAGCTTCCCCCCCCCACTGATTCCTCTTAATTCCGCTCTTTCCTTTGTCCATAGCCCTTGGCGTAGTCATTGCTTTCCTTGGGCTTTTGTCCTGCACACAGCTGGGAGTGGGAGCTTTCCTGCGCGCGTGCACGGATTGCTCTTCAATTCCCAGATCTTTTCTTTGTCCATAGCCCTTGGCGTAGTCATTGCTTTCCTTGGGCTTTTGTCCTCGCGCTCAGATTTCATTAGCACTTCCTCTTTCTGCGCTAGGGCTGATTTGATTGCTTTCACTGCACTTTTGTCAAAGGAAAGAGCGGAATTAAGAGGAATCAGTGGGGGGGGGGAAGCTCCCGCTCCCCGCTGTGCACGCTACAAAAGCCTTTCCCCCCACGCGCTGATTGATTTCACTGCGCTTTTGCCGTGCGCACCACGCCAAGTGCTATGGACAAAGGAAAGATTTGAGAAAGGGGGGGGAAGCTCCCGCTCCTGGCTGTGCACGTGTGACAAAAGCCTCCCCCCCCCCCGCACGCTCAGATTTCATTAGCACTTCCTCTTTCTGCGCTAGGGCTCGAGCGGTGAAATTGACTAAAGCACGCCTGGGGAATTTCCTAGCCGTGCAAACCGGCTGACACATTGAACCTTATGGGGAAATTTGCCTTGTGGAGCAAGCTTCCTTGCTACCGCGATCTCGCCCACAGGAAGCTGCGACCACGTGGCAGCAGGGCAAATGGCCGCGGATCCGGTTCGTATCACAAGGCGGAGGTCGTACGGCGAGGCAAATTTTTGCGGCCGGAGCTGGTCGTATCGCGAAATTTTCGTAAGGAGGGGCGTTCGTAACTCGAGGTTCCACTGTAGCTAAAAAGCAGTTAACAAGCAATTTCTGAAAGTCATTAGAAAATGAAGTATGCAAACCCAATGTCCTTCAAGGCACCAAAAGTTGGTTTGAGCAAGATGCTTTTCCTTTGTCTCTCAGAAGTCTAAACCTGCTGGAGACCACTGTCTTACGGTCTCCCTGCAAAGAGCAACTGTCTGGAGCACTTGTGGGCAATCTCCTTTCCTTGTCCAGAGGGGAATTACAAAGAGCTGGTCTACTTGCTGGCTCTTCATTCTGCTGCAGTTGTTGGCTCTGCTTTTAGTGGAGCTATCTTCAGTTCACCATTTCTTCCCCATAAGTCTCACAACACTCATTTCTCTAGTTTTTCCACCTAACCACTTACTGGGTTAAAGATAGTGACTTCCCAAAAGCACACAGTAGTTCTTCATAGCTCAATATGAGCTTGAATTTGAGTTTCCCTGTCTTAGTCCACCACCCTAACTACTATACCACAGTTTTTCCTCATTGTGTGTCTTTCAGATATGTTGGGAATGTAGACTCCAGAATATCTAGCCAGTGGAAATTCTGGTGGTTGTAGTCACCATACAGGTGGAGAACAATCCATTAGGGCAAAGGTTGCCAAACTTTCTTGGTTCACAGTGCCCTTTGTGTTTCAGTAATTTTTTCATGGTGTCCTTAGGCCAAAACTGTGAACTACCTTGATCTAGTAGTTCATGTGGTGTCTGACAGATGTTGAATATTGCTGTTTCCCTCAAAAATTTAAAATATCCCATGATGCCCCTGGGAGTTTGCTGCAGTGTACAGTTTGGAAGCCACGGAATGAGGGAAAACTGGTGACTGTGAGTTGATAGATGTTTCTTTCTTAGGATACTGGGCAACAGAGCCCCTTGTCTTTCAGCTATTCACTGAAGGACAAGTTACTGAAGCAAATATCCTGACATTCCTTTATGCTCTCTTCCATTTTTAACAATGTGCTAATCCTGCATATTTAATTATTCATATCTACGTGGCATTCGACCGGCTTATTCTGAGTTCTCAGCTTAGTTCCAAATGAGTATATATACCAGCGGTTGCAAACATTAACCATTTGCAGTTCTGACCATGTTAAAAAAACTTCTGGTGATTGCAGCTGGAATATTCAACCCCAGTCTCATTTATTTAAAGGAAATAGAAATTCACTGCAGTGGCTGACATGCCCTGAAGGCTTGATATTTGTCATTGTGTTGTGTGTGTTTGTTTTTTTGGCATGCATGGTCATGAAGTCTTCATGAGATTGTTAAAATGTTGGCCTTGGCACTGCAGTCAAAAAGCAAGAAAGTGTTCAGAGCAGAAGATGTGGTGTTAGGAGTTAAAGAGCTGCTAATTAACATAATTCGGCTGTTCTTTTCCTACCTACTTGTAGTTGAATGAAAAGCAAGGGAATGAATTTCATACAAAAGTTGAACTTTTCACCAGCAGCTTTGAATTCTGTGTAGTCTGTACAATAATTTGTGTCTGAATAGAAGAAAGTTACTGGGGCTGAGCAGATGGTAACATCTAGTTAGGCATGTCCAGGCTTGGGAGATAAACAGGATTGGGCGTGCTTAGACCTTGGATGTGAGATCATGAGGACATCCCTGGCCAGTTTCTTTTATGTCTTTCCCATCTCAGGGGAAATTATTACATATTAGCACATTAATTATTTTCAATCTTTTATTTAGTTTAAATTAAATTTACAACTGTCCTAATTTTTGTACTAGTTGGGCTCATTTCTCTGATCTGGCCTGGGCTGGTTTTCAATTCAGTTGCTGCAGTTCAAAGGGTGTGCAGTTCCCAGCCTGGAAATATTGTGCACCTCTGCATAAAGCATACTATAAATCTGCAACTGCAAAAATCACATTCTTCTTTCTTTCTCCACTTAGCTATCTCCTGGGAAAGGATTAAATAAATTTAATGTAGAAGGAGGAAGAGACTTGACATTTATGTAATGCTTCCAAGGGTTCAACATCCTTTATATATTTACTTTTTTGTTAGATTTACATCCTGCCTTTCCTTCAGTAGCTCAAGGTGGCTTAAATGGCATTTCCTCCTCCAGTTTTTCGCTTCATTGGATATCCCACAAATACAGGGATGCTGTGTATCATTCCCCCACTTCCTAGGCTGAAGCTACTTTACCATCTTCACCCTTAAGATGGCAGTGTAAGTAAGCAAAAGAGCTTTGAGTAACTATATACTGTAACTTTGTCCCTCCTTCATTTATATTATTAAGTGGGAAGATGTGACTTTTGAGATCTGAACTGGTGGTAACTAACTGGGAAAAAGATCTTGTATGGGGCTTAAATTGTTCTCTCTCTAACTGCTCATTAGCTGTGGTTTTGAGCAAAGATCACAGCTTCAGGAAATAGGTGTGAGCACTTTATACATTTGCTAGATGAAGATACCCTTAATTAGACACACCCATTTAAATAATTCAGACCAGCTTTGTTGGTAACAAAATTGTAAGAAAAGGAAAAGATAAGTATGAACATTCTTATATCGAAATAAATTTCTAATAGATAGAGATTAATCTGTTGACTTCATCTGATATACATCTCAAAGACAGAAGCACACAAAGACAACAATGCATGTTGGGTGCAACTCTTGTCAAAGTAGCACCAGATCTTGGAAAATGGAAGAGTCAACCCCCAACCAGTTCTCAGTGGACATTATTATAGCAATTCAGAATTCCCAAAGGGGATGTTTAAATGGTAGCTCTTTTTCCCTCTGTTGGCATAATCATGCTGTGACAAATGTTTGATCAGGTCAGAAAAATAATGAATAGAATTAATCTGGTACAAAACACAGGAAAGTAATCCCTCTTTCCAGATGAACAGAACACATTGACCCAAAGAAGATACCAGAAAGTTTCTGCTCCCAGCTGGGTTATTGCCGGTATATATGCTAGGAGAAAGAAGAAATCCAACCTCAGGTATATTCTAGAGGTGCCAGTGAGTATTAAAGATGATCAGAGATGAACATAAAGCAAAATGAGAAAATTACCTTTGGCTGGGTAAAGTGTAGGTTAAAGTCATGGTAAAATATATAATAGAACTGGAAGTCTCATTATATTGCAAGTGCATATAATGAAAGAATGTATGAAAGGCAACTGGAAAGAATATCATATTGCAGTGAGCTTTGAAGTAGAGCCAGGTTATGCCCTGGATATCAACCTTTATTGCAAGAATGTGTGCTTATTGATCTTGAGACCTATGTACTTTAGCTGCAAGGTCAGTGGGTTGCCAACCACAAAGACAACAGAAAACACAATTTATTCAGATCCTTAACTTCAAATCAAAGTTGTTCCAAAGGAACAACAACAACAAAAAACATATACCAGACTTTTGTGTACAAAAATATATATAGGAGTAAGAATAAGGAATTCCTTTCACTAAGCAAGATGAACCAAAGATGGCTTAGATCAAGCTAAGCCAAGGCACCAAATTCAAAGCTGGGTTTCATAATTGTAGCTACTGAATCTGTATTACTGAAGATAACGTACCTGTTGTTTCAGAAGAAGAGATAAGCTTTTAGCAAGCAAGCGAGCCTGCTCGTGGTCATCAGGAGATGGATCAAAGCTGAACAGACATAAAGTCTGGTAGCATCTTCAGGATTAACCAACTTGATTGGGACACATGCTTTTGTGAGCAGTCGTTCAGTATATCAGATCCAGAGAATGGGTTTTCCCAATAAAATTGGTTAGTCTTGAAGGTGCTGCCGCACATTATTTTCCTGTCAATTCTTGTTCAATCTGATGGAAAAAAAAGGATTCAAAAGTTCATTCTCCAATACTTCCAACATAAACTACATTCAAAAATTCCAAGAGAATTTTGAATGAAATTTTTAAGTACCCTGGTAATAAGATAGAAAAACAGACATAGGAAGAAAACTTCTGAGAAATTACAAAGTAGATTTAAACACAGCATTATTGTTAATTTCTGGTCTGGCATTGTCTCTCTCCAGACTTCCCCAACGAGATTGCAAAAAACTGGCCTGTGCTCACTAGTAAGTTTTCTACTGAGCAGAGGTATATCTTGTCATCTGCAAGTACACTAACCTTCCGAGGATGGTAGGAATTTACCAGGAATTTCTTCAAGCAAAACTACATTTTTACCATTCTATTGTTAGTAGTTTGGAGGAATTTAGTTTAGAAAACTAAACTAAAGAAACTAAACCAAAGAAAAATGATAAAAGCTAATGAACTTGTTCAAATTATGGACACAGCAGAGATTTTTCCCTTGCTTTCTCCTATAACACCAGTACTCATGGTCATCCAATTTAAAAGATGGCAGTAAATGTTTCACCAGGCCAAAGAAAGTACTTCTTCATACAATGTGTAACTGATTTATGGAATCCGCTGTCACAAGATGTGATATTGTCTTGTTATTCACAATATCATTGTGATGTGATGATGGCCAGTAGGTCAGATATTTCAAGAGTAGCTAATCTGGTATTGTTTAGATATGTTAAATTTAGCTCCTATTAGCTTGGCATGCTATTTATGTTGGGAGTTGTCTTCTAAGACATCTGGAAAAGATTCTGCTTCAAGCAAGCCATGCCTATCATACACTCAATAGCCAAAGAGAACACTGGTAATATACGTTTGATTGCCTATTGCTAGAGCAGCCCTTAATTTAATTTTCCTGAAGGCCTCTTGTTAGTCATTGTTCAAATCCAAATGCCAGATTAGACTGATTAAATGCCACTTCATAAATATTTGCTACACATTTGTTAATTTGAGCGCCGAGTTACTTATACTGAAGTCATGCTAAAGTTGGGTTCTAAAATTAGGCAAGTCAAAATTAGCTTGCCAAAAGCTGAATCAGCACATAATAGCCTCTGGCTATATATAACTATTAGGAGCCTAGATGTTGTGGCTTTTTGGTCATAGGAGAATGTACTGCCTTTTTATTTCAAGCCTTTGCTGAACACAAGAATAAGCCCTCATTCTAAACTTTAGCACCTCTTTGGCCATGTTGCCTTTACTTCTTGGGAGTTGAAGTTCAAAAGATCTGGGCAGCTCACCATGGACATCTCTGAACAGTGGTCCTTTATAAGAGAACCAATGAGAGAGACTTACTCTCTTTTCCCCCATTCCTTGACCCCTCCATTCTTTTTTTACTTGCTAGAATTTGACTTCTATTTTCCTTTCTCAGATACATGGAATTCTTTCTAATAGAAAGTTGTTGTTTTCTCTGTTTGATGCCCTCGGGGTGAATTGAGACTGCAGTACCCATAATTTCCAGACCATGTTGGCTAGGAATCATGGAATTATAGCCCCAACACATCTCAAACCATATTTGGAAAGATCAGTATAATATGCGGTGATCATTTTTTTCCTGACAGTGGATAGTGGTTTATGCTTCACTGATCAACATCTGTTAAATAGTCAATGCACAGAATAGTTAGTTTTTTTCCTATCTATAAAAGGACAGTGATGTTTACCGTTCTCCAAAAGTATTTTGCTTATTTGCACAATTCAAGGCAACACTCTGGCCTCAGGAGGCATTAATTGTCAAATACTATGTTAGATGTAAAGGTTTTGCAGCATATTTGCAACTCACACCATGCCATTTGGCGAATGGTAAAGATCACCACCGCCAAACTATCTTCCAGGAAAATGAAAGATTCACTTAATCTGCTCCTCAAAGATGTTTTCAGCTTACGTTGCTTCATGTCTTTTATATACACAGGCCAGGTGTGTTTTCACCTATAAAACTCTTTGTTGTAAATATTTACAAGATACAGATGTATATAAGATAAATACAGGGTACCTCGGTTCACGAACACTTCTGTTCACGAACAATTCGGTTCACGAACAGCTCCGGTCGCCAAATTTTGCCTCCGCGAACTCCGCATCGGGTTACGAACAGGATCCGCGGCCATTTTCCCTCCCGTGACACATGGTCGTGGCTTCCTGTGGGGAGGGGGACTCTCCCTCCAAGCAGTAACCGCCTCCCCACCCGCCTTCCTGTCCTCCATGCCAGAAGTCGCGTCGAGCAAGGTTAGCTTTCTCTCTCTTCGTACTGTACTTTGTGTCATATTTTTGCGGTTTAAAAAAAACAAAACATATGGTTCAGAACGGATTAACCATAATTACATTGAACCTTATGGGAAAATTTGATTCGGGACGCGATCAAAAATCGGTTGGCGACCAAATTCGTAGGGGTCAGAACGGATTAACCGTATTTACATTGAACCTTATGGGAAAATTTGATTCGGTTCACGACCAATTTGGTTCGCGACCAGAGTCGTGGAACAAATTAAGTTCATGAACCGAGGTACCACTGTACTCTTCTAAAGCACTTGAAATAATATGCTTTTGCTGGAATGCTAATATTTTGCAGGAAGTATTAGCAAAGTGAGAAGGAAGTAAATCTACTATTGGAGTTTGGTTTAGTTTCTCCCCCCTCCCCATTTTTTATGGCAGATATATTACCAGTGCCTCCTTCCATATATATGGCCCAGCAAACTTGATATCACCATGCCCAACCATTTTATTAAATTATTTATATATTTAATTCATGCATTTAGACTCCACTTTTCAGCCTGGAAGATTCCCATGGCTACTTAAATAACAACCAAAAACAAGGTTGTTTTTGTTTTGTTTTGTTTTTTACAAGCTAAAAAAATGCATATTGTTAAAGGGAAGAGGGGTGAAGAGGAGGAGAAAAAGGGGACAGAAGGAAGGGATCGGTCAGTAATGTTTTGTTGCTCTTATAATGGCCAACAGTGATAGAAATAGCTTGGCTGGGAGGCCAACCACCATCCACTTAATCCGTTGCCCTGTTGTTCCTCCTCACAAGGCACTTGGTTCCAGTGGTCTTACTGACTGAGGAGAGTCCCAATTGGATGCAGAAACTGTGAGTGAAGATGGTAGTCATCACTTTGATTTCTCAGAACAATTGGTCCCTATGGCCTCTCTCAAAAAGCAGGATGGCAGCTAGTGAAAATGGCACTTCCTGATATTGTGACAAAACTGCTTCTCCCGCATGGTAGGTTCCATCAGTGAAAGGCCTCCATGAAACTTTAGAAAAGCCATCAGACATGGCTACACAAATGTAATTGTGGGTGAAGAAACAGCTGTGTAACCAAGAAAATCTAATCAAAACCACACTACAAAACATGGAAAATGGGGAGAAAAAGTCTTCACACAATTCATTACATCACTCTCCAAGATCAAGAATAATAGCACACATTCTGCTTTAGAGTAGCAGCAGCTATTCGTGGGGAAATGGAATGGCAACATCTTGATCTTACATTTAAAATGTCACCATGAAATTTTCTTTGGGAGGAGGGACTATTTTATTTATATTCACACTTAAGTAGCTGGATGCTATCTAGATGTTGTTCTGTGGGGTTCAAAACCTTTACCAGGGATTGAACTCATGGACCCTTCCATATCAGATGACTATATACAGTGCATTAACTTTAAGAGCTATCCAGGTCCTAACACTCCGGCATTGTAGGAAGGGATATATCTATATGCATGGAATCTATTTATATGAAAGTCATGTAAAACCCATGTACGTGGGGACATGATCCATATCTGTGATCTTAAGGGAAGGTGGACTTTATGTAAAGGAAGATAACTTTTAAAATGCAAATGGCAGTATATGTATTTTATTATTTGAAAATATGTCCATAGTAATTATTTCTGTCTAATGTAACTCATCACAGCCCCAAATCACTTTGAAAATTAAATTCCAAAATACCTAATACTGTATATCTGTGTAGTTCATTTGTGTATGAAATATGCAGGTATACAAACAATTTAGTCGTTTTATCAGCCTGGCATAGCTTCAGTGAGATATAAAAGTAAGAGTTTATTTTTAAATGTTCAGCATTCCCAGTAGAGTTTGAGAAGCTTGATTCTATCTTCTTTTCTTTGTAAAAACAGTGAGTAACATTTCTAAAGATTAAAAATGTGGTAACATTCTTAATTTATGTTGTGTTACCATTATTAATGCATTCTATAAGTGGGTGTTATAAAGGTGCAATTCTTCAGAATTTGAAACTACGACATTCTTAACTTCTTGGGAATTTTTTAAAAATAAGGTTTATACAAATATATTTCTTAGAATTGAAGTGAGGCGAGAGTGAATACTGGCTTGTGAGCTATAGATGAATCCCAAGTCATTGCATTCCAAGATATTTAAAGAAAATGCAGTTTCTCCAGATACAACCACCAAAAATCTTATAGAAAATGTGGAGTAGAAGATCTGAAAAGATTTTCCTTTCATATTCCTTATGCCATCTGGCATAAATTTAGCATACTTACCTAGACTTTTAGGTGTAATAGAATCCAAACTTCTGAAATCAGAGCCACCAAGATCTGTCATGGAGAAGACATACATTATCATAAAGTTCTCAGAATGGTATCTACAGCCCACCTTCTTTTAAGCTCCCAGGTCAGAGAGAGACTGGGGGCACGGGGAAAGATTTATTTTAGAGAAAGTGGCTGTTATACGCCATTCTGAGATGTTCTAGCTATCAGTTCCTGCAATTACTGAGCAACAGGATCTGTATAGCTAAAGTGTGAAAGTCTACGAGTTCAATTCCCGATTAACATCTAACTATCTGCATCTGATGATTCCCAATAAGGATTGGACTGGTGATGTGGTACCTTCTGGTAGTCCATGTAACTGGAATAGTCTATGATAGTTACGGGCTTTGCTCTAATGATACACACAGAGGTTGCAAGAACTCATTATAACAATTCCATGTAACATTGACTAGCAAATTCAAAATCCATGCCCCAAATATAGTATATCCTCATAAGAATGACTACTCTTGTCAATAGTTCCCTTACATTATTTAATGCAAGTCACTAATAGTATCTCATAATTAAGAGTGCAAGGCATGAAAGTAACCCTGTGCATAGTTCATAGAACCATAATAGGGTTGGAGGTCTTCTGGTCCAACCTCCTACCCATCTAGGATTAAGTTCTACTGAACTGAATATACATTTTTTTAATTTTCATATATCATAAGCCATAGTTTGTTAACTGTATTTATTGAATTAATTACCATACTAAATCACAATGTGGTTGGTTTGAGTTTGGCTCAATATGTTGCATGAACTCATTTATTATGGTTTGGAAACCATGATTTATAGCCTAGAGTGAAGTCTGTCACTGAGATCTATCTATTGTCTGTCTGTCTGTCTGTCTGTCTGTCTGTCTGTCTGTCTATCTGTCTGTCTGTCTGTCTGTCTATCTATTTATCTATCTATCAAATTTGTCACCACCCATCTCGTTGAAATGACTCTGGGCGGTTTACAGCAGAGATAAAATTCATTAAAATACAATATAAAAACAATCCTAATAATAAATAGCTTCCGAGAAAGTTGGAGAATTGGTGAATAACTCAGGGAGCATCGTCAGGGCACTAACCGCCCCCAGGGACGGTTAGAGCTCATGTCGCCCCATGCACGCTGGCAGAGCCAGGTCTTTAATTCTTTTTGGAAAGTCAGGAGGGTAGGGGCCCACTGCACACCTGGGTGGAGAATATTCCAAAAGGCGGGGGCAAGAGCAAAGAAGGCTCTCCTCCTGGACCCCGCCAGCCGACATTCTGTCACTGACGGGGTCCTGCCTGACCAGGTGGGATGGGTTGATGTGATGGGGATGAGGCTTAACCTTTGATTGCAAAAGTTCTACTTGTAAATGGCAAATAATGTTGTAAATGTTATCATTTCAGCTCTCATTTTCATCTCATTCATTGGTCAGAGTGAACTCTACCCTGAAATTCTGGAAGATTATGACATTATTCTTGATGTGGAAAGAGTGCCAGTATGTGGCCTCTCTCTGCCTCCTCCCTAGACATATATTGCTCAGGGTTTTTTGCACTGCCCAATTATGGGTCTTTAGATTGATTGGCTGATCTCTTCTTATCTGTCTTCCAGAATGATGATCCAAAGCATGTGATACAGACCACATACAGGAGGCAAACAATGGCATAATTTATGGGGTCTTGAGGAAGGTATAGTAGGAAAAAATAAGCAAGACTTTGGAGAACAGAGGTGCAGTAACATTTTTTAAATGAAATAATGGCAACATTATTAATCTATCCCTACTAACCCCCCCCCCCCCCCACACACACACACATAACCTGTTATAGGAGGAACTATTCCATTCTGCCTAATGGTAAGGCCAATTCCTGTTGGGAAAATGGAAATCTGAATCATAAAAAGGTTAGTGATATGAAATATTTACTAGAACTTGCAGAGAAATAGAAAGGTGACACTTCTATGATTATGCTAATCCAGAGATGGGCAGGCTGTGACCCCCATTTTGCATCTCCCAAAACAATCTCAGGGAGCATTGCTGAAATTCAGGAGGAAACTCACTATTTTGGATAAAGGGCTATTTTTAGAGATTTTCTGTATAATAAGGGGCAAAACAAATGCCATCCTTGTGAAGTTACAGTGTCATTGGACATTTGCTCTGTGGCTTCTGGAGCTTAATAATAATAATGTCCCCTAGCTCCAGCATTTACAATGGCACAGCAGTAGAGATGCCAATTAAGAAGCTGACAACGTTACTAGAACTTGGGGAGAAGGGAGAAGAAGGTCTTGGCTTACAAAGGAGTAGCAGGGGAAAGAAGAAAAAGATTATCTTCACAGTCCATTACAAAAATTAATGTTTGCATCATTGACATGTACAGTTTGGAGCAGAATGCTGTATGCTGATAGCTATTATTTCAGGTCTTCTATCATTTTCACTCTCCTGTTCCTTCTGGATATAAAGCATGAGGTAGTGGTAGCACCACTGAAGGTTGTACTACTGCTAATGGTTGTGCTTTTCCCCAGTCTTCTTCTGCTCCCTGTAACTTTTTGGTGATTTCAGTAATTCAACAGCTCTCTGGGTGAGGTATAATAAGCTGAAATTAATCTACCTATTAATATAAAAACAGTACAACCCAGTACAAAAAAGCATTATGAGAACAATACATAGAGGATTTTAAACCTCTTAGAAAACAAAAAGGTTTTAGTTTACTGCTAAAATGTCCTCAGGATAGGCACCCAGTGAAGCTCCTGATGGAAACATTCCACATTCTTGGTGCCACCATACAAAGCAGGATTCTTCCCATGTAGGCTTCCATTTTTTCTCAAACTGAAGACACAATCTACTAAGATCACTACTGAAAATTTTAGAGGACAGGAAAACACATCTGGAGACAAGTAATTCTATGAGCAGCAGGTTCTTAAATCATGAAAAGTTCTAAAGAGCGTAAACTGCATTTTGAACTTGGCTGAGAGACAAGTTCCAAGAGTCTGAGAATGCAATGGATAGATATAAAGGGATAGGCGCACCCCCCACATAGCTGTTCTTTGGATTAACTGAATCCAAAATATTCTCTTTTCCACTAATGAAATGTAAACCCAAGTAAACAACTACAGAAAGGTTATACATACTGTTGCATGACATCATCCTCCATCATCTCTCTTCTTCCTCCCCCTATGCAGTTTGGTTATAAGTCTGTTGCATATTTCTTGCCCTCATTTCATTCCTTTGGCTGCTGCTTGTAGAGCAGTGGAAGCTTGCACACCAGTAGGGTCATGGTACACATTTGGCACCTCTAAATGTCCTTAGAATAGAACGAGATAGGCACTTATTCAGGACTGAGTAAAATAATTACATGATCCATCAGGGTCTTAACTTGGAACATAATTTTGCTAGCAGAAAAAGAACAATTAAAGATGAGGACATAATATAATAAATGTCATTGCAAAGGCATGTTGTTAGTCTGTGAGTTTGCTGAAGGCTAAAAGCCAAGCTTAGAGAATGAATTTTTTTCCCCAGGATTTCCAGTCTCTATAAATCAGACTTTTGCTATGTATTACTAGTAGGCCAGTAATTGTTCCACATACTTGCTTTGGCACTGCTAATATTTATAATCTGTGTATAATTGCACAAAACGTATTAGGTTTGTCGTGGATTCCCATAACAAGAAAAACAAATGAAAACAAACATTGTGAATTTTTTTAACCTGGACGTTCGACAGATCTGGTAATGTCATGACTAGATTGAGCCAGATCAAGTTTTAGTAAGAAAGCGTCTGAATAGGATATCTCTATTGTACTGAATATATTCAGGTAGGTGTACAGTTCTTTAGGACAAGAAATATTTTGCCTCCCTCTTTTTATTTTAACAAGCATTTGGCAGCAGTTAGTTGAATCCAAAATCCAGTAGGGTTCTGAATATACTACAGATCAATATACAGGCAATATTATCAGCAGCACAATTGATGTAAGATACCAGGCTGTATATGTTAATTCATCAGAAATATGCGTATCTCTAATCAACTCACTCATTCTACATCCCAAGCAGCTGTTCTTTTTTTGATTTATATAATTTTTATTAAAGATTTTAAAAAAGGAAGATGAAAACTAATACAAACTAACAGAAGGTCAGAAAAAGAAAAGAAAAAGAAAAGAAATCAAAGAGAAAGGTAAAAATGCAAGGAAAGGGGAAAAGAGTAAAAGAAAAACAGAAAAAAAAAGAAAAAAGATTCAGAGAAGTAGCTTCCAATCTTCTTTACAGCAGTTAGAAGTACAATTATAAATTTACCTCTTACTCTATGGCTGTGTTTCTCAGCCTTAGGAACTCTGAGATGTGTGGACTTCAATTCCCAGAATTCCCCACCCAGAAATTCTGGGAATTGAAGTGCACACATCTTAGAGTTGTCAGGGTTGAGAAATACTGCTCTATGGTTACCACTTAAAGCTCTTCTTTCTATAATCTATCCTGTCTAATCATCAAAACCATAAATCATAAGTTCACTTTTTTCTGTTTTATGCAAAAAGTCCGTAAAGGGTTTCCAGGAAGCAATAAACATAGCTGTCTTTGTCCCAAGCAGCTGTTCTAATGCAGTTTCCCTGACATATACTGCCTTTTTCTGGTTTTCTCCAGTTGTCCCAGGACTACAACTTCTAGAATTCCAAGCCCATCCTTGGTCCATTAGAGATGCTTTGACTGCAGCTCCTAGAAATTCCCCAAATTTTGCTGACTTAGAATTCTGGGAATTGTATCATATCTGGAAAAACAAGTTGGGAAAGGCTAGTCTGATCCCTAGGTATGTGTACTTTTAAAAAAGGGTCTGACATACAATAATAATATCATTGCTGTAGTTAGTAGAAAATGTGAAAACAATACGAGAAATTACTAGAAATAATGGCCTTAGAGTATACTTTAAAGAAATAATATGACCATTTCCATTGCATTAATGGAAAGAAGGTTTCAAAGAAGGTTTGTTTAAAAGATGTGGCAGATCTTGATTCCTACTGAATTCTCCAGCCCATTCTTCTAAAAAAATTTTTTGGAGAATGGCTTAGCTTGGTAAAATATTATATGGGTAATGTGGCAATTTGCATTGGGACCCTTCTGCTAGTGAAAACAGCAGTTTCCCAATTCATCAAGCTTTTTTTTCTACAAAAATAAAATAAGTTGTACCACACATAATATAAATGCTGTTTGGCTCTATTTATTCAGTGAAGGTGTGAAGACTACTGGAGCAATCTGTGAACCTGATTTAGTGCACAGTTTCAACCCAGCCTCCTTTTTTTCTTATATCAGAAAGTCGGATAAGTTCCCAAAAGCTGCATATTACGTATAATAAATTAGCTAGCTCTGTCTTTGATTTATCTCACTTTCTCATTAGTGGCTCTTTAACTGAAACTCTAATAATGTCTTACAAAGTCAATCCAATGAATCATGGAATTGCAATAAAATCACAGCAAAAAATTTAACCCCAGCATCATGAAACCATTTTTAGAGGATAAACCATTAGAATGATGGTTGGTGTTTTGTGCCAAGCTAACTTTCCAAGGGAAGGACTTAAGATAGAGAACTCTGCAGATGTTCCCAACTTTTTCCTTTATATGGACTACTCCATCATGACCAAAAGCTTGCAAACTAGATTTGACATTTTCTGACATTTTCTGGGTTCCAAAATTAAACCAGAAGTGAATGTAAACATTTTTTGAAAGTTAAAAAATGGCAAAAACATCTTGTAAGTTCACAAAACTCACTGAAAAATTCACAAAACTCACAAATCCCACAAGATTTGGTGATCTTGTGAGGCTTCAACCTTTTTAAAGAAAGTAATTTTTATTTTTATTTTGGCTTCTGTATTTCAGGTCACCTGTCGTATCTCCAGGAGTATTTAAAACACCCTGGCAGATCCCAGGCTTCATCAATCAAAGTACAAAATGAACCAGAAGCTCTTCTTTCCCATTGCACTTAATTACCATTCAAGCAACTATATGTAACACAATATACACCCATTATTCATGTTTAATCTAACATTATCAATATGAATTCTGTACCCCTTGCCAAACTTGTCAACCTGTTGGCCAAACCTTGAGAGACATACCTATACACATAGTTGTAGCATCTTGAGAACAAAACAGAGACCTTTCTTAGGTAAAATTCCCGCTGACCTCAAAGATGTTTTGTATGTGTCCAATTTATAGCTTATTTATTTATGTATCACATTTATATAGCCACTCATCTCACAAAGCAACTCTGGGCAGCATACAACAATTAAAATAAATAACAAGTGAATAAAAACAGGCATTATAAAAAGATAAAAAGTTGTTATTAGAATAAAAACATTTAAAAAAAAATATTTTATTGAAAGTTTTAATAACCATAATAAAAGAAAATACAAACTAAACTCAGAAAGAAGGGAAAATAAAGAAAAAAGAATAAAAGGTATACAAAAACAAGAGAAAAGAAAAAAGAAGAAGAAAAAAGAACTATAAAGAAGTAGCTTTTGAGCTTCATCACAAGTACAAATTTAATAATTCATCACCCCCATAACATTACATGCAGGTATCTTTTCTTCCCATAACCCATCCCTTATCCATACGCAAATCCATAAATCATTAACATTTCAGTCCTAGTGTCAGCAAAAAGTCCGTAATGGGATCCCAGATTTATACAAACATGTCTTATTTTAACCTTGATCAGACAAGCCAACTTTGTACTCCTTCCTTTTGCTTTTAATAATCTTAATCTTTAGATCATTCAGATGCTGTCATACAATTTGATCTCTCTTCCATTTTTCTTTTTCCCATCTTGAAGATTTCTTCAAGACTTTAAGCAACTTATTTTGTAAGTCCAGTAAAAAGTCCACAAACAGGTCAATTTCTTGGCTTGTCATTTGTTCTTCCACTTTTGTTGTTTTCTCTGTCTTATAGGCCTTCCCCCCCCCCCCCCCCCAGTACTTCTTCAAATTCTTTATGTTCTGATATTTCTGCATCAGGAAAAATTGGTTTTCTCTCTTTATCTTGTAAATCTCCCAAGATGTTCTCTTTCTCATCAGTAATTTCTTCTTTAATATCTTTAGGACATAATCTATTCATAGAAGCATACATCATTGCTGAGATTGAAGCTGCTGTTTTTTGACCCCATTCTTCAAAATCTCCTGAAGTATTTCAAATGTCAAGTTCCAATGCTGACCAAAGAGAAGAGGGTTTTTTTTCCTTTTCCCTTTCTGCCTGGAATCTTTAGTCCCCTCTAGTGTTGAATTTCTGAAATCATAAAATCTCACGTTGCTGTTTTTGACTTAAGATAAACTAAACAAGTTGGTACCACAAATGGGTTATTCATTTATTTAATAATTTCCAAAATATTGTAGCAAAAGTCCTAATATTCCATTATTCCAAGTTTGTCTGGTCCCGTAATTTGTTAAGATTCTTATTTAGCTTTTTGCCTTTTATTTCTAAGTTCTTAAGCATATAGGTAATTTTTCTTTTATTCAGGAATGAAGGTAAACTCACCAGGTGGTTTTCAAACTTGTTGTTTTGAAGATCTTTAAGGTCCTTAAGGTAGTTGAATAGGTAATTTCCAAAAATGATAAGAAAGTGAGTTAGTGAACTCAGTATCCTTTAAAAGGCTCTGCCATGGTTGAGGGCACAATGACTCCCTTCGTTTCCCAGTGCTCAAACCTGTGGGAAACTGGTGTCCTGCAGTCTTCTCATGAGGAGCACAAGTGGGCAATCTCTTATCCTCTCCTAATCCAGAGAGGGTCCATGGGACCGTTCTACTTGCTGGTCTTTTGGTCTTAGCTGCAGTCATCTCCACTCATTTGGAGACAGCTTAGTTCACCATTTCTCACCTGGAATCCATGTTTCCCATTTATAGCTTTGTCAGAAGCATCTTTTTAACCATAACATTGAACATGGGAAGGGGGAAAAATATAGTTTGTTAATATAGGCAGGGTGCCACATGAGAACTTAGGAAATCCAGGGTGGGAAAATCTGCAAGATGGTTGGTTCTCCCTTTGTACCTATGCTAGTGTCCCACACATGTACAAAAGAGGATGGGGCTTGGATTGTGTACCACATCTGCCATCTTGCAGATTTTTATCTCCCCTGCAGATGCTCCTGTGGGGAAAGAAAACCTGATAACGTGATTTGAGTCTTTCTGATAAGGCTTTACCTAATCTGGTGCCTTCACAGGATGAGCTATACAGTACTACCATCTCCATAATTTCCAGCCAGCTTGGTCAAAGTAATTATGGAAGCTCTAGTCACAAGGGCACATCAACAAAATGGAGAAGACCCTTTTAAAGGAGAGACTTCAATGCAATAGATTAAAAATATAATGCATACACCACTGCTAAACATTTATGTAATATAGACATGCCCAACATTTATCTTCACTGAAGTGTTGAATGAGGAATCATCCCATTGAACTGAATTTGTTAAATACAGACATTTATTTATGTATTCATTTTGTAGGCCTGCTTTTCTGCCCAACGGAGTGGGCCAGGACACTGATTCATGAATAGAAAAGCTCCTACAACTGAATTTTCCTGCTCATTTATTATTAGGAACAAAGGGAGACGTTTCAATTACTACTTGAATAGACCCCTGAAAGTATTTTGAGGTGAGTGGCTTGGGGAGTGTTGCCAAGTGAACCATACACATCTTATAGGATGGAGTCTGATTCCTGAATTTGAATATTTCTGGGCTGAGGGCCAGCAGATGACATTCTGGGCCTTGTTCCAAGATTAAAATGCAGGCCACCTTTCTTCTTTAAAAATAACCCATCACAACTGCATTTCATAGGTTTATTTTTACTGCATTATTTATTAAAAGCATATTTCAGTTGCCCTTCATGTAACAGAATCAAGGCAGTTTACCAAAAGCATAAAAAGCAGGAGGCACCCCCATAAAACAACATCACAATCAAAAGCAGAAAAAGAACAAAGCAAATTATACACTTTAAAATGTCTGGGTGGAATCAGTGCAGTGCCAGTGTGTTTCAATGGTCCCACAAGATTTTTAACTGGGTCAAGGGTTGGGCACTCTGGGAACAGCAAAAAGAGGTCAGTTGACCCAGTCAGGAAATCCCCAAATGGTTAAATAGAACCCCAAAGAGACTCAGTCACAAAAATGATTAAACTAACTCTATCCACTCAGTTGCATGATGGGAAAAGTCCATCAGTCCTCCAAGAAAAAGAGCTGGAGAGACAGAGTGGCTGTGGGGGAGGGGGAGCCTCTCCATTACTGAACTCATTGCCAAGAGTTCAGTCTAAATGCTGGATTGGCCAGTTTGTACTTACTGTTGTCTGATTGGACAGAAAGGGCTAGTGATGTCATGTAGCCTTGCAGTACTTTCCTGGCACAAGGGCTCATGGCAGGTTACACACTTGCCTGGAGAACACGGGAAAAGCTTCAGTGTCTCCCAAACTGGCATCTTTTCATCGGTTAATATACTGTATGTCAATAAGGTGATTGGACTGGGGTTAGTAGTCAATCAGGTCTTGCATGTTGTAAGGCATGGAAATTTTAGGCAGGGCCAAAATGGCAAAACTTCTGAAATACGCAATATGAGTTTAAAATCTGGTATCTTTCCTCATTGCTTTAGAACTTTTTCTTTCTATGGTGTTTAAAGACACCCACAGAGTTGGTTGAGTATATGTAATTTCACAGAATTGTTGCTATATGAGAACAACAGGTGCTGATGTAATTAAAATTATTTATTGTGATTCACAGTAAATAGGGTGAAAATGTCCAGGAAAAGGAAAAAAATTGTCTGGGGCTGACAATCATAAGCGTAACGGTCAGAAACTTGAAGAAAAGAAAGAGGACACCGTTTGAAATTCCTAACAAAATCAGAAGATGAGCAAACCATAGGGGGCACCAGAATATGACTTTGCCTACAGCGCCAAAATGTGTAGAGCTGGCCCTGGGAACAGCCAATGGGAGGACACTCCAGGGCTGGAGTCCCCCCCTCCCCCAACTCCAGAAAGGGACTTCTGGATATTTCACGAAAAAGGATGAAGAGAAATAGTGTCTCTGAGTTTCTAAAGGTAGTGGCAGGTTGATAAAGTGAGAAAGATTTATTCAGGATTCTACAACCCAAGTGTTACCTGAAAAGGTAAGTGCCACTACTTTGAATTGGTGTGCTTTGTATCTACTTTGAGTCAGTGTTGACTCCCGGACTAGTCCCTGTAGTTTTCTAGGCAAGATTTCAGAAGTGATTTGCCCTTGCCTGCTTCCTTGAGAAAGAGGGACTGGCCCCAGGTCACCCAGCTGGCTTTGTGCCCAAGGTGGGACTAGAACTCATGGTCTCCCAGTTTCTAGCCTGGTGCCTTAACCACTAGACCAAACTGGCTGTCTATGTCTGCAATATACCTGCAGGTATTTTACTGGAAAAAATAGAGCTTCTGCGTCAAAATACGATATAGGTGCCATTTATATATTTTGAGGCACTGTTCATTAATTATGGAGGTATACTTTGAAATCAGCTGTTCATTTCTGCATACAGAAGTGTAATATGTGAAGTGAGCCAAGCCTGATGCATCTCCAGTTTTTGTGATGAAAACTCTGCTTCAGGAAGATGTGCTACAGAACATCCAGGAAGATTCTCAGACAAGATGTTGTGCAATTCACAGCTTTGTTTATCTCATGAAGCTGTTACTTGATAGGCTGACAATAAAACAAAAAAGAACATTTAGAGTCTGGATGTTTGATAGTGGAGCAATGCTTCTGTATACTAGAATTAGTTGACCTGCTTTTACGGCTGCCTCAGAAACATATCAATAATATATTTCTTGGAGAATGTTCCTTTCAGCAGTACCATTTCTAGTTTGAGAGGAGAGGATCAAAGAGATTTCAATAGAGGGAGAAGTAATATCCGCTAGGTTGACCCTTGGATAGAAAATGAAATTGCAAATGAACCCTAATGCATTTCAGAAATATCCTATAGGTATGCTAGAGCTGTGTCATCAACACACAGCAAAACAAGCCATCCTTATTTTTAAAACAAAGACCCTCTGCAAGAGACACTGATTGGGGTTTGCTTCCAAGTTTGCAGTTTTTTTGTGGAATCCACACTTAAAAATGAGGATTAATACTGACCCTCCAAAGCAAAATCAGGGCAAATCTGACCTATAGTCAAGACATAGCAATAAACTAAATTTAGCACAAACGTCAAGATGCCAGGGCAGCCACTTGTGAGAGGAAGAAGATAAGGTTATGATTCCTTCTGGTCAATTTAGCAAGCAATGCATTTCCTGACATTTGTGTAAAGTAACAGAAGGAAGGGATCCTTTTATTTTAATCAGGAAAAGTTACATTTGGGTCTCTCTAGCTTTGAAAACAGCCCTGGTTGTGGGTTTCCATTGATAGCCCCAGTAGTTAGCTGGCCAACATGAGAACAAAACATCTTTGGCCTGATCCAATACAGTTGTTATTCAATTCTGAATTATTTTGAGTTATTTATTTATTTGATGTATGGCTGCCTGACTCTAGAATCAGTCTGGGTAGCTTAGTAAAGAGGAAGAGTATACATGTCTGGACACAAATTTCAAACACTTAACAAAATGTGTGAAGCAGATATACATAGCAGAGGCTCCACAACCACCCTATTCCAGACCCTGAGAGAAGAGCCAGGCTTTTAAGGACTTCCAGAATACCACTAGGGTGGGAGTCACACAGATTTCTGGGGGAATGCTATTCCAGAGAGCAGGCGCTGAGATAGAGGGTTAGAAAAAGCTTCATCTGTTTAATATCTGTCTGCCAGGAAAAACAGGGCAGCCAATAAAAATAAACGCAATACAACACAAGTAAACAAAAATCGATCAATAAGTAAAACTACAGACCAGCCTTTTCTTCTCTAAAGATTTATTCAGAACTTTGTCCAAAACATGTGGCTTTGTTCACAGTGCCTTAAGGATCATGGGCAAACAGTGTGCTCCTGGCAACATGTGAAGTGTTCATATGTATCTATGATCATCCAATAAACAATATTTTAATATTCTCAAGTTATGTCAACATCAGTTGAAACTCAGGTAAACGCAGTTGATGAATGAAGCTTCAGAAGGTTGAAAACATAAAGAAAGAACTTATCATATTTCCTTTGAAAACCTTTTTGTTCCATTCATAATATAGTAGTCACCAGATGGTGCTGTTATACACATCCATATGGTCAGTTTTCTTCAGTTGCAACTATTTACTATGAACAACTCCTACAGAAATATTGTTATTCAGCATTATTGCCTGAAAAAATTGTTAGCAATTGAGACCTGTTTTTTTTTTATGTATGTATGTATGTTTTTTTATGTACCTGAGAAATTCATAAATTCCTACAAAGCAGAAAGCTGTAAACTATCACCATCTTTCTTCTTTCTGAAGTTGTACACAGGGTTGAATAAGCTACGGTATTTTAAATAACCGTTGCAGCATTTTAAATAACCTATTTCTGTTGTTGCTGTTTTTATTATTCCTCTTTAGGGCAAGAGATGAAGTGCACACACCATACCACATACAGGTGAAACTCGAAAAATTAGAATATCGTGCAAATGTTCATTTATGTCAGTATGGCAACTCAAAAGGTGAAACCAATATATGAGATAGACGCATTACGTGCAAAGCGAGATATGTCAAGCCTTACTTTGGTATAATTGTGATGATTATGGCATACAGCTTATGAAAACCCCAAATTCACAATCTCAGAAAATTAGAATAGTGTGAAAAGGTTCAATATTCTAGGCTCAAAGTGTCCCACTCTAAGCAGCTAATGAATCCATAACACCTGCAAAGGGTTCCTGAGCCTTTAAATGGTCTCTCAGGCTGGTTCAGTAGGAATCACAAGCATGGGAAAGACTGCTGACCTGACAGTTGTGGAGAAAACCATCACTGACACCCTCCATAAGGAGGGAAAGCCCCAAAAGGTAATTGCAAAAGAAGTTGGATGTTCCCAAAGTGCTGTATCAAAGCACATCAATAGAAGGTTATGTGGAAGGGAAAAGTGTGGTAGAAAAAGGTGCACAAGCAGCAGGGATGACTGCAGCCTGGAGAGGATTGTCAGGAAAAGGCCATTCAAAAGTGTTGGGGACTTTCACAAGGAGTGGACTGAGGCTGGAGTTAGTGCATCAAGAGCCACCACACACAGACGGATCCTGGACATGGGCTTCAAATGTCGTATTCCTCTTGTCAAGCCGCTCCTGAACAACAAACAAGGTCAGAAGCGTCTTACCTGGGCTACAGAAAAAAAGAACTGGTCTGTTGCCCAGTGGTCCAAAGTCCTCTTTTCTGATGAGAGCAACTTTTGCATCTCATTTGGGAACCAAGGACCCAGAGTCTGGAGGAAGAATGGAGAGGCACACAATGCACGATGCTTGAAATCCAGTGTGAAGTTTCCACAGTCTGTGTTGATTTGGGGAGCCATGTCATCTGCTGGTGTTGGTCCACTGTGCTTCATTAAGTCCAGGGTCAACGCAGCCGTCTACCAGGAGATTTTGGAGCACTTCATGCTTCCTTCCGCAGACGAGCTTTATGGGGATGCTGACTTCATTTTCCAGCAGGACTTGGCACCTGCCCACACTGCCAAAAGTACCAAAACCTGGTTCAATGACCATGGGATTACTGTGCTTGATTGGCCAGCAAACTCGCCTGACCTGAATCCCATAGAGAATCTATGGGGCATTGCCAAGAGAAAGATGAGGGACATGAGACCGAACAATGCAGCGGAGCTGAAGGCCGCTATTGAAGCATCCTGGTCTTCCATAACACCTCAGCAGTGCCACAGGCTGATAGCATCCGTGCCACGCCGCATTGCGGCAGTCGTTGCTGCAAAAGGGGCCCAAACCAAGTACTGAGTATATATGCATGCTTATACTTTGCAGAGGTCCGATATTGTTCTATTTCCAATCCTTGTGTTATTGATGTCATGTAATATTCTAATTTTCTGAGATTGTGAATTTGGGGTTTTCATAAGCTGTACGCCATAATCATCACAATTATACCAAAGTAAGGCTTGACATATCTCGCTTTGCATGTAATGCGTCTATCTCATATATTGGTTTCACCTTTTGAGTTGCCATACTGACATAAATGAACATTTGCACGATATTCTAATTTTTCGAGTTTCACCTGCATCTGTTGGGCTAAGTTATGTTATTAGATCTTATCCTGATCTCCTTTTATTTTAAATCAGCAGTTCTCAGAGTGTGGTCTGGGGACCTCTGAGGGTCCTTGAGATCCTTTCAGGGGATCTGCAAAGTAAAACGAATGAATATTTTAAAATTTCTCAGTTTTTATTTCTAATACAGTAAAGGTTGATAGATGTAACCTACATAAGCCAAAGCTCTCTATTGGTTGAGAACCACTGTTTTAAATGAGATACAACTGTTGCAGACTTCCAGCTTGTTCAGAGTCCCATTCCTCTCCTGCTCAAATTTGCCTCCTCTTTAAGCTGCTATGTGCCCAACAGAACAAGACTGTTTAGGACAGCTTGGGAATAATTCGGCTCTGGAAAATAATAAGGCTTTTAAAATTCTTTCTGTCTGTCCATTCCACACATTATTTCAGTAAAACAAATGAACTTTCGAAGATCAAGCACAGGCCCAGTGGATAACGGAATCGTTTGGCCATGAGCGGTATTTAAATTACAATATTGTAATCAACTATTAGTTTCTATTTCTAGGAAGCAGAGTGGGGTGGGAAATTTTAATTACAGTTTCTTTACTTCCCTTCTTTGATGTTTAGTTATGGGATTAGTAATGAATTGCCTCTTGAACCGCCGTTCTTAATAGGGCTGCGTAGGGTCCAAAAATTGATTCAGAAGGGCTTCCGAGAGCACAGCACCAATCTGGTATCCATTAAAGCAGATCTCCTTTTTTTCAGGAAGCAACTGCTTTAAGGAACACTTCTGCCAAATCATGTTCAAAGTGCACACAAACCTAATCTTGACAGTCAATTTCTGTTTCTCTAGAGGTCAACGAGAAGGTTGCTTTCCATACATAAATATCATACATGCACCTACAAAGTTTGGTCACCTTCATATACTTCATATACTGGCTTTGAATTCATATGAAAATGGCATGTCATAAATGCAAACTGGTCATTTCAGAATGAAGTACAATATGGATTGATTTTAATTATGATTGAAATAGCTAGGATTCGACTGTTACAATTTGTTTACTTGTATTGATTTTTTTACAAACAGGCTTTAGTTTAATTATACATATTTAAATAATATAAAAGTAGCACCAGTTTCCTTGCCATTACTGAATGGATGTGTCCATGACATTCCCAGGAATTAAGCTTGACTGTATCATTATTTGAAAACGTCATTTGCTTAAACGGAATGCAGGATTTACTGTCTTGTCTGAGGTGGCCCACAGCTGCATTGCTGATATTTCATTTTTTAAAAAAAAGTTTCCTGGGATACATTTTAAGAAGTCCTTAATGAAAATGTCAAGCATAGCTTTGACATGCTAAAGTATATATTCAGCTGGATGGAAGCAGACACATACATTCCTTTGCATAAATACAAAGCACATTTTGTTTTGTGTTGTAGCAAGTAAGTTTAGTTCAGTTCAGAGATGTTCAAGCATATTGGTGCCTATTAATCTCCCACTTAAGCTGAGTCACTGCTGTGATCCCATGGGGCATGAAAAATGTGTAGAATGCAATCTCTTTTGGCATTGAAGCTTTTTGGAAATAAAAGCTTTCAGGCTTTGTAAAAAGCAAAATTCTAACTGTTGCAATTGTGAAAATAAACCTGAAAATGTGTGGGCAGGCAGCGCTGCCCGGAATCTTAGAAGCAAGAGAGGAAGATGGATTAAGTGAGATTTAATGTTGTGGGTGTCAGTATCCAGCATTGTATATTGTACAATGTATATGCTTCCTTCCAATTAGCAACTCAGGAAAAAAAAGAGAAAAATCATACAAAATAAGAGAAGTAAGACCTGTAACAAAACATTGTGTGCAAACAAACTGTCCAATTTCCCTTCTAATTCCCAATTTTCTTTTTTCCCCCCAACCCATTTAGAGGGAAGATTTCTATACTTCTATCATTCCTGTAGCATCAGCCATTATTTTAGCAAGGAACCTTACCTTTAACTGGGCATTTTACTTATTTTTTAAATTCCCTCTTGACCCAGCTATGAACTCAAAAATGTGGTGGATATTATTCTTTGGCTGAAGTGATTCTAGGAACTGATGGGTAGTTTTAAATTATTGCTGGTATAAAGTTCTGCTGATGCTGCTACATAGTCTAACGTTTTGATAGAGAAGCTGAGCTGTAAACTAAGACATTTCCTGTTGAAATCTCACTAGCGCTATTTCTCAAGTGCCTGGTCTGCATTCTGATAGTTGTGGTCTGCCTTATGGTTTTTATAGCAAGATTCTTCAGATGCAGGGGGATTAATTAATTAATTTTTAAAAATGAAATGGCAGTGAGTCTCATATGAAGGGCCTATCCAAATGGATAAGATGAGTAATTTATTGCCGGATGCCAAATTAGCATATCAAAGGACAAATTTCCAGTTGTAAAGCCAGCCAAATAGCAAGCAACCAATAGACTTGTGTTGCCTTTAATCTCAAAGCTATTTGAGGATGTGGCTTATAGTCTGCCTTGGGGCTTCTCAGCCAAACATTAGTGATGTTCTGCTCAAAACACATTATTTTAGCCCCAGAGATCTGTCATTTAAAGTTTAGGATAATTGGTACTAATAGTCTCTCCTTAATGATGGACTCTTATTCTCAAAGGGACAAGACTGCAAGGTGTTCTTTCCTTGAACCAAAAAAACTCTAGTAACATGACATTCTGTAACAATACAAAAAACTAATGGAAAACCAAACAAATTATTTAACGTTATCCTTATAACTGTAGCTATTTGGGAATCAAAAGAGGGTTGCATACTTTTCCATTGCAACCTAATGCTGATAACCATCTGCAATGCTGTTTTGTCAGTTTTCTAGCTTTTATTTTAACTCCCAGTTGGCTTTCAGATCAAAAAAGAATCTGAATGTTACAGCCAGTTTGTTCAGAGTATGGTTATAGTATGGTGGAAAGAAGAATGAGGATGACAAAAATATGAAAAATATTACATTGACAGCCTAGCTAGTTGACAGCACCTAGCCCATCTTGGCTGATCTCCAAAACCTAAGCAGGGTCAGATCTGCTAAGTAGTTGGATGGGAGATCACCAGGATATCCCAGGGCTGTAGACTAGACTGGAAAATTGAAAAACTTCCTGAAAGAAGGCAATAGCAAAGCATTTCTGTACTTTTGCCATGAAGATTACATGGAGATCTCGCCGAAGACAACAGAAGTTGAGTTCACCCTGAAAGAGACTTGACTTTACTAGGGAATGCTAGAAGAATGTCCATAAAGTCACCAAGAGTGAGATTGACTTGAGGGACTCTATCATACTGAAAAGAATTAGAAGCTGCTCTCTGCTGTGAAAGGAAGGTACATTTTACAGTAGTTGGATGTTAGGAGAAGCATCTTCCCATGGAGTTCTGTGTTCAGTAATGGAATCAAATAGCCTACAGCTTTTCACTACAGCTCATTTGTTGGGGATGATCTATCTCCTGCAAAGCTGTGTCCAGACCTAACTCTGTGACTAACTCATTTAATTAATTAAACAAGAATGTGATCTGTTTGGTTTGGAATTAGTATGAACTCAGCCATTATGGTTTGTAAACCATGGTTTATGCTGTACAAACCCAGCCATTTATGATTTACTCAGCAAATAGTACTTAAATATCGCATGACTTAATTATTAGGTCTATGAGTCTATGGTTATGATTTATGCCTAAAATGTATTGAACATAATCTTTAACAAGTTTATTCCCTATCACACAGTTTCTTGTTTCCCCTTTTTCCTCCCAGAAAGTCTTTTGGGAGAAAATAGTTCTGGTTCTTAAGGTAATGTTTATGATTTTAGACCTGGATCCTACCCAGTCTTGTTTAAATTCAGGTAAACATGCTGGAAATAAGATAAGATGATATTTCATGTAGATCAGCCTTCCCTGATCTGGGATCTTCTAGAGTTGTTAGCCTGCAACTCCTCATCATCCCCAGCTAGCATGACCACTGCTGATGGAGCTGTAGTCCAACAACATGAGTAAATTACTCATTTATAGATATACAGCTGCAATGTGATGTGCAGTATAGCTGAAAATTATGTATTTCCATTTGTCTTATCATGGGATGGAAATAGTGTTCTGTTAAAGAAGCCTTTATTTTTCAGGCCCAGTTTGGGCATTTTCAGCTAAAAAGCATGCAGTGAACAGCATGGGTGGAAAGGCTGATGCTGTTGGATCAGAGAATGGACAATTCTGGGATACGTGGCCCCTAAGTCTAATTTACATTTTAAAATGCACCATTTGAAGCATCTTGTTGCAACCTGAGTGTCTGGATCAACGTCACTACTTCCACAGGACGGCTAGGAAGGGTAGAAGTATTTTAGTCACAGATGAACTATGATTAAATGCAAAAGCAGAATAGTATTGTTAATAGTCTTGTTATTTAAACCCTATCCTCTCCCTTTTTACTGTACAACAATAAAAGGGGTTTTAAGGGCTAACAGTTACGTGTGTGTGTGTGTGTTGTCAGTCTGTATGTTTTGTCATACAGTTTCCATTATCAGAGATCAAAAGTATGAGTTATGTCCAGATTATTTCCACTTTTGTGTTCAAATGGCCAATTCTCTTTGCAAAAAGATAAAAGAGTTAAATTTGACTCTTGATTACTTGATGGATTCCTGCTGGTTTCCTATCTAGCTACTGCACAGATCCAAGCTTGTTTAGCTTTACTTGAGATCTGTAAAGGTTCGCTCTTGGCAAAATATTCTGTTTTGACCTGGTTAGTTTATGCTTTCATTTGTTATAAGAAACAGGAAAGATTTCAGCAGCAGTGCTTTTGGAATGGCTGGTAAAAAGGAATTAAAATTAAGAGAAAGCTGCTCGCTATCCATTTGATTGAACCTCCAAGCTCCAAAGTGACTTCTCACTGACTTCCCATGGGTTGATATTTTTACAGAAACTGCAGACTTCAATTACACTGCTAATAATTTTTCATAGCTTGCTCTTTTCTGTACATTTCTGGTTTCAGCTGTGTGATGGTGGTGGTGGTGGTGGTGATGATGATGATGATGATAGAAAGCAAGAGTGGACCTAGGTGTCCTCAGGAGGGGCAAGCAACACAGCATACATCACAACACAAGCTCCATCCTTATGTATTTGCATGCAATGCCACGTGCAACATTTTATCCCTTTGGTATCATTGTAATTCCCCTTCATGGATCACTGCCTTGTTGTGGCGAAGGGGCTTGTGTAACTCAGTGAAGCCATGAGCTATACCGTGCAGGGCCACCCAAGATGGACAGGTCATGACAGAGAGTTCTGACAAAATGTGGTCCACTGGAGAAGGAAATGGCAACCCACTCCAGTATCCTTGCCAAGAAAACCCCATGGACAATGTTAAAAGGCTAAAAGATATGACGCCGGAAGATGAGCCCCTCAGGTCGGAAGGTGTCCAATATGCTACTGGGGAAGAGCGGAGGGCAATTCCAAGTAGCTCCAGAAAGAGTGAAGCGGCTGGGCCAAAGCCGAAAGGACGTTCAGCTGTGGATGTATCTGGAAGCGAAAAGAAGGTCCGATGCTGTAAAGAACAATATTGTATAGGTACGTGGAATGTAAGATCCATGAACCAAGGCAAGCTGGATGTGGTCAAACATGAGATGACAAGATTGAATGTCGACATCTTGGGAATCAGCGAATTGAAATGGACGGGAATGGGTGAATTTAATTCAGGCGACCACTATATCTACTACTGTGGGCAAGAAACCCTTAGAAGAAATGGAGTTGCACTCATAGTCAATAAGAGAGTGGGAAAGGCAGTAATGGGGTACAACCTCAAAAACGACAGAATGATCTCAGTGCGTATCCAAGGAAAACCATTTAACATCACGGTAATCCAAGTCTATGCCCCAACCACTGATGCCGAAGAAGCTGAAGTTGACCGGTTCTATGAAGACCTACAAGACCTTCTAGAACTAGCACCAAAAAAAGATGTCCTTTTCATCATAGGGGATTGGAATGCTAAAGTAGGAAGTCAAGGAGTAATCAGAATAACAGGCAAGTTTGGCCTTGGAGTTCAAAATGAAGCAGGGCAAAGGCTAATAGAGTTCTGTCAAGAGAACAAGTTAGTCATAGCAAACACCCTTTTCCAACAACACAAGAGACGACTCTACACATGGACATCACCAGATGGTCAATACCGAAACCAGATTGATTACATACTTTGCAGCCAAAGATGGAGAAGCTCTATACAGATGGCAAAAACAAGACCAGGAGCTGACTGTGGCTCAGATCATGAGCTTCTTACTGCAAAATTTAGGCTTAAATTGAAGAATGTAGGGAAAACCACTAGACCACTCAGGTATGACTTAGATCATATTCCATGTGAGTACACAGTGAAGGTGATGAATAGATTTAGAGGATTAGATTTGGTAGACAGAGTGCCTGAAGAACTATGGACGGAGGTCTGTAACATTGTACAAGAGGCAGCAACTAAAAACATCCCAAAGAAAAAGAAATGCAAGAAAGCAAAATGGCTGTCTGATGAGGCTTTACAAATAGCTGTGGAAAGAAGGAATGCGAAAAGCAAGGGTGAAAGGGAAAGATATAAGCAACTGAATGCAGATTTCCAGAGAATAGCAAGGAGAGATAAGAAGGCCTTCTTAAATGAACAATGCAAAGAAATTGAAGAAAACAATAGAATGGGGAAGACTAGAGATCTCTTCAAGAAAATTGGAGATATCAAAGGAACGTTTAGGGCAAAGATGGGCATGATAAAGGACAAAAAAGGCAGGGACCTAACAGAAGCAGAAGAGATTAAGAAGAGATGGCAAGAATACACAGAAGAACTATACAAGAAAGATCTTAATGTCTCTGATGTCCATGCTGGTGTGGTCACTGACCCTGAGCCAGACATCCTAGAGAGTGAAGTCAAGTGGGCCTTAGGAAGCATTGCTAACAACAAAGCTAGTGGAGATGACAGTATTCCAGCTGAGTTATTTAAAATACTAAAAGACGATGCTGTTAAAGTGCTGCACTCAATATGCCAGCAAGTTTGGAAAACGCAACAATGGCCACGGGATTGGAAAAGGTCAGTTTATGTTCCAATTCCAAAGAAGGGCAATGCCAAAGAATGCTCAAACTATCACACAATTGCACTCATTTCACATGCTAGCAGGGTTATGCTCAAAATCCTACAAGCTAGGCTTCAGCAGTACGTGAACCGAGAACTACCGGATGTACAAGCTGGGTTTCGAAGAGGCAGAGGAACTAGAGATCAAATTGCCAACATTCGCTGGATCATGGAGAAAGCACAAGAGTTCCAGAAAAGCATCTACTTCTGCTTCATTGACTATGCAAAAGCCTTTGATTGTGTGGATCACAACAAACTGTGGCAAATTCTTAAAGAGATGGGGATACCAGACCACCTTACCTGTCTCCTGAGAAATCTGTATGCGGGCCAAGAAGCAACAGTTAGAACCGGTCATGGAACAACCGATTGGTTCAAAATAGGGAAAGGAGTACGACAAGGCTGTATACTGTCACCCTGCTTATTTAACCTATATGCAGAGTACATCATGAGAAATGCCAGGCTGGAAGAATCACAAGCCGGAATTAAGATTGCAGGGAGAAACATCAATAACCTCAGATATGCAGACGATACCACCCTAATGGCAGAAAGTGAAGAAGAACTAAAGAGCCTCTTGATGAGGGTGAAAGAGGAGAGTGCGAAAGCTGGCTTGAAACTCAACATTAAAAAAACTAAGATCATGGCATCTGGACCCATCAATCCCTGGCAAATAGAAGGGGTAGAAATGGAAGCAGTAACAGACTTCATTTATTTGGGCTCCAAGATCACTGCAGACGGAGACTGCAGCCCTGAAATTAAAAGACGCTTGCTCCTTGGGAGGAAAGCTATGGCAAACCTAGATAGCATATTAAAAAGCAGAGACGTCACCTTGCCGACAAAGATCCGCATAGTCAAAGCTATGGTTTTTCCAGTAGTAATGTATGGCTGTGAGAGCTGGACCATAAAGAAGGCTGAACGCCGAAGAATTGATGCCTTTGAATTGTGGTGCTGGAGAAGACTCTTAAGAGTCCCCTGGACTGCTAGGAGGTCAAACCAGTCAATCTTAAAGGAAATCAACTCTGATTGCTCATTGGAAGGATTGATAATGAAGCTCAAGCTCAGATACTTTGGTCACCTAATGCGAAGAGAGGACTCTTTGGAAAAGACCCTGATGCTGGGAAAGATGGAAGGCAAAAGGAGAAGAGGACGGCAGAGGATGAGATGGCTAGATAGTATCACTGAAGCAATGAGCATGAAATTGAGCAAACTCAGGGAGGCAGTGAAAGATAGGAAGGCCTGGCGCAATATGGTTCATGGGGTCACGAAGAGTCGGACACGACTTAACGACTAAACAACAACAACAACAACAATCATTGTAATTAAGCATGGATACTTATTAGTCTGGTTTCATCCATTCTTACTGTTATTTTCTTTGAGCTGAGATTCTAAATATGCCTCCTGTGAAAGTTGTAAATCTTGCACATCCTCTAAGAAGCCTGACAGATAATAATTAGCAATTATATTGCACTTTGGCCCTGCAGTTGTGGGAAAATATAGTTGTGAGGACCCTGAAAGCTAAATTTAGGTTGCTAGCTAAGAGGTTGAAAATCAGGACTTCCAAGGAAGTTTTTCAGAAATGCTATCTGTTCTGATCAGATTGGTGAAGTTGAGATCTCATGAGCAGGTTAGACAGGGATGTTGGGAGGAAAAGTTTAGATTTGTTAGGAACTGAGGACAAATTCAGGAAGAAGAAAAAATTGACCCTGGAAAGTTCCTAGTTTGGCTAAATGTTTAACACAAACTGCCTAGGAAGGATAAAGAAAGGTATACTGAGGGCACTAATCATCCATAAAATAAAAATTCTGTAGTTTAATTCCTGGCATCATTAAGGCTATGACAGTGCTACACATAATTCACAGACAGAGCAGGCAGTACTAAAGTAGATGATCAGTTTAAGGTCCCTCTTGTCAGACTTAATTTAGAGCAACTCTGTGACCATCATGTTGGAGATGTGAATCTAGTGACAGTGACTCTTCAGCATCTTGACCACAAGGGGCCACTTGGATTTTTGACTTTTTGTCCCCTCTCTATCTGCCTGTTCTTTGCTCCGAAAGGTCACTTTCTTCTGTCTTTCTCCCCAGGCACACATTTATCAGAATTTTCTCATGGGAAGAAGGTCATCCCATTCGCTATACAAAAACAGGTGTTGAGATTACAAAGTATCGTGTGATTCTGTTATGATTTTTACTGCCACCTACTGTATGTGTATGTGTTAGTTATTCAGTGGGGGTGTCATGTTAGCAATATAAGGGAAGGACTAAAATGCCCAGCTCAGTTCAGTGTTTTTGCTTTGTACAGTTAACCATGTAGGTTTTTATAGGTTATGTAGTCCTAACTAGTAACCAAGTAGTGAACCTCTTCTCTGGAAGTGTTTTTTTTTAGCTAGAGGCTTTGCAGTGATAAGTCTTGGAAGCTAATATGAGAAGAAGTCTTTGTTATATTCTATATTTTGTATGCAACTTGTATTTTGTGAAGTTTTGCATTTTTATCAATAAAGACCAGTTAGTTTATATTTTCTGACTGGATTTTCTTTGAGGAACAAAATATGGATGTTGCTACTTGCAAGCTCTCATGCTGATGTGTAATTTTCCTGAGAGCAGGATTTAAGGGATTTTTGCTGCACTCTGCGCAACAACATTTTCCTCCTGGTAAGATTAGCTTTGCCTGTCCCTGTACCATTACTGTTACATGTAAAAAACATGCCTCACTAATCACTGCCGGTCAGATTCCTACTCTCAAGAACATTCACACGCACACAGAGAAAGCTTCAACCTTCAACACATCACAGTCAAGCTGCCCTATGCATTCAAATTATCAAGGAAACTTCCAGCTGAATTTAGGGAGGTTTACCTTTGAACAGAAGTTATTGCTGTCTAAGTCTTGCTCCAAAGGAATTGCCCCCTCAGTAGGGTAGTGGGTTTGTTTAACTGATATACAAGAACATGTGTTTCAGTAGATTGGCTGGTACTTTAAAGCAGAATTGGGAAATGCTGCAGATTGTAGCTTAATCGTGTTTGTGTAGATGGTTGCTGTTGCTTGGATCTCAGAAGAAAATTGAGTAACTATACTGGGTTGGTACTTTCTTGAGGCAACATTATTTAGTAATAGAAAATGGGAATGAGTTTGTCTGAACATCCAGAAGAATCCCTTTAACAGAAGGAAAGTTACAATGAACCCACAAATATAAAGAAGTAGTTAATGCACACTTGTTGACATAGCATTTAGGATTCCCACCACTTTATTTATTATAGATCTATTTCTAGAGTTTTGCAGGACATTCAGTTCCCTTAACTTCTTTGCCAGAGGAATGGAATCTCAAGACTATCACCAAAACTACAGAACAAAAACCTCATTTAAAAATATATGCTCTATCCAGCAATGATGTTGGGTAATCCCTTAATCCATTTAAGCATTCCATAAGCAGTTGTTCTCCTCTTCCTTCTCTGTTCTAACTTGGGATTCCCAATGGTCTCCATCTAAGGAGTTGTGAAGAGTCACTCCTGTTTTGATGGTGATCATGTGTCATCAAGTCGTTGTCAACTTAGTGATCACATAGATAGATTTTCTCCATGGTGATATATCCCTAACCTGATCCTTCAGCTCTTCCAAAAGTGCATTCATTGCTACTGTGAGTCCATCCACCTTACTGCTGGTCATCCTCTTCTCTTTCCTTCCACCTTTCCCAGCATCAGAGCCTTCTCCAGAGAGCTACCTCTTTGTTCAATAATTCATTTGCTTGTTTTCTTGGCTGCCGCAGTATTCTCAGGAGTCTTCTCCAACACCAAAGTTCCAAAGCATCGATACTCTTGCTATCCTTCCTCTTCAAAGTCCAACTTTTACTTCCATAGAGGGTCACAGGGAATACCATTGCTTGCCCTATTCTGAGCTATGTAGGTATAGACACATCCCAACATCTGAATATCTTTTTCAAGGCTTTCATGGCTGTTCCACCAAGTGCTAGTCTGCGATGTATTTCTTGACTGCTTGTTCCTTTACTGTTGATGATTGAGCCTAAAAGGCAAAAGATATCCACTACTTCCATATCTTCATTGTCAATTCTAAGGCTGGCTGTTTTACCTGTTGTCATTCGTTTGGTCCTCTTTATATTTAATTTTAGTCCCATTTTTAAATTGCGCTCTTTGACTTTTATTACTGGGGCTTGCAGACCCTTTGCATTTTCATGAGTACACACTTCTTTAGCTTCAATAATTCTGCGATGCAGGATGCTCGTCCCAAGTTAATCATAGATTCCTAGCTCTTTTCCTTTTATGAATGAATGAGAAACAGGACAGTTGCTAGGAAGTAAAATTAGAAAGTAGTTGCAGTATCATAACCTATATCTTTTGAGGAATATTTAATAAGTTTCTTGGTCTTTTTAAAAATAAATTTCTGATCCATAATGAAACAAATAAAACCAAGCCTGAAAACGTGGAAAAAATGCAAATGTGTTCTGTACTCGTGAAAACAAAAGGATTTTTTTCTTGCATATTCAAACCTCAGCCAATAGACTTTGCATTCAATCAGACAGACTCTATCCAGATGCCCAAGCATTAATACAGTACATTCCAATCTGATAATGCTAACTTGCCATAGGAAAACATGAGAGGGGCTGTGATGAATACAGAGATGGCAGATGATTCAAAAAGGACAAGCTAAGAAATATTTCAATCAACTAACACATTTTTGCTCCCTCTTCAGCCACTGAAAAAACTATTCACAGTAAACTCACACAAAACACGAGGTGTACGTGCATGCCATTACCGCACTAACATAATTTTCGCATGAATATGTCAATCCATGGGATCAGGCTGTATATGTTGCCTGCAATCTGAAGCAAATGCATTTCATCTGACAACTTTTGAAGTTTGAAAATGAGGTAAAGGAATAGACAGCAGGGTGTCAATCCAATATTTAATATTTAAGGTATATTTTACCATAATCTCTCAAGATCCTACACTCCCTGGTGAATTCATATAGCTGTTTTAGACGAAGGCAAAGCTAGATTCATTAAATTAAGGAAGATCAGGGAGGACGTTCTCCAGCCTTACCAAGCTTAATTTGGGGGGCGGGGGGCTGAGACAATGAGGGAGACATGGCAGTGAATAAGGTTGTGCTGCATTTTGTGTTTGGTGGTGTACAAAACACGAGGTGTACGTGCATGCCATTACCACACTAACATAATTTTCACATGAATATGTCAATCCATGGGATCAGGCTGTATATGTTGCCTGCAATCTGAAGCAAATGCATTTCATCTGACAACTTTTGAAGTTTGAAAATGAGGTAAAGGAATAGACAGCAGGGTGTCAATCCAATATTTAATATTTAAGGTATATTTTACCATAATCTCTCTATTTAAGGTATATTTTACCATAATCTCTTTTCCTAGGACTGAACATGTTGAGGGTACCGTAAGTGCTACGTTTGTGCTGCTGCATGGCCAAAATCATCTGGAGATTGTATATAAAGTCCTGCACTGTTCCACTGAGCTATGTTGCCTTAGAACAGTGTTTCCCAACCTTAGCAACTTTAAGAGGTGTGGACTTCAACTCCCAGAATTCCCCAGCCAGCAAGGCTGGCTGGGGAATTCTGGGAGTTGAAGTCCACACCTCTTAAAGTTGCCGAGGTTGAGAAACACTACCTTAGAACCTTAGCTATAGCACAAAGGGTGCATTTCATCCTTTATTTTCTATCTTGTTCTTGTAAGTCTGACTGGTCTTTCTCAAGCAAAAACCAAATAAAGCTTTGCATCCTGTATCGCTGGTCATAGGAATGGAAGTGGAATTGATGAAGCATCCATAATATTGCTAAAAGATTAGAAAGCACGTTGTGACTTTTAAAGAGGGTAGCACCCTTTGTAGAAGTCCTTCTTGCAGCAATAATAGATCAGTCTTTTTTTTATACTAGGTGGAGTCACAGAACAGAGCTTGCATACAAGTATTGCTTCAGTTATTTGTCTAAAGTTCCAGGTATGATCATTGGGTGACTAACAGTTTCCAAGCCCTCAGATGTATGAATCACATCTTTTCTAAACAAAAACCCTATCAGTGACAATCATTACCAATAGTGGCCACTTGACAATGCCATGAAAGAGAAGCACATCAGTTAGGAAGAAGACAATAGATTTTTATCACATTTGCAAACATTACTTTGAAGTCTTGGCACAAATCAGGAAATATAAAGGAAGTGTTTCCTAAATAGGATGTGGGTTTTCTTTGTTTTTTGGTTTTGGTGTACCTTCAAGTCATTGTTGACTCTCAGTGACTGTCTGGACTACTTCTTGCAGCTTTCTTGGGAAGATTTTTGGAAGTGGTTTGCCCTTGCCTTCTTCCAAGGGCTGAGAGAGAATGACTGGCCCAAGGCCACCCAGATGACTACGTGCCCAAGGCAGAACTAGAGCTCATGGTCTCCCAGTTTCTAGCCTGGTGCCTTAACCACTACACCAAATTGGCTCTCAAACAGGAAATATCTGTCCTTTTTTAAAAACACTTTCATACTCCTGACTTTGCTTAGATAACTTCAAGGACACTAATTTCCATTCTTATAGTTATTTATGTTGTATGGAATTTGGGCAGTCTTGCAGTGAAGGACCTCTTTAAATAGAAAACTGTCAGATCTTCAAGTAGGATACATGGTCATTCCCAGAGCCAATTATTTTTGTGCCATGTTTCCTACTTCCTGTAAAATCCCATAATTTATTATGGGAGTACTAGTCAACACATTTAGAGGGCACTGAGTTGAAGAAGGCTGTCCTAGAGAATTGCTGGGCATATAACCCACACCTTCCTTAAGATCTTTCAAGTCTGCAAGTGAAAACAAAGAGGGATGAAGAGCAGATCTGGGTTCCAGCGCATCTACCTTGAAATCAGTTACAAAACCTGAGAACTCTGCTATGTCAGATGACGCTCTGAATAGCATGGAAACCTTAATTATCCCAGCCTTAATAGTGGAAGGGAGGTGCCCACAGGTTCCATGCTGATTCCAAACCCTTCTGTGCTATCAAGATATGCTGTCCATTGCAAGCTTTAGGCAACTCTTCACTCAGCAACTTGAACATAATTGCAAATGCTCCAAGTTCCTTAAAAAGAACTAGCTGACAGGCAGCAAGAACTGCCTACTTCTTGATTATTTGGTTCCATGCTGCTTTAAGATGGCACTTGACTTTCCATTTCTGAAAAGTCTAGGTAGTTTTTTTGCATTGCAGGTCTGTTGAGAAGGCAGCTGCTGCATATCCCAGGAACTCTTTAGGACAGTGTTGTCCAAACTTGGCCACTTTAAGATGAGTGGACTTCAACTCCCAGAATTCCCCAGCCAGCCATGCTGGCTGGGGAATTCTGGGAGTTGAAGTCCACTCATCTTAAAGTGGCCAAGTTTGGACAACACTGCTTTAGGATTTAAAGATACCAGTTTGCTCTTATCATATATAAATGGCCAGGCTTGAAAAAAATCACCATGACAGAATCCCACTGGAATTCTGGAATGAAGTTCTTCTATAAGGAACCAGTGTTGGAAAGGCTCATGTAATGCATGGACCTTATTTCCCATGCTGATTCCATTTCTTCAAAAAGGTAGGGGCAATGGCACCATAATCAGTACCCACACTTTTTAGAAAAGTTGAGGAGCATGGCCTCTATTGTATGAATAGACAATCCTGCCCACAGCAGCCATTTTGTAAGCAGGAACATGATACGTTGTAAAAATCCCAACTGTGCTCTGTACCCCCAAAAGTTTGCTTGTCCCAGTATAGGGCCATGTAAAGTGAGCTCCTGCTTAACTTTCATTGAAAGAGAGTGCTTCCAAAAAACATACATCAACAGATTTCATTTGTTCTCCCCATATAAAATGACTTAATTTTTCATGATCCATCACTATAATATCAAGTTTGATGTACATAAACTAAGAACTTTGAAATATTGATGATCTGTTATGTTTCTTAAAAAATTAATCAATGTGATTTTGAACTGGGAAAACTGTAGATTAGATCATAGACTGGATTCTGAAGTTAGCCTGACCTTCACTGCGCTGGATTGACACCGTATTGCTCTGTAAAATATATAGGATTAATAATTCAGAAGAAAGCAGCAGTTTAGCAACTGGAGAATGATTTGCAGTAGTTTGATTGCAAATTAAAGATTTAATAAAAATGGAGATCTAGAAATGGTAAAGAACCACATTTGTTTATGTTGCAATTTCTGAAGTGATGAGAATGAAGTATTTTTTGGAGTACTGGCAGTTTATGGCTATCTGTAATTTAAGGTTTACTTACAGATATGTACAAGTAGAACATAAATGAAGATTCTTATCATTAATAAAGCTCCCTGTTAGGTTTCTTAATTGTCTTCCGCAACTTAAAAATGCTTTCAGGTTTCTATTTTTGTCCTCTTACCTCCAACTTGATTTTGTTCTCTGGCACTTTTGTAGAATCTTCCTTAGGCTCAGGGAAATGGAAGAAAGTAGAACAAGTTTATCTGAATCTCATCTGCTCAGCTGATATTGCTAAATCAGTTTTGGCTTCATTAACTCTCCCATTAATCATGTTTTTTTAGAAACATTTGGAATTACACTATCTTATAAGGCTGCTTCTCCCCCAACTTGGAGCCCACCACACACTGTTACTGTGGACCACCCAGAATTTTTCAAGTTGGGCAATATCCAAATGGTTGTAGAAATTAACAAACTAACAAATAAATAAAACTAACAGAATTCTCAGCAATAGCCCTACTGCCTGTAGAATTCTGAGAGCCGAAGTCCACACATTTCAAGGCACCTGGCTTCTGGAAATGCAAGGTTATTGAATAACAATGTAAAATCACATACTTATTTAATCAATTAGTAATAACAATAACCCAATACACTACAAAAGTGCCTTAGTTTATTACTTCTTTTAGCCCAGGTGTTTACAACAGGCATTTAAACAGAGCTGATGAAAACATTGAAGTCAAAATGCATTTGGTGTATATAGTACTAACCAAATTTATATGGGCTAAAAAACTAAGCAGGATTAGGCCTGGTTAATATTTGAATGGGAGATCACTAGACATCCTTGACCTGTAGGTTAGACATTCCAGAGGAAGGCAGCAACAAATAGCTTCTGTTTTGTTGGCAAGAAAACTTTACAGGTGTAAGGCATGACTCAAAATTGCCTTTATTTTATTGAACAAGGCCCAAGTGGGCTTTTCCTACTCATCTGTTTTTACACATCATCATTAGGTCTTAATGTACTTAATCTGATTGCTGTTGATTTTCCATTCATGGAATACATTAGTGCATTGTTTTGGGAACATGACCACTTTTTTCTTACTATAATTAATTTCTGTTTTTTCTTCCCTACAATAAGCATCTAAGGTTCTCTTCTATGGTAAGGCTCATGAACTACACTGAAGGCCAACTTGTGTCAGGAACAGAATGACTGCATAATCTGTGTAAAGCAAAACAGGTATTAGTTTATTTGCTAGCATTGGGGGATGAAGTTCACTTTTTCTTAGGGCTTTGAATTAAGGAATTAATATGAAGTTTAAACAAAAAGGAGCCAGAATACAACCTTGTTTAAAAATCTCTCTTATGTGGGAATTGGGGCTGAAACGCCTGCAGTTGCTGTATATCTGTCTTTCACATACCTATTCTTGTAGAACATCATAACTAACCTAATAAGATGGCAGTCTGTAGATGTGTTTAATAATTTCCACCACAATCTTCCTCTAGAGATTGAATCAAAATCTGTCTTCAGATCAATGAAGACAGCATAAAGGGAATCTCCTCAAGATCAAGAGGAATCTTTTTCTGCTAGATGGTTTAGGATTACACCGTGATCTGTACTTTGATCATCCTGTCCTGAAGCCCACCAGCCAAGACTTGCTGTTGTTCTAGCCCAGTGTTTCTCAACCTTGGCAGCTTTCAAATGTGTAGACTCCAACTCTCAGAATTCCCCAGCCAGCAGGGGCTGACTGGGGAATTCTGGGAGTTGGAGTCCACACATCTGAAAACTGCCAAGGTTGAGAAACACTGTAAATCTAGCCAATAAATTAGTTTCTCATGCAAATGTTTGGCACATAATTTGCTGTTAACACTTAAAGAGACTGACTGGACAGAAGTTAGTAGGATTAGATTTATCACCTTTCTTAAAGATGGGGGCTGTAATAGAACAGCTTTATGCAGAACAATCAATATGTGTGAAGAGGGAGACCAACACAGGAGCCCATCATTCTGCAGTCACCAGAATCAGATCTCCTCTTTTTGCCTTTCCATCTTTTAGTTGGGTTGTGAGTTTGAAAGTTTCCAAGGTTGAGACTGGAAGCCAGCCAGGAAGAACGTTTATGGTTAATTTCTGGGGACAAGACTCATTTAAACTAACAATAAAAAAAACCTGCTAAAATATTCAACCCATATTGAAAGTATGGTATTCAACCCAAGCCAGAAAGTAAAGGAAGTTTTCTCTTTAACTACTTGCAGTAATTTTCTCCAATTGCCTGTTTGCGTCTGTTGTTTTTATTTCAATAAGTCATTCATTCATTCAATGGGGGGAGAAGTTGTGAAATTTACTCCAACCTCCAATCTAAGGGAAACTTGGTACAAAATGTTTTTACAAATGGTATATAACTACATCTACATTTGCTGAAATAGATAAAGCATACTACAACAAATGTTGGAAATGCCATAACAAAGAAGGAACATTTTACCACATGTGGTAATCAAAAATAATTCCAAAAGTAATACATTCAAAAATCCACAAAATTCTAAAAATATTTGAATTAAAACCACAGACATTTTAATTAGACATCATTCCAGAAAACATGAATGAAAAATATTATTAAGATACCATACATATTGACCTCAGCAAGAATAAACCCAGCACAACGTCGGAAAAGAGATACCTTGCCTAAAATATCAGACTGGTGAAACCTTATGAAAAAGGGCTCTCAGTTTCTCTCATCTTTATTTCCTTACATTTGGGGAGCCAAGGAATGACAAGGAAACTAATGTTCATCAACCTTCACACATTTCTCTCATTTCTGTTATTGCTGAAAGACATTGGGCAGACATCCTGTCTCCTAAGTGTCGAAGCCATAAAGATATAGGAGGAAGTGACCCCAATCTGATAGCCTTCAGAACACCCTTTAGCTGCTCTGGTGATGCCTCTGCATTCCATGAAACAATAAATATCAGAAGATCAAAGGGGGTGCCCCGAACTTTGACTGGCAGCCAATGGGTCATCGGGGAGATAAGTTCCCCCCAATAATGAGGATCCCAAATTTATGCCAATTTTAGCCAATCAGTTGGTTAATTGCTGTATCTCTGTATAAGAAATGTGTATAAAATCTTCTTCTTTTAGTGTGATCAGGGTGTTTCTCTGCCTTAAGGGGAAACCCCAGCTGACTCTATTGACCTGCTTTCAATAAAACTTTAAAATCTCAGCTGGTGTTTTCATGTCTGATCTTCTGCCGGACTGAATCCTAATTGGGGAGAGTCAGAAACTCTCAAATTTTGCTAACGCTGGGAGACTGAAGTTGGAGAATATGCTGCAACGGCAACATTGACAGAATACTGAAAGAAGAAATTTTAACTTCTTTAACCAAATCCAAGCAGGAATGGCTTCCTTATATAAAATATATCAATGCAGATAGAAATCCAGATTTAGACATCTGGAATATGGTTTCTAGGACTTACAGTAAATAAAAATTAACAATTACTAATGTTTGATGTGAAGTTTAAATATTTAATCTGTGGCTGGTGGTTGAGGATACAAACGGAAGGGAAGGGGAAGATGTGTCACTAGAAAATAATTTATATTTTCTTTTTTTTACTTTTTTCAATCTAAATGAAGTAATATTTTTTCTTTTATCTTGCTGTTTCTCTACTTTCTTTGTATTTCAGTATTTAACAATAAAACATATGGATTATTTTAAAAAAAGGTTATGAGTTTTAGGATGAGCTTCCTGTATTATGTATTTATGGTCATGGATTTGTTGCTTGCTAGAGTTTATTATGTTGTTAGCCATTCATTTTTACTTCCATTATTTCTCAGTGTCAATTGCGAGGAATTGCTTCCTGCACATGATGCTATTGGTTGAGACTCAGAAGAGAGGATTACTGGCAGACTAGGCCTTGAGATACTTCATAGTTTTTTAGGATAGTCGGTATGTTCCTTCATATTATGTACAGTGGTACCACGGGTCACGAACGCTTCTGTTCACGAACAATTCGGTTCATGAACAGCACCGTTCGCAAAATTTTGCTTCTGTTCACGAACTCCGCATCGGGTGACGAACAGGATCTGTGGCCATTTTCCCTGCTGTGACACGTGGTCGTGGCTTCCTGTAGGGAGGGGGACTCTCCCTCCAAGCAATAACTGCCTCCCTACCCGCCTTCCTGTCCTCCACGCCAGAAGTCGTCTCAAGCAAGGTTAGTGTTTTCTCTCTTCATACTGTTCTGTACTATACTTTGTTTCATATTTTTGTGGTTTTAAAAAAAATACATATGGTTCAGACCGGATTAACCATATTTACATTGAACCTTATGGGAAAATTTGATTCGGGTCGCGACCAAAATCGGTTGGCGACCAAATTCGTAGGGGTCAGAATGGATTAACCATATTTACATTGAACCTTATGGGAAAATTTGATTCGGGTCGCGACCAATTCGGGTCGCGACCAGAGTCACAGAACGAATTAAGTTTGTGACCTTCCACTGTATTGGAAGACCAGTTGATGTTGAAGAGTTAAATGATTCCATATTAACATATAGCCCCAACAGATTTTGTTTTAAATCATCTAATATTTGGGCAATGTCTGATCTTTCTTTGGAAGTTGGCTAAATACATTTTTCACTTTCATTTCTCCATCATCATCTCTGCTAATTACAAGATTGTTCGTTCATTGCAAGTAGCCTTGCTTTCTTTGTTCAAAGCCATCGTATCATGGATATGACTTGCCTCATAATTAACTTATTTGGCCCCATGCCCAGCTTTCCTTTCAGATAATAATGGACTTATAACAAGGTCCTTTAACACTTGGCCTAGGTAGATTTCATAAAATTTCAAATTATTTTCTCATTTTAGTTAGCACTTAGTTGGGTTATTACATTTAATTAAAATTCTCTGTCCATTAGAGTTCTTAGGAATCCACTCAGTTCTCCTGATGCCAATTTGTGATGTGCCAATACAAAGTAGTTGGCTTAGTGAGAAAATAATAGCTTGTTGGCTTGTTAATTTTATTATTTATAAGTCTTGTGGACCTGACTTCTATTTCTGCAGCAGTCTGAGACTTCATTTTCATTTTGACTAGTTTCTTAGACAGCTGCCCCTTCTAGTGAGCACAAGTGTAGCTTAATATCTGTTGTAACTTAACTAGCATCTCATTAGTATCTTGCAAATTCTGGAATATCAGAGCCACTGAATCTGCAGTGAAGAGGTACTGCCTTGCCACAAGCTCTGTAAAGTTCTTAGGAGCATGGCCTTCTTCACTTGTATTTATTTATTAATTCAATTTATATGGCTGCCATTGCAAATACATGACTCTGGGTGGCTAAAATATTTTTAAAAGATAAAACATATACAAAAAACATAAAACACTGGGAAAAACATATACAAAAAACTGGGATAAAACATATACAAAAAACATAAAAAGCTGGGGAAAATGACAAGAACATCAGTCAAATACCAGTTCAACACAACCAGAAGACAGGCTCCGTCACCCACCCATGGCCCTAGACTCCAGCACGGGGCCAAGTCATATGGAAGGCCAACAGGGATGGGCCAATCTAATCTCTGGAAGGATTATATTAATTATCTCTGGACTCTTAGCTAAAATGGAGTTAATGTCCAGGTAGGTCTTCTATAACCTCCTTCCCAAGATCTAACATCCTTATTGGCTCAAACTTGATTACTTAATGAAAATGACTCATCCTCATTTACTCTACGTAATCCATCCTTTGGGTATGAAAAAGTCCTCAATTTTCTGTGGTCCTGAAGCTTTTTTGAAAAAAAAATTGGCTTATTGGACCAGAGTAAGTTCTTTTTTCCTTCTCTCCTATCTGGACTGGGAATATTAAAAAGCACCAGTCGCTACAATGCACTGGCAGCTCAGTGTTTCCACGGTCAAGGATGTTTATCAGGTAGACAATCTAGACAATTTACCCAAATACGTGAGCCCAGGAATGAAAGACTTGGAGGAGCTAAAGTCAGCTGACAGGCCAAACACCACAACAACAGCAGCATCCTGAACCTACCCCATAAAGCCAATATGCAAGGCTTAATGAGGTAGGGAAAGGATGCAGAACATGGCTTCTGAATTTTCTCCAGTCCCTTTACCAACTGAGGCTGTAGAAGGTGTCTCTATTTTGTTTTTGTCTGTATTTCTGCATCACAAAGCATGTCTGGGTATGTTTACTGGTACGTGCACATAGGGCCAGCTGCAAACGCACCTCGCCCAGAGGGATGCACTGGGGATTTTTTTTCCTGGAATGTTTCTCCATAGTTCCTGACCAGATCCGGTCCATGCTTCAATCCAGTCTGTCTTTTGCCAGCTTCTGCTCCACCTATTTTGGTTCAGTTTGGTCTTGGGAGAGTTACCCTGCTAACAAACAGATGGACAGAGTCCTGAGTCTCTTTGCAGAATTTGTGTCTAAAACTCTGTTGGCATCAAACCACATAGGAAAATGGGATCATTGCAAAGTGAGTGAGACAGGAATATTTTTCATCCATACCAGATAACTTAAGGAGCGAGAGAGATGACAACTTAAAGGGTGGATTTACATTCTTTCTGATTTAAATGTACGCTCAACTTTTTTTAATGTCCAGCGTAATATTGGCTAATTGAAAGAAGTCCGTAGAAGTTAGGACTTGTTGAATGCCTTGAATTTTCTTATCTTGGCCACAGGTTGTTTTTAAAATGATGGAGTCAGAGCCCTGGGTGTGGTTCAAAAAAAGTCAAGATGGCAGCCACAATGGTGTGAGAAAAACTCCACCTTTTTTTTATGCGCATCACATGAGCAACACACGTAAGAAATGGGCGGAGCTTCCATTACACTGCTGGGGTTGCCATCTTGATTTTTGACCATACTCTGTAGACATCTCTGCCACCTTCCCCATCTGAAACAGGCCTATGGTATGATATGATGTTTTCCTTTAGGATTTAATGCAAGCATGGGAAGTTGCAAATCACCCAAGAGAGAGATCCACACATAACGCTCAGCCACGAAATCACTGAATCAGTGCAGGAACACCACCTTCCACACATGGGAATGACCGTATATTTTTTTTCCCTTTGAAAGAACGTCTAAAGCAAATTCTCTTTCATTGGATTGAATGAGCAGTGGTAGAAAAAATGCAGAATAATTTTTCTGCCCTGAAGTATTTGCGACAACAATGGAGACCCCCCCCCCCGCAAAAAAAATTGGAATATGGTTATAGTGGTGGAGAACAGTGGGAAATCCCTCTTATACATATAATGTAACTCCTTACAAACCAGTATTTCAAAGGGTGTTTGGGGGAGTTTGATCATTACATTTCCCATTTAGAACTCTTTGCAGAATTGCTTTTGACAGGTGGTAATATAAACATAACAGTTTTTCAGAGAAAAAAGCTGGTGGGAGGGATTTTGGCCTCTTAAGAAGCTATGTCTTTTGTGCTTTTTCAATGCTTAACAGCTCTTTGCTTGGCTGAAAACAACTTTTTTACATTGGGGAAATTCAGAAAGAAAAGAAAGAGAAGAGAAGAGAAGAGAAGAGAAGAGAAGAGAAGAGAAGAGAAGAGAAGAGAAGAGAAGAGAAGAGAAGAGAAGAGAAGAGAAGCCCCTTGGGCTTGCTAAAGAACATTTTGTAGGCGTTTCCATGGTTTATTGGATTTTGTTCTCTTCAAATGCACAATACAATTCTCCCAGGAACAATTAAGGTTAATGTTAGCTTCTCCTTTGTAGCCTTTTGTCCTTGCACAGTCAAATCCTCTCCTTTAGAGAAAATACTCTTTATAGCCTTTTAAAGAATGTACGTGAGTAGGAACGCATTTTGTTGGAAGATGTTGTATAGGTGGTCTGTTTCCTTCTGCTGTTCTGGGTTGCTGCAGTGCATTTGCGCTCTTTTGAGTAATGTTCTTGCACAGCTCTTCTTGTGGGAGGTTGGGTTGTTACTTTGGTAATGGAGTACTTGGTTAGTGTGGGTTGTTTTCCAATAGACTCGTGTTTCTAATTTGCCATCATTTCCTCTGCTAATGTGAATATCCAGGAAGGGTAGCATGTTGTTGTTTACTTCCTCTCTAGTGAATTTTATTCCTTTGAAGATGTTGTTGATAGTTTCATGTGTCTTCTCTAGTTGTTCCTTTTTTATTATAACAAAGGGGTCATCTACATACCGGATCCATACTTTTGGTTGTATGCGTGGAAGTGCTATAGTTTCTAGACGCTGCATTACAATCTCTGCTATGAGTCCTGACAGTGGTGATCCCATGGATGTGCCTCTGATTTGTTGGCATATTTGTCCATCAAACTGAAAATAGGTAGTGAGGCAGAGGTTGATGAAGCCCATGATTCTGGGTATTTCAATCTTGGTGTGTTTGGTCAGGTCGAGTGTGTTGTGTAGTACTGCTGACATGAATTCTTTCACTAGTTCTGGGTTTATGGATGTAAAGAGTGCTGTGACATCAAATGAGACCATAATTTCATCTTTTATTTAGACATCTTTGATTTACTGGAGGCACTGTAGTGGGGAGTTGATAGAATATTCGCTCCTCTCTGTGAGATGTCCCAGCTTTTTTGTCAGTTCTTTCGCTATGTTGTATGTTAGAAACCCTGGTATTGATACAGTTGGTTGGAGAGGTATGTCAGGCTTGTATATTTTCGGTTGTCTATAGAAATGTGGGAGGATGTGGTCATTTTCAATGCTTTCCCATGCAGTGTTCAAAATAAATAGTTGTTGTTGTTTTTTATCCTCCTTGTGAACTAGTTTCCCTCTTGCAAACACATTGGCCACTAAAGGATTTCTGGGGAGCCTACTAGCCCAGGTTCATTGTACATAACTTCAGTTGGGGTTCTCCAGGGTTGGGGAGATTACTACAGAAGAAGAGATCACATTTTTTTCCTGATGTTTTGCCTTGGTTTCCTGCACAGTGGTTCAGAAGTGGTTCAGATTACAAATATTGCCTTACAGTATTTGTAATCTGTATGGCATTTGAGGCAGTCCAATTGAAATAAGGTTAGCACCATTCCCAACCACCAATCAATGGATACTTCCCAAGAAGCTTCCAATTACCAGCCAACCCTCCAAATTCAAATCCTACACAGACTACAATCCCCATCTGTGAACCACTCCACTGAGGAAGCCTTGCTGAAACATAAGGCAAAACACCTACAAAACATGTGATCTTTACTTTGTTATTCATCTTCCTAAGCCCAAAGAACCCCAACTAAGGGTTTATACATTGGCTGCTGTCTCATAATTCAAGGCAAAATGTTCAAATTACATATTTACAAACCAGCTGCATGTATTTTGCTGAAATACCGAAAAATGCTGAAAATATTTTCATGCACCTTCTCATGGGAGCCGTACTGCAAATAGACTCTTTTTAAAAATATTTTAATATAACTTAATTTTGAAATTGTCTTACTGTTCTTTTAAATTAACATAAACAAGTTATACGTTACTGTATACTGCTTGGAGATGTGCTGCATGAAACAGAGCACAGATACGTTTTAAATAAATTAAATAATAATTAAAACTTCCTATAAACTAAATTCTAGTTTTCCCCAAAATGTTAAACTTGGGGTGTATTTCTGATAAGCCAGACACAAACCTTAGTGGAATTAAACATATTGAAACTTAATTTTGCCTTTGCTGAAACAAGAATGGGAAGTTTTCTTCCTAAAAATGAACTATTTTAGTGAGTGGAGAAATACTGTACTGGAAACATACAAATTCCCAGCATGGATAAACAACAATACTGGGCAATTGTTGAATCACACCCAATTGTTATACAACCTTAATTCCCCTTAATGGAATTAAATTAATATATAACCATGCATTAGGTTATGGTTACTGGTAATAGTCTAATGCAATGTTTCTCAACCTTGGCAGCTTTCAGATGTGTGGACTTCAACTTCAAGGCTGGCTGGGGAATTCTGGGAGTTGAAGTCCACACATCTGAAAGCTGCCAAGGTTGAGAAACACTGGTCTAATGTTTATGTTCATATGAATCTGTCTGCAATTTTAAGAATTTGAAATTTGAGTTATATGAGAGTCTGTTGCAATTGAAGTGTTCAGATGATGTCTCAGATTTCTTATAAGTTGAAATCACACAGCAGTTGCACTGGCATTTATGTCATGCGTAAGAATAATTCAGTGGTTAATAATAATAATATCCTGCGACGATACCTGTAACACCATCAAACAACAACATCTGCCTTTCCCAGGTCCTTGGGAAGGACTCGATAGGTGGATAAAAATGCCAAATCCAGTCTAAACATCTGGCTGACTGTGCAATCAACCATCATCATCATCATCATCATCATTATCATCATCATCTGCTACCAGGCTCCCTTTGATTTTGCTCTACCATAGGCTACCACAGTTCTCCTACTACAATGTCTTCAATAGTCTATAAACATTCAAGTTGAAAACAGTCTTACCTATTTACTGAAAACACTTATTTTCTGCTTGACTGTGTGTGTGTGGATTGTACAATTTTCAGACAGCTGCTTTGTCTAGGCTTTGCTATTTCTGCAGTTTCCTCCTGACATATTTTGAGGAAGACTGTATCAGTTATTTTTTAAACTTTCTCAGAAATGTGTAACCCCGCCTATAGAGCAATGTATGGAAATGTTGCAAACTGGAACAAAATACACATACTTAAGAGGTCAACAATAGGTTTGTTGAAAGGATGAACACTGCTCCTTGATCCTCTGTTCTAGTTCATATACAGGAATTTTAGTTTCTCTCCATATTTTTTTTAGAATCTTCCTTTTCCCCTAAGGAGCTTAAGATAATGGATGTAAGGTTACCTCTCATTTTATAATTCCAGCAACAACCCTTTGGGAAAGGTTGGACTGAAATAGAGTGATGGGACATGGACAAGTAGGTATTCCGGTTTCATTGTATAAAATTTACATAATAAACTGGGACCATTTTCAATCATGCTTAAACCCTACCAATTGACACATCAGTTAAGCAATTTGTCCCACTGATTTAAGCGTGAGCTGGACAGAAGGAAAAGTATTAAAGCAATCTTTGAACTGAGGAACAAAAATTATCCAGCACAAACACAAGCCAAGTGTCAATTCACAATAAACAAAAACAGTAGGCGAGTCCCCAGATTATTGCTGGTCATATTTAATTCACAAAAACCTTTAGGAATTAAATTATTTTTGGCCGCCAGCATATTTTGAGTGAAAAAAAACCCATGGTTTCTCAGGAGTATTTTTTTTCCTAAATATGAATTTCTTCAGTTTTTGTATTCAAACATTAAATATAGTTTTCACTACCTTAGTTTTCCTTGTCTCCTTGTTAAGATACGAGAAGATCACTTATTTTTATACAATTTTCATTTAGTGTAAACGCATAAATATTATTCATCAATTTATTTTAAATACATGTTACATTTGCCATTGATTCTGTCCAACAGTTTATTAAGTAGGCAAAAATTAAATAGTGGCCATATGTAAAAAAAAGTTAACATTGAAACAAATGATATTTTAGGGTATTGTGGGAAGCCTCAAGTTTTGAAAACTATCATTCATAACAAGGAAGGAAGTAAACAGCAATAGGCTCAACATTTACAGTATTCAATAGTCTAATAATCAGGAAATCAGAGAGCTTGTCCAATAATAGGTGTTGGGTAGAAGCCTCAATAATATCACAAGCATTAAATGTTTGTGTGAGGAGGTCCCTTTACTGCCCTTCTTTTCTGCAGATGTTCATGTATTCAATTATTTCTTGTTTAATTGGCAAACGAGAAACATATGTTAACAGTTTTAAAATCATAACAAAAGTAACGAGCCATCTATCTCCAATCTGCTTCTTTTCAGAGATGTTGGATTACAAACCTATAATTCCCAGGCAACCTATGTAGTCCAATAAATCTGAGGGCATGGGGCTGGGGGAAGACTGCAACAGAAATATAGCAAGGTTTGGACAACCAGCAATAAACAGGCTTTTTAAAAGTCTCATGGGGAACAAGACATTACAATACATGGTTAAGTCTGTTGTTAAAGTCCTAATTAATTTTCCATTGGATTATACTCCTTATCTTTCTGTTTAGCTTTTAGGAACGAAGTAGAAACACTGACAATTTAATTATTTGACAAAGACACAGCAGGAATTCACTCTCTCTGTCTTTCTTTTAATCCATTTTCTGAATTTGGCTGCTACTCCTATTAGAAATGACGGGGTTCATGGAACTGAGGGTTTGCCTGTTGAATAATAGGAATGGGATGGCAATTAACATCTCAGATAAACCTCTCAGAACAAAAGAATAGCCCTGCTGGATCTCACTATCTTTTTCTTGCTCCCAGCAACCAAAGAGATGTCTCTGGGTGCTCAGAAGCAGGAGATGGAGATTTACCCATCTTCCCTCATTGTTCCTCTGCAACTGATATTTGAAGGAATGCTTCCCCCAACCTGGAGGAAACACTGTGTCTTCAAAATAAAGTAAGTCTAATATTCTCCCATCCCCATGTGCTTCTTTCATATATGAGATTATGCTTTAGGTAGGTATGGGAAACTTTCAGTCAATAGACCAGATGTGGCTTCTGTGCTGTTTGCATCCTGCCCACAGAGGTCTTTAGAGAGGCTCCTCCCTCTTCCAAAATTGCTGCCCTACTCAGAAATCCTGCCCAGAATTCAAAGATATATGGTGTGATTACTGCCTGCCTAGTCCTACCTTGAGTTTTGCTCCCAGGCTTCCTGTCCCTCCTGACTTTTTAATAAAGATTATTTTTATTCAAAATTAAATGGAAAGCTGCCATGTTATAAAGCAAAACACTAGACACTTAGACCATATTTATGACTGCCAGTATCTTTGTACCTGACAAAGAACTCCCTGGGATGATAGGAAGCATCTGAGAACACTAGATAGCCTTCTGATAAACGGAAGTTTTGTGACAGGTCATATCCACCATGGCACCATCATATGCTTTCAAAATTCCAGTTGTGTGCTGGCCCAAAAACGTTGCCTGCTCTGGCAATAAAACTCAGTTTAAGCATTGGATACACTTGTATTTTATATCGGAGAGTCTGAGTTAGGAGAAAGAGCTACAGCAACAGAATAGGCTGTAGAAAGCTGGTCCCAATGAATGCTATGAAGGACCTGCCTTCTCTCTTAAAAAAAAATCACTATTAAGAGGCAGATAACTGCAGTATTTCACTATGTGATATTCAGAAGATATCTGGGCTAGAAAGAGGGCCCTTCTGCTCCGAATGCAGTTGCCTTCTATGGTAAGCCACTGAACTTGGGTGTTTCTTCAGAACTGAACTGGTTCCATTATCCTAGGCTGGCCATTCAGCTTTTCTGCCCGAGGTATCTAGCTGTAGGTTCAAGTTCTATCTGAACATCACTAACTTTGGGGATCTGTTAAGAATCTGTCAGGTTTTGCTCTTTTGCCTCTGATTTCTTGTTATCAAAGAAAAATGACCAATATATCCTTTTTATCCACCACTGGCACCATTTTTAATTCCTTAATCATATTATTTTGGGAAGCCATGAAGTTACCTGTAATCCAAAATTACCTGTTATCTAATATATGAGGGCTCTAATTCCCTGCTTTTTTTAAAAAAAAGGGGGGGAAGTTTCAAGGCTAAGTTGATCTATAAAACAGATTTTTGAAATCCTTAGTTTTAGAAATAATTATTGAAGTCAGTTTTTGTGAAACTTAGCTTCTAAGGATGAGTTGGTTGTGTACAGTTCACATCTTGCCAGTCGTCATTGCCAATGGTCAAGTATGATGGAAACGTAATTCCTTATATCTGGGGATTCCAAGTTGGAAACACTGCTTGAAGATATAACGTATAGACTGAAGTATTATTTACTCAACTATTTCTAAAATCAGCATTGCTTCCCAGTCTTCCATTTATTATATACAATTGTCATATCCAGTGTGATTGTGCCTAAACACGGCAATTGCTACTGAAATTTGAGCTGATTTAGCTGTGGTTTACTTTTTCTAAGAAATCCTCAGCACATTAGGAATCTCTAACCAGATTTTCAGAACTTCCCCCACCAAAAAGAACTCAGATTTTTTTCAAAACAGTTCTGGCAAAATAAAAGGATGGAAACTGTAGTGTAGCAGTGTACTAGTTTGCAATTCTACAACTGCAACTTCTTTGGCTAATCATGTTTTGCAGTTAACTTTGAAAATACTAAAGAATGCTGTTAGGGTACAGGAGAATGCAAAATATTTAGTCAAAAAACACCCCAACTTTTAAATGTGTTAGTCTCTGATCTTGGGATGACTCACTAAGAATACTACAAAATTATTCCAAACTTGAAGTGGGCTATTCTGAAGTTTGAATGGCCATTCCATGATTAGAATGCAGCAGGATTCAGCTGACCAGTCTGAAGCTAGGCAGGGTCTGGCCTGGTTAATGTTTGGATGGGAGAATACTAGGAGGGATGTAGGCTAGGCTGGGAAGTTGAAAAAACAGCCTGAAGGAAACTGAATGGATGTCTCCTTAAAGCCACCATCAATTGAGCTTGACGAAAAAGGACCTGACTTCATTTGGGGAAACTAAAAAAGAGAAACGATATAAACTATAGAACTGTAGTTTTGTACAGTGGTTGAAGGCACTGGGCTAGAAACTGGAAGAACATGAGTTCTAGTTCTGCCTTAGCAATGAAGCCAACTGGTGACTGTGGGCCAGTCCCTCTCTCTCAGCCCTAGGAAGAAAGCAGAGAAAACTGCATGGACTTGTCCATGTAAGCCTCAGTAGTCAAGAGTGACTCAAAGGCACAAAATACATGGATTACAAAACATAATTAACATGATAGGAAAAAACAAAAACAAATATAGCATCAAAAGTCCTAATGGAAATGAATATTTATATGAACCATGGAAAATTATAGGAATATCTCATCTAGCAGCAGATATTCCTCTGCCCCCCCCCAAAAAGGGGAAAAAAGCTATAATTTTCAATTTAAATATCTCTCTTTTCTCCAAACCTTGATATACTACCACTTAGCACAAATCAATACTTTCGTGCCACATGGTAAAATAGAGGAGCTGCCCTGGAAAATTACTTTATTGATTTTAATTGGAGATAATTTCTATTGTGATATATCTTTTCATCCTGACTTGGATGTCACAATGAACTATATTATGCATACTTTGTAAACGATTGTGTGCAAATAGTAACAAAATGCCAAGGTATATATTTTCTCTTGCAAGAAAGGGAAAATACTTTATTGAATTTTTGTTAAAGACGGCATTGCCAAGAAGTACGTCTTTATTTTTTGCAGAAAAAAGGGGGATACAGACAAGTTCATTGGACAAACTGTACTAATAAATGAAATATGGGTGTATGTATAAAAGTTAATTGAAAACTTACAATTATTACTTCTCCAAGGCAAAATAGTGCAATAAACCAGCATAAGTGGGGATCTGGCTTTTAGTCTGGGCTAGATTTTCTTATAATTTTCCAACATTGCATTTTAAAACTTTTATTCATATGTTTCCTCTCTTTCTGAAATACTGTTCACTTTCAAAATATTAGCTTCTTATGCACTGATATCATTCAGGAACATGTGTATTATATGGAAATTGGAAAATACTTCTTCCAGAAAATAGCTTACTTCTCATGGCTTAATTTATGGCTCTGGCCATACCAAATGCCTAAGGGTTATGCTTATATTTAGACTGCTAAATGTGTAGAGTATAGAGTGAAAGAGACTCTATTCCACTGTTAAGGCAATCAGCTGGCTATTGCATACCTGGCCTTTTCTAGTCTCTATGAAGACTTAGTAGATACATGGGAGAAGCCAAGAAAAAGCTTTGTTCCATCTCCAGAACAGCTGGTTACATTCAGAGGTCCTCAGCCTTTTGAAAAGGTAGGCACATTCCAGTTTTAAAAATGTTTTCTCAATGCCTTACATAATGGCGAACATGAAAAGGATTTGTTCATTTACAAAATGGCTCCCATCATGAGACATCATCATTATGGTCCATTGAGTTAGCCTTGACTCCTGATGACTGCAAGAAAAAGTCCATGAGATTTTCTTGGCAACATTTTCAGAAGTGTCTTGCCAGTACCTTCTTCCTAAGTTGAGAGGGACTGGCTGCCCAGCTGGCTTGCAGGACTAGAACTGACCGTATCTCAGGGTCTAATGCTGTACCATGAATCACTACCCCCAACTGGCTTTCCATCGCAATATGACCAGACATAAAACACCTATTTCACAGAAATGAAAAACAACTAAAAAACAAGTAACGTGTCCAAGGCAAAAAAGTGGGGCATAAGCCTCACATCATAAAACTATTTATTTAAAAAATATTTATGTTGTTATGTTAATATAGTTCGCCAGAACTGATCAGCATAAAAGAAAAGGAACTTCTCAAGGCCATGTTTATATGGCAGAGCTGAGTCACAAAATACAAGCCCAGGAGAACTGAACCAAAAATCCATTTCTCAGCAAAGCAAATCGATGATGCTAAAATATAAATAGATCTGGAATATAAGGCAAATGTGAGGTTTGTGCCCCAAAGCACAAGCCCACTTCTTTGAATCCAAAGTTCTCTCTCCCAAACTTTATCTGCAGCTCACGTTGCTCATGAACAAGAACCGCCAACCCCAGTTAGTAATTTCTCTCATTCAGGATTACTTGCCTACAAACTAACACATCAACTCTCCCTTCCTTCCCCTTTCCCTTAAACATATCCATCCCCATAGTTAATGCACATATACACAGGCCTGTCCCCATACTGCTAACTCCTACACCAGATGCTACCAGTTGGGTGTGTTCATGGAGCATGCTTATTTATGGTTACCTAAGGCTGTAATAAATCTGATTGAAGGTGGTCTGTTTTTGTAGAGTGGAGCTGATGACCACATGTATGGAACTGAATGGGTTGGCTTAAAAATACATGAGAGAGCTAAAATGTATGAAAGTATGGATTAGTGTCATCTAAGTTGTGGGTGCACATGAAGGTAGGAATACATAAGGTGGTGATAGTTGCCTAATATCTTCTAGTGAATAGTGATAATGGAAAAACCAAACCAGGGGAAAAACATTCTGAATGAATATGATCCAAGGGGAAAATTATTATATTAGGTAACATGAATGGATGGACAGGGCAGAGATGAGATAGCACAAAAAATTATTGAGCCAGTCAGAGACCCAAGAATAACAGTATGATGATTATTTGGTGAGTATCTGCTTAGAAGAAGGTCTCTTTTTTCAAACATGTAGTTAAATGTAGTCTACACATATGTACACATAGAAAAATAATGATTTGAAAAGCATAATCTGATTATTTATTATGGTCAATTGAGTACATTAGTGAAGGAAACAGCAGGGGTGAGGTTCTGAAGATGGGATAGACAATTTTTTAAAAAACTGTCTTGGGAAAAAAATGAAAGAAAATAAAATAACAGAACAACTCAAATAAAATAATAGAAAAACTGAAGCTTGAAAAAGTATTAGAAGATAGTTTGTTCTCTGAACAAAATGAATGGAAAGTGAATGTTAGGAAACAGCATATGGAAGTTGCCCAGAACAGAATTTAAAACCTTGTTATAGAATATCACTGAAGTGTGTGGAGTTTGTTTGTTTGTTTATTTATTTATTTATATTTCAAATTTGGACACCGCCCATCTCACAAGGAAGTGATTCTGGGTTACATTGATGCAAAGTATGAAAAAGGATACTTGGTGGAATGGTGAAATTATCTGTGATGAAACTGAAATGAGGGATTGTTGGAAGGGAATGATAAAAATATATGGTTGAATGGAGCAGAAATTAATGTTACAAATAGTAATGTTCCCCCGCCCCCAAAAACAAAAATGAGGAACAGGAAATCATAAATACTGTGAGAATGTTGTCAAGACTGCAGGTGTTGATGGTGTAAATGTTCAAATATGGATGTGGTTTGCTTATGGACTGGCTGTACAACATGTTTAATGTATGTGTGAAGATAGCAATTGTGTCAGGCAATTGGAAGAGTGGAACTATGGCACTACTGTTCACCTTTACAAAGAGAAAGGAAGTGCAAAAACTATAGGGAGATTAGTTTATCAAGCATACTTGGAAAAGCGTTTGGCAGAATTCTGACTGAAAAGGTACAAGAAGGGGTAGTGAGGAACTTTGTGCCAGGCAGGATTAGATCTTTGCTCTTCAGAAGGTAATTGAGAAATAATGAATGAAAATTTATTGCATGCATGTTGACTTAGAGAACATACATCTATTGTGAATAGGTTTGAATTATGAGATGTTTTGTGCAAATATGGAGAGGGGCATATAATGGAAATACAGCACACATGTGAATAAATGGAATGCTTAGTGAACCATTCAACATTGATCAGGAGCTAAGAAAAGTATGCATCATGTCTTGGTTCTTTAATGTATTTATGAGTAAACGCATGAGGAATGTATGGTAAAATTAGAGGCCTAACAATTGGTGACATGAATGTGTATATGCAGATGATCTCATGTTTTGGGCTGAGAACATGAATGCTTTCCAGAGAACGTTAGATTGTATGATGCAACAAGGAGTATGAATCAGAAGATGAGTTTATCTAAGACTAAAGCAGTTGTAGCTGACAGGAGAAAAATGATAGGAACAATTGCAAGATTTACATAATTGGAGGGGGGGGGGGAAATTAAAGAAAGCAGATGAATTTATGTCCCTTGGTAGAATGTTTAATAAACATGGAAAATGGATGGGAAAAGGTCAAGACATGCAAATCCTGGCAGAAACAAGTGGTCTGTGGTGAGGAACAAATGTTTGTCAAAATAAGTGAAAACACAGTATTTAAGGATGTGCTTCTGTCCACTTTGTTATGTGGTGGTGAGAGCAGGCTGTGTCAGGACAAACAAGTTGAATGAAGTGGGAAACTAAGGTTTTTGGTCAAAAAAAAAAAAAAGACTGAGTGCTGACTTCATGTAGACTGAATACAAAAGCGAGTGACCAGTATGATTGAGATGGTTTGATTATATAGGGAGAACGAATGAGAATCAAATCACAAAACAAATATATAAAGGAAGAGTGAATAGGTTGAAAGGAACTGAGAAGGCTGCGGTTGAATGAATTCCTTAGAAAAAAGAGTTCAGTGGTTTAAAGAACAAAAGGCAACATGTCAGTTTAAATTAGATTACAGGCAATCCTCGTTTAGTGACTCGCTTGGACAGCAACCATTCGCAGTTCCAGTGCTGATGAAAAAGTAACTTTGCAACCAATCCTCGCATTTACAACCTTTGCAGTGTCTCTCTCTCAGTCATGAGTTTGCCATTACAGCTAGTTAGCATGGTATCATGTTCTGTGCCTGACCTTTTTTTTCCTTTTCTTGCCCCCTCACAGGGCAGAGAGATTGCTTAAACAAACTATCTCTTCTTCCTGAGCTGCTTTTCCCTTTAGTGCAGGGCTTCCCCAAAAGGTGCTTATCACCAGTTAACAAGCTCTGTGACCATAATTAGTTGATTGGAACTTTCTGGCAGGCTCACCCAGCTATCTGAAATTGACAAGACCTAATCAGTTTCACACTGAAGGCTTTTGTTTGCCTCCTAAGTGACTCACACCTGGCAGGAGTGAGCAGGCTAGGCAAACAGACAGTGCTAGCACATTGCTTTCGATGTGTATTCCCCATTGTGTGCCTTTCTCTCTCATCATCCCTTCCTCTCCAATGAATGTAAATACAAACATTAATTCCCTTCTTGTTCATTATCCCAGTGCCAGGGTGAGCATTCCAAAGGGCAGGGGAGTGGGGAAAAAGGGCTATAAGATTTGTTCTTTTATCCAGATTACCCATGAGCCAAGTTCTGGAAGCCTTCCCCAACACTTGGGCTGAAGGAAGTAGCAAGGAGCAAAGGAAAGCGGAAGTAAGATTGCAAGCGCAATCTGGGGTCACGTCATTTCCACTTAGCGACTGCTTCCCTTAACAGTTGAGTTGCCAGAACCAATTGCAGTCGCTAAACGAGGACTACCTGTAGTTATATTTCCTTTTTTCCTATCTCATGCCACTAATTTATTTGACTTATTATTTCTAACTCCATTTGTATACATTGCATAAAGTTGCTTGCCCTAAAAGGGAACAGCATAATGGGGATGGATGGATGGATAGATGTAATGGAAGATGGACCATATTCTATGGACCAGAATAAGCACTATTACATGCACATTTACACTTCCTTGCAAAATGACGACATTTTCTGAGTATCATTTGCCTAATGGCAGATAGTTTCAGAAGACTGTTCTTTCCATAAGGCATTTTAATTTTTTCCAGTCAGACTTGGAATATTTTTTAACTTTCCATGCCACCTACACTCAGTATTTTCCTACCAAAATATCATATTACTAAAACCCACAAAGGAGATATTTCCAAAATTGCTTTCAGTTTTAAACCCACTATATCTTAGTTCATTAAATCTTTCTCACTAAAAACTCAAAAGCTTGATTAAGACAGTACTTTTTATTATATGTATTTCCAATGTCAATGTGGCTTTACTGTACTTATGAGATGAACTTTTTGTGGAGGTCAGAAAGATATATTTTGGGACTGAGTGGGAGACATCTCAAGCACTCAAAACCTCAGGGTGAATAGATATAGATATACTCATGGGAATTACAGATAGGAGCTGAATTTTTTAAAAAGTAAGATTAAATAAGATCTGACATATCCCCATCATTTTCTGTCAGATCTTATTTACTTGGTTTGGTAAGAGTCCTGGTGAAATAGTGCCTAAGGACTGTGGTGAATTCCAAGATGATTGTGAAATATAAATTAGCAATGCAATGATATGAGTGCAAAAAAGAAAACCGAGAGAGTCAGTTTTTAGTGCAGTTTTTAAATCTTAGGAATGCCTAATACCACTTTATTCATTGTTTTTCTACCTTCATTACTGCATTATAGCATGAAGTTTGATGTCCCACAAAGTTCTGGTTGCTACACTTTAAGCAAGCGTTCATTCATACTAACTGAAATTGCCTCAGAGGAGAACAACGAGGAAGATGAAGGGGCTGAAGGTTGTTGTTCAGTCGTTAAGTCATGCCCGACTCTTCGTGACCCCATGAACCATATTGCGCCAGGCCTTCCTATCTTTCACTGCCTCCCTGAGTTTGCTCAATTTCATGCTCATTGCTTCAGTGATGCTATCTAGCCATCTCATCCTCTGCCGTCCTCTTCTCCTTTTGCCTTCCATCTTTCCCAGCATCAGGGTCTTTTCCAAAGAGTCCTCTCTTCGCATTAGGTGACCAAAGTATCTGAGCTTGAGCTTCATTATCAATCCTTCCAATGAGCAATCAGAGTTGATTTCCTTTAAGATTGACTGGTTTGACCTCCTAGCAGTCCAGGGGACTCTTAAGAGTCTTCTCCAGCACCACAGTTCAAAGGCATCAATTCTTCGGCGTTCAGCCTTCTTTATGGTCCAGCTCTCACAGCCATACATTACTACTGGAAAAACCATAGCTTTGACTATGCGGATCTTTGTCGGCAAGGTGACGTCTCTGCTTTTTAATATGCTATCTAGGTTTGCCATAGCTTTCCTCCCAAGGAGCAAGCGTCTTTTAATTTCAGGGCTGCAGTCTCCGTCTGCGGTGATCTTGGAGCCCAAATAAATGAAGTCTGTTACTGCTTCCATTTCTACCCCTTCTATTTGCCAGGGATTGATGGGTCCAGATGCCATGATCTTAGTTTTTTTAATGTTGAGTTTCAAGCCAGCTTTCGCACTCTCCTCTTTCACCCTCATCAAGAGGCTCTTTAGTTCTTCTTCACTTTCTGCCATTAGGGTGGTATCGTCTGCATATCTGAGGTTATTAATGTTTCTCCCTGCAATCTTAATTCCGGCTTGTGATTCTTCCAGCCTGGCATTTCTCATGATGTACTCTGCATATAGGTTAAATAAGCAGGGTGACAGTATACAGCCTTGTCGTACTCCTTTCCCTATTTTGAACCAATCGGTTGTTCCATGACCGGTTCTAACTGTTGCTTCTTGGCCCGCATACAGATTTCTCAGGAGACAGGTAAGGTGGTCTGGTATCCCCATCTCTTTAAGAATTTGCCACAGTTTGTTGTGATCCACACAATCAAAGGCTTTTGCATAGTCAATGAAGCAGAAGTAGAGGCTTTTCTGGAACTCTCGTGCTTTCTCCATGATCCAGCGAATGTTGGCAATTTGATCTCTAGTTCCTCTGCCTCTTCGAAACCCAGCTTGTACATCCGGTAGTTCTCGGTTCACGTACTGCTGAAGCCTAGCTTGTAGGATTTTGAGCATAACCCTGCTAGCATGTGAAATGAGTGCAATTGTGCGATAGTTTGAGCATTCTTTGGCATTGCCCTTCTTTGGAATTGGAATGTAAACTGACCTTTTCCAATCCCGTGGCCACTGTTGCGTTTTCCAAACTTGCTGGCATATTGAGTGCAGCACTTTAACAGCATCGTCTTTTAGTATTTTAAATAACTCAGCTGGAATACTGTCATCTCCACTAGCTTTGTTGTTAGCAATGCTTCCTAAGGCCCACTTGACTTCACTCTCTAGGATGTCTGGCTCAGGGTCAGTGACCACACCAGCATGGACATCAGGGACATTAAGATCTTTCTTGTATAGTTCTTCTGTGTATTCTTGCCACCTCTTCTTAATCTCTTCTGCTTCTGTTAGGTCCCTGCCTTTTTTGTCCTTTATCATGCCCATCTTTGCACTAAACGTTCCTTTGATATCTCCAATTTTCTTGAAGAGATCTCTAGTCTTCCCCATTCTATTGTTTTCTTCAATTTCTTTGCATTGTTCATTTAAGAAGGCTTTCTTATCTCTCCTTGCTATTCTCTGGAAATCTGCATTCAGTTGCTTATATCTTTCCCTTTCACCCTTGCTTTTCGCATTCCTTCTTTCCACAGCTATTTGTAGAGCCTCATCAGACAGCCATTTTGCTTTCTTGCATTTCTTTTTCTTTGGGATGGTTTTAGTTGCTGCCTCTTGTACAATGTTACAGACCTCCGTCCATAGTTCTTCAGGCACTCTGTCTACCAAATCTAATCCTCTAAATCTATTCATCACCTTCACTGTGTATTCACATGGAATATGATCTAAGTCATACCTGAGTGGTCTAGTGGTTTTCCCTACATTCTTCAATTTAAGCCTAAATTTTGCAGTAAGAAGCTCATGATCTGAGCCACAGTCAGCTCCTGGTCTTGTTTTTGCCGTCTGTATAGAGCTTCTCCATCTTTGGCTGCAAAGTATGTAATCAATCTGGTTTCGGTATTGACCATCTGATGATGTCCATGTGTAGAGTCGTCTCTTGTGTTGTTGGAAAAGAGTGTTTGCTATGACTAGCTTGTTCTCTTGACAGAACTCTATTAGCCTTTGCCCTGCTTCATTTTGTACTCCAAGGCCAAACTTGCCTGTTATTCCGATTACTCCTTGACTTCCTACTTTCGCATTCCAATCCCCTATGATGAAAAGGACATCTTTTTTTGGTGCTAGTTCTAGAAGGTGTTGTAGGTCTTCATAGAACCGGTCAACTTCAGCTTCTTCGGCATCAGTGGTTGGGGCATAGACTTGGATTACCGTGATGTTGAATGGTTTTCCTTGGATACCCACTGAGATCATTCTGTCGTTTTTGAGGTTGTACCCCATTACTGCCTTTCCCACTCTCTTACTGACTATGAGTGCAACTCCATTTCTTCTAAGGGTTTCTTGCCCACAGTAGTAGATATAATGGTCACCTGAATTAAATTCACCCATTCCCGTCCATTTCAATTCAAGATGTCGACGTTCAATCTTGTCATCTCATGTTTGACCACATCCAGCTTGCCTTGGTTCATGGATCTTACATTCCACGTACCTATACAATATTGTTCTTTACAGCATCGGACCTTCTTTTTGCTTCCAGATACATCCACAGCTGAACGTCCTTTCGGCTTTGGCCCAGCCGCTTCACTCTTTCTGGAGCTACTTGGAATTGCCCTCTGCTCTTCCCCAGTAGCATATTGAACACCTTCCGACCTGAGGGGCTCATCTTCCGGCGTCATATCTTTTAGCCTTTTAACATTGTCCATGGGATTTTCTTGGCAAGGATACTGGAGTGGGTTGCCATTTCCTTCTCCAGTGGACCACATTTTGTCAGAACTCTCTGTCATGACCTGTCCGTCTTGGGTGGCCCTGCACGGTATAGCTCATGGCTTCACTGAGTCACACAAGCCCCTTCGCCACGACAAGGCAGTGATCCATGAAGGGGCTGAAGGTTGAGGGAACTGCAAAGCATTGAACAAAGACACAGTAACATCTGTTCAAATATTTGAAGACACGTAATACAGAAGAAAGCCATGGGCTGTCCTATGGATGATGAAAGCAGTGTTGTGTTATAGCCTCCACCCCTTATGGAACGACACAACACATCTACAGAAGGATGCGACTTGTGTTGTGATGGTGTGACATTGCTTTGGTTAGTCTGATTTGTTTGACACAAACACACCCTCCCCTCCTCCACTGTAGATGTTGCTGTCTGCTCATGAAATTATGGTTTTCAGTAGATCCAATTTCTCAGGAAGTTTTGACTCTTTTTATTGGATGTCTTTAAGGAGAATCTGGTCAATTCTATAACTTCTATGAAATACACCATGTGTTTTAAAATTAAAACAGCTGACAGGAACAGGAATTAAAATCAAACTACGAGGACTAAAAACAGATATAAAAGCAATCAAAATAGAATATATATTTAAAAAATGGGTAACTGAGACCAATTCAGTTTTCCCCCATAGAGCTGCTGGGAAAAGGTACTCCTAGCCTCAGATACAACTAAAGTTAACGTCAAATTCAGAAGGAAACTCACCTTGCAGGTATAACTCACTTATTATAATACTGTAGTGAACTCTACATGTTAAATACTGACAGAATTATAGGCAAATAGGAATACTGAAAATAAAAAGGGTGGGTGGCCTAGCAGTACGCTCCAGGAAGCCCTAAGATTGGCAGAAATATACATAAGAAAAGAAATGTAATAGAATAATAAAGACCAAATCAGTAATCAGCCGGATGGCCGCTGAATGCTGGGTGCGAGCGACAGAAAGATGGAGTGGAGTATTATTGAAGAGGCTGGCTGGTGTGGAAGAATTTAAGCTAGTTGAATATTAATAAATGTTTTAAATCAATATTTAGCAAGCACTAGAAGCCAGTGGGTACATAAGAATAGTTTCTGTATTGTATTTGTGGTTAGATTTCAAGAGGAAGTAGTAACCAGAGCTAGCTGAAGTTGTGGTTTACCATTTACACCCTGTTTCCTTTATATTGGGGTCTTGCTGAATATGTGTATATGTCTAAAAGAACTAAACTTTCCCCTCTTGTTCTGTTTTCTCATCATAGCTTTTTCTTGATTAATGCTGTTTACCTCTTATTCAATAGCCTGTTACCCAAATCAGTCTTTCATTCTACCTCTCCAGTCCCTTCTCTCCAAGGTGGTCCTGGGTCTGGATATCCCAGTGTGGTTGTGTTGCTATTCTGAATTCCAGTCTGCTCTGCTGCTGCATTAAACCACAGCATAGTGAGAATGGAAATTATGCTGCAGAAACAAATTTATTTGGAACATTTCCATTTGTCAGGTGATGTTACTTTAGGGTTTGATTTCTCTCTGACAGTAAATTCACTCTCTAGTTAAAAGCCTTATTTTGTTAGTCAGAATGGGATTCCTCTAGGGGAAATCACATACATTAGTTAGAAGAGAAAGAAAACGAAGAAGAGAAAGAGAGAGAGAAGCCTCTTTCTTCTAAATGTTGATATATAATTTATTTACGTATGGCTGCGGCTAAGCTACGATGAAGAGTCTCGAGACGATAAAGGCCAAGGCATAATAAACTTTTCCAAAATAAAGGACAAAACTGGATGAAGTTTAAGACATTCGCATACATATTTAAGATTGGCTTTTAAAAGGAGAGTTGCTGTTCCTGTTATTGATGCAGGAAGTAGAATAATATTCTGTTGTACAGTTTTGTTTTAAGGCAACTTCTCCATAAGTATGGTGAAGTGAGATTGTAATTTCCCCATAAATATGGCAAAGTGAAATCAGAAAGTTTAAATTTATCCTAATTATTTTCCAATCAAGTCTTGTGTGTTCTTTTGAAAATCATGGCAAGAAACCAGGAAGGTCTTTAGGGCCAAGAGAAAACCTACTCAGCATTCCCTTTTCCTACTTCTAGATGTTGCATATGGTACCAGGGCATCAGTGCACCCCAGGATTGTCCCGTTGGTGGCTGTCACCGGATCCCTAACTCACCTAGCTCTGATGTTTTAATTTTAAAAATCCCTTTGCCACCAGCATCAGGATTTCCAAAGATATATATTTCCAAGGACATCTAGGATGAGTAGCTGCACATGGCTTTGTTTGGAAGTGTGTCAAGAAAAGGACAAAGGTGAAAAGGAATGATAGGGAGCAACATGTAAGAGGGGGAACTGTTAGCATCCTGGTAAATCAGGGTGATATTTATATATTTTACTTATTTGCTTGCTTACTTACTGGGGCTTATATACTGCTCCAATCCAGGGGGACTCTGAGCGGTTTACATTCCCTTTTTTCCGGAAGAAGATTAAAAGAAGAAAGCAATTATTGTAATAGGCAACTAACAATAGCAAGGAAAATGACAAAGAAAACTGTGGCCACTAAGGAACAATAAACATCCAGACACAGCAACCCTAATTGGGGGACTCCCAACATTACTGGATCCCCTCCCAAGTTTGCCCTAAGAAGCCAAATTTTTATGGTTTACCTAAAGCTCAACATGGGGTTATATTCTTGATGTAAGCCATTCTGTGCAAGGGCAAGATCAGTGGCCATATTGGCAGGGTACCCACAATATCTTTCTCAAAGTTCCAAATCCACCCACCACCCCAAAAGACTTGGGACCCTTATTCTAATTTTTACCCAAAGAAGGAAATTTTGGGTTACTGACGTTGTCCCCTTTAGAGATTAAAAAAAAATGGGGGAATGATTTTGAACAGAAAGTGCACTAATTTAGCTGTTCTTTTTCATTTCAGCAAGCCCAGCCTTTCCATTAGCTAGAGTGAAGAGGTGCCATATGAAGACACAGGATGGTGATGGAGATATGTGCTCTATCGCCTGTCTTACATCTTCTGAGCTAGCTTTCATCTGTCAGATATGCTAGAGATACCATCATCACTAAAGTCTGAATCCATTTTAGAAGAGTTCTATACATGGAATGAAAACATGGGCTTTTCTTCTCCCCTTTGCTTAGCTATCAGAGTGTATTGGGTCTGTATTTCAGACATGGCATTGTTTCATCCATTTACATAAGCCCTCTAGATATTCCTTCCTTTTGTCTATCCATTTCTCTTGTCTGACCTCCCTAAATTACTTGAATTATTTGTTTATACTTTGACTCTTAGCTTCTTCTCCTCAAAATCCTGTTTTGAACTAGCCCAGCTGGGTTTGGGTCTTCATTTTGCAAAAAAAAAAAAAAAAAAAGCTTTGTCAATGAAATCTCCACAGGTTTTCCTGTGATAGATTCTGTCAATTTTCAGGCAAAATGCTGGATGCAAAGCAAACAATTTTGAATTATGGATGACCTCTCAGTTATAATCAGTGTCATCCAAAAGCTCCTTACTTTAGTTCTGAAATGGTACAATGATAAATTCCCACTTGCTTCCAAGGGCTAAGCTCTTTCAGACTCTCAGTTCACATTGGAATGGGCTCATATTAGAAGTGCCATAAAACACATTAAATAAATAGACTTGAAAAATAGGAAATATTCATCTGTTTTTCAGATGAAAATCTGTCACCAAGGCTTCCATTCGTTTTTAACCATATGGTTCAAATATATACATGCTACAGACATCTCTCCCTCTCATATACAAATATGCACATAGTAAACACATATTTTATGTTATCAAGTTTATTTAGAATACTTGCCCCTAAAAATTAAGGAAAACACACAAGCCTATTCTGTCAGTATAATTAATTTTGTTAGTTTTAAAAGCAATTTTATTTTCAAGTCTACGACTGATTTTTTTTTTTAATTTTGTAGGAAACAGTTCTGTGATTTACTCTTGCAGATACATTAGCTAAGTATGCTGTATTAATTTAGGATGATTCAGTTCTAAGTGCTTGAAAAATGAGCCTTCAAGAAAATTGAGGAGGCATACTGAAGAAACTGCCTATTTTGTTTACATTTAATTGCTAATCATGCCAAGTCCAATATATTTTTATTTTAATTAATTAAATCTAAAGTTTTCCATATTATTTCAGCAGCATTTGATAGCCGAGGTGTTTTCCAATGTCTTGCCATGTTAAATGCTGACTTACAGATTAAGATGAATTTTACGATCAGGAACAGTTTGATCTTGACTTCAACAGGGACACATCCAAACACTCATGCAGGCAATCAAAATGACTTTTGAGGCCAGCTTGGACAAAACTGTAAATTTTTTTGCCTGTTTGGCCAGAAAGTGTACGTATGTTTACTTCATGTCATAAGGTTTTTTGAAATGCACCATTGCTGAGAACCGAGCAACGTATGAAATTCTAAACCCTTATTCAGATTCAGTTAGACAAAAAGTATTTTGCAATTTTGTCTGAGTGCATCACTACTTGGCATTTCAACACTCTTGCTTAAATGCCTTGTATGAGATCATGCAACCTGATCTTGCTCTTACATGCATTTAATTAGGTTATATCAAAGTTAAAATTTATTTTAATAAAGTAAATCTTGATGGCTTTGGGAAGGGTTATTCCCAAGTAAACAGAATAATTTTAGTATCCTGTTAAGTACATAAGAAGTACATTCTCTGGAATACTATAGCCTCATTTACATTCTATCATCTCCCACAAGAAGCTCAAGGTGTGATATACAGTTCTTTCCCACTTTGCTGATTTTATTCTCACAATACTCCTATCACATGCATTGTTCTTAGAAATAGTGATTGGACCAAGATCACTCAATGTGCTTCACATCTGAATGAAACATTAAACTAGGGTTATCAGATGTTAGTCCTTTGAGTCACTACCGTGACTACTTACTCTATCTTGACTGTAAAGTTACATTAACAGAACCTGTATGTTGATGAAGATTCTCAGTCATCCAGGTGGAATTATCTGGAGGTTGAGTCATGGCAACTGGACTTCTTTTCTTTTGGTTTGATATGTTTTGCTGCTTGTCCAAGCAGCTTCTTCAGTCTAGAAAGTTGGAAAACCAGAGAGTGTGCCTTCTGAAATCCTTCCCATGCTTCTTCTCCTTCTATGGGCTGAGAAATCTTTTACATGCCAGCTGTCCAGTCTGCAACTCTTCCTCCTGTCTCCCAAGGTCATTCCCACATACCATTACACAAAAGCTAGGCGGCAAAAATTCAGATGGCCACTAGTTGGTGACAAAGAGATGCAGAATCCTCCAATTTACTGCTGCCATCTAGTGATCCTCCACATTTTTGAGCTTAGATCTGGTTTCCTCCAATTCTAGTCTAATGTTTCATGACCTCCACACAGTTCTCCTACCATTACCATCCTTGCATTTGCAGGAATCTCTGGAAGAGTTGATATTTCTATTGAGGCATACTTACTTAGTGTTAGGGGCTTCTCTGAACTTAACTAGCGATGATAATTTTTCAGCAACTGCAGAATGCAAAAAAAAAAAAAATGCTGAGTTTTCCATATTTAGCAAGACAAATGTGGATCTGAATCAGATCACCTGGCTGTAGGTAATTTAACTTTCTTATAGGTGACAGCAGATTAGTCACTGGCTTTACTGACTATAATGCAACAGGAAGAAATATTGTTGGGAGCAAAAGAAATAGGTCATCAGTGATTTCTTTGGAGTTCCACAATAGGCACAGCATGAATTATAGACATTATTGCTTCTCTGTGCCTCTTTGCATACTATTTGCCAGCTGTCTCCATCACCATCAACTACCTAACTTGTTATGACAGAGAGAGAAATGTTTTACTGCAATGTGCAGAATTGCAGTTTGTGTAATTGCCAAATGTGATCCAATGCATCTAATGCTGGTCAAAGACTTAAAGCCTTGTGTTATGTTTAATTTTTTAGCAATAGTTAAAAAGTTTTGTCCTCTATTAGTATAATTAACCCTTTAATCCTCTGTGGCAATTGTTCACACATAGGGTGCTGGTTCCTTAAAGCAGTGCAGTTTGACCTGGAATACATGCAATGATTTGCCATATGATGAGTAAAAAAATTCTGCTTTGCTGTTTATTTTCACATGGAGTCTTTGCAAATATCAGATTACATTCAAACACAGAAAATGTCAGTTCACCTTTTAAAATGCTCCTCCAGACACATCAGCGCAACACTGTCAGTCTCCTGATGTATACATACATATATACCTCATTTATGACCAGCACTAAGAAGAAATTGCAAAATTAACTTTTAGTGACAATTCAGTAATCACAATAATGACTTGTACAGATAGTAAAGAGAGTTTCATTAATAGCTAAGTTTTATTTAGGTAAGTTTCATTTCCCCAGATTAGTCAGGCAAGGTGCTACAACTTTCCCAATTCACAGCATAGTCCTATCAAGATTTATGTATCACTCCCAAGTCAATATGCATAGGATTAAAAAGGAAGTCCTACATTCAGTGATGATACTAATAACGATGCTTACCATGTATATTAAGCTTATTGAATGTTTTGAGTACTTCAAATATATTAAGTCAATAACCCATTGAACATGTGAGATAGGTCAGTCTTATTACCTCCACATTGTAAACTGAAATGTGACCCAGTGAATATTTGGCCATGTGGTCAACCATTACACTGCACCAATTTGTAGCAATGTGGCTACCAATGTTCATATTACATATGATAGAAAATAGCATAGTGATCAAATATGAATTCTACTTTAAGAACCTCTTTTGGAACAAACTCACAGAAATTATCATTTATATAAATGTAGAGTACACTTCCCCAATCCCTTATCTTGGGTGAGGAGGTGGACTTGTTCTGCTCTAGTATAATAGATAGCCAGTATGATACAGTAGTCAGAGTGTCTGTCTGTCTACCTACCTACCTAAATGTGTAGGTCTTTCAAGATGTATGGATGTGAACACCCAGGATAGCCCAGCCAAAATTAGCATTGCTGAGAATTTTGGGGAACTGACATTCACACATAAGGAGGGCATCCAGGTTGGGAAAGTGGATTAGGACTGGGAATCCACATTCAAACCCTGGCTCAGCCATAATACTCAATGGGAACCTTGGGCCAGTTGCTATCACTCAGCTTAATTTTTCATGCCATGGATGGATATACTGTCTTATACTCCTGGAAGATATATGTGGTATCAGTGTAATAACTAAATAAAGTAGAACATAATGCTACATAGTATAGCATAGCATAGCATAGCATAGCATAGCATAGCATAGCATAGCATAGCATAGGACTGATGGATGCTGGTTTCAGATGATATAATATAGTATTTGTGTATGCTAATATTGGTAACAGTATTATTAGCATAACCTTACCAGTTCATTTATTTCAAATGCTGGTTGTAATCTGTAATATGTCTTATTATATCTTATAATCCTGGATCAATACAATTCAATTGCACATGTGATCCAAGAGGATCAATAAACTAACTAACAGGAAAGAGGCAATAGATTCAGAAGAAAAGCATCATAAAATGTTTGGTAAGTTCTTATAATGGAATTTTTTTTCCTGGTTTGATAGCAAAGGTAGTTGTTTAAGAAGAGGCTTTCTTGGGTATGCTTGAATTTCTTCTGCTTCTGGGCAGCCTGTAAACACCACAATAGCCATCTTGAGACTATTTAGGTTTCTTATCTTTAGAGGATTCAAGTACTGCAGAAACATGGGTGAGAACCCTGTTCTGAAAGAACTATCCTTTTTGTAGCATTTTAAGATTGGGCATCAAAGTATGGATTTCCATGGTACGAGGAAGTACAGTATGTCTTGCCTTGTACAAATGTCTAAACATACAGTCTTGCTTTGGAGAGTCAATTTATGTTGCCTGATTTCTAGAATGAAGCAGTTGCAAGGGCATTTTCACCCCAATAATGAGAACAAAGTTCCATTGTACATGCCTTTTTGTAAAAGCAATTCAGCATCTGTTTGATACTTGTTTGTCTGGAGGATATCTGCCATGTCCCTGCCTAAAGAGTCATCCCAGATTATGAGAAGGTCCTAGATGAGGGAGTTAGTCACAGAGACTCCCAGCCCTAGCAATGGTGGTGAGATGGTATTTGGACCCAGAATTTCTGGGTCTTATGATTCAAACCTGGAACTGGAAGCTTGTCCACCCAGCCTGTAGGAACACTGCCAGCTTTATATGAAGAGGCAGAGCAAGCAGAGCGACAGATCAGTGCTCAGATTCAGAAGGAAATGTCTAATACAAAAGCAGAGCTATTCAGAAGCAGCTTGATATTAAGGTCCCACCTGAGTGTAGTGTGGCATTAGAACAACTTTCTGTGTTAGCCTAACCTCATATGAAAGGTCTGTGCTTTAAATGGCTTACTCCTTGTGGTGACTCAGACTATAAATGCTGTTTTACTCCATGAACTTTGGCTACTGATAGGAACTCTGTTCCTTGGATTCTAGACTGCATTTACAATAAAATCTTTGCCAGTTGGATTTGTGACCTTGTAATTGCCAGTTAATAGACTCCAGATAGAAAAATTAACTGTTAAGAACAGGAATGGAAAGAATGATTCCCATCAGTTCCCTTGGCCACTTTACAGGTTTTGGTGTCATCAGCTATGGTATCTTTTAAACCATTGGGTGAGATTGGGCTTTTGGAGCACTGTATTGAGTAGTTTTGGACTTTTCTCTTGGGTAATGGCCAGAAGGGGGTTCTTGCAAGCTACTCTTCAACACTACATTCTCTGGCCTATGATGGCTACTCCCTAGGGTTCTGTCCTGTCCCTAACATATATTTCAAACTGCTGATAGAGGTCATTCAGAACTATGGAATGGGGTGTTCATTTTTTCTTCTACTTTCTGTCATCTCATCCCAAATTTTGATTATGGGCTGGATGGAGGTAAACTTAGACAAGATAAAGGTACTCAAAGGTGTGTAGAAAGGCTGGCTTAGAACTTGGTGTCAAACTTTTCTGGATGAAGTCATGCTTCCCCTAAATGTTCAGGTTCACAACTTTGGAGTGCTCCATAATCTTATGGTATCTTGAGATTTTTAGAAAATGTGAATAGCAACAACAAGTAATGGTTTGTAAAATTATGTAAACTGTGCCTGCTGTGACCACTCCATGAGTCCATCTGATTTTGTAGCAGTGATTACATCAAATATATATTACTACTCTCTGTGAAGGCTTAGTTGAAGAATAGCTAGAAACTGCCAAGTGTGTTGAGATCATATTATACCAAAACTGAAAGACCTGCTCTGATTGCCAATTGCTTTCTGGGTTCAAATTAAAGTGCAAAATGAGAACATGGGTATTTGAGAGGGGACGCCAGTCTCATTATAGACCTATCCAGTTATTAAAATCTGTAGAAGCACTTTTGATGACATTGTTGTTGGATGTGAGGGCAATCTGGCTGCAACATCTCTCACCAGGGTTGATCTGGCTGATCTGGCTGACTGGGCCAGTGTGCCTTTCCTCCCTCACCACTCCATGCAGTGTCCTTCCCAAAGCTGCGTGCTTGGTGGAAGAGCGTGACCATCCCAGATAGGAGTGTACTCATCTTTGGTCAGAGTATACAATAGTTGTGTTCCCCTGCTAGAACCTCCAAACAAGGTCAAGCATTATTGCTCACAGAAACGTGCTTGTCAGGCACATAGGAATCACAAAAACATCCTGTTGTGCAGACACTGTGACTGCATAGCTCACTTAAGCTATTGTTAATTGACCCATGGTTTACAGGATTAATGTAATTGCATGTCTTGCCCAACAAACCAAATAATAAATTAATCACTCAGCTGCTCATGAAGTAGTCAGCCACATTTTAATCTAGCATGTTGTGCCAACCCAGTCACTCTTTAGACTTGATGTTAGGCAAAGTAATTTCAGTGTTTTATTGATGCTTTCATATATTTGGATGTGGTCCTTGTTGTTTTTATGATTTTATTGTTTTATTTTTTATTCATCATACAACACTGATGGCCTCTTAGCAGCATGGCAGTATAAATATAAACATAAAATTTTATCTACAGCTTTTGAGCCAGGAAAATTAGAAATATTCAGTATTCAGCCTCATATTTTATCTGGTCTTTTTAAAAAATCCTTTCTGGTAAGTTTCTTTTAAATTTGATTTCTCCTTCATGCTTGGTGATATGTGTCATCTGTTTCTTGTGCTGATCCCTGCAAGGGAATGAGTCAACCAATAAAGAATAGCAAGTAGGGGAGCTAGCTGATCCACTAGAAGGTCTTGCAAGCTGTTTATCCAGCTAAATATGGAAGAAGCCTGTGGCTTCCAGAGACAGTATTTCTCATAATATTGGATCTCATTGCAGCAACTGGATCATGTTAAAAATTGCTAGCTTTCCCAGAATGAACAGCTATTTAAGCTAAAGCAGAGGAGTAAATTTGGTACAAAACCTCCCAAGGAAGATAAAAATGCAGTGAACTCAACACATTCAAACCAAAGGTCTGCTTTTTGTATATTGTAACTGACCTTCATAGGTGTACAAAATGCTAATAAAGATGTTCTGGATATTTTTGTTCTAATATCAACAACAGAAACCCGTCCCAGATACTTACTTTTACTAGGATATTGTTCTCCAGCTAAACAGATAAGAGACTCACTTGCACCTGTTGGAACATACCTTTTATTTTCCTCTAGAAAGTAAGTTTCAGTGTTGATTGCATGTTTATTGTGGTTTAGAGATTAGGAAGCCAGCTTGTAGTCAGCAATGAGTGCTGATAGTTTTTTCTGTTCTTCCATTGAAAATGCATTCAAAACTAATCAAGGTAAAAATAGGGAAGAGATATGCTTCATTGACAATCGCCATCAACAATATGTAATACGGGACCCTTGACTGAAAGAAATAAAGGCACTGGTTTCCTAGGAGCAGGCAAATTGTTATTCAGAAAGGGAAAAGGCTGCAATTATGAAGCAGGAATGGCATTTACTCAGCACACAATCCAGAGATGCATGTGCCTTGTATGTGCAGAGTAGCATTTGCTAAACGTGAAGGTAACTGACTTGGCTGAACAAAAACGCCAAAAATTCATACTAGACCAATTCAAGTTTACAATATAGCAACAATTTTCTGAGTTCTCAATAACTCTCTATCAGAATATGTGCCAGAACACATGAGGCTGTAGTTCTTGCCATTCTTGGGAGGAAAGAGTATCAGCAGATACTTAATTTAGGCTCTAATAAAGGCAGAGGTGATTCAAGCTTGTAACTAGGAGTCCTCTAAACCCCAGTCTTTATAAATAAGTGACATAAGTTGGCTTTCTCTCCCTGCCATACAAGGAATACCATTTTGAAACTCTAAGCAACTATTTTGAACTCTGAGAGGCATTCCCGGTTTCAACACTTTCTCTGACCTCTCTGCAAGAGAGAGGAAAGCTACAGATACCCAAACAGAAGGAAGACACAGGAAGTCAGGAAGATACTCCAGTACAAGCCTGCATTCAGAGAATTGCACTATGAAGGAAGAAAAAGCCAAGCTAAGCCAAGAATTAAAACAGATGACTTTGGAAATGACCAACAAAAGAAAGAGGTGGCTGAGAAATAGCTCAGACAGTGCTCAACAGTGCAAAAAAAAAAAAAGGTGGGGGAACACCAAAACAAGTTAGGGAAGCAACAAAAAATTGTCTCTTTTCTACCACATTGTGATTCTCACAGAGCTGTAAGTACTCCTTTACTTGAGAACAAGCTTGCTACTTTGAGAAAAGAAGACTCTACTTCCTCTCCAAAGGAGGCTGAGGAAAGACAACACTTGCCCACCTCCATATCACCTGACCAGATTGTTATAGTCCTAGTTGCCATCAGCCAGGAAATACTGGAGGGAATAGAAAGGAAAGGCCAAGCGACAATCACTCTTCAGAGACCATCCCAAAGGTTCCAGGAGAGCTTTACCTACTGACAGGTTCCACAGTTATGGCCATTTTTGTTTCCTTAAATGACATCGAATCTAAACTGGATAACCTTATTCAAGTTTTAACAATGCCTGGTGCTAGTAGCTGCCATGTCACAACATCTAATGATGCAAGGTCCTCTACTAAAAATCCATCTGAGGGTATATTAGAGTGCTTCAAAAGAACCAGGCTCCGCTGTTTATCCCTATTTATCCCTGTTTGCTAGGAATCTTACACATGGGAAAGCAGTAATAAATCTGTTAAGCAACCTCCTAAACTGTCATCCCAAGCACATAGATCTTGACACATATAATTTTTTGCCTAGTTTTCTAGGGTTTAAAAGAATCTGTTTTCTTTTTCATGAGTCATATAATGTTTAGGATGGCAGAAACTCTTCAACAAAAATAGCGTTTTCCCTTCTAGAATTTTTAAAGACACCCTAGTCCGGCCCCTGATTCAGCCACACTCTCCTCGCTTGCTTAAGGCCAAGAGCAGAGGATAATTATTACAGAAACCAGTGCTTCAGTGCAGACAGAATGCAACCATCCTTCTCTCTCCCCAATGACTCATTTTATGCTCAGTTAATAGATCTTCAGAACAGATTCTAGGTTTTAAAATAACAAGCCTCCCCATTGACATCTCTTATCCTTCCACCAGACCTAACTGGCAACAATTTAGAGAAGAGTGTAACTTCCCAACTTACCTGTTCAGTGCAGTTCCAAGAGGTGGGGATTATCTGTGTAGGCTTGGACCTACAGCAGGACTCAAGAATTGGAGCAGCATATTCCTCAAAGGCAAGATTTTCTCTCGCCTCTGATATTGACTCTGATTTGGATTCTGATATACAAACTAACTTGTTGGATAACGATTAACTATCACCCCACTTATGTGGAGGGAAGCTGCTAACTCACTTCTCAGATTTTGCTCTAGATTCTACTTCAATAAAAGAAAAGGCAGACAACAATCTAGCCCTTCCTAATCAAGCTCCTACACACCCATTGTCACCCTCAGAATTGGACAAAGCTGCCAATCATGAAATCATGAGGAAGGGGTCACTAAGCACTCTTATAGCTTATAAAATGATTACAGATGATCCAGAAGAGAGAGAACCTTCAACCTCAAGAGCTACATTACAACGATGGACATAAGTTGTGATGTATATTTTGCATTTTTAAAAATCTTGTAAATTGAGCAGACCTGAACAACAATCAGTTGTATAATTCCAGTGAATCAGTTGAATGTTATGGTTTTTGTAATTAATGACTGTTTCCATAACATGCTAATCTGTGGTTAACTGTATCACCACTTACTGAATTAATCCAATGGCTTGGGATCATATAACATGCTGAACCATAAACTAAGCACATGGCTGAGTTTGCGCAACACACAGCCACAAACTATAAGCCTTTAATGTAGTAAGTTAGGGAAACCCAAACCAATGGCTGGGAATGCACACTGCACTAAGGCAGAATATTTAAATCACAATCTCTTGAACAAGTAATAATAGGTTGATTCACACATTATGCTGAGCTGTGGGGATGGTTTAATGTTAGGTGTGACTGAGACCTGTTGCTGAATATCCTTCCTTTATGGAGGAAAACATATATTTGAAAACTATTGTGTGATAGTATTCTATTTAGTTTGTGTGATTCTGATATACAAACTAACTTGTTGGACAATGATGAACTATCACCCCACTTTTAAAACATATATTTGAAAACTATTGTATTCTATTTCACACCCCTTTGTACTGCAGTCTTAAATATACTGGCCTGTGAGTAAGTTCCATTGAACTCAGCAGGCTTATACCATTTATATGCAGAGATTGTGCTACTTATTTTTTTTATTAGGGTAGCATGAGCACAATTCTATCAGACTATTTAAGACTTACTACATTCTAAGCCTTTCCCCCTCATTCATTTTCTAAATGTTTTACAGTTTGGCATTGTTTCAAAAACATTACTGACCATCAAGTAATTATGCGAGGTCTCATTAGTCTTTATTAGAGTACATATTATTGAACAGAATATTCCTAAATTACAACTTTGTTCTTTTCAGTAGCATATATAAATTTGATAAATAAATAAAACTGTTATTTTATGTTTTATTTATAATCAGTGTATTATCCTCACATTATTTTTAGTCAAAATCTCTCTAACAGTGAAATCCTCTATATTGTGCTTACACATTATTTTTTATGTACTAAATAAATACACTGTATTGTATTTACACTGTACTAAATAAATACATAATTTGAAATGTCCTGCACTAGTGTAGTCCCCCAACACTCCTCAGGCAAACAAATCTGACTGATGATTCAGCAGATCTTAAGGTGGCCCAGAGCCCAGTCTGAGGGAATGTAGGCCATCTTCACCATTCGATGTCTCATTTGATATCTCAAGTGAGAAACCTATCATATCCCTCTGTACTTCAGCTTCCAATTGTCATAGGATTTATGCCCTCTTAAGTTTCTGTCAGAGGAAAGAGCAGCAGTTTAGAAATTAATGGGTTCAGAGCACTACTGAAGTTTTGCATTTTCACAGCTAATGGATGGTGACTCAGCAGACCTCACTTGATGCTTAGAGATTAGGATTTCATGCCTAAGTGGGACTAGAACTCACAGTCTCCTGCTTTCTAGCCTGGTGCCTTCACCACGAGATCGAACTGGCTCTATTCTCTTGGAACTCTCCAAGGTCCTGTGGGGATCTGGAACCAGTATCTCTTTCAAAACTTCTGTGCTTCAAAACTTCTACCTGACTTTATTTATTTCAGAAATGTATAAGGCCACTGATATCTACAACAACTGTGGGGGTTATACAGTAAAAACAATCTTGAAATACAATTAAAACAAACTTGCTGAGAAACTCATAATGCATTTCTTGTCTTGATTTCAACATTACAGAACATTCTAATCTTCAACTTTAAATTGGAATGCAAATAAACTCATGTCATCTGTATATTCCTCTTATTTCTGCATCCCTGATCATTTATAGAACTATGATAATCCTGGATGTAAATTACCTATAATTCCTTCTCATTCTGCAGATTAACAAATGACATTTTTGCTCTGTATGAGTAGGTCCTACAACTATCACATATTTATAGTGGTTTTCTAGCTTTGTACCTATTTTATGGTAGTAGTTTTAACTGACTTTCACTGTGCCACTTTGTTGACCATTTAGGGAATTAGGTCAACATCACCATTATACTTTTATTATAGTACAATGACAGTCTTATGAAGCATGGAAACACAACATATCATAATAAATTCATCTGAATGACAACCAGTTCTAATGTCTTTGATTATATTTTTTATTTCAAATTCATACTGTATGGTGTGAATGCCTGATGTCAGGTTCCTGAATAGCAGCTGAATGTCTGGAGATGCAAGATTGCTAAATGGAAGTAATTATTTGCACAATGTATAATTAAAACATGGAATTCGGTGTCATCAATTTATACAGTTTTCAGTGAGAATTAGGGAAATGCACTGAGGATTGTCAGGCATTGGGTGGCAGGCCCATATCTGCATACAGATAACCATCCATTCTGAAGCAGATTCTCACAAGTGGACAGGAAACAAGAGGATAATGATGTTAACAGGAGAACTAGATCCTGCAACAAACCAGATGCCTACTTTGCCCCCCTATCTACACCAACAGCACTGTCACAGGCCTCAACAAGTACACATACAAGATTAGAGGTGTCTTCACACGCTCCTCCTCTAATGTGACATATATTATCATCTGCCCCTCCAGACTCTTTCTAGTGGGACAAACTTTGTTCAAAAGTATTAATGGATACAAGTTTGCCATCAGAACTCAAAATAAGGACAAAATAATATCAGAACAGTTCAACCTCCCTGGACACAGTATGACAGGCCTTAAAGTGACTGTTTTGGAAAAACAGGACTTTAACTCCACCATTGAGCAAGAGATTGTTGAACACACGTACGTCAAAAGGTTTCAAGCCATCTCAGAAGATCTCAATGGGCTTTTAACACATTACAATTGTTAAATTGATAAGGTACTTATAATCTGTCTCACAGATAACCTGCATCTGCTTAACCACCCTGCCTTCCCTCCCTTTCCCCCTCACCCATGCCTCTTCCCAATTTAAATCCTACATCAGTCTAGCTACTCTGCATCTGAGCTGCAACCCATGAAAACTTATGCCTTTCAATCAAATCTGTTAGTCAAAAAAGGTGCTGCTGAGCTCCTTCTGATTTCTTATTAGCATATAGAGAGTGTGCAGAACACAATTTATGGTATTCAGGAAAGCAGAGCATCTGTAAAGAAAGATGATTCCCTTATTATTTCCTCAGCTTCCTCAAAGAAATGGCTAAGTCGTCAAGAAAGTGGGTAATTGCACAGAAGCAACTGATAGGCAGAACATCATCCCAGACATCATTAAGAACTCAAAAACATGAGAATCACTTTGTGTTTTTCTAGCAATTGTTTATCATTTTTATGCTGACCTCACATTTTGTATAAGGTCTAATGAACAGGTTCAGTAACTATGACATTACTTGGCTCCTACCTATTTAATTTAGTTTTAAAATCTTTACTATAATTAAACTAGCTGGTTGATTAAGGTTGTGATCCTAAACATATTTATTCGGGAATACGACTCATATCTTCCTGCCAAATACAATATAAACAATATGCCAAGCCATCATACGGACCCTTCGTTCTTTCCAAATAATCAGTTTTTACTCTCAGGGTTATTAAAAAAAATTAAGCAGGTGTTTTCTGGGATGATCAGTCTCTGATCTTAGGACCTCACAACTTTCCCTCATCTCCATCCAGAGTCACATTGTTTGAGTTGCATGGCTCTATAAATCCAATAAATAAATAAATAAATAAATAAATAAATAAATAAAATTTTCTTTTTATGGTGCTCTGTGTTGTCTCTCATAACACCATTGCAATTTGACATTGCAAATGTCAAAAGTTCTTGTTTGGTTGCCTATCTGCCTGTCTAATTTAGAGGCCTCCCGATTCCCATCAACTGTAGGCAGCTTACATCTCCAAAAGCAGAAAACAGTAAAATGAAACAAAAGAGCCTGGAATATCTGTAACAAATAGCTCAGCACATCCAAAGAAACTAACAGAGGCTCAAGAACCACTGTAACCCTAGGCCTGGGAGCAGAGCCAGGTGTTCAGAGACTTGCAGAACAGCTGCAGGGTGGGAGCCATATGGATTTTGGGATGGGAAAGACAGGAATACTATATTATAATACCTAAAATAAGATTAATCAAGTTTGAAAAAAGAGATAACTCTAAGCTACAGGTGAAACTTGAAAAATTAGAATATCGTGCAAATGTTCATTTATGTCAGTATGGCAACTCAAAAGGTGAAACCAATATATGAGATAGACGCATTACATGCAAAGCGAGATATGTCAAGCCTTACTTTGGTATAATTGTGATGATTATGGCGTACAGCTTATGAAAACCCCAAATTCACAATCTCAGAAAATTAGAATATTACATGACATCAATAACACAAGGATTGGAAATAGAACTATATCGGACCTCTGCAAAGTATAAGCATGCATATGTACTCAGTACTTGGTCTGGGCCCCTTTTGCAGCAATGACTGCCGCAATGCGGCGTGGCATGGATGCTATCAGCCTGTGGCACTGCTGAGGTGTTATGGAAGACCAGGATGCTTCAATAGTGGCCTTCAGCTCCGCCGCATTGTTCGGTCTCATGTCCCTCATCTTTCTCTTGGCAATGCCCCATAGATTCTCTATGGGGTTCAGATCAGGCGAATTTGCTGGCCAATCAAGCACAGTAATCCCATGGTCATTGAACCAGGTTTTGGTACTTTTGGCAGTGTGGGCAGGTGCCAAGTCCTGGGTAACAGACCAGTTCTTTTTTTCTGTAGCCCAGGTAAGACGCTTCTGACATTGTTTGTTGTTCAGGAGCGGCTTGTCAAGAGGAATACGACATTTGAAGCCCATGTCCAGGATCCATCTGTATGTGGTGGCTCTTGATGCACTAACTCCAGCCTCAGTCCACTCCTTGTGAAAGTCCCCAACACTTTTGAATGGCCTTTTCCTGACAATCCTCTCCAGGCTGCGGTCATCCCTGCTGCTTGTGCACCTTTTTCTACCACACTTTTCCCTTCCACATAACCTTCTCTTGATGTGCTTTGATACAGCACTTTGGGAACATCCAACTTCTTTTGCAATTACCTTTTGGGGCTTTCCCTCCTTATGGAGGATGTCAATGATGGTTTTCTGCACAACTGTCAGCTCAGCAGTCTTTCCCATGCTTGTGATTCCTACTGAACCAGCCTGAGAGACCATTTAAAGGCTCAGGAACCCTTTGCAGGTGTTATGGATTCATTAGCTGATTAGAATGGGACACTTTGAGCCTAGAATATTGAACCTTTTCACACTATTCTAATTTTCTGAGATTGTGAATTTGGGGTTTTCATAAGCTGTACGCCATAATCATCACAATTATACCAAAGTAAGGCTTGACATATCTCGCTTTGCATGTAATGCGTCTATCTCATATATTGGTTTCACCTTTTGAGTTGCCATACTGACATAAATGAACATTTGCACGATATTCTAATTTTTTGAGTTTCACCTGTACACCCAGAAACTTGGAGGAAGTGGGGGGAATGAAATTTCCAACCATAAGAAATGGAAGTAATTTTTCTTTCTTACTGCTGTCATATATTTGCTGGTCTCTGGCATACATAATAAGTAATAGATCTCAAGTTACTTTCTGCCCCTCTGTTATCTACTATCTACAAGGAAAACAATAGCCTTACTGAGAAGAAGAAACAAATCAGTTCAAGGTGCCAAATGCCAGGAAGAACACATCCTCCTTCAAGGCAGATGCCTTGGTAGTTCACACCAGCTTCAAGGGTGCTGCACATTCTTTTATGTTTCAATTTTATTAAGGCGCTCCCATTCATCTGAAGCCTGTAGAAATTTACTTCATCCAAAAAATGTATTTTCCCACAAAACTATACTGATTAACAATAAAACTTTCACTAATCTCGTATTCTCTATGCAGGATAATACTTACATTCCTCTATTATAAACACTGTAGTGAAAGACAAAAGACATACAATACAGACAATTTACCTTGGGAGAATTCCTCCAGTCAGGGTTCCCAGATCAGGGGTAACAAATCCCATCCAAGATGTGAAGCTGAGTTATACACTCCCTTGAATAATATCATGACATATTCTAGAATCCTTTAAGGACTACAAATATTTTGCAGGATACCAGAAAAACAACTGGCAAGGCTTTAAGCCACTCCAATGAAAGTTCACTAGTTTCAGAGAAGACCTTCTTAAAGGCAGCAGAAGTCAGCTAAAACAAGGGACAAACCTGTATGCATGTATGAAGTAAGACAGGAAAAAACCCAACCCAGAGATGGGACAAAGAACAAAACAAGAAAATTCCAGTCATTGTTTAGGCACTTAAACACTACTAGTAGACCTTGAACCAAAGTGAAAAAAAATATATACAATCAGAGACCAGACCAAGAGGTTGCAGGGGCTGGAGGGGGAATCTCAAAAGTCATAGTCTGTGACCATTTCACAGTTCCATAAATGGATTCAGTAGAAAATAGAAAGGCTACTGGTATAGAATTGTAACCGTCCAACAATCCTCTCTGTGTATTTGTCATTTTTTCATTTCATATCTTCACTGTTCATCTTCCTAGTTACTGTGTCCCTCACTTACCCAAAGGTTGAATGTGGCACTTAACTACAAAAAATTACTCTTGTGGCATGACATCTCTCTGAGCTTGAAAAATATAAGAGATGTGAATAAAATAAATCATATTCTTAAAACTTCCACTTCATTAAAAGCTTTTCTTAGTGTATATTGTGCAATACAGGCAGAAAGCCCTAATAAAATAATTCTTTTTTGTTGTTCTGTTTTTCCATAGCTCTTTGAACACAAACCCAGCAAACATGGATAAAGGTTGGTTAGACTCCTAATAGATGTCAAATGTCTTCTCTCCAAATCATGTTTTTTTGGCTTCAGGTATCACAAAGAAGCTAGCAAATGACTGCATTTTTTGACCTGAATGTGCTGTGACATCCTGATATTTCTAAAATACAGAAGAAATTCAAATTCAGTCTATATTGCTAGAGTACATTTTCTTTGTAGAACCTTTTTAAAATACAAAATTATAAAATTCACAAAGGAACTTAAACTTGCTCTATAGCTGTATGATCAAAATATTAAATATTATTTTCTTGGACTAGACCAAATACAGTAAGTATCCCAACACACAGAATCTGTAACATAGATATCAAGAGGGTAAAATCCATTCTTCATAATGTACAACCCTTCCCCTGTCTGGAGCATATTTCTGTTTGGCCTATTATTTTCTACCTATTCTCACCATGCTTCTCACAAAAACCTAATTATGTCTAGCAACTAATTACTAGAAAGAAGATGCTAAGAACACTAAGACGTGGAACACTGAAGACTAAGACCTTGATATAAAACATCCCTATATTCTGTTATGAGCTTTTTAATTTTCAGTCTGATAAACCAGAAACAAGAACACCATAGCTGTATCCGCCTAAGTTTATCATTTGATTTGGGTTGGATGATATTGTTAACAAAGCAAAGATTCATCCAGGACAGACTTGCCTAAGGTGTTCAGTTCCTATCAGATGAATCCAAAGAAATTTGAAGGAACATGATATGGCGAAATTATCATTTTGCAGTTATCAATTTTATGAATAGAAATATTATAAAATCTTTATTTTATGAATGGAGATACTTTAAAACCTTTGACTATGTATCATATATCCATGTTACAGAATGTGTTACATTCTTTTCTTTTTAATATTGCCAGGTTTTGTAATATACAAACAATATTAAAAACATATAACTTTTGAAAATTCAAATGGAAATTCCAGATATAATAGGCAACCTTAACAATTTCTGATGTGCTTTATTTCAAAAAGATGTGGAAAAGAGAGAGTTAGGCACAGATTTTTTAATGATGCCTTGCTTTATTTATGATTTTTTTTTCTGAGAAAAACACAGCATGCAATTCTGCAAGAGATGAAAACTGTTATAATAAAATTGGTACCTTATATAATGGAATTGGTACCTTATAGGTACCTTAAAATTGGTGCCTTATGGCTGTAGGGAGGAAAAAACATTTGAAAAGTGACTCAGAAATATTTTGCCTTTATTATTCTGGAATTGATTAAAAAAAAAACAACTGCAATAATGGGCCATTATTTTGTGACATCAAAGAAATAATAAGTGCCAGAAGAACCTCTGCAACCTTTATTTAATTTTCAAATGGCAGAAGCCTCATAAATTATTATTCACTTCTCAGATACAAAAAGAGAAAAATAATTAAGATAGGGAGGAAAAAACTAAATCCTCATTTGTATGAATGGGAGCTATTTCACTATATATAAGTAACCCCCACTCTTTGGTACATCATTCCCCCCCCCAAATCAGATTAGCCCCATCTCTGGTGGCTTTTTGGATGGCTTTGAAGACCTGGTTCGGCCACCAGGCACAGGGGTTGAAAGAGATGACAGAGCCTGTGGGATGGTTGTATTGATGGCTGGGATGGCTTTCACCTTGGTTGCTGAATGGTATTTATTGTGACATCATTGTTGTTATTTTATGTTTGCCACCCAGGGTGACAAGCTTGAGATGGGCGGCCATTTAAATTGAAATAAATAAAGAAAGAAAGAAAGAAGATGATTGAAAAAGCTGTTCTGGGGATAAATTAATAGCCATCCATAGCAGACAGTGATTACTAGCAGGAGAACATAGGAGCACATGGACAGGCACGCCCATCATCACCATCTTATGCAAGTGGAATATGAGCTTCCATACCATTATCTCAGTAGACAAATTAGCACATTCAGGGAGCATCGGGAAGGGACATTTTTAAGTTTCCTGAGAAATGAACTTTTGCCCTTAAAAATTTGAAATGAGAAAAAATATAATTACCATACTGGTGTAACCATCTGTTGCATTTCAATTACAAACTTAAATGCAAGGAGAATTTTTACATTTAAAAATGCAATTGAACCATGTACTCCTGATAAGAATATTATGTGATAGCTGTACAGAATAAATTGCTCAGCGTTGTAAACCCATCTACTCATTCTTATTTCAGTATATTGGACATGTTCCCTAAATACTGCAGAAATGACTCAAGAGTTCTTTATGTCTCAATTTTTGCAGTCCAATTTATTAGACTGAGTAGTATTCTAGGCAATTTGAAGAAGATACAAAGGCCAGGGAAATGAGAAAAAAATTAATGGTTTGTCAGGATCAAGAAACCTATCTGAATGTGGGTCTCATGTAAGGAGCTAAGGCAAAGAGAAGTTTGGTCTAAAAGAAAACTAATCATTTGTAACTTCTCTTGAGAGAAACGGTTGGATGGATGGATAGATAGAGCAGAGCACAGAAATATTTGTCTATGTCCATTTTTTTTTTTTTTTTGCAATTTATCATATAAATCCCTAGTACTCTGCATCACTCCCTATTCTTCCACAGTTTATGGAAGTTCATCTGAGTTGTTTATAGTGAAGGGTGAACGTTTTAAAACGGATTTGCTTTTAGCAATTATTATGGAAAGATGTTGCATAGAAACTATAAATACAGAAATGCATTTGTCTTAAGAACACTGACCTGGCAAATGATGATGTTCTGCTTTGGGGTCATTTGGGAAGCTGAAATAAATTTCAGAAATAAGGTATTTTAAAGAGCAAGACACTAGTCACAAGATATACTAAACTACGTATGAAACTAACTGGAACTAATGTTTGAAGTTCACCTCAGTTTATTTAAAATGCACACACACATTTTTCTTCTGCTCCCTCCCTCTCACACATATAACACATAGCTTCTATGGTTTTTGCAGCTAATCTCAGGAAAGCTAAATAAGTGTTTTAAAAAAAGGGTGAAACACATTCCATTATCCCAGCCATTTCCCTTATTTCTTTCCAAAGTGAAACAGTAACTATGGAAAGGGAGAAGAGTTACTTAGTACAGGAAGTCCCCGGGTTAAGAACACCTAGGTTACAGATGACCCATAGTTAAGAACAGAGCCTACTGTAGCAAAATTCAAAATTCAAGTTAAATACACAGTGATTCAAATTAAATACACAATGGTTTGAAATCATTACACAATACTACTTATACAGTATTATACAATAATATTGTTCTGGCTTACATACAAATTCAGCTTAAGGATAGACTTTAAGAATGGAACTTGTTCTTAAGCTGGGGACTACCTGTAGCGGAGGAACCTAATGAAATGAAAATCTCATTGTTAACTTGAAGGAAGTTATGTTTCCTAGAAGTTCATTTTGTGAAACTCTAGTAGATAGAACTATTAATCCCAGACTGCATATCAAGAAACAAAAATGATGAATCTGTAGAGAAGTGCCATTTTAAATTATTTATAGTGATTCTCACCTCAATTTTATTTACTTTTTATAATTTTACTTGATAACTTGATATATTTACTAGAGACATAGATGTGTACTCCCATAGTTTAAGTTGCTATTTCTCTTATGAAGGAATTTAGTGTGATTTCCAGTATAAATCATAAATTATCCTAACAGAAATGATCATATATAAAGCCAGCTCAGTATAATTTTAGGTATATAAGTTTTAGCAATAGTTAACAAAACAATAACTAGTTGAAACGGAAAGTCAATGTTTAGGCTTTGTTTTATCCTACAATACATTATCTTTCAGAATAGTTGAGTTTTATGACATTGCCACCAGATATGGTAAAATATTCCAACTTGATTTTTGCATTTCCAACAATTTTCTGATATGTGTTCATTCTACCAATCACCACCAGGGTAATGTACCAGTGGAGGAATATCTTGTACCAATTTTCTTTTGGTGTATTATTCACAGTGAACTTAGCTTTTGTCTTCTATTGACATTGCATTGTTGCATATCAATTGTTCTGTTTAAGTTCTGCATCCATTTGATCATGCCAACTTAGGAGCAACTTATATATAAACATTAGTAGATGATCTGTATTTTGTGTTGTAAGTATTTCAGATTCAGTCAAGTATTTGAGGTTACAATCTTGTCTTTGTAATTCCTTCTGGACTGTACTACTCATTGGAGATACTGAAACCATAAAGGCACTTCTGACCATTCTAAGGAGAAAATCTCATCTCAGTTTCTTCAGACAAAGTGCTTAAAAAATCTTTTTAACTTGATCTTTGAAATCACTATCACTGTTTTATTATTGTTTTAATGCAGAGATAAGCAAATCTTGGGGGATAATGAGTATATTTTGCATTTAAGAGGCTGTTGTGGACCCCTCTCTCAAAGTGGTTGCCATGAGGAGTTTGTACATTTACAAAATGAGCTGCTAGGATAAGTAGGCATGGACAGTCACAAAGCACTCACTTACTAGAAGACAACACTGAAGTAATCATCCATCCTAGCTATCCAGGGGTACACCCTACCATCCCAGCTTACCTCTAGCTTACTTTTGGGCAGGCTTCCAAAGAAATAATTGAGCTGTAACTGGTACAAATCCAGGTGCGAAAATAAATGGGGCAAAGAGCTTGGCAGGGACAAAGGGAATGATCTGCAAGTATATTAGGGTTCATAGGAACCAGATTGCTTAAGTTTTGACTGCTGGCTTATGCTTTTCAGTTTTCATTTTTTTGTTTGTTCATCTCTTGTGCACCATCTTGGTGGCTTCTTGAGGTGATATAAAAATAATGCAAATAAATACAGGAGCATTATGTATGCTTTTCAAGTCTGCAAAATCAGAAATAATACAGATTCAGCCTAAGATTTTGCCTAACTTTTTCCTCTTGCCCCTTTTAGTTTCTCTGTTTTAAGCTGATTTGATCCCTTGGTTGTTCATCTGTACTATTTCCTCTGCTGATCTTTGCAAGGGAATGAATCCATCCCATAAAATATAATGACAGGCAAAGGTGCTTCCTTCCACTAATCCACTAGAAGACTGGTTTTCTGTGGAAGAAACTTCTATTTCAATAAATTAAAAGCTTCTAAATGAATCCCAAGCATTCCTCACAATATCTGATGTTATTGCCCTATGTTCTCCATGTGCTAAATTTCCCAGAATTCTTTTCAAAGTGTGAGCCTAACTTTGGATCTTTCTGAGTTGTGAATTGTCACACAACAGCATTTGTGACCAAATATACTCATGAATCTCAGACTTCTGTGAAGAAAAGACTAAAATAGCCTGACTCCGTCCCTGAAAATGCAGAAGCTGATCTTTTCTGTCTTAGGCGATGCCACAAAATTAAACAAAACTAAATCTTATTTGTTCTGTCTGTCTCATGCACAGAATTAAGTAATATCATTAAAAATGATCTATTTAAATAAAATGTGACACTACCAGCCAACAACTGCCTTGTTCCAGAGCAAAGAGTAGCCCTAAAATCGTGTTGCCAAAAGACCAGGCACCATCTTCTGTATTTCCCATCATTTACCAAGTGAAAAAAAATGACTTCCTTTTCTGTCTTATTTAATGGAGTCATAAATCATGGGGTTTAAATAATGCTTCCCATTAAATTAGTAGTCATCAGTATTGTTGTAATCTGCAAGACTGACTTGTATTACTTATTCTGTAAATATAAAGATAGACAGACAGACAGACAGACACACAGATAGATAGATAGATAGATAGATAGATAGATAGATAGATAGATAGATAGAATAAATATTTTGTTGTACCTTGAATGGAGACCAAGTAAATGTGTTTTTTTTTTTAATAAGACACATAACACCAGTGCAAAGTGGCTGCAGGACCTGAAAGCAGACCACAGCAATCTCCCAGAACAGGAACCAGTCACCATCACAGTAGCAGACATCCAACAGCGGGTCAAGAACATGAAAAGCTGGACAGCACCTGGCCCGGACATGATCCACACCTACTGGCTAAAGGAACTAACAGCAGTGCATGAATGCCTAGCAGCACAGATGAACCAACTGCTAGCAGCAGGCTCCCACCCAGACTGGCTAACACAAGGAAGGACAGTGCTGATCATGAAAGACCCTCACAAAGGAACAGCACCATCCAACTACCGGCCAATAACCTGCCTCCCCACAACATGGAAAGTTCTGTCAGGCATCATAGCCACCAAGCTACAAGATCACATAGGCCAATACATGAGCACAGCTCAGAAGGGCATTGGGAACAACACCAGAGGCTCAAAACACCAGTTGCTCATAGATAGAGCAGTTGCCCGAGACTCAAGGTCTAGGCAGACTAATCTGAGCACAGCCTGGATTGGCTACAGGAAAGCCTATGACTCAGTGCCACACACATGGATCTGTGAATGCGTGGCACTATACAAAGTCAACAGGACACTAAGGACCTTCCTCAAGAACTTAATGGGACTGTGGAAGACATCACTGGAAGTCAACTCAAGACAGCTTGCACAAGTGGCCATCAACTGCAGCATATACCAAGGTGATGCACTGTCCCCACTGCTGTTCTGCATGGGCTTAAACCCCCTCAGCCAGATAATCACAAGGACTGGATACGGGTACAAGTTCAAGAGCGGAATCACCATCAGGCACCTCCTCTACATGGGTAGCATCAAGCTGTATGCTAAGAGTGAATGAGACACTGACTCACTGATCCACCTGACACGGATCTACAGTGAGGACATTGGGATGTCATTTGGATTGGAGAAGTGTGGCAGGATGATAGTAAAGAGGGGGAAGGTAGTTAAGACTGATGTGGTGGAACTACCAGTGGGCCACATAGCAGACATACAGACCACCTACAAATAGCTTGGTATCCCACAGTCACATGGGAACCATGATGAGGAGGCAAGGAACACAACAATATCCAAGTACCACCAAAGGATAAGAGAGGTCCTGAACAGCCAGCTCAATGGGAAGAACAAGATCCACGCCATCAACACGTATGCCCTGCCAGTCATCAGGTACCCTGCTGGTATAGTGAGCTGGCCAAAGGAGGACATGGAGGCTGCTGATGTGAGGACCTGGAAGCTCCTCACAATGTATGGAGGTTTTCACCCCAAGTCCAACACCCAGAGACTGTACACCAGCTACAAAGAGGGTGGGCGGGGTCTGATGAGTGTCAAAGCCACCGTCCTGGACGAAACCTGGAGCATCCAGGAGTACATCACTAAGAAGGCACCCAAAGGTGAGCTACTGACAGAATGCCTGAGGCAGCAGCAGACATGGGAGGAAGTTCAAATGGAGGAAGTACCATGGCAAGACAAGCCCCTGCATGGGATGTACCATCAAGCTGAGGTGGCTGACATTGGGAAATCCTATCAGTGGCTGGAAAGGGCTAGACTAAAAGACAGCACTGAGGCACTGATCATAGCAGCACGAGAACAGGCACTAAGCACCAGATCCACAGAAGCAGGGGTCTACCACACTAGATAGGACCAAGGTGCAGATTGTGCAAAGAGGCCTCAGTGACAGTCCAACACATAGCGGCAAGGTGTAAGATGCAGGCAGGAACAGCATATACTGAACAGCACAATCAAGTAGCTGGCATTGTGTACAGGAACATCTGCACAGTGTATGGGCTAGACCCTCCCAAGTCCAGATGGGAGATTCCACAAAAGGTTGTGGAGAATAACAGAGCTAAGATCCTGCAGGACTTACAGACCCAGACAGACAGGCAGGTACTGGCCAATCAACCAGACATCATGGTAGTAGACAAGGACCAGAAGACAGCAGTGGTGATAGATGTAGCAGTGCCAAGTGACAACAACATCAGGAAGAAGGAATATGAGAAGCTGGAGAAGTACCAGGGCCTGAAGGAAGAACTAGAGAAGATGTGGAAAGTAAAGGCCAAAGTGGTCCCAGTGGTGGTAGGAGCACTCGGGGCCGTGACTCCTAAGCTGGGAGAGTGGAACAACATCAGAGCTCTCTGTGCAGAAGAGTGCAGTGCTAGGAACAGCTAAGATACTGGGCAGAACCTTCAAACTCCCAGGCCTCTGGTAGAAGACCCGAGACTGAGAAAGACACATACCACCCACAGGGGTGAGAGGGGAATTTTATATATACAGTATATATATATATATATTTACATACATACATACATATGTATATGTATACATATACACATACACACACACAGTCTGTCTGTCTGTCTTACTCTCCCATTTAATATTTTGTTGTACCTTGAATGGAGACCAAGTAAATAGACCATAATTAGAACAGTTTAGCTGGTACCCCCAAATTTACAATACTGTACACTCAACGTCTTCCAGGCCACTTTTAAAGGCCAAATAAAATAAATGTGGGCTGCCAGTTTGAAATCAAGCATCTTGCATTGATGTTGTCAGTCAGAATGAGATTTGCTTGGCACTCATTCAGTGTCTTGCATGATGTTAGCTACTAAGCTTTCTAAATCATGCTTTATGTCTTAGCATGTTTTGCAAAAGCAGATAACTGTACTTTATTCATTACTGTAAACCACAGTTAAGCAAATAATGTTCTGTCTGATGCATGAGCCAGCCTAACATTCCATTGATCTAGAGGCAGATCTGACTTTGTGTCCCAGCTGAGGTGAAGTTGGATTTGGAAGTTAACAAAGGCACACATCAAATTTTATATACATTCCAGAAAACAAAAGCAAAAACAAAGTATATGGACAGAAAGCAGAATCTGGGCTTTTTGAAAGGCAGGAGTTGGAATACTCTCTGAAATGGGTAGTCTAGCACCAGGTACTCGATCAAATGTATAGAACAATGGTTGAATACACTTTGCTTCAAGATTAAACTCTGATACTTTTTGTTCTCAGTTTAGCATGATGTGTGTTTCACTGTAATTTGTAAGCTAGGGTTTATGCTTTAGTGTTATGTACAACTTAAGGTACTATGTGGCTTGTGATGGCTTAGTGTTATGTGAAAACTATGCTACTAAACAATCCATGGTTTAGTGCAGTGGGTGAATTTGTCCTATGTGGATAGCATTTCCCACATCGAAGTATACAGTACTTTCATCCTTATCAGAGAACTATTAAAGATGTGAAAGGATTATCCAGAATACAATTGAGCTTATTTAGATAAACATGAGTAAACAATGGGCAGAGTTTCTAAACAAAGAATGATTTAGATAGAATTTTATTTAGAACATCCCACCCAAAAGAAAAACAGTTTATGTATGCGCCATGTACAAGGTTTCACACACTACATGATGTATTTGTGACTTTAAGAGAACATTGTAACTCAATGTTCTTACATACTCTTTGGAATTTAGTTCCCGAGATACCTTATTTCCATACTAAGGAATCAGGCATTCACACAAAATCTTTTCAATCCCCTCAAAAGCAACAAAACAATATGTTTAGATGGGAAATGAGAGACCAAGGACAATGAAAGCACATTAGCCCTCAGAAGTGGAAGAAAAGATTTGGGTGCATGTTATGGGCTGTTTATGGCGATTTCTACAAGTTCTCATGAGTTCTAGGACTGATGTTGTAGTCTGATGCATTTAAGTCTCAGTGGCATTCACAGTGACCTTCTCGGGGTACTCTAAGTGTTCTTCAACCTTAGCAGCTTGAAAATGTGTGGACTTCAACTCCCAGAATTCTGGGAGTTGAAGTCCACACACCTTCAAGCTGCCAAGGTTGAGGAACACTGCTCTAAAACGAGATGGGAAACTAGGCTACTACTTCATCTGCTCTAGGGAAAGTTAAAGGCCAGGTTCACATATTGTATTTGATTTTGGCTTAGACTATTGTCTAAACTCAGCTTTAAAAAATCATAAAAGGCTGGGATACAAGCAACATTCTGAAACAAAGGGAAAAAAAACTAGTTACAACATAAGCCAAATATTTGGAATGATGATACCTGCACGCATATTTGTCTCCTCTCTGTCCCTGTTTGTCTTTATGCTATTAAACAGCAGTAGCTGAACGCAAGTGTTTGACGGAGAAGAATGACAATGGTGAAGAATCTGGCAAGGATCTCAGCTTTCTTGTCCAGTTACTTAGTCATAAAGGTGACTCAGCTGCCTGAAATGTGCAGCAGGAAAAAAAGAAAAAATGCACCATTGAATGCTGTTTGCTAAGCAGCTTCTCAATCAGCCTCAGGTTTGAAGGCATCTCTCTGGTGGCAAGGCACCAAGCAACAGGTTCTACTGATCTTCTTAAAGCCTCACAACGCCCCACAGCAGTGCTCACTTAGGGACACCATTGTATGTTAAAAGGACGCCCATATCAGCATTGCTGGCACAGTCGCTGGTCTTTGCCCAGAAACAGAAAGAATCTAGTAGCATCTTTTCTAGCACATTTTTGGCACAAGCTTTTATGAGCTTATTTCATCATATGCACAGAATGTCTAGACCGATGTAGGATTTAAATGGGGTGAGGTGGGGGGAAGAACAGGAGAGAAAGGGAGGGAAAATAGGTTGGTTATGCAGTTGTAGGTTACACGTGAGACAGATTACAAGTACCTTATCTATTAACAATTGTAATGTGTTAAAAGCCCATTGTGTTTGTTCTGAGATGTCCTGAAATCTTTTGAAGTATACGAGTTCAACAATTTCTTGCTCATTGGTGCTGTTATACAGCCGCTTTTCCAAAACAGTCACTTTGGGGTCTGCCATGGAGTATCCTGGGAGCTGGAAAAGCTCTAATATTACTTTGTCCTTGTTTTGAGCCCTCATGTCAAACTTGTGTCCATTAATTCTTTTCTTCAGTTTGTCTGATTTTTCCTAGGTAGAATCCAGAGGGAGACTGCAGGAAGAACATGTGAAGGTGTCTCTAATCTTGCGTGTGTACTTGTTGGGGATTGTGATGGTGCTGATGGTGTAAATATGGGGGCAAACTAGACATCTGGATTTGTTGCAGGGCCTGGTTCCGATGTTGGCATTATTGTCTTGTTGTTTCTTGTTGGTGGTGAGAATCTGCTTTGGGTTGGGTGGTTGTCTGTATGGATGGGCCTGCTAGCCAGTGCCTGAGAAAGTGTAGTGTCATTGGCAGATATGGGATGTAGCTTATTAATAATGTGTTTGAGTGGTTTGAGGTGTGAGCTGTAGGTGACAATTAGTAGTGTTCTGTGGTCCATCTTTTAATAGACAACTAAGTACTGTATAATCAAACAAGTTAATTATCTTACAATAATTAATAATCAACATTAATTCATTATTAATCATGTAATAAATAGTTACTTAATAAATAGATGATTAAGTAGATAAGGGAGGAGGAGTTGTCACGAATAAGGTGGATTATGTTTAGGAAGCTAAGAAGAACTCTTCAACACCACATTCTACTAGCTTTTCTCCTCAGATCCCGCAACGTATCAGAGAGAACCATGCAATCTGATGAAAGAATTTCCTAAAGACATATAGGATTGTATCTACATGGAAACACCCCAAGAGCCCTGACCACTTCTACGTACTCCCCAAAATACAAAAACAAGGCAATCTGGGTCATCCCATTGTCTCAAGTATTGGAACTATCATAATGCCATCAACATTCCCACCTACATAAGAGACACCACAGTCTTCTTAAGAAAACTGAACTCCATAGGCTATCAAGCAGACTCCGTCTGATTTTTTGTCACCATAGACCAACACAGCTGTCCTCCTGCAATGACCTTTGCCAAGCTGCTAAAGTATTGGAAATTTACCAAGAATGCCAAGTGGGTGCCAATTCCAGTCCTATTCTAGATGGATGGTGTCCTGAAGGTTAGTGTTCTTCTTCCATCCTTTGTCTTCTGATTCCCTCCAGACCACTTTGCTAGCTTGGCAGTGGTAACTTCAATAACCTCTGAGTCTCTGGAGTAGCTTGAAAACAAATAGAAGCAGAAAAGGGTGATGGCTTTGTGTGCTAATTCCTGATCTCTTACTATGATTAGTGGTGAATCTAGATAGTAAATTTAGTATTTAAAATATTATATGAAAGGAATAGCAGTTTGTGGCACTTCAGATAATGCAGAAGGATGGGTCCCAGGATCCCTCACCATGCAGACCATCACTGGAGGACTACAGGTTCCTTCTTCCTCTGCAGCATTACAAAATTCTTGCCATGGGCAGGTGGAAAAACAGAGGTTCTACAGCTGTACATAATTCTGTCACATTGCTTTCAAATAATTCTATATATCAATCAATAATAACGTGCATGTTTTTCTGCATCTTTTCTAATAGCTGAAGATACATATATGGTGCCCACCTTATGGAACATTCTCACCCCCCATCATTAGCTTTTGTTTACCTTTTGATGTACCAGAAGTCCCTCATGCCCTGGTTATGTCACCAGATCTGGGGGTCCCAGGGAACGGGAGATTTGTCTAGATGTCTCCATTATTGAGGTGGATGTACTCATTCTCTCTCTGCCTGGGGTTTGTATATGTATTTTAGTTTCCATTAATCTCTATTTTTTAATGTTGCCTTTTTATATTTTTAATTGCTTTTTTAATATATATGAAGTTACTCCCTTTCCCAACCACTTCGACAACAGACCAACTCCCAGGTTGAGATGGCCTCCGTGATTTTGGAAGGGGGAGGTGTCGGTCCACCATTGCGTCCACTCCACTCCCTAACCCTTGACCCATGTTGTGTGGCCTCTTCTCCTTGGTCTTCAACCCTTCGCGGTTGTGGAGGACGCAAAAGCTTGCGCGCCCATTGGTACGGCTACGGCAGGTCCTCCTCATCCAATTAGTGTTTCCCAAAATACGGATTTTGGATTTTTTAAACCCTTCTTTTCGACCGCCACTACACCCCCCCGCCCCGGACCCACGCAGCTCTAGCTCTTCACTTTAAAACCAGCGAAGTAAACGCGTGAGAGCGACGCGCTATCCTCCCCGCGCGTTGGACGACAGCTCCCACCATCCCCACGCAAGGCGCCCTTGAGAGCCGGGGGAATGAATGAGGCGGGCCTCGTCACCCAACGCTTTCCAAGGGGAAGGCTGTCTTTGAACCCCCCAGGTCGGAAAGAAGTAACTCGCTGAGAAACAAAGTGGCGACTCCCGGAGGTGGGCCCGGCTCGGAGGGAGGTGGAGTCCGGGGAGGGCGCAAGAGCGCGCGATCCGGAGCGCGGCGGACCCAGTGCGGGGCGGCGGGTGGCGAGGAGGCGCGGCTCTCCATCCGGCTCGCGGCTGCAGCCCAGGCTCCACGCGGCGGGCGCCCCGCGGGAAAAGCGCGCCGCCGCGGACGGGCAGCGCCTGCTCGACGACCGCATGTCCCTCGGGCTGCGGGAGGCCCCCCGCCGCCAAGGAAGGCCGCCGCGAGCCGCGCGGAGCTGAGCCCACCGACCCGCCCGCCCGCCCGCCCGCGCGGCGCCGGGACGGGATGCGGCGCTCCGTGCTCCTGCTCTTCTCGACCTGCTGGTGGGCGCTGGGGCCGGTGAGTGGGGGCCCCGGGGGGCGAGAGTCGCCGGCGTGGTCCTCGCGCGGAGGGGCTGAGTCTCGGAGCATGTGCAGAGCTCCTTTCGCGCGGCTCCTGCGGGAAAGGGGCGCGCGGGCTTCGACGCCCCGACCCTTTCCCACAGCGCCTGCCCCCGACCTGCCCCTCCGCTCCCCTTCTTCTGCGCTTCTGGAAGGAAAGGCGTGGGGCAGCGGGAGGAAAACGTGCTGCTTGTGCCCCGGTTGTGGGGCGGGCGCTGCGTCCCGCGCTTGGCCCGGGTCGCCTCAGGTGGCCCTTGGGGGAGACCTCCTTTAATGTGGGGCATGAACTTACTCCCCCGCTGCACCCCCTTCGCATGCGACACGCGCGCCCCCCGAATAGTTCCTGCTCAATCTCACTTTTTAGAATCGCTGCTGGTTCTTATATCCCCCCCCCCCATTAAAAGAGGGGTGAACCGGACTCCTCTGGCGGTGCTGGAATACAATTCCCATTATTCCCATTCAGCCATACAGGCTTGGGATGATGTCCAGGCCCATGTGCAGAGTGCCCGGTTGAAGAAGGTTGGGTAACGCTAGCGGGCTGCTGTTGAATTTGAGCACAGGATGAAAAGCCGGCTAAGTTTGCATTGGTATGGAGCTAATGAATTGGGCTTAATGATTGAGTAAAGAATTGCTTGAAGGCTCACCGGGTTTCAGCACATTTCCAATTTATATTGTAATTCCATGAAAAGCCAATTCAATTTTAATCAGTGTCAGCGAAGTTGCTGTAAACAAGGGGATGCTACGTCTCAAGGAGTTTTAAACCCCCCCCCCCCAGTCACACCAGCTTCCAGGCGAAATATTAGGAGCATTTAATGCCAACAGATCTCACCGTTTTTGTACTCAGAATTATAAGTGAAAGGAAGGCAAAAGGGTGCAGTTTCACAAGCTTTTCCAGTTCTGTTTATGGTTGGGGTGGAAATTCTGTACTGTCCATTTATAAATTTTGTCCGTTTTAGCCATTTTTCATAGATAATTTGATTTCTGTATGTGTGTGTAGCACTGAAATTTTAGCGCGTTTATTGTGGCATAAAGTTGTGAGGACTATGAACCTTAATACAGGACTGCAGATAGGGGATTTTTGCCAAGCATTCACAAAAAATATGAAGGAAAAGAAGACGAAACTAGGGATAAAGATGGGTGCGTTCTCTTTTTCTATGGTTTGTTGTTCATTTTAAGTGAACCAAAGCAGACTTAAGCAGAGTTTACACCTGCAGCTGAATGAAATATTAGAATTCATTGGCTTAATATTTCTCATTGTATATGGAGTGGCTGTTAAAAATAAATAAAATAAAAAATACCAGGGTCATCCCTGCCATTAGCCAGAGTGAAGGAGGTACCTTAGTCATCCCCCAATAGTTAATAATTTATTAGCCCTTTTGTAGAAGGCAGAGAAGATAGGTTTGTGAGATGTTTGGGGCTCAGCTTCAGGCTCTATATCATGACTTTGGGAATTATGGACTGACAACAAAATGTCTTGGGACAGTCCTGTTCTATCTCCCTTTTATAATCCTCCCGGAAAGGAGAAAAAAATGCAGTGAAAATGGTTTTGTCACAGTATATTTCTTGCTATGCCAGCTTTCTAAGTGCAAGGAGATAGTCTTCCCTGACGCTTGGTTTCTATCATGAAGATCACCTCATTCTACTATACAGTATTAGTTGTCCTAAACATAGAGTGAATATGAAGTGGCATAAGAAAAATATCAGGTGAATGTTTATTGTTACAATTTATACAAATGTTTTGCCTATTGTATATTCTCTTATTCATGCAGTGTAAGATACACACATTCCAAAGATTTTAGTTTAGTTTACTAACTCATATAAGTTAAAGTCTCCTTTGAGTCAAACTTGATTGGATGACTTCATAGATATGTCCTTCTAGTTTTCTTGGCTGCAGTACGGAAGTGGCTTGTTATCATCTTTTTCCAAGATGATTTTTTGACTTCCCAGTCTAATTTACAGCCTTACAGCTTCTTGATAGTCTCCCATCCAACTACTAACTAGACCCAACTCAGCTTAGCTTTTTGAGATGGCCAGGCTTAGTTAACTCATCTGATAGATGAGCACTGTTAGATGCAATACTGTTGCATCTAAAGCAAAAAAGTTCATAATATTTCTCAAACAGGAATATCTTTTTTTAATGATGCAAATATGGCACAAATTGGGATTTCTATGCTCACCACAATTGCTTCATAATACTTTGTGGTAAAGCTAACCTTCTTAATGTGTTATTTTTTTCTGTTATCACAAACGGTTCTGAGACATGTTTTCAAATTACTTGGTAGGAGCTACTTGGTAGGAATTTGGGGAGCTGATACAGGTGTTAGAATTCTCTATAAATTGATAATTTGGTGTCTGAAGGAGTACACTGGAATGTGTTTTACCTCTATGAGCAAGTTGATGAGATGCTGATTATTTAAACAAAGGAATAGTTGTGTTTGTGGATATGTATGAGGTATACTTTTTTATCGTCATATGTGTGAAGTACTGTACAACCCAAAAAAAGTTTAACTAAAGTTTAGAGCTTAGTCATCTTAAGGAAAGACCAATAAAATCTCTGGATTTTCTCCAGTAATAAAAAGACATGGTCCCACTCCACTGGAGTAATCAAAATCTTTTCATTCCCCAGTCCAAACAAAGAGAAAATAGAAGAAATACAGAATCCAAGTAACCTGGGCCATGCAGACTTGCTTCTTTCCTACTGAAGAGGAGGGAGAAATAGATAAGATTTATCCCAGCGAGAGAGCCAACATTGCTCTTAAATGACTTCCTAGGGTGGCTGAAGTTCAGGCACAGGGATGAGGAAAAAAATTGTCTACAAACTCAGCAGAGGTTCACTTTTGCAAAAAGAAGCCTCTATATTTTGTAGTTGAGGTTATGCTATAGCAACCCAAACTAAATTGGGTCAGTTCTTAAATTAAGCTGACATCAGGTCTGGAACAGTGTTTTAACTGCTACAACATCCTTCTGAAGAAGTCCCCTAATTAAGTCTTTATTTTTGACAAGTAGCTTCTGATACTTTTTTTACCTTAGAAATGTTGCGATTCCCTTTTAAAGCTGCTCAGGTTGATTGCATCTTACAGAATTCCATATTTCACTGCATCTTACAGAATTCCATATTTTTAATTTTCTTTCATGATTTCCATTAGCAGTAATAATTACTGATGGAGTTACCTATTCTTCGTTTTTAAGTAAACAAGCATAGACATAAAGGAATATGACATTAAGGAACTGTCCTTTCATAGTTACCCAGCTTTTTTGCTGGGAGGACATCTGTGCAGAAATTAACAAGACTTTGGTTTTGTTGGTAAAAGATCCTTAGTCAGTTACAAATCCTGAAGAAGCATTTATACAATATGCTAGACTTAATTCCATTAGCATTAAACTAGATTTTTTGTGGCTTATTATGTTTTTGTAAGCCTATTTTATTTATGATTCAATGTACTGCGTGAACCCAGAAAAATAGGTTATTTGGTAGCCTAGGTTAAACTATTATGTGAGTGTAGTCTTTGAGTATGGGATTATCCTGCTGAAATACTGGACATAAAGATTAAAGGAAACCAAAATCTTTGGGGAGGAATTGCAGCTCAATGATAGAATACTTGGACAGGGCCAACAAATCTTAGTTGTAAACATGCGAACAACCATTAGAAAACTCTAGTTCTTTGTTGTCATCTAGTGTTCATCCAGGTTTTGCAGTACGGATCTGGTAGCCCTAATTTAGAATAAGAGAATTTTGACATTAAAACAGATTTCAAACTTGCTTATCCATCCCTCTGTTTAATGTAGAATCTACAATGTAGAATGCTCCCTAGGGCTGTACAGATGGGCCCAAATTAAGATAGCAATTTTATTCACACATATCAGAGATTAAGCCTTGACCTCCATGAAGTTCCTTCTGAAACAAAGAATAGTGTAGAAATTATGAGAGCTTCAGGTTATTGAGTTGTGGCAAGCTCATGAAGATGAATCTAATTCAGTTAGTGGATCAGCTCAGTCATGCCATGTCCCATTTGGACTGTAGCACATATCCAAAGAGTTGTAAAGCCAGGCTTTACTTTGCCTTAAGCTTGATGCTGGAATTGGGAAGAGAATCAGTAGCATGGGGAGAGAGCTCGGAAATTAGCAAAAGACTCTCACTCATGTTTTTCGATTACTTTAAATAGAATTCTGCTGTACTCTGCCAAAATGATTGTGAGGAACACATAATCCTTTGATGCCTGAGATAAAGGTAGGAAGCAAGAAAATACTTGCTTCTTCAGGTATGACCAGGAACTAGCGTTTTAGGCATTTTGTGGTGTACTGACAACACTCTGCGACATGTGTTAAAGGTGTGGTTTGCAGCGGACAAAAAGTTTTCCCCAAGAGTGATACAACTCAGTGTTTGTCCCTTTGCTATTTCTTATTTATTTTCTGTGCCTTCAAGTTAGTGTTGACTTCTGGGGACTGCCTGGACAACTCTCTGCAGTTTTCTTGGTAATGTTTTTGGAAGTGGCTTGCCATTGCCTCCTTCCCAGGGCTGAGAGAGAGTGACTGGCCCAAGGTCACCGAGCTGGTTTTGTGCCGAAGGCAGGACTAGAACTCACAGTCTCTGGGTTTCTAGCCTGGTACCTTAACCACTACACCAACCTAGCTCTCACCAAAGTTGTCCCTCTGCTAACCATCTTTAAAGAAACAGTTCTCAGAATGAAGGAGGTACTTATTTGGTATTCCAGATCAGAATATAATGGTTATAACATGGGTGTCTGCAGGGGGAGATTTCAAAAAAGTCAATCTGATGGCTGTGCCCACATGATCAAAATGCTGCCCCTTTTTGTATCCTGCAACACATTTAAAGGAGAGGGACTTCGATTGCGCAGGGACAGCTGTCATCTTGACTTTGTTGACTCCTACACACACACACACACACACACACACAGCAGATCACCTTGGACCATAAAGAATAAGGGAGTAACATGAGAACCATAAAGAAAGGGAAGAAGACTAAAACGTTGTGTTAAGGTTTGAGTATTTTGGATTTTCAAGCTTTCTTCCTTCTTTCTCACCAAGTTAAACAGATTTGATTTAAAAATGGTTATTTCCTTAGCTTATAACTATTTTATGTAAAGCTACAAGACACTTTGATCGACACCTCTAAATGGCTTTAGGGCCCTGATTTTCACCTAATGTTTTATTTTTCAAGTAAGGAATCAGGAACGGTACAACAAGGTGGCATTTCCAAATCCACCTTTGCAAAAGCTTATGTGCTGAAATTTGCATTTGATGAAACACAGATTAAAACTATGTTAAACCAAACTATTGAATAAATCACAATGGCTAGGTTTGCATAACACTAAGCTATTATTTGTTTTGTTTAATTTTGGCTATGGTGGTATATTCACTAACCTTTGGCTTAGCATGATATGTGAAGCCAACCATAGTGGTTAAGAGACAGCTTTTAACTGAAAATCAGACATTCAGATCTTGCCATGTACAAGTCATGACCTCTTGGACATAGTTCCTTGGGAGACACCTTTTGGAACCAGATACCTTTTACTAGTTACCTCAAAATCAATGAGTTCCCAATTAAAATTTAAGAAATGAAACTTCTATTGCTATAGCTAATCAGTTGCTATAATCCTTTTAGCGTTCTAAGCATTTTGAAGATGTTTCAGTTTATCATATAGTATAAAACTTTTTAATTATGATGGCTGTTTGCAAGCCAAAGCGCCCAAACTGGGATTAGTCAGTGCTTAAGACATACCGACTAGTGTTTTCCAAGAAGCAGGGCTTAGCGAAGCTTATGCAAATAAAATTTAATCATGATAGGGCTTGAGATAAATAATTCTGATAGGCATTGCATTATTGAATAAACCACAATTAGCTGGATTCTTAAAACAGACTGTGCCATAAACTATAATTTACAAATGGCAAAGGCTGGTTTTGTGTAACACATTCTAAGCCAACACCAAACAAGCCATGATTATGAGTTAGTGCAATGCGTGAACCACATTTATGCTTTTTCTAAGCTACAGGAATAGTCTGACAGTGAACAAGTTTGTTAGTCAAATTTAGCATAACCTGTTAATGTGGGGCTCTGGTGTCTTTCATCAGAAAGAAACTAGAACACGGAACCTCTTCATTTTGTTAATGACTTTGTTCTCTGTTTTCTTCTGGGTAGAAGAATTCTGTGATCTCAGGTGAAACTTAAGTTAGCTAATCAAGCTATAGATGTCTTACTAATTATGCTCTCTTGCAGGAGAACCAGCAGGTGCATTTGCTGCTAAGCTAATCTTACAGCTGGGTGTGAAGTAGCCATTTTTTAAAAAGGTAGCCAAAACATTAACCTTGGCCATTATGCATGGCTACCATATTTGTCCTGCAAAATTCTGAACGACTGCAAGATGGCAATAAGGAGATCCAGAACTCAACCGGATTTTTGCAGCCTGATGTAATAGCCCTAGTATTACAGCCAGCCTGCACTATGGGTCTAATAACAACAGAGCTACCTTTCATAATTTTTGTAAGAAGTGTGGATTGCTCCAGGCATACAGCTAGAGCAATAAATAAATGCTTCCTGTTATGTCTTCTTTCCCTGTTGGTTCTGCTAGCATTGGTATACTTTCTCCAAGATCAAATGTTTTAAAGCTAGCTTCTGTTTTTATTCAACAGGTAAACGGTATTCATCCAGAATGCAGAATACAGCTTGAAATCCAGGAAGAAGAAATAAAGTGTATGGAACGTTTAAAGAATGCCAAAACAGTGAGTTATAAAGGTAAGATAATAGCCTATAGTGGCATAGCAGCCATTCAGTAATGATCCACTGGCATCTATATGCCCGTTTACTGAAGACTTGATGATGTGGCGCAAGATGGCTGCTTTAGTACTGCTGACACGTTGTATTAAACTATGGTATGATTTGAGTTTTGGTTAGTGTGGTGAAGGACAACCTATGATGCAAGAATGCTACAATTTCCCCTTTTTGTGGCACTTGGAACCCCTCTGGTGATGATTGCTGAAAACTGGTAGCGCGTTTTCCTGCTGTTTTGAGCTGGGAAACTAGGTCTTTCACACTTCATAAAAGTTAGCATTTACAGTTTTAAAAAAGCAAAAGAACCCACCCAAATTCATCCTACCCCAGACCCACCCACATATATGATATGGTTCCACCCACTTTGCGGATTGGGACCACCAAAAGATAGCCCACCCTTGAGTGAGTTAGCTCTGTGCCTATCGCAACAGGAACACTCAGCATATTGTAGGCCACCGTATCTGAAGTGGAAAAATCAGTGCAAACCACTAGATGGCAACAAAGAGTTGCATAAACGTTCTCTCCTGCCATCTGCTGGTCATGTCAGTATTTTCAGCCCCTATATGGTGGTCCTAACAAGCAGCACGTAGAGGTGTGGAGACCCAGCCATCAGCAGAAAGTATCCCTGGCCAGCTTCTGGGATTCCAGTATTCTGGCAGGGCTCACACATTACCATTGGCCTCGTTTAGGCTTTTCAAGGAGACTGGGAGCTGGTGGTTGCAGTTCACATGTCAGCTGCCATTTTGTTTTTCCCACAATGCCATAGGTTATGGGAAAATTTCTGGCATTATGGGAAGAAACAAAATCATGGGTGCTGGAAGGTGCTTCATATGGGTCATCCTTGGAAAGTAGTTGGTATTGCAAATGTTTTGTGGCACATGTTATAATAAGATTTGAAACATGATGCTACTTAAGCACATATATTAACAATGGCTGATTTTTTAAAATGATAATAATCTTGGGGCATAGGCAGTTAAGAACAAAAAGGTAAAAAAAAAAAGCATGAAAGGTATCTTTCCTGTTATTTTTTGTTCCCCTTAAAGAAGCTTTAATCTTTTAAAAAATGCTGAGATATGGTTGTGTTCATGTGTATACAAACGTGAGGGCATTTTCTAATGACCAGTTTCACTTTGCAACTCTCCTTTCTTCATATTTAAACCACGTTTTTAAAAAATGATCCATAGCTACTGTACTTCTAGGAGAGGAAGATGTGATGGAAGGAGACAGCTGTTTCCATTCCTTTTCTGTCTGTACTTTTAAAAGAAATTTTGCTGCCCTTTTAAGTGCAAACGGAATAGAAGATTATCAAAAAGCAAATACAAGAAGTACGATATTTTCCACAAGTAGGTGCCTCAGCCAAGGCCATCTGCTCATAGTGTAAATAAATGATTTTTTTTTAATTCTTCTAGTAGGGAGGCAATAAATATACCAGTGAGCTTATAAATGAAAAATAAGTGCATCTTGGCCAGAAGTGCAAGGAAAACAGATCAGTAGTCTAATGCTACTTTATAGGCAAGGATAGCTCTGTTAGGGCTCAAAGACAATTTGGTTGAATTGTCCTTTCAGATTGAATCTCGAAATCAAAACAGTTCAGTGTGTCAGATTGAATCAGTTGACATTCCTGATAAACACACACTTTTATCATATTTAATCTTTAAACTGGATTGAGTCACTTTGACAGTTTGAATTGCAATTCTGAACTCTTCAAATCAGTCTGGAGATCTAAATGAAATTTTGCAATTTTCCAGCCTTAGCTCTTGATCTTGGCTGATCTGCATGCTCCTAACTTCTGTTTCGGAAGGATTACGTATGATTTCATACTAACGGGACATGTGAACTAGTAACCAGCCCAAACCTGGAGGATCCTTGCAATGGCAGAGCTTAAAAACATTTCTGTCGTAAATTCTAAAGGAATGGCAATAACATTTTCCCTTTTATTTTCAAAGGCTTTTCTCTGAACCAAGGTGTCACAGCAGATTACTCTGATTGACCTGGGAGATCTTTGGCCTTCCATATTGAATAGCCAATCACCATTGCTGCTCTCAGACTAAATAACAACTAATTATAATTGTACATTATTCTCTTATGTATAAATCTCTTTCTCCTAGAGAAAACAGATGCTATAAATGCCTTGCTAGAGTTCTAGGTGAAATGAATTAAGGCCACTTTTACTACACATATCATATTAAAGATTTGTTTTAATCATGATGGTTAAACATCTATAATTGGCTGGGTTTACATATAATGCTAAACCATATAACATGATTTACCAATCATATTGGCTGGGTTCACCCATGTACTATGCCAAAATGTGCCCTGCTTGTTTTGAGCTAAGCAAAGTGTAATTTATTTGGCTTTGATTGCATTAATTATAGTTTATCTCACATCAAGAGGTAGGAAGGAATTGAACTATATAGCGAGAAGAGGAACGCTGCAGTACGTACAGTACATTGTGGTTTTACGGATAATACGGAGCAACAGTGGTTTCTCATCTATACGTCTGTCATTCTAGTGGCAGTCATAGTGTATTTAACCTTTCTTCTTTTAATGGCCTAAACTGAGAAATATATCTTTTTTTCAACAGAAAAGTTTATTTTTAATCCCTTCCTCTTCTTTGTAGAGTTAGGTCAATAGATAGGTTAGTTCCATTATTGCTTTTACAAGCCTCCTTGGCGGTGAGCGGGGGGTGCCTTCAAATCAGTGTTGACTCTTGGTGACTGCCTGGACTAGTCCCTGCAGTTTTCTTGGCTAGGTTTTTCAGAAGTAGTTTGCCATTGCCTGCTTCCCACGGCTGAGGGAGAGTGACTGGCCCAAAGTCACCCAGCTGGCTTTGTGTCTAAGGCAGGACTAGAACTCACTGTCTCCTGGTTTCTAGCCTGGTGCCTTTAACCACTACACCAGACTGGATCTCCTATCTCCTCTACCACTTCTGTCTTATGCTTGGAATATTCGCTCGCTAGTCTCCTTTTTAATTCTACCAGATTCAGTCACAGGAGTCTAAAAATAGGTTTCTTAAACTTTTGTTCTTTGAAGAAATAAGCCCCTGTTGGCCAAAGGAATTATGTGAAAATGAGATACTTAATATGAAACAAAAATCTGGCCTGTTCATTTGTTTTTATTAAATTGCAATTGGGTCTGAACTCAAGGAAATAGCAAGAACAGAAAGGTTGGAACTGAGGATGGAATGTGTTTTTAGCTGGCTGGAAAGCTTTTAGTTCTCCTTTATTAAATTGCATTGTGAACTTTTCCAGGGAATGATGCAAGGGCTAGGAAAGTAATATTGTAATCTACTGAACCTCTGTGTTCTATATATAGAGCATGCAAATATTGCTTTAGCTCAGCCATGTATAAATCACACTTCTGTGGGGATCATTGACTTAAAATGCTGGTGCAAACACATTGCTTTTTCTGAATTGATGCTGTTCAGAAAGGAACAAATTAAAAAGCTGCCCTCTATGGATTAACTTTTCTAAAGTCAGAATATGGTTAACCTACTTGTAGTTATATCTCGTTTTCCCACGAGGGCTGTTATCTTTGCTTTTTTAATTGGAGATAGCAAGGTGGAATATTGTATAGTAGTTTCCATTTTGGAGAATTAGGAGCAATTTGTTTGGGAACAGCCCTTATCTGTCACTCTAGCCTGTTTCACAATATGATTCTGAGAATAGAATGGGGATAAATTCATAATAATTGAGACCTCTCTCCTTAACTATCAGCCACTTAATTTACAGAGCTGCTTGGTTAGGTCCTCTTATTTATTTGATTAAATTTATATTCCTCCTTTTGTAAGCATTTAGGTGGCTTATGGTAATTAAAATGAAACACAACATTTTAATATAAAACACAGCATTAAGATTAAGAAAATTTAAATGGCTTTAATAGTTAAAGGCTGGGGAAAGAGATCTGTTTTTGCTGTTTTCTTAAATACTGGGAGAGTGGAGGCCAAACACCAGAGCTATGAAGCACTTTGAATTCAGAGGTGAAAAAGGGGTGGCTGGGGTACACACTCAATAGTTGTCAGTAACTTCTTAAAGTGTGTCTTTTCCTGGGATTGTGCTGCAGTTGTAGCAGGTCCTACATGAGTGTCCTTGTATGGTCTGAAGGACTTTTTTCCCTTAGGAACAGAAGTCTTGCACAGCCTGCCAAATTCAGGGGGAGAATTTTGTAGAATGAAAATCATACAGAAGAAGGTCCTATCCCACATTCCAGATAGCTGAGCTTTGGGTGGAAAGGACATCTTCAAAAGGTGTTCCTGCTGATCTAAATAACTAGATAGGCTCTTAGCAAGAAAGGTGATCCCTCAGATAAGCTGTTTAGAGAGTTAAAGGTCAGCAGCACCTTAAGTGTTGGTAGATAATTGGGAGCCAACTGCAGATCTTTTAATACAGACATCAGATGGTCCATATATCTTGTACCACTAAGCAACTTGTATACTGCATTTTTCATCAGTTGCAGTTTCTGGAATTTAAAGCATCTTGCAGTACTTGAGATGGGTTATAACCAAGGCATGTATAACTGTTGCTAAGTCTGACTAATATAGGAAGGATCACGGGGTTTATTACCATAGTTGTGCAAACAAGCTCCTTGCCACAGCCTCTACCTGTGAATCCAGTGCTGTGGGTCAGAGAGAGCAAGTTGTTAGGGGAGTGCAGCAAGTGGGAAGTTCAGAGAACAAAAGACAATGTATGAATTTGTGTAGCAATGTGCTAAAAGCAAGGGTGATTTGTAACTATAAAAAATGTTGGTATAAAGTAATTTTCATTGTATTTCCATTTCTTTTTCGTACTTCATGTTTTTTTTTTAAACTACTAGGTATATAAGTATTGTTCTATTCCTCGCCTTCCCTACCTCCCTGATGTAGTTCATAACACTAAGCTACAATTAATATTAGGGTTACCATATCTGGACTTCCAAAATCTAGATGACCACCAGATGGCAACAAAATTTTCAGGGCATTCTGTAACCTTTGTTGCCATCTAGTGGTCATCCAGATATTGCAGCCCAGATATGATAGCCCTATGAAAACTCCTCCATAAAGCCTCAATTCCTTCCCAGTGTTTATCATAAAGATGAACAGGTTGGGTCATTCTAACGGACGATCTTCTTTTGAATTAACTCATAAATCAATTTATATATCTGTCCCAGGACAGAATTCTTTTTACATCTGGGAAGTAGAAGATGAATTATGGCTTCAGCTTGATAGAACCTCAAGCAGATTCTGCAAAAACACCTGGTAGGACATTTCCACCAGCCACTCTTGCAACAGTTGCTGGTATTAAAATAGCCTCAAGGCATGGACTCTGGCTAATGTCTTGAAATGACAGTTACAGTCTTTTCAATCAATATGGCAGTTTTCTGGGGAGTGATGGGAGCTCCAACACATATCCAACAGATAAGGGTTTGTTGTCTATATTTGATTTTTAATGGATTAATTTATTTTAACTATTTATGGGGGATTTTTAATTGTTGATGGGGTTTCTGAGTTTGAATGTGAGCCACCCAGAGTCACCCACTGGGGGGAGATGGGTGGCATACAAATTTAATAATAAATAAACAAATCTGAAGAACACCAGCACAATTCTGTATATGTTTGCTAAGGAATACATTTCTCTGGATTTATTGAAGAAAGGTAAATAGGCATTATATTGTTACCTTAATAGCCTTAAAAGCAATTTGAGGAGTTTAATATGAATGCTGCATAAGGAGAAACTGTCTCTTGGTGCAGCTGTTTGTTGGATTTCCCAAGAGAGAAAATATATATAGTACAATATTATAGGGACCATTCAGATATATTAGTGTCACCCAGGAACACATTAGTACAGCATGGGTTTCTGAAGGAACTCAAGAAGTACTATGAAGAAACTGCCCCCCCCCCCCCAGCTCCAGGTAAATTCTTGAAAGTGGATTGAGCACCTTTGGTCAAGAAGTGCATAATTTTGGATAGACAGTTGGAGTTAATAGAGAATACAAAGGGTAACTTAAGACCAAGGTGCTTTTCTTAGTTATAAAGGATTGTAAGGCTTTTAGAGTGGAAGATCTCTTTTTAGATCTCTTTTTAAATTGGTGGCATTTGGATAATACTGTTCTGAAAAAGGAGTGTAGGATATAGATTCCTAATAGCATAAAGTATCAAGGATATCAAGTGGGGATTGTAAAAGATGGATCAATAAGGATGTCCAAAAAAGACATTTCCAGACTTAGAGCTTTCCAACATTTCACTTCTGAATTCACTTCTAATGCAAAACATATTTTTTTCATTGTAATAAATTGCTCTTCAATATTTCTTTCCAAATTTCTTACAGAAGAATAACAACTTTATGGCCAAAAGATTCACAATTCAAATTTGAAACATTTTTTTAATTTTGTTTTTTACAACTAGAGACTTGATTTTAATGAACCCTGCTATTCTTTTAAAATTTTAAGGCATGTATCATATTTAGCAGTAAAACAGAGTATGTGCAGAACTCATAAAATTGGAAGCTGGTATTTATTTTAACTCTTATTAGAAAAAAAGCTGTCACAAATCATTTGTGATAACTTGATTATCAATCTTATACCTCAAATCTTGCAATATTTTATATTAGGCAGCTTTTAAAAAACAGTTACCCAGTTTTTCCATTATGTTGCTAATACTTTAATAAGTACACATATTCAGATGAGCTAACAGTTATCAGTAAAACTATATTTTTATGTTTCTCAAATTTGCAAGGAAGATATACTGAAAAGTATTCCTAAATTAATATGAAATGTATGTATACTTTCAATGCTCATTTAAAAAAATAATAAATGGTGCTGTTTCAGGGGTGGCAAAAAACCCAACAATATTAAGTCAAGGGAGAGCTAAGCAGGATTTGACATGATTAGTACTTGAATAAGTGATAACCAGGAAATCCCAGGATGGTGCAAGGCTAGAAACTCGGGAAAATATCCCAGAATATCCAGAAGCAGCAATTGCAAATAATGTCTCTACTATTGCCAAGAAAACAACATGGCTGTGGATGTGCAGTTACGAGGAGTTTTGCTTTATGCTGGAAGTAGAATACACTGTAATAATCTTTGGCTCGGCCAAGCAGGGAGCTAGTGGCTTAAGACCTGGATGTGACCCTCAGAACTACAGAGAGCCTTGATTACTCTTAACCAGCATGATCAGAAGTAAGCAATCTCTGGCTTCCTGCTGCCATTAATGGAAAGAATCAAACATTTTAGTCTCTGTTGGCAAGTTATCTACACGGGTTCTTTGCCTTTTTGTGCCATGGACTCCTTTGATAATCTGAGAAACCTACAGAAACCTGGAGTGTCTGGTGAAACTTATGGACCTCTTCTCTGCTAAATTTCAGTTAGAGGTTAGTAAAAATAAAGTAGTAATTTTTTCCTCTTCCAAGTTCATGGTGTCTCTGAAATCAGCTTAGGAAACCTTGTTCTAATGGCAATAAAGACCAATCCTCCAGTGCGTCACTAGCAGGGAAAGTAATGAGGTTGGGTGTCTGTGTAGGAGGGCAAGCCCCAGCCTGACAACTAAGATAACTTTGAGACCAAAAACGTTCATCCATTGCAGACCTTCATATCTAGAAGACGTCAGGGTTCAGCAGGGGTTGATTACTGAATGAGCTGAGAAGGTGTCTGATTCTGCTATCCACTGCAGAGTTGACCAAGTCATTGCTTGTTTTTAAAATTCATAGTCTCTTCCCCTAATCTCTCAGATTTTCAGGTTCTTGACCAGAACTAATTTAAAACAAGACATTTTAAACATAGTGAAAAGTCTATACAAAGGTACACCAAGCTAATTCCAATTTATGCCTGTACATTACATTTCTGTAGACAATTAATGTTTAATGTTGCTCTTTTAGAAAATTCAAGCTTGAATTTTAATAACATTTTCATAGAGAAAGGCATTCCAGAGTTGAGAAATGTCATTAAGGTGCAAAATATATGACTTCATTTGCAGGTCATTTAAATGCTGCTCAGGATTTCATACACGCATATGTTTGTGTATAGAAAACATGGACTGTGATTCTGTCATTTTGTTTTAAGGGCAAGATTTTTTTTTCTAGTGGAGAGCTTTAATATGCTTCTTTGCAGAAATACATAAATAAGTGTATTACTGATCATGAAGGAACAAACTGTGCTCCATTATTTACAAAGATCTTGTGTGACTCTTTTAGCTGAGCGTCAAGGTTCCTTTGGGACATATTTCTCTTGGGATCTTAAATATATAATATTTATCTTTAAAACATTCTCTGAAGAAAAAGAATATCTCTTTATTGAAACACAAATCTATTATCAAAAGATTACAAGGTTAGCTGAGCACAGCATAACATTCACATCATCAAATTGCTAAAGCATTTTCTATATCGTGGCTTAACTGCTTATTAAGTCTGTCTGAATTAAGCACAAATAACAGCAAAAGAGCTATCCATTTTGTGCAGCTGAAATAGATTCTCAATCAGTTACCTTTTATTTTTCTTCCATCCCAACTTATTTCATTCTCATCTCACATTTCACAGATCTTTATGAGCTGATAACCTAAGATAATTTTCTCTCCTAAAATCGTTGGGTCAAATATTATAATCAGTGTGCATGTTTCTGAGGTAAATATATACAGTTAAATTCATACATTTAGTATATGGAGTATTTTGCTGTATTTTCTTTTACAACTTCTTTGTCACTTTCTGGGAGTCTACACACACGCCTTACCTTTTGTAACCTTTGCTAACTCTAATCTAACTGATATCTGTATTAGACACTATGTCATTAGATGCTACAGTAAGGAACATAGGAAGTTTTATGTGAAATTACCTGGGTAATTTATGTATAATTTCACTTGGTCTGCTCTTTCCTTTGAGATCTTGCATAATTGATTCACTTTGATACCCACAAATTTTGAATGAGAATATTAGTGTAAGTTGTGCAGGTGATGCATTCTATCATGAGAGGCAGATGTACAATCAAAGCAGCTATGTTAAGGATTAAGGCAGAAGCCATGTAAATGTCCTAACTAGCTATTTACAAAGTACCATATTTTTCCAACTGTAAGATGATACTTTTTTATAAAATCCTTACCCTAAAAATTGAAGGGCGTCTTATTCAAGGAAGTCAGCCGAGAATCGCGCGGTTGCAAAACTGCCCATACTTTGTTTCTGCAGAGAGGCTTCCTCCTATTGCCAGCCTCCAAACACGAGTGAAATAGCTTGTCTCCCAAACAGACTTCCTCCAATCACGAGCCTGATGTAACTGACGTCAGCTGATGCTGAACAAACCAATTAGAGGAAGGCTGTTTGCAGAGACAAGCTATCGGCAGTTTCACTCGTGCTTGAATGTAATCAGTTATGCAAAAGAGCATGGAAATAGAGCTGCAGAGACGGTTTAGACCTCCTCCCACTGAGTATATCAGGTAAATGTTAACTAATTACTAAATAAAAATGTGTTCTGCACTATCTTTAAAATATTAATTTCTTAATTTTGGGTTGGAAAAATGGGGGTCGTCTTGTACACGGGGGCGTCTTATTGACGGAAAAATACGGTATCTTCATATAAGAGTTAAATATTAGGTTGAAGAACAAATTCAGAGGCTAAAGGTTTAGCATCTGGTGGGCTATGACTGGCTGTAGGACACAACTAGCTATGTTCAGAGAGTCTAGATCAGTGTTGTCGCTGGCTGGGGAATTCTGGGAATTGAAGTCCACTCATCTTAAAGTGGCCAAGTTTGGACAACACTGGTCTAGATGGATGACAGCCTTGAAACCCAGAGACCTCTCAGTATGGCTTAATGGTGAAGAAGACTAATGAAAGAAGATATGCCTGCTAAGTAGCTAGAGTCAGTTCTGGAGTCTTGATTATATTAGGAGTTCAGCAAATCCAGAAATGGCAGAAGAGGAAGATGCTTTCATAGGAAGATGCTTTCATAGGTATGTCAAGAACTGCTGACTCCTATCTCGTGTCCTGGCCTCCTGGATTTCAGTCTCTCTCTGAATCCTGGATCTATGGTATTTTTACTAATTCTGGCTTGTCACTGGCTCCTTGTGATTAGGAAGGAGTGTAGTGTGCTCTCTTATCTTGGCAGTGCATTACTTACATAATAAGCCTTGGCACACCTTATATTTCTAGCCTTGCTTTTCTGTCCAAGTTTGTCTATATTCCTGATTGCTTCTTGGCCCTATCTCCTGGTTTCTGACATCTGACTTACTCCTAACTATTGTCCATTGTCCAGCTCCTGACAATGTGAGTGCAAAGAAAACCACTTTTCTTAGCAACATCTTTCAGATATTTTCCCCAAGCAAAGAGGAAATACAGACTGTTGCCCTTTGTTTTTGAGGCAGATCCAAAGACAGATCACTGAAGCAAAATACATTATTTATTCTCTTTTCCTTTACTGCTTGTATGAATTATACATCCGTTAAAGCCAAGACTTACTCATTTTTCATTATCAGCATAATTACTGGTGTTGCCAGATTTCTACACACAAATACACACATGCTCCTGCCCATATATGTATAACAGCTTCAAAAATAGAATTATTATCTCCCTTGGATTCTTCCATGGCAGATTGCTAATGTTGGTTTTGGCCTGAAATCAACTAGGAGTCCACTGTTTGTGGCCTGAATCCTCTCTTATGTGGCAAGATAGACGTAGCAAGACATTAAATAGGAATTCTGCCAGGCATTGTGACAATAATACTCCTTCCCTTTGATTTCCAGCCTGCCTAGCAACAACAGTAAGGATAAAAGCCAACAATAACAAAAACCAATGAAACTGGCAGATAAAAAGTATTCGTAATGTCTAAAAAGGTTTCATAAATGCCTGGGACAATAAGAAAGTCTCTGTTTAGCTCCAAAAAGAGCATAAGTGGGTGTGGGTGCTTTGTGAAGAGCATTCTAGTACAGGTAGTCCTTGACTTACGACCACAGTTGGGACCAGAACTCCCATCGCTAAGCAGTGTGGTCGTTAAGTGAGTCACATTCGATTTTACGACCTTTTTGCCACAGTCATTAAGCAAATCACACAGTTGTTAAGTGAGTCTGGGTTCTCCCATTGACTTTGCTTGTCAGAAGCCCCCTGAGAAGGTTGCAAATGTTATCCCAGGACGCTGCAACTGTTGTAAATACCACTTGCCAAGCACCCAAATTTTTATCATGTGACTGGGGACACTGACGGTTGTAAGTGCAAGGAGTAGCTGTAAGTCATTTTTTTTAGCACCATCGTAACTTAGAATGGTCGTTAAACGAATGATCATAAGTGAGGACTACTTGTACTGAACTCCACTACTGAAAGTTGCCCTGATCTCCCACCTGATAAGATCGTAATGTAGTTGAAAATAATATTTTTGCCCCCCAAAACTTGGAGAATACCTTGAGGTTTCTGCTGTCTTCTGCAACCATTCTCTCCAAGTTCCCAGAGCCTTGAAGTTCCTTCTTTCTCATCCAGAAGAGGAGATTCTCTTATTCTGCAGCCAAAAACACGTCAACATAGTATGCCAGGTGCAAATAAGCTTGAGAAATTTCATTTTCCTACATCTTCTACAGTGGATACTAGTGTCCCTGAGAAAAATGCACTTCTTATATCTACCTGTGCTTCTACAGGACCACAGTGGGGACTAAACAGGGGGATACCTCTTGTTGCTGTTGGAATCAGGTGTATGTGGGTAAAAAGAAGACTTCGGGATCCTTTCATAGCTTAGACATGAACTGAGTGAATGGAAAGCATAAGAGAAATTGGATATTCCTGTCCTCTTTCAAGCCATGTTTAGAAAGTTGATTTGAGCCACAGTAAAACTAGCTAAGTACATGTTAAGTACAACAGGGGTTGGATATTTTGGGAGGAACTAACCTGTTTCAATAGTACTCTACAACTTGGCTTTTTCCACAGTGTTCCAGCCTATTTTAATGTCTGGAATGAAGTATTTAAAATCATAATCCCCTTGCTAAACATTTTGGCAACTCCAATCACACCCATACCAGTTCTGCAAATGGGAAACTGATGCTGGGCCGGGTGGTCTGGTGATTTGTGTCAGGTCAAAAAATGAGTCCTAAGCTTCAATCTGCAAGATCCACGTGTGAATTCACTGGCTCTCGTGTTAACATTATCAAACACATAATATTTGCAATAATGAAAAGATGCCTGGATCTTTCCCCTATTATGTTTGCAGAGATCCGGGTGGGGCAGTTGGCAGTGTGTGGCAGAGGACTATCCTGTGAACTCTGTTCTTTTCTCTTTTTAAAATATTTATTCATCTTTTTTGAGAGGAAAACCAAGTACATCTGCATAAGGTAAGGCTGCAGTTTTCTTTCAAGTCAGAATAGCTGTGGATTGTAGGAAGGACAGATTTTTCCTTTCCTATATTGTGGAATTTCAGTGGTGATTGTGGGAGAGAGATTTCTGGTAGAGAGCATCCAAGAGTAGCAGGTTCAAATCATCACGTCAGCAGGGAGAAGAACATACTTTTATAATTATTAAATAAATAATAGGAATCCCATGGAATGCAGTAGCTAATTAGGTATTCTAAGGTTATACATGAATGATGATTGTAGACATTTACGACCTCTTCCCAGAATTATGAGAAGCTCACTTATAATGCGTGTGAATATTTCGCAACTACTTCAGGCAGTCAGCAAAAGCAACAAGGCTGATACTGCACTGTTTAAATATTCTGAAGACGTTTTATTAATTTATATAGGAGTCTCCCTCATACCAACTGAAGAAGAATTTTATTTCAAAGTAAAAAGACATTACTGAAGGAAGTGGCAGGCAGTTGGCTCTGAAAAGCTAGGATGGATTAATGTATGCTGCTTTTTGTAACATTTATATATTTTTCAAGGACACGTTTGCTTCATCCCATTTCCACATCAGTGTGCAGGGTTGTTTTTTAAATATTCCTTCAAAATCTCGTATGTATTTTAATGCAGAAGTGTCCTTAATACGTACATGTTGGATACAATTTTATACGCTCTGAATTGCACATTCAGAATTGCCAGGGTGTCTAGCAAGGGGATTAGAATTTTAAATGTTCCATAAGGCATTAAGAAGTTTGTAAACTAAAAGATAATTGTGTTATGGTTCACACTTTTATTTTGGGAAATGCAAATTGTCAGTTTACATTAAAATGTGAAGCAAGCAACTTTATCTTAGCAAAAAGCAAAAAAACCAAAGGTCATCAACAGATAGCAAATAGAATTCAAAATCACTTTTTCCAGTGGACATATGACACACAACACTGCTTGGTATTATAATAAAAATTCTTGTCCTTCTATTTTATTCTCACAAGAATGCTGTGAGTTAAGTTACCCTAAGAAATAGTGACTGCCTGACATAGAGACATTCTTAAGTTTGTAAACTTCACAGTTGAATGCGAATTTGAACCTGAATGCTTAACTAGAAGACAGCTTACTGTCTTGTAGAGAACTGACATTAAACAAATTTTGGTTTAATTTAATTTGTGATACAGATGTAAAACTGCACCAGTCAAGCTATCCGTGCATATTACCAAGGCTTCTGCTGTATGTTTCCTCTATCAAATAAATACTGATTAGATATTAACTTAAATAATGGATCACAGAAGTTCAAACAAGCTTACACAGTCTTTGGGAATCAGCAGATTTGTCCAATAAGCCATAAGCAAAGTGTGGTGGCTGCTCTTGTGCCTCTAGAAGAGCTTGATGTGCAGAAAGCAGGAAGTTTTTCACAAGAGAAACATTAATTTGATCATTTACTAATATCTATCAGCTGTTAAATGCCCATTTAATGATTGAAGACAAAACTGGCTCCTGTTGCTTGGCAAAGGAGATTAATTCCCCAAACTGAACCAGTGCACGGTCTAGAGGCCCTCCTGGACTGACAATTCCTGTCTGAGGAACAGGTGTCAGCCCTGGCACAGAGGGTCTTTGCATAGCTTCATGTTGTGTGCTAGTTGTGCCCTTTCCTGGACCACAATGCCCTACTCATGGTCACTCATACTCCAGTCATCTTCTGAATGGACTACTGCAATGCGTTTTACATGGGCTGCCCTGTAGCATCCGGAGTTACAGATGTATAGAATGCAGTGGCACAGGTGCACTCCTAGATCAGTGCATGTTACACCTTTTGCGCCACGAGCTACATTGGTTGCCAGTTTGCTTCTGGGTGAATTCAGGGTGCTCGTTCTAACCTATAATGTCTTTCATGGCATGGGATTAGGTTATGTGAAGTACCAACTCTCCCTCATTATGCCTGCCCCCATCCCATTAAATCTGGCAGAAGAGCCATGATCTGGGTCCCACCTATTAAGGAATGCCATCTGGCCTTTTCTGTCATACTGCCCGCCTTTTCAAATACTTCTCCAGAGATTAGACTGGCCCCAAACCTGTTGGTCTTTTGTAAGGGCTGAAAGACTTGGTTTTGTCACCAGGCCTGGGGGTCAGGAAATGGTGCTGAGCCCATACATTGGTTATGCTGATTTGTTATTACTGAGTTACTTTTACCTGCTGTTGTTTTTAAGTCTGTTTTTTATGTTTTTATGCCGTTTTTTCAGTACTATTGTTAGTTGCCCAGCGTCATGAATTTGAGATGGGTGGCCATATAAATTGAATGGATGAATGCATGCATGGATGGAGTGTGGTAGGCTAAGAAGCTAAATTTCACCTGAAGTCATGTTTTTGTGGTTTTTCTCTAGAAGCTGCTGGACATAATGTAAATCTTTTCAGAAGAAAGTCTTACCTTTTAAAGATGAGGACTCTTTTGGTTTTCTTATAACTAAGATAAAGGAGATCCTAAACTAGCCTTTCCCAGTCTGGCCAAAGGGTGTGATAAATGATTTTCATAATTATAACTTTTATCCCTTTATTTCTCATCTATGACTGAAATGTTGGAAGTCAGTATAGCTACAAAATAAAAAAGCCAGATATATTACCAAAAAAAGCATTATGTTTCACAGCAGAATCATAGTTCACCACGAAGTGCTTTCCATTAAGAGGAATCAGTTAACGTGTAGACAGCAAACATTATAAAGCCATTGAAGTCAAGAGATCAAATTAAAACTACACCAGTCAGAGAGGAAAATATTAAAAGAACTGACTTGTGATCTATAGACATCGTTGGGGAGATAAACATCTGCTACCAAGCTTTACTTCGGTTGGATGCCTCTTCATCCTGCATGGTCAGCCCTTGTAAAGGTTGGAAGTATTTTGAAAGCAACTTGTGGCATAAGATTTACAGAGGGATATAATTAAAAGCCAGGATCTCCATAGTAAAATTGATAAATAGATAGCAGGTTTGAAAAATTACTTCGAAATTACATTTTAACATGAGCCATCATTTGTCTGACAGGAGAGCAGCTGTACAAATATATTTTAACTAACCATTAATTGATATTAAATTCAAGTCATTTCATTATTAAGAGTCCACCTCAAAGAATTGTTAAATAGTAACTATTTTTAATCATTTTTAATAAATGTTGGTTTCTAGCCCGTCATTTATCTCCCATAATAGTTTCTCTTCCTCTGAAATATAATCAGTTTATTTAAAGTAATACTCTCTATGTTGGTTTAATAGAGTATTTCTACTTTCTTTAATAAATAATTCTACTTGTTGGGCTTAAATATAAAAGTAGCATCTATAATCTGACAAGTGCCAAAATTTTTATATAGTTAAATAAACCTGATAAAGAATCTTAGTTTTATTATGCTAATTGAAAAAATATTAATAATATTGACCAGCGTCTTCTAAAGCTCTTTACTACATAATCATCAAATTGGTGAAGTCTTCTCTCACACACTTAAGATAACCAGATATGTTATCTGGTTATCTCAACAGATAAAGGCAACAATTCCATCCCAGTGGCAATTTTAGACCTACGGGAACTTCACTTTTACTCTGTGATGCACAGTGCTGCTGTTGTAAAGCTATAATGTTCCTAGTAGTAGTTCAGTCTAGATTATTGAGAACAATTCTCTGTGGTCTTTGATTAATCTTCAATGCTTTATTGAGACTTGAACTAGGACCTCTTTCTCTAACTCCTCATGTGATCTTGTCATTTGTGATATAGTTGAAATTAAATTTTGGGAGTGATTCTTTAACTCAACTTGTTCTTTTAGATAAATTCAATTCTTTCTGGAAGGAAGGCATAGCAAATTATCTTTCTTGTTGAGGGCTATTAGCCCAAGAACTAATAGTGATCGATGGAAAGCAAGTGATTTCCAAGCAACACATTTTAGATCTTGATTTTCAAATTTACAGATCAGAAATCCCAATTGTATTTTAGAGATTTTTTTGCCTGAACACTTTTCTATTCCCAGCTATTTTTAAAGATATTTTCTCCCTCATATGGAAAAGCATTTTCTTTAAAAAGATTTTATGACCTACTGACTCAGGTGGTAGAAGAGTGATTTAATCATATTTCCTGTTTAGATCACCACAGCATATACTCAGAAGTAGCCACTGAATCAATAGCTCTTGCCCATTATATCAAGATTTGTGATCAGTTCTAATATATCTTCTTCTAGCTGGACATATGGTCTGGCCTGAGTTGAAGATTGTAGACTTTTTTTAAGCATATGTTGACACTGAAATTTCTAAGAAATTTGCTAAATTTTACTCCATTGAATTACCATTAGAAGCCAACAAGTTTAAATTTGATTAGGTGTAGAAACACACTATTTAATGTAACTATTGCTGTACATAAAATAATTTTGTTTTCTCTTATCTGATTTTAATTTTACTTTTTTCCTTCCCTTAACCCCTTTTATTAGCCTCACCAATGAGTATTTTCTTTTTTTCTTTTTACTGTTTTATAAATAAATAAATAAATAAATCTGTGTTGCCTGGATGAGATGGTTGAAGAGCCTTTTAGGGAATTTGGTATCTTGGCTAATAGTAGCTATATAAATTCTATTCTGTCATTTTACAAAGCAGTGTTCACAAAGCCAAGAACATTTGTCTCAGTTTTTCTTTGAAGTTTAGGGCTGGATTCTTGGGAATACTTTTTTTTAGAAAAAATGAAGACAGCACTTCAAGATAAAATAAATGTGGACAAAAACAAATGCAAATGTACCAATCTTAATTTCACTCTGTCATTACTTATAAGGGGCAAGTGGATGATAGGGATTTTTTTCCTCCAAAACAGGTGAGTTTGATCCTACTAGGATGGGGTGGACCATCTGTGATCCCTGGCATTCCTAGTTTATGATATTTTGTTGTATAGGTTGTTTTTATGCTTTTATGTATTGCATACTTCCTGGCATCTGGTAATATGAGTGGAAGTAGTAGTAGTAGAGATGATCTGAATTTGAGATGAGGTCAGAGAAAACTCACAACAGGCCCGGTTCAAGGTTGAATCACTTCTGGACAACATGGAATGGGCTTGTTTAGAGGTGAGACCACTTCTAGAAGCAGCAGGAAACAGCAGAATGAGCTTGTTTAGAGATTGACCACTTTCAGAACAGCCTGTTTCAAGGACAGAAGATTCTGTGCTGGACTGCTTTACACTTTACTAAGAAGTACACTTTTTGGAGTGTAGGGAAGCCCTATCATTTATGCAGTCAGAAGTATATCAATGTAATAAATACATTAAGATCTACATGACTAATGTGGGTTCTTCTTGTATCAACATTAAGTTTGTTGATAAAAACATTTTAGACCTTCTGATAGGACTTCCAAGAGAAGTATGGTGTACTGAAGACTGCAACAAAGACCAAGGAACTGGTGAGTAGACCTGTTCCTTGGAACCTCTCCAGATAAGGAGAGGATGGGAGATTGCCCACATGTGCTCTGGATGGCTGTTCCTTGCAAGGAGACTGCAGGACAGCGGTTTTCCATGGGTTTGAGTGCTGGGAGACGATGGGATCAGCCATCTTGCTCACAACAGTGGTGGAGCCTTTTAAAGGACACTAAGTTTGCAAACCTCACTTTCTAATCACTTTTGGAATTTGCCTATTAACCATCTTAAAGCTATTGGAGACCTGAAGTTTTAAACATTAAAAGGGAAATACAAATGATAAACCAAGAGAATGACCTGGAAAAATGTTTTCTTATTGGATCTACAAAAGAGGCTTGTTAAAGCCTTGAAGAAATCTGTGCAGTGGGATAAAGAAGAGAAATCAAATCCTACAACAATATTTGATTGAATTAAAGACTGTTAGAAGTAAAAGGAAGGAATATAAAGTTGGTTTATTTGATCAAGATTAAAATGATACTTTTTTTTTTTGCAAAATTCTGGCAACTCTTTATGGACTTTTTGCTGACACCAGGATTGAAAAATTGATGTTTAATGGATTTGCTTATAGATAAGGGATGGCATACAGGATGAAGAGATATCTGTTTAACCTTATATGGAGTGAAGAGTTATTAAATTTGTTTATACTTGTGAAGAAAGTTGGAAGTCAATTCCTTATGTATTTCTTTTCTTTTTCTTTATTATATTCTTTCTTTTTCTTTTTTGTTGCACTTTTTATTTTTTTTCCATTCTCTTTTTCTAAGTTTGTATTCGTTTTTACTATTGTAATTACAATTCTTAATAAAAATTTTATTTAAAAAAAGTCTTAATAATTTAGTTATTAGTATTACCTCCTTTATTACTGTATTGCATCTAGTGGCATGTTATAGTTTGCAACAACTGGATAAAAGGAACTTCTGCCTCAGAAAACTGGAGCCCTTCCCCGTAGCTGGAGTCCTAAGGGAGATGGTATGGAATGGAGAGGGCTGATGGTCTAAGAGTCTCCAGCTGTCAACCAAGAAGGTGGTTTGATTTGGGTGAAAGGACATGTCAAAGGATGTGTCTTGACCAGAAAAAATCTTCCAGCAGGTTTCACTAACAATAATTTCAATTGACTTTTTAAAGCCAAACAAATGTTATTTTATTCTAGTTTTCAAACGTTGCACCATTGACTGAGCCTATGTATACCTCCCCCCACATTTCACTAAGTCATATTATTAAAATAAACAGAAAAATTCCAAATCAGGAAAAGATTTAGCTGCGGCAGTAATATTTCAAGGGATTTTATATAATAACTCTCAAGAGGAATATATTTCTTATTATTTCTTAAGGAATATCCAAGCAATTGTTCCTGACATAATATCCAATTTAGAAAGGAATTAGAGTGATGTTTGCCATTCAGTCACAGATATCTGAAGTGATCATCAAGGTACAGGTAGTCCTCGCTTTCTGGCGCAATTGGGACTGGGAACTCTGTTGCTGAGCGACGTGGTTGTAAGGCACAACATTATGTGACTGCACTGACTTATGACGGCAGTTCTGGCAGTCCCCGTTGTCATTGTTAGGTGAATCCCACGTGGTCACAGTGTCCTGTGGTCACATGAACACTGTTTGTGACCACCTGCTGGCTTCCCCATTGACTTTGCTCATCGGAGTGAAGATTGCAGATAGCGGTCATGAGTCCATGGCATGCTGTAGCATCGTAGTTGCGAGCCTGTTGCCAAGCACCCAAATCATGATCACGTCACTGTGGGGATGCTGCAATGGCCACAACTACGAGGACCTGTCCTAGGTCCCCCTTGTTCAACACCGTCATAAATTCAATTGCTGAACAAGTAGACGTTAAGCAAGGACTACCTGTATATAACCATCTTACTTCAAAATTGAATTTCACCACCTACAAGTTAAGTTCAATTTGAGAGGATGCTCACTGTGTGTCAGCCCCACTAGGTAGACCAGACCAGAAAATCAACTTCTCAGGATGACTAGAATTGTACTTTATTGAGGTAAGCAAGTATAACAGAGTTTTGCAAGTCTGATTGTGCTTTACCTCCTCTCCTTTTTATATTTCAGCAAAGCAGAGAGGTGTTTGTTTGAGCTGTTTCCAAATATTATCTTGCTTCCCAGGACTTAAATAATACCACAGCTGTCTTTGGGTAACAGTTCTTGCATATTTCTGTCAAGGTCATCTCCTTTGCTCTCTATACTGTGCAAATGGTACAATTTCCCAAACAGACTATAGATATTAAAGTTGTGCCTAGTTTGAAAACAGTTTGGAAAAAGTGCTTCAGATATTGTGTGCATTAAATTTAAAGGGTGGATTCCTTAAAGCACTGGTATCTTTTTTCAAATCAAAATCAAGCTACTTTAATGAGTAACAGAGAAGCACTGTTCTTCTGCTAGCATGTCAGCCTTGCAAGGAAGTCCAGACAAGAAGCAACCCAGGAGTACTAGCTCTATCTTTATTGTAAAGTTACATTAACAGGATCTTGCAAATCTGAAAGTACTTCTCTCCCCCGTCACCTTTACCGTCCAAGGAACGAGGGAGGGTCCCTTCTGAGACATTTGCCACACCCACATTCCTGGGCTCAGTTGCCTCTTATCCGACCATTGCCTGGTCTGTGGCTCTTCCTCCTGTCTCCCAAGGTCATTTCCACATATCATTACATAGCATGAGGTCTGAAGTGCTTCTTCCAAATCACTTTGAAGCATGCACAGCCCTAATAGATTAGAAGTATTTTCTTTTATACTGGAGCTTTCCTCCAGACTACTTTTAATTTAAAAACGAGGAATAAATATCAACTTTGACCTGGAAACGTGAGTATACCAGAAGTGGAAACCTATTGATGATGGCAGGGTGGAATGGAAATCAGCCAAAATTATTGCATTTTTATCTATTTTCTTTTAGTCCATTTTGCCCCTCACATTTAACGAGTATAACCCCATTGAACCTCATGCATATTGATCTCTCACATTCTATCTGATTTAGAAAAAACAGTTATGCATTGAATCAGCCTTTTGTGTCCTCTGCTGACAGGAACAAACTAACTGCCATATATAGTATTATTTATATTTTTAGATCAAAGCAGCTTCTGAAACATTTTTCTGAGTCTTCTCATCTTTTTAATGTCCAAAAAATGCAGCTCTAAAATTGTGTATTGTAAGATTAGAATATCAGATACACTTTTAAAAGCACCATTCTGCTCAACATAACGTTGAGTCCTTGATACTTGGACTGCCATCTAGTGTAGCTTTTATTTTGTTTCAGAGCAGCATTATTAGATTTATATGTCGGCTGGAAGAGCACACTGAACCTTCCTTTATTTGCAGTTCTTTAAAGAAAAAGGATGGAGTGGAATTCAACACAATTCCGCATTTACATGTTGTATTGCTTTGGGAATAAGGTCTTCATAGAGTTCCATAATTAGTCATACATGAAAGGGAAGAACTTGGAGTGAGGATCTGCATTCTTATTCACGTTCTTAAGAAAAGGGAAGGTTTTGTTTGACAGACTGTTGGCCTGTCTGATGAAGAGTTGTTGACATCCTAACATACAAACCATTTCAGGGGCTCTGAGATGAGCATTGTGACATTGTTATGGTCAGACGCCTGTTTCATCTACATTGGTCTCTGTCTAAAATGCAAGTGCATGGTCCTGTCATGGAAACAACCTGTGGACTGAGGCAGCCATTTTCTTTTCTGCCATGCGCTCCCCTGTCAGCTGCATGTGGATTCTCCAAAACCGAGCATGGATTGAATAGTACACTTTATATTTTATCTGTTTTTCATGGAAGGGGGCTTATATTAGATAACAGGACAGTTCTCCTTTTGGCTTCATCACTGTAGCTTTGGCAATTTTCCAACAAAATGCAGTTCATTGGTGAGAAATGTAGGGTTCTGCCCTTAGGTAGGAAAAATCAGTTGTACAGATACAAGATAGGTGGTACCTGGCTCAGCAGTAGTGCTTGGGAGAAGGATCTGGATGTGATGGAATGGAATTATGAAGGCCAAACTCAGGGAGGAAAACATGCTCTTTTGTCTCCTGAGGGGTGAGAGAGAGATAAGAGGATGAGGCTGGCACCTCCCTGAGGAATTCACACTGTTGTGACTGGCTGACTTTGGGAACTGGGGTTTCAGTCTGGGAAGATTCTTGCTAGAGGTTGTAGCTAATAAACATTGCTGAACTGAATCTACATGGTCTCCTGGAGTTCCTTGGGCTAGGCCTGACACTGGGTGTCTTAATAGACCACAGATTGTGTTAGCCCTTCAGGGGTAGTCCAGACAAGAAACACAACAGTGAATACCAGCTCTACCTTTATTATAACATTACATTAACAGAATCTTGCAAATTTGAAAGTATTTCTCCCTTCCTCTCCTTTTATTTTCCAGAAAACTAGGGAGGGTCCCTTCTGAAACGCTTTCCACACCCTCCCCTCCTCCTGTGGACTGAAATATCTTTTACGTGGTGGTTGTCCATTCTGTGGCTCTTCCTCCTGTCTCCCAAGGTCATTCCCACATACCATTTCAGACTGACCATGTGCCAGCACTATATTGTAGCTACCATTAGAGCCCATGCAATCTTGGGCTGCATCAACAGAGATATAATCTTGAGATCATGAGAACTGATAGTTCTGCTGTGTGCTAAACTGGTCAGACAACACCTGGAATCCTGTGTCCAGTTTTGGTCACTGAAGTATAAGAAAGATACTGAGGAACTGGACGGAGTGTAGAGAAGAACAAAAAGTCTGGTGAGGTGCTTACTGTGAGAGTCAGGACAAGAGGGGTTAAGAATTTACTCTCATCACCAGAGCAACGAGGAACAGATAAGAGGATGAGACTGAACCCTCCCTAAAGAATGCAAGGGAGGTTGGGAGGGTGACCCTGGAATTTGCTCTCACTCTGAGAAGATTTCTGTAACGGGAGTAAGGCCATTAAACTTTGCTGGATTGAATCTGTACTGTCTCCTGGAGTTTCCTGGGCTAATCCTGACACTTACAGGCTAAATCCTCTGAAGAACAGTTAAAAAGAACTGGGTATGCTTAGCCTAAAGAAGAGAAGATTAAGGGGAGACAAGATAGCAGTCTTCTAATAATTGAAAGTATGTCATAGGGAAGAGCCTATGGATTTATTCTCTGTAGTGCCCAAAAGCAACTGATGGAAGCTTTACAGCGAGAGAGAAGTAAAGAAATTTCCCAACCATGAAAGTTATTAAGCATAAGTGGAACACTTATCTCCTGAAATCATGGATGCTCCATCACTGGCAGTTTTCAAACAAAGGTTGGACAACTATTTGTCTGGGATGGTCTGAGGATTCATCCTCAGCAGGGATTAGACTAGTAGACCTCCAAGTTCTCTTCCAATGGTTCGATGTATCCTCTGATTTAGATTTGGTATATCCTCAAAGTCTGAGCATGCATGTCTGTGGGCGTGTTTTCTTTTTTAAGAACATATGAAAAGGATAGTAGGATAGTGTTATGAGACAAGGTTAAGATACCATGAACAAATATACCTTTACATGTGATTTACATTCAAGGCTGTTCCAAATCTATCTGATAAATATTAAGGTGCTGCAGATCTTCAAAGGGAAATACTTCATTTTCCTTCTTCAATACATGCTGTAACAGGTATAGGCTCCTGTTCCAGCTATTGCATGTCGTGGCTGAAGTTAAAAGGAAGCTGCCTGAGTGTAAAATGCTTGAATAAGAGCCCCTTCAGTTCCTGCACAGGCCTACCAATTACTTGGTGCTGTTTGCTTGGTGTAAGAATAGCCTTAGAAAAAAATATTTTTGCTGGAATAGCAAGCGTGTTTAGTAAATAAAAACGTATAAGGATAGTTGAGATGTAATTTACATTATAATATGTTGTTAAGGGTTGTTTTTTTTTCCAATAATCCCTTTCAGTGCTAAGTGGCTGACCAGTCTTTTCCCAAGTTAAAGACTGGGAATTTAACCCCCCCCCCCCCAAATGTTTTGGCTATTACTATCCTATAAGAAGTGCAAGGCTTAAAGGGGCATTTAAGCCTGTGTACCATAATCTGTCCATGAGGACACATCAGGGCCCAATTTTACATGTTCAGATTAGGTCAGTGTTGGGCAGTCATTTTCAGATTGAATGACAAACTTTATCACTGGATAGCATTCTGGGGGAACTAAAACGAACAGGCTTCACTGGTGCAGAAAAGTAAGCCAGGCAACAGAAATTTAGAAATTAATGGGGGGGTTTTTGTTCTTGTTTTAAAGAAAGAAAAAAGACACATTATAAGACATAATAAACATTCTAAGCCTCAACAAACAATGCTGGCAAATGTTGCTGACATATCCTAACACCAGATTTCAGTGGTACAATTAGAAGGGAGTCTTGGAAACCATATGAGGATCAAGAGGAATGCATCCATTGTGGGAAGAAAGGCTACTCACCCTTAGATGAGTCACATTATGGCTATACCAGAAGGGAAAGTGCCAGGTATAAGGGGACCTTCCTACAGAAGATCTCTATTTAAGTCATATATTTCAATGGAAACTCACCCACAGAAAGCAAAACAATTAGTGTTTGCTTTCCTGGCGTGAATGGGGATAAAGAAGCAGGGGAATTGGAAACTGTGGTAAGAGACTGTGGTGAGCACAGTCTGAATAGATCACCAGGCCATCATTGTGAACAGAGCAGAGGAAGGGATTGAAATCCAGAAAGTGATTTCTTAAGCCCATTTCATTTCCAGCTTAAGGCTGCAGTGCAGAAAAGTTCTAAGAGGTGCAGTAATATTCATAACAATATCCAAAAATTTTATTTTAGAGTTTTGCAGAGTTGGGAAAGAAAGCTGGCATTTTTATGATCTTCATTTTCAAAGCATCAAAAAAATTGAAATAATAAACTCTCTCTAAATAATACCACTTCTCACATTCCAGGTTGTTGGCATTCTTGTTTCCTCTGGAAAGACTAATTTGCTCAATAAGCTTAAAGTCAGATGTTTTCTACTTATTTTTCCAGGATGTGCTGGGTTCTGGGATAACATTACCTGCTGGCATTCTGCGGAAATTGGAGAAACGGTGACAGTGCCTTGTCCAACAGTCTTCAGCAATTATTTCAGCAAACCAGGTACTTAACATGTCTTTCTCTAGTTTGGATTGTCATATATCTTTGGTTTCTGTGTGTTTTAAATGTTAGAAAGAATAGCTATTTCATTAGGTGGTATGCGTATTGAAAGGAAAATGCATTTGACTACTGCCTCTTAAGACATGTTTTAAGACAGGTACAACCACCATCAAAACAGGTTGCATGCATGCCTCTTCTGTTGCAAGCGTGCAACTGACTGACTTCAAATTTATGTCTAGAAAGTAATCCTGAACAATTACAAGTACAACAGAAGGTATTTTATAGCCTTGAAGGTTGGTGAAAGGAAATTCTTTTCTCCGATCATCTGTTGGTTTAAGATAAGCCTTTTAGTATGGAGATGGGGAGTTGGGAAGTCTGGCAGAGTATTTGAAGTTCAAATGTATTTTCTTTCATGTTTCAAAGGAATCACAAGAGGCCCTCTAACATGCCCCTTATTCTATGGTCAGATCTATGTTTTCTTTTTGTTCCAGTATCAGCCACCCCACCATTTCTTTGATGCAGGAATGGATGATGTATGCCAGTCACTCACAGCCCGCTGCAGATGCACTCTAAACTTGCGTTTTGAAGCTCTTCTGTCCTGAGCTGTCCTGTTTTCTGTCCTGAGCTGTCTTAAGCCCCTTTGAGTAGTTGGTCTACCATACTTCATTCTACTTCTAGCGACATTGTCAATTCCAGTTGGCAACAGTGCTTGACACACCCACTCCCTTCCATCTGATTACTGCTCAGGTTGCTGTGTTCTCAGCTGGTCAGCTCCTTCCTTCCTTCCTTCCTTCCTTCCTTCCTTCCTTCCTTCCTTCCTTCCTTCCTTCCTTCCTTCCCAACACCAACGAATAAGATAATGGAATCCAGTGAAGTCCTCTGGCAACCATGTTTTCCCCACCTTTTCTGTCACCATACTCAATTCCACACTTATATCTTTCCACTTTTGGTTTCTGCCCAGGTTGGGTAACACTTGCTCTCCTTTCTTTACTTCTCTGTGCTCACTGCACTGCAATGGTTCCATGTCCTTTTTTAAAAAAAAAAATATTCAAGTTGCAATGAAAACACATTAGAACAAAGCCACAGAGTTTCAATAAATGTTTTTTGCTTCTCTGAACCTGAACTACCAGTTCTTGGTTACCATAAAATTTCTATGAACCCATAGTGGAACTAGAAAAGGAAGAAACTACGTGTTTCCTTTGTTTTAATCACTGTAGCATCAAAGCAGTGATGGTACAATGAGAGGGGGAGAAAGAGTCTGTGTTAGTGTAATGAAAGAACATGGGAAGGATATGTGAAGGCATCCATATGTGCAAACATTGAAGGAAGCCAAGGAGAAGGACAAGGAAGGAACAGTCCTTAAATGGAAAAGGCAGGCACTGATAGACCCACCCATACAGGGGCCAGACAACAAGGTTTGCCCTCCCTGCCCAGATACGAAGAGCAAGAAGCAGGGAAATGACTGATTAGGGCTTGTGGTAGCCATAGGTCACCAATCTGGCTTCACTGAGAACCACTGCAGTCTGGACTGGAATTTGTTAAGTCAGCTTCAGGAACAACTGGGATCAACAGAGGAGACAAGCACCTTAGACTGACATGTAGTATTGTCCAAAAAATTCTTCCTCAGTTCTGATCCTTCTTCCATATTTGGATGAGTCTTTTAAAAATGCATTTTTACAATTTTTGTGTGTCAGAAGTGCATTCATCTCTGACTAGTTATCTATCACAGGAACTGAAGGCTTTAATAATCCTGCCATAGGTCACTCAAAATCACTTTAAATAATGGTGTTGAGTAATGAGGGGGCTTTTATGGAGACAATTTAATTGAAATTACTTTCCCATTAAGCACATTTATAGCCTCAAATTAGTTGTATCTAAAGCTACATATGTCTGTCGAGTGATCTTTAAATGTTACACAAATCTTTCTGGTCACAGAGTCTCCTTGAGTAGTTGTCATATCCCTTATGGCAGACACATCCCCAGAGAATGAAGAGGAGCCAGGGGTCTTGAAAGTCAGTGAATGCATTAAACCAGGACCTACCACGACAAGCAAGGAAGGGTTTTCATGGGTGCATTACTGCAGTGTCAAAGGGCTGAGGGTTCAGGAGAGTGAGGTTGCAAGGAAAAACTCACTGGAGTGATCTATTTGGGAATAATTTTTGTTTCCAAATCAACCTACAATCAAAACTGAATTAGATACATACTGCTGTGTTGGGGGCGAAGACATGGAATTGTTATATAAAGCCTTCCTTTTTTAAAAAAAATGGGTTACTCCCAGTATTATTATCTTGTTTGCTCCTGAGGCCAGCTGTTTTACATCCAACTCTGGACACTTGGATTGATTTCTTGAATTCTGACATTGTCTTATCTTGTGAGTTGTGGGTTGAAACTTTGATTACCTGACTTGGCTGATCCTTGGATTTTAATAGGCTATGCTTTTTGCGAACGTTTTTATCACATGTTGATTATGTGGGAGAAACTTTAACTCACCCAACTATATGTCCTTCAACACTGTGAGTCCAGTGCAGAATAATTCTGTAATGTTCTTTATATATTTTCTGTACAGAGTAACTGTTTAAGGAACAGTTATGCAATTTATTTGGGCCAAAGACTATACCTGAATTGTTTATGGTATCTGCATTCCAAAAAATAGGAACAGATGGAATTGAGATTTAATTTGATTTTGTTTAAATGTTTGTTGAGTTAAATATTGTTCATAGCCTCAAATATTTCATGATTCTGTATCTCAAATTAGAATTACAGTTCAGTGGCAACTTTTATAAAGGTTCTGGGGACCACACTCAAAGCTATCAAGTGCCTCATACTGTTTTAGGACAATAAATGGGATATTGAACTTCCTATGATATATTAGAATATAAATTAGATCAGTTTTCCCCAAACTGCTGTTTTTCAAATATGAAAAACACTTGGGACTACACCTTATTCCCAGCTAGCACTGACCAGAGCTATTCTAACTGTCCATGCTAGTTAGGAATTCTCAGAGTTGTAATCCCAATTTATCTGGAATTCATGAAGCTAGAGAAGATTAAATAATTTAATCAAGGTAGAAGTTCTAACAAATAAGCTTAGGGTTACAAGTTCTGTTGACTTACTAGGGGGAGGGGAATGTCTAATGTCCATAAGTTATATTGCTGTTCTCCGTTCATTTTCTTAGGAAATATAAGCAAAAACTGTACAAGCAAAGGGTGGTCAGAGATGTTCCCACATTTTTTCATTGCTTGTGGATACAAAGATATTGAAGACAACACGGTAAGAAAAACTGGCGTTGTTCATACTGAAAAATACTAAAGAACTATCTTCACTTTTAAGAGGTCTGGTATTTCCACTGTATGATAGGAAACAAGTACAAACATCCATCTGATTGGATGTTAACCATTGAGTTATTAGCTCCTTTAGAGAGATGGAGATAATTGTTCTGCACTGACTGTCATTGGCTCACTAGAGAAGTCAGTTTTGCAGGTTAGCTGATAATAAGAGTTCTAGAAATACATCCTGCCTTGTGCAAATGAATCCTTTTTTTCTAATACAACATTCCATGAGATCTCGTGGGTCTCCTCTACTATGAAACTTCTGAATGTGGGATACCTGTTTACCACCAATTTCCCAGTCTGGTGCCTTCTAGATATCTTGGCCTACAATTACTACCATTTCAAACCAATATGGCTAATAACTGTGGGAGGATGAAAGACGTTTCCTCCTGAAGTTTTCATTAGAGAAGCATGGAATGTCAAAGAGGCTGTAGACATCCTGTGAAGGTGGTGAAAGCTAGTATCTAGCCTTTTGTGTGTATCTAACCTTTTTTCATACCTTTTGTGTGAAAAAAATATCATCATGGTGAAAAGGTTAACATAGTGCTATCAGATTTGGGCTGCAAAAATCAAGACCACTAGATGGCAGCAAATAGATTGTTTATTGCCATCTAGTGGTCATTTGGAATTTCGCATCCAAAGTATCTTAGCTTTAGTTAACATAAAACTCTTCCTGTTGTGGTAATTTTTTTTTCTCAATAGAAGTGGTGTTTTGCCTCATTTTTTTTACTGTAGGGGATCATTTCTCATCATAATTTTACCACTTCAGCCTGTAATCACATTCTTTGAAATAAGCAGAATAGCTTCAAGAAAGTTTCCAAAGCCCATCCTGGAGATGTGTCTTTTGTGAATATGTCAGATTATGTGTGGTTTGTACCTGTAACTCTTTGTTTAATAAATCTTTGAGAAAGTGACCTTCTGGCAGAAACTTCAGCCATGTTTTCTCTTATGAGTTTTGACAGCTGTAATTAGCTTACTTCTGTTTTTTCTCATCAGGATCTGTCAGAGCTGTCCATGTGTGGACACATGTCATGCTTGCATGTCTTGTATATGTGTATGGCAGCTCCCTGTAGGCTTGTTCTGAAGGATTTTTTTTCCATTTTAAAGAATGGTTGCTCCATGAACTTCATGAATTAAGGGATTTTTAGAAGGCTAAACAGTTTTAAGTTCTCATGGAAGTGGAATGAGATCATTCTTCCAGATGGTTTTTCTCCTTTGTCAGCCCATATGGCTGGAATATCTCCCACTCACACATGTTGCGGCCCCAGTCCAACTCTCCTTCCCAAACTACTGGCCCTGTGTTTATTAGCTGTTGTTAGCCCTTTGAGGTAGTCCAGACAAGAAGTATGACAATGAATGCTAACTGTATCTTTATTGTAAGGTTACATTAACAGAATTTTGTAAGTCTGAAAGTAACCCTCCTGTCCCTCACTTATACTGTCCCAAAAACTGGGGAGGGTCCCTTCTGAGACATTTTATCCGGCCCTCCTCCTCCAGACTCAAATTTTGTTTATCAGACCACTGTCTAGGCTGCAGCTTTTCCTCCTGTCTCCCAAAATCATTCCCACATACCATTACAGAATGGAGCAAAAAAGCTTAAACGCTGAAGAGCATTTGGGGTAGACAAGTGGGTGCACTGGGAATTTTGACAATGTGTCAGAATATTGTTGCAAATTGACTACCAAGGAAGCAGTTTACCTATTTACAAAATGGCTGCTGTGGTAGGCATGGCCAAGCACAAAGATCCACTTACCAGAAGGAAAGCTGGTGAAGATACTTTCCTCCATCCCTCCCAGTCCCTTAGGATGGTGTCTGTATCCTACCTTGCCTTTTGTCTTGTTCCTGGATTGGGGGGGGGGGGGAAGCATTTTTATTTTCTAGAATGCCTATGGAATCCATGTAGAAATATAAGTAACCCTCAAGCTGAGTGTTTCTATTTTTAAACTATTGACTAATTTTTAGAAATAATCAGGCTACTGTGAGAGTCTTCCAGAGGCGCACTGGTGCAACCTAAGGTTAAATATAATTTTTCCTGCCCACCCCTTCTTTAATCTCTAAGGTTTTAAAATGTCTTTCTGATAAACAGGTATTAGAAACTCAAAAGCTTGCATGCTGTTTTGTTCAATCTTCTTACAGGTCCCAACTATAATTATTTATATCCCAAAGGGCAATAGAAAGATATTTCTTTTGTACAGCTTTCCATAGCATCCTAGATGTTAGGTTGCAGCTGTCAGGCAGCTGAAAAGGAGGAGAATAATATTTAAGTGGAAGATACATCAAATATGCTACATTTTTAATCTTGAATGAAATTTACTAAATCCATTATAAAAGAAATAACTTTTGATAGTCCCATAGAAAAATTCAATTATTTTACTTTTCCAGAGACTAACCTGATTAACATTTCTTCTGCAACCAGTTGCTTGCCTAAATAACACCAAGATCAATCTTACATTTACATTATGAGTGGATTAGATATTCTCGGCTCCATCCCACATGTTCAGTCGAGGATGGAAGGAGAAACCAAACAAACAAAACAAAACTATAGAAGCATTGCTTCTAGACATGTGAATTAGTTCCTATCTGGTTTATGGGGATGTTCTTGCTCAATATTATTTTAGTGTATTTAATGTTCTTATTTGCTAGTAGAGATGAAATAAAATATTTGACTTCTTACTTTCAGAATTAAAGTGTAGGTGAAGGAAAACACCGTTGAAGCCTGAAATGCAGGATATTTTTTTTCTAAAGTGTTTATCTCTGAATCCATAGAATTGTGGGAGGTTTTTTGATTAAGCTCTTTTAAAACAGTATATTACAGCATAGAAAGAGGACAATGATTAGAAGTAAGCTTGAAAGTGTTTTCTATAGAAGGACAGGTGCCTGTCTCTTTTTCTTCCCCATCCGTTAACTTTTTGAGAACTGACCTATACTTCTGAATCCTCTAGTATAGCCAATTAGAAGGCAGCCATGATTTATCTAACATGTTCCTTCCATATTCCTGATACTTGGGACTAAAAATCTCAGAATTCCAGTCAACATCATCATTGGGGAGAGTTGATCTATTTCAGTAAATATAGTATGATTTAATCACTTGCTTCCCCAACAAATGTAATTTATCCTCCAATGGATTTTAGCTTGTAAATTCTCTATATAGTAATGTTCTTCATCAGCTTCTTTTATATAAGCTCATATCTCAACAAACCTGTTAGGGCTCGCCCAAACAAGTGCTTTATAGCTTAGATCAGCACTCACCGGACTTGGATTTCATGTTTTCAGGTTGCCAAGCAAATGGCATGTGAGATGAGCCACTTAGCTGCATGTTCCCAATGTCTGCCCTGTTCTCCCAGGATGACCATTGGATCCTCCTAGATGGGAAGCAATATAAAAGGCTTTCTGTTGCAATTAAGCTTTGTTTAAGCAATAAGGTCTTCTTCAAGGGGTATGTTCCTAAATTCTGTATTCATGGTTATTGGCTTCTCCACGGCCCCTAACCCATATTTGACTACTCCCCATGACCCTGCCTTGGCTTGTGACTTATTCTACTCCCTGACCAGAAATTTTAGATCGATCAATAGGATTGGCATACCAAAGTCACCACTGAAATGGTATTGGAATGCTGCTCATGGTGTGCCAATCCTATTGATCGATCTAAAATAAAACTTTGCCTTGTCATTAGGCAAAATAAAGTCGTTGCCTCAAGCAGTAATTGCTGGGAGTTGGTTACAGGTAGAAAACTATGTACTGTATTCCCCTCTTAAAGACGCACTTACTTTCACATGCAGTGAAGAACGATGTCCCATTGCCAGTGACAAAGTATAATTAGGTTGCCAGTCCATAGGATATTTTGGACCTAGAATGAGAATGGGTACTTTAAAATCTTGGAGTAGTCCTGAATTTCTGCTTCAGTCTTTATTTAAATGCTAGGAATGGATAGTGAGTCTTCTTTAATTTACAAGATGCCTAGAGAGTGTTTTCCTCCAGTAGCTTAATATTGCCTGAAAAAACATCCTAGAGAAGTCACTTGTATTTAAAAAATGAACTCAGAAAGACCTTGACAGAATTTAGACTAAAGCTAAATCCAAGATATTTTGTACTTTCTGTAGGTATTAGACTTACTACAATCAACTACTTTTCTAACCAAAGAAATGAAAGATAAGGTTACTGTCTGGATAGCAATCATGACATCATTAATATTATGTAGGAATGGATGCTTTTAGCATCCTTGAATGTCCTTCCTACAGGGAAAGATATGATAGACATCTGATAAATGAAATAATAAAATAAATGCCCAGTAGCAAAATGTACCATTTGAGGAATCCAAACTTGCACATTATTTGCTGTTCTAATGCTATTCTTCCTCCAAGCAACCCCAAAAGCCATATTATCTCTGCCTCATTTTATCTTCACAATCTTGCAAGATAGGTTAGTAGAAAGATAGCTGAATTACTTAGGACTTTAAATAATGCAGACTTTGATCTGCATCTTTGTCATCCAAAATGGAATACTGTCTTAACCTCACCATGCAAATAAGCCATGTCACTGTCAGTCTGATACTGATACAAACCTGCTTTGCAAAAATATGCCTACTGAAGTAATGAGGATTACATTAAGAGAACACTTGTGTTAACCCTCTTATTTTAAATCTCCCATGTGGATTTCTTGTTTTGTGATGGAAGCTTTTCATTTAGTTGTTGTCTAAAAGAATCTTTCCATGAAATAGTTTTCCAGCTATTCAAGTCAAAAATAACAAGTCTTTTCTATTTGGAAAAAGTACTAAATTGCAGGTACAATGAATTATGACATTGCAAAATGCATACCTTGAGAATAGTTAGGAAAAGCAAAGTAGACTAAACATGAATATACTTGAAATTCTTAGTACCACCTAGTTTACTTTTCTTCTTAAACAAATACCTCCCTGCCAGGATAGAGGGGGAGAGAGAGAGAGGTCATTATAGCCTTTATTTTAGCATTCCTCTGTATTACATGGAATCTTAATTTTTTCCTACTAAAAATAAGTATAGTTTCAGGTGAAAATTGCCCAATATTCGCCATTCGCCATCTTCTGAACACTGAACCCCAACAGAGGCATTCCTATAATGGCTGTTATACTTGGTCTTTGCAAGAATGACTGATCATTGGATGACCAATAAAGGACCACAGAAATTGGCTATGCCCTATACGTCTTTGCCTAACGCATTAGTTCTTGGTGAAGAAAGAAAGATCATCTAGAAAGCCTCAGAGGCTGAGCAAGGGCATCATGGTGGTCTGAAGGCATCATGTAGTGAATGAAAAGAAATCTCATTCCAAGAGTTTCAGATATAAAAGAAAAACCTACACTTGATCTGTCAATCAAATCTGGATGCCAATAGGAAGTTGTTATTTTATGAATAATTATTGAGTTGTGGTGCCTTTGTTCTGCCTTCATTCTGTGTGTGGGTGCGTGGGTTTCTGGCTGAAGGAGCAGGCTGAGATAACCTCTTTAAAGTCATTGTTATTTTCTTTGTTTCCTTCTCTTTTTGTCTTTCATCTCCATCTAGTACCTTACCATTCATATACATAATATAAGATTTGAATTCTTGCTCAGTCAGCATTCTCATTCTGAGAGGATTTTAACTTAGCACATGCACCACTTCATGCAGTTAAACTACAGAACGTTACCTGCTCCAAGTAATTCAGTCCTAGAGAATATTAAGAGAGCCCCAGAGGCCATATAAATTTGATTAAATAAGTAAACAAGGACAGTGGCAGCATTTATATAATAGGGCCTCCACAGAAGAATGGGAGAATGCAGTAGGAATTTAGGGGGAAGGGCTGAGGAACCTCACCTGAGGCAACCGAGGAACCAATTCACCACATCCCAGGTATGCATCTCGTTACACATGCCAATAAATAGGAGCAGCAGAGAGTCATGGAGCTGGATAGGACATTGGTCAGAGATCGTGCCAATAGAAAAGCTGGCCAAGTCCTATGAAGTGTCTCAAATTGCAAAATAGAAGTTTTGTTATTAGATATTCTGGGCAGCCACGTAGGAAGAAAAATGGGCAGTGTCAGCATGAGGACAAAGAGTGCAGCAGCATTGCAAGAACACTGCCAAAGCAGCTTGTGGAAGAACCCTCAGCTAGGAAATGTAATTTGGGACTTTTATTATAACATTACCCTTTCCCAAACTATCACTCTCCAGAGATGCTGAGACTGAATTTCCAACCAGCATGTTCAATAGAATTTATTCCATATGATGGAACAACAATTGTATTGGATGACTTCAGAAGAGGACTAGGCAAATGAATGAAACCTACCTAGAACGTTCAGAGGCACTGCAAGAAATGCAACCAGAGGTGTGATGGTGCTTGCAAACTCTGTCTTTGGACTTTCTAGAAAAGCATTTGATTAACAATTGGGGAGACAAGAAGCGGGATTAGCAGACTAGGATAGATCCATTCAATTTAACTGCTCCCTCTTGGGGACAGAATTCCCATCCAGCAAATCTTCTGACCTTTAATTTAAATTCTGTAGGAATATTCATCAGATTGGATGTGGGGATGAATGGAGATAGTACTCTGTAATGTTTTCAAGCTGGCTGAGATGTCCCTTCTATTGTTTAAAAAAGGGCTTTACAAAGCCCAGCAAGCTTAGTAGTGTCAGATTTTTGAAGAGCAGAGACAATACTTGTAGGATTGACCCTGACCAGACAATATTGTGGTCGTAGGGCCATGCCAACAGTGTCAGGAAGGAAACATTCTGCCCCAGACCCAGCACCGCTGTCAGTATAAGAGCTTCTGTTTATTTATTTTATGAAAATCAAGAGAGGCTTTTCACCATTTTAGGAACTTTGTAACATGAGGACAACTTCTGCCTGCACCTGCCATAGATTTATTCCTGACAAGGACAAACATTAGCCAGCATTCATCTCGCTACGGAGCATCTGTGAATGCGCTGCAACAAAACTCCCAAATTTGCTCCTGGTGTTTAGAATTGTTTTTAATCTCTAGGCAGAAAATGGGATCTATGTGACTGTTTGATCTAATCCCACAGAGCCCTTTTTATGTTTTCAAGATGTCGTATAATTTAATTCAAATGGCAATTATGTCAAGGGTACGAATGAAGCCAAAGTGTCAAATGTTGTGTAACTCACTCCAGAGAGAGAAATGATACTTTTGGTAGATTCCAAAGGCTTTGTGGACCCAACAGCAATAAATTAACACTTTTTTTTTTTTTTTTGCCATGTTAAGCTGAAGTGAGAAGTGTACTTGAAAAGTAGAAAAAAATGTCCCATCAAGGAGAATTTGAGCAAGTTAACTTCAGCATAGTAAAGCCAATAATCATAAAGGGAAGCTGTGTAGATACTCTTTTGTGTGGGTATATATTTTCAAAGTAAGAAAATGTTCTTTATTTGAAATAAACATACCTTGGGCACAATTGAAAAATAGCTTTTCAAGCTTCAGGTATCATAGAAGATGAAAGAGCATATACTCCCAGAATTATTATAGTACCATTTTAGAATATTGGCATGAAGGTGGCCTTTTTAAAGGAATTCTACTTTGAACATTACTTGTAAGGCTACCCATCCCAAAAACTTTGTGGTATGTGAGTTACTCATGTGGTTTCATTCTTTCAAATGCTGCAGAAAGAACAGGAGCAAAAGAAACACAGTATCTTGGTTCACACAACACTCAACACTATAAGGTGGTTTGTTTAGTTTTGATTTATAGAATTATGTGAATCCAGCTATTGTGGTTTGTATATCATGATTTATGGCTTAGTTGTGTCAACCTAATCAGCTGCAGTTTATATATTAAATCATACTGAAACAATCCATGGTTTCAAGCAATGTATAAACAGAGACTTTGACAATAGGGCTAGTGTTGCCAGCGTTTCTCAACCTTGGCAACTTTAAAATGTTTGGATTTCAACTCGCAGAATTCCCCAGCCAGACTTCAACTCTCAGAATTCCTCAGCATATTGGCTAGGGAATCCTGGGAGTTGAAGTTCACACATCTTAAAATTGAGAAACGCTGGGCTAGAATATCACATATTTATATGCCCATTGCTGATGGGCAACTTGCTTTTTACTTTTTCCTTGAAATTGCTCAGGACTTTTCTTTCTCTGTACTGTATTTCTTTTTCTCACCATGACCATATATAACATTTCTGAAATAGTATAAATAAATAAGAGAGAACCCTGGCCTTGACACTAGGGAATTTTCAAATTTACGCATGAAACAACTTAATGCAACATATATTTCTTTTGGTTATTGCAATTATTTCATGCCCCATCATCACCACCACATGTTATATTTCTTCATCTCCACTGCTGGGAGCAGAAGATGTATGTGGTAGAAAAACTCAAGGGATATTATCACAACGTAGGGTGAGTTATCCATCACGTCATGAGAGGTAGAAGGGGGGAAACGACATGAATCCTTCTTTGATGGTAACCCAGGTTGTGTGTAATTTTGCCATGTGTTATGAAAACAAGGGTTAAGGTTAGGTCTTCCCTGTGTCTTGTTTTTGAAGCTTCCTGGATACATCTGGTCAGCAACTACCGTATTTTTCTGACAATAAGACGCCCCCATATATAAGACGACCCCCATTTTTCCAACCCCAAATTAAGAAATCAATATTTTAAAGATAGTGCAGAACAATTTTTATTTAGTAATTAGTTAACATTGACCTGCTACACTCGGTGGGAGGAGGTCCAAACTGTCTCTCTGCAGCTCTATTTCCAGGCTCTTTTGCATAACTGATTCCATTCAAGCACAAGTGAAACTAGCTTCTCTTTGCAAACAGCCTTCTCTAATTGGTTTGTTCAGCATCAGCTGACGCCAGTTACATAAGACTCGTGATTGGAGGAAGTCTGTTTGGGAGACAAGCTATTTCACTCGTGTTTGGAGGCTCGTGATTGGAGGAAGCCCCAGAGACAAAGTATAGGCAGTTTTGCCACCACGCCGTTCTCTCCTCACTGACTTCCTTAAATAAGATGCCCTTCAATTTTTAGGGTAAGGATTTTAGAAAAAAGTATCGTCTTATAGTCGGAAAAATACGGTATATGGTTCTGAACACTGGATCAGATAGGGCTTTCATCTGCTCTACCAGTTATTCTGATGTCAGTAGAGAGAAATAGGAGAGTAAACAAGGAAGAAGGAGTTATTTGCTTCTACTTTTGCTGTTCGCTTTCACACCATGAGCAGAACTTTATGAGGCCAAGAAATAATTAATTAAGACTGCAATCTCAGTGCAGTGCTGTGTTGTGTTAGTGTTGGCAGGACATTTTCCCGCAACTGTTGGCAGAAATCTTGAGATCTTAAAATCGACATTATGTGAACTTTATTCTTTTTTTCAGGAGTCTTTTTTTCCTTTAGCGTTACAACAACAACAAATAATTAAACAATGTTCTTCTAACCTTGGTATTGGAATCCTTTGTTTCCATGTGAGTGTCTGCAATATACAGAATTATAGAAGTGTGAAAAAGAATAGGTAGATTAAGCACAAAAACAGACCTTCCTTTTCCTCTTATCTGCTAAAAGTAAACACTTCTTCCCTAGCTTGATGCCCTCTAGTATGTTGGAATCGCTGTAGCTCTCAGAATTCTCAGGCAGTATGTTGAAGAGCTATGTTGGTTGGGAATCCTGCAAGTGGTTAGCCAAACACATCTGGAGGCCATCAGAAGTGGAGAGTTGATCTGGTATAATTTCTGAAACAGGAGTATGATCCACTGTCAGCAAAGGAGGGGACTCCCATGATGGACCTCTTTCCTATCACCTCTTGAACTCCTGAGTGCACTGCTTTGCTCCCCCCCTTTTTTTTTCATCTTGGGATTGTGTGTGGATGAACAGTGTTTGAGGGACCAAGACTGAAACTAAGCCTCCCAGCCTTCTCAAGAATCAAAGGAAGACCCCTGGTGATGTTGCAACAGGACCAAAAGGGGCATGGCCAAGATTGTTTAGCTTACTTTTTGGCCTTTGGAGGTATTTAAGGGGGAGAATCGGAATAGGAGTTTTTCCAGAGACAGACTGCTCCCATTCCCATTGTTACAACAACCACCGAAAGCTGAAATAGTCCAAAATTGCATTACCAATGTTCTTTCCATTTTGTTGCTAAATTTTGGTAGCATGAAGTTGGGATGCTCTCTGCTTTCTGGAACAATCCCCGCCCCCGATATATGACACCCCCAAACTCTTCTTGTCTGTAGGAAAGCCCTTAAGACCTGGCTCTTCCCCAGGCATTAGGGGTCAGTTAAGTGGGTGTCCCCCCGTGGTTGTTTTGTTGTGTGTTTGGTCACCATTTTACATTTTGTATTTATATATCATTTGTTTGTTGCTAGATGGTTTTCTTTGTTTTTTTCTTCCTTTTGATTTATTGTGTGTTTATGTTGTATGCCACCCAGAGTGTCTCACTGTCTGAGTTGGTCTGCCTTATAAATCTTTGAATGAATGAATGAATGAATGAATGAATGAATGAATGATAAACAAACAAATGCTAAAGGGCTGCATGCTGTGTTTTGCCACCTCTGCTATATAGACCAAGACTCTGGAAAGGAGAGTAATCTCCATCTGAAAGGTACAAAAATACTTTGCATAATTTCTTTGCCCTATTTAAAAGACAGCTATGTTGCCGAATCTTTTCCAAATGTCTGCTCATGGTAATTAGTTAAAATATGTGTTTTCTTCATAGGTCTTCTATGTTTGGGTGAAAGCAATTTATACCCTCGGACACAGCGCTTCTCTCATTGCTCTGACCACAGGAAGCATCATTCTTTGCCTTTTTAGGTACGTTTGCTAAAACATGGAAGGAACTAAGTATTTTGGAACAGCCGTAGAATAGGGGTAGACCATCTTGTTCTCACGTCATCTAACAAAGTCTCCTTATTTTATTTTTTAAATAAAGCCTCCTTCAAATCAAACTTAGCTCCTGGTGATTTGAAGGACATGATCATATGGTTATCTTGGCAACAGTATGGGAATTGTTTATTGTTGTCTTATTCTGGGGTGTTTTGGGACTTCTACTCTAGTCTACAATTCTGGGATCTCCATCCAAAGTCTAACCAGGCTCGATCCTGTTTAGCTTCTAAGCTGATCCAGATGTTGAGATTTTTCGTTTGTTTAGATTTGTTTAATTGTAACCATTTAATTAAAATAATAAATGGTAAGCAGCTGGTATGGTGCAAACCAAAGTGCCATTCTGTAGCATCATGTTTATTTCTAAAAATCCTTCTGGAACCCAGATAGGCCCGATAAGCATTCTGTAAAAATAGAAATGTTGATGGATACAGTCCAGTGCTTTGCTGGCCTGTGGAGCCCAGGACCTTGCAGTCCAGTAAAGAGGCCCACCTGCTGAGGAAAATAGTTAAGTGGGTGGAGAGATCTAAAGGAGGTGATGTGGAATGACCTTATGGTATTGCTTTCTGAAGAATGGGTGTTTTGAGACTGGCTGTTTTGTCAAGACAGCCATTTCCCGAATGGGCAGAGCTCCCCCTCAACAGCCATTTTATGTGAGTACTAGCATACTTTCAAAATTCCTAATGTGTCCAGAGCTTAAAATGGATTTAGACAGCAGCAGCTGTCGAAGATTTGTTGTTTTATTAAAGAACAGTGCTGACTAGTGAACGTAAATTCAACTGGGCAGTGTTATATTGTAGAAGGCTTGTTAGTTCAGGGGCAATTCCAGAAAAGATTGCTGAAGAGAGCTATTGGGTAAGATCCAGAAGGCTCACTGAAGATGAAGACGGGGATGCGCTGCAGGACCTTTACCCCTTGCAGATGACCTCTCTGGGACCAAAGAAGTCAGAAGATAAGACGCTGTACCAGTCAAAGTCAAGGGAAGAAGTCAGTGCCTGTCTAAAAAAGAAAAGGGAACAGCCAGTATATATTTAGGCTTTTATTTATCCTATCTCTAGGATATAGAGAAGAGAGTAATTAGAAATTGTCATATGTACATACATGTTAAAGCAATAATATAGCTTGCAAACATACACAGTTAAAAAAAACCCTAAGTTTATGATATTTAGTAGTAGAGAAAAAGAGTTATCTCTGTAAGGCAGCTTAAAGAAATGAACACTGGAATACAATTATCTACTTGTAAAATCTGCTTCCCCCTTCATGGCAAAGGGTGTTCCTGGAAGGGATGAACGAAGAACCTCAAGAGTATTTTCCAAGAATATGTATTCCCAGCACGGTTTCCCAAAGCATGAAGGGCATCCCAGCTGCCCAGCTAAGCCAAGCAGGCACCTATATTGGGCAACAACAATATAAGAAAATGCTGGAGGTGGATTATCGCTTTAGTGACATTGCCAAAGACATCATTTCATACTGCATGAGAGGAGGCAATATAAACCACTCCTGCATTTTACCAAGGATTTGTTGTTGTTGTTCAGATACCATATGGATAGACAGCTATGGAGTGTTCTTAGGTAAATTGGTACCCCAGAATATCTCACCGTCCTCATAAGAAACCTAAACAGGATAGGAAGCTACCATCTGGATGGAATATGTAGAAATAGACTGGCTCTTGGACAACAAAGGAGTGAGACAAGGCTGTATATTCTCTCCTTAGAGAGATGAATTCACTAGATGTTGAATTTATATTGAGGAAGGCTGGATTAGAAGAAGATAAGCATGGTTTTAAATTGGACAAAAATATCAATGCCCTGTGCTATGCTGATTACACTACTCTGATAGCTGAAAATGCAAATGGTTTGCAGTCTCAAGTAATGAAAGTCAAGGAGCACAGTGAAAAAAAAACAAACCTAAGAATAAATATAAATAAGACCAAACGAATGACAAGCAAGTACAGCAGCCAGACTTAGAACTGACAGTGAAGATACCAAAATGGTGAATAGCTTCTGCCTTTCAAGGTGTCCTATCAACAGTAAAGAAATCAACAAGCAAGAAATGCGTTGCAGACTCGTACTTGATAGGATAGCAAAGAAAGCCTTGAAAAAAAAAATATTCCGATGCCATGATGTGTCTATACCTACAAACATCAGGATCATGCAGGCATTCAACAATGGACCAACATATCTGTGTCATTTAGCTGAGAAATACTCTAGCCCACCAAAAGGCATTCTCTATGTCACTTTCATTGACTTAAGGGCAGCCTTTGATTCAATACCACATGGTAGACTTTGGAAGAAACTAGCTGTCATGTTGATTGATCAGTGCCTCCTTAAACTAATAATAGCATTGCACCACAGCATCACTACTCAAAGAGCAATTGCAATGGCAATTTAACCAAACCTGTCCGTACTCAAAAGGGCATAAAACAAGGGCATATGCTTGCCCTGCTATAGTTTAATTTATATATTAACAGTATGATTGACATCTTTGCTAAGCCAAAGCTTCATCCTCCATCTGTTGCTCAGAGTCCCTTCCCTATTCTCCCGTATGCTGATGATGCAGCCCTTTTATCTAACACATGTGGGTATGCACCAGTGTCTTAAAGCCTTGTCATTCTATTTCTCCAGGGAACACTTTGAAATTAGTTATTCTGAAACAAAGGTTTTAGTATTTCTAAGAAAACACTTTAAGTCTCCAATTAGCTGGAAGATCAATGGGAGACTTATTGACCAAGTTAAAATCTTCAAGTATCTAGGTGTTCATTTTTAATCTTCTACTTGCTGGAACAATCAAGTGATTGAACTCAATATTAAGAGCCCAAAGAACATCCCTTGCAATTATCGAATCAATAAAATAAATATTAGTACATTATTGCATATCTGTAGAGCTTTTCTGCCATGGTACCCAAAGTGGCCGACAGTTGCTAAATCTTTTTAAAAATGAACTAAACTATTGGAAGCTAAGCTCTCTCAAGCTGCTAGACAATCCCTTCTGGATTGTCTATCACCATTTTCTTGACCTGGACTTGTGCTTTCCCTAGGTTGGTCCCTGCTGGTCACATCAGATCCTCAACCTCTTTTTTGCAATCCCTACAGCTAAGATTATTTCACTGAAATTTGGTGGCAAGTGGCCATTTTCTATACGTCTTGCTTTTTAAGAAAATAAAATAGGTACACAAAACCTCTAGGAGGTTTGATATACCTATTTTGAGGGAATAAATACCCCAAAACCCAGCCCTTTCAAATGAAATGTTGGACCTACCCTTTCATGGCTGTAACTCTATAGTGCCCCCTTGCAACCCTCCAAGGAGAGAGAAAAAAATGAAAGAAAACAGGGCACTATCTCATCTTGCTCATCCCTGCCCTACAAGAAATCACTTTAACAATTCTTTCAAGCTAACAGCCAGCATTTTTTCTTAGTTCTCAGTAAGATCCCTCAAGATTTTGCCATGATCACATGAGAACTTGCAAACTAGGGTAATTTCACATTTCAGCAACTACTTAAATTTTATTTTGTTTAGATGGGGCATGGGACATCCTCATACTTCACTATTAAGTCCAGTGAATGCTGCCTCAGGAGGTTCTGAATTGTCCCCTGAAAGAGATTTTGGCATTATTATACCTTAACAGTTATAATGTCAACCAAAAGTTGATACAGCCTGTAGAAAAGCAGTGGGCAAAGCAGAATGTGGCTATGGGGCCATCAGAAGCTACACCTGCATTATGGTCACTTCTGTCTTAACTGTTCTATGAAACAACAGAAGGTAAGCAGAAAGATCTTCAGCTGTGCTTTGGTTCCAGAAATTACATTATCTGTCTCTTTCCATATGTAGGAAACTTCACTGCACTCGGAACTACATACATTTGAATCTGTTCCTGTCTTTCATTTTAAAGGCAGTCTCTGTCTTAGTTAAGGATGAAGTCCTCTATTCCAACACTAGCACAGAGGAGTGTCCAGAAAATCAACCTTCCTGGGTAAGTAAAGAAGGTGTTATTAATTAAAGCCCATTTCTTTTGTACCATGTACATAATATTTGAGATGGTAGTAGGTTATATCCAACATCACATGAGAAGAGTACCAGGATGGGGAGTGAGGCTTCAGTTAGCTTGCTGGAACATAATTGGAATGGAGTAAGATTGCAGTGGGGAAAGATATCTATTCCTGTAATGGCTTCTGTTCTGCTTTTGGGCAGACAGCATTAGGTACAGCTAATATTCAGGTCTGTGTAAAAATTGATGTGATTGAAATCTAGGTTCTCCTTCCTCGCCCTTACATCCCCATTAATTGGGATGTAAAAAGACCCTCATTCCGGGCTAAAGAGCATACGAGGATTCCAGGGAGTACTCGTGTACGTACACGACACGGCAGTTGCTTTTGGGTTTTTTTACATGTTTTGTAAGTGTTTTTGTGCCTAGTGATATTATTTAAATAAAAAAAATTAAATGAAAATGGGGACCACATCAAGGGATGAAAGGAATTTACCAAAAGAGATAAAAATAAGAACTTGGAATGGGATCTGGAAGCCTTTAATTCAGGTTTAACAATTCTAAAATCAGTACTGTCTAATGCAACGGGTAAACCACTGCTCAGTTCTCCATCTGAAAGTCTGAGCCATCTCTCACTGAGTTTGCAAGATCTTCATCATCAAAAAGCACTTTCTAAATTGAGTCTTTCTAATAACTGCTGAACAATGAGTGGTGCTAGAAATGGGAAAGATAATCAAAAGATAAAAAATCAATAGTGACACCTGCTTATCATAAAAATATATGTTAATACTTTTGCTTGTGGACACTGGATAATATTAGTCTATCAAGCATCTCAACCCTTTGAAATTACGAAATAAAGACAACAGCCCTTAGTATGCTTAGTTTGGGAGGAAGTAACATCACTCCAGTGAATACAAAGGGATTTAAAGTGGAATTTGCATTCAATTCTACTGTTGAGGAGTCGTAGCACATACACACCCAAAGGGAGAAATCTCAGCATTGCAGGGAATGATTTTCAGAGATGTTGCTGCTCAGAGTATGAAACTGTGTCTTGATGGACCAATAGCCTGAAAATATATGGCAATTTCATACCTAAGTGTAAATTTCAGTTTCTCGGCTCCATGGATATTAATGATTCCATTCCCTTCAGCTTAGAACCAAGAATCTTGTAGCAACTGGAAGCATATTAGTCCTCAGCATGGAACTTCCTCGAGTCTCAGCCCCCCACTTTTCCCTGCTAATTAAATTTGACATGCTTTTCACAAAGATGCTGTGCAACAAAAATGCAAAACAATGGATCACCTTTATTACTTTGCATGTTCAGTCTCATACAGTTCAGATGGGAATGACTGTCTTGGCTAATTTAAGAAGGAACATTCTTCTCCTCCCCCCCCAACTATTTATCTAAAGTCCTAACTTGTTATAGTTATAGTATGGTCCATGTGATGAAGGATCTGCACCAATGAATCACGTATGCTGTGTTCATTCTGGTTTACTTATATAATGGTTAAGCAATGCTTTTCAGTTTCTCCTCGGGTTGTGCATTCCACGAGCTATTTTTTGCTTCTGGCACAGCTGCTGTAGAATAAACTAACTTTAAAAAGGGATGGGAACATGTTCCCCAAACCAAATTACTTCTGGTTAATGGGTGGTCTTAAATACCTCTGCCTTGTCCTGATTCTTAAAGGAGGTGACATTTTTATTCCTGGCCTTTTTTATCCTGAAATGTGTGAGAAAGTGTGTGAAAGAGAAATTTGATAATAAAGAACACCATATGATAAATATCCACTACTTTAGGAGGCAACAACCAAATACATCAGTTTCAAACCTGGTTTTTGAGAAGCACTTGGCATTTACTTTCCTTCCTTGAACGAAATCCAAAACAGTTGAAAGAGGCTGTTTCAGCCCATCAATAGCTAAATTCATGGAAGGAGAAATCTCTTGTCAAAGCTTGTATCTATCAAAAGAGATTTTAAACAAAGGAAACCATTTACTGTATTACAGCAGTTTCTTTGCATAAACATTTCATCCTTGATTTGTAACTTTCCAGGTCGGCTGCAAGGCTAGCTTGGTATTTTTCCAGTACTGTGTAATGGCCAATTTTTATTGGCTCCTAGTTGAAGGACTCTATCTCTACATCCTCCTCATGGTCATATTCTCTTCTAACAGACACTTCACCGTATATCTCCTTATTGGATGGGGTAAGAAGATCAATATAGTTATCTCTTTTTTGTCCCCCCCCCCCCCATTCATATTAGAGACTTTTGTATCCTACTTAGGCCTCTGGAATTTGAGACTCAGCAAATTCAGCATTCTGTGTATTGGGATTTGTCCAATCCTTGACCCACCATTGTTTTGAAGGTTCAGGCAAGTGCAAAAATTATGGAGATGCATACAAAGTTCTTGCTAGATGGCTGCGGGGATTTATATAGCTTGATGGGTCACAGATTTTGTAGTCCCCTGACCTTAGTACTCAGGCTACTTGGAGAGACAACTCTAGAACTCCTGGATGAGCATAGGGAAAGTTCTCACATGAAACCAGAACCATGCTGGAAAGAAGATTCAGGGCTTCTAGATAGGAGAAAGTCCTGACACAAATTGGGTAAGTTTTGTTTACTTTTCCAGAAACAAAAGTCAAGGGGTCATATTGGAGCACATTCAGTCCTAGGCATTTCCAGTATCAAGGCACATTGGACAACTGCAGATGGTTATATAGACAATTCTGACTGGACAGACATTTTATTTATTTATTAGATTTGGAGACTGCCCAACTCCCAGAAGACTCTGGGTGGCTTAAAATACACATAAAAAGACTGAACAATAAAAAGACTAAAGACTCCGGAAGACTAAAAACACCCATACATACTTGAAACCAACAAAAAACTAACAAAGTCTCAACATCTGCCTTAAGCCCAGGTCTGGGAGAAGACCCATGTTTTTGATGACTTCCAAAACAGCTGTAGGAATCTCTAGGGGGAATGGTATTGCACAGGTCAGGTACCACAACAGAGAAGGTGTGCTGCCTGGGTCCCAATAGATGACATTGTTTAATTGCCTGAACCTGGAGTGTACCCACTGTGCTTGATCTCACTGAGCAGGCAAAAACTATTGGAGATAGATGGCCCTCAGATAACCTGGCCCTATACCATGTAGGGCTTTATAAGCAATAACCAGCACCAGGACTTCAACCCCAAAGCCAGCTGGCAACCAGTGCAGTTCAAGAAGCAGGGATGAAGCATGGGTATAATGTAATGCACCCACCACTGCCCATGCTGCCACAGCATTCTGGACCAGCTATAGTTTCCAAGTGGTCTTCAAGGGCAGCCCCATGTAGAGCATATTGCAGTAATCCAGTTGACAGATGACTAGGGCATGGGTGACTGAAGGGCCTCCTGCTGTAGGAAAGTGCACAGGTGCACTAGATGGACTTGTGCAAAGGCCCTCCTGGCCACAGCTGCCACCTGTTCCTCAAGCAGGAATGGTGATTCCAGGAAGATGCCGAGATTACACCTCAGGCTTGAATGGGTGCAACCCAAGACCAAAGAGGAAAAATCCTCCACTTGGTCTTGTCAGGACTGAGCATGAGCCTGTTGCTCCCATTCTGACTTGGTCAGCCTCCAGACACTGGATCAGGACATCAGTGGTATCAACTGGATACACAGTTGTGTATCATCAGCATATGGATGATACTGGACCCCAAACCGAGTGGGGCCATGTCATTTGATGTACAGAAGGGGTGAGAGTATCAAGCCCTGAGAGACTCCATGTGAAGAGCCAGGTGTGCAACCTCTCCTTCCTGGCAACACCAACTGGAATCAACCATGGAGGAAGGAAGAGAACCACTGTAAAACTGTACCTCCTATTTGCAAACTCTATAGCCAGCTCATAAGTATAGCAGGATCGGTGGTATTGAAAGTCACTGAGAGATCAAGAAGCACAAAGATGGATGCACCATCTCTATTCCATCCCTGCCAGAAGTCATCAAGAAGTATGACCAATGCTATCTCTGTACTGTACCCAGTTCCAAAACCTGACTGAAATGGATCCAGATAAACTGCTTCCTTCAAGATCTTCAACTGTTGTTCAACCACATTTCAACAACGTTCCCTTTTTAGGGAGAGTTGGAAACTGGACAATAGCTATCCATGAGTGTTGGGTCCAGTGAGGGCTTTTTGAGGAGGAGGGCATACCACCACCTTTTTCAAAGAGGGGGACCGTCCCGTCCCTCAATGAAGCTGATACCACCACATGGATGCAACTACATGTCGCTTCCCAGGCAGCCTTAATAACCCAGGAAGGCCCTGGATCTAATAAACAGATGACCAAACTCATAGATTGGAGGACCCTGGCCACTCCCTCTGGAGGCACAGGCTCAATCTTGGTCCAAATAGCCCCACAAGACTGTGCCCAGGGACCTCAACTGGACCTGCCCAGTCATCCAACTCTGAGTGAATCCAAGTGACTTTATCTGCCAGAGAACAAGAAATTTCCCCACAGCAGCCCTGAAGATGTTTCTGTGGCTCACAATATAGGGTGTGAGTCAGTATATAGCACCTTCCCATATCATTATAGCCGCCACTGCATCCAGGAACAAGCAGGACATCTTGGACTTCAATCACCAAAGACTGTATCAGAAAAATACTGTATGAAACATCTGTATTCATGCTTGACTGAAGACAAGCTACCCATGTTTCACCTGAATATCGGGGAGCTGTGTTCATAGAATATGCTCAGTGTAATCACTGAATTAACCAATGTTTTGGATTTGTGCAATCAATTCAATCATAAATTAATCAAATGGCATGGTTTCACACAGCATATTACACCCCCCCAAAAAATCCCAAGGTTAACCCTAACCAGCTTTAGCACGCACTACTAGATCTTTCACTGACTTTGATGAACATGTGCAAACACAGCCAAATGTGTTGTAACCTAGGTTGATGTATTAGTGTTTTCCCTTCAGCTAATTCTCATGCTATGTCATATTATATAGTTTGAATTCTTAATCTGCAAAATGATTTCTGTTTGCACAGTTAATTTTGCCAAATTATGCATTCTATATATCTTTTCCTTCCTCCTCCTCTGCTGTGTCTTTGTTCCAGGAATCCCTACAGTTTTCATCATCATGTGGATAGTATCTAGAGTGTATCTAGACAACACTGGGTAAGCACCAATTGAATAGCAGCATATATGCTTCCAGGCTTCATTATAAAAGACACTGATTCTGGTCGCATCATGTCCAAAATTGCCAAAGTTTTTATTCCTGGATACACAGTTGGGTTGCAGCAGGTAATAAACACATTGCCCAATGTGAAATATGAACTTGAATTATATTTGTCAGAGCCAGTTGCCTTGTTTTAACTAGACAGTTCTGTTTGTTGTAGAATGCTGTACCATATGGGGAGTGGGGAGGATGTTTAAAAGATCAGGTTTGGATCACAGCCTCCTGATCTTCTGAAGCACCACAGAAGATCATCTGGTGATACCACTGAAAGGAACATGATTTTTGGCCTTCTGGTGGGGTTTTAAGAGTGAGGATGGGATCCTCACATTTGAGTCAAAATTGCATCACTCAAATTGAGCCAGTGCTGCAATCTTGAGGTGCTGGGTCGTGCAAATGGGGTGCTGGAGAGTCCAGTTATAGGCACAGTCTTGGTATAGAGTAAGGACATTTAAGCACTAAAGAAGTAACTCTGTCGCTTCTGCTCCCCAAAATAACAATATGCCTGATGTGAAAACAAGTGTTGTGTCCTGGGGAAGAAACCAGATATAATATGCACCACTAATGAATTTAATGTATGGTCTCCATTTAAAATGCAGAGCAAATAACTGAAATTTCTAATTTCTGAATGTTGTGTTTCTTTCTTTTTTGTGAGGGGGGGGAACATCTTGTCTGATGGAAGATTTGGGGGAACATATTACAAAATTATAGAATCATGAAACCCAATGATCATAATGCAGTTGCCCATCCCAGACATTATTTATTTATTTATTTGATAGATTTAGAAGCCACCTAACTCTGGGTAGCTTACACTTAAAATAGGAAAAGAACCTAAGTCTAAGAACCTAACTCTAAGAACCTAACTCTGCCACAACCTCTACAGACAACCTCCCACAAAGCCTGGGAGAACAGCCAATCTTTTAAAGACTCACAGAACATCAGATTTTTTGTTTTGACTGATTATGCCCTGTCAAGCTGGTGTTGACTCTTGGCAACCGCATAGATAGATTTTCTCCAAGAAACATCATCGGGAAGTTATCTCTCTTCCCGAGGACAGGTGCTTCAACAGAGAAGGCACACCTTCTGGATCCTGATAGATGGCATTACAATCATACAGGGGAGTATCAGTCCAGGCAGGAGGCAAAGTATAGGTACTGCCACAAAAACGCAGGGTCTACAGGCCTCCATAGTTTAGATTGTGTTGGTGATTCATTAATCTGGATTTTTGTTTTGAGGCATGCTCTTTCCACAGCAAGATATGGATTGCCTCAGATGACAAACATGGACTGCCACATGATATGAAGAGATGGCTGATCAGAAATATGAAGACCTGGGAAAAATACAAAAATGAAAATACAAATAAAAAATGAAGTGTTTCCTTCCCCCATCCATCCATCCATCCATCCATCCATCCATCCAATTTTTCCATTTTTTCCAATGTTTTTCTGATTTTCCCAGGCTTTAAGACCTCTGTGACTGGCACTTGTCACTTGGATTTGGGACCTTCCGCATGCTAGAGACACACCAAACTGAGATCAGTGCCACCCTTTGTGTCCTTACGACATCTGGGGGCTTCTGATAATCATCCAGCCCCTGGAGTTACGAATGGGCAGGTACCCATCGGTAGGAAGTCCAAAACCTTGAGTTTCTGCCTCTCCTTTCTGGGATTCTTCAGCCCTGATGTACAAAGGAGTGACTTTGTCCCTTGTCTGATACAGACTGGCTTTTTTTCTCTCACTTCACAATCCAACGTGACAAGATGTGAGGAGAATACTGTTTTCTTCCTCCTGATTTTGTCATTTCCACCTGTTACCTTGCCAGAGGGACCACTGGCCAGCGCAAGGAGAAGAAAGTGGACGTAGGCATGGAATACTTCACAGGAGCATGCAAATGCACGCAAATACACATTCCTAGGCGGGGGGTAAAGCCATTGCTCTCTTGTTTGTAGCAGCTGATCTACCAAAAGAGACAATGGTTTCACAGGACCAAGCTGTTAGCAAGTAAAAGCCCTATAAAATTGACATGGAATGGCCTAGTTTCTAAATGTTGTCCTGGTACCACTGCAGCCCCAACCATACATCTATCCATTGTGATATAGTATAAAAATAGTACTTGTTTCTGATTCTGATTATATTGTAGCCCCCTCCACTTTTTCTACTTTCAATTTTTCTCACAATTTCGCTAGAGATAAGCTTAATTATGGTACAGTGACTAAGGATTTATCATGCTTATTTATTAGGTATCCTTGCTGATAGAATTAGATTCATTATTTTTCCTTTTTATTAACAGTTGCTGGGATACAAACGATCATGGTGCTCCTTGGTGGATTATACGAATACCAATCCTAATTTCCATTTTAGTAAGTAAATTCAGCATTGGAAATGAATTATATGTTAATGTTGTAATTTTTCACCGTAGCTTTTATCCCTTGAAATTTCATGCACGAGTGTTGGTCTAGGCAAAAGTCTATTATTTTTCATGATTAGTTTTATTTAAAACCCACCCTTAGGCTCCAGAAGGAAAGGCTGAGGTTCCCCCTAGGCAGCTAATAATATAATATCAATTTAAAAAGAACAACACATTAGTGCTATGAAAAACATTTCCACGGTCCTAAAAACAGTAACAGGAAAATCAACCAGTGACATTCCTACTATTAGGAGTCCCCCAATCCCTGGTGAATTTTAAAAACCTTAGCCTGCTTCCTGAAAGTTAAGAGTAGCTAAATTTACTTATTTATTCTTATTTATTTAAATTCTGGGAGTTGAAGTCCATACACCTTAAAGTTGTCACAGTTGAGAAACACTGATCTACACATTAAGGTTTTTTTTTTTCTTAAGAGCACCACCACAGGATTTAACTGATCAGTGAATGGTTGGAAGAACTAAGCATTTATTGATGCCATTATTAATCCATCTGTTAATTCTTTCATAGGTAAATTTTATACTTTTCATTAGCATTATAAGAATTCTGCTGCAGAAATTAAGATCACCAGATGTGGGAGGCAATGACCAATCACAATACAAGTGAGTGAAATGCAACCAAGCCCCTGCATGTCTCTTGATGGAGACCCATGTTGGCAAAACAGGAATCAAAGGAACACTGACTCATCCTAATGGATTTATTTTATGCATTTGTTTTTAAGGAGACTTGCAAAATCAACGTTACTTCTCATTCCACTGTTTGGCGCTCACTATATGGTGTTTGCAGTCTTTCCGCTTCGCATTTCTAACTACTACCAGATCATTTTTGAATTATGCCTGGGTTCTTTTCAGGTAGTATCTGTGCAAGTTTTCTTCTTAAAATAATTCTGATCTAATTTTATCACTGTGCTTTGACTTGTTAATATTTTACACTTACAGGGACTGGTTGTTGCAATCCTATATTGCTTTCTGAACAGTGAGGTAAGTTTATATTTTTTTGTGATAATATTGGGGGCAGTTATGTTGTTGTTCAGCTGTTTACAGAAGCCCTCAGATTCACTTTCCAGGATATGCAGGTAGGACTGAGAAAGACCCTATCTAGGGCAGTGGGGGTGCACTTCAAGTCAGAGTAGAAAGAACCTTGCTTTAGACATTGCAAAAAACATGGCATGTTTTAAATCATAGTTTGTTGAATGGGCCCCAGTGGGTAGATTTGCACTTCATGCCATTCAGGCCAGGAGTGCACAGCATGCTTTCTTTTCAGAACCATGTTTAAATGGGGGGGAGGGGAGAGGGGATGGTAAAAGCCAGAGTAGAAGAGACAGGGTTGTAAAGTGAGTGCTGGGTCATAGATTTTCCTCCTCTTTCCCCCTTCCTTCCTTCCTTCCTTCCTTCCTTCCTTCCTTCCTTCCTTCCTTCCTTCCTTCGTCACTCCCTCCCTTCCTTCCTTCCTTGGGGGGGAGTTTTAAAATGTGTTAAACCTGATCTAGGCCTTACATTGCCATTGTGTGTTTCCATCTTGAAATGGCAGATAGCTACCAACTTTCCTAAGAATGGTTGGAAGAGGCTCCAGGAGCCCCCCAAATGGGTCTAAGGGCCATTTGTAGCTCTGGAACCTCAGATTGCCCATTCTTGCCTTAAAGTACAGTTTACAAACCACAGTGGCGGGACACAACTAACATATTGTGGGAATCAAACAAACTGCAACCTGGTGTGACGTGAGCCCAGCCATTCAGCTACCAGGAACAGTGGATGCTTCTGCAGGAAGGCCTTTTCCCACCAAGAGGGAAAACGCAAAGCAGGAGAAGCATTATAGGCTGTAATTGTTGTTGGGAGCATTGCCTTTTTGCAACCCAAATCAAGCACCGACCCAAACATGAAATAGTCATTTGTGGGCTTGGTTCTTAGATGGCTGGTGAAGACTGGTAGAGAAAAGTTGGGTTCTTCAATTAATAGGATTTTAAATGTCTGGGGCAGAATGAGGACAGTGCTGGACGATTTGTTAAATGGATGTCACTCATTTACTTCCAACCCTGTGACCCAGTGGACATCATTTTTCAGAATTACTGTATTCATCGGCGTATAACACGCACAGGCGTATAACACGCACCTTAATTTTAAGAAGGACGTTTGAGTAAAAAAACTTAAATTTAAAATAAATGACTTGGAAGCAAAATAAAGGGAGCTCTGAACTTTTTGTTTATTAATATTTATACCACTTATAAGGTAAATATGTAATATGAAAGAAAAAGCACCTCTTTTGTGTGTTGTAGGCTGGCTGTGTGTAGTGTGTGTGTACCATTAGTGTTTGTTAGCTGTGTGTAGTGTGTGGTAATGGTAATCTGTTTATTACCATACTGGTACTTATTCCCTCCCTTCCTGCTTACCTGTCTGCAGCAGGCAGGTAGGTAAGATCTCTGGTGGACCAGTAGGGGTTAAAAATCCCTGGTGGTCCGAGGGCATTGGGGGTACAGTAATTTATTATTAGGGTATGCCTCCTCTGTTTGCAGTCTTTAGTGACATCACCCGTGTGGTCCGGCACTCAGTGTGTCAGAGCAAAGCATTTCTTTTTTGGCAGCCACCACAACCCAGCGCTGCCACTCCAGATGGCCGCAGAGGGGGATGTGGAGCCTATGGCGCACTGCGCAGCACCCCCCTGGCCACCCGCCAAGAGCTGCACCCAACCCCTCTCGGATCGCCCCGGGACCAGTGAATGCGGAAGATGCAGCCTCTCCTCCAGCTCCCTGCAGCCTTGCCCACTCTTCCCTCCTTCCCCTTGGGAGACTTTGGCATGGAGGGGCGGCCCCCTCCCCCAAGGGCTGCACCGTGCCTTTGGGAGCACGGGAGAGTCTGGAGATGTCCGTTCTGTAGCAGTCACTGTCAGAGCAAAGTGCAAAGAGCAGATCCACAGTGGCGCCTCGGTTTGCTCTAAAACGGGGGGGGCAGGGAGCCATGCACCACCCATTCCCCTGGCCTCCAACTTTGCAAACCAGCTGCTGTCCTGAGCGCGCTGCACCTGGAGGAGGAAGAGTTAAGCGCCAGTGTGTGTGTGGGCGCACGCATGTGTTTGTGCGGTTTTTATTCCTCCCCCACCGCTCCATGATTTTGAGAGACTCCCAAGAGCGGAGGAGAAATGGGCCTGGAACAGGAAAGCCAGGAGCTCGGGGCAGAGCGGGGCGTCTCCCTCCACACTCAGCCCTTGCTGAGGGACCGCGCAGTCCGGAGAGGTGAGCTTCGCGTGTGTATGTGTGCACGTGCGTGTTTGTGCAGTTTTTATTCCCCCCCTCCCGTGAGGGGATCGGCCTCTGAAGGCTGCACTGGACCTGAGTTCTCCAGCAGCCTCACGAGGGCGGCACAGCGTGCGACACTCGCCTGTCTGGACTGCGTGGTCCCTCAGCCCAGGCAAAGTCAGAGGCTCGGTGCAGAGGGAGGCACCCCACTCTGCCCTGGAGCGCCTGGCTTTCCTGTTCCAAGCCCGCTCCGCTCTCAGGAGTCTCTCAAAATCAAGGAGCGGCAGCAGAGGAATAAAAACTGCACAAACACACACTTGCATGCACACACACGCACACACCGGTGCTTAACTGTTCCTCCTCAAGGCGCAGCGCTCGGGACAGCGGCTGGTTTGCAAAGTTGGAGGCCCAGGGAATGAGTAGTGCGTGGCTCCCTGACCCCCCCACCCGTTTTAGCAAACCGAGGAGCTGCTGCGGATCTGCTCTTTGCTCTTTGCTCTGACGCGGAGTGCTGCAGAACTCGTCTCCAGACTCTCCCGTGCTCCCAAGGGCGTGGTGCAGCCTTTGGAGGAGCACCGTTCCCCTTGCCGGCATGCCGCGGTGCGGGCTCTGCGCCTCCCTCTGCAGCCATCTGGAGCAGCAGCGCTAGTTTGCCGGGGCTGCCAAAAAAGAAACGTTCTCCTGGCCACCAGCGCTTTGCTCTCCCAGCCCTGCCGCTTGAGGCGAGAAGCCGCAGGGCATATCAGCATATAACACGCAGCTAGGATTTCAGCCCCAAATTTTCGGGAAAAAAGTACGTGTTATACGCCGATAAATATGTCTGTCAGAATCTGCTTTGTTGAGTTCTTGTAAGCTCATGCTTGTGACATTAGGGATATTATCTACCCACCTTCCCTTCTGTGAGCCTCTTTCTCAGTTACCTTTGATTTTTCCACAGCTGGATCTTTTCTTGCCTTTGTATGATGTATCCAAAATATTTAAGCTTTAGCTTAATTATTAGTGCTTCTAGTGAACACTAATTGGATAGATCACCTCCAAAAAATAAATGCAGAGAGTAGATACCCTGCAAGCTTTTAATCAGCTACCAACTACCTCTTTTGGAAGTTACTTGACTGAAGAGCGGTCCAGTATTTTCAGATGCCTTTAATCTGTCAGTTGCTGGGTTTGAATTTGGCACTAACCCAAAGATTTGGAAGTAAAAGTTCCTGAACTTAGAGAGATTTAGTTTCAAATGAGCATGCCTAAATTTTGGTATGTAATTAAATTTTTGTGAGATTTTTAAATCAAAATCTCTGCTTAGAAATTAAGAGAGAGGTGAAGCACCTTGAGTTGAGTTCAACTCTTGGTAGCTATGGGGCATGTCCATTTTGTTGATAGGAGTATTGCCATTGCCTTTTTCCAGGATGTTTAGTTTTTTACTGTTTTTCTCAATCTAGTGCCCTATAGATTGAATTGATTTTTTTCCCCAACACTTTAACACCTGTGGTTATGGAATGCTTTGAATGAATGAGATTTTTGTCATTTTTATTCTTTTATCAGCACCCCAAGTATAGCACAGCATGTTGTAAACTGTCAAGCAATTTCAATAGTTGACAGCATAATAAGTTTTTATATGTATGTATGTGTGTGTGTGTGTGTGTGTGTGTGTGTGTGTGTATATATATATCCTCTACCAGAGGCCTGGGAGTTTGAGGGTTCTGCGCAGTATCTTAGCTGTTCCTAGCACTGCACTCTTCTGCACAGAGAGCTCTGATGTTGTTCCTGGGATCTGTTGGAGCCACTCTCCCAGCTTAGGAGTCACGGCCCCGAGTGCTCCTACCACCACTGGGACCACTTTGGCCTTGACTTTCCACATCCTCTCGATTTCCTCCTTCAGGCCTTGATACTTCTCCAGCTTCTCATGCTCCTTCTTCCTGATGTTGCTGTCACTTGGCACTGCTACATCTATCACTACCGCTGTCTTCTGGTCTTTGTCTACTACCACGATGTCTGGTTGATTAGCCAGTACCTGCCTGTCCGTCTGGATCTGGAAGTCCCACAGGATCTTAGCCCTGTTATTCTCCACGACCTTCTGTGGAATCTCCCATCTGGACTTGGGGGGGTCTAGCCCATACACTGTGCAGATGTTCCTGTACACAATGCCAGCTACTTGGTTGTGCCGTTCAGTGTATGCTGTTCCTGCCTGCATCTTACACCCTGCCACTATGTGTTGGATTGTCTCTGAGGCCTCTTTGCACAATCTGCACCTTGGGTCCTGTCTAGTGTGGTAGACCCCTGCTTCTATGGATCTGGTGCTTAGTGCCTGTTCTTGTGCTGCTATGATCAGTGCCTCAGTGCTGTCTTTTAGTCCGGCCCTTTCCAGCCACTGATAGGATTTCCCAATGTCAGCCACCTCAGCTATCTGTCGATGGTACATCCCATGCAGGGGCTTGTCTTGCCATGGCACTTCCTCTGCTTGAACCTCCTGCCTTGTCTGCTGCTGCCTGAGGCATTCTCTCAGCAGCTCATCTTTGGGTGCCATCTTACTGATGTACTCCTGGATACTCCGGGTTTCATCCAGGACAGTGGCTTTGACACTCATCAGGCCCCGCCCGCCCTCTCTGCGCCTGGTGTACAGTCTCTGGGTGTTGGACTTGGGGTGGAAACCTCCATACATTGTGAGGAGCTTCCAGGTCTTCACATCAGCAGCCTCCAGGTCTTCCTTTGGCCATCTCACTATACCGGCAGGGTATCTGATGACTGGCAGGGCATACATGTTGATGGCATGGATCTTGTTCTTCCCATTGAGCTGGCTCTTCAGGACCTGTCTTATCCTTTGGTGGTACTTGGATGTTGCTGTCTTTCTTGCCTCCTCCTCATAGTTCCCATGTGACTGTGGGACACCAAGGTATTTATAGCTGGTCTCTATGTCTGCTATGTGGCCCACTGGTAGTTCCACTCCATCGGTCTTAACTACCTTCCCTCTCTTTACTATCATCCTGCCACTCTTCTCCAGTCCGAATGACATCCCAATGTCCTCGCTGTAGATCCGTGTCAGGTGGATCAGTGAGTCGATGTCTCATTCACTCTTAGCATACAGCTTGATGTCATCCATGTAGAGGAGGTGGTTGATGGTGACTCCACTCTTGAACTTGTACCCATATCCAGACCTTGTGATTATCTGTCTGAGGGGGTTTAAGCCTATGCAGAACAGCAGTGGGGACAGTGCATCACCTTGGTATATGCCGCACTTGATGGCCACTTGTGCGAGCTGTCTTGAGTTCACTTCCAGTGTTGTCTTCCACAGTCCCATTGAGTGCTTGAGGAAGGTCCTTATTGTCCTGTTGACTTTGTATAGTGCCAGGCATTCACAGATCCATGTGTGCGGCATTGAGTCATAGGCTTTCCTGTAGTCAATCCAGGCTGTGTTCAGATTGGTCTGCCTAGACCTTGAGTCTTGGGCGACTGCCCTATCTATGAGTAACTGGTGTTTTGAGCCTCTGGTGTTGTTCCCAATGCCCTTCTGAGCTGTGCTCATGTACTGGCCAATATGGTCCTGTAGCTTGGCGGCTATGATGCCTGATAGAACTTTCCATGTTGTGGGGAGGCAGGTTATTGGCCGGTAGTTGGATGGTGCTGTTCCTTTGTGAGGGTCTTTCATGATCAGCACTGTCCTTCCTCGTGTTAGCCAGTCCGGGTGGGAGCCTGCTGCTAGCAGTTGGTTCATCTGTGCTGCTAGCCGTTCATGCACTGCTGTTAGTTTCTTTAGCCAGTAGGTGTGGATCATGTCCGGGCCAGGTGCTGTCCAGCTTTTCATATTCTTGACCCGCTGTTGGATGTCTGCTACTGTGATGGTGACTGGTTCCTGTTCTGGGAGATTGCTGTGGTCTGCTTTCAGGTCCTGCAGCCACTTTGCACTGGGGTTATACGTCTTCTCTTTCTCCCATATGTTATTCCAGTACTGTTCAGTTTCTGCTGCTGGTGGCTCAGCTGCTACTCTGTGGTTGCACTGCAGTTGGGAGTACACTTTGGATGGTTCTTTGGAGAACAGGGCATTTATCTTCTTGGCCTCTGCTTCTCTAGTGTATCTCCTTAGCCTGGTAGCCAGTGCTGTGAGCCTTTGTTTAACAGTCTCTAGGGCTTCAGATGGAGTCAGGCCCATGTATTTTTTCAGTAGCCGAGTCTTATCCTTAATCTCCACACGCTTCTGTAGTTCCACCAGCTGACTGACTTCTCTCCAAGTTGCCTTGATCTTAGCCTCCAATCTCATTTTCCAGGGTGGGTATGTACTGCTGTTCTTCTTGATCGTGTAGCCAAGCATTTCCAGGATTACAGCGGCTGTAGCATATACCAATTCATTGGTTTCAGTTATGGTGGTAGTAGGGATTGTCTGGAGGGCTCTGTTGGCATCTTCTAGGATACTATCTGATGGTACTTCTCCACTGAGCCTTGGTAATCGGACTCGAGGGTTGACTGTAGCTAGTTTATCCATGATCTTATGCCTCATATCAGTTGCTGTGCTCTGTAATGGAAGGGGTGGCAGTGACATTCCAGCTTCAGGTGTTGGCTGCGCATCTGCTTGTTCTTCCAGGTCTGCTTGAGTCCAGGTTATAATGTGGAGTTGGTCTATCTCAAGTTGTGAGAGCAGCTTCCTCTTCACTGTGTTGAAGTGCTGGGTAACTAGTTGTTTCTCAGTTAGTGTGGATGTAGGCCTTCTGTCTATCCATAGTTCCCTCATACATTTCATATATCCCCTCTCATTAGGTCTGCTGTTGTAGTAGCATTCCATCATTTCCAAGTTCTCTTGTCTCGTCCATGTATGGTTTGTTCCAGTAGCCCACTTAACATCAGATTGTCCTGGTTCCCCAACATCTGACGTGGACCTTGTTAATCCAGGCGATGTCCGAGCCGGCATGACTCTCTTAGTTTGTGTCACTCTCATATTTTGAGGTAGGCAGGTGAAGCGTTAGGGGGTCTTTGCCCAAGGACCCCTACTGGTAAGGTAGGTACCAGCCGGGATTTGAACCCCGGTCTCCTGCATCAAAGGCGGTGTTCTAAGCACTACGCTATCCAGCCGATATATATATATATATATATATATATATATATATATATATATATATATATCATGCAGTTTTATTAAATGAGGGAGCCTTCTTATAATTCCCTTTCCATTCTTTCTCATCTTCTTGTATATTCAAACACTTTTTCATCCCCCCAACCTTGTGTAATAAAAGGTTCTCATGAATTAACCCACAGTGTGATAAATTGCATGCTGGTCTGCTTTGTTTGTCTTTAGGTTCGAGGAGAAGTGAAAAGAAAATGGAGGAGCTGGTGTCTGAACGAAAGAATGGCCCGCAATTACAAACTTCACAGCTCTTCGGTTTCTCGAAATGGTTCAGAAACCATCTCCCATTTGCATCGCAATTCGTCCACTCAGTTTTCTTCCCAGACAGAAACCACGGTGATATAAGTCGTGCAGGTGCCTACAAAAAACTGTGGGGCATATCACTGGGTATCTAGTTCATTCATCATGCTGTTTTGTAACTTGTAGGGTTTGTACTCCACTTCATCTGTATGTCAAGATGCAGAGGTTTCCGTCATATGACAGCTATTCTTTTGAACGTATTTTTAGGACTTGGCTATGATGGAACCCTCTTCCACTATTAATCCCCCCAAACTGTATGCTGCACATAGCCGTAAGGGTTGAATAGGCACCACCCACAATTGATTTAAACTTCTGGAAAGTCATCATATCATGCAGCAATAAGTTTCAACCATTGGAGAAATATTTCTTTTTACTGAGTTGGTTCCAAAGCAGCTCTCCAAAGGTTATATATTTAGATATTAAATCCGCTACTGCTACTGTCCTCTTGCAGCATCTTGACTCTCATTGGGGTAAGTTCCTTACAGGTAGTCCTTGTTTAGCAACCACAATCAGGACCAGCAGCTTGGTGGTTAACCAAACCAGTTGCTAAGTGAAACATGATTTTATGATCTTCAGCTTTCCTTTGCTTTACAGACCTGCAAAGGTCGTAAATGCGAGGACTGGTCACAAAGTTACTTGTCCATCACCGTTGTAACTGCAAACGGTTGCTAAATGAGGCAGTTGCTAAATGAGCACTACCTGTAGAGAGAATCCTGCTCCTTGCATTTGCAGTATCATATTATAGAGGACCATGAGTTTGCTTGGTCTTTAGAGCCTAGAATGGTCATAAGTACATAGGGCTAGCTTTTCATTCCAGAGAAGCTGCTTACGCAAGTGTGATTGTGACCATAGGATTGGGGTCTGTGGGCACAGCTTATCTAACTTTTCATGTAGGCAAATGCTTGAAGGGATTTGAATGCAAGGTAGAATGGGAAAACGAGCGGACCACCTTCCCCAAGGAAGTGTTTATGTGTCATGGAAGCAGTTCTTTCCTGGCATGATGGAGTAGATTGAAATGCATTTGAAAAAGGCAGATCTTTAGTAACAATATTTTTTCCTTTTTAATCTTTCTGTGATCCTCCAAATGCTGTCATTTATGGGTTTTCTCATATGTTGTTTTGATACTATTTATTGTGTGCCTTTTTGATATTCCTTCATCCTAGAAATGTAATATATTTTGACTATTCCTAATGCTTTCCTTTTGGTTAGCTTATGTTTTCACATACTGGTGGATTTCTGTTAAGTAATACTGCTGCACTCATCAAGAGACATCCCTGCCCCCTCTCCATAATCTTTAAAGCAGTGTTTCTCAATCTTGGCAACTTGCTGGCTGGGGATTTCTGGGAGTTGAAGTCCACAGGTCTTAAAGTTGCCAAAGTTGAGAAACACTGTGTTAGAGTGTTCAGCATATTTCACCTATTTGATCTCACTGACCTTTACAAGAGAACCCTGTTGTAATATTCTGATGTTATTGAATGGGAATGAGGCATAGTAATTTTTTTCAAGCTGCTGGGCTTCAGATATGTTGGACTATTACTCCCAGACTTCCCGGTCAGCCAGTAGAGATTCTGGGAGTTTTTACCCAACATACACATAGTCCTGGTTCAGCTACTGCCTCGTTCGCAGTTACAACAGTGATGACAAAGTAACTTTACGACCAATCCTCACATTTACAACCTTCGCAGGTCTGTAAAGCAAAGGAAAGCTGAAGTAAGATTGTAAGCACAGTTGTGGTTTCACTTAGCGACCGCTTCCTTTAACAACCGAGTTGCTGGTCCTAATTGTGGTTGCTAAACAAGGACTACCTGTATTTGAAATCTCCAGACTCCAGATGGTTAGTCTAAAGCCAGCTAGCATTTTTGGAATAGTAACATGCTTTAAATCAGAAAACTTAAAGCAGGTTCCAGGAAATTCTGTAGAGTATTGCCTCCCTTCAACTATCCTTTAGCTATTATATTATAGCCGGTCTGTATATGCAGAACAATTTTTTATTAATTAGTAGTTCCTTCCCCTCATTGCCCCCAGAATGAAAAGACTGGTTTCTTGTTAAAGAATGCAATAAGCACATCCACTTACGAAAGTTGGAATCCAAAGCAGAATTCTACACATTCATAAGGCTGTTTTGACTTGATGTAACTACCTTTCTGGTAGTTACATCAGTTTTCTTTTCCAGTATTTGTTACATCAGTTGAATTTTTCTTCTTACTGGGTCCACGTCTAAAAAACTGAGTAAGATCCAAAATGTGGAAATATTTAACTGTGTTTAAACTTTTTTTTTAAATTTAGACAATAATAACAGAATGAAAAATAAAATAATCATCTGGGTATCTTAGCAGGTCATCACGTGATAAGAGGAGCAGTGAAAGAAAGAAAAAATCAGCCATAGAACCATATAAAAAGGGTTTGCTGTTGCTTTTTTCTGGGATTATTTTAGCTTTCCAGTTTAGCCTGCAAACCTAGTCTTTCCAAGTATTAGCCAGGTCCAGCTCTGCCTAAATTGTTTAAGATCATCCTATGTTGACTAGGCACTATGACAATTAACCAAATCTTTCTTTTTTAAAAAAAAGGATGCATTGGAATCCATTTTTATATAACAAAACAGATTTAAAACATAGACCCTCATGATAATTTGTAATCTTATTACAGAATATAGCCCCAGGTAGTGTACAAGTAAAATTATATGGAAAAATTTCCAGGGCCCGGAGGATGTGGCTGTTCTTGATGACCATTGGACAAACTCTAAGCATCACGGTGGTCTTAAGACCACATGGCTCCGTGGCTGTGTTTTTTTCCAGTGATGTGCCCGTGACTTAAAAGAGCTGCAGTTGGTTCTCCAGTCACGAACTGAGCCCCCTCCCTGGTTTTTCTGTTTGCTGGTTGACAGCTGCAAGCCCCAGCCTAATCTTGAGGCTCAGTGAAGGTCAACTGCCCTGCCTGGATAGGGAGGAGTGAGCCCCAGATGCTGAGAGACCGGGATATCTCCTTTCTAAAAGCAGCAGCACTGTAGCCTTTCCAGTAGCGTCCGGTCTTAATCTCAACAACAAAGTATAACTCTCTCCCCGCCCCCCAATATAGTTAATGTTTTATTACCATTTGGCACTTATTGTTTAATATATCAAATTATAAATATTGTTGGAACTTAATGGGCTGTATAAGTAATTTGTAGGATCACTTTACATCTCGGTGCTGCTGACTGCATGTTCAAAGTTAACAAGACTGGAGGAGAAAAAAGGTTTGACGTGATCCCTTTTTGATCACCATAAAAGGCATAAACCGAAAGGGGATTTTTTCTTCTTTTTTTTTTTGGTTTTGTTTTAACCTCCTGTCTTTATGCAGCCATTGTACAGAGAAGGACACAAAGCTGGCAAGTTCTTATAAATACAAACGTGGAGCATCTGCACTCCTAAGAGGAAAGGGCATGGCCGCGTTTACTTCTGTTGTCGCCTACCTCTGCGGCTTTCCTAAATAATGAGCCAGGTCTACTGCTGTGTTTTTCCACAAGAGATGCTCTTCCCTCAGAATCTGAAGTGGCAGATTTCTAAGAAAAAAACACTCCATCTGATTTGCAATTCAGCCTGCGCAGAGCAATCAGCAACCCCTTCTAACCTTTTCATTTGGCATAACTTCACCCTAAGCGTAAACTCAGCCATCCGTTCCCAGGGTTAGTTTCACAGCAGCAGCACCAGCACACAAGCAGAGCTGCATATCTAGACATGGAGCAAGTCTGTTTACGCAGCAAAAAATGCCACGGGATTCTGTTCTGCATCTGGCTTGGTTGCCATCTTAAAGTCAAGCCCTTGGGAGATTTCCTCAAGAATGATCGGGGAGCTCAAGGCCCCCACCAAATATCTAATGTCCTGATCCAAGAGCATCCTCAGGAGGGGGGAATTCAAAAAAAAAAGTCAATATGGCTGCCACAAGCATAAAATTGAAGCTCTGCCCCCTTTGTATGTGAGTCACACATGCCTTGCACATTAAAAAGGGGCAGGGCTTCAATCACGCAACCATCAACTTGACTTTTGGGACTCTTCCTAAGGTCCTGTCCTGCTCTTAGAGCTGCAGAAAGAACCTGCAGATCTTCTAGTCGGTGTGTTCTTCCTCATCCCCCAAAGCAAGACCTTATACTTAGCTAAGCACTAAGCAATTCCCACATCCTTCCTCCCTCTGATTTCTAATACTGTGTGAAGGGACACAGGAAAAGCACGACACAGTCCTAAGAAAAGTAACCCTTTCCCCATGTTATCTGTCTTAGAGGTCCAAGGAAAGGGTTTTGATCCGGAAAGCAATATTAGATGGAAAGATTCTTATCCACCCACCCTCTAGTTGTGATTGTATACCAACCTAACCCACTGATTTGCTACTTTTTAAAAAAAACAATAGTAATTTCAAAAATTTCACTTAGCTGAAGTCTAATGCTGTTGTATCATATAAATAGATGCCCAACTTTATTCCAGCTGAGAGCTCCCCTTGACCATGAGTGACATGCTGGGAGAAAAGGGGCTGGGTCCAGAATATAAAACTAGATTGGATTTTATTTAATTTGTAATTAAAATTGGCCAACCCAGTTACTATCTACATATTTAATAATATTCTCCTGTCACATTGAAAATTGCAATTTGATAGGAACTAAAGTCATGCACTTCTGAAACAGAAGAACCTAGAATTCACAAAACTGAAAACTGAATGCACTGTGTTGCATTGTTTGAATTGGTGTTCACATAAAATGGACTGCTGTAATATTTCAGGTTGCAAAGGAAGCCATAGGTGAGAGAGGTGGATTGTTCATTTGCTGCCAAAGGACATACGGTTCACATTGCAAGATTGCAAAACTGTTGGTTTTCAAGGTTTACATCAGCCTTCACAACCTGGCGCCTTCAAGTTGGGTTGGATTTCAATTTCCTGGTTTCCTAGCCAATGCATTTGGAAGAGATCCAGATTGGGGAAGCCTGGTTTAGGTATAAGATCAGTGGGGGGGGGGGGGAGGTTCCACTCTGTCATGGGCATCACTGACCCAATAATCAGCCCATTTTGTTCAAGTAATATTTCTATATATTCCTTCTCTCTCTTTGACAGTTGGCACAGAAGTCATGCCAATTACAGTACTTTGACAATGCAGATAAAGATTTATTTAGAATTAAGTATTATGGTAACCACCTTTTTAAAACCATGACTATAATCGATATGGAATGGCTTTATCTTTGTAAATGTGTATACTACAAATAATGATCTCTCCCAAGATTTTTAGCAACATAACTTCACAACAAAATATGATGTAAATGAATATTGTTTTCTTCTTTTTTTACAAAATGTACAGATTTATTATGTATAGGAAAAGAAATGTACATAGAGTGGCCTTTCGTATATGTAAGAACCTCATTTGAATCTCCTGTTATGCTCTTTAAGCTATAAAGTATTTGACAAAATATATAGCAGCAGTGATTGTGAATAATTATCTGCTGTATTAGAAACTGCATATAAACATGCTGGATTGGACTTAAAATCCCAAACACGCATTCCATTTCACATTTTAAAAAATGCATCCAGACAATTCAGCAACCGGCGAATAGGCAGGTTCCTTGGAACCTCTCCAGATAAGGAGAGGACAGGAGATCGCCCACATATGCTCTTGATGGCTGCTCCTCACAAGGAGAGTGCAGGACAAGCGGTTTTCCACGGGTTTGCGCGCTGGGAGACAACGGGATTAGCTATCTTGCTTGCAACTGCAGTGGAGACTTTTAAAGGACACTAAGTTTGCAAACCTTACTTTCGAATCACTTTCAGAAATTGCTCGTTAACTACTTTTAAGTTATTAGAGACCTGCCAATTGACAAGTCTGAAAGCACTGATAGAGTCTGCCTTCAATCCTGATTTTTTTGTTTTTAAAGAAGCCAGTGTACTTCGGGCACTTTGTTATTTGAAGTGAAAGTTGGCTTCATCAAGCCAAACAAAAGTTAGCTGAAGGTGGTGAGAACTGAGTACTTAAGAAGTATAGCATGAGGAGAGGGTCAAGACTTGAGTGGCTCCTGGAACAATATGGCCTGAATAGAACAGTGAAGGACCAGGAAGTGAATGAAGGAAATAGACTGAAGTGGTTTGGTCATATAGAGAGAACAAATGATTGAATTGCAAAACAAATATATAAGGAAGGGGGAAGGGGATGAGAGGAAGGGAAAAACTGAGAAATATGTGAGTAGTTGGGGTTGATGAGATGTTTGAGACAGTATTTAGATGTGGTGAAAGCAAGGATGGTCTGCTAAGATAGAGAGCTATAGTGATGTTTGGTGTTGATGTAGACTAGTTTTACCTGTATATCTTTTGCTTTTTTATATACGCCTCGTGTCTTTTTTGTTTTGGCTTACTATTTCTTACTCCTTTTTTTGCAATTTCATTAATGATGCTTACCTTGAAATGGAGTAGTAGTAATAATCTTCTTCATTTCTGCATCTTCATTTCCTGGCTCCAAACATTTTGCTCCTGATCTCCAGGTATTGCCTGACACATAGCTCTCTAAACTTTGGTCTCTTTCAGCCATGTCTGAATATTTTGAGGATCAGACACAAACTTTTTGTGTGCAAAAGTCATACTCTACACTGATCGATGACCTTCCTTCACCTAAGACAGCTGCACATGTACAGGACTGTCTCCCTATGTAACTCAAATGATGTACTTACTGCATTTACAAAGTGAAGTTGTGAGTAATTAGCAACTAATGATTACCTACTCCTTCAGTTATCAATTTATTAATAGTCCCGCCTGATGGTTATTGTTTTGCTCAGAATATCTGATAAAAGATTCTGCTCTAAATGGGCAGGGGCATACCTTTCCAGAGCAAAATACTTCTATTTTGACTGAGCAAAGAATTACTGTCTTGGTTGGAAGGGAGAGTTGGACAATATCTTCTATTATGCCTAAACAGAACAATACTACAGAGTGAGCAAGCTATCGAGTTCTCTCTTTCACGAGACAAGAGGATACTTAAAGCAGGAGAGGGGGAAAAGTAAGAAAATCCCCAGATCAGGGTAGGTGATTTAGTTTTAAGATCCACACTTCAGAGTCAGTCTCAAGTTGGGGGCTAAACGAATTAAAAGAATTAGGCTTTCAAAATCATTCAACAGCTTCTTTCCTGTCCCCTTGTGGTTTGACATTTGGACTGAGATTTCTCAGAATTAACAGTTTTCTGTTACATCTAAAGTAGGAACTGATGTAACATTAGTTTACTTAATCAAGAAGACAAGTCATGATGAAATGCTGCTTTATTTATTTTATTTATATTTACTTTTAGTCTACTCTCTATTAGCAGTAATCTATTAAAATAATCCAGTTATATAAACCAATATTAAATTACAGTTCCTATTTCCTGTGTTTATTCTCAGTCCGCTCTTGCTCACCTTTCCACATCCATTTAGAAGGAAGATATTTTCAAATAAGGGTGTGAGACCAAGATGGAAACCATAAATAGCACAAAACTAGAATTTGCTTTTCTATGATTGTGGAATAAACAATTTGATTTCATAAAGGTGTTTTGGAGCGCACAAGGGTGCAACCAGAGCACCAATCTGCAACCCTGTAAAGCAGCTGTCAAAGCTATGGTTTTTCCAGTAGTAATATATGGCTGTGAGAGCTGGACCATAAAGAAGGCTGAATGCCGAAGAATTGATGCCTTTGAACTGTGGTGCTGGAGAAGACTCTTAAGAGTCCCCTGGACTGCTAGGAGGTCAAACCAGTCAATCTTAAAGGAAATCAACTCTGATTGCTCATTGGAAGGATTGATAATGAAGCTCAAGCTCAGATACTTTGGTCACCTAATGCGAAGAGAGGACTCTTTGGAAAAGACCCTGATGCTGGGAAAGATGGAAGGCAAAAGGAGAAGAGGACGGCAGAGGATGAGATGGCTAGATAGCATCACTGAAGCAATGAGCATGAAACTGAGCAAACTCAGGGAGGCAGTGAAGGACAGGAAGGCCTGGCGCAATATGGTTCATGGGGTCACGAGTCGGACACGACTTAACGACTGAACAACAACAACAACAAAAGCAGCTGTGTCTTTTCCCAGGATCACATGACAGTTGCAGAGGGCAACTACACAGTCCCACCAAAAGTAACTGCTTTCCAGACTTGTACAGAGGTCCTACAAAGGTGCTTCTGCACATTCCAAAGCAGGTTGTTAGAATCAAATGCAAAGCACTACCCAGTCCTGCTAAAAAGAGCTTTGGATTGTGTGAGCATAGCCAATGCTTCATCTATAATAAAATTCTAATCCTGTATAAGTGCCAAGCCTGAATAAGATAGGTAAATTGCTTTAAGAGGCATCAGTGTGTGCATGTTACTTCATCCTCTCTACAGTCCCTGACCTTGTTGAGTTGAGTGAAAAGCCTGATAGAGAAATCCATAGGTAGACCCAAGCCTACTTGAGTCAAGTCAAATGCAAGCAAAACTCTTCTTCAAGCCTCACTTCTCAACCTAACTTGGTTGAGGAGCGATAGGTTAAGGCTAGTGTGTACCCCTTCCCCCAAACATGCCCTTCAAATGATTTTATAGATCCTGTTGGATTTAAGAAATTGTGCTCGTCTGTGCAGTTTGAACAGATACCCAGAGTCCATGAGATTCAGTCTTTCCTTGCAACACTGAGCAGAAGAAATTAGGTCAGATCACACCATCATCTGGTAAAAATAGCACTTTTAATGGATTAATTCAGGACAAACTCACTCCTTTTCCTTTAGTTCAGTGGGTCTTAACAGTGATGAGCTAGCAGGGCCTCCATTTTTCCTTGATGAGAGAATGTTTGTTTTCTGTTGCTCCAGATTTTTGGACTACACTCAAAATGTTGTGAATTCTACATTTATTTCATAGTTGGTTGGTTTCTTTTTGTTGTTGTTTTTAAGGATTCCTCCACCACACTACAGATCTTTTATGGACAAGTTAAATAATAGCTGGGGGTACTCCTGCTGCTCCTGACTAGAAAATGTAGTAAGAAAATGATGGAAGTCACAGTCTTTGATGGAAATCAGTGGCCAACAAAAAAACATTTAACTTCATTTCATTGCCATCATTGTTGTTGTTCAGTCGTTAAGTCGTGTCCGACTCTTCGTGACCCCATGAACCATATCACGCCAGGCCTTCCTATCTTTCACTGCCTCCCTGAGTTTGCTCAATTTCATGCTCATTGCTTCAGTGATGCTATCTAGCCATCTCATCCTCTGCCGTCCTCTTTCCCAGCATCAGGGTCTTTTCCAAAGAGTCCTCTCTTTGCTTTAGGTGACCAAAGTATCTGAGCTTGAGCTTCATTATCAATCCTTCCAATGAGCAATCAGAGTTGATTTCCTTTAAGATTGACTGGTTTGACCTCCTAGCAGTCCAGGGGACTCTTAAGAGTCTTCTCCAGCACCACAGTTCAAAGGCATCAATTCTTCGGCGTTCAGCCTTCTTTATGGTCCAGCTCTCACAGCCATACATTACTACTGGAAAATTGCCATCATTAGTTATCAGAAATCTGGCCCAACGTTTGTTCTGCCAATTTTAAATAGTGCTGAAGCTCTTTTTTTTTAATAATCAAACTAGAGCTATAGGAAGCTGTATTTATTTAAATATGGGTGCACTTGACTTCCCCTAGATCCATCCGTCACCCGCAATGCACTCATGCCAAAACAAGGCATGAAGAAACCTTCCTCTACCATTTCACATGAATTTTAAGGTTTTTATGTTATTTTCTTCGGAGCTGTACATCTCTGGTCCTTGAAAACATTTGGCCTGAACCCAGCAAAGGAGTTAAATTACTGCCAACACATGCATACACACAGACCACAGGCAAGGAAACATGCAGTGCAACAGTGAGCCGGTGGTACTGGCTATTGGGTAAAGGTCTAGTAACCCACTGAGAGAGAGGTGATTAGATGATGATAGATGAGAGCGAGAGCGAGATGATGGATGATAGAGACTGATTCTGTCTATCTACTTTTGCTTCCTTCAAGGAAGTCTAATACATTATGAAGATAAAGATACTGGGTGTATTGCAGCATGCCAAACTTTTTAAAAAAAGTTTAAGAGAAATCCTGGCAGTGCGACTCTCTGGGAAATGGACCCTCTCTCCCATTCCACCTAATCCAACATGCTTTTCTGGCATGTCTCCATAATGTTGCCTTCAGCTTGCCCTCAGCCCATGAGTGAGACAGGCTTAAGTTGCCTTAGTGATTTCCCCCCTTATTCCAATACCTCCAAGGCAGCATCATGATATATAAATGGCGTAGACGTTGGATTCACATAATATGCTAGGCCATATAGCATATGGGCTGTATTGGTGTATCTTGACTTGTATGACAAGCTATAAACCATGATTTATGAATCTCAATGGTTGGGTTCACATTAAATCACAATGTAGTTTGAATGATTTTGGCTTTGCGCAGTATGAACACCTCCATAGGACTTGCCTGGCATTATGCCTTCAATTAGCTGAATCCTGGATCCAAGAACTGTAGAACACTTTTCAGAACCATCAATCAGTCCAAAAAGCAATCTAGAAAGCAGGAAAGGAACACAAGTCATCCTACAGAACAAATCAGAAGGCAGACACCAAAGAACAACCAAGAATGCAGAGCTTAGAGCTTGCTGCCCAATCAAGGCTTCATGGAAACAGGAAAGCCTTGGTACTCCTTCCTGTTCAGAAATATTTAATTGCCAGCTTGGGAGTCCAATGGCAAAAGATGCATCTTTGAGCAAACCGCCTCATGCCATCCAATAGTTAACCCATAAGTGCCTGTAGGCATCCCCAATACTGTCTTAACCATTGCTTGTAACCTTCCACAGTGTCCAGTTACCCCGTAAAGACAAACAACAAGAAAATGACTTACAATCTCTTTTCAAGTTCAAGCATTAAACAACAATGAAATCCTTGAGCTCTCTCCAAGTGAGAATCCACATTGCTCCTCAACCTAAATATCAGAAAGTTATATTAGCAAGCTAGATTTTTCTTTACGTGTTGTAATTGTTTGCTTAAGAAAAGACATCTTGTACTTGGCAGTGATGTAACAGCTAATTATAGAAGAGATACATAGTTTGAAAACATGACATCAATGAGACAGTACAATGTTCCTCAGAAGGTTCAGCTGTCTGAGAGATCCCATGAGCCTTCTAAGAGAGTCCTAACTGAAAAGCTGGTTATTCTATGGTGATCAGCTGATCCTTTCCCAAATCACAAAATTAGGTTCCATTGGGATACTGGCCGGTGTCATGTTGTGTGAAAAACATCTCCTTCAAGTGACAGAGCCCTGGCTGGGGTTCAGACAGATATTGCTCCAAAGAGAATAGCAAGTATGTATTCCATTTTCCAGGGATGCACCAGTCTCTATATATGCATCTTGTCAGCCCACACATTCTTTAAACTTAACTAATAAAGTCTTGACGATTAAAATTAGAAGGTAGAATGTCTATTCTCCTTGCTTCAGGCTAGAACAACCTGGAAGAAGGCGATGGCAAGACATGGTTGCCAAAAACATATATGGCTGTGTCACAGGTTGAATTTGATTTGAGGGAGTCTTTATTTCCTAAATCTGTGGCCACATTTCCATTATTTCAGTTCAGTGGCATCATTGTAACTTTTTTGGTAACTGCACCTTCTAGTTTTATTAGCCTATCCCAAAGGAGTTGCGCCAGAGAGAATTTGAAAGATTAAGATGCAGCTGTCCCATTCAGTCACTTGAACTCCTTAAAGTTTGGGCCATCCTTGCAAAATGCTACGCTTCTCCTACCATGTGCCTCTTCTGGGGGCCAAGCATATTTAGAATTAAAATTGCATATTCTTCTTCCCTTGCTGTTTGGGATTTCACTCAATCTACCATGATACTGAAACTGAGATCCCTGTTTCGGAGACCGTATAACATTAACATGTGTAGGCTGAGCTTCTGCCTATATACTCCCACTGTGCCACCCTTCCTTCAGAATAAATCCAGATGTCATTTTTGCATGCCTTAAGTGTGCAGTTCGCTTCACTATGCCTTCTGTATGTAGGGTCACTACCCAACCAAATAATAGGGCTCCCTTGCAACATATTTGAATTGCTAAGAGAACAACTTCCTTGAGATCATTAAGAGAAGGCCCCAGGATCCTAAGGAGAAGAATTTCCTGAGGTCATCAAGAGAACTTCCAAAGTCATCAAGAGAAGAACTTCCTGAGATAAATTCTGAAGTCTAATAAGACTTTTAGCCAATGACTGTGCTGGCAGGGAATTATGAGAGTTGTAGTCTGATATCTCTAGAGACAAACCATTTACAAAAGTTGCATCTTACAATGTAATTAAGAACCTCTTTGAAAGTACTGTAGCATGAAGCGCTATAGTAAAACCATAATGGAAAAAAGGTTACAGCTGCATTCTAACATTTGGAAATTATGCTGATGGGAATGGTGATGATTCAGGAATTCAGTGACAGAAAAAGTTTCTTGTTGATGTATTTGTTTGCATGTTGTATATATTTTTAATTATTTCTCTTAGGTGGCCAGGAAGAGCCAATATATCCATAAATATTTTGATTATATTTGATAAAAATTCCGTGCTGAAGAGAGAATCTTAGCAGTGTCATAGCCTCAGGTCAAGTTAGCTCCATCAGAGAAGGGGACATTCTTTTACATTTAAGGATGCAGTAGTCATGCCAGCAATTCGTTCATCTATAAGCAAGTACAACGAGCCACATGTAAGCTGAAAGTAATGTATGTTGATGTAAGATGCATTATGAAGTGCCTTCAGACAAGGAAAGAAAACAAAAGCCACTTTGTGGTATTAAAGTCCTGAGAGAGAACACCATAGATCAGTGTTTCTTAACCTTGGCAACTTGAAGATGTGTAGACTTCAACTCCCAGAATTCCCTGGCCAGCATACACATCTTCAAGCTGCCAAGGTTGAGAAACACTGCCATAGATCTTCCGATAACAAACCTAGCTGCTCTTCCTAACAGCATAGGAGTTTTAGAAAAGATTAAGTGGTACCATTTGTATGGCAAAAGTTAAATGACCACAATAAAGGACAAAAGGGAGTTTTTGAAAAATAAATCGGAAAGACAGCTTTCTGAAATAAAGGATGCATGGCCACTGCAATTATAAGGCAGGGTAGACCTTTTGGGGTAGTATTTTGGTGTAACAAAACAAGCATCGGCAATATCATGTTGCGTTCTGATCTGTGGGAAGGTGATTCCAAAACTGGCTCCTTGCTTTCCCCTGAACACAAAACCATGAAGACATGCTTTGACTCCACTCTGAAGCTGTCTCCAGCAGGGCTATCGACTGACTCCTATCAAACCATTTTTCAAGTAAACGTTATTCCAATATTTTCAATGGTGGGCGATAAAATAACGGGGTTCTTAAAAGCAGGTAAACTTTTCTTACTTCATAACTTATTATTCCTTCCACCAACTATACGTGATAAACCTTGACTTGGTGAGAATTTAATCCTATGCTTGATTATGGCTATTTTTCATTAAAAAAAAAAAACTTCAAAAATTTTGAGACTTTATCACATTCCCACCAGAGGGAAGAATGTTTCTTGTATTAACAGCCCTTCTGGCATCTTTTAAAGTCTTTATATAATGTATGTGAGACTTTTACAGGGTTAAAGGCCAGTGCTGTCTATCTTCTCTCTTAAGATAGAATTTCTGCAATGAAGTGGATAAAAATCCCCCAGATCTCCCCAAAGGGTGCCATTTTGCATGACCCACCTGTCTACCTAAATCTGACTCTTAAACCTCTTTCAAGCATAGTGTAGGATTTCCTGAATAAGAAAACGGAATAAATTTTTGATATCATTCTTTTCAGCTGTGCAAAATAGTTGATGGTTAGGTTGCTCAACCTTAGATAAAATTAATTTGTTTAAAAAATGAAGAAGGAAATCATTATTTTATTAGGACTGGCAGGATTATATTTGCTTTATATAAGATAAAATGAATAGTTTTCAGGATGTATGGAAAACTTAGAGGGCTTGTTACAGGACCATTTAATGAATTATTTGCATAAGGCTGTATTAAAATGAAAAAATCCTGTGCAAAGGAATGCATGCAACTTTCTTTCTCAAAACCCAGCTTTCTGAATGGATCATCTCAGGGAAGAAATTTGTTCTGTGCATCTTCTTCCAACTTCACTCTAACGGAAGCTCATCACTGTCAACCCTACATTGGGTAGAGAATTGAGTCCATGGGACTGTGAGAATTAAGTCCAAATTACTGTTGGTACAGGAAATTCTGCCTTGGGATAAGGCCTGTAGCTGTATCTCTTGAAAATACAGGATTTTCAAATAGTTTACAGGTAGTCCTCATTTACCAATGGTAATTGGTACCAGGAACCATTGCTAAGTGATGAGGTCATAAAGCGTGACGTCACATGACTGCACTGACTTAAGACAACAGTTCCGGCAGTCTCCGTTGCTGTCACTAGGTGAATCTTGTGCGGTCACAGTGTCCCACAGACACATGATCACCATTTGCAACTTCCTGCTCACTTCCCCATTGACTTTGCTTGTTGGAAGCCAGCACCGAAGGTCGCAAATTGCGATCACATGAGTTGGAATGCTGCGATGTAATTGCAAGCCGTTGCTAAGTGCTAAATTGCAATCACATGACCGGGGACACGGCAACAGCTGCAACTCCAAGGACCTGTTGTAAGTAACTTCGAACAGTCCCTGAACGAGTAGTCATTAAACGAGGACTACCTGTATCGGGTTCAGATAAGGCAACACAACCTAAAAATAATATACAAATAGAACAATTGCAGAAGATATGCCCTTCCCAGGTATAAAAAGTAGTCCAATCAGTGTTAATGGAAATAATCTGATGTTTTTCCACTTCAAGTTGGCCTACATAAAGAAATCTTGATGAAAAGATAACATTATGAAAACTTGGCCTCTGTTCCATAATATGCTCTTCAAAAAAATCTATTAAACAGTCAGCAAGATGTGAATACCGCATAAAAGGAACAAACCCACTATTGCCAATTTCACACCCCCTTCCATGGTGTGACCTTCTACTCAAAGTCAATTTTTCATCTCTGTGGGTGAACAGTGCAGGAAAACCCCAGAATTTCTTAAGGTGAGCTGTTCCTCCTTTAATAATCTCTTCACCTTTGGAGTTTGGATCCCTGTACTACCCCAGCAGTGAGAGAACTATTCACATGTGTGGAGAAAAGGCAGAATAGAATACATAGCTGAAAGATAGGTGGTCTGTGGCTGATATTCATTAAAAACTGCAAGACATTTTTAATGTGCCCTGTGTTGTTTTTATTTTTTAAAAATTATTGAATTGCTGAACCATTGAAACTAAAAACCACAAAGGCTGGGTTCACCTGTGCCAAGCGAAAACAAACCAACCTAGTTGCAACGTAGTGTGATAGGTAAACCAGGTTGTCCTTACCAGAGCCGTTTTAGGACAGTTCCTGGGGCTGGGTGTCCACTAGATGGTGACAGAGAGATGCTGACCTCTCAACCACTTTGCTCCCCCCTAGGGATGGTTAGGCATTTTGCAGCCCCAGTCTGGCACCCATTCTTTCAGAGCCGAGCCTTCGGCCTTGGAGATTGGTGCACACTTGGCAACCTCAAAAAAGTTCAGAAAAGAACAAAAGCAGCCAAGTCTCATTAGTTTAACTGTGCTAATCGCACATTTCCTATGGATACATTATCCCCATTCACCAAATTGTTTCCTTCATGGTGCAGAGTAGAGGAAGTATCATCTGGTGTCCTACTTTCTATCTCCATGCTGCTGCTGCTGTGTACCTAAAAGGGTTAGAGCTAGATTAACCAAAGGCCACTCCCCGATAGATAGATAGATAGATAGAGCACATTCTTCCTTTTTGCCCATGTCTCTCTCTATTTATTTATTTATTTATTTATTATTGATTGATGATTTGATTTGATTTGATTTGATTTGATTTGATTTGATTTGATTTGATTTGATTTGATTTGAATGTCGCCCATCTCCCCCAATGGGTGACTCTAGGCAGTCTTTGCCTAGCTATTTCTTCCATTCTGCCAGTTAATTGTCTTGGGGTTTGCTGGTGTTTAATAAACAAACAACAAACTATATTTGTGCTAGCATGTAGTACATGCTTGCTCAGATCTGGATATAGTAATTGACTACTGTATGGGGAGTGTACAAACTAATCTGGAAATTATTCACATTTTCCAATATTTCCTATGGTAACCATATTTCTTAGCATTCATTCTCCTTAAGACTTAATGAAAACGACAAGTACACGTTGAAAACTGATCGCAAGAGCCTCTGACATGAGGCTGGCTAAATCAGTGACTGGTTCAGATTGTATCTAGTGCAGAAGAATTAGGTGCTCTTTGAGAGTTCCTCCTGGATGTACTAATCTGGTTTACACATAAAGTTGAACCATGGTTGACCAAATAAGCCATGTGGATTGGATTTGTACTGCGCATTAAAATGTAACTCTTGTCTTGTAAAGCAGCTTGCTAAATTGCTAACTAGCAAGTCAGATTATGGCTTAATTAAAGGCATGAATAAGGACAGTCGATGTGTTAGAAATTACTTGAATCAGCCCTCCGGCTTAATTTTGTGTTGGCACTGCAGGGATCGTGGTGATCTGGCTGGGGTTCGGATGCAGTAGTCTTAAAATAAAGGGTCATGAATCCCACGGAAGATTCATAGCCCCATAAAATGTAAAAATGTTGTAGTATTTCTGTTCTTAAAAGAAACAAGTCTCCCTTGATTGAGGGGATTTCATGGACCCATTCACACAGCTTTCTTGACAACAAGAGGAAAATGATTTCTGTTTTCATCTTGCAACGTAGCCTAGAGTGCTCGGATTTCCTGGGAATGTCCCATCCGGGAACTAACTGGGTCTAACCATGCTGAGCTTTTTCAAGGTCAACTAGACCTGCCACCGAGTTGAACATTTCTAATACACGCAAAACAAAAAACATGTTACATAAGCAATTAACATTTTTCACTCTTGTGCCTTTTTTTTAGATTGAGTAGAGAGCATAGTTCTGAATTATGAATGTATTCAGTGACAGGATACTGGCTTTTCGCCATAAAATTAATAATCTTGCAGAAGTCTCTGTTCTACTTCATCTGCCCCATCTTGTCTCTTTCTGAAGCCAGACACTCTAGTACAGGCCTGACTCCTACATACAGGAGACCTTTTCAATGTATGGAACAAATGACACGAAACTCATTTTTAATTCTTTCCAACCCAACAGAATGCTGGAAATAAATTATGTAAAGGGAGTCAGTCCTCTTTCCATTTACCTGTTCATCAATGCAATCATTGTCCTAAAATGGAACAGAACAGGACCAAATTTGGTGTGAAGGGAGACGAAAGATCAGGTCTGAAAAAGAATTCCATAAGGCATGCTGTGTATGCTTTCTGTACCTTGTTTTTTGAGACTGTTATTCTTTTAGGGCCAACCTATATAATACTAATCTGGTTTGTGCAATATGGTAAACTAAAATGCATGTTGTTTATATTGGCATGTTGGGTGAATCCAGCTGTTGAGCTTCATAAACCATTGTTTATGGTTTAGTGTGCTACATGAACCCCACCAATTATTGTTAATTGAACAAATCACAGTTAAAGAAATGGGACTCAGTGTTACCTACAAATCCAGTCTCCAGATACTGATAGAGAAGGTCACATACCTTGTGTCATGGGAAGGGGGTCTTTCGACCAACAGGCCTGAAAGAAGAAAGAAAGGAATTAAAATGACTTCTGGATAGACAGCCAGACTTCCTAACCTAGTATCAAATTCCTCAGGATAATCCATTACACAGCTTTAAATAATTTCTTTCTGAAAAGAATAGTATTTGAAAAATCTATTCTAGAAAAAGAGTTTTCTTTATTCTGAAGAATGTATGATAGCTGAACTGATGTCAATCAGCTCATATCCCTCCAAACAAACATTGTCTGAGGGGATCTAGCCAACGTTTCATTATCCATTTGGAAGGGAGGGGGGGAGAAGGGAGGGAGAAGGAAGGAAGGAAGGAAGGAAGGAAGGAAGGAAGGAAGGAAGGAAGGAAGGAAGGAAGGAAGGAAGGAAGGAAGGAGTAGCCACGGAGGGTCCTCATTCTGTGACCTCAAAATATGGGGTCAAAATGTCACCCTATGTGAAGGGCCTTCAAGAGTTAAATGGCAAAATAAATAACTTAAGTCTTTCCTTTTTTTCATTTCCACCTCCCATCAGGGGCATCCTCAAGGGGAGTCAAAAATAGAAAAAATCACATAAAAAGGGTTTTGGGCAATCGCAGCTGCTGTGTTGACTGTTTTGACACACTCACCCACCCCATTAATTTGAATCATGAGCAGATAATTTTGCACCTATTTGAAGCAGGCAATGTGTGGAGTCAGTCCTAAAAGAGGCAAGATGGCTTAAAAGCGAATGAGGAAAGAGGAAAAAAATTCCCCAAACTTGATAGAAAATCTGAGTTTTGTCCCCATAGCAGCACTTGGATTTCTGGTCCCTCCCATTGCTGTTCTTGACCTCTTCCAAAGGTTGTGGGCCAAGTATTTTAACATACTCAAGAGGAATGGGGCAGGCCCATGAGAAAGTGGCCTATACGTTTTTAAAGCAAATCCATGAACTTTAAAACAGTGTGGGAAAGCCTCAGCCAAGGGGAGCAAGGGCCTTTTCTTATAAATGCTGAAATTTATCCCGTGGCGTCTACAGCCTGAACAACGTCACCCAGAGTAATGAACAGATGGGCTCTGATTCGAAGTAGAGACTTGTGCTGCCACATTCTGTTTCTGGAGCAGTATCATGCCCACTGAGTCACCCATTTTCAAAAGCTTTCTTTTAAAAAGACCCATCTCAAAAGCTGGGGCCCAATTTCTATCTCTCTCCTTGCCTCCACGGATAACCCGTCTTTTTAATCTGGCCGTTTTGCAGAAAGAAAAAAAGTTGGCTCCCAGGAACGACAGCAGTGCATTGCCAGTAATTTCCAATAACGGGACCATTTCTAAAGACACTCTAGTTCTTTCTTTTACTCTGAATATAATTCTTGCTTCATAAAATTATGACTCTAGTATAATTGTGTAATTAGAGCCTCTTAAGGCAGCCAATATAATCACGGCAAGTCAACCCTTGATTTTGAAAGAAAAATGGACAGAAGATTGGCCATCTGTGGTTGCATAACACCAATCAAATTAAATTTACATTCATCCTTTTTCCTTCACTGACTTTGGTGGCTCTGAGCTATTTCTGGCCTGGCCAGCTCGTTACAAATTCCTTAGTTACCTTCAGCCACCTTTCCTGAATTTCAAAATATAGTAGTGTGTACTGTTTGCAGGAGTGTCTGCAGAGAGGGGGTCAAACAAGTCAAGATGGTGGCCACAACCATGTGATCAAAGCCCCACCCTTTTTAACATAACCAGTACCCTGCTGGATCGGACCCTTGGCCCATCTAATCCAGCAGCCTGTTCTCCCAGTGGCCAATCAACTGCCCAAGGAAGCCCACCAGTCTCCCAGCAGATGGCCTTCAGAGGCAGTCCCGCTGCCATCAAGTCTAACAGCCACTGATTCCCATGACTTCAATGAATCGGTCCAAACTTTTTTTGAAGCTAGCCAGACTGGTAGCCAACACTGCATCTCGTGGTACCGAATTCCAAAGTTGAACTATGTGTTGTGTAAGAAAAGATTTCCTTTTGTCTGTCCTGTTTCTTCCAGGATTCAATTTCATTGGGTGGCCTCTGATTCTAGTATTTTGGGGAAAAGAGAAAATAGCTTCTCCTTGCCCACTTTGTCCACACCATGCATACTTTTGTACACCTCCATCACGTCCCCTCTTGTTTGCCTCCTTCCACGATGCACATAAAAACCAGGTACAGCTTTGGTCTCCTCATCATGGCCACCATCTTGATTGCTTTGACCATGCTCTGCGGATCCCTCTGTCTGCCCAGCTCTGAAGCACAAGCTTTGGAGAAAGTAGCACCATACTAACTAGTCTTCTTCTGAACAGAAGATGCTTCTGCTATTTTTTGTGGAAGGCACTGGAAGCTAAAGCAAAAATGGAAAAAGGATTTGAGCGGGGCACCCTCCTTCTCTGGATCAGCACCAGCGCCAGGATGTTCAGCTCTTCATACCGTCTCATGAAGGGCCACCTCTTCACTCGCCTTTCTGTCCTACTGCTGGTAAATCTGTCTCAAGCCCTCCATGCATACTTCTTTTAATTTGCCAAGTAAAATGTGGAAAATAGTTTTCTTCCTGCCTGAGATGAAAGGCTTTACAGTACTTGCTTTGGCAGAAAACGACACAAAAGTTCAAGATTAATTTATTGTTTGGCCCAAAGATGGCAGGGATCAAGCTTGCTATGTTGCTGAAATATGAGCCTGCTGGGGCACAAGTCACAGAGATCTGGCTAGTTTCCATTTGGAGAAGACTTTTTGTAATGTTCTGACGGTCATTTTCCTGTCTTCCATTTTCTTGACAGGGAAGGAAAACCAGTGAGTCCCTAACGTTGACGTTGGAGCAGATAAATCAATGCCTTAAAAGTCTTTGTCAAGAACAGTTTTTATTGTTCTAACTGACAGCCCTTTAACAAAATGTCCTAAAACAGGAGCCTACTGCCTTCCCAATGTTTGCTGAACTACAGTACAACTCCCAGCAGCCTGGCAAGTGTGACCAATGGTTAGGAATGCTAGAATTGTAGTTCAGCAAGAAGTGGGAAATCACAGGGTCTTACTTGGGCCTCAGGACAAGGTGACCTCTTGAAGTGCTATGTTCTCCTTCACAGAGGCTAGCAAGCCACTCCTCTGAAATGGTTTAGCAGATCTTGCCCAGAATGGGGGGTTGGGCTGGATGACCTCAGAGATCCCTTCCAACTCTGTGATTCAGTGCATATATAATTTGGGCCAGCTGGTTCCTATGGGCTGGAGTTCAAGAAGGTGGCAGGTGGAAAGTGCCCTGGTTCGCAACCCCTGAGGGCCACTTTTACAGGGAGGTGATGGGCTTCTCATCTCTCATTGGACAGGTTCAGGTGAAGGGAGGCTGGACAGCCCTTAGCTGAAATTTAATTTCTAAAGTGGGATTCCTGCATTGAGCACAGAATGGGCTCAGTAACCTCAATGGCACCTTTCAGTTCTGGGATTCTGGGATTCCTTCTTAGAAGTTGCTGGCTCTGCCCTCCAAAGTTTGTGTTCTTCCTTCAACACCAAGAGACAGGAAGAAATTTCTTCTGTGCATGAGTGTCTGCAGGGTATGGTAAAAAAGTCAGAATTTTTATCGGTGGAGCTTTGATCACACTGTTGTGACCACCATCTTGATGTCTTTACCCCACTGTGACTTCTGAATGCTGCCTTGGTGTTACCGGAATACTTCCTTGACTTGGGAAGCCAAAGAGTTCAGGAATTTCTTTTCTCAAAACCAAAATGCACTAAATGAAGTGTTAATGGAGCATGTCTCTAATTTTTTCATTCTTGGCTGAAATAATTCAAAGGGGAGAAACTGTGATTACCCTAAAAGCATCTTCACCAAAGTTGCCCCATAATAGATCACCTCTTTCTTCTGGGAGCTGCAACATTCGGCTTGCTTGTGTGGGACAGGACCCACGCTCTAATCTCTTTCCTTGGTGGTCCTTTCCCCTTAATCTATTGGCTTTTCCCAGACCTCTTTTGGTGCTCATGCACCATTGATAACACCGGTCTCCCTGAATTGTAACCCTGAGTTGTGGGTTATAATGACTTTAAGTGGGTTTTGCAAACCTTTTCCTATCTTCTCCTTTGGTCTGACCTGCTAGAAGGGCATTTGCAGGTGGGGAATGCGTGGTCCTCCTCCATTGCTTCTTTTATGAGGAAGCTGATTGGCATACCGTACAAGAGGGTTTTTTTTAAGCCTGATTTTCAGCATGTACCTATGCTGAGGTGAAGAACATCCAGCCTTTCCTGTTTAAGGAAGTACTCAGAAACAGCTGCACAAGGGTAGAGGTCTATTTACCCGGCTTAAAGGAGGCAGCCCGCATGATCTCCAACTTCTCCCACCGTTCCAGGTCTATGCTTAGGGTCCAGGCTGTTCAAAAACCTTCTTTCTCCAGTGATAATGCTATGGGTTGATGTATTGCCCTCAACTGCATTATAAAGCCCCCCAGATCCCACACTACACGATCACCCTGCAGCAAAGGCATATTTAAAAAAAGGGAGCCCAGCCTTGAAAGAAAAAGGCTGCAGAGCAGACCTCGCCCTGATTTTAACATGTCTTAAATCACTTACCTGTAAATTCCTCTCATTTCAAATAGCACGGCTGAGATTATGTTGTAACCTGAACAGTCTGAAAGAGGACATGATCGTGGTTTTGAACCTATTTACCTTTCTCAAAGATATATAAACCAGAGGCTATTGTTTTTTCTCCAGGTAAAGGATGTAACACCACATGTGTGCAGCATTTAAATATAACTAAAAGCTCTTCTTTGTCTCAGGATTATTTGACACAAATGCCAGGATTTACTAAGAAGGGTTTGGGGGCCCCTTGTGGACAAGAGCATATTGGATTGTGACACATTTAAATAACATGGGAGCAAACCATGTTGATCAGACAGACAATTGTCATAGGTCATAGCTGCAAATAAATATCCAGACTTGAAAATATCCTATCACACTTTTTAAATATGTTCATTTTTAAAGCATATTTTCCAGAAGAGGATGCAGAAAGGTGTTGGTTGCTTTGTCCAAAGATGGTAAAGCTGGAAGCACATTGCTGATGAAAGTTAGAACGCACAGCAAGAAAACCAAGGTAGGGTCTCCCATTTAAAAAGCAGGCACCAGAAATTATCCAGACCTCTTCCTAATACTGATTGGGAGACGTTTTTATATACTGAATGCCTTTAATATTCAATTACTATTTGTTAACTTAAACATGAATAACACTGTTATAAAACAAAGCTTATTTTATTAATATACTTTTAATAAAAACTCCCCAAATTCTTACCCCGCAGTTTAATACTGACAGCAGTGTTAAACTGCTGGGTGAGAATTTGGAGTTTTATTGCATTCTGTTTGGGCAAGATTGGACATAGTTTCTTGTTCCATTATAGCTGTTACAGATGGTCCTTGTTTAGCAACTGCCTCGTTTAGCAACTGTCCGCAGTTATGAAGGTGATGAAAAAGTAACTGTGACCAGTCCTCACATTTATACCCTTTTCAGGTCTGTAAAGCAAAGGAAAGCTGAAGTCAGATCCTAAGCACAGTCACGGTTTAACTTAGCAACCACTTCGCTTAACAACCAAGTTGCCGGTCCCAATTGTGGTCACTAAATGAGGACTACCTGTATTGCACTTATCCAATTATTTAAATAAATACTATTACTTACTGCTATTGAAATTTCCACCATTGAATACATTTCAAATTTTCACTAGCTGTACAATTAATTCTCTTAAACCTTAACCAAGATAAAAATGTTCTGTTACACATCTTAAGAGTAGAATAACATAGGTGGACAGGCGAGTGTGGTGACTGGGCTGATCTTGTTTGCAGGACTTCTTCAATCAAAGTCCAATGGATGTGGCTGACCCCAGATTGGGAAGAGTGTTACAGTATATACAACTGAACTTTGCACCAAAGTGTCAGAGATATTACTTATATGATTGCTTATGTGCTATCAGGTTGTTTTTGACTCCTAGCAACCACATCAATAGATTTTCTCCATGATGATCTATCCCTAACCTGGTCTTTCAGGTCTTCCAATGGTGCACTCATCGCCACTGTAACTGAGTCCCTCTACCTTGCTGCTGGTTGGCCTCCTCTTCTCTTTCCTTCCACCTTTCCCAGAAACTTCTCCAGAAAGTTAGAACTTTGCATAATGTGTCCAAAGTAGGATAATTTGAGCCTGGTCATTTGTGCCTTGAGTGACAACTCTGGGTTGATTTGTTCGATGATCCATTTGTTTGCTTTCTTGGCTGTCTGTGGTAATCTCAGAAATCTTCTCCAACACCAAAGCTCAAAAGTGCCTATATTCTTTCTATCCTGCTTCTTCGAAGTCCAACTTCCACTTCGTTTTATTTGACCTCACCCATGAAGCTGGGGCAAAGCAGATTAAAGAAATAAGCTATAACTGACAAAAAATTACACTATTATTGCCATATTAGCAAACCTGTATACTATCTGCATATTTGTTTTAGCCTGACTACCAGGTGTCTGCAGAGTGTGGTCAGAAAGGTCAAGAAGGCAGCCACATGCTGTGATAAAAGTTCTGTTGGTTTTGTGTGTGATGCAAATGGCTTCGACTGCACTGTCACAGCCACCATCTTGACTTTTTCTACCATGCCCTATGGACATCCCTGCTGGTTACGATCATCAAAATTTTCCAAGCCTACTTTTTGGATGAAATGATGAGTTTGGCCAGTACTATGAACTATAGGACAGCCAGTTTGGTGTAGAGCTTAAAGGTGCTGGAATAAGAATAGGAGACCCAGGTTCTAGTCTGGTCTTAGGCACAGAAGCCAGCTGGATAACTTTGGGCTGGTCATTCTCTCTCGGCCTAGGAAGAAGGAACCAGGAAAACCACTTCCAAAATGTTTCCAAGAAAACAGCAGGGATCTATCCATGTAGCCACCAAGAATCAAAGACAGCAAAAATTTCAGTTTTGAACTTAGGTCAGAGTAACCTGAATTTGGCAAAATTCTGCATAGCAAGTCAGGGGTCTTTAATTTCACATGAAAAACAAACCAGACAGCCATTTTCAATTATAAAATTTAAAACCAAGCATTCAAAGCTCATGGGACGATATGTTCAGTTTTATTCCAAAAATATGTATAAAGATTTAAAATACATAGCATATTGGAAGCAAATATATTTCTCTCTCTTTTCAAGGGATGCCTTCATAAATATTTATTCTGAGTTTCATAAAAATGTTCTCTAGCTCAAGTCCAAATACTGTGTTGATACTTCTTTAAACATATAAATACTATTTACAAATAGGAATTAAAAAAATATTTCAGCCATGCAATGTCCTGATAAATCTAGATATTAACAAATTCATCCAAAACCCCCGAGCCGTATTTCTGCATTCAGATACAGGCATCTTGTTTGCATTTTACAAGGCCTGCTGCAAAAGCAGGTTTAATTTCTCAGCCTCTTCTGGCTGAGGCAGGGCCCACTTCTTCTTGACGTACTTAATGTCTATTATTCCAGATTCTTTGGCAAGTGCTATGCCCAGAACGCCACTTGCTTTTTCAGGCTCACCCAGGACAGCCATTGTTATAACCCTGAAGGCAAAAAACAACGACCTTCGGTTTAATAAGCAGAGGAAAAGAAAGCAAAGTCCCCCCTCCCCCCATCAGCTCCACCAGGATCAACTGGCATTTGGTTTCTCCCTTCCTCTGCAGAACTGATTAAAAAGCTTTCTGGATGGCCAGAAGGACCATGACATTGGATGCTCAGCTTAGATCAGTGTTTCTCAACCTTGGCAGCTTTCAGATGTGTGGACTTCAACTCCCAGAATTCCCCAAGGCTGGTTGGGGAATTCTGGGAATTGAAGTCCACACATCTAAAAGCTGCCAAGGTTGAGAAACACTGGGTTAGACCAACGGCCACTTGGAGCCTCCTCCTTTTAGTTCTCAACCTCTTCAGGTCCTTAAGAAGAGGGTGGACAGCTACCTCTCATGACGTAACTGATTTTCCTACATACATATTGCAGAGGGTTGGACTAGACTTCTACATTCCTACACTTCTACATTCTACCTCCATATTCCAGGACACAATTCCTCGACCTCAAGAGGAGAACAAGCCCTTTCCATCCATCTGACTGGGGCCAGCTGTTGTCCAGTTCCTCTCATCCAAGAACTGCCTCCTGCAGCACCAGACTACAAGGATGAGCTCAATTATTTTTCTTCTTCCCACCTTTTTTTTTATTGTAGCTTTCCAGAGTCGCTAATGAATTTAGCTGCCTTAGAAATGTTAATTAACTAAGCAATATTGCTATCCTGGCAAAAAAAGCAGGGTATAAATGCAATTTGAAGAAAGATATTATGTACGGGAACTTGTATGAACAAACCCAAAGACTGAAAATTGTGCAAAAGTAAAACATGCATTCTGATCCAGCAATCATTCATTGGGATGAATGGGACTGGAAAGAAAAAAAAAATCTCCTACTTTTATTTTTCATTCTTGCCCAGTCTGTCTACAAAGACACCTTTAAAAAAAAAACTTTACCAGGCAGCCCTTTGAACTTTCCAAACATTATTTCAGAATACTTACAAAATCCCAGCATTATTATCCCCACATTTTAGATGGGGAGAGGGACTGAAGTGATGATTAAAGTCACTTAATTTCTGGCAGAAATAATTTCTGCCCGGGGCTGCCAGATTTACACTTAAGTCTCTTGACTGTTATGCCTCTCTAGTTTTCTCACACTCTCAGTACCTTATTTAAGAGCATCTGAAAGCCAGCCAGAATCAGGGGAGGACCAAAATTGCACATTATTATGGTGCTTGCATCAACTGGTTGGTGAGAATACCGTATTTTTCCGACAATAAGACGCCCCCATGTACAAGATGACCCCCACTTTTCCAACCCCAAATTAAGAAATCAATATTTTAAAGATAGTGCAGAACACATTTTTATTTAGTAATTAGGTAACATTGACCTGATACACTCGGTGGGAGGAGGTCCAAACCGTCTCTCTGCAGCTCTATTTCCAGGCTCTTTTGCATAACTGATTACATTCAAGCACGAGTGAAACTGCCGATAGCTCGTCTCTGCAGACTTCCTCTAATTGGTTTGTTCAGCATCAGCTGACGTCAGTTACATCAGGCTCGTGATTGGAGGAAGTCTGTTTGGGAGACAAGCTATTTCACTCGTGATTGGAGGCTAGCAATAGAAGGAAGCCCATTCACAGAGACAAGGTATGGGCAGTTTTGCAACCGGGCGGTTCTCTCCTTGGCTGACTTCCTTGAATAAGACGCCCTTCAATTTTTAGGGTAAGGATTTTAGAAAAAAGTATCGTCTTATAGTCGGAAAAATACGGTAATCTGAACCAGTGTTTCTTGGCAACTAAGATGGGTGGACTTCAACGCACACCTTAAAGCTGCTAAGGTTGAGAAACACGGATCTGACCCATGTAATCAAGCAAGAAGAGAAAAACTGTGCTCAGCATTTGCTAATGTGAAAAATTTCCTTTCTTGTCCCAATTATGAGAATTGCCTGGAACACAGACATATGACTATGGATTAAGGCAGTGTTGTCCAAACTTGGCCACTTTAAGATGAGTGGACTTCAACTGGCTGGCTGGGGGATTCTGGGAGTTGAAGTCCACTCATCTTAAAGTGGCCAAGTTTGGACAACACTGGATTAAGGAAACAGAAAGATTTTCTCTGAGTGTTCAGACAAATGCTTTAAAATGAGTGGAAAATAGGGCACAAGTAATGGTCCTGTCCTCTCCCCTCCTGCCTTCTGCGCACTTGGCTCGAGGTCTGAAGGACAACTGCCTTGGTTTCTGCTTGAACTCAAGCCCAGATTTCTATGGGATCAGGACCTTAATAAAGCAGGGTCCCAGGCAGCAGCAACTGCACCAGGGGGTCAAGATCAGCAAGATGGCAGATGGAGCATCATGATGTAAGCTTGCCCCTTCAGACATCAATGCATGTTCAAAAGGGGTAGGTATTGTGTTGTGACTCTGTGCCCACCACCTTGCTGATTTTGACCCTCTGCTCACACTGCTGGTCCCAGGGAGAACCGTATTCAGGTTCTTGGAGATGCAAGTTAAATTTTGCCTCTCGTTCTCTCCTGAATGCCTGGAGCAGGGCCTGCATGCAGATATCATTCTTTACCATGTTGAGCCATTTGTCCACATGGCTGGTATCTATGAAGATTAAAGTCCAACAAGCCAGTTGCTTTCACTTCTCCCAGATTTGTACGATTGCAAACCAAACAGCATCCTGTAAACTTACTTATCAGACCAGATCGGCTGTTTGGCTACAGGTGACAAATCATTTTCCAAAAGATCCCAAATATAAACTACAGATGTGGCATCCAAAACAAAAAACACAGCTGGCCTGGTTAGAGCCCACTGGAGGTCAACTACCGGCTGCCCCGCTGTGCTGTTGCTCCACTGCATAAGTGGAAGCTCAGAAGTCATTTGGTGCAGTCTAATGCTCCCATCTGAACAGCCCACCTGAAAACATAAAAAACACACAAAATTTAAAATGAAAAAAAAAACATTATTTTTTTCTGATTTAATGCATTCTTCTAAGGCAAGGTTTCCCAAGCGTTCTTCTAAGGCAAGGTTTGTTGACTGATGACCTCTGGTGGTCCAAAGGTGTAATGTAAGTAGCCACCAGCGTGGACACCAAAATAAAAAATGCCTGACATTAAATGGCTAATCGCTGGAGAAATCACCAAATCATGCAAGATTTGAGCTTTCTTCATCTGAGAAGCTCCACTTCTCATGAGATTTGGTGATGAGATTTCAGCCATTATTATTACTACTACTAGACTACTATTACTATTATCATTATTTGGGATCCTAAGGACACCCATCAGGTGAGGAATGTTGAGTGAGCCTTGACACCCACAGGCACCATTTGACGGTCTGACTTTGGCCTCCAAAAGGTGTCAGTGGCAAAGTTGTGCTCCATAGAAATAAAAGAAGGCCAGAAACTGCTTTGCTGAGAATACCTGTTCCTTATGTGATGCGTGTTGCAAGGGTGCAGAACACATCCGGACCGCAGAATGCTTCCCCTACCTCCACCTGCCACTCCTTATTACAAATGCACAATCATGGAGTTTACAGCAGGTACTGAGCACTTCTGTGTGCACCGGTTTCCACTACTGCATTCTGCCAGTTGTGTGAGGAGCATTCAGCACCCTTGTGCTTCAGGATGAAAAGAGACCAAGCTACTTGTGAATCATGCTGGACTGTCTGGATGTGCTGTTCAGGCGGTACAGTACAGATTTCCAGCAGAGGCTTCATGGAAGGAGGGCAATGTTTCTCAACCTCGGCAACTTTAAGATGTGTGGACTTCAACTCATGCTGGCTGGGGAATTCTGGGAGTTGAAGTCCACACATCTTAAAGTTGCCGAGGTTGAGAAACACTGAAGTAGGACATTATATATTTGACCATCAACATCAACAGAATGAAACTTGGAGATGGCAATCCAACTTTCTATCTCCGTCTTCCCTATGTGAGCTCGGACAGCTGTAAGTCATACAGAGTGCTACAATTTACGGTGTGAATCTCAGTAGCCACTTCCAACTGCTGCACTAACCATTACTAACTGCGGTAGTCATGTGGATTCCAATCTACTTCCTAAACTGAATTCCTAGATTGGAATCCAAATGGCTACCGCAGTTAGTAATGGTTAGTGCAGCAGTTGGAAGAGGCCACTGAGATTCACACCGTAATCTAGGAAGTAGATTGGAATCATGAATGGTCACAGAAGACCAGTTGTAGCAGAATGGAAAGAGCAAAGCAGGAAGGCTGTGCTGTCACAGGGCCTCCAGCTGATCTGCAGGCGGCAAAGCCAGGGCAAGCCGTTCCTCCATCAGCCCTGCTCGAGCATCAGCTGTCTTGTCATTTCACAACAGCCTTTCCATTGTGCCCCTGGAAAGGTTTTCACCCTAACTGCTTGGGATAACCAGTGTAACTAGTAGTTATTTATTTAAATTTATTAGTACTTGTATATAAATATACATCCTGATGCCCTGACCTTGCTTCTTCCCCTCCCTCCGCTCTCGTTTCCTTGTGGGTCATATCTTGTCAACTATAAGCTTCTAGCAGGGAATGTTTCATTGCTGGCATTTGTGGACTGCTTTGACAGCCTTTCTGGCTAACATTTATACAGCACAGACATTGTTAAGACCTTTATTTTTATTTGTAATATAGAAGGAAACACTTTTGATTTCTTCTTTAATATTCTCATACTTGAACCTCATCTGCTTCAGTTTCTAGCTGGAGGAAGAACTGTAGGATCACATTAATATCTGCTTGTCTGAGTCATGTAATAAGCTTCTTGACTGACTAAACATGTCAATACAGAAGATGTGAACAATGCACTCTAGCAAGCAGAGATTAACATCTGAACCCCACTCCTGATGTTGCTCTATCTGCCCATCTGGATAAAACTCACAAAACCTAATCCAAGACTGCAATGGCTACTCTATAGGTAAGTTATCCATGGCTATGCACAGTTCAAATCCAACTTTCAGACCGTCACTGGCATTACACAGCCTGAATGATTCCAATCAAGAACGCAGAAGAGCATCCATACCAAAAAGATTGGCTTTCCAAAAGGTGAAAAATCAATTGCGTTAACTCGGGTTGATCTCAGACCTCCCTGCTGGGGTTTGAACCACTTGGGAGGGACTTTCAGCTCGTGTCTTGTGCTGTGGTTCACCACACCCTGTGAAGTTTTGAAAAGGAAAAGGAAAGGTCACTGTTACATTTGGTGAAATATTGCAAGGAATAATTCAGGAGGAGTTGTGGGCTTTGTCCAGATTCTGACCATGCAACCATTTGTAATAACAACCTCATGCCTAAGATGCCACTCTAAAAATCTACTATTTTTAGAAAAATCGGCAAGAATGAAATTAGATTAAAAGTATTACTCACAACATCTGTTCCAACGACAAAATGATTAGGATTTGAAGGCAGAAATTTAATGTTCAGTGTCTGGGGCACCCCCAGGAATGTGTAATCTCTTGGAGAAATGCTGAATGCAAAAGAAACATATATTAACAAGTGAAACTGCAACAAATATTGAAGTACAGATAGATCCTCTTAGATTCATTACCCAGCCAATCCAAGCCAGGGTATTCCATTCAATTCCCCATCTGGTTTCCCTCTTTTCCTAGAAATTTTAGCTATGATAATCCTGTTCACAATAACAGGGTTTACTTTTTAGAGAAAGTGGTAAGTGGGCATTCCTCTCTCAAAGCATATTTGTTACTCCATCAACAACATAAAGCTTGATCTGCCTTTCAACATGTAAGGTATGCAATTTATTTCTTAGACTTACATCTATCATCATACTTAGACTGATTTCCTGCAAACTGTGAATGAGCTAATACTGATCAGAAGGACCACTGATCTGATTTTCTGGTAGAGTTTCCCATTTGGACAGGCATTCATGTGTATATATTTGTTAGATGTATAACGCCCCTCAGAGAGGCCCTCCTTCCTCCTATTTCTTCCCACAATGACCCCACGAGGTAGGTTGGGTTTAGAAAAAGTGATGGGTCCCAAGGCCCCCGGGAGCTTCGGCTGCTGACAATGGACTTGAACCTGGCTCTCTCCAGCACCATCCAACCACTCAATCAATCACAGAGCTTGCATTGCATTTTATGCTGTAAAATGACCAAGCAAACTTTCTGGCAAGGGAGCATGTTGAACAGAGCTGTGATATTCAAGCTTTCCTCCACTTTCTGCCCTCCTGATGTAATGGGCTTCTAGAGAACTACTATCCCCTCGTGGGAAATCTGCCAGCAGTAACATATGTAGTTTCAAGGAACCATCACATTAAGAAGTAATGTTCTATATATTTTACCTGCAATTCAGCTGAACAGTAGAGCTATGAACCAATTTAATTTTCCCCCCAGGAATTAACCCTGAAAGTAATAAAATGCATTGTAATAATTATAATAGCAACAACTTATTAGTACTGATATAATTAAATAGCAGGGCAATTCTAAATCCAATTATGAGCTATCAGTTTATGTTCACAAGTTCTGTTCACAAAGTAAACTAGGCAGAAAAATAAGAGCACCTCCACGCCTCTTACGAGTGCAAATGTATACTTATTATTATTCAGTATGGTATACATCTCTCCTGTTAACTGTCCAGTACAGCTCCAATCCTTAATGATTGCCAGCAGTGCTCTTCTCTCCATGAAATTCCCTCTCGGTCCATAAGCAATTAGTTCCTGAATGAGATGCACTTCTTGTTTTTCACAGCATTTGTCCCACTCACTGCAGGGTCCCTTGCTTGCACTGTGCTTCCCTAGTTCATGTGGCTAGGCCACCAAAGTATGATGCAATAAGGCTTTTGTTCTTCAGCTGCCTTGTTACAGAGCCCGACGCAAGTTTCAGGCTGAGAGAGTAACTGGTCCTGAGTCACCCAGCTGGTTTCTGTGCTGAAGGGAGGGCTAGAACCTTCCTTAGACTAGATTTGGTTGGCCCCAACCTAAAGACCTGGTTCTGGGACCCTAAGAGTATGGAGAGACCCATCTCCTGGTTGTATTCATGATTAATGGTTGTTGCATTTCTCTTGGCTGTTACATATTTTTTGTAGTTGGCATTGTCATTGTTCTATTTTTAACACTGTTCGCCGCCCAGAGTCACTTGTTGAGATGGGCAGCTATATAAATTGACTAAATCTCTCTCTCTCTTCCTAGCATTTTTCCCGCAGGTGCAGGGTCTGCTTTTTTCAGATCAACCGAATGTTGATCTGTTTTGGTGGTGACCAACCAGCTTGTTGCCCGAGCCTGATGTCATGGGTTGAGACAGGGACTGGCCCAAAGTCACCCAATCGGCTTTCATGCCTAAGGAGGGATTAGAACTCACCGTTTCCTGATTTCTAGCCTGGAGCTCTAACCACCAGACCAAACTGGCTCTCTATATAAATTGATTAAATAATTAAAAAAAAAAATAGAGCCTGCATCTCCCTGCTCCCAGTCCAGCACCTTAATCACTACACCCAACTGCAGGGTTTCCCAAAATGTGAGGTGTACCTCCCTTGGGGAGGTGCAGACACAGTCCAGGGGAGGTGTGAAGAACCTTTTAGTTGTACATTTTTACTATAAAACCATGTTTCCCAAAGTTTCATTGTACTGTTTTCATTGTTCATTTGTGTTCATTTTGGTGTTGGATTTTTAGAGGAGGTGTGCACATTAAGACTACACTAAAGGGAGGTGTGAGAGCAAAAGGTTTAGGAACCCCTGTCCAACTGGAGCTCTCTAATTAAATTTACTTACCTAAATCATTTTGTGAGCCAGCCAAATCCCCTTTCTGAAGTTCAACAACCACCTAGGAAATGTCAAAAATTAACCTCAAAAAGGAGAAAGCAACGCAAACGTCTGGTAGATACTTCTAGTGAAGCTTCCCAAGTCTACTCACAAACCTGTGTCTATAATGTAGCTCACCACAGTTTAAGCTCTCGTTCCTTTACTTCCTGCTATGCAAATCAAAGTAGAGTTTGCAGATATATTCCCCATTACTTGTGCCTAGGTCAGTTTTCCTTTCCCTATCATGGTAACCGTGGACTTGTGGAATAATTCACCATACACAAATCATATTTCCCATCACTGTCAAAATGCCTAACACTGAAAGATAACAGGATATAGTGATGTGGAATGCCAATAAAACAGATGTTAAGAAATATACAGATGCTCTTGATTGTAATGATGTAATGGAAAAAGCTGAACCTTTTAAAACTCTTGGGGATAAACCTGTCGAAATACCAGAAGCATGACACTAGTGATGACGAAAAAGTGGGGCAGGCATAAAAGTGCATTATGAAGCTTTTGCTTGTAAATCCCACTAAAAATTAAGATTTAGAAACACAGTAATTAAGAATTATAGTCGTGACATTTAAAAACATCACTTTCAATTGCAATGGATGCCTTAATTGGCTGGAAAAGAAAACAACGTGTCCCAAGTGAAAGGAAAACTTTAAACATATTTATAAAGCTGCCCTTAAAATGAGCAAAGGGGATCGGGTTGGAGGAATATGTGACTTGCCCTGCAACAAAAACCCTGTAAAAGCCTGGATTTTATGATGCATCAACTCAGGATTAACTAAGAAAATATCTCAACTTACCCATAGATTAAGAGTCCCATTTTCATCCATTGAAGCAATCTGAAATGAAAGTCCAAGCATTTCTGTTGGGGAAAAGGGTAAGTCAATATGATATGCAGAAGCCATGGGGGAGCTTTTACCTAACTCCTTCCCACCTACCTCTAACCCCTGAAAATTAGGGGCACTGTCAACACTCCCCAATTCCTCTAAAACATTTTGAAGCCGGGGACGCTCTTGCCTTCACTTCTGCTGGTCCAAGAACACCAGGAAGAGGCCAGGAATAGCATGAGCCTCTCCTGCAGAGAAAGGGCAACCATATGCTGCTATCCCCTACCAGTACTGCCAAGAAAAGCTGCATGCCTTTGGCCACTTCCCTCCAAATCTGAACCTCTGGAGTGAGGGGAAAGCTACCTGGCCACGGAAACAGCATTTCTCCTCCCTATAAATTCCAGCTGAAAGCAGCTGCAGCGGCACGGCTCAAGTTCAGTAGCCAGGTATTTTTTCTAAGAGCTGTAGCAGGACTGTAGTCAGAAGATTCTTTATGGAAGAATGGATAGCGAAGAGGAGGAGTTTTTACAAGTATTGTTAAACTGTCGAGCAACTAACTGGAAGGATTAAGACTGGATGGTCTGATAAAGGCTGCTTATATAAGAGGAAAATTAAGCCTTTTACAGGGACTGTGTGGCTGACTAGAAGGGTTAAGATCCGGTTGGCTGATAAGGTCCCTGCCAAATGTATCAGAGGTCAGGTAGTGGTGCATCAGTTTCGGTGAACAAACCCCTCCAAAGCTCCCTGAGTTGCAACATTCAGTATCTCAAAGTGGACCATTTGTGATTCCTTGTGTGGTGCACTAAACCAAAGTAACTCAGTTCAGCAGCACAGCACACCTGATGCTGTGAGAACACGGAAGCCTGAGATGGTTTCAAACTGCTGCGGAATCTTTGTGCGGAAACGCCTTGCTTTCCTAAGGCCACGCAGGCAAACATGCAAAGCACTGCAACAATATTGATTGTTCACGAGATTGTTAAATGTATATGAAACCTTCCCTAATCAGGCATCCTCAAGCCAAAGCAACCAAACGTTCCATAAAATGTCATGCCATAAAACATCAGGATCAAATATAAGTTAACCACCAGCAGCAGCAATTACCCATCTTATTCGTCTGCCCTTTTTCCAAGAATCCAGGGCCTCCTTCTCCAACAGAGTGGCTTGTAGGTGAATTAGGACTGGAATTCCCAGTCTGCATGACCCTTTCCAGACTTGGATTTCTGGATGGTCCAGGATGGACCAACTAACCTTTTGAAAGAATATTAGCAAATATTAGATTTGCACCCAGTAGTTTACATACCTTCCTGAACAGAGAGATAGGAGAGCCCACAGTTCTGCTCCTTGAAGACAGAGGTTGAGACAGGTTCAATGGTCAATACAGGGCAAGTATGATTTATTGGGGTAAACACTCCATCTGCATTTAAGAAAGAAGCAGAAATGCAATGCAATAGCCATTAACTAAGTCCACCCTCTCAGCCCCAGGCTCAGTGGTCTTCAATATAATACAAGGCCGTGTTATTCTTTCAGGTCATCTAGGCAGGGCAGGATCAGGGATGCGTGTGTGTTAAAGTTAATGGGGGTATGACATTCAGCCCTTTTGGAGGGATGTGCCCAAAAGACAATGTTGAAGGATTCTTGTTCTAACCAACAGCCATTGGTTTTCTATTAGAAAACAGAAGGATCTGGAAAGAAAAAACTGGTCAGCCTGGATCCCCTTCAAGAATCAATCGCAAAGATGAAGAGTTCACCTGGAGTTGATGCTCCCAATGGAGCAGCAGTTGATATGAACCATCAAATATGTGTTTTAATCTGTTTCAGCTGATCTGCCTTCGTATCCCTTAAAAAAAGTTGACAGCCACTTGCTGTGTATGTATCAGTATGTTCTCCCATTCAGCTAAATAGCACTCTCAGGTAAGTAGTAACAGGATGGCTACCTTAATGAACTTTGTTTTCCTACCGTGGGTCCTCCTTTGGCTTAGCTTTTTACTATTTATAATGCATCTGTCTTACATGGAAGAAAGACAAAGAAACTAAAGTGGAAGTGGAAACTTCTTCCAAACTGACACTGCCCAATCAAGGCTGAGATAGATGTAATGGTATCATTCAAGACACACTAACTAACCAGTAGAAAACGTTGCAGATCGAAAGGTCCAATCTGTTTCATTAATGTTCATGCACTGATGCATCCTTGAGTCCTCTCTGAGATCCCACACCAGCACTGAACCATCGACTGTTCCAGCAAACACCAAAGTAGCTTTACAAGGACTAAAGCAGCAACATGTCACCTACAGGGCAGAAGAACGTATCTCAGAACCACAAAGTAAAAGAAAATAAGAATATATCATATAAAGCATCTCACCACCTCCTATTTAGAGCATATTCACTATTGTTCAGATAGTTAACACCCACCTCCTATAGAAGCTGAGACATGGTGGATGCACTCTGCAGCACAGAATAATAATCTTTTTTTTTTTCTTTTTGCCGAGAGGCCATTTTGAAACTCAAAAGGAAACTGTAACAGGTATTGTTGGTCAACCATTTATTCTGAACTCGTAATCTGATTTATCATTTTGCAGGACCATCCAAATGCAACAGAAATAGCCAGGTAAGGATTTGTGTTCAGAGAAATGTAAAGGCTTCTTCCAGTACTTGGTTCATGTTCAGTCTGACTCCCTGTGTATAGTTTCACCACCATGGCATCTATGGGCATTTCTCAATGGCTACATTTCTTGGTGTCTACAAGGCCCCTTGCCCCATCTGACTTTCATTATAGCACATTCCTTTAATTAAAGTAAATAAAAGGAAAGCTGGCATGCTGGCAGAGTACCAACTTTATGGGCACCACAAACATTCTTAGAAAAGAAAATCTGAATAGTTGTGTGCCCACTTCTCCAGAAAACAAAGCAAAGGTAAGCTAAGGGATGATAGGGAACATCCTGTAGAGGTAAAGGAGGCAATAAGGAACAGCCTTTTAGTCTGCCAACCTTGGCAGTTATTTTGTGGATGAACAAGTCTATCTCCCCCATGGTCATCATTTTATGACATTGCCCAGAACAAACTCCCAACATTTCCAAGTTTTGAGGAAGCCCTACCGTGAAGCATACCTGAGATTCACAAAGCAGTAATTTCTGAGGACTAGAAGGCTGCCAAACATTCCACACGCAGATGATGTATTTGCTGTCCAGTGGTAGGTCATTTGATTGTTCAGGAAACCCATGAACTGAAAGCAGTGCCTGCCTCTGAGCCTGTGAGATATGCAGACAGGATACCTTCCGACCTAAGGGGAAAAGTGGGGTGAAGCCTGTACTATTTGCATTGTTGGGGGGAAAAAAACAAGTCAAAAGGCAGGAAACAGAAGGGACAAGAGTCTGGCTAACTCAATGCTTCTCTTTTCACTTAAGGGATGGAGGTAGGGCTGTGGTTTCAGCTGGAGCACAGATGTTTGAAGGAGTGACAAAAAATGATCCTTTCTAAACCTTTATCATCCTTCAAAGCCAATCCTTTGAAGACATCTTGGAGTCCTATGTGCAAAAGTTCCTTAAGAAGAGAAGAAATACAGACAAGAAAATAGATGAGGTATAATGCCTGAAGACCAAACATCAAAATAAGGTTTATTTTCATGCGCAGTTAAATTCTGGTGGAAACCAGAATGGATTATTGGACAGAGTAACTGAAGAAGAGGATAAAGAGGTGAGGAGCTGGGATGAGAAATGATGTATTTATTTGTTTTTATTATTAGATTGATATCTATCCTTTATTGCTTGTGGGCTTCCAAGAGTCATCTGGCTGGCTACCGTGAAAAACACAGTGTTAGACTATTGAAGGTCTTATATTCTTACATTCATAGGATGGAAAGGAAAATATTCTTACCATTCAGGAAGGGAAGATTCGTATTTAACTGGAAGCACCTATCACTAATAGATAGACTGGATGGTCGTGATCTTAGATTCCGCCTGGGCTGTGTTGCTACTTGATCTTCCTCAAGTAAAACTTCTATCACCTTTCAAAAATAATATTTATTAAACAGTTGGAACTTCCTGTCAGTATTGATAACCCAGACTTCCAAGATAATTATGGCACTGCTGATCTTGATGCAGCAACCCAGTTTCCCTGATGCTTTCAAGGAGTGCAAGAAAACGGAATCTGTGGAATGGCCGTAGAGGTGTTTGCGTTTCTCTAAGCACCCATCCTTGCTTAACGACAGAAAATCATCCCTTACAGTAGAACCCAAGGGACAAAAACAAGCATAAGGAAGTTGCTTCAAATTATCATTGTGTCGCTGTATACGTGGTAATACATTACACCAAGCTAAGTTCAACATTACCATTTTTTTAAAATTACCTTCATCGTATATGTACTATTATTAGCTATTATTACTGATCACTTACAATAATTTGAATAACAAATAATATATATATAAAATTATACCTGACAAGCAGATCGCAGGAAGTTTGCTAGTCTCTGGGAATCTATCTTTGGCGTGATAGCAGTTACATCATGGCTGCTTTTGGGACCTAAAATGAGATATGAGGTCACAAGAAGGAAACAAAGAATCGTATCTGCTTACTTGGTAACTTTCATACCATTTTGCCTATGCTGGAGAAAACAGTAAGGAGATATAAAGCCAACATTATCTTTTTAACTGCCTATCCTTGGAAATTATTCTTTAAGGGTTTCAGCAGAGAGTTCTCATCTGCCTGCCTGCTTGCCTGAGTCTTAACCTAGCCACTACTAAGGCAAACATGTTTTTAGTAATGGGCCGGTACCTCTGGTGTGAATTTCCACCAGAGATTCATTGTGCCCATTAGCTGCAATCTTCAACAACCCTTGCCAAACCTCTTGTTTTCATACATTTCTCAGTTTGGGGGTTGTGTTCCAGCAATAATTTTGTTGGAAACTGATTTTCTTCCCCTCTTTAATTGCCCTGGAAAGGTTTTACTATAAGCGTGGGCTACAAGTAATGCTGGGTGAAATAAATCAAGTCAAGAAAGATTTTCTTGGATTTTCCTGAATTTGAATCATTATTTTTTAATCACCTCCAGACACAAGGGCAGTTTCTCCAGGATGCTGTGTCCATTTTTCTTGAGTCTCTATTTCCTCTGTCTGAATGTCTCTGTCCAGATTATCCTCATTCCACTGCACATAAGCCTAAAATAGAAAATGAAATTACTGGCAAGAATTGTCTCTCATCTCTAATTACCTGTATTTATTAGCATTTTATATACATATCCATATGTATATAAATATATATATATATTTGTGCGTGTATATGTGTGCGTATGTATGCTATATTCCAAGATATATTACTTCAAGAAGACAAATATTTGGTTACTAAAATGTGTTTATTATCCACAGTTAAAATGTTAAGAGGATAGATTTATTAACATTTGCTTTGGATATTTATAAAAGAATATGTGAACAGGAATATTAACATCGCACACAACTGCTTAGTGTTAAAATGGAAAATTATTTGTTTGGAATTAAGGAAAGTTTAGCATGTTAATTCTGACTTCTGTCACGCTGATGCCTGGATGATACTGACAGGACTGGAATGAATGGCTATTTATTATTATTGTTTTTGTTATTATTATTATATTTTTATCCTGCCTTTCTATATGTAACTCAAGGCAGCATTGTTTTCCCTGGGAATGCTAAATGGAAGCTGCTGACTAATAAGGACTATCAGATCTTATGAGAATGAATTGCAACATGTGAAGATACGTTTAGATGAGTCCTTCTGTCCTTTTATATTAGTATTAGAGCGTAACAGAAAGCGGCAGGATCACTCACACATTTATTTTTTGACATATATAATACACATATAAGCACTGAAATCTTGCAGATTCCTTTTTGTCAGACAGGGGTGTCAATACATAAAAAAAATGGGTGGACTTTGATTGCATCACTGTTGCCACCATCTTGACTTTTCTGACCACACCCTGCATATACCAGTTGTCAGACTTACTTTCTAACATTTTAAAGACTGTACCAGCTGTGATCTACAACTCCTGAACTGTACTGCTCTTTTTCTCTTATTTTGTCACCTCATATTCCTCACTGTCAGTTCCTTTAACAGAAATGCATCTTAAGGATCTGTTGATATTGACAACCTTTAATAAAATAAAATGGAATAAATGTGAATAATTGGGGTAAGTAATATTTTATTTCATACCTGCTTGGTGTTTACTTTCCCAAAGTTTCGAATGTACATATCATATTCATTTACTGGAGGCAAATCCAACAAACAGAAGCTGACTGAAAAGTCCAGGTCAATGAGACGGAGAAGTTCAAAGCTACGTTTCCTTGAAAAATATGTCACAAGACAGCAAAATGTCTATTAAACAGAAATAAACTTTCACTGGTCAGAAATATTCTCTCTCTTAAAGTAAGAAGCATTCAACATCAAGACATCTATACTGAAAAAACATTTTATGTTGATTATTACAGTGCAATATACTTTGACATCAAATGAAGAATTTAAGGCAACTACATGCTTTCTCAATAAAAAAAGTTTCCTTTCTATGCTTTCTGTTGTTTTCATAGTGGTACTGTACTGCACCCTCAATAATGCCATTTCACACATTACACAGAGAGCAACTGGGTTTGCAGATGTGTGTGCAAAGTTTGTTATGTTCATACTTTACATTTTAAGGCATACAGACACACACACAATTTTTAAATATGATATATACAATGGTTCTACAGTACTTTTAAAATAAAAAGTGATAGCTAATATTCCTGAATAAAATCTGTGATAATAGGAACTAGTAATAGATATACATTCTAAGAAGGAAACTACAACAATGTGGGTATCAGAAGTTACTCAGAAAAGCTAAAGCTGGTAAACAAAAACTTGACATATTTTTTTCACTTCTAAAAGAGATTCCGAAATAACCCAACATAGTACTAGAAATGACTGATGGTAAAATTAAAATGTGTAAGAATCACTAGGTATTATTAAGAAAAATACAGCTTTTTCTCTTACTGGGGATATCCTAGGCAAATAAACAACAACAAAACTCCTCACTGAATTAGGAGACAATTCTTTGTATAGACAAAGTAGCCTTGGAAAAAATTATTACATCACTGAGTCCCAGAACCATGAAAATTTCTTATTTTGACCCGTTTAGATATGCTGCATTCAATCGAGACGCATTATACATGAACAAAATACTATATTGAACTTTGTTTGATGTACAGCAATTATAACATTACAAAAACGAATTTAAATGTCACACACAACCCATCTCCCAACAGCTACATGTAGTGGTTTATATTAAGGCCACCTACTTCTGCTGACCGGCAATTTTTCTGATACTTTGCCGCTGTTTGGCCATGTGGAAATCAATGAATTTTCCAGAAGTGGGACACTGAGCCGGTGACACTTGCCTTTCTGTAACATAAGAACATATATGAATATACTATATACTACTGTGTACTACACTAATTGTACTATTGTATATTACCTCCAGTATATGCCTTGTGCTTTGTTGAGAGGGAAACAAGATGTATACCATATGTACTCATGAATAAGCTGAGAATTTTAGGTGCCAAAATGCATCTAAAAAAAAAAATTGGGTTCAGCTTATCTGCAAGTATATAAGGTAATACTTTTTAAAAAGCACCTATATTTCCTATATATACTTGCGGATAAGCCCATCCGCGGATAACCCGAGCCTTGAATTTTTAACCAAAATACCATGAAAAATTTGGGTTGGCTTATCTGCAGGTGACGTATTTTTCATGATATTTTGGTTAAAAATTCGAGGTTCGGGTTATTCACAGATGGGCTTAATATGTGTGTATATACAGTAAAACAAAATAAATCCTAAAAATTTGGTGGAATAAATTTGGTACGTGACTGCTAAATGTATTATATGAAAACAAAAAATAACAATGCTTTTTTCAATTAGGATGAATTCATATCTATCAAGCTGTGGTGACCTGGACTGAATAGCTGCAAATTAGCAAGGGTGGCCTCTTTCCATTCGTATTCTTTTAGCCTAATCTGTGTTATGCTATCTTTCCCCATGCAGGAAATTATTGATGTACAGGACATGTGTCTCTAGTCTGAGTAAGAGTCAACAAAGCAAGGCACAGGGCTGCCGTGGAAGACTAAGGAAAAAGAACAGACATTAAAGCCTGTGAGATTTATCTAGAGAAGACAATGGGAAGAGCCAGTAATCTAGAACAACAGCCTGAGTAAAGAACCATGGCTGCAATCTTACCTGCTTATTCTTATCAACAGGCTGATTTAGGAAACTAGGTGTATATTCAATACAGTAGAGCAGTGTTTCTCAACCCTGGCAGCTTTCAGATGTGTGGACTTCAACTCCCAGAATTCCCCAGGCTGGCTGAGTAACTGAGGCTTTGATGCATATCTAGAGTTATTCCCTAAATCTCATTACTTTAATAGCTAGAGGACCCTACTTCTAAAAGCTCCTTTGCAAAGAACCTACAAAAGTCCTAATATTTGCCTGAGGCTGTACTAACAGAAGGAGAGATATATGGCAGAAGGGCTTATATGTCTTGAGAAAATTATAACGAAGAATGTAAGTCTCGCCAAAATGAAATAAATAAATATTATTTTGACTGGGGTTAAAAGCTGATTACCGTTGTGCGAACAGCTAACCCAGCCAACAACTTGTTTATCCTTAGTTTCATTTACAAGGAGAGGCCACAGCCTTAAATCAGCCTTCCTCAAGTTGGAACCTCCAACTGTTGCAAGTCTGAAATACTCGGAATTCAGCCCATATGAAAAAGTGATCCCAGCACCAATGAAAGACGACAGATTAGGAGGCGCCAGGTTAAATCTTGGGTGTGTGGTTAGCATGTACCCTACCAAGCCCTTGAATGCTGTTCACAGAACTCCAAGCTGTTGCTGAATTTTAATTTTCAATTGTCAGGCCTAGCCCAGGGAACTCCAGGAGACCATACAGATTCAGTTCAGCAATGTTTATTAGCTACAACCTCTATCAAGAATCTTCGCAGACTGAAACTAGTTCCCAGGGTCAGTCAGTCAGTCAACACAGCGTGAATTCCTCAGGGAGGTGCCAGCCTCATCCTCTTATCTCTTCCCCGCGCTTCAGGAGACGAAAGAGGATGCTTCCCTCCCTGAGTCTGGCCTTCATAATTCCATTCCATCACAAATGGGATGGACAAAAAAATTTAAAAATACTTGGAAAGTGATGATACTGACTGAACTCAATTAATGGAATGGGAATTTTAAGTTTCTTTTCGTCCTGCCCTTGCCTTTCTTTTGAACTGCCCCCCAAATGCCAGGCATGGTTCTCAGCCCTGAAAACTGGCACACCTCTGTCTTAAATGGTGTGTTCTTTTCTCCTCCTTTGTTGAGAATGTCTCATTGCTGCTTAGAGTCTTCAGGAAAGCAGCAGCACATAAATAGAAGTAAATAAATAATTTCTATCTTAAACTAGCACCTAATCACATACCTATTCTTGGTTTCTTTTCATGGTCTTTTGGAAGATATTCATTCTTTCTTGACTTGGGAAGAAAGGCCTCAATCTTTTCATTTTCCGCATTAATTGCTTTCTGAATTTCTTCTATTTCTGAACTCTTAGTTACAGTAACTTTCTGTAATCCTCCTTCTGCTTCCCCTTTTTCCTTTTCTGTGTTCTGGCTATTTTCATCTTCTTCATCATCAAAATCATCAAAATCATCTTCATAGTCCTTCAAAAAGAATAGCAGTGATCACTTTTTTTAAAAAACACAAACAGGCTATCCCTTTCAACAGGGACACTTCAGATGACCTGCGATATATTTTGTTTTCAACAGCAGTCCCCTATTGTTTTCTTTATGTGGATTACTACACAAACATCCAAAGTTTTGAGGACCACCATATAAGCCAGTGGCATCTGCAGGAACCTTAGTATAAAAAGCTTCCACAGAAATCAACGGTAAATAATTAATTAAAAAGTGGCTGAAATGTAGTGAGGTGGGCAAATCTCGTGCAATTTTGGTGTTCCTATGGGAATCTTGCAAGATTTAGGGAGGAAAAACGTCAAAATCTTGTGAGATTTCAAGCAAGGATGCCAAACTCTTGTTTAGGTGAGATGCTATTTTAAAGATATTAATTCTGGTGCCCACGCCAGGGATCTCCTGCAGTACTTACGTGGACCATCCTTTCTTTTGGACCTAAACTAGAGGACCACCATTCTACAGTGCCGTGTCTTCTAAGTTTTTCTCTTTGTCTCACAGTGGATTTAAAAGGATGACTGTTCATTATTCAGCACCAATAATGACTATGAAAATACTCTAAAAATATTTGTGTGCTTTGCTTTCAAGTAGGTGTCCTTAATGTGTCCCTCCAAATATGCAGGACTTTAACAAAGAACCCCATTTAGAATGGCTGAAGGTTTTTAAGTACAAGCATTCTCTAAGTTTCATTATCTGACAAGCAACCTTGTGTAGAAATCTGTATAAAGAATTATACAGGCTGGCTTGGTGCCTAAGGCAGGGTTCAAACTCACAGTCTCCCAGTTTCTAGCCTGGTGCCTTAGGCATTCATAAATTATTAAAAACAGAAATGACGTCATCTGTAGTTTAATTTTTAGACTGTGTATTGATATGTAAATGGAATTGTACTGTGGACATTTTGTTGCTATGCTTGTAATCTGCAGAGTCTCCCAATTGCAGTGGGCAAAACACGGAATTAGCAAGCAAACAAAATATGACTATGAAGTCATGCAATGCAAAATACCCTCTTCCTATCCCACTTCAATTACCTGTTTTTAGTCTGAGCTCTTTTCAAAAGTTATTGTTCACACTCACCTCAAAATCATCTTCATAATTCACAGAATTATAATCTTCATAAGAAGTTTCCTTTTTCGGTTCCTTAAAACAGTAATAATAAAAAAAGAACAGAGTTAAGTCATGAAGTAGCAGGGGAATGTAAAAGCATGGATAGAATTTATCTCAGAAGAGAGAATTCTTTGGAACATTGGTGTTTTTAAAAAAACAATAGAATAGTATGCAATCCTTACATTTTCTCCACCTTCCTGATTTGCTTGCCTTTTGAGATATGGTGCTGAAGAGTCATCACTTTTGTGGTGCTAATGTATCAATATATAAAACAACTGATAAGAGAAAAGCATTGAAATGTGACAATGAACTTGAACGATGAGATAGATTTAATTAATCTTTGTACCTATGTTTTTAATCGTTAATATTCTATATTATGTTTTTAATCTCTAATATTCTAATACTCTATATTTAAACATCCCTTTCTGAAAGTCATTTACTTAAAATTAAGGTATACACAGCTCAGTAAAACTTATTTTAAGTTTTTAGGGTATTTATATCCCAATTTATTTGGCCATAGTATCTGAAGGAGTGCTTGTATGAATTTAATTTTGTTTACCTAGAGCAAAGTTTTGGCTCCCTGATTATAAACCTAAAAATTTCATAGTAATACTATTTTTTTCTAAATTAAATTAATAAAAGCCCAAATACAAACCCACATACCAGCAGAAAAAATAAACAAACAAATAAACAAAATCCAGCTTCCATTAGAAACCTACTGAAATTATTTGGATTTTTAAAATGCGTAACTTTTGCTGTGCCTTTCTTTTGATTGGTAGTTATTTTCTCGTCTCCTAATTCTTCTGTTTCTCCTTTGCTGCATTTTCTCTTCCAATAATATTCCTTCATTTCAAACCCCAAATAAAACTTTCTTACCACTCGTTTTCCATTGTCTCTTTCACTCTTGCCATGTTTCTTTATTTTTTCTCTTGTATTCCTAAAGAAAAAAAGAATTATACTGAATTAAAAGAAGTGCCCATCGAGGAAATACGGTTTCCTTAGAAAATACCTCTGCTTTATATGTTTAAAAGAAAAAAAGGAAGAGAATAGGGATAAGGGATTTGTGCTTCAGTTATTATGACACAGGGCTTGTAATTTATGGCTCTTTCATATTGTGAGAAACACAAGCCCACGTCATTGTCAGAATAACATCAAACTATTTTCATTACAAATGTGTGGTTCACAATTTAATACTAATACAGAGATCATGTGTTGTTCATGATCAAACATTTCAAAGAAAATTGATACAACTTTATTATTTACCCTTAGGCATGAAAACTGGCTGGGTGGCTTTGGGCCAGTCACCCTCTCTCAGTCCAACCCACCTCACAGGGTTGTTGTTATGGGGAAAACAGAAGGCAGGAATATTAGGAATGTTTGCTGCCTTGAGTTTTATATTTAAAAAAAGGTGGAATGATTAATAACAGTAATTTTTTATAGTTCTCTCACCTCCTGGATCATCAATCAAAGTGAGGCAGAAGCCGCTAAAATGCTCATGTTGTACTGACACGCCTGCCTTTGGGCATTCTTGGGGAGCCATTGGAAAGCAAAGGAAATCAGGGACTTAAAACTCAAGTTGCACAATTCTAAGGATGCTTGTTGGGAAGTAAATCCTGCAGTTCAGTGGGATTTACTTCATAGGAAGGACACACTGTTTTCAGCCAGAGCATCCCCGATATTTAAACAGCACACATGCCTTTCACGTAGACGGTCCAGCTCCTCTTCATCCCTTTTCCCTTCATTCCTGCGGTCGCTGTGCTGAGAACAAGCAAACGGAACAAAATGCCATTAACTTGTGGAATACTGTATTATGGGGTATTTCTTTTCTTACTATTTTTATCATCAGAGATGTCATTATAAAGCTGTGTTCAGGAAAAACGAACAAGTAATCTCAATAATCAGCAAACCTTGCGGTCTCTCTTTTTTTCACCTTCCTCTTCCTCTGTTCTTTCACTGTTCTCCTTGTGATATCTATCCTCATGGTGGGATCGCTCTTTATGTTTCCTAGACATACGATCTTCTTCCCCGTCCTTGGGAAGTCTTAATTTTGAATGCTTCTCTTTTTCTTCCGCAGCAGAAGATCTGTGCTCTTTCTTCTCCCTGTGCCGTCTTCTCTTCTCCTTCTCTGGCTCTTCGTCCTTGTGCGATCTGTGCCTCTGCTTGGGTTCTTCATCTCGGCTTGCCAAAACCTCCCCTGAACTAGTTTCCTTCTGAAGGCACAAGAGTAAAATACAAAATGCTCAAAAACATTTAACAGAAAGGACTGAAATACATTTGGATGGACACAGATTCAGCAATACTTTGGAACCTGAGTCATTGGAATCAACGTGTTTAGCGCAATTTACTTCAAGATCCATTTATTTCAATAGAAGTCTCCAAAATATCAATCAGTCTATTAAGTCTACCATTCTAGCACTAGGGAAATAGAACTGTAGTAAAACATGCCATGTGGAATGCTTCTGTTCAAGATTACAACCAGCTGGGTAGGCATTTTTCCAGAGTGCTTCTATCTCCATGCCCCAGCCTCATGTTTTCTCATTCCTTCCTTTACAACAGGGTTCCTCAACCTTGGCGACTTGGAAGATGTGTGGACTTCAACTCCCAGAATTCCCCAGCCAGCCATGCTGGGGAATTCTGGGAGTTGAAGTCCACACATCTTCAAGCCGCCAAGGTTGAGGAACCCTGCTTTAGAATCATCATTTTGTTCGCACTGAATATACATACTCTTCATCATGCTGATTTTGTTCTCTCTGTCCTTAGGTTTTGCTCTGATATTTATTTATGTATTTATTACACATCTGCAACCATGGGGTTCTCCAATATTTCCTTCATGTGCAAATCCCACTCCTCTGGCTATACAAACATTCATTTTGTGAGAATGAGCTTGCTATTGGCACGTAAACCCAAGAAGGCCATATGGTCATTGCAGAGGTATTTTAGAGAATTCCCCCTTTGTCCTTGCACAAAATCAAAATCAGTGTGACTGTTCTCCTTGCCCATGGAGTATCTGTACTTGCTGATCTTCAGTGGAAGATGCACATCTTTAGAAGGACTGGATATAATATTTCTATAAATAAAACACATTGTGATGCAGAATGTAGGATTGCCAGATCCATATGGAAGGTGCAATAAAAGCACAGGGCCATAACTCAGGTAACTTGAGGTCTAGCAGATGCTAAAAGCAATATAAGACTATACGCTTGTACATAAAACAAAAATTAAGTTAACGAAGATGATTAACTACATCATTAAAATTTTTAACTTTTAAGGCTAGAAATACTTATTATTATTTAGATTTTTATCCCACTTTTTAAAAAAATATATACATTTGGTCAACTCAAGGTAGTGAACATACCTAAAATTCATGCCTCTTATTTTCCCCTCAACAACAACCCTGTGAGGTGAATTGGGCTGAGAGAGAGAGACTGGCCAAAAGTTACCCAGCCTCTTCCATGCCTAAGGGAGGCCTAGGACTCACGGTCTCCTGGTTTCCTGGCCAGCATCTTAATCACTACACCAAACTGGCTCATAACATATCCATATCCATATCTATACCTAGAATGTTTTTTTTCCGAAAACATTTTCTAAAACATTTTGTAAAAACACAGTTTTTTTTTAAACCCACTAATTTCAGTAGGGCTTATGATTTTCTATAATTTTTGAGGGCTAAAACCAATTTCTTTGAATGCCACATTTTGCTCTTAGAAAGCCATTCTGAATTTTTTCTTTCATTCCCAGAGACATGACATTATGTCAAGTCAAAAGTATTTTTAAATACACAGACACAGACAGACACAAATATATTGTGTCAAATGTGATTTCTGGAGCTGTGACTATAAACAATGAGTTATTTTTCCATTTCATCTTATGGTGCAACGATACATTTTTTATTGTTTTTATTTCTCTTACCTTTCTCTCTGAACGTTGCTTTCTTTCTCTTTCTTCATCTTTTATTTTTGAATGATCTAAAAATAACATCTCCAAAATTTAGAAGATTGTCCTGAACCTTACAAATTCTACTGTATTCGATAGACAAAATGTACATTATAACTTCCCAAGAAGCATCTAAAGTGTGTTCAGAAAAGAGACAATTAAAACCATCAAACTTTTCTTAACAGCAACAACTTCCTCTATTTTCAGGACTGGCAAGCTGATGTCCTTCAAATGCTTTTTTACACATCTTCCCCACATTATCAATCCCAAGCTGCATGGCCAAGGGTAAGAGTGTTGGAGCTACTGACCCTTCTTCTTTCCAGGCTACTACTGTTTAGTTATGACAGACTACCTTTTCAAGAAGATGAGAAGTAAAATAGATGACTGACTGAAAGTGGGTCCAATCCATTTTCACTTACGAAATAAGGAGGGTCATTGCAGAATGAACACATAAGCAAACCAGCTCACCAGTGTTATCCCTGCTGCTTCTCCTCCTCCTTCTCTCATGCTCTTTATCCCTTTCCTTGTAAGTCTCTGCACTATTTCGCGGTGGTGTTTGGTTGGGTTCATCTTTCTTAGGTTTCCTATCCCTCTCTTTACCACTGTGCCTTTCGCCACTTCTTCCAGAGATATTTTCTTCTTCTTTGGCATCTTTTTCATGATTTACTTTAATCTCTCTCTCTCGTTCTCCGGGATGATCTTTCTCTCTTCCTTTGTCTCTCCTTTCCTCTCTGTGTCTTTCACTTGATTTAAATCTTATTTTTTCTCCTTTTTCTTTTAATTTGACTCTGTCCTTCTCTGGATCCTTCTGCAAACCCACTCTGTTGCTATCATCGTCATCATTTCTGCCTCTGTCTCGTGATTTTCTCCGACGATGCCTCTTGTCTTCAGACTGACTATCGGATTGAGACACCTAAAAAAGGGAGGATATTTTTATATATCAGTTTTAGTCTATGAAGTTTTACCTTTTACCTATCCTGGAAGAGAACTGCCAACAGGAAAGCTCTATAAGCAGAACTGAATTTAGTCTAAAATGTGTTAAAAAACAGAAATTCTAATCTGTATGGCAATTGTGATAGGATACAGCATGGATATGCCTCTAATTTCCCTCTTAGTACACAGGTTCTCCAGCAGAAATAGCAAAGACTGCTTTACTGGGCACCATCTTATTTTTCAGACACTTGTCTACAAGCTAGAATAATTCCAGTACTACTGAGTCAACATCAATACAGTAAGAAGTCTGGCTTTGGCTAGAAGTAAGGCTTCACAACCACAGAAAAAATGCACAATGATGAAAAACAGGAGAGCACAATTTTTTTCTGGGCCAAGAAGCATAATTGGTATTCACTGGCATGAAAGTGAAAAAAGAATCAAGGATCAAGCCAGAGGAATGAAATTAAGCCTGATTTTAGTTTATTTAGACTTAAAAGCAATTAAAATTTAAATATATTTAATCAGCTTTCTTGGCAGTTAATATTAAATATTTTCCTTTTTTATCATGTTAAAAGATACAGTTTTAAAACAACTTTCAGAGATTTTCTGGGATCTGGGGAGCAGGGTCAGGTTCTGCACATCTGTTATAAAAGGAAGGTTGGCAAAGCAATTAATACATTTCCAGAAATATCCTCTTAATAAACAATGTAATAATTAATATTTATCCTTCCAGCATACACATGAGAAAGTAATGGTTGATATACTTGCAGATAGCATTCTGAGATAGAATACTAAGCTATGGATTGCTCTTAAAGAATGAGCTCTGAAAAGCCTAGGTTTTTGCACTCAACCTTTCTTTTATTTCTCACACAGCAATTAGTATAATGATTAATAGTTGAATGCTAGAAGTTCATAACATTTTGGAGTCACACAAACTGGGTGGGATGTTACCCATATATACATTCAACTATACATACACTAGCTGAGTTTATACAAAGCACTAAAGCATTTATTTACTTAACTAACCATGGTCAAGGAAATCATGATTTGATTCATACTTTGATATCAGGGTTGCTCAAAGTGTAGACAAGCCTTCTCTCCCATCCCTAACAATCCTTTGTAACACTGTTGTCTTGAGAAAAGACTTCAAATAAGTAATTTTGAATATCATTTTCAATTCAGATTCTTTCAGAAATCCAAAATAAACTGTTTCTTAAAAAACTTCTAGCCACTAACATTACACTCACACTGTTAGTTTATTACCTTTTTTTCTGGTGCCTTCAAATCAGTCTTGACTCCTGGAGGTATTAGGAAGTATCAAATAGCAAATATATGCCATTAATAAATTACTTTCAAATAGATGTACATGTGTGTGATCTTTCAAAAGAAATTTGTAATCTGGTACAAAAATCTGATATTCATAGAAACAAGAAAGTAAATCCTGCTATGATATCCAAGCTCTTGGGCATGTATACAAATTATTTTAATGTATCTTGCTACCAAATTCTTAACAAAAAGTTACGGTAGGATTATCATTCACCTTAAGATGCTTCTTTAGTTCATCTGATTTCCAAGTGTCATCTTTAGTTCTTTTCTAAAGAAGAAGAAAAAAAAACAAGAAAACAAGAAAATGTGTACCCCACTTGGAGACTAACTCAATTTCCTTTGAATAAACACTAATGCTATCAGCACTCAAGTGACAGAAAGTTGGAAAAGCCAAAGAACTGACTTGGGCTGAAGAGACTAACAGCAAGACCTCAGGACAATAGATAGTTGTATAGCCCTATTAATTAAATAGTTTATAGCATGGGTACACAATAGGGTTGTACAACATTTTCTATTCAATCTCCAAAAGGTGCTTCAGAACATGCAATTTTTGATTTTGAAAGACTGGGAAGTTGGAAACTGAGTTCACTTTCAGAAAAATTCAGTGGTCAAGTCATATTTTCTTTGCGCACAGGGTTGATGTGGGATGACTAGAGATTCCCATGTAAGTTGCCAGGTATTCCTACAGAAAAAGTGGGAATTAGACTTATGCATTCTTCAAAAATGATTCAGAAGTGCTTTGAATTTCATACAAACTACTAATATTTTTTTATGCTTCCTCAAAAAAGATGCTGCTACTTTAAGGAATTGATTCATGTGTGTACAGAAACCCTAAAAAGAAGAGCCATTCCTTAAACAGCAGGTCTGAAGTATTTTTTTTTTTAATCATTTCAAGTGTGCAAAGCCCTACAGTCTTGAGGCACTCTGAGGCAAAGTCTGAGCAAATCTATTACAACACACATTTCCATGGATTACAATCCAAAGCATATGATGAACTATTTATTTATGATGGTATAACAAATTTCTCAATCTTTTATATGATTTTTTTTTTTGGGCTGGTTTGGCTACAACAGAGAGCTATCCCCTTAGACATGCATCTATTAAGTAATTAAGTACATAATTAAGTACATACCTTTTGACTGAGAAGATCTTTAGAGACCAGGAAGCCGCCCTAATGGCATCAATTACAAAGCAATCTTATGCATGTCTATTATTTTATTTATTTATTTGATTTACATGGCTGCCCACCTCAAGTGCATGGCTCTGGATGGCTCCCAACATTAAAACAAATCAAATATATTCACATATTAAAATAAAACAAGAAATAAAACATACAGGAGCCAGAGAAGCCTAAAAATCCCTCAACACGGCTAAGAAACGGGCTCCACCCAGGGCCCCAGGCTCAGGCACAGAACCAGGTCTTCCAAGCCTTATGGAAGGCCAGCAGGGTGAGGGCCAACTTAATCTCAGGAGGGATGATGTTCCAGAGAGCAGGTGCCATGGCAGAAAAGGCTCTTCTTTGGGGCCCCGCCAGCCGACACTCCTTGGTTGATGATATGGGTAGAAACAACCAGGAAACAACTACAGTATTCAGAAGTAAGTCCCTCTGAATGCTTCAGAATGGTCTACTTGCAATCTAAAATTGCCACTTTATGCACATGTCTGGGAAAGCCCATCAAAATGAAATCCACTTTTGAACCTATGATGCTGGGAGATGAACTGATGAGCTGGGCTGCACTTCACACTAAGCCATGGATTCTTGAACTGATCACAACTGATTGGGTACATACTGTCAATCAATGTTTCTCAACCTTAGCCCCTTGAAGATGTGTGGACTTCAATCTTAGCCCCTTGAAGATGTGTGGACTTCAATCTTAGCCCCTTGAAGATGTGTGGACTTCAATCTTAGCCCCTTGAAGATGTGTGGACTTCAACTCCCAGAATTCCCCAGCCAGCATGGCTGGCTGGGGAATTCTGGGAGTTGAAGTCCACACATCTTCAAGTTGCCAAATAAGTTGCCAAGCTTGAGAAACACTGCTGTAAATAATCCCTATGGGTTTGTTTTTGATGAAAAAGGGAGCTAGAAATTTCTTAAATAAAGATATGTTTCATAAAACACAGAGGCTTTGTAGGTCTCCTAAATTCATCTACCATATTAAGTGCAAACCAAATCCATTTTGGCACTGGCATGAACAATCCCATTCACGTTTGCTCAGAAATAAATCCTCCTACGTCTACCTGGCTTAATTCCAGATAAATCTGCAGCCTGACACAGATCTAGTTCACTCATTACGCTAAGCCACGGTGTGCTTAGCCACGGTTTACCCAACCACGAGAGGCTGGGTTCACAGGCTATAGATCAGGATACACGGTTTAACGGAGGTCTCTGGCCAGATTCACACGACACTCCTACACCTAGCAACGAGCGAACCACGTGCCGGTTGGGCGCGATGCGTGAACCCAGCCCGTATTACGTGCAAGAGATGCGCGGCGGGGCAACAATGATGATTTTTGCTTAGCCTTGCCTAGCTTGCAGGCGAAAGCTGCCCAGCTTCCTCTCTCTAGGCCGGGCACCGCAAACGGAGCCCTTCCCGGGCAAGCTGCAAAGCACAGACCCTCCTCTCCTCCTCCTCCTTTCCCGCCTTGGCATAAGAACCACCGCTCACCTTATCGCCTTCCATCGCGGCCCCCCGCGGCTGCGAGGCGTAGCATAGCCAGTGCCTGCGAGGCTTCGGGCTCGCTCTGAAAACCACAGGCCGCAGCTGCGTTAGGAAACCTAGGCAACCCAGTTGCTGTTCTGCCTGGCAACAAGTAGGTCAAAGTAAGATCACAGCCGATAGGTCGAGCCGGTCCAGGGAACCAATGGAATGAGCACGAGGGGGACAGACGAGGACGTCGACCGCAAAGGATTCGGGGAAAAGGAGTAGTGGCTGTCTTGGAATGGTTCTCGGAACTTTAGGGGAAAGGGTGGAGAAATGAAATAAGAAGTCGACGCCCTGGTTAGTTATGCAAGAGGAAAAAAGGATGCCTCAGGTGCTTTTAGCAACAAGACTCTTTTAATATATATATATTTTTGGAGGAAATACAGCATCGGGACATAGTTTGAATAGTGTTATCCATCAGCTGCAGGGCATAATCTCTTTTATCGCTGCGTGTCAATGTCCGCAAAGGGAGATTGTTTCATAAGTCGTTCGGGTGTAATATAGCATTCTTTTCAGTTCCCCTGTATAAACCAGCTTCAGAAGTTTGGCTCTGGCTCCGAATTTAGCCTATTAGTGCTATGCCCCTTGAAATCAATGCAAATTAAATTGGGTGTCCTGCTTAAGTGCAAACCCATTGATTTCAATGGATCTTGCATCGTTAGAATCTGGGGCTGGTCCAGAGAATGCTGCAATGATTTTGCTCAGAAAAGAGTCCCCCGCAACCCAGAGGCTGCAGGGTTTGCTCTCAGTTCATGTGTATAATGATTTCGCAAATTCCCCACTAAAGTGGGGTAAACTGCCATCCTGTTTGCACATTATACTGAACTACAAAGTAACCAACCACTTTTTAGCCTAGTGTAGGGTGCAGATGCAACCCACATGATCAGTTCAGGGTTCAGTAGTTTCCTGTCATCCCAAAAATTTTAGCTAGGGCAACAAATAAAGGGTTCATAGAACAAATCAATTCAGAATTCTCACTCAAGGTACAAATGATCAGACTGAAATTTTAGACACATGCAGACCCGGCTCTCTTGAGAAATCTGTAATGATGGGAAAGATGGAAGGGAAAAGAGAATAACCAGCAGCAAGGTGGATGGACTCAATTACAATGGTAACGGGTACGCTGTTGGAAGACCTGAGAGCCTGGTTGGGGAGAGATCACCTTGGAGAAGGTCCATCTAGGGGTTCACTAAGAGGCAACACCAACTTCATGGCACATAATCAGTCTCCATCATTGTGAGCCACGGTGCCCTGGCTTTTTGCATTTCATAAAACAAGGGGTTGTGGGGGGGCTGCAGTCTGAAACATTCCTCCATCTGATTCCCAGACAGACTTCTGCTGAAAATCACCCTGTTTGCATTCTGTGCACAAAAGTATTATTGTCAATTACAATGGCAGGAGATTGTAGAAGATGGAGGTAGCTATCCTGTAGCAAGGGCTAATGAGATTATGGATTCAAATACACTGTCTGGATTGATACAGTAGGGTCAAAAATTCCATTACTGTTCATCCTACTAATGGAAACAATGGATTATGGTCATTTTTAAATTTTGAAGGGAAGAAGTATTTGGGTTTACAAAGTCATAATGTTTAACCTTTTTTTTTTTTTTTTGCTTAGTCATGATCTGGGTGGCTGGGGTTGCAGAGCACACTAAGCAGCTGCAAAGGCTGGGTTTACCCAACACATTAAACTAATCAAACCACAGTTTAGCTCAGTGCATCCTATGAACCAAGCAGCTGTCTCATGTCCAAAGGAGCACCCTTAATGAGAATGTATAGGGCAGGTAGGAGTTTATTTATTTGAAACAAGATGTGTGTATTTATCGTCCCTGAAGATCATCACAGAAGAATTTATTATTCAATAATAAAAAATGTATGTTTATATTTATAAACTGAATAAAAATAAATGACTGCAGTTGTGTGGTAGATAAAGAATGCTAAAATCAGGGTAGTTATGTACAATCACCATGGCAGAAAAGGAACATTGATTCAATAGCCCAAGTTTTAATTTCCTCTTTATTTGGGGCAAACCAAATGACTAGGTACTGAACAGATTGACAGGGAACAAAAAGGAGTGAGGAAAACAAACACTCCTGGAATTTGTAACCTGAGAACATTTTGACGACAGGATATGGATGAAGTGCCCTCCTGGGAGAACTACTTTTGCAATGTCCTAATTGTGCTTTCAGTCTCTCTTGATTTATTTCAAGAGTTGCCCAGACTCAGGGAATGCTTGGTGCCCATTGACAGTTGGAAGATGGTGAGCCATAGTGTGACTTCCCTACAACAGACTCCACATCATTTCTTGATCTTAAGGATCAAGAGGCCTACGGAAATCTAATGTGAATGTTATAGTGTGTCACCTTTACAACTCTCTTAGTGATCCAAGGGCAGCTTGCTAAAATTACAGTCATGGTTCTCTCACATCAAAACCTAACATCCTATACATGCTGGCCCAGAAGTAAGAGTGGTTGTGCCCAGTGAGTTTACAGCCAAGGAAATGTGTTCCTCCCTCACATGTTTGGTTCAGATTCACGCTGTGTAAGCAGATGTCCACAAGGACAGCCAAAAAATGTAAATTGATTACCACAGTGGTTGGTTATACTATGCAGGAAAGATAAAGTTTCCTTTGAGTCAGCCTCAATTCCTGTTGACTTCATGGATCTCTCCGTTGTTATTTTGACAATATGGAAAGGGTTTGTCATCCACTTTTGGGATTTTCTGGTGGTCTTCCATTCATGTATTAACTAAACCTGACCCTACTAAACCTTTTGAGTTCAACCAAAGTCAGCCAGGCAGCTGGAGCAAACAATATTAAAAGTCATGTCTGCGTGTATACTGTATGTGTCTGTGTGTGTGTGTATATAATATGTATGTATGTAGATTTTCCACACACAATATGTTTGGTGTAGTTGAAGATGTCAAATTACTTAGACACAATACTGAGACAAAAACCCTGTGGGGTAAAAGTATAGATGTCTGATGCTCATTTAATGTCACAGATTTTGTTGAACATACGTAAATTGAACAAACAGTGAGGACACTGAGCTAAGAAAATTGAGCCCGTTTTATCTGTATAATATAAAATTTACATTCCAGGAGCGAAGAAGAGAGGGTGCAATGGTCCCCAAAAGCAAAAATACCAGTATAACTACACAACCCATTTAAGATTTGGCTCAGAATTGTGACGTTCTTCATGGCCAGGGAAAATCTGAAATGGACTCCCTGCTTCATCCCTTGCTCCTGGGAATCAGATGCGTGGTTAAAAGGTGTCTTTTTAAAATTACTTTTTAGGTAAGCTGCCATATAGTACATCGACAGACTGGAAAGGTGGAGAATAAGTAATTTAAGCAAGGCATAAATTAAATAGAACAATTATCACTCTATAGTAGAGCAAAACCTTCCAATAGATAAATCTTTGGCAATATCTGTTTCAATTAAAAAAAAAAGATTGTGGGAAGCAGACCCGGGAAAATCTTTTCTGTCTTCCTAAAAATCCATTGCCTATCAAGGACTTTCTCCATTGCATTGCTCCTCAGTTGTGAAAACCCATCCTGACAGATCAAACTACTTTTTCCTTATAATCTTTACATATCGCCAGAGCAATATGTTTCAGCAGCTCTTTTCAAACCACATGTTACACTATTAACTATTAAACAAAACTATTCAGTTAACCACTAATTCATGAACTAATCCCACTGCCAGTTTTTGCATGAGAAAGTAGAATATAAATTAACCATACTGGCTGAACTTACACAGTACACTAGACTAAAATGAAGTTGACTAGGCTAAGGTTCAGTGTGTTCTGCAGACACAAACATATCTTTCTTGACTGGTTAATTCTAATCCTATGTTCATTATTTTTATTTGTTTTCAGCTATTACATTATTTTAAAGAGCATTTGTATAGATTTTGCTTTGTGGGAATCCTGTCAATTGTGGCTTAGCAACAAATCAGTTAAATAAGCCATGATGTAGTGTGTTGTATGAACACATCCATAAGATGGCAATGAAATAATTATTGACTAAGAGTATTTTTATTTTCCTTTAAGAAAAAATGTATCTTTTTCAGATTTTCATCTGTTTTTAAATTCATGTTAACACAATTACTAAGCAGATTATTTAAATCTAGACAGCGGTGTTGAAAGCAATATAACACACTATAAACTTCATACATCCACTATGCAAATTTCTCGTCATATAAAAATTAATTAATTTGTAAATGAATTTGCCTGCATCAAAATAATTCTCTAGTTATTTTGGATTATAAGCCTTCGGGGAAGAGAATTGTTCTCTAGTAAAACACATGGATTAACATGGAATAAAGGTTGTATTGAATAAAAACAAGTTGAAAAATGTAATTTGTATGCAGATCCACCATGGAAAAAAAGGATACATTTATTAGACAACATTTATCTGGGGATTCATCAAGCTTTTCTGATTATTTTGAGTCAGATTTCCCTCAGCTCTGCTGGTGCCCTCCAAATATGTTGGGATTATTATCTGCCTCCTGGCAGATCTGGGAAAGTGGTCTCAAGATATCTGGGAGGATCAAATAATGAGTGGATTTGCCCTTTCTTTTAAGCCACAATTTGTTTATCATAGTTTGTTGTGTAAATCAGAAGAGCTGAATAAGAACAAATTAAATCATGTGTAAACCCAGTTGGCTGGATTTGCACCCCAAACAAAGCCATAAACCATTGCTTACAACCAGCAATTATTGGCTCATAAAACACTTTAAGGATGCAACATTCCTCAAATTGAGCTGAATTTCTTGTGAGCATTTCTAGTGACCACATTTCTTGGAAATAACATGGCACTTATTTGCCAAGGCCTTATTCCCCATGTTTTTCAACTGTAACCAACAGCCCTGAGATTTCCTAATGGTCTCCCATCCAAGTATATAGCGGGTCTTATCTTGCTTAGCTTTCTGAGATCAGGCAAAAAGTGAGAAACCCTGCCACCTGTTGCAAACTCACAGAGTGCTGTGAAGCACATCCTAGCCCAGTGTTGCTCAACCTCAGCAACTTTAAGATGCTGGCTGGGGAATTCTGGGAGTTGAAGTCCACACATCTTAAAGTTGCTGAGGTTGAGAAACACTGTACTAGCCAGTTACATTTTAGGCTGTCATATAGTACTGTGTGGATTCGTTTATAGCTCTGTGGCATCCTCTGAAAGCAAAAAATCAGCTTAATTCAGTAAGCCTGTTGTTCAATCATAGCTAGGAACCCCCACATCTGCTAGAAATGTTCGCAAGCCACTATGATACTGTAGGGAAGACTAGGAGCAAGTGGAGGAGACCCGGCTGCTAGCTCTCATCCATGAAAGCTCCCCTAGTGATTTGGGGCCAGTTTTCCTTCTCGACCACTTACAGGGTGCTTGTTCTGGGGGGAAAAATAGGTCTCAGGAAATTGAAATGGTAACCCCCCCAAACAAATCACATTATAATTTAAGCAAACATGTTGGAGCTGGGAATCTACTTTTTCTGAACTCCACCATGGATGCCTGTGTCTGCAGCCCTGGTGGGTACAGGCGAGTGCTATGCCGGTGTTCTTCCAAACTTGGCAACTGTGGCTGGGTGGGGAATTCTGGGAGTCGAAGCCCGCACATCTGGAAGTTGCCAAGTTTGAAAAACACTGGGCTACGCTGACCCAGGAGAACAACTGTGCTGAGCAGCGACCTATCCCAGTGCAAATAGATTTACAACACGGGACAGGCGCCTTAGGGAAAGGCGGGGAGGAACCTCACCCAGCAAGAAATGCCTATCGTCCCGCTCCTCCCAGGGAGAAATTCTTTTCTGCCGTCCCCCCTTCCCTCCTTGGTAGACCCAGCCTCCCGAACCTCCCTTCCCTCGGGAATGGTTCGCTCCGAGCCCGTCTGCCCCGCCTCCCTCAGAACCCGGAAGCGCGTGTCCGAAGGAGGGGTGGGGCTCGGCGGTGGTTGTCCCTCAGCAACTGCGAGGCGGGAGCGGCGAGGGAGGGAGGGAGGGAGGGAGATGTGCGGAGACGCCTCCGCCGGCCCCGCCCGCGCCCTCCCTCGCTTCCCGCCGTCCGCCAGCGCCTCAGCGGCAGCCGCCCCACGGAGAGGGGCCGCGGGGAGAGCATGAGTGGCGCAGGGGCCCAGCCGCCCCCGGCCCCTGGGGCCAGCCCGGCAGGGCCCGGGGGCGAATCGGAGCCGCCGCCGCCGCCGCCGTCGATACTCAGCGTCGACCTGCCGGGGCTGGTGTCGCAGTTCGCGCGGAGCTTCGCGCTGGTCTTCCCCGTCTACGTGCTGGGCTACCTGGGGCTGAGCTTCAGCTGGGTCCTGGTCGCCTTGTTCTGCCTCTTCTGGGTGCAGCGGCGCCGAGGCGGAAAGAGCTCCCGCCTGGGCCGGGCGCTCGCCTTCCTGCAAGACGAGGAGCGGGCCGTGCGGCTCGCCATCTCCACGGGAGACCTTCCCGCCTGGGTGAGTGGGGGGGCGCCTCCCGGGCCCCTGGGGGCGCTTGCAGGGAGTCGGCGCCCGGGTGCGAGCGACCCTCGCGGGCTGCCTCTGCCTCTGCCTCCCTGGCCCCCTCGGGGATGGTTCGGGTCTTCCTTCAGCAGCGGTCGGGCCGAGCCGCAGAAGAGCCAGCCGTGTTTGAACCTTGCTCGTGAGAGCCCAGAAAGTTGGGCTGACCGGCTAAAACAGGGTTCGGCTGACCCAGGAGAGCGGCCGCGGTGCAGACGCAGCCGCCCTTCCCTTTGCCTGCGGGTCGTTCTGTGGCCGTGCAGACGGTTCGAGAGTTGCGGTCTTTCCCCACCTATTGAGTGCCTGGAGGCGTTGGAGTTCAGCTCCCGTATTTCCCGGGGGTTGAGAATTAGGCAGCCGACGTCCGACAGCCTGGAGGGCGTGAAGTTAGGCAAGGCTGGCTGGAGTCATGCTGATCCACAGCCCTGCCTTTATTGAAATGGATCTGCCTCTGGGTGAAAAGACTCGGCGGTCACCGAGTGTTTCGGCCCCCTACGGATAGAAACCAGGTTGAGTGGGTGGTCCTGAGTTTTCTGGAGAAATAACTAAAGGCTGTCTGGGATTGCATTACTTCATGAGGTGTAGGGGGAGATGGATTTCTGTATTTTTTTTCTCTTCATGTCTGTAAAACTATCTGAAATACCATGCAGGAGCCTGGCCCGGTGCAATATATTCGGTTGCAATTTAGAAATGTGGATCATTCCTTGTTCTGTTGCTCATGCTTCTGGAAGTGTTTATTTCCTTCCTCACACATTCCTTTTCTCTAGATGTCCTTTCATTTCCAGATCGAATACAAAAGATTGCTTCTTTTCGAGTCCCTTGTTAAGAGCACTAAAGCACCCTTGAACTGTTTCCCTTATATGTCTCATAGGATGTGAAATTTATCTTGGACTCGTCTATATAGACTTTGTCCTGTAAGCTAACATATATGCCGCAGAGGCGTTGTCTCTGAAGTTGTGGAACAAGGAAAATGGTAGTTATTTTTAAATGCACTACATTCTTTGGATAACACCTGTTTGATCTTAGCTACCTTGCCCATGCTCAGGCTGATTATCTGCACATTAGCATGAAATTCACAAGTTTTCTAAATAGCTGTTTTTATTCCAGATGAGAGGCCTCTTCCTTTCTCCCCTCCTTTAGTTTCTGCTTGAAATGTGAGAGTAATTAGTGGGTGTGTCTTCCTTAACAGTCAGTAGGAACTTTGATGTGTAAGAAAATGTTCAAGAATTATTCTCAGTTTTTTGTATTAAAAGATTCAGCTTGTATTGCTAATACAGCTTCAGCATGACACATAGGTTTGTTCATGCTGTCCCTGATTAAACGGGGACAGCATGAACAATTAGGGACAGCATGTTGTTTAAAAAAAAATATCCAGAGTGAGCTGATGAAGTTGTCAGTCCCTGATGGGGAGAAATTCTAATGTAGTTAAAGAGCTTTCTCTTTGAAACATATCTTGTCAAGAAAAGGTATGAAGAAGCTGCATTAAAAATGTGACAAGCGGAAGAAGAATATCTCTGTGTGAAGGAGGAGTCCATGGTTAGTTTTGGATAGATGTTCATGTTTTATATCTTACACATGTATAACAAGAGGGAAATATAAATATTTAGTTAGCAGCTGTTACTGTTGAGTACAGTAGATCTCACAGCCCCTCCATGTGTTAGTTGAAAATTGGTTCCAGACCTGTCTGATCGGATGACATTGTTTTGAGAGCTGAGTCAGGTTTTTTTTGCTGTCATTGTGTTGATTTATTTGAAAGTGGAACAAAGATGGTCTTTTTTTTATTTTTCAGTATTGGAATTTATGGGTGGATCATGCTTTTCTTGATCGGAGTTCTGGTCTCTATGCCTCCTAGCTCCTGGGCTGTAGCAAGTCATTCTGTTTCAAGACAGTCATCAGTCATTAAGAAACCCAAGCAGCAGCTTGGTGTTTTATACCCTAGATGGTACCCCACTAAAAAGGAGGAGGAATTAGAATTTTGCTTGGTTTACCCAAGCTAGCTTGTTGTTAGAGTTCTTGATTTTACTAAAAAGCTTTGTAAGAAAAATCAAACATAAACCATGGATTTTAGGAAGGGTGATTTTAATAAACTAAGAGAAATAATAAGAAAGTTGTGGGTAGGCAAAAGTGTTGCAGCTGGCTGGGACTTCTTAAAAAGGAAATTGAGGATAGTGCAATCTCAAACAATACCAGTGAGGAAAAAAACAAGGAGACATCAAAACGAGCCAATGTGGTTGAATAGGCAGCTTGTAAAGGAGTGAGATTGAAGAAGGATGCATATATGAAATGGAAGGAAAGGCTAGCAGCCAAGGAAGCTCAGAAATGTAGCAATGAGGTTAAGAAGGCAAAGGCAGAAAATAGTTTAAGGCTAGCAAGGAGGGTTCCTTCAAATAAGCCAATAGCAAGAGGAAGGCAAAGGATAGGAGGACTCACTCTTAGTCCAAGTGGAGAAATCTTGACAGATGACCAAAAAAAAAAAAAAGAGCAAAGGAAGTCAACTCCTCTTTTTCTTCTGCATCCAAAGGAAATGGTGATTTGAGTAGCATAGACTCCAAATGAATATTCACAGGGAGGGTGCAGGTCAGTAAGGATGTGGTAAGGGAGCCAATTTGAATGTCTTCAAGTCCCCAGGCCTTGAGAAGTGCATCCTAAAATAGTGACGTTGCTGGTGGAAGAGCTATTGGGACTTCTTTCATCTCTTTTGACAAGATAATTACTTTAGGAAAGAATGGAAAAGGAAAGAATGGAAAGGAAAAGGAAAAGAAGAATGCCATGTATATAACCTACAGTATTTTATTTCAGTAAAACAAAAGCTTCCATATTATATTCTCATCAACAAACTGTTAAAGTGTAATTTGGGTAGCATTATAGTAAGGTGGGTCCATTGCTGGCTGGCTAACTGCACTTAGAGTCAGCATTAATTGCTCTACTTCAGGTTGGTAAGCAGTAACTGGTGGCATCTCAGGGGGATAGGTGTTGGGGCCACTAGTCAACTTGTTTTTCAATGACCTGGATATCAGGGCTGATGAGCTGCTTATCGGATTTGCAGATGACATAAAATTGGAGGAATCTGATCAACACCTAGGATGACAGAATAAGGTTGCAATCTAATCTGGACAGATTATGAGACTGGGCAGAGAGGAAAAGGATGCCCTTTAACAGGGAGAAATGTTAAGTATTACATTTAGAGTGCAAAAATATAGTCCACAATACAGAATGAGGAATTCATGGCTTGGAAGCATTACATTGGAGAAGGACTTAGGTGTAGTCATTGACAACAAGCTGAACATAAACCAGCAGTGTAAGACAGCTGCTACTAGGCTAACACAGTTCTGGACAGCATTGGAAGAAGCATTGTATCATGCCTTATTTCCTTTCATTTGGCACTGGTGAGACTGTACCCGGACTGTTGTGTGCAGTTCTGGGCACTACATTTCCAAAAAGAGATTGACAGGTTTGAACAAGTTCAGGGGAAGGCAGCAAAGATGATACCGGAATTTGAGGACGTGCCTTATGCAGGCAGGCCAAAGGAATGTGGGATGTTCAGTCTGGAGAATGAAGACTGAGTGAAGACCTATCGGTGTTTAGGTATATAAAAGGGTGCTGTAATCAGGAACTGTTTTCCATTGTTACGGAAACTAGTACCAGAAATAATACTTAGATTTCATTTAAATATATGGAAGAATTTCCTTATGGTAAGAACTGCAGAGTAGTGGAACAGTCTATCTATGGAGGTTTTCTCTATCTCAGGAGGTTTTTAAGGAAAGATTGGATAGCCACTATTCAAAAATGGTTTAATTGGTTTTCCTGCACATTGCTGAGGGTTGTGGTAGATGATCCTTATGATCCCTTCCAACTTCACAATTCTATTGTTCTTTTTCCCACCCACCCCTCCCCCCTTTGATTTATAAGATACTGTTGAGGAACACTGAAAGTTAGGTGCTAACATAAGTTCCTTACCAATGACAAATGATTAAAAACAGATGTAAAACAAGAAACCATAGTGAAGTTAGGCAAAAAACGTCCATAGTAAAGTTATTGTACACAGTTACATCTTACATAATGGATACTGATGTACATCTTTGTTTCTAAGACGCTGTTAGGGCATGGTCAAGCAGTAGGGAACACTGAAATATGGAATTGCAAATTGTTGAGACTGTATTGTGAGTCAGGCAGTGTATCTAGTCCAGGGACCCAATGCTGAATAATTTAATTTTTGGTGGCATCATCCATGATATGTGGGAGTAGGTTTTAGTATGTCTATTACAGATATTTATTTATTGCATCAGTAGCTCTTAGCATTAGGCCACATAAAAGATACCACTTGGTTAATGAAGCTTTTGTCACAGATCTATTTATAATTCCGTTGGTGAAAAGCAAAATAGGAATTGTGAAGAATTAAAGGTATCTTAATCTGAGATAGCTTTTTAACATTTTTGTACGGTTTTTATGACAATTTATCTGAATAACCAACTGTAGAATTTGTCCATCTACATGTCCATATTAATATGTCAAACAGGTTCACCTTCAGTTTTAATACATCTTAAAATAAATTTGTTTTGGAGGCATTTAATAGGACTTGTGAACTTGGATGAATATATAATTGATGTGGTTCTTTTGCTTCCTTTCAGTAATAGTAGAAGACCAGTTAAGATAACAGTTGCACTCTGCATGAGTTATGTATCAGGAATGAAAATATCTCATTCTTTTTAAGACTTGATAACTAGAAGAACTGGAATTCTAGTGGTGAAGGAGATAGATGAATTGAACATGGCAAAATTGCTAGAAAAATATGCACATTCCCAGCTGCAAGAATGCTATTTTCTGCTTCAGTGTTGTATTATCCTGCTCTTCTTTCTCCATCTGTTATAGTAATTAGACGTGAGCTATGGTTTATAGCAAAAGTAAGGGACACTTTCGCATCCCATTCCTTTGGTTGACTTGGCCATTTATGGAAGGCAAAGTATGTAACCCTTTCATACATTGTTCCAGGTCACACTCAGACTTACCTGTAAATGTGTTTTATTCCTTGAAGGGGTATGAACTAAGCCTTGTTGAATCCCAGAAGCCAGAGAGAAATACAGTATTACTATTACTAAAACTCCTCTGATTGGGAGTAAAATTTCCTGACCCTTCTCATGATAATAAGATTATATGCTAGCCAAAAGATAGGTCATCTGTTGTCCTGCCCTTAAGGTTTGGACTGCACCTTCCATAAGCTTCAAACTTTATGCTGAACAATTATTATGTGTGATGTAGTTCAAAAAATGTGGCTTTTGATGCCTTCTCTAGATTAGTGTCTGCTCCACAAAAGCTTCTTGTCATCAACTTTGCTTGACTTTTGAACAAAGTTCCATGAACTGAAATAAAGTAAAAATGGTGTTTACACTTTGAATTATTTGTCAGTTAAAAATATGCACAGTTTCAGATGTGTATTTTGCAGCTTTGTTTTGTTTTTTGTGCCTTCAAGTCATTGTTGACTCCTGGTGACTGCCTAGACCAGTGTTTCTCAATCTTGGCAATTTTAAGATTTGTGGACTTCAACTCCCAGAATTCCCCAGCCAGGATAGTGGCTGGGGAATTCTAGGAGTTGAAGTCCACAAATCTTAAAGTTGCTAAGGTTGAGAAATACCCGCCTAGACTAATCCTTGCCGTTTTCTTGGCAAGATTTTGGAAATGGTTTGCCATTGCCTGCTTCCTAGAGCTGAGAGGGTATGACTGGCCCAAGGTCACCCAGCTGGTTTTGTTCCTAAAGCAGGACTAGAACTCTCAGATTCCTGGTTTCTAGCCTGTTGCCTTAACCACTACAGGAAATTGGCTCTCTATATTGTAGTTTATGATGCATAATCTAAAATAGTGGAATTAATGAATTATGGAGCCGGTGTCCAGTTTATTTGGAAAGTATTAGGTTGATGAAGGCTAACTTGCAGAATGTACTTCTATATGAATTTTCTCTGAGGAAAGCCACCTCAGGTTCAGTGACACTTGTTCCCAGGTAAGCATGTATTAGCCTGCAACCTACGTGTTAAGTATCTATCAGAGCTAACTTCTAATACTGCTACCACATGAAAATGATTTAACTAAAATTGTGCTTGGGTAGTATTTTGAATAAAAATTAATACATCAACTATGAACAATTGTGTTTAATGATATTCTGTCTTAAGACCACGATCTCATTCATCCTCATATTCCACCTGAAAGATGAATCAAAGTATGTGAGTGATATCTTTGTTTTGTGCCTGGGTTTAATCTGTGTGTTATGCATCTGATGTGAAATTAATTACCACAGAGGGAGTGAATAGGGCTGTACAGCATTTCAGATTCAGAGAGAAAAAGGTGCTTTGGAACACACGGAGGGGCACATGATGCACTTGTAGGGAACGTCTCAAACCAGAACCTACCTGGAGCTAGCAGCTGTGCAATCCTCGCAGGAGACTCAGATGCTTTAAGGAGTTGCTGACAGGTGCTGCGTGAACACTCCTGCATAAATACAGTATTTAGAAATAGTGCAAATCCCACAGAAACAAATGACAATAAAATGGTTTCACATTTTCTACTGCTTTGCTGTCTCAGTTGAGTTTAAAACTTGACACATAGGAATGCATATAACTTTAAAAGCACCTTTTTCCACATGAAGTGCAAAGCACTGCACAGTTTTTATGGTGAGTTCTGCTTTGCTATATATGTTCAGGTAAAACTTGGACAGCTATATCAGAGATGCTTTAATTTGGATTCTTACACTGAGATGGGATTGATTCAAAGGCCTCGGTAGCCCTTCCAGTGCTGTGATGCTGTAGCTCTTTGATGCTGATTATCGCTTGTAGCAAAGGATGTAGTTGATTAATTACAGAAATGAAATTTCATTTAAATTTATTTTCATTTTTTTAAAGGTACATGCATTCCATTGTTTCCCAAGTTTTTAAACACAAGTGAGACAGCAAAGTAATTGAAATGCTGATACCATTTTATTGTCATTTGTTTCTGTGGGATTTGCACTGTGTACTTCTAAATACTGTATGAACAATGTGTTTCTGCTAAGGTTAATTGATAGAGTATAGTGGCTAATAGATAGACTATAATGGCTAAAATATGATATTCAAATCTTTCCATCAAATTTGAACCATTGTATTTTTTCTGTATGTTTACAGAAACGTCTGGAAGAAACATAGATTAGCATTTTCTTCTAGTGAGTCAGTGTAATATGTTTTTATCTGCAGCTGTAACTTTTCCAGTAGTAATTTAGACTTTTACACTGATCTCAGCTATGTTTCCTTAGAAATGAATTCCATTTACTTCAGTGCAATTTTCTTGCAAATAAGAGAAAATGCAAACATTTTCAAAGAACTAGGTTTCATTTAAATTGGCCTGTATCCCAAGTATACATACCTAGAATTGAAATGCTAAACTATGGTAGAAATTATTTGCTTTTCTAATGGAATAAAGTACATTGACCTTTTTGCTAAAAATGAGACACTAGTTTGTCTTTGGCTGAAAATAACTATCATGTGATGAGCATTACATTGTAATTTGGCTGCCCTTATCATATAGTATTATTTATTTATTTATATTTCAAATTGTGACTTATGTTTCTACTAGTTTAAAGGCAAAACCCTTTGCACATTGAAATAATTTCTTTATGATGGGCAACATATGTGAAATGTATTTTAAGTTGCATCAGATTGTTAATAGTGCATGTATCAACCAGTGTAATTCTTAGCATTTCGCTTCAGGATATTGTTTCTGTAATCTTTATATATCATGTACAAGTTTACTGTCCTTATTCAGGTTTAGATATATTGTGTAACTGTGAAGCAACTTCCATTGCACTATTATCAATAGTAGTTTACTCTTGATCTCCTATACAGTAATACAGTTCTAAAAATATAAGTGCTGTGTATCCAGAGTATGTGTCAGTACACTGCGTCTACTTCCAAGTTGGTGGGATGTTGGCTACAGTATGACAGCTTGCATAGAATATCATAAACATGCTTCAAGTGAAACTAGGCTTTGGTTGCATTTATGGGCCAAAACTTACTGATACTGTCTTTACTGTTAGCATTTGGCATGGGTATGATTAAGGTTACTACCTTAGTGTACTCCTTTTTGATCTTACTAAAAACATTAAACCTTGATTTACCAGGTCATGATGGGCAATAGCAATCAATATCTATGGGCCCATTTGGTGATAACCATAAAATTTGAAAGGTTGTGACTTGGAACAAGTAAAAAGAGGAGTAAATGGTTACATGTCAGTTAACAAATGAAATGGAAGAAAAATATTGTGTATCTGCAAAATTAAGAGAAAGGGAAAGAATGTAATAGGAATGAAAGTAATCTTGTTTTGTGAAATGGATGAATGTGTGCAGGGAAGTGGAGGTTTAATTATGACTGAAAAGGCTAAAATGTGTCAGAATTGGTGTTGTCTAAGGTGTTTTGTTTCCATACTCTGGGTAAATATGAAAGTAGGAATCCATAGGTTTGTGATAGTTGTACAACATTATGAATGAATGAGATCCAGTTTGTTTTGAATATACAATTTTAATCTATTCATAAATACATATGGCAAAAGTACAAGTTTAAAAGCATGATTGATTTCGTTGTTTATGATGAAAAATTTGCGTAACATGAAAAGGAATAGCATGATGGTCTGTCTGTCTGTAAAACTATCCAGACTTAAGTTACGGCATGTTCCAAATTGCATGTTCTGCGCAGTATGAAATGATGCCTTTGCCACTACAGTAAAGTGATAATCCTCCTCCAATATCTTCCTATATCACTGCTGTCTAATATAAGTACAGTAATACCTCGGTTCACGAACGCTTCTGTTCATGAACAATTCGGTTCGCGAACAGCAGCATTCACAAAATTTTGCTTCTGTTTGCAAACTCCGCATCGGGTGACGAACACGACCCGCGGCCATCTTCCCTGCTCTGACATGTGGTCGTGGCTTCCTCTAGGCGAGATCGTGGTTGCAGACAGACACTTGCTATGAAGCTTTTTGGTGTCGCCTCGAGCAAGGTTAGTGTTCTCTCTCTTCATACTGTACTGTACTGTACTTTGTTTCATATTTTTGTGGTTAAAAAAAAATACATATGGTTCAGAATGGATTAACCTTATTTACATTGAACCTTATGGGAAAATTTGATTCGGTCGGTGACCAAAATCAGTTGGCGACCACGTTCGTAGGGGTCAGAATGGATTAACCTTATTTACATTGAACCTTATGGGGAAATTTGATTCAGTTCGCAACCAGAATCGTGGAACGAATTAAGTTCGTGAACCGAGGTACCACTGTACTGTTTATATTGCCTGCCCAATATAGCTGGGAAGCTGGGGTGACCCTGCTTGAGAGTATGTAATCCTAGGTGCACTCCCAGCTTTCTTCACTTATCCCTCCTACGAACACATTCTCTGCCCCCCATCCCTAGCCAAAATGAGGCAGCATAGCAGGACTTGGGGGGCGGGGGAGAAGAGTAGTACAGATAGATAATTTGGAAAATACATCTCCTGGCTCTTCCTTTCTCCTAATATATCCAAGTGTGGATATATACATTATTAAAGAATTAATTTGAATATTTTTTTCTTCCCTCCACATTTCTTTCCTTTTTGTGTTTTATAAGCCGAGAACAGGGATCAACTCTTTTTTCCCATTAATTATATATAAACTGCTCTGACAGCCTTGTTGACTGAAAAGTGTGATAATGGTGCTTTTTGAGTTTTTATGTATAGTTTATATAACCATTTCTTTAAGAAAAGTGTATTGGTTTTGATATAAAAATAGAACTAGGTGATATATTCCAAATTATTTTTAATTTTGCTTTCTAGTGATTTTGTCAAAATACTGTTTTTTTTCTGCCATGTGTAAAACAGGAATACCATAATAGGCTGCAAATAACTTGACAATTATATAATTCAACCTTCTTCCCTAACAGTTCCTCAAGGCATTCAGCTTGATAGTATCACACATCTTAAGCCTTACTGACTGTACATTATAAAAAGAGTGAAGAAATCAACATGATTAAAAGTGTATTTGCATATTTTTACCTTTGAATGTTTGAGTTCTCTTGGCATTAGTTTCAGAGGTAGATAGTAGTTAAACCTGTTCTGTTCTCATGTATGCTGTTAATTTTTTTGAAATTAACACACTAAGAGAACTGAGCACCTAAGCTATTTACGCAACTGCTCTTCAGATACTGGGTTTTATAGTCAAAATAAGTTTGAGGTAAGAGCTTTGAAAGAAGGGAGCATGGTAACTTGTTAGCAACAAGGTAGTAGAGAAAACTATATATAGTTTCTCTTGAGGTTCACAAAGGGAATTGTTTTAGAAGCTGCATGCCAACCTACTCTTCTAAAGTAGAGCCTGACACCAAAATGAGTCAGCTTGCTCAGACTGGAATCCATCTGTTTTAAATCAAAGTGGAATTTAGAGTTCTGATTGAAAAAGAATTCAACTATCTGAACTTATACCTCCCTTCCATTGGCAGTGATTTCCTAAATGCTAATCAAAATGTAAGTTACAAGAGAAAGTTTCCTAAATGTATAGTTAATACAGTAATCTCCTGCAGGTGCATGGCTTTTAGCTAATCTGCAAGTCCTTGTCTAGAGTTTATGTAGCCATTTAAAAGCTCTTATTACACAGTTGGATCCCCAATCAGTGCACGGTTGGGTACTTTTTTTTGTTAAGCTAAGTGATGCAGATTTTCCAGAAAATGTTGAAGTGGAAAATTTTGAACCAGAAATTTTTCACATGGCAATTTGCATGGGATGATTTTCAGAAAATAATGTTCACTTTGCATAGGGACTGTTCCGATGCAAATGCATATTGGATTGGTTTGCATCAGACAATTTGCATCATTAGTGATTTGGAGTGGGAGAATGGCTGTGGAAGGATAAAGCATTGGAAACAAATTCCATCTCAGGTCATTGCTACATCTATTACTGTTCATTGTCTTGTTAGAGGAACCTTTAGTTTTGAAAATAAGCAGTAGATTACCCCTTGTCCCAGATGCAATAAGCTACATACAATGAGCATAATGTGTGGTTGTTTAAAAATCTGGCAATGTGTAATGGTATGTAGGAAAGACCCTGGGAGAATGGGCCAAGAAACACTGCCTAGGGAACTATCGGATAAGAGACAGCATAGCCCACGGCTGGATAGTGGGTGGGGCAAGAGGCTCAGAAGTTTCGCTGGCTGTAAAGGAGACGGGGAGAATTGTACTTTCAGACTTGCAAGATTCTGTTAATGTTGCTTTACAGTAAAGTAGAATGAGCTCATCTGGTCTGTTTCCTATCTGGTCTACCTAGTAAGGCTGACAAAATGTGACCAAAAATGTATTGTGGCCATGAATTTCAATACTGCACTGCCATTTACTGTAATAAAATCTGATAACCTTAACACGTGACAAGCTATGTAATCCCTCCTTGTGTGAAAAGACTGAGAGACATGAATGTGGGCATTGTACTCCTAAAAATATGCATGTAAAAAGGATGTTTTTCACAAAAATGAACATTGCTTGTATAGAATACATAGAATTCTACAGTTCATTCTGTAACTTAAAACTTGCTCTGAGGAACTTTTTTGCAAACTTATTCCACATTTTGAAAGAGTAAGTAACCTTACTGAGGTTACTTATTAGGACTGTGTACTATGTATTGTGACAATAATAGAGATGTTGATGGCAGAATGCTATGTCAGTCCTAATGCAACCTTGCACATTTTTAATTTGTGTTTTTCTTGTCTTTTTTTATCATGTGTATTTCATAGTTGCACTTTGACTAGGTAAAATTAGAGATGAGCTAGATCAATAGTAGAATACCTAATTTGGGATGCTGAAACTGCCACTTTAATCCTTGCCATTTCCAAATAAAATCAGGATTGAAAAGGCCATGCTCTACATCAGGCCTGCACAATTCATCAAGGAGAAAGGACCACATAGATCAGTGTTGTCCAAACTTGGCCACTTTCAGATGAGTGGACTTCAACTCCCAGAATTCCCCAGCCAGTCCACTCATCTGAAAGTGGCCAAGTTTGGACAACACTGACATAGATAAATAAAAAATCCTTGTGGGCTGCAAAGAAATACCTGGAGTGCCAATCAGCTGTTCCACGGCTAGCAGAACAGTGGAAGCACTGGAGTTGGTGAGGGTGGTGGAGCTTGGAGGTGCTTGGCAGCATGTCTTTTGCGGCAGCATCAGCGTAAATGTACTACTTTTTAAAAAATGGGCCACCCAAGACTGTATGGGGGGCTGGATGTTGTGTAGATCTGCTCTACATTCTTGGAGTCTACTAGCAGTCATGTGAAGGGGGAAAAAAGGGATTTGGCATTAGGAAGCTTTGTACATTTATATGAATACTGCTGTCTCATTTCAGTGTGGCACTGACCAAAAATCTATGCCCATAAGTCATGCATCCTTTTAAAAAAGTTTTTAAAGCAAGTCTTTGCTTTAAAAACATTTTTAATAATTTCAGCTATGGTATTTAGGGGAATTATTTTTGTTGACTTATGAGTAGAGGTTTTCTTAAATGTGTTAAATCTTAAAATGGTGAAAATGCATGCTTGTTCTTACTTTTTTTTACCATGTTAACCACAAACTCAAGGTCAATTTGACGTTGGCAGTTTTTAAAGTCTGCCTGTTGCAACCATTATGTGTAGATAGAAGAAATGACTGTACATTAAAGAAAATGTCAGTTGTCACTTGAGAATTTCCATATGCCTCTTGATTGCTTCGTAGATACTTATAATCTTATAATATAGAACTTATTCCTTTTGGCAATGAAAATAAACTCAAATTATGAGTTTATTCAGACCAAAAAGGAACTTAATTTTCTTGGGCTAGAATGAATAGATCTGAACGTAAGTTGTATGGAGACATTACTTGTAGCTGCCAGCTGCATTGGACTTGATCCTTGTACTTGAACTCTGTATAAATAAAATATTGTATAATAATACTTAGAAGCATTCAGTATACATTATTGATAGTTATTGATAGTTCTCATGTACTTAAGCACATTAAACATAACCATCAGCCCTTTTAGTCTGTTGCGAGTTTGAAACAAACAAAAAAACTATATGCAGGCAGTTTTGAAAATCTGCTCTTACTATGGGTCAATCATCGGCTTTAAGTTTGTTTTTTCCTGCAATGAACCAACAACATCACTAAAAATGCCATTATTGAGTGCCAGTTAACTGATAAGAGTACCCCTCCTCTCTGCAATGCTGGTAAACTATTAGCCTAAGTGATAGTGCAAATCTCTTGTCTGTGGGTCTGAACCAGTTAGTTCAGCTTTAATGCTGGTTAAGCATGGCTTAAGGCTGCTTTTGGTGTAGATTTTAGCTATGGGCAAATGCCTGTGTAAACCTCAGCCATTGTGATAGGAATGTGTATCAGGTGGGAAAGGTTGAGCAATGCCTCCCAACTGTTGACAGTTCTTTAATTAACACTCTGAACAATTTTTGATAACCGTTTTTTATCAAACCTTAACATATTTATTTAATGGTTCCATGCATATAATCCTTCACAGAAAAGTCCCCATCAGTTCTATTTTAACTCTGGTGGCTACATAAATGTGTGCGTACTGTCTTCTTGACAACAATATAGAAGTGGTTTGCTAATTCCTATTCTGCCATTTTTACTTTCCAATTTGGTTGATCTGCGGTGTATAAACCCAAGCTCTGTCACTCATCCAGAGGCTTATCTTTGTAGTTTAGCAAATCATAGTTTCTTGTGACAAGTGAATCAAATACTGTGGTTAGCATCTTATATATTATGCTTTTATATCATTTGAAGATATAATATTTAGAAGATCACCGGTCAAGCTATCTGTAGAGTTGAGTTTTTGTATGGAAGAACGAGGGTAATAGAAAATTATACAAATTTAAGAAATTGGCAAAATACAAAAATGATTCCTGTGAGCCAATTATAGTGATGAAAATTACTTTTTAATGCATCAAGTCAATACTTTAGCAAAGGGTTCTCAAACTGTGGGTCAGGGGTTACAGGTGTTTTTTAAAATCTTTCATATTCCACCTGATCAGGCTTATGTAGGCAAGTAGGAGCGCTAACCAAACTCACTTTGGGTTCTCCTCCTCATTTTGCCTGTGCAAACCTGCAGTGGGCAGTTGGTGTGCGGCAAAGTTTGAGAATCTATAGGTACATAGGTTAAAAAATAGTTATTAAAATGATAACTTTATTTCTTGCCTAGCCCTAACACCTATGAAATTATTAGTTTTATTCCTGGGGGGAAAGGGTCACACAGTCATTTAGATTGTGGTTTGAGAAGCACTGTCTTAGCAGTTGAATCATGTCTTCTGTATGTATGAATTAATGCTAAAACCAGCCATACCTTATTTGTGCAGAATCACCATGGCCATATCTCTTGTTCATCCACTGCTGGATGGGAAAATTGTAGTCAATGGCTACTAATGTGTTTGAAGCAATTTCCTATTTTCAGATTCCTCCATTCGTGTTTCCTGGTCATTGTGATTTTCTTTTTGAAGATTTTTTTTTTCCTTCTTAATTTGTAACTTTTTTCTTTAAACCTAGGTTCACTTTCCAGATACTGAAAGAGCAGAATGGCTGAATAAGGTAAGCTGCCATTCTTACTCTTTAAAAGACTTTGTAAAAGTATGCAGTGTTGTCACAAAATAGATTTCTCACTTGGCAGGCTTTTATTATACTATGTTGGATCTTCCAGAATCTCAGAGGCTTTTTTGTTGGGCCGGAAAGTCTGCTAGCAGTTGTACAAAAGCAGTTGTACAGAAAAGTTCTTCATCTTTCTGAAATTGTAACTGTAATGTAATATTAGCTAGTTCTTATACGCTAATGGAATTTTAAAAGGAAAAGTGATTGATTACGTGTCATGAAGTTGTTGCCGACTCTTAGCAACCACACAGATTTATTTATTTAAAAGGATAATTAGAAAAAAATATAAAAATAATAAGGCAGTGTTTTCATTAGGGCAACTCAAGATTTGCAAAATAACATGTTAGCTTTGAGTTTGGGAATACTTGGAAATTCACGTCCTGTTTTGTAATAGAAAATCTTATGTGCATAGGTACCTGTAGGCAACCAGACTAGGGAGGGGGGTTCACATTATGATATTGTAATGCACGTCTAATCACTTTCCTCCCTATAGGCACTTGTGATTGTACAGCTTTAGAATTCTGTTTCCTTCCCAGAGGTACTCTGACACTGTACCCCCAGAGAGGATAGTGTTATAATTTGTAATTAAATCTGGGAACTGGTAGGTAGATTGCCTAGTGTAGATCTTGGTCTTTCAGTAATTTGGACAACATAAGGCCGCTTGATTCTGTGATTCAATGAAAGTAATACAGCTAGTTCTATATCCATGAATGGTTATGCATCTATGTATGTGTGCTATTAGTGTCCCTTCACCAGAACACTTGTCTGTACTTGTATGTTTTATATTCATCTATATTCACAATTTTGTAGCTATGGAAATAGACTGTAACATGTCCTGTGCTCTTGAATTCACCTAATTACTACACTGCTTATTGTCCCTTTTCTTCATTGTGATTGGATGTGAGTCAGTATTCAGTTAAGAATCCTCCTTCTCTAGTGTAATTGTTTTCTCAAGCACAGAACAGGGTAAAGTATAGTTATGTCCAGCTAAAGATTTTAAAAATGAACTCAGTTGACAAAGGTAGCATATGGAGAACTGCGGGCAAATTTTGAGAATAACCTTTATTGAAATATTTATAGGCTACCCTTGAAAAGAACCCAGGAAGGTAATCCGTCTATGCTATAGACACCCAGCCCTCACCAGGGTCACACCGAGATATCTACACACAACCATAATATACAGTAAAATACTATGTAGTAATAAGGTAGCATTAAGAGGCCATAAAAATAAGAGGCTGCTAAGGTAAAGTGATATAAATGGGAAAGTATATACAAGGTCACATTTTTAATGAAATGGTGCTAACAGCATGATCATGGATTAACACTGAAAACTTAGAGGTTTCTTTTCCTTTTTCAGACAGTGAAACACATGTGGCCTTTCATTTGCCAGTTTGTCGAGAAGCTCTTCCGTGAAACAATAGAGCCTGCAGTGAGAGGAGCAAACAGCCACTTGAGTACTTTCAGCTTCACAAAAATTGATATAGGGCATCAGGTATGCGTTTTCTACATTGGAAGCTAGGATGAATCATCAGGTATATCGAGGTCATGGCTTTGCTTTGATTTAACATTCAACTGGAGTCGTTGGACAGGGAGGCAAACTTGCTCCAGGAACTATTGAAAAGGCAAAAGCAATAATTTGGTACCCTGGAAAAATGAAAATTCTCTGGGTGTGTTTATCTGAATATTGATTCTTAGAATCAGGATGCAACATTTATATTCTGCCTATTTTGTACAACTCAAGATAGTATACATAATGCCCCCTCCTCCTGTTTTCCCCATAACAGCAACCCTGTGAGGTGAGTTGGGCAGAGAGAGGGACTGGCCTAAAGTTATCCATCTGACTTCGGTGCCTAAGAGAGGTCTAGATTTCATGGTCTCCCTTACCTTACCAGCTACACCAAGTATCTTACTCTTTGTTTTGTTTGGGCTTCAGTAAATTCTGCATAACTATTTGGAGATGGGGCGGGGCGGAGTAGGCTGATAGACTTCCTGTCTTGCAGGTGGTGTATCAGTTGTTTGATTGCTATGGTGATAAAAAGAGTATTAATGCCCCAAAATGTAAACTACTCCTATTTCAGGATTATTCATGTTTTTGAACATCAGTGGTTGCGGTCTAAATATATATACTGAATAAAGGTTGCTCCATTCTCCTTTGGAAAAATTTGCTCAGAGGGCAAGCACATAATCACTAAAGCTTCTGCTCAGAGCAGATTTTGTTTGCTCAGCTCAGCTTTGTTGATTTAAGAACCTGAAGCAGTGGGTGCCCGGCTCTGCAGATCGTATTGTCCGTCTGTGTATGGGTGTGTGTATTTATTAATGGTGACTAACAACCATGCACTTTTATTAAAAATAAGTTAAAAGATATCAGTGAGCAGGATGAGATTGAGTTTTGCACATCACACCGATTTTCAAAACATTCAGAGCTGAGTCATTTATGCTCCTAGGTGATTTCTCATCATACCCATGTAAGCTTAATATGGTAATAGTATTTCCTAAATTCAAACCATTCTCCTAGTATTAATGATGAAAATGAAAGTGCTTGTTACTAAAACTTCCTTTCCTGATTTCCTGGATGCAGTTGCTATTCAACAGTGGTTGCCTAGTGAGTGCCTTTTAAAATACATATATGTCTTTATAGTTCAACATAATGATCTCCTCAGCCTGACATAGTGTTACCAGTTCTGTAAGCATCTGGATCTGTTTTCACATAATTCAGCATTTTAAATAAAGTGAAAGAGTTTTACATTTAAGCATTGTTCTTATAGACCTGTTGATCTATTAAATTGGAAATCTTTATTTCAGCCCATTAGGATTAATGGTGTGAAAGTGTATACTGAAAATGTGGATAAAAGGCAGATCATTTTGGATCTACAAATCAGGTAATCTTGTCATAGTATACATATATTGCTTCTTTAAGTTTCCTAAGATTTATTCTTCATGGCAAAAATGTTGCGAAATGCTTACTTCTTGGAGAAGGAAATGTCTTTTAGCTCATTATAAAAATAAAGAAACCCACTAAGTATGCAACATTGAGCTGCTGCACAGAAATTAAACTAGCAGAACTGACACGCCACCATTCTATAGTACGAAGCAGAATAAAACGCGGATGTGGTTTCTTGAAAAACAGGATAAATAATTTCTTATGTTGCATGCCAATAATATGGGAATCAATTTCTGTGTATCCAGCTTTTTCATTATAGCACTAATGAAAACAATAATGAAAAATTGTCAGTGTGTGTTACTTACAGGAGTTTAGTCTATATTCATTATCCCGTCATTGCTATAATTATCAGGGGGAAAAAAGGTTTGTTTCCAAATACCCCCTCTTCCCAGGTGTACCTCAGAGGAGAAAAAAATAGAAGATAGTGTATTTGGAAACAAGCCATTTTCTTCCTGTTAATTATGGAACTGAAAATTTTATTTATTCCATTTATAACCTCCTACAGTCTAAGCAATTTTTGACAGTTAGTAATGAAATAATAAAATTTAAAGTGAATTATTAGAAACAGTCTACTCTCCATTAAATGGAAATCCCACATTTTAAAAACAAGTTTTAAGATACTGTAATTAGCAAATCTGAAAACATATACTTAGTTTTTGTGCCTTGTTCTTCTTCTTTTTTTTTTACCTTTGATTTTAGCTACCTAAACTATTCAGTGCTATGTAATAAAAGTAAATATGTTACTGGCTGTGTTTAAATTAGCTTTTGGAAATTTGTTGAAATAATTTGTAAATCACATGTTATTTGCTTTGAAAGAGGAAAGCTGTGTTAGTCTGTGGTGGCAAAAAATCAGAGTCTAGTAGCTCCTTTTCCAACTAACACTTTTATTAAAAGGCATAAGGTTTCATGAGCAGTTCCCTTCATCACATACATAGAGTGGCTAGAGTGAAGTAGGATGTAAATTGGGGTGAGGGGGGTTGAAAGGAAGGGAAGACAGGTGGGTTACCAGATTACATGTGAGCCATATTACAAGTATCTTACCAATTGTCAGTTGTAATGTGTTAAAAACCCTTTGTGTTTGTTGACACCTTCTGAGATTGCCTGAAAGATTTTGATGTGAGTTCAGTAATTTCTCAGTGTTGGTGTTAAAGTCTCATTCTTTCAAAACAGACACTTTATGGTCTGCAGTAGAGTGTTCTGGGAGGTTGAAATGCTCTAATATTATTTTTGTCCTTGTTTTGTGTCCTGATGTCAAGTTTGTGTCCATTAATTTGGTTGGGCAAAGTTTGTCCCATTTTTCCTATATAGAATCCAGAGGGGCATTTGCTGGTGGGTGATGGCATATATCACATTGGAGGAAGAGTGTATGAAGGGACCCCTAATTTTCTGTGTGTACCTGTTGGGGCCTGTGATGGTGTTGTTGGTGTAGGTGTTGGGGTAAAGTAGACATCTAGGTTTCTTGCAGGTGTGGTTTGTGTTATTTGCTCTCACACTTCTAGGATGCTAGAAGCTTCGTACTACAACACTGTGTCTTCTAAAAACGATATATGTTCTGATGAAAGAATAGATCTAATTTTAGCTGCTGTAGTGGTTCCTCATTTCATTCTTTTTTTTGGCCAACTGACTCAGTTTTGCATTCTGAATGAACAAATACTCTTGATGCTACCATCCCAGATGAAATGCAATGTAGTTGGTGTATTCTTGCTAATTAATATTGAAAGTAAATCCCTTTTGCTTCTCCCCTTTCACACAGTATGGAAAATAATCACTTTTAATTGTGAGAGTATTAATGAAATAAAAAGCAAATGGGGGGGCATGTTCTCTATAAATATGTAACAGGTCTGTTGGTCATGTCTGGGATCTGCAGATTAATTTAGCTGTAAATAGTTCACAGCCATTATGCACTCAGCGGATAAAGTGTTCTGCTTCAGTCAGTGTCCAAATAGTAGATCATGTTTCATGTAAGCTGTATTGCAAAGACTTAAGCCAATCCATATGGACCTGAAGGGCAGCAATGTCATTAATTAATTGTACGGGTACAGCCAACTAGCCTTTTTTCCTTCTTATCCTGTTTACTCTGTTAGATGTGTGGTCTAAATCAGCATAGTGCCAAATTAAAAGTAAAAAAAGCAGGAAAGAAAGAAAGAGAGAGAGAGAGAGAGAGAAAGAACGAAAGAAAAAGAAAGAAAGAAAGAATCCTCAGCTTCTTCAGCAATTCCCATTTTTAGGTTGCGGGCTGATGTTTACTGAAACTTTCAGTGCTAATTTGGTGATTTTGCTATGGCGGTTGTTGTGTAACATATACAAGATAATTAAAGGGATTTTTATGTCTTAGCCAAGCCACAATGGGTTACAGTCTTGCCATAATTTAGGAAAAAAATGATTTTTTAAACATTTGGGTCCTAAAATTGTTTTCTTAAATGACCATTTATTAATGGATTGTATGTGTAGTACAATATTATAGTGTTTCCTTATATTTCTCAGTTTTGTTGGAAACTGTGAAATTGACCTGGAGATCAAGAGATACTTCTGTAGAGCTGGTGTGAAGAGTATACAGGTGAGTTTCATTTTTTCCTGTCCATTATACCTTATTAGCAGTACAAATTTCCATATATACATCTTCAGTCCTCAGCTACAACTGAAATGGTATAGTTTTATTCTGTTTGACATAATTCTAGTTAGATCTATTAAGAAATTTCTTCATAATATATTGTTGTTGTTCAGTCGTTAAGTCGTGTCCGACTCTTCGTGACCCCATGAACCATATTGCGCCAGGCCTTCCTATCTTTCACTGCCTCCCTGAGTTTGCTCAATTTCATGCTCATCATAATATATAACTGTTCTCAATACTGTATCTTTAATTCATGGTTAGTGCTGTGTGTGCGTACCTTCAAGTCAATTTTTGACTCTTGGTGACCATATGGCCTAAGCCCTGCAGTTTTCTTGGAAAGATTTTGGAAGTGGTTGGCCACTGTCTGCTTACTAGGGCTGAGAGAGAGTGACTGACCCAAGGTCACCCAGCTGGCTTTGTGCCTAAGGCAGGACTAGAATTCACCGTCTCCTGGTTTCTACCTGATGCCTTAATCACTACACCAAACTGGCTTAGTGCTTTGACCATGGCTGCTTTTTTTTTTTAGATTCATGGGACAATGAGAGTTATATTGGAACCTCTGCTTGGTGATATGCCCTTAATTGGAGCGCTATCTTTATTTTTCCTTAGGAAACCAGTAAGTGGAAAATTCTAGATTTCTTTTTTCTTTATAACTATTGTAGCATAACATTGTAAACTAAAATTTCTAAGAGCTATTGGTAATTGACAAGTCCTTGGCTCCTCTTATAATCAGCAACAATGATATTGCATCCAAAGCTAGAAATCTGGCTTGTACCTCCTTCAGTAGTTTGTAAGCCAGGGTTTGTAAATTATTTCTGGAGTCTAGGCTCAAAGCAGTGCAAAACCTTTAAATATAAATTAACATGTTTGCTCAGGACTAATAAATCAGAGTTCTGTTAGAATATCTGTTAGACAACTGTCATATTGAACAAGCTTCATAATTGTCATGGCAGCTATGATGTCTGGAGCCAGAAGACTTAAGAGCAGCCCCCATATGAATATTGTAGTTTTCCAGGATCACGGTCCTAGTTTTTTTCAAAACCATTAAAATGAAGCTAATGTTTATAATTTGCAATAAAATAATACAATACTCTAAAATATTTAATAGAATAGAATTCTTATCTGTCCTTCCTCCAGAATGACAGTTTGAAGCAGAAGTTTTATTACAGCCATTTTCTATCACTTGGAGCTTCAGTGGCTACAGCAAGAAAACATTTTCTGTACTATTTTGTCCAGAGGGAGAAAAGTTGGGTTAGTTGGCATCTAGTAACGTTTTTTTCTTCTCATATTTTCCAGGCCAAAGTAACAGTTGGCAATAATTCAGTGTACTCTTTAGTCAGTGTCTGTTGCTGGCTTTGATGACTATATATGGTAGCACTGCCTAAATTAATAGTTCTGAACATACTTGTCTAATGAATTTGCTTATGTCTTCTGTGGTTTGTGAGCCAAAGATTTTGTCAGACATCTCCTGCCTTGTATTTCCTATAAAATCAGTCACTGTGGTAAAGTAACAGAAGATGGTGTGAATGACTGTTAGATGCTTATTAAAATATCTTTAGCAAATACAAAATGATTTAGAAAACAGTCATCACATTTTTCTTATAACTTTGCTTCCACTAAAAGTTTCACAGACTGTACATATCTGTGTTTTGCTTAAGCTGTTAGATTTCTACAGTTCTATATTTAGTTCACATTGGTAAATATACTTGCTTTTTGCAAGCTGCAAATTCTCTTTCAGGCTTAAGCTAATTTGAGTGTATAAAGAACAGAACAGAACAGGCCTTCATTGTGGAAACAATTGAATCTTTGCAAGTTATTCATGTTCAAGGCCTTTGGCCAGAAGTCCCTGGTGTAGAACTTGTAGATGCCAGTGGGCCCACTGATCCTTTCATTGGCACCTATCATACACCTTGCCTCTATCTGTTTATATTAAAAAAAAAAGTTTTAATTAAAAAAAAAAAGCAAGCTGGCATGCTGTAAAGCAGAGTGCCAGCCATCAATATCATCTTTGTTGTCAAGACTGCCTCTGAGTCTTAGATGCATCTCATATTTCTTAGTACATAAAAATGCTGAGTAGTTATATTGTGTGTGTGTGTGTGTGTTTATGTCTGTTTATTGGAAGTGTGCCCATCTTGCTCAGAAAAAAGACTAAGATAAGTGGGTAGTAGAGAATATCCCCTGGGAGTAGTTGAAACCATTCCTTAGTGCTTTTTAATTAGGTATATCTCCCATGACAGCCATTTTGTTAATGGGGAAGCCCTTCCTGCAGCTATTTTGCAAGATCATTCACAACATCATCTCAAAATTCTACAGTAAATGGGCCTACCAGCTGAAAAAGGGTAAGTCCTTTCTTATGCCTAAATTCTCAAACAGATTGAAGGCATAAAACTACATCTGATCTGTATGATTTCAGATTACCAGTGGAACTTCATATAAGTCACTGTTTTAATGCATATTCTCTGCACATAGAAAACTGACAAGTCAGTTAGCAGATTAGATTAAAACCCATCTCCTTGGTATGTAACTTTATCTACTTGGTCTATGAGATACAGTATTTGCTGTATGAAACATATAATCCAGACATTAGTTTTACAGTTAGTAGACCGTTTATGAGAACGAGTCTGCAACGATACACACTTTTCCTAATTAACAGATACTTGCTTGGGGTAATTTACTGTCACTGTCTAAATTTAAATTCTTCAGTTGGAGAAAGTCAGTGAACTGCAGTTTGGATCACTGACATGATAAGTTTCCGTGTCCGGGAAAAAGGGAACATTTATCGCTGTCTTTGATGGATGACGTTGCATATCTGCAGCCTGGAAATCAGTAAAAAGCATAGCTTCTGTAAGGGAAAACTAGGAGGAGTCAACACATGCCGTTATCAGAGAAAGATCTTAGGGTAACACAGAGATGCATTAAGCTGAACAAGAGACACAATTAATTTGTTCATCCATATTTATACTAGTATCTAAATTGCATCTGAAGAAAGTTCTAAAATCTTCTTGTATTAAAGTGTACTGGAAAAGAAAATAACCACCATGTAGCTTATGTTATTGTTCTATATGATATATAGCGTGGGGATGGCTAGCCCCATAGAGGCCTGCTGTCTTCAGCCCCAGATCCTTCAACTTCTTGGACTGTCTTTCTCTTTTTTAGTAATGTTTTTAAATTTTTATGTTTCATGTATTTATGGTTTTAATGCTTTGTGCGAACCGCCCAGAGTCCCCCATTGGGGGGAGATGGGCGGGGAGAAATTTAATAAATAAAATAAAAATAAATATAGCTTTTTCATAGATTTGTATATAAAATTAACCATTGTGCACAAATATAGAAGTCAACATTGGCCATTATGCTGTAAATTCTGCGCCATGATTTTCTGCATTAATAATGCAGCACAGGGTGAATGAATTTGTCTAAAGCAATCTTCTCCAACCTGATGTGCACAGACTACAGTTCACGCAGTTCTTAGCATAGCCAAATCTACTGCTGCTTTGGTGAATATAGTAGATGAAACGTGATCGAGAACTTATTACTCATAATTTTAAAGGAGTCATTGCCTAGTCTCAAAGCATTGAAGATTACCCTATTTATATATTTTAAAAAATCATTTATGAATATTAAATACCACATACACCAAGGTATCTCCTGGGGGATGGAAGTGGAAGAAGCCCTGGTATGATTAGCTGTAGTAACTAAAGATTTATTTTTCCAAACATGATCCTGGAGCTTTGTTTGTATTCAGATTGCTTGCCTCCTATATAGTCATACTGTTCCAGCTTATAGATTTTGTTGTTGTTTGATAAAAAAATTAACACATTTATGGCATACCAGCTTTACAGGGAAGCATCCATATGGAGGTCTTTGCAGGACTGGAAATGTGGCATGTCTAGGAAGGATAAAAACCTATATGCATTCCAGTAATTGTTAAAACCAGCATTTGAAGAAGACTATAAAAAGCGATAATCAGAAACAACATTTAGAAATTTGCTGGAAACAAATTTTTTAATTTATGTTTTTAATCCCACCTTTATTATTTTTATAAATAACTCAAGATGGTGAACATACTAATACAGGTAGTCCTTGTTTAACAACCGTTCGTTTAATGATGGTTCAAAATTATGGCACTGGAAAAAGTGCTTTATGACCTGTACTCGCACTTATGACCATTGCAAACTGTTGCACCACCCACTGCGGTCATGTGATCGCAATTTATGACCTTTTTTACGATGGCCGTTAAGCAAATCACTGGTCGTTAAGCAAATCACATGGTCATTAAGCGAATTCCAGTAAAATCATCCATTGGGGAAGCTGGATTCACTTAATAACCATGTGATTGGCTTAACTGTGGTGATTTGCTTAACAACCATCATAAAATGGTCATAAAATCGGGTCTGGTCACATGATTTGTTTAACGATTGTCCTACTTAATGACCAATTTTCCAGTCCCTATTGTAGTTGTTAAGCAAGGGCTACCTGTATTCCTTCCTCCTCCTATTTTCCCCACAACAACCACCCTGTGAAGTGAGTTGGGCTGAGAGAGTGTGACTGGCCCAAAGTTACCTAGCTTTTATGCCTAAACTGGGACTAGAACTATCCTGGATTCTAGCTTGGAGCCTTAACCTTGGATCCTAGCCTGGATTCTAGCCAGCTTTTGTGCCTAAGCTGGGACTAGAACTCTCCTGGATTCTACCCTGGAGCCTTAACCACTAGACCAAACTGGCATTTTCTTGACTACCACAGTTTTGTTGATAGTTGTTTGGGTTTAGATGTATGTGGAGAGTCCACTATGGAACAAGTGTTGAATACATTGAATTTAAGAGTTTCCTTCCTAAAAGAAATTTTCTTTCATTGCTTTTAAATTATCATATTCTAGATAGTCATAAACTGAGATCCTGTGACTCAGTCTAATTGGTAAAAACACTAAACGTTATTTTAAAGCAGTCCAATCTTTGGCAACCTCCAAATATGTGAATTTTAACTTCTAGAATTCCCTGGGCTGCATATGGTCATTGCTGATAATTCTGGAACTTGAAGTTCAGATTTCTGGAAGTTGCAAAGGCTGGACAGCATTGCTTTAACAGATCACTAAACTGGTTAGGGTTTTAGGAATATTGTTTCTAACCAATCATTGGTGCATAAAGAGTTAAACACATGGTTTCCTCAGTTTTAGAATTTTAGCTGAAATTCTTCTATCAACATATGCTGCTTCTTAAGCTGCAGGAGCTCTGAACAACATTTTAATACTGTTTTCCATATCTTTCCAGCTTTTGGAAATTAACTGGACAGGATTGACCAATCTTTTGGATATTCCAGGACTAAAGTAAGCTGAAGATTGAATGAATTTATTTCTGTAGATATGTGTAACTTAGTGTGCATGTGTGCTCATCAGAATTTTGCAAAAAGTTACATGTGTATCTTCCATCTGTTCTCTATTGAATTCTTTAGTGAGTTCTGGAAACATACTATATATGGGTATTCCTCAACTTATGACCATTTGTGCAACGAACAGTTGAAGTTATGATGGTGCTGAACGACGGTGGTTACGACCAGTCCAGCCATCCCAGCTCTACTGCGGTCACATGATTGTGATCTGGGTGCTTGGCATCCGGCTCATACTTAACGGCTGGTTGCAGCACCCTGTGATCACGATTGCCATTTGTGACCTTCCTTGCCAGCTTCCCCAGAAAGTCAGTGGCAAAGCCGGCAGGGAAGGTTGCAAGTTGCTGGGCTAAGTCTCCCTCACCCACACACCCTCCCCCAGCCCCTCTTCGCTCTTTGCTTTGCACATCCCCTTGCACCCTCCCTGACCCCCACCCCCTCGCCATGCCTTCCTCATACCCCCCTCGCACTGTCCCTGAGCCTTGCATGCCTCCCTTGCACCCTTGTGCACCCTCCCTGACCCTTGCTGCGCCTCCCTCACACCTTCCTGCACCCTCCCCAACCTTTGCACACCCTCACTGTACCTCACACACCCTCCCCAACCCTTGCCACACTTCTCTTGCACTCTCACTGTGCCTTCCTCACTGCACTTCCCTCACACCCTCAAACACCCCTGTGCACCCTTGCGTACCCTCCCCAAGACTCGCTGCTCCTCCCTCACGCACCTCCTTGTGCCCTCCCCCACTCGGCAGCAGCCACTTACCTGCTGCTGGTCTGCTTGCAAGCTGCCTAGGACTTGCAACTTCCTGCCATCTTCCCCGCTGATTTGGTTGTGGGAAGCCGGCAGGAAGTTGCCTCACCTAACGACCATGGGATTCGGTTGATGGCAGCATCCAGGACTGCAGGGATTGCTGTCACTAACCAATGCAGTCACGCTTTACAACCACATTGCTTAGCAGCAGAAATTCTGGTTCCAATTGCTGTCATAAGTCGAGGACTACCTGTATAACAATTAGTTAAAGCCTGATAGCGTATTCTCTATTAGGACTGTCTGTAAGATTCCCACTGTCAACAAAAAGTCAGCATCTCTTTGTTTCAGTAGGTGATATAGTTTATATGTTACCTGAATTAATCTTTAGATACCGCAGAAAACTGCTAAAATACCTGACATGAAAGTAGAGAGAAAAGACTTAGTGGAACTATTGTTTGTTGCCCACAGTTTAAAAGATATGAGATGAGCCTACTCCCTTAGCACAGCATGTTTGTCTGCCCTGCTTCCGGAAGATTAAAAGGCTGCTACTCCCCGTTTTATATAGACATCAGTTCATATCAGTTGACTGGTACGAACCTCTTCGAGTTCAAGGCATTTGATAATCTGTTCTGAAATGCAAATTGGTCATCTCATTCTAACTGTTGTGCTGAAACGTGTACCTCAGAGGTGGGGAGCACTGAAAGACTCACGGGTTGCAACCGGGCATTCCCACTTCTGAGGGCTGTATAATGTCCGGTGATATCTCTGGAAGGGTAGGATCATTTTTGAGTTGGGAGTAGGGTGGAAAGGGGAGCAGGAAGCCTCCAGGAGACAGACTGCTCCCATCCCATCTCTTAAGTCCCTCAAAAACAATCTACATCATAATAGAAATACATTATTTCCTCCAATAGAAACAATTACATAAATTGAATGATATATAAGACTGCTGAAATGTTAACACGTGTGTGATGGTCAGTTAGAAAAGTGTTGTACTTGATTTTAACTTGGAACACAAAGAAACCCTACAATTTGTAAAACGGTTAAGGGATGCAATATGTAGGGTTGTGAATGGCATTTTAAACTTGTTAGTCATTTTACAAGTTACAGACTAATGGCTAGGTTGGGTTTTAGTTTTAGACTGTTGAAAAATATGCATTGGGGAATATATAATTATCAGTAACAAAATTGGAGTTCTATATTGCTCAGTTTTCTGGATGAATCAGTAGCATCTGTTGTCATCTTTAATACTGTAACATGCAGAAAAAAAAAAGTGTTTTTATGCATGAAAAGCTATTTTCATTCTAGCTGTCAGGCTATAGTTGGGTCATGCTTTCAAAGAAAAACAGTAAGTCATTCCAGCTTGCATTGCAGTCAGAGCATTTCCAGACATGAAGTGGAAAATATTTGAGGTTAATTGATGGAGCTGTTCTGTACACTCTGATACATACATTTCCTCTATCTTAATAACGTATCTTAACAAAATCAGCTGCATTTAGCGATTGCAGTATGTTGCAGATATTTAATTAGATTGATATGTATCAGCTTCATCTTCTGCTTTTATCTGACCATCGACCAACAGTGAGAATAAAAATACAGAAGCTAAGCTTCCTAAATAAACTTGTAGCAAAACTTTACTGCTATTCTGATGGTACGTCCCAGTGTTTGTAGGATGGTGTGTTTGTGTGTTTCTACTTGCTTGTATTTGTAGTCATCTGCATATATATGATCAATGACGAATTGCCCCAGGCCAAATTCCACACCTAATTGCGAAGACTTTTCTCACGATGGCATCTATTATAGCCGTATTTCTCAACCTTGACAACTTTAAGATGGGTGGATTTCAACTCCCAGAATTCTGGGAGTTGAAGTCCACCCATCTTAAAGTTGTCAAGGTTGGGAAACACTGTATTATAGCATTGAATGGCAGTAGGATAGGACACAATTCCCTGGCATGCCCCAGTGCAGACTGGGAAGCCCTCTGATAGTTCACTTTTGATGTGAACCCTACAGATTGAGCCATGTGCTCTTATGTGGCATTCTCTCAGCAGCAAGTGCTTTTCCAAAGATGAAGGTACCTACCACTGATAGTTCACCGGCAGTCATTGACTTAAATGGAGTGCAGTTAGGACAAGTACAAGAATTCAAATATTTTGGCCTCATAGCATAGGGGAAGCAAAGTATCTTAACAGCTGAAGTGAAGCACCAAATTGGTGCTGCCACAGCAGCTTTTCATTTACTCATCTGGTGCCTAACATTACCGTACAAACCAAAAGTTGAATGTTTTGGTTAGTGATACTATCATTGCTAGTATATGGGGCTGAATTATGGACGCTTCCATAGCCAGAGATCCAAAACCTGGACGGCTTCCAAATGCACTCTCTCTGTAGGATCCTTGGCATCAGATTGGTAGGCTGGGTAAGAAATGAAACCATCAATCAGCAAGGCTGCAGTCAGCCAAACATAGTTGATGAAATCTAAGAAATGGTGGCTGACATTATTTGGGCACATTTGCAGAATGGATCCAGTTTACTGCCCATGCAAACTACTCTGAGGAACATGAGCACAGGGATGGAAAGTTCAGTGCGGGGAAAGTTCAGCCAAGGGCACCCTGGACCAGACAAATTGTAACTGATCTAGCCCATTGCAGACCGGGCTTGAAACAAGCCAAACTCAGAGCAACGGACATAGATTTTGGCAAGGTAGCGTATCAAACGTCTGTGACCTTGCAGCACTCACAGCAGTATATTGGTTAAGAAGTCATACTCAGCCAATTGTGTGCTAAGGAGATCAAGTCACGTTGAATATGGGGTTAGTTGTTGGTGGTCTAATTTTCCATGCAGATAATGATGCACCCACCATAGAGATATAAACATCTGTATAATTGTGTTCATAATTACACACTGGCCCTTTTCATCACACTTACAATAAAAAGTGAATGCTGTGACCTCTTGTTTGGCTGCTGGCCTCTTGAATTATCAGTGAGATGTAGCATCCGAAGCACCTGTTGATGATTTATCAATGTTTGACTGAGTTCAGAATTGTCCTACTTCTGGTAGGCTAGGTTAATCTGAAGCTAGAAGTGGCATGGGTCTTTTATTTAGAAAATATATTTAACTGTTTCTATGGGGGGGATGCTTGGAACTTGCATCTTTCCAGCTGTTCATCAGAGGAGCCAGGGTCATGGGACACTAGTGTGGTATATTTGACACTTAACCATCTCATGCTTAAGTATGAAGGTCACTTCATTAACAGCCCTGTGCTGCTGTAGAGTTGGTAGATTAATTCCTTAAAGTAAAGCTTTCCCTGCTGTGGGGGAAGATGAGTGAGGTGGTTTCCTGGGGGTGACCTTCCTCACCCATCCAGAAATCCTTTACTTCAAAGGCATATGGATCATTTCAGCAATTTTGCAAAAAAAAAAAAAAAAAGGCTTTCTAAATAGCAAAACACTAGAACTATTGCTCTGTGTGCAATACAGAAAAGTATGGTTTTTGTACTCTCCCTTGCATTCAAATACTGTGAATTACTCACTTGTTTAAAACATAAGGTGCTACCTGACTTACAGAAGCCTTTTAGAAATTGATGGCTGGCATGGCTATTAATGTTTTATAAATAATATAGGATCTTGCTTTAAGTTAAATGGATCAGAAATGCAAAGTATGAAGACAGTGTAGTATTTGCATGCTGCTTGTTCTGATTGACCGATAAAATGTTAGATTTTAGAATTGCATTCTAAGATGCAATTGACTTGAAAGTAGTCTAGTGCGCACATTTGGGTGCTTTCATAAATTAATGTATGCCTCAATAAAGCTATGTGCGGTTTATATAAGTAAATTATCAAAATTGGCACAATCTTTTTTCTGAGATTAAAGAAGCAGGCATGTGTGTGTATGTGACCTACAGTGAAACTTAATTAGTCTTTATTCTCGTCAACTGCTGTTATGTGAGTACCAGATATTGTTTAAAATTTGTAAGTAGTTTTATGTAACATTAATTTAGGAGCTGGTTGAAAGTAGCCAAGGGTAGACTGCAGGCATGTTTTTTAATTAAACAAATGAGCTGCACTTCATGTAAACAACTTAAATCCCATGATACTTGCTGCTCCTTGAGCTGAACTGATACCAGCCAGGCATGAGTATTGTTTTCTTAAGCTGGGGTTTTGCTGAAAACGTGTACCTTGCAAATCCTGAACAGCTCCAGGTACAGAACTGGATTCATGTGAACGAGAGCCCAGTATTTGCAGTTTTCTCTCACCTGTCCCTGTGGTTAATAATCTCTCTTTTGTATTAGACAAAATGTACCTGTGCACATAAACACCTCCAGCTCCCTGCATCCCACTTCTTTGCAGCCAGTGTCTACCATTAAACCATCTAATTTTGCAAGGACAGCTATTTTAGGATGGCTAGGTATTGGAAGGCCTGTCCTTCCCCCAGCCTTTTTATTGTTTTCCTTCCCAGCTTGATGCAGGACCTCAGACAACTGTGGGTAGTATTTATGGGCAAGGAAGGAGATGACTCAGTGTTTGTATTTCATACTGATTCTATAAAAAGAAATCCTGATTAGAATTAATGGATTGGACTTCATCATTTCCTAATTTGTCATTTGGAGGCAATTCATAACATTTCTCTTTCTCTCCCCCGTGCCCCCTCCAAAAAAAAGTGATAGGAAAAAAAATATTGATATAGTTGTACGCCCATATATTAATTTAACTTTATGGTATTCATTAATTTAACTTTATAATATTTGCCATCATTAATTTAACTTTATAATATTTGTTATAAACAAGATGGCAGCCTTAGGGGAGCGGATTGATATGATTTCCAGCCACAGGCACTCAGACAATAAAGTAGTCAAATTGACAGCGTGTTTTATTTGCTGTTTTGCCTGAGCTTAGCCTTTAAAAATAGAATAAGATCTTTTACGTGTGGTAAACTAACATGTGCTTCATCGATTTACAGTGTAGAAAACAAAAATCCAGAATAAGGAGCCTTTTGATCTAGTCTTTCATACTCATATGACAATGAAAGATAATGCGGGAAGGAGTGAATAAGGTTTATACAGCTATAATAAGGCCATCCCTCTTACTCTAAACTGCTGTTTCCATCTTGTGGTGATTAAAGGTATTGATGAGATTCATACATGCTTTGGGATTTAATTACTTCCATCTTTGGATCATTTGTAAAAGCAAATCATCAACATCATTGCATAAAGCAAGTAGGGCTGTGCAAAAGTTGCGTTCTCTCCTGCAAATATTTTTTAGGAAAGGGAGACGGGTTGGGGATGCTCCTTACCCCTATGATTTAGCTTATGCTTTTTAACATGCTGATTGTAGCTGTTGTTTTCATCCTTTAGAGTTAAAAACAAATCCGCATTCCCAAATAATGGAGACAAGCAGATTGTCTTGTCTGGTTTATCTCTGTAGTCTCTTTTATGCAGCACTGAAAATCATATAAAGTAAATCACAGAACTCTGTGAAAGATCGACTTGATGATTATGGAGTTAATCCAGATTTTAAGACCAAGTGTTTTTAGATGTAGAGTGGTTGCAGATTTTGTAAATCATATTGCTGGCTTTTAGAACAGAAGATAGAAATGTGTTGGAAGAATGAATGTATTGATGACTTGACATCCCAAACAACTCTATAAAAAATGGTAATCGGATTGAGCAGAGGGTTAAACTGAAATAGAGCAATTTCAACTTGGATATTTATTTTCCCGTCCTGCTATGGGTGAGTGCGGCTTGCATGTAATTGTTTTAATAGCAGCAGCATGTATAATTAATGCTAATCTTAACATAAACTTGTTTTTTTTTCACATAGTGGATTATCAGACACTATAATACTAGATATAATATCTAATTATCTAGTGCTTCCAAATCGAATCACGGTCCCTCTTGTCAGCGAAGTGCAGATTGCTCAGTTGCGGTTCCCTATACCAAAGGTAAGGTTTTTAACATCATATTGTGACATAACATAGTGTTCGTTTATCAGAGTGTTTGCAGAACAACTTCCGGCAATAATTACTCTAAAAGAGCTAAAATCCAGATACTGAACAAACAAACAAACTTCTAGAAGCTAGATAACAATTCATTTAATGTGGCTTTCAAGTTATTTTGGGACCATTAAATTTCACAATAGCAGAAAATCTCTTTTATCTTCTTTCTGCATCACTGGGATATTGCCTGGACAACGTGGGTCTCTAGCCAGTTGGGTGGATTCTTCCAGTTCATGTAAGAAACACTATTTCCAGTGGTTCCCTTCCATCCAGACATTTCCATGGCAGCCTGGAAGAAACCGTGGAGAAGTGACTCATTTCTAAAGGCTTGTAAGATGTAAAGTGTTTGGGCTTTATTGGTCTCTGCTTGTAGTTGAGTTTTCAGATGAATCTAGGAATTACTTTTGTTGCAGTACTCATTTCCTACTACTATTAAAATCATGACATATATTTAAATAATACAAAATTAATGACTGCTTATCTCCATGCCATTTCTTTTTTTTTTTCTCCTTTATCCTAGTGCTCAGCAGTGTCTGCGGGGGGGGGGGGGTGTCAAAAAAGTAAAGATTGTGATTGCAGTGTTGTGATTCAAACCTCACCCCTTTAGTGCATATGTTGCTATTGCACGTGTGTACAAAGGGGGGGGGGGAGAGGCCTTCAGTTCCACTGCTGCATCTTGATGTTTTTGACACATACACACACACCCTGAAGACTGCTGCTGTTGCTTATTGTACATGCTTCTTTATTAAAAGCTCAAAGACACCAGTATCAAAAGTATCATGATGGAGAAGAGGTTAACTAAAATTGTAGCCTGTCATGTATTTGGCAGTTAGGACAACTAGCAGGAACTGGACCTTTACTTCCTTATTCAGTTAATCACTACCTGCATAGTTTTAGCAAGTCATAACTACGAAGTGCTACTATACCAGACTCTAGTCTCCAAAATAAAGGATTTAAAAAATCAACTTAGTTTCCATTCTATCTTTATAGAAATCATTAGGACATACCATTCAGTTATGCTGATGGGACCCTACTATTGAGTGCTGTATGATGGACAACTTTTCTTGCCTCTTGTCAGGGTGTACTAAGAATACACTTCATTGAAGCTCAGGATCTTGAGGGAAAAGATACTTACTTGAAGGGACTCGTTAAGGGGAAATCTGACCCTTACGGAATTGTTCGAGTGGGAAATCAAATTTTCCAAAGCAAAGTCATCAAAGAAAATCTTAATCCAAAGTGGAATGAAGTTTATGAGGTATGAAAGTACTGACCGGTATTACTGTACTTTTAAAAAAATGTATTAAAGTCACTTAGAACCTCCAAGGCTGATGTCATATAATTCTATTATACAGAAAATGATCTTGCGTGATTTTTTTAAACTATTGGTAGAAAAATTGTTGTTGCAGTTCAGATAGAATACCAAGCCATGTTTAGCATAAAAATGAGCCTTGTGCTCCTGCCTGTTCTTCCCCCTCCCCGTTTCTCTGATTTCCTGAGCTGTAATTTACTAACAAGTTGCAATTTCACATTAAATCTGTACCATAAAAACTGTGGAAATGCCAGTAAACAAATGGTCTGAAGTGAATACAAATATATAGTAAACAGTGTTCAGCTGAGGCAGGAGACTCCCAGATTCAAGTTCCTGCTTAGTCATGGAGTTCATTGGATGACTTTGCTTTGAGACAGAATAATTGACCCAGGCTACCTGTACAAGTTTTATAAGGGTAAAATGAGGGGGAAAGCCCATGTGTGTTGTCCTGAGCTCACAGAAGAAAGAAGCTTCCTAAATTTTTAATCACATCAGAAAGAAACCATAGTATATTTGAAAATAATCTGTTAATGTTTTTGCCTAATTTAAAGGGGCTGTAAGCCATGTCATACATCTATGCTGAATTGGCTCTTTTGCTCGCTCGTTATATTTCCAGGCCTTAGTCTATGAACATCCAGGACAAGACCTAGAGATTGAACTCTTTGATGAAGATCCAGACAAGGATGACTTTCTGGGAAGGTAAGTGCCAAGCCATCTTAATAGATAAGTTTGCGTGTCTTTTTTTTTTAAATTTGAAATCCTTCCATGGAATCTCACTATCCAGATCAGTCCATAAATGAAAGAGAAGGAAAGGTGAGCTCTAAAAGGCAAGAAAGAAGCTAACAGACTAATACGTTTCCAGATGCCAATGTATTTCCATTAGTGCATGGATGTATGCAAAATTCTGTGCCTTCAAAAATTTGTCAATACTTTGGGCATAGAAATGTTTAAAAGTTGCCATCTGAAAATGAAGCAAAGCAGTATTGATTGCAGTAGAGATAGTAGTTCATAGCCCTAATTACTGTGCGCTAATTTTTGTTCATCTTGAATATAAGTTTGGCCTTAACTACCAAATATATGGTAAGGAATGGACCACCATGAAATGGTTTATCCTTGCCTCTCTCCTTGCGTCCCCCCCCCCGCAACATTTTAATCTGCTTCAAGGACCTAAACTTTTCTGCAGCAAATCCTACTATCTTATTCACAGTTCTTAAAAGAAGATAACCTTTACTTCATACCTCACTATTAATCCTCTTTTGTTGTTCAGAATTGCTTTCTGCCCTATTAGCATTTAGATATTATTTCAGTTGTGCTTGTTGGTTATTATAAGAAGAGCATGAACATGTTTAGGTAGCTCATCAATTTTTCTACCGTATTCACCATTTGGCTGCTATAAAACTCCAGCTTCAGATTCTGTAGCTCAGATAATGGTGTTCTAATGCATTGTGTTATTTTTTTATAGCCTGCTGATAGACCTAACTGAAGTTGAAAAGGAACGTCACTTAGATGAGGTAACTCTCTGTTCACTCTGGGGAGGACAATGACAGGGAAAGCTTATGCAATAACTCTGCAGTGCTTAATCATACACTGGATCTGGTATACCATTTCAGCAAAGTCTTCAGTTTTCCTCGACTAGATTTCCTCAGTTTGATTATAGCATCCTGTGTTAACAAATGGTATTGAAGACATTAGCCATGGGAGTGGAATAGTTAGTAGTAATTAATTCTAAACAATGACCAGGAGAGGGGTGGTTAGTTCCTGTTAAATGGTTGTGAGGTGTCCTGAATACATTTTTAGATGCTTAATTTTAAAAAGTCGTTGGATATATCTTATGAAATAATGTTACTACAGTTTTGTGCATGAAATGCAAGAAACAGTACAACTCATGCCTATTTTACAAAGTGGTTACTTATTTTCTATCAGCTATAGTATCTTTACTGTTTTCATATTAAGTGTCCTTAGTTGCCCTAGTCCAGGAATTTATGGTAGTGTAGGTTAATTCATCAGCTAATGGCTTTGGTTCTTACCACATTTTATTGATGTTCCTTACAGTGGTTTACTTTGGATGAAGTCTCCAAAGGAAAATTGCACTTAAAACTCGAATGGCTCACATTGAAGCCTACTACTGAGGATCTTGACCAGGTATGTTTGCATACTCTTTTTTCTGTATTTGAAGAAACTGTCATTAAAAATATATATTTATATGTGTGATTATCTGCATGCATATACATATGCTCTATTTCAAGAAGAACGCAGGATAAAAGCAAACATTTGTTTAGGTACAAAAATCCAAAATTCTCCTAGCAGGTCAAAAATAAATGGGCTCCATTAGGAAATGTTGCTTTTCCACTTCTGGAGAAGAAATGGCAGACTGAAGACAGCTCTGCAAAAAGCGGAGCCAGCAACCACTGCAGAAGGAAGAGCCAGCGAGTAGACCGGCTCTTCAGTAATTCCTCTGGACAAGGAGAGGACTTGAGATTGCTCACAAGTGCTCCAGACAACTGCTCCATGCGAGGAGACCGCAAAATAGCAGTCTCTGGCAGGTTTAGAGCTCTGGGAGATGAGAGAATAGCCATCTTGCTCAAACCACGATTGGCACCTTTGAAAGGATACTAAGTTTGCATACTTCCTTTTCTTTTCACTTTCAAAAATAGCTTGTTAACTGCTTTTCAGCTGTTAGAAATGTTTTGATTGACAAATTTTACAGCACCGGCTGAATTTCCTTCAATCCTTAGCAAAAGAAGTTTTAACTACAAGTTTAAGAACTTAAAAAATTTTGTGGGGGGGGGAATAAACAACAAAAAGGTGATTAAAACTTTGATTTTAGAAAGTTACAAATGGAGTAAGGGTCCAGATAAATTTGACATAAAATTTGGAATTAATTATAAAGAATCCTTCCTGTGGGAAAATGCTTTTGTCCAATTTTTAAAATCTTACTATTTATTTTTAAATTCAAAAGATAAAATTGTAAAAATTGAACACTAGAAGAAACTAGAGGGAACTAAAAATTATGTTCACTGCCTTGATTATTAATAAAAGTAATAAAGGCGGGATCTAAAAAAAAAAAATTAAAATATAAAGGAGAAGAACACTCAGACTTGACTTAGGTAGTCCTCAACTTATGAACATTCATTCCATGACCATTCGAAGTTATGGCAGCACTGAACAAAGGGACTTATGACTGCTCCCCAAAGTTATGGCTATTGCAGCTCCCTTGCAGTCACGTGATCAAAATTCAGGGGGTGTTTCAACTCCCCCCACCCACATACCTCCTCCCATCTGTGCCCTTTTGGCCCCCTGCTGTCTTGCACTCTGCTGCCTCAGCTGACCTTCACCATCTTGCTCCCACTGCTGACGAAGCATGCCTGGCCTGGCCCTTCATGAGGCAACTGCTGGTCACGTGAGGCTTTCTTCTCCAGGTCTTGCACGGCGATTTCCTTGCAAGTTCTGGGGAAGATGACCTCACATGGCCACCAGCTGCCTCGCAAAGGGCCAGACTGGGCGTGCCTTGTGAGCAGCGGGAGCAAGAAGACAGCAAAGATCAGCTGGGGCTGCAGAGTGCATGATGGTGAGGGTGGCTGGGACTGGGCTGGGACGGCTGCAGCTTTGTGTCGCGTTGCTGGGCCGGGCTGGGGCTGGGCTTTTTGCTGCGGCTCTGGGATTGGTTCTTGCAGCCCCCGAGCGGCAGTGCACCAAGAATCCCTTTTGCGCTGAGCAGTTGGGCTGGGGCTGGGCTTTGTGCTGGGCTGGGGCTCTGGGGCTGCTTTTTGTGCCACGTTCCTGTTTTTGCTTCATGTAAAACAAAAAGCAGCCTGGCCGGGCACACCTCATCAGCAGCAGGAGCAAGAAGGCAGCGAAAGTCAACTGGGGTGGCAGTTGTGGTTGAAAATCAAGGACTACCTGTATGGAATGAAGCAAAATAGTTTAACACTGGACATATTGAAGGATATTTTTGAACAATGGACCCAGAAGTTAATTTTAAGAATGTCTGCCTCTAGACTGTGTCTAAAAGATGTTATGGAAGGGGAACAAGTTTTACCTGACAAGATTGAGACTAAGACTGAGTTGAAAGCGACAGGTTACAAGAATGACATGGAAAAAGATGCTACACTGGGCATACAAAAGAAACTGGCTGATGTCTTAATAATTAAAAGGGATATACAAACAACAAACCAAGAGAGTGACCTGGATAATTTTCCTGTATTGGATTTACAAAAGAGGCTTGTTAAAGCTTTGAAGAATTTTGTGAGAAGGAAAGAAAGCAAAGAAAAAATGAAAAGAAATCAAGTTCTGTGACATTATTTAAAGGGACTAAAGATTAAGATTGTTAGAAGTAAAAAGAAAGAATATAAATTAGTTTATTTGATCAAGGTTAGAATAGATATGTTGTTATCTCTGGTAACCCATAATGGACTTTTGCTGACATCAGGACTGAAATGACGATGCTTTAAGGATTTGTTTATAGATAAGAGATGGGATATGGGAAGAAGAGGTCATTTGTTATATTTCAAGAGAAGATGATAAGTTACTAAAATTGTTTATACTTGTTGTGATGAAGGTGGGAAGTCACTCTTTATATATCTTTTTCTTTACTATACTTATTTTTCTTTCTTTTCTATTTCTCTTTATATATATTCCCCCCTTTTTTCTTTCTTTTCTGCACCTTCTACTTTCTTTTTATTCTATTTTTTCAGTTTGTGTTAGTGTTTATTGTTGCAATTATAATCTTTAATAAAATTACTGTATATATAAAAAAATTTCATACCCTTTTCATATCATTTCTTACATGCCTGATAGTTAATATTGAAAACTAACTCCATGGTCCTTTAGAAATAGCATTGAAAACAAGAAATAATGCTGTGAAAAATGTCCATGTTGCAGAATTCCTTTCAGATAAGGAATTCTTACTCATATCTAGCTTGGTTATGTTTGGAAATAGTTAAAACGTTTTACTTTTAGAAACCTGTTGGCTCTCTTGTTCTTTGATATACAAGATGTTATAGTATTAATTGTTTTTAAATTATTAGGTACGGTTACACTTTAATTATCTAGTTTGCATTTTATAATTTTCTTTCCTTTTAGTTAGAGACGATGCACAAAACTAGAGTTTTTAATTATACTTTTGTGATTTTAGGTGCTAAAAAGTATTAGAGCTGATAAAGATCAAGCCAACGATGGGCTTTCATCAGCACTGCTTATTCTTTATTTGGATTCAGCGAGAAATTTGCCAGTAAGTTTTTGTGATCATGAAGCTTCTCTTGAACGATTCCTAATTTTCTTTGGTCACACATTGCTTACTACTATGCCACTTTGCCTCACTGATTCACACTGTGTTTTAATTACTTTTTCTCATGCATTCCATAACATTGGCAATTTTCTATGATAAACATACCTTATGGCTGAATTTATTTTCCAGAGTCCGTATTCTAATCATGTCTACAGAACAATGCCATTTTAATTAACAATAAATCTACAGCATTTATTGATGTGGTAATCTTATAAACAAATTCTGTGGACAGTCCTGTAAAAGAAAATCAGGCCGTTGTGGTCAGTTCAAATGAATGAATATTTGCTTGGATTCAGGATTGAACTTTTGCAAGGTTTATATTTGTGTGCTTCTAAATCTAGAGCAGCTGTCCTACAGTCATATACTTGCATATTTGCATTCAATCAGTGCCTTTTCTTCTGTGAATGGAATCTTATTTACTGTAAAAATTTTAAGATCCAAACAGTACAATATAGTAGGATGATCTGAGCAAGGAAAAATCATGCTTCATTGTAGCAAACCAGATGAGATAACCTGAAACCGGCTTCTACTGTTGTGGGTTGCTAATGATTTTTCATAAACATAAACGTTTGAGCAAGGTTCCTGTGAGTCTGGTCTCTAGGGTTGGTGTGAATACTTTCCCACATACGCTCACAAGCATATAATGAAAACTTCTGTTTACTGTTCCCAAATAGCAGTTCCTAGAATAGCTGTGGAACCACCTTTCATTTTGTAAAAATAAAATGTGCCCACACACACTATTCTGCTTGTGCAGATTTTTCACTTGTATATCTTTAAAGATATATATAACTAGAGCCCATATATATATATAACTGGAGTGCTTCATGGAGAATTCCATAGATTTAAGCTGGAAATCATATGTCTTTAATACCCTCCTATCCAGGACTAAACAAAGAGAAATGAATGGTCCTCAAATAAGTCCAAAAATATTTTTTCAGAGACGTTTGTAATGAAGCATATGATTGTTTTCTTCATCCTTCCCTTAGGAAGCAAACCCCCAACGAAGCTGACTAATGTGATTTGAAGATAAAATATTGAACAAGTATTAATGGTCTTTATGAAACTTTCTAATTATGACCTAGGCATTTCTAAAACAGATTCCTTGTAAACTTTAGGTGAAGTTGGTAACAGTGATATTGGTGTGTATATAGGATATTGACTGGTAATATTGTTCTGGTGAAGCTTTTCTATTCTTCCCTTCAATACATTTTTACAGTAAAAACTCCTGTTCATAATGAACACAAACCTTTCCAAATTAGGTAATTTGTTAAGAAAAAATATAAAAAGTATTCTAATGAATAATCTGCCAGCTGGGATTCCTTTTCCATGTTTTTTTAATTGGAGGATCCTAAGACTGGAATAAGTAAATAAATAAAACCCAGTCCTCCAAGAAGATGAATCATATCACTGTCCTATGTCCCTTGTGGCCCCTAGATAGAGTGGCTTTAGGCCAGAAAGGAGCTGTCTACTCTAGAGTCATGGATCATTGCTCAATAATGAAGTGGGCAGCTCCTGTCAGCCTGGGAATAATCTCCCAGTTATGGAAAGTCCTTTGGAATGATTTGTTGAGGGCTGATGTTGCAATCCTTACTATGCCAGTAAAAATGTTAGTGTTTATCTGGACTGGTGATGGGCAGGTACGCAGATCCCCTCTGCAATACATGGGGCAAAATCTTGGGCCCATTATTGTATTTGTGTTACAGTTTTATTTTCATTTTATGCCCTGAAATTCTTGAATAGAATACTTTTTATTTAAAATAAAAACAAGAAACAAGGGGTAATAATGGATCTTATTGCCTAACACCTGATTGTATAACATATTTAACATTTCCATAGAAGAAATAGAGCTTTTCCCTTTGCCCAGATGGGCTACAGATTGTCCAAGATTATAGCACAACTTCTCTGTTTGGAAAATCTTTTTTTTTTTCTCTCATTTAAAATGGCAGCAACCTTATTCATGTCTGGCATAAAAAGGCAGTATAAAAGTATACTAAAAAGTCATTACTGAAAGGTGGTGTGGTTTTGTTATGCAAGTGATATTTGCAACTAAAATGCACAATATTGCAGTAGGAGAAAGAAATTGTCCTGAAGCTAGGTCAATAGTGGAAAAAAGGGCCACTGGTTTATCATTTCTTCATATGCTTATCAGTACTTCAGACTCCTTTGACTGTTTTCTGTAAAGCTGGTTGAGCACTCAGACTGCCCGAATCCCATCACTTTTTGCTTTCTCCTTCCATTTGCATTTTCCTAAAGAGTATCTACGAGGGAAAGTTTGGGTGTGGATACTTAAAAGAGAGGAGAGCATCGGGACTAGTCTTTTGTGAAAATACTACCTCACTCTATAGAGCACTATTTGTGAGTTCTCAGGTGTTACGTGTATATTATCCTTTTTTTAAAAAAAAATAACCTTTTTTTAACCTTGGTGTTTATAAACCCACTTTGCCTAACATTGGAATGGAGAAGCATGCAGTTTTTTGTTTTAAGTGCATGGTTTCAAACGTTTGTATTGTTTTTGCTACTTTTTCCAGTTGTGTTATTAGTTAGCTTGTTAGCTAAATTTGCTAATTTTTTCAGAGACTAGCATGCTCTGTTATCTACTTGACGAAATGTGACGCTTGCAGAGAAATGAAATGGTCATGAATTGTAAAAATCAACATACTTTGTGATTGTTTTGGAAAGTAAGTGCAAGTATTGTGTGTGGCATATGGAAGGGCCCAGAAGGTCTCTAATTTGGTTCAAGTTGCATAATTAAAATTGGAATAATGTGTATTACAGAAAAATACACCTCCTTGTGTGACCTTTTGTCATTACAATATGACAAATTTTTAAGATAGGTGTTTTCACCAGGGCATACGTACTCGTCAAACTATTCTCTTTTGGGGTAACAGAATTATGTAGAGTGCAGAAAAAGAGTAAGAAATAATAAGTCAAAGACCTGGATGTGCAATAATTAAAAAAAAAAGTAAACATAGGCTGTATTTACACTGACATCAATTACTGTACCTCCAGACCTTTGTATCCTTACAAACCATCCTTGCTTCCATACCCATGCACCACTTCATTTGTTGCCTTTACTTTTTAAATTTCTTATCTTTCTCTCTTTCGGGATCTCACCACAAGTCTTTCTCCGTCTTCCCTTTCCTTTCAAACTATCCAGTTTTCCTTCATAAATTTGTTCTGCCATTTGACTGTGGCTTATTCTCTTTTGTAGCAGTCATTCATTTTTTTATTTGGTCTCCATTCATTCAACACCATTCATTCTTGACTCTATCTCAGTGTTTTTTACACTTGGCAACTTTAAGATGTGTGGACTTCAACTCCCAGAACTGAATGGCTGTTTATGAGATAAACTACTAATAAACTCCTTTCCCTTCTGTTACTTGTTTATGTCTAGAAGTCCTCCATCTTCTTTCTCAGCGTGCTTGCAATCTCTCACATAGCCATTTTTACTTTTTTCATCAAGTATTCATTTCTTGCCACAAACCACATTCTACCCCATTATCTTTCTAACATCATTTGAACATGTTAACATTTCTGTATTAATTTTCCCATTCTTAGGAAACATTCTGCCAAGATACACAAACTTGTCTACTTGCTGTTTTTGTTGTTTGTATATAACTTGCAGTTGTTCATGTTACTTTCCCTGCCCAATACACAGGTAGTCCTTGGTTAACAACGCCAATTGGGACTGGAATTTCCATCACTAAGTGATGCAGTCGTAAAGTGCAACGTCACGTGACCGCATTGCTTAGTGACGGCAATCCTGGCAGTCCCTATTGCCATCATTAAGCGAATCCCACCTGGTCATTAGGCAAGGACCAATCCAAGCCATTCCCAGCTTGGTCCCTCCTAGCCGTGAGCCTCAGTTAGGTAAAGGACTACCTCCTCTCCAGCTCCCCCCACCTGCCTATCTCCCCCATCTCTGCCCTTTTGGCCACCCTGCACAGTGGCACTCCTCAGCAGTGTGGCAGCACTGGGGCCGAAGTAGAGGCCCAGAGCCTTCAGCAGTCTCAGCTGGCTGTCCCTGCCCCCAGGCTTCTCCTTCAGCCTCAGCACTGCCGCCACTGCCACTGAGGAGTGCCGCTTCAAGCCCCATGCTGCAGCCAGCCACCCCAGCCCCACTGTGCGAAGCCCCAGCCACCCCAGCACCAAGCCCTAGCCCAGCCACTGCCCTGCAACCCTACCGCCCTGAGCTCTGCTGACCCTGCTGCCCTGTGCTGTGCTGGTCCTGCCGCTGCTAGCTGACCTTCAGGCATGCCTCAGCAGTGGGAGGAAGAAGACAGTGAAGGTCAGCTGGGGGTGGCAGGGCCAGCAGAGCTCAGGGTGGTAGAGGTGGCAGAGGGCAGGGCAGCCAAAAGGGCAGGGATGAGGGAGGAGATAGGCAGGTGGGGGGAGTGAAGCACCCCTGCAGTTGTAAGTGTGGGTGGGGTGCCAAGCACCTGAATTTTGATCAAGTGACCACAGGGGTGTTGCAGTGGCTGTAACTTCAGGGACTGAGCATAAGTACCATTTGTTCAGTGCTGTTGTAACTTTGAACAGTCGCTGAATGAAAGTTAACCGAGGACTACCTGTAACTAACTTGGTCTTTAATATATTAATATTTAGATTCATAAGATCGACATAAACATAGATTCATAGTCTCAACTAACATACCACTAATGTGACCACAAGCGTTCCTTTTACATTTATCTATAAATACCTTAAACAACTGAGGAGGCATTATATATTATTTTCTGCTCAGGGTCGAACCATTTGTTCAACTTTCCATTTGCTCTTGCGCATGCTTTACTTCTGTCATATTACACTGAGTAGCCAAACTTGAATTTGCACAGGACATTCTATAATTCAGACCTATTTACTTCCTCTAAATGAAGAAATAATAACAAAATAAACTTTGCTTCTCACATTCCCACATAAAGCTACAATGCATTCCCCAAATTTTGTTCATTGTTACCCCTTGGACTTTTTCTGTCAGAATCCAAAGCCCTGATTAATAGCTAATTGCCTTGTAGGTCTTGCTGCCTTCCCATTTGAATATGGGAACAATTGGAACAGTGTCATCTTATGGGACCCAGGAGGCAAGCTTTCTTAGTGGCAGCTCCAGCCCTTTGGAATGATCTTCCCCCCAATATACGGTTTGTCCTGACCTTGCAAGCCTTTAGAAAGGTGATTAAGACCTGGCTCTTTTCCTGATCCTTGGGGTTAGGATGAGTGGAATTCCCAGTTTGACAAATTACAGGAGATCTCACCTTGAATCATCATTTTATTGTTTAAGTAAGTTTTAATGAGATACGTTTCGTATTGGTTGATTATAGTTTTTCTTTCTTTTTTTCTTTTCGCATGCTGCCCAGAGTTACATTGTCTGAGCTGGTGGCCATATACGTTCTTTAATAAATAAGTAAACAAACAAAACATTCTTCCAATCTTCAGTCTCAACACACATTAAACAAGTTGCAATGCCGTTCCATAAACAACCACATCAATATTTTAATATTTCTCCAGTTTCACAGTCTATCCCTGCATACTTAACATCATTCAACACTCTGACAGAATTGAGAAGACCACTATTTTATCTTCACTCTAAGGTGTTTTTTGTCTTTCCTTTTCTTCTTGGTCCACTCTTCTCCCAAGATCCATTCTTGAAACTACCACAAAAATGGTATCTCCCACATTCATAACTTCTCATTACCCTTCACTAATTCCCTGGTCTTCTGTAACAAATAATCAAATCAGTCATGCTTTTAAATTGATATTCTTTTGCCATGAGGGTATGAACAGACTGTTGCTTAAACCACATACTTGAAACAAATGGGCCCTTTTCTAAAGCAGATACTCACAAAGCAGTCACACTATTCTCATTCTTTCTTGGCTCTCTCAATGTCAGGCCCAGCCCAAGAATGACAATAGTTCCTTTATTAGCTTGCACCTAATAGACAGAATCTCGCCAGACTCAACCTATGCTAAAGCAACTAGTGGCTATACCCTGTGAGACTCTAGGGAGGGGCCAGTCTCAGCTTCTTCACCTTCTCATGGTCCTGCTGCGGGCCGAGGAAGCACTTGCTCTGAAACCTCTCCAGGAATGCTCCCCCTCCCTCCTGATAAGCTTGATCCTCCATTCCAGTATCCTCCTCACACATGCCTTCCATTACACTGAATGGTCCAGTCACTTTTTCATCCCATCCTTACCCACCATTTTTCACTTGGATTGCAGAATGTTGCACAATTCTTCACATGGCTCTTCCATTAATATCATTCACTGGAGCATAATATCATTCCATTATGACTGAATGGCCCAGTCACTTTTTCATCCCATCCTTACCCACCATTTTTCACTTGGATTGCAGAATGTTGCACAATTCTTCACATGGCTCTTCCATTAATATCATTCACTGGAGCATAACATGCAGCTGTCTGCATGCACTGGAGCATAACATGCAGCTAAACTCTGAATTCCTTCTTTATATTTGCCTCCAGCAACCTAGATCAGGGGTCCCCAAACTCTTCAGCTCATCAACCCCTTCATGAAGTTTCAGATTGTTCATCAACCCCCAAACATTATTATATGAAAATAACTTAATAAATACTACTTTAACTAATGGTACTATGAATAACAACAACAATAATGGATAGTCCCATTGATCCTTGGAGGTCATTATTGACCACTTTGGGGAACCCTGACCTAGATGATACTAATTCATATTTCTGATATATATTTTAGCTCTTCCATTCTTGATTAAACTTTCACCTTTGTTCCTCTCCATGTATTAATCAACTGCACTTCCAAAAGGTCGGATCACTTTCATCAGATCTATTACATTGTCCCCTTCCTGTTACTTTCACAAATATGTAACATACTTATTTTTCTTTCATTCATTTCATTTTTAATTAATGCTTTTTATCATTTATGTCTCTTACTTTCTGAGGCACAATGTTTCATATGCCATGGTCATCAACTGATCCCTGCCACCCATCATGACTTTGGTTAATTCAGGTTTTCACAAAACACTTGTTAGTAGTTACAAAACAGCGTAGACAGGATTACCAGCCTTAGCCATATTTGTGCCACATGTAGCATTTCCTGCTAACGACAAGGGCAGTACCAGTATTGGCACATCTGGGCCAGCGTTACCAAAGTACTGTTCCAGTTTTACACCAAGCACACTATTTTGTGCAAGCTAGGATCTGAGAGACTACCTTACAAGCAAACATACTGTTGCCCTCATCTTACCAACAACGAGATAAATGCTAAATAGTAATAGATGTTTGTGTTCGCTTTATTCATCTTTAGCTCAAAAATCTGGTATTTAATGTCAAATTTTGAAAACTTTAATGAGGAGAAGAGATTAAACTTGGGAAGAGGTATGGATCTCTCCTAACATGGAACCATTTCTCATATTAAGGTGGCATCTCTCCCCTCGGCTTATCCCTATAACACTCATCCTCTGAAGGAGGTTTTGCTTCAAAATAGTGGCTTGTGCAAAGATAACCACTGAGCTCCACAGTCAAGGAGGAACTTGAAAGCTGTTACAAAAATAAATAAAATAAGGATGACATAGCATTCTCATTTCAACCTCGAAAATCGCCTACCTTCCTACTTCATGGCATCTGATTATTGGGTTTCCTTTGAGAACCTTGAGTCATCTGAGTTTCTGAAATCAGCTTAGAAGCATGCCTGGTTTTACACTTGATCCAAGTTGGAAAGAATCATATGTAATACCAAAACAATGTGTCTTAACTAAATTCTCATATACTCTTATTTTACTACCAATCCTTAAACCTTGGTTCTACTGCATTATTAAAAGGGTGCCAACTCTATTAAGGCAGTTGAAATGATATGTTACAGCAAATGAGGGTTGATTCAGAAAACAGAAACGTTTAACAGCAACTTGACCCAAATTATACTTCACATTGTCTTTTTTCCTTGTGGGTCTGGAATGTTCCTTCTCTTTTTATAGCTTAAAGATTCCTTAATAAGCATTACGGTGTTTGCATGACAGTGGCATGCAAACAGCAAACATCTCTGTCATCTGTTATTTTTACTCTGATACTGTTGGCTTCCCTTGAACAAAAGCAGTTACAGTGTTCATCCTAAATTGAGAATAATTTTTTAAAAAAAAAGTGAAGCAAATTTCACAGTAGTGTTGAATGCATCTGTTACCTGTGTGAATTTCTCCAAAGAAAGTAGTAAGAACTATCAGGAGCTGAAAATTGTATGCTAAGAAACCACATGGGAAAAAGTAAGAGGAGACTCTTTCCAGTCTAGGCAGATGTACATTCAACATAAAACTATTGCTAGCCCAAAGCTTTTAGATGCATAGAGAGGGGGCAGTTTTTCGGTATATTATGTGTGGCACCAGGTTGTTATCACACTTAAGTAGCCAGCCAAACAGAAGGCTATGGAATGAGCACAGCCAATTTACTTTTTTAGTAAGTCTAAAGAAGAGTTTAGAAAAGAATATACAGTACCTCCGTTTAAAAATGTGTACCTGTGTCATATCACTTTTCTCCTTGCCCATCTGATTTTTTTTTTAAAGATTTGTTTAGTTAGAGAAAATGGGGAGCTGGCACGCCCCCCAAAGCAAAGTGTCAGCCTCTAGTTCATCTTTATGTGCAATAATGTTCTGCACCTAAACAGCCTCCATAAGATTTTGTAAGGTAAATGTTGGGGAGGAGCTTTGTTTGGAAGTGTGCCTCCCTGCCAGGAAGACAGAGAGAAATTGAGTAAGAAAGGTAAAGAGATCTTAAATGACTAAAAGGAGTGATACAGTTCAGAAGTAAGTTCATTCTTGGTTGACAAGCTTGGTTAATGATCAAGAAGTCTTCTGTGCATCTGACATAAATTTTCCGTCATTTTTTGGTATGATTTTTCAGCCACATGATGTATAACATTGAGACAAATGTACAAGTTTTTGTAACTTTTTTTTCCATTGAAAACAAATCTCATTGCAGTCAAAGCTTTAAACGGTCATTTTGGAGAACAGAGTGTTCAACCTCCTCTTCCTGTTTTGAGTTGCATCGTGCTTGCATAGCAATTTAGGTTCCATTCCATTTGTTCTGAAGTGGAATTTAACTTTGTGTATTCCATCTCAGAAACTTTGGAACAAAATGGAATCGTAGAACCCAGCTTTTTTTTTTTTTTTTTAAGAATTCCTAATTTACCCTCAGGATGATGTAGTTTTTCTGAAATAAAATTAGAAACTGTTAATGGAAATTGTCAGCTGGTTAGATCCACCCCACTTTCCTGTATCCATATCATCAGATCAAATAAGAAATTTTTGTTGCATTGGAGCAGTTAGAAAGAAAGTTACTGCAAACAGGAGAATCTTAGCCTGACTGGAAAAAGTCAGTGGTGTATTATAATTTAAAATGGAAAAACAATAAAGGATGTGTCAAATTATTTTATAGTGATAACGGTTCAAGCATTTTCTCTTTCTTCTGAGAAAGTTTGTTTGGTCTGCCATTGTTGTCCTGTCCTTAATTAACCAAGTGGAACTGCTTCATTGCATGTCGTATTAACCCTCCGTATGTTCATTTTCTTCTGGTTTAAAAGCATAATCCATTAGATTATAATCCAGAAGCCTTGAAGAAGTCTGCTGTTCAGAAAGTCTTAAAGGTAAAAGTGATACAATTTTCCATTTAAAGTCACACAATTAAATGAAGACACTGGGTTGCCTACAATAAACAAACATCCTTATGTATTTTGAATGCCAGGGGACATAAACTCAGTGTCACAAAGTAAGATCAGGACACAATGACATTAATTTGCTTGTGAGTAGAAGGCACATCCCATCAGTGTTGCATTACATAAATTATAGAAACAAGTAGTCTAATTTTAATGAGCAATTATTTTTAAAAAGTTGGTATTGGAGACCAAGCTATATTGCTAATATTAGACAAATTATTTTAATTCTTCTAAAATAGTACTGAATGTTTAATACATTTTCAAAAGCATGCTTTTACTATACTTGTTGGTGCTTTTTTAATCCAGAGAAGTTCCAAGTTCCTTGGTCCCTTTTTAGTCAATTTGCTGAACTTGGAGTGTAAATGCATTTGTTTATTACTGAACGGGTCATAGTGACAAATTCTTCACAACGAGACTGCTATAAGGGCCACTAAGTCATCATGAAACACAAACTTCTTTGCAGACTTATTAATTCTACCCTTTTAGTTGCAGGATCACCACTGTGGATACAAGCATAAGACAGATTGCCAGTGGTAACCTAAATTTAGTCCTAAAGTGGAAAGTAGGAGAAATAAGTTATTGAAGATGCTGACAGCACAGAATAGCCAAAGAAGATGCTGACAGCACAGACAGCACTATAAATTGTGCAGGCGCACAGCGTCAGCGTCATTGGTTGAACTGAAAGGCTTGCTGCAAGCTGATGTATATACAGTACATGCCTACTTCTTACCTGTACAGAACTTAATTGGCAGCATGTATAAAATAGGGATGTGCCTCCTTGTTTTCTGGGGCAAGGAATAAGACTGGAATCTCTGTTATTGTCTGTTACAAACAAGCTCTGCTTATTATTAAAGTTTGGCCATGTGTTGTAGTCCAAGAGACATTTTGCCTATCCATCAGTTTCGCCATAGTAAGTAAATGGTTTGAGTTTTACTTAGCATTTGGAAAACCAGAAACTGATTAAGTTAAGAAAAACATAAATAAGAAATAAGAAGTATCTGAACAGGCCAGAAATTCAATAAATTTTACCAAATAAAGGCATGATTGAGAGCTTGCCGCATACGTGATTCAAAAATAGAGATCCTTTAAGAGAGGAGGATATTGGTGAACATCCCTGTGGCGCATATTTTTGCCCTTGAAGATAAATTTCAGTAAACATAACTAATCTGGGAGAATCTGTATGGATTTTCTGTCAATCTAGAAATCTACTCAGGAAAAATTAAAAGCAGAATGCTGGGAAAATTAAACTAAATATGTGTTACTCTTTAAAAATTCAAAACAATGTGTGTTGAGATGAGAATACACACATCTTTGGCCTGCAGTTTTTGTCTAACATTGTTCAGTGTCTCTTTTAACCATGTTACTTTTTTGGAGTTCCAGTTTAAATTAATTATTAATAAGCTAGCTAATGTATTAACATCATTGATAGATGCTTCAGATTAACTTCTGTAACTCCTTCTTAACAAAAAGTGTTTATCTGAGAGATTGATACAGAGCCTATTAACAGACATTCATAATTTGGGAATCCTTTGAGTTCTTTAAAGTTATTAAAATAATTGCTTACTTTTGTAGTTTGATTTAGAACTATTCAGTTGGTGAGGAAGTCAGACATGGCACATGGTTGATCTCTAGTAAGAAAACTGGATAAACCTGTCATAGAAGCCACAGCATACCACCTCCTTTGCTGCCCTCCAAATGTTTTATGATTCTGACATCCTGCTTAATCACAGAATCCATCCCACATATATAAGATTAGTTTTCTAAGTTTGCGCTTTCTCCATATCCCCCTTTTGCATGCTGACTGCAACATTCATTTATTTGTTCTGATGTTGCTTCATTAGCTTTGGGGGATGAAATGCTTATTTAAGAATGAAAGGTTGAACATCTTAAACCAGTTCATTCAAAAACAGGGATAATATTTGTAAAGGGGTCAGAAGCCCCAGTGTTGTATGTATGTATAAAATCTCTCAAGGTAAGTTATGTAATTCCTATTTTCGGTATATGTTTGTGACACAGTTTTGAAAGGAATGTGGATGGAGAGAAAATAAGAGTAATAGAGTCTATTTTCTACATTTTCAGTCAGGGAAGAAAATAAACAGCAATCCAAATCCCCTTGTCTTAATGACTGTTGGACATAAGGCACAAGAAAGTAAGGTAAGTTTTACCAGCTTTTGCCCACTTCTGTAAGGCAAAATAGTTCACAACATCCTAATTTTTCCATGTATCCTGTATATAGGACCATACATCAGTCTGTGTGTCAAAGTAACATTTTCTTTGAAAGCTAATGGAACCCCCGCCTGCCCACCAGGCAATTTGCAGGCACTTGGATCTGAATTAGAATCCTGGTGTGGAAGGAATGGGTGTCATGCTCTTTCTTAAATGCACACACTGCTGTGAGCTCCTTTGAATCAAGAAGGCTGTGCTTGTAAGCTGCTTTAAGAGGAGAATATCCTTCATGTCCATCTTTTTTTTTTCCTTTCCAGTTGCAAATTGCAGATGCTAGGTGTCTGATCTGGATTGGGGGTACAGGGTAAAACAAAAGGTTAAAGCTACTCTGCTGCCCATTACACAGGTCTAATCTGGATGAAGATATATCTGATAACTAATTTGCATTGAGCGGGCAAAGCCCAGTGGACAGTGCAAGGTACTATCTCCTGGTGCAGATCACTTTGACGTTTGTGTGTACAGGTAGTCCTCAATGTACAACCACAATAGGGACCAGAAAATTTGTTGTTAAGTAGTGTGGTCGTTAAGTGAGGCATCACGTGACTGCACCCCATTTTACAACCTTTTTTGCCACAGTCATTACCGTATTTTTCTGACTATAAGACGATACTTTTTTCTAAAATCCTTACCCTAAAAATTGAAGGGCGTCTTATTCAAGGAAGTCAGCCGAAAATCGCGCAGTTGCAAAACTGCCCATACTTTGTTTCTGCGAATGGGCTTCCTCCTATTGCTAGCCTCCAATCACGAGTGAAATAGCTTGTCTCCCAAACAGACTTCCTCCAATCACGAGCCTGATGTAACTGACGTCAGCTGATGCTGAACAAACCAATTAGAGGAAGTCTGCAGAGATGAGCTATCGGCAGTTTCACTCGTGCTTGAATGTAATCAGTTATGCAAAAGAGCCTGGAAATAGAGCTGCAGAGAGACGGTTTGGACCTCCTCCCACCGAGTGTATCAGGTCAATGTTACCTAATTACTAAATAAAAATGTGTTCTGCACTATCTTTAAAATATTGATTTCTTAATTTGGGGTTGGAAAAATGGGGGTCATCTTGTACATGGGGGCGTCTTATTGTCGGAAAAATACGGTATATGAATCACTGTGGTTGTTAAGCAAGATATCACATGACCACGACTTGCAACCTTCCCTTCCGGCTTCCCCATTGACTTTGCTTGTTGGAAGCCGGCTGGGAAGATCGCACATGGTGATCATGTGACTGCAGGACACTGCAGCCATCGTAAATGCACGACAATTGCCAAGTGCCTGAATCATGATCACGTGGCCACTGGGATGCTGTGATGGTCGTAATGCGAGGATCAGTCGTAAGTCACTTTTAGCACCGTCATAACTTTGAATGGTCGCTAAACAAATGGTCGTAAGTCAAGGGCTACCTGTATTTATATGCGCATGTATGCTGAATACCCAGGTCTGGCATTTTCACTGTTGTCCTGTGCCCAAGGGCATGCAGTTCTTAGAGGGAAAGGAGAAGAAGGTCTCTGTGTCTGTAAATGGACTTTGTTTCTCACCATAAAAGTTAATCAAGAATGCATCCTGCCTCTGAACAGATCCGCTATAAGACCAATGAACCAGTTTGGGAAGAGCATTTCACCTTTTTTGTTCATAATCCTCGACGACAAGAGCTAGAAGTTGAGGTAGGCCATCTCTAGTTGTTTGCTTTTTTTGAGGTATCGGTAGATTCTTCTCTGTTGAGCATTTTGAGGGTAGAATGCCTGAATGGCTGCAGCCTTGTGAGTGTTGCAGCAAAAAAATGTACACTCAAAATTTGCAAATGTGTTGCCGAATAGACGATGAATCCTATCTTGGAATTGGAAGTGGTTCTGTCTGTGCTGAATCATTTGCTTAACAAATTTGTGGTGGGTGATCAGAAAACCTTTAAAATCTGTTCTGTAATGTATATGTAATATAGTGTGAAGTTTACTTTATAGTAAATATAGCATAAAGGTCACAGCAAATTTGGCTTTTCTCTACTGGTGCATTTGAGTGTATAGGTAGAAAAAATGACAGTACACTGAAGCTCAGACTATAGGAAGCAGATATGTTCTGCTTAGCTATGGATATTGGCATTGTTATTGATTTATTGTTAAATATTTTCTTTTCCTTTATTAGAGAAACCCAAGGTGCCTAACATTTAACTAACAGAATCAAGTCAATTAAAATGAAAGAGTCAGCAATTTAACAAATCTTTTTAGTACAGGTTTTCACTTAAATGTAACCATTCTTTTGTCTTCTTCTGTAGGTCAAGGATGAACAACACCAGTGCTCCTTGGGAAATTTTAAGCTTCCTCTTAACCAACTCCTTGCAAGCGAAGATCTAACTATGCATCAGAGATTTCATCTTAGCAATTCTGGTCCAAACAGCACTGTAAACATGAAGATTGCACTCAGGGTATATTATAAAAGTTTCCTAAAATGTATATAAAAATTGAGCACTTAAGAATTGTGGTAGTGATATGCAAATTATATTTGCAGAAAGAAAAAAAGACAGGGAAAGGTTTTATAAGCTGTAGTTGGTTGGGAATGACAAGCTGTAATTAGTTGTTTGAGTGGCACATTGAAAATTCTTGAGATCAAAATTGCAGACAGTGGTGAAACTGTCACTGTATCCCATAGAGTGAGTCTCTATTTCAGTGATGGAGCATAATGTTTTGCATGTAGCGGTTCAGTCACTGCCATGCTTCATTTTTGATACCTGGATTGATTAAGACTTCTGCTTAAAAGCTTTGGAGATTTTTCTCCCGTTGAATTAAGAAGAAATGCCCAGTGGTCTAATTTTAGCGTGAAACAATTCCTTTTCTTATGTCAGCTTAATCTACAGGAAGTTCTGCAATTGGAATGCTCCTTAGCTCAAAATATATCCCTTTAAAATGGAAAGATCAAGAATTTAAAATGATACACAGTCCATCATAATTGGCAGATAGTATCTTTGCAACAAACTATAAACAAGGGTACTCTCTGATGAGTTAGAACTGCTCACATATTACACCATATACACCAGGAACAGGCAACCTGGTGTTTCCCAGATGTTTTGCATTACCCTTCTATAAACCCCAGCCAGAATGGCCAATGATCAGGGATTCTGGGAAATTGTATCCAGAACATCTGGAAATGCCAGACTGCCTAATCCCTACACTATATATGTTTGCGTGTGTGTATGATAAAAAGTAGGAGCACATACGACTCATACTATTCTTCTCATACTTGACATTGTACTCTAAATAGTATCTTGCAACAGGCAAGCTCAGTAAATATTTTAGCTACTACAGGAAAAATAGGATTTTTGCATCTCTTTCTCTCTCACTTGCTCTTTTTGTCTATAATTTATGGAGTACCTATAAAGCCATCCAAAACACATTCTTTTGAGGGATTAACTCCAAGACAGATTGTGAGAGATTCTGAAAAAGCTTGGTGGCAAAAATCATAATTGTATTGAGAGGAATCTCAAGGTTGCCAGTGCTTGACAGACGGAAGAGGCTGGATTGGTGTGTACTTTTAATTCTCCACAGCCATACTAAAATGGAAACTTCCACCAAGTGAGATGTGTAGGTGCTACGTTGAAAGCTTTCCTTCTGTAAAATGTAAGAAGAGTATAAACTATTTCCTATTAATTAACTCAATTCAGGTGGACTTTTTTTTTCCCCATAATAGCGGGGATGAATGGCAAACATTCTAGTTTATGCAGAGTTCCCTGATAAATCACATATGGGATTTTCCATGTATGTTTCTTTAGAGCTGTTGGACAGAGAGGAAAAGTAGCCTCAAAGGTGACTCTCTAGGTCTGCTCTGGTTCCCTTGTAATCTGTTCATGTACCTCAGCTTCCTCCCCAGTGCTGGACTTTGCAACCCTTGAATCTCCGTTCAGTGACAGGTGCAACTCTTTTCTGAACTGCAAGAAGGAATGAAGGCCCTCTTGTTTGTTTTGTGACTATTAGATCCTTTCTCTTGAAAAGCGAGAGAGATCTCCAGATCACCAACACTCGGCCCAAGTGAAGAGGCCTTCTGTTTCCAAAGACGGGCGGAAAGGTACTTTCAAGCCTCAGGTCCCCATGTCTCCAGCCGCTGGCTTGAACAAAGCCCCAACTTCTGCAGGAATGGATATTGATAAAAGGACTGATGGGGCGGAAACAGGTCTTCCCTCTAATCCTCCTTCACAGTGGCCGACAGATCTCAGCAGAAGTTCCTCCAGTCTCCTGACATCCAATCTGAGCTGTTCCCCCAGTCACCTTTCAGTCAAAGAACCTACTCCAAGTATAGCTTCGGACATCTCTCTGCCCATTGCCACGCAGGAGCTGCGACAGCGACTGAGGCAACTTGAAAAGTACAGTCCCAAATTCTTTTTTATACCGGTCTATAATCATAAACGCTTGCAAGCAGTTGGACTGATGCTAGGACATTGTCTTACCATCAAGCTTAATTACGCCAACAATGATGTATTTTCAGAACAGGTCAACTAATGTAGACAAAACAGGGAAACTAGAGAGAGCCAGATCAGTACTCCAAGCCATTATGACTAAAAATAAAATTATTTCCTGATTATAAATATAGCGGTTGGTCAGGATATAAAACTAAAATTAAACCTGTACAGTGGGTCTTTCAGAAAATGTGTATGACTGTTGTTACACAAAAACTTGTTGACAGGTCCTGCATTTTTTCTGAGTGGCTCATGTTACAAATTAATCAGACTGAGGTCTGAAAATAAGGATTGTGCACTTAGACATCGACTAGCACCCTCTGCAAATCCGAACAAAACCTATCTTGCATCATATAGATAATAAAAATATTTCTCATTTGAAATAAATGAAATATGTAGCATCCAAAGAGTGCTTTACTTAAGGATTGCATTCTTAACATTGTATTTACATATGTAGACTCATTTAAAAATGAGATTTCAGTAAGATTGACATACAGTTTATCACTTGGATCCTTCATCTTCAGATCTAAGACATCTAGTGAAAATCTTTTTTTACTTAGATTGAAAATTCATTTTCCCTATTAGCTTCCTTTAATTATGCTTTTCATAATATCCAGAATTATTTCTCCATTTACATATGAAATTTATGAGGAAACCAGTATGTATAGATTTTGTTTTGTAGCTTTCAAGCATATGTAAAGACATAAGAGCTGTACTGGATCAGGCCATAGACCCATCTAGTCCATCATTCTGTGCCACATAGCGGCTGACTGGATGCATTTGGGATGTTCAGAATCCTGATTAATTTGAAATGATTGTACTCTTTCTGTGTTACTTCCCATCAGTCATTATTTGAGGTATGCATTCAGGATGCAGTAAACAGAGGCTGGATTATAACACCAATGATAGAAGCATGAGTTACAAGAACTTAACAAAGCAGTTACTGATGGACAGTCCTGGCCAACTGACACAGGTGGTCAGAAGCAAATGAACAACAAATCATCAATATTAGTACAGGTAGTCCTCGTTTAGTGACCACAATTGGGACTGGCAACTTGGTCATCAAGTGAAGTGGTCGCTAAGTGAAACCACAACTGTTCAGCTTTCCTTTGCTTTACTGACCTGCAAAGGTCATCAGTGTGAGGATTGGTCACCAAATTACTTTCTCATCACTGTCATAACTGCGAACAATCACTGTATGAGGCAGTCGGTAACAAGGACTACTTATAGATGCTGATAACCTAATCTTCTATGAATTTCTCCCGTTCTCCTTTAAAACTATCTAAACTGGCTGTTAGTCGTGAATTCCACAGGTTAATTACACACACCATGAAAAAGGATTTCCTCCTGGGTCTCCCTGCACTGAATTTCAATGGATAGCCCTGCACGAATTTATGGACCTTTGCTATGTCTCTTTTTACCCTCCTTGATTCCAAATTAGGGAATCTCAGTCCTTTAGCCTTTTCTCATAAGGGAAGTGCTCCAGGCCTTTCCCCCCCCCACCCGCAACTCTACAACATCCTTCTTAAGGAGCAGCAACCAGAACTGTACACAGTACTCCAAGTGCAGTCTCATCGCAGTTTGCTTTAAGGCCATTCTTATATTGGCAGTTTTATTTTCTGTTCCCTTCCTAATGATTCCAAGCATAAAATTTGCATTTTGTTTTGCAGCAGCTGCACACTGAGTTGACGGTTTCACCGAGGTGTCCACCCTGACTCAGATACTTATTTGCAAGTTTAAAAAGCACTAGTCCCTCTGCCCCACAATTTATATATTGCCAGTATTCCTACCCCCCCCCCATTTTTTGTACAATAAGCAGCCCTTGTTTTATATTTCTACATCTCTAGACCAAAACATGTCCTCACAAATCAGCGACCACTTAATATTCAGTAATGTTATATTTTATTGTGTCTGGAAAATCAGAATGGATTGTGCACGTAGGACCACACTAACCCTGTCTGTGTATACAGGTGGGTTAGAACAGTACTGTAGTATCCTTATTGAGTATTTATTTATTTATTTATTTCATATTTCTATCGTTGGGATATAAAATATTTACACAATCAGAACGGAAGAGCTATTGTTTTGTCATCGTGGAAATTCAGTATTGACAGTTCGTATTATCCTGATTTTCATAGTGGAACAACGTTGGGACAGTCTCCGTTGGGACAGATCCAGTTAACAATTCGTCACAGTTCGCAGAGAAACAAACTTATGGTGGTGGTGCACACATGCAGGTGATCATATTATGTGTTTCTTGCGTTCGTCCATTTATCTACAAGAAGGCTATGCTGGAGAACTAGGAAGGCTCTGCTCTCTTTGCTTTCATCTTATCAAAAATGCTGAGCTTTATTCCTCCAATTAAATCTCTCAGTTTAACTGCAACTCTGACTAACCAAGATTCTCTCTGGGAATCCAGGATGGGTGCCTTTATCCAGGCAATTGGGAAAGGAGAGTTCAGTGAATCTAGGCAAAAGGTGTCCTGACAGAGCGTTGCCGAAATTTGCAGATGTGCTGCTTTTTACGTTAAATCTGATCTGGATATTTTGTATTCTTTGATTATAGAAATCTAATCGCTTTTTCAGAAGAAGGCTCTGACCCCTATGTTCGAATGTATTTATTGCCTGACAAGAGGAGATCGGGAAGAAGAAAAACAAGTGTTTCAAAGAAGAACTTGAATCCAGTGTTTGATCAGGCGTATGTCGCAATCTCCATGTGCTGATTTTATGGCATAGAGTTGGGGAAATTATTAAAATTACTTTGTTTGTACTGAAACATGACTTGTAATGACCTTTGAGAAGTCATTTAGAAATGGGGTTACTAGAAGTGCAGCGCAGGAAGACAAAAATAGATGCAATATGTAGCCCGTTAGCAGCCCATGGTTTATTTTGTTACTACCTCTATAAATACGATTGTAAATCATGGGTCTTATATCAGTGCAGACACAATCAAAATATTCTTGTGTAGAAACTAAGTTGTCAAAAAAGCCTATTGTTAGCAAAATGTTAATTGATATAAATATTTTAATTTAACAAAGTAGAACTTGGAGCCATGCCTTGGGGAAAAATAGATACTAAAATGAGCACAGAAACAGTGGAATGCAAGTAATTTTGCAGAGAGAAATATTCATTATGTAATGGATATGAGTTGATCAGTTGTAATCTCAGACATTTGCAGATTTTCAGGTTCCTGTAACCAAATAATAGCCAAACCATAGATCTCCTGTACACAGATTTCAAAGTACTTTTATTACATTCTGTCTGAAACATTTTTCCCTTCTCAGATTTGATTTCAGTGTTTCGTTGTCTGATCTACAGAGAAGAACCTTAGATGTTGCAGTGAAGAACAGTGGAGGTTTCTTGTCCAAAGATAAAGGTCTGCTTGGTAAGGTGAGTCACCGATGTAAAAACTGAGGTGCTTGGATAATGTGGCAAACAAATGCGAATTGAAATATTCTAACACATCAGCTTCCAAAGGAGGTTAATTCCTCCTTTTGGACCAGTAATCCCATGAACTTTACATAGCTCAGATTCTGAAACAGAATTGCTTACTTTTTTCCTTTATGCATTCTATATAGTAAGATCTCATTTAGCTGATTTATAAAGATTCGTGTTGAAAGAATCTCAGACATTACCTTTTGCTTGTTTGATGTATGTTCTTGTTCTTTTTAAAAAAAGACAGAATATTCTTCTAAGCATTTAAGATCCGTGCATGTGGAGAGGAAGCTATGAAAAATATTTATAAAATAGAGTCAGTCAGTGAAGTGGTTAACGTATTGGAATCAGGGATCAGACTTTGATGAGCAGTGAGTTTATGCAGTTCAGGGGCTTAGGATTCAAAGCCAGAATCTAGGATTGCTTTCCACAAAACGAAAGCACACAGAATCTCCTGTCATAATTTAGCTGCTGCTTCTTACAGGTATTGATACCACTGGCTTCAGAAGAACTTTCCAAAAATTGTACTCAGTGGTAAGTACAATCACAAGGATGATGCTGTTTCAGTGTTACCTGAGAGTTTGGGTAAGACTTAATTGTTTTTTTCTTCTGTTTGTTTTATAGGTATGATTTGACCGAGGATGGGACAAGACCACACGTTGCACCTTAGGCAGCTTTGGGTTCCAAAAGCTCCTGTTAGCATATCTTTGCCAATCTTTATATATTTTATCAGCATTGTACCAATATTATTTTTTATAACACTTAGTTATTTGGCCCATCACCACTCCCCAACCGTTTTATAATACCTTGACATTTTATTGTAGACTTAAGTCAGCTTACTTGTAAACCATTTTTTTTCATTTGTTACAGCAATTTTAATGTGCAATAGGGTTTGTAGAGTAAACATTTGTTTCAGTAGGTCCTGTTATGGCATTTCTATCCTTAAGAAAAGTGGAGTGTCTGTCACTTTTCCTATCTTATTAGTGTCTCACCAAGGTGTCTGCCATGTAAATAGATAACTATTTTTTAAAATGCATTTTCCTCAGTAGTATGAAGGCAGAAGAAAATGTCAAAGAAAACAATATATTTTCTTTGAAAAAGTATGATATAAAAACCTTAAGACAATGTCTTGAGAATAGTCTGGATAGCAAAATGGTCTTAATCATACTAATATTATGGATTTAAAGGTTTCTTATTTTTAAAAAATGAAAGGTGTTGATGTAATGATCTGTGATTAAAGGTTTGCAAAAAAGGGAAACTACAAAATATTAACCTTTAATATTTATATTGAAATAAATGTATTCTTTGAATTTCATTCAGATAATGCATATAATTCACAAATGAAGATATATATATATATATATATATATATTTATATATAAGATTATCAATACACTGAAAACACAGTATATTCATCCAGGATGTGAAACTGAACGCTTCAGTAGTACCATGTTTTTTCCACTCACCGCTTCTTATTAAAGGTTTGTTCGCCCCATCCACAATGCCAGGAAATTGCCTATGCAACAGTATGCTTAAAATGTATAACAAATTAGGATTCGGCAGCCGCTCTGATATAACGCTGGTGTGATGTCACATTGATTGCTACAGATAGGAACAGTTTATAACTGGGTTTTTAAGGCATGTTTACAATTGGTATTTTAGAATGCCAGCAAATATGAGCTCACACTATGGAAACTTCTGGATTTCTGCTTGATTCTTTCACAGTTGCTTCAGTACGATCAGTACTGGTGCCTGGAGCAGTTCTCTCTTTTGGATCCATGTGCGTAATAGTCGCATTGCATTCATCTGCCACAGCATTCTTTTTGAAAGTACCAGTTCCAAAGTTGATTCATTCACACATCATCACTAAGGAATCTGGCAGTGCAGAATGGGAGGACGAAGCGTGTGCAAAAGCAGCACTGAAGCTGATACACAATGCTTCTGAATTACGATAATGCAGGAAAGAACATCAGCGAGTCCTTTAAAATCAAATGTATCTTCTAATCAGTGTAGCTTTTTCCATTTGATTTTTACAGGCCTAGGAAATGCAAGAACAGTTTCCAAAAATGGACTTGTTTGAATGTGAACATTTTATTCACTGTTGCTTTCAGAACAGAATCAATGGGGCATTAATTATATTTATTCAAATTTTCTTGAAAATTTCCTCAGATGGTTTTAATGAAAATATACATTTTTGTATTTTAACCCAAGAAATTGCATAGTTCCATGGCAGATAGTAGCCGCGCACCATATTGATATATATGCAATTCCTTTCTGAAAATAAAATAACACTTTATCACAACTTTGAGAGTCTTAAGAGTGTCTTCTGGCCACAAATTATTTTTATGGGTGAATAAAGTTTAAGGAAATTAGCTTTATAATTGAACTTACAAAATTTTAACTCTGGCTTAGACAGTTTTGAAGAAACTCTCCACAAGAAGCACCCTTCATTGGAGCTTGTATAGAAGATGTTCCCATTGCGCCCTATAAGTAACTACACTACTAAGGATACCAAAGTGCCTGTAATATATGTAGCAGACTGTTTGTACCACGTTTTAAGAATCAGTTTTCATTTATATTTCGGTGTGATGTACACACACATGGGTATGTATGCTTCTCCTATGTTTTATTTTGGATATGCCTCATTAGGCAGACTTTATAGCATCATTCAGACATTGGCTTCATACAGAATAGCATGACTAACTCTCTGAAAAGTCCGCTTATCATAACATAGGCTTAGGTTAATGGTCCTCACTTCCTTTTAAATGACAGAAATGCATTTACTGCATGACAACCTTGAGGGAAATCTAAGAAAGAAGAACATGCAAGAGGAAGAAAACTCCGCCATTAACTATAATTATGACAAATAAACTATACTTATGAAAAATAACGCTGAAAAAAACCCCATGAAGTGAAGTCTTACTGAAGAAAACCAAGAGATCTTCTAACCTTTGCACTTTGTTGTGGCTTAAAGTGACTTCAGTAAGTAAGAGTATTGTCTGGTGGCATTGCTTAAGTAGTAGTTTCTAAAGCTGCATTTCAACTCTACTAACAAGGGAGAGTGTGGTGAGAAGAGGAGGCTTATAATGTCAGCAAATGTACACAGAATGATCCAGCACAATTGGGTTTCTCTTTGCAATCAAAAACTGAAATTGGCAAAGGAATAAAAAAATGTTTGAGGAAAAATGAAAGCCACCAGTAACTTGAAATAAGTAATTTTTTCTTCCCCACTATCTACAGTGTTCTTTCCAACATGGCCATGTCTCTTGCATGAGGCTATGTTGTTAAAAAAAAAAAAAAAAAATTCAAAAAATTGAATTGATGCAGTGTGAGATATCATACTGGAGTAGCTGCAGTAAAGCGATGGAGTTCTCTTGAAAATCTGGACCAAAATCTGAATGATTACTAAAACATTATTTCTGCCTTTGGTACATAGAAGCTGAATGTATGAATATTCTGTTCACAGTTTAATGGTGGTTCATTGAAGAATGATGAAATGATTGATGAATATGATGAAGTTCCAATGAGCAAATCAAGGACTGAGTATCATCAGACTAGATTTCTGTGTTTTCTATCCTGTGCCTTAAAAGCTTAAGTATTTCATGTATTGAAAGCCAAGCTTTGTCCTCTGTATTTATCTGTCTGTATGCGCTATTGAAACTGTTCAGTGCAGTCTTTTGCTACATTCTGTATTTAGAGCTGTTGTAATCTAACCACCAATGCAGCTGTTATTTGACTTTTGGATTTAACATTCTTCCCTGTTTTGAACCCTCTATCTGGACTGCAGCAACTGGGGGAAAGAAAAGAAAGAGTAGTTGGTTGACTACAAATGCCTTTTTTGCTTATCTAATTTTGCTATTGCATGTATTTATTCAGTAAATGATTCATACGGAACTCACTGCAGTGCGCACCTCCTTTCATTCATTCAAAGGCCATCTGCTAAGCTTGCTTGACATAATTAGCAGATTTTAGTGTTCCCAGGTTCGGCTTATGGTCACTCACAGCCTGTTGAGGCATGCGGATCTTGTCAGCCGCCCTTGCTTTCTACCTGGGTTTTCCAGATAGGCGTGGCTGGAGCAGACAGACACACAGCCCTGGTCAACAGCGGGGAAATAATTAGGGATACACACAAATCACTTCCAACCGAACACTGAGGCACAAGAGGTTCTTTGTAATACACGGAGACCCAGTGAATTTAAAGTAACAGCAAAACTTTACTGGTTGCAAGGTACATTTGCTCTTTCTCTCACACACACACACACACACACACACTCATCCACACTTACCCACTGCCCCAACTAGGCTGCCAGGCACTAGCTAGAGGGACGGAAGCTGCCAAGTCTGGATCCAAAGGTGACTCAGATGACTCAGCTCAGACAACTCTGACTCCGAGTGGGCAGGCTTTGGGACCCCTTTTATCCCCAAAAGTCCTTGTTTTGCTGATTCACAAGTCTGGCAGTTGTTGATGGGATTGGGGTTTCCATGTGCTCAGCCCCAACTTCTTTTGTCTGGTTCAGGTCACATTTTTTTTCCCTTAACGACTTGCTTCCTTCTTATCTACCTCCCTGAAGGGATCTCATAGATAAGGTTCCTGGCTTTTGTCCTCTCTGCTTCATCTTTAGATTATGGCAGCTTCAGCCTAGTCTCACAGAGGGAGGGGGCTCTTGGGGACACGCCAGAATGGGGAGCAGGGGTACAGTTTTCCTCATGGTCCACAGCTCCCTTTGTTCCACCTCCCCCCAGCAAAGTAGTGGGCAGTTCCAGTGGTCAGCTGAGGAGGAAGAGGCGGCTTCACTGGCGCTCTCCTGAGAGCCATGGGGGAGGGTCAATGGTGCAATCCTATATTATATGTGGAGAGGAAGGAAAGAAGGAAGGAGTAAGGGAAGGAGAAGGGAGAGAGGGATCCCCAGCCTCTTTCTTGCCTCCCTCTGGCCCGTGCTCAGTCGCCTGGCGGCAAGGCCCAACAAGCAAGCAGCACTTGGCTGCTTTGGAGCCGAGGCCGAAATTTGAAATCTCTTAATGGCAGTTGGCGTTGAGGGAAGGATGAGGGAGTGACTTGGATGCCTGTTGGCGAGGTAGGGCTGGCTAGGGGGTGCTGGCAGTCGACAGGTGAGCCCTCTTCCTCCCTTGAGGGAGGGGGCCCTTGGGGCATGCCAGAATGGGGTACGGGGGTGCAGCATTCCTCATGGTCTGATGAGTTCATGGGGAGGCCATTTATAGATTTTCTGATCCATAGCCCAATTTCTTAGTTATTGAATTATATCTCATTTTAATTATGCCTGCATAGGATAAATTCACATTGAACTGTGTTACACTGGTATGTATTCTTCATGGAAAAGGTGTTTCCTCTTGATAAGACATAGAAACAGAGATGTGCATCTTAAAAACTAATCTTGTCAGTATTTACTGATATAATTTCTACACTAATGCTAAATCCACAGCCTTCAACCAGCTACTTGGTGGCAGCTTTTCTAACATCTCACTGGACTTCAGATTTCTTAATAGGCTAACAGTGACTACTCTTTAACTTTGACTGTTATCTTCCTGCTCTCAGTCAGCTGGTTCTCATTGGCGTAATTCCTGGCCGACCACCATCTCTTTGTTCCTAGTGAGCTGTGCTCTCTAGGCTATTACAGGTGATTACTTCTCACTCACAAAATGTGTCTCACATCCAGTCTTGGACCTACCTAGCCGTTTGTCTATTCATACTTGGCCTTTTGGGAAAAATCATGCTTGTTCGACTCTTCCTTGATTCTGTTTTGAATCCTTCCTTCCCTTTCCTACAAACCTAGGGCTGCTTCTAGATAATCATTGTTGATGGCAAATGTTCATTGGTTATAAAGCACATGTTCCAATAACATATTCCATTAGGAAACCAGTATATCGCTCATTCCAAAATGGTGCAAGAAGTCTGGAAAGACACAACAGAAAATACTTGCTGATGTTTCCAGATTATTTATTTGCTGAGCTTGATGCTAGTAACACTAGAAGCAGCAGAAACGAGAGGCAGTACTGGGAAAATTTTATCCACCTCTGGCTTTAAACCAAGAATCCAAATTAAAACAATATTTAATTATTACAGTTGTTGAAAAAAATGGAAGAACACCAACAACTTGCCATATAGGAAACATTGTGGAAGGTACTATTTTTTAAACTCTGTATCTGCAGAATGAGATCCAATAGAAGAGAATATATATAGCTCAGGGTTGAACTGTGGAGTCCTTGGTGCTCTTTGAGCTTGGTGGTTTGCTTGCAGATGTTTCATTACCCGACTAGGTAACATCATCAGTGCTAGTGAGTGTGGGGTTTGCTCCCTATACAGTAGCTTGCCCTGCCAGTGCTAGTGGGGTGTAGTTTTCTCCTTGGTAATTCCTTGATTAGGGTGTTGTTTTCTGCTCGACTGTTTGTCTGGTGTTAATCCCTCCTTATCTGGGTGTAGGCTGCTGGAGAGGATGTGTTCAGGTCTTTTTGTTTCCTTCTTAGCTGTTTTATTGTCTCTTTTGAACGGTGTGTAAATGTCGTTTATCTGTATGTGTCTGTTGATGGCTGATTTGTCTGAATGCCAAGCTTCCAGGAATTCCCTAGCGTTTTTGGATTTGGCTTGGTCTAGGATGCTCACAGTTTCCCAGACAGACAACACCAGACAAACAACCAAGCAGAAAACAATACCCTAATCAAGATATTACCAGGAAGGAAACCACACCCCCAACACTGGCAGGGCAAGCTACTATATATAAACAGGGATAAATAAATCCCCCTCACACTAGCACTGATGATGCTATCTAGTCAGGTAATGAAACGTCTGCAAGCAAGCTACCAAGCTCAGAGAACCCCAAGGACTCCACAGAATGAGATGGCTATAATGCCAACTACAGTTTGACTGACTGACTGACTGACTGACTGGCCATTCATTCATTCATTCCATTTATACAGCCACCCATCTCACAAAGTGACTCTGGGTGACGTACAGCAACTAAAATATAACAAGCGAACAAAGACAGGCATTATACAAAGATAAAAAGTTATTAATAGAGTAAAAACATTATCACAAATTTTTAAAAAGATTAAAAAAGAAAGATTTTAAAATATACAAGCCCCATGGAGAGAGCAGAATATCAATCACAGTGGAGCCGTCTAAGAATGTCTCTGGTTCCCAAAGACCCGCCCTGGCCTGATGACACAACCAGGTCTTGAGGGACTTTCTAAATGACAGCAGGGAAGGGGTGAGCCTAACTTCAGGGGGGAGAATGTTCCATAAGGGGGGAGTCACAGCAGAGAAGGCCCACCTCCTGGGACCCAACAAATGCAAGTCCCTGGCCGATGGAACGCGTAGCATACCTTCCCTGTCGGATCTAATGGGACGGGCTGACTGAGGGGGTCCCTCAGATAACCCGGCCCCATGCCTTGAAGGGCTTTAAAGGTCAAAAACAGCACCTTGAATTGAACCTGGAAGCAAGTCGGCAGCCAATGCAGCTTGTGAAGCAGAAGTGTAACATGTGCTCTTCTAGGAGCATACATAACTGCCCGCGCTGCCGCATTCTGCACCAGCGCTCCTCTTGTGCTGGCCACTTGCGTACTCCTGCACACCCTCACCAACCCTCTCCGGGCCTCTCTTGCACCCGCGCCCATCCTCTCACACATCCTGCTCAACCTCCTTGACCTCTTGTACACCCTACCCAATACTCCCCTACTCACGCGGTGCCTCTCGTACATGCCCTTGCACCCTTGTGCCCTCCCGCACACTTCCCTACCCTCTCCGACCCATGCAGCCCTTCCTGTGTAGCCCCTCGCACCCTCCCTGACCCACACCCCCTTGCACCATTGTGTCCCCTCCCTTACCCTCCCTGACCCATACGGCACCTCTCACTCACCCCCTCACGCATCTTCTCCAACCCTCATGGCACATGGTGCCTCTTGCATACCTTCAGGCACCTTCCCCAACCCTCCCCTATACCCCATTCACCCAATCACTCCCTGCCCCACCCAGCAGCAGCCACTTTATCTGTCTGCCAGCCTGGGATTTGCAACTCTCTGCCAACTTCCCCCCTGACCTTGGTTGTGGGATGCTGGCAGGAAGTTGCCTCACCTAATGTCCATGGGATTCAGTTAACAACTGCAACTGGTACTGCAGGGATTGCCGTTGTTAGTGATTGCATTGTGCTTTATGACCGCATCACTTAGCGACAGAAATTCCGGTCCCAATTGCCGTTGTAAGACAAGGACTACCTGTACGCTTACCTGAACTGCATTTTCCACTTTTGTGCCGATTCCTCTAGTCTGAATGATCCTTGACTCCTGGAGCTGGAGATACTTGGAGAGCCAGAATTTTTTGAACAAGTGGAAAGGAGTCACCTCTTATTTTCCCCCAACTTTTTTCCAGGCAATGCAGTTAAATCCAGAACACTGCATAATGTATGTCCAGGGGAGGGAGCTAAAGAAAATTTAATATGAAATTCTGAAAGAGAAAGTCAGGATAGCTATCTAAAATTTTCTCACCTGATCAGTTCTTCCTCAAGACATTTCTTTTGTCTAGAGAGTTTCTGACTCTCAGCGTGTAGTTTGTGATTCACATCACTAAAGGGACTTGTTCTCCACCGTGAGCTGTTTTGTCTTTTCCATTAGAACTGAAGTCCTCTTCATGTTTCTGTAAAATATCAAGACCAAAGTGACCTTAGACCCCATAGATTTTTACTTGAATCATCAAAACTTTTTTTAAAATAAAAAAAAAAATTAAAAACCTTATATTTTGATTGTTATACATGACAATCAAAATATAATGTGCATTATAAAATCACTTAGAACATGCCTATACATTTTAATTAATTCAGTTTTGCTATTTCTATTACAACAGCTAGCAATCCCTTATTACAGGAACCAAAGCTTCAATGAGGCTGATGGAAATAACTGTATCTCAGCTTTTGAATCACCTTTCCATCCCTGAACATGTTGTTTTAGGTGCAAAGAAGAACAAAACTATCCTTTGCCTCCTAAACACTTCTCAAAAGATTTCTTTACTCTATATTTTGCCTCTATCACTCGCAAGGGAGATTCCCTGTCTACACAAAACGACTCTGAAATTTGTGACTATGTTGGCTTTGTGAGAGAGCGGGTGTGAACCCAGAACTCTCTAATAATCAACTAGATCTCTAAATGTGCTTTTATTGTTGGTATGCCATGTGTCTACAGTACATAGAATGGGCAGATAAGGTCTTGGTAAAACCCCTCAAGCGAAACTCAGGGTAAGCTGCGGAAGACTGGGCTGTAAGAGATAGTTTGTAGGGGTGGATTGCCCTGTATTCAACATTTTCCTTTTCCCTCCTGAAGGCACGAGCTGTTTTAATTTGTCTGATAATTCCAGGTTAATAGAAGGAAATATATGGGATTTAAATACTTTGATTCACAACATTGGTTACAGTCAGGACTTCCTTGATTTCTCATGGCTTACCTCCTGGTTACCGAACTTTGCCTGCTTAAAGACAATATCTCTGGGGATTATGGGCTTGGTGGTAATGGGAATATTTGCTTGCTGTTTTGCTCAATGTTTCTACTCCTGTTTGGGATGTTTTTAGGGAATGTTCCTCTGCCCTCAAACCAAGATCAGTCTCCTCTTCCCCAAAGCAGATACCTTTAACATGTGGAGGAACGCATGTCACCTCTTGAGGGGACAAGGTCTTGGAGAGATGGAGCAGACACTCCTCCAGCCGCGGTGGCCAGAGTCACAGCTGCTGAGCCCTTTTCTGTACAGAGAAGGGATGCTTCAAAAAGCTTTCCTTAGCCTGGCTGCTCCGCTGCTGCGGAATAGATCCGCGGGACTCACTCGCGCGCCCCAGCCAGCCAGAAAGTAGGCGCACGTTCAGACCGGGCGAGGGACCGAGCGATGGAGATCCCCCCCACCGCAGGGCGGCAACCTTACAGCCTCTCTCCTCCTGCATTCATCATTCGCCCGCTGGAGGACACCCTGCGGTCGCCTCAGCGACTAACTGTGGTTGCAGCATAACCAGCAACCTAGAGGAGGGGCGGCGAGGGAAGAGGGAGAATCCTACCCGTCCCTCTTGCTCCTCTCTGTCTTCTCGGCGGTGGCTCCTCTTCCGTGTAGTCTCCGCTGGCTGACAGAGCCGCCTCCCCAAGTCTTCCCCACTTACGTACTTTTAAACCCGAAGGAAGATACAGCAACAGCCCCGGCCTCGCGCGGTGGACCTCGCAAGCAGAGAGCCCTGCTCCGAGCAGCAGGGCGGCGCCGGTGTCGCTATCCATGGTACTGAACCTGGAGACCACCTTCGCGATCTGGGCAGGAGGTTGGTTTCCTCCCTTTGCGCCTTCTGGGGACCTAAAAAGAGGTCGCCGACGAACCGACATTCCTCTTTTCCCTACTTCTCTTCTTCTTTGCTTCCCCTTCAGACGAAGATGGTAGAGACCTTCTGTGCTGGATCCCTCCTGGGATCCAGCTACAAACGAAGCAGTCCAGCCAGCAAGTCTTCCGAGAGGTCCTGAGCACTCAGATGAGATGCTCAGTATCGCGCCCGTAAAACAAGCAAGGAGGATCGCGGAAGGCTCCATTAGGGGTGTGTGTGTGTGTGTGTGTGTGTGTGTGTGTTTCCCCCTATTCTGCGATTTAAAATACACACGTGGAAGGAGGCAAGGAAAAAAAGCTGTGCTAAAGTAACGGATGCAAACTTGTAATGCAATCAGGCGCTGTTGTGTTGTAGGTTTTGTAGGAAACTGTACCCAAAAACACACTTCTCCCTGTCTCTCCCCTCTCCCACTCACTCTGTCCCCACAATAGTCTCAGATGAGAGTTACTGTGGTCTACTTCTACTTCCTCCTGAAAACTTTGCTTTTTAGAAGTCAAACTCCAGAAAACTCCACAAAGAGTGAGCGAAGAACTTGCAAGACGGCCAACCAGAAACTAGCTACCAGCATGCTCAGTTAAACAAAGCTGCCACCTGCATCTTCATTCCACAGAATCAGCACCAGCTCTATTTTCTAACACTGGTGGCAGGGAACAATCAGGAAGAGTCTCCCAAAAACAGTCCCAACACCAACTCCGAACCTTTATATGACTTATCTTATCTACCTGCCCCACCAAACACTACCCGTGGATGGCTTGCTGTGGAAGTACTTACCTGAGGACAGAAGGGCTGTCCGGGTTCTGCCGCTGGTGTTGCTGAAAATCCACAGGAAGAGAGCTGCTCTGCAGCCAGCATGGAGAACCACAACAATCCTTCACCTCTAGACCCCCACCCCCCATTAGTCCCAGGCGTCAGTTGCAAATAAGCTCTTGCTGTGGAGTCCTTGGGGTTCTCTGAGCCTGGTTCTTTTCTTGCAAACGTTTCATTACCCAGCTAGGTAACATCTTCAGTGCACTGAAGTTCAGTGCACTCAAACTCTTGCTGGGTCTTCCCCTCTCCCACCATCTCCCTCTGTTCAGCAGCTGTCACCTTTGAGGTAGAAGTCACACACTGTTGCCTATTTTATTGGTTTAAATGAAGTCCCCAATATTTCAATGTTCCTTTTCTCTTGACATGCGCAAGCCTTCCTCGAGGTACCAAGCCAACAAAGTATGAAAGACACATGTCACTTTGTGGGGAGAAGGGCTTGGAGAGACGGAGCGGGATATTGGGAGAAAACGCTTTGCCCGCTGCCCCACGCCAGAGTCCTCCTGTCCATACCGCAAAGGGCTGCTTCCCAGAGCTTTCCCCAGCCTGACCACTCTGCTGATTCTGAACAGGTATGCGAAGCGCACGTGTGCAGCCGGCCAGGGAGCAGACGAGGCGATAGAGGCACTCCCGCCGCAGAGGAACTGCTTGACCGTCTCTCTCTTCCTTTACCCACCATTCGCTATCCGCATCACCAACAACCTAAAGGTGGCGGGAGTTGGGAAGCGAGGAGGAGAAAATCCTTCCCTCCTGCTTCTCTGCCCTTTCGCTGACCCCTCCTCCTCTTCTGTATGCTCCATGCTAGCTGGAAGGGCCACCTAGCGAACCTGTCTAGTTTCATACCGAAAGGAAGCTAAATGCCCTCCCCCCCCAGCCTTGCACAAAGGCCCGTGCAGGTGTGGCTACAAGGGAATGGGGAGGCATTTGTTTTCTCCCCTTATTTTTGCTCTGAACCGAAAAATAACCAACCACCTCCTGTCTTCTGCCTGCTTCTCTTCTCCTTCGAAGCCCCCCCCCCCACAAAAAAACTGAGATGGTAGAGGCTGTCTGTGCTCCAGCCTCCTGGGATCCAGCTACAAACGAAGCAGTCCAGCCAGCAAGTCTTCCGAGCGATCCTAAGCACTCAAATTAGTTGCGCGACACCTTGCCGGTCAAACAAGCAAACAGGACTGCGGAAGGCTCCATTGAGGATGTGTGTATGTGTCCCCCCCCCCCCCCATTCTGCAATTGAAAATACACACGTGGAAGGAAGCAAGGAAAAAAGCTGTGCTAAAGTAATGGGAAATGAATTTGTAATGCACTCAGGCACTATGGTAAGTTTCGTAGGGAAAGGCATCCAAAAGTCCACTTCGCTCTGCTTCTTCCCTCTCCCGCTCGTTCCGTCTCCACAACAGCCTCAGATGAGAGTTACTGCGCTCTACCTCTTAGGATATAATGCCTGTTACAATTTGATTTTGGTTAATTGAATGTATAATTAATGCATTCACTTATTTTTTTGACTCTTATGCTTGCCACTTTCATTTAGAAGGGAAACATAAAAGTGCTGCTGTTTGGAGGGAATGCAGTAAACGTTTGCACGTGCGCGCACACACACACAAACACACACACCCTGCCCAGCAGGTTTCTATACACATTGGACAAGCGATTGTATACTTTATTCTGATGTCAGCCAGCGCATAATAGATTTTTGCTTAATGGTTTAAACCTTAAACCAGGTTTAAACTTTAAAATGTCACCTCCTAAAAAAACTTAGGTTTATTTATTTATTTAAATTGATTGGCCACCCAACTCCAGTGGACTGCACATAGTTCAGGGGATCTGGCAACTAGATTAAAATTTCTCAAGGGACATAGAGATACCACCCCCAAGTGAAATCTACTGAATTGCTGAGGATTATACTTTATTGATTTTGTTTCACAAATCAAACTTTTCCTTTTTTAAGAATCATGCCTCCTTTAACCAGATTATCCACAAAGTTGTCTGCTATCACCTGTCTCATTCTCTAGTGTGCTTACTTTGCTTTTTTGGAGTCAAACCAGAAAACCCCTCAAAGAGTGAGCAAAGCAAGTAGTTGCAAGAAAGGCAGTCAGCAACTGATCCAACTGATTGCCACCAGCATATCCGCTCCAATAGCGATTGGCACCAGCTCCACTCTCTAGCAGTCGCGGCAGCGATTGTCCCAAAAGGGATCCCCCAAAGCAACTCTGGGCCCTTACAGGATTCCCCTTACTGATCTGCCCCAGCAAGGGCTACCTGTGGATAACTTAATGTGGAAACGCAGTACTTACGCAAGGACGGAAAGGCTGTCCAGGCTCTGCCGCTGATGCTGCTGAAAATCTACAGGAAAAGAGCCACAACCATCTTGCACTTCTAGTCTCCCCTTAGTCACAGGTGCCAGTTGTGCCAGGCTCTTGCTGGGCCTTCCTCTCCCCCATGATCTCCCTCTGCTCACTGACTGTCACCTTTGGGGTAAAAGTTTCTCACCTGATCTGTCAGGTTACACAAAGTCCCCAAGACTTTCTCTTAGTATATGCAAGTCCTCTTTGAGGTACCAAACCAAAGAAGCGGAGGGATGGAGGTCACTTCTGGAAGCTTGGAGAGATGGAGTGGAGTATGGAGAGAAAACGGAGGGGTGGCAGTGATGTTCCAGATTCAGGTGTTCAGGCTGTGCATCCAGTTGTTCTTTTGGTCTTCTTGAGTCCACGATGTAATGTGTAGTTGGTTTATCTCAAGTTGTGAAAGCAGCTTCTTTACTATGTTGAAGTGCTGGGTAATGAGCTGTTTCTCGGTTAGTGTGGATGTAGGTCTTCTGTCCATCCATAGTTCCCTCATATGTTTCATATATCCTCTCTCATTAGGACTACTATTGTAGTAGCATTCTATCAATTCCAGGTTCTCTTGTATCGTCCATGTATGGTTTGTTCCAGTAGCCCACTTAACATCAGATTGTCCTGGTTCCCCAACATCTGACGCGGACCTTGCTAATCTGGGCAATGTCTGAGCCGGCATGACTCTCTTAGTTTGTGTCACTCTCATATGTGAGGTAGGCAGGTGAAGCATTAGGGGGTCTTTGCCCAAGGACCCCTATTAGCAAGATAGGTACCAGCCAGGATTTGAACCCCAGTCTCCCGTGTCAAAGGGTGGTGTTCTAACCACTACACTATCCAGCTGCTCCACTACTCTATCTATCTATCTATCTATCTATCTATCTATCTATCTACCTACCTACCTACCTACCTACCTACCTACCTACCCATTCCCTAGTCTGACCAGGATTTCTCATAAAATGTCTACCTCAGTATTTTATATCAGACTTTTAATAAACTCCATAGAACTCTATTAGATAATTTGCTGTCCCAGCTTTCAGTTTGCTGCTGGGGGTTCCCTAGAAATTATTCTATGCATCAGTTAGTCGAATGCTATGGCTATAATGAGTTGTTTACAGATGGTGCTTAGAAATAGATAATAGCAATCTCGGTGACCAAGATCTATTTAGATTTTATTTATTTGTTACTGCTTGTTGATTTACTACTAGCATTTCTGTTTCTGAATTCCAGAAAAACTATAACCAAACAGGCTTGGGTGTCTGAAAAGAAAAAAAAGAAAGACAGCAAAGACACTAGTCAAAATGCTCTAAAAATAAAGCAGCAGCAGCACTTAAAACATTCAGAAGGAACAAAAGCAGCAGCTCCTTTGAAAAGAAATGATCTAGAAATGTTGCTAGGTAGGACCATCACCCCCTTCATGGATCACTGCCTTGTCGTGGTGAAGGGGCTTGTGTAACTCAGTGAAGCCATGAGCTATACCGTGCAGGGCCACCCAAGACGGACAGGTCATGACAGAGAGTTCTGACAAAATGTGGTCCACTGGAGAAGGAAATGGCAACCCACTCCAGTATCCTTGCCAAGAAAACCCCATGGACAATGTTAAAAGGCTAAAAGATATGACGCCGGAAGATGAGCCCCTCAGGTCGGAAGGTGTCCAATATGCTACTGGGGAAGAGCGGAGGGCAATTCCAAGTAGCTCCAGAAAGAGTGAAGCGGCTGGGCCAAAGCCGAAAGGACGTTCAGCTGTGGATGTATCTGGAAGCGAAAAGAAGGTCCGATGCTGTAAAGAACAATATTGTATAGGTACGTGGAATGTCAGATCCATGAACCAAGGCAAGCTGGATGTGGTCAAACATGAGATGACAAGATTGAACGTCGACATCTTGGGAATCAGCGAATTGAAATGGACGGGAATGGGTGAATTTAATTCAGGTGACCACTATATCTACTACTGTGGGCAAGAAACCCTTAGAAGAAATGGAGTTGCACTCATAGTCAATAAGAGAGTGGGAAAGGCAGTAATGGGGTACAACCTCAAAAACGACAGAATGATCTCAGTGCGTATCCAAGGAAAACCATTCAACATCACGGTAATCCAAGTCTATGCCCCAACCACTGATGCCGAAGAAGCTGAAGTTGACCGGTTCTATGAAGACCTACAAGACCTTCTAGAACTAGCACCAAAAAAAGATGTCCTTTTCATCATAGGGGATTGGAATGCTAAAGTAGGAAGTCAAGGAGTAATCGGAATAACAGGCAAGTTTGGCCTTGGAGTACAAAATGAAGCAGGGCAAAGGCTAATAGAGTTCTGTCAAGAGAACAAGCTAGTCATAGCAAATACTCTTTTCCAACAACACAAGAGACGACTCTACACATGGACATCACCAGATGGTCAATACCGAAACCAGATAGATTACATACTTTGCAGCCAAAGATGGAGAAGCTCTATACAGATGGCAAAAACAAGACCAGGAGCTGACTGTGGCTCAGATCATGAGCTTCTTACTGCAAAATTTAGGCTTAAATTGAAGAATGTAGGGAAAACCACTAGACCACTCAGGTATGACTTAGATCATATTCCATGTGAGTACACAGTGAAGGTGATGAATAGATTTAGAGGATTAGATTTGGTAGACAGAGTGCCTGAAGAACTATGGACGGAGGTCTGTAACATTGTACAAGAGGCAGCAACTAAAAACATCCCAAAGAAAAAGAAATGCAAGAAAGCAAAATGGCTGTCTGATGAGGCTTTACAAATAGCTGTGGAAAGAAGGAATGCGAAAAGCAAGGGTGAAAGGGAAAGATATAAGCAACTGAATGCAGATTTCCAGAGAATAGCAAGGAGAGATAAGAAGGCCTTCTTAAATGAACAATGCAAAGAAATTGAAGAAAACAATAGAATGGGGAAGACTAGAGATCTCTTCAAGAAAATTGGAGATATCAAAGGAACGTTTAGTGCAAAGATGGGCATGATAAAGGACAAAAAAGGCAGGGACCTAACAGAAGCAGAAGAGATTAAGAAGAGGTGGCAAGAATACACAGAAGAACTATACAAGAAAGATCTTAATGTCCCTGATGTCCATGCTGGTGTGGTCACTGACCCTGAGCCAGACATCCTAGAGAGTGAAGTCAAGTGGGCCTTAGGAAGCATTGCTAACAACAAAGCTAGTGGAGATGACAGTATTCCAGCTGAGTTATTTAAAATACTAAAAGACGATGCTGTTAAAGTGCTGCACTCAATATGCCAGCAAGTTTGGAAAACGCAACAATGGCCACGGGATTGGAAAAGGTCAGTTTATGTTCCAATTCCAAAGAAGGGCAATGCCAAAGAATGCTCAAACTATCACACAATTGCATTCATTTCACATGCTAGCAAGGTTATGCTCAAAATCCTACAAGCTAGGCTTCAGCAGTACGTGAACCGAGAACTACCGGATGTACAAGCTGGGTTTCGAAGAGGCAGAGGAACTAGAGATCAAATTGCCAACATTCGCTGGATCATGGAGAAAGCACGAGAGTTCCAGAAAAGCATCTACTTCTGTTTCATTGACTATGCAAAAGCCTTTGATTGTGTGGATCACAACAAACTGTGGCAAATTCTTAAAGAGATGGGGATACCAGACCACCTTACCTGTCTCCTGAGAAATCTGTATGCGGGCCAAGAAGCAACAGTTAGAACCGGTCATGGAACAACCGATTGGTTCAAAATAGGGAAAGGAGTACGACAAGGCTGTATACTGTCACCCTGCTTATTTAACCTATATGCAGAGTACATCATGAGAAATGCCAGGCTGGAAGAATCACAAGCCGGAATTAAGATTGCAGGGAGAAACATCAATAACCTCAGATATGCAGACGATACCACCCTAATGGCAGAAAGTGAAGAAGAACTAAAGAGCCTCTTGATGAGGGTGAAAGAGGAGAGTGAGAAAGCTGGCTTGAAACTCAACATTAAAAAAACTAAGATCATGGCATCTGGACCCATCAATCCCTGGCAAATAGAAGGGGTAGAAATGGAAGCAGTAACAGACTTCATTTATTTGGGCTCCAAGATCACCGCAGACGGAGACTGCAGCCATGAAATTAAAAGACGCTTGCTCCTTGGGAGGAAAGCTATGGCAAAGCTAGATAGCATATTAAAAAGCAGAGACGTCACCTTGCCGACAAAGATCCGCATAGTCAAAGCTATGGTTTTTCCAGTAGTAATGTATGGCTGTGAGAGCTGGACCATAAAGAAGGCTGAACGCCGAAGAATTGATGCCTTTGAACTGTGGTGCTGGAGAAGACTCTTAAGAGTCCCCTGGACTGCTAGGAGGTCAAACCAGTCAATCTTAAAGGAAATCAACTCTGATTGCTCATTGGAAGGATTGATAATGAAGCTCAAGCTCAGATACTTTGGTCACCTAATGCGAAGAGAGGACTCTCTGGAAAAGACCCTGATGCTGGGAAAGATGGAAGGCAAAAGGAGAAGAGGACGGCAGAGGATGAGATGGCTAGATAGCATCACTGAAGCAATGAGCATGAAATTGAGCAAACTCAGGGAGGCAGTGAAAGATAGGAAGGCCTGGCGCAATATGGTTCATGGGGTCACGAAGAGTCGGACACGACTTAACGACTAAACAACAACAAAAGGACCATCACTGCCTGGTGCCACAGCAAAAGAGGGCCATTTTTTGTAACTTAGAAAGCATTGAACTTTTTAGACAGACTGATATGGAGGAGGCCAACAACTAGGATCCCAGACTGCTTAGGTAACCTTCCCTAATGTGGGAACATTGACTATGCTGGCTGAGAATGCTGGGAATTGTAGTTCAATACATTTGCAGGACACCCCATTGTGGACAGCTGGCAAAGGGCTTTAGAACCTGAGCAAGGAGTGTCACTGGGAAGCAATGGAAATTTGGTACCCACCCCTCCCTTTCTTGCTCCACTGGTTTGCAAAACTATCCATCTTGCTGCTGGAGAATATATTATTTCCCAGGGAACTTTCTATTGCTAAGTGTAGTCTTGTCTGAAGCTCTTGCTGGGCAAGAGCCAGACGTGAGTGCATGGATGTTTGGATTTTCAAAAGCAGGGCAATCTTTTCAGTGCTATTCATCACTGATTTTTTTGCTTCTGTTTTTGGTCAGAATCTGAAGGTCAGCTTCTTGAAAGGAATTTCAGGGCAAATCATCGGTATCCTCAGATACTTCAGTTGCAGTAAAAGAGATTTCAGTGCCTGACACGTTTGTCTTTTTAAGATTGCTTGGAGGTTGGCGAGTGGTTGTCATGGTTTCTGAATGTGGCATACGAAAAAGAACATTAAATCATTAAATCATTCCAAACAATGAACAGAACTATAACAAAAGGAAAACCAGAGATTTTATTGAAAAGGCCCACAACCCAGTGTTCCAATATCTTGCACAAAATTTCCATTCAGTGCTACTGATAAATGGAAGAGAGATGCTAAAATCTTGAAACCCATCACTGAACATCTGGAAATGCAAACTGTAGCCTTTAAACTTGCATGAGTTTATGTTCAGATATGAAGTCATGTAATTTAGGATAATGATAGCAATGTCTCTTTCCCAGTACCTGCAGTCCAACAGTTTATATGGCGTGCACATGGCAGGAAAAAATCTTTGTATATCAGCTTTGACCTTTTACTGATTTCCTAGGACTGACTCTCCATCCTTAGACCGACTCTGGACCCTGCTTTTGAGTTACAGAATCTACTTGATGTTCCAAACTTTCTTTAAACTTCACACATGACTCTTGGATTGGCACTGGGCTCTGTTTTCAGAAGCACGTGTTTCATAAAAGACGCACATGTTTCAAAATGCCCTGCCCTCTATAGAGGAACTGGTTGATTTCAAAACATTTCGGCTGGATCCTGGTTTGGACATTGCGCAACAATAAGATTTTGAAAATAAAAATACGGTTCTTTATCAGAAAAGACCTGGATGGTAGACAGTTTGGGAAAATAAAATTCTATTTTGTATCCAAGAAGCTCTGGATTAGGGAAGTAAGAATTTGGAGAGTAAAAGTTTGGTTTTATGCCAGAAAAGCCCTAGATTGGAGTAATAAGCAGTTCTAGATAAGGGCTCTATACCTCTTGACTTCACACCTCTGCTACCAACCTGGACTGCACTGCCCCTCCTGGCATGTCAGTAGCCAGTGATTTTGTGTGTGTGTGTGTGTGCATGAGTGCGCATGTAGTACAGGTGAAACTCGAAAAATTAGAATATCGTGCAAATGTTCATTTATGTCAGTATGGCAACTCAAAAGGTGAAACCAATATATGAGATAGACGCATTACATGCAAAGCGAGATATGTCAAGCCTTACTTTGGTATAATTGTGATGATTATGGCATACAGCTTATGAAAACCCCAAATTCACAATCTCAGAAAATTAGAATAGTGTGAAAAGGTTCAATATTCTAGGCTCAAAGTGTCCCACTCTAATCAGCTAATGAATCCATAACACCTGCAAAGGGTTCCTGAGCCTTTAAATGGTCTCTCAGGCTGGTTCAGTAGGAATCACAAGCATGGGAAAGACTGCTGAGCTGACAGTTGTGCAGAAAACCATCATTGACACCCTCCATAAGGAGGGAAAGCCCCAAAAGGTAATTGCAAAAGAAGTTGGATGTTCCCAAAGTGCTGTATCAAAGCACATCAGTAGAAGGTTATGTGGAAGGGAAAAGTGTGGTAGAAAAAGGTGCACAAGCAGCAGGGATGACCGCAGCCTGGAGAGGACTGTCAGGAAAAGGCCATTCAAAAGTGTTGGGGACTTTCACAAGGAGTGGACTGAGGCTGGAGTTAGTGCATCAAGAGCCACCACACACAGACGGATCCTGGACATGGGCTTCAAATGTCGTATTCCTCTTGTCAAGCCGCTCCCGAACAAGAAACAAGGTCAGAAGCGTCTTACCTGGGCTACAGAAAAAAAGAACTGGTCTGTTGCCCAGTGCTCCAAAGTCCTCTTTTCTGATGAGAGCAACTTTTGCATCTCATTTGGGAACCAAGGACCCAGAGTCTGGAGGAAGAATGGAGAGGCACACAATGCACGATGCTTGAAGTCCAGTGTGAAGTTTCCACAGTCTGTGTTGATCTGGGGAACCATGTCATCTGCTGGTGTTGGTCCACTGTGCTTCATTAAGTCCAGGGTCAATGCAGCCGTCTACCAGGAGATTTTGGAGCACTTCACGCTTCCTTCCGCAGACGAGCTTTATGGGGAAGCTGACTTCATTTTCCAGCAGGACCTGGCACCTGCCCACACTGCCAAAAGTACCAAAACCTGGTTCAATGACCATGGGATTACTGTGCTTGATTGGCCAGCAAACTCGCCTGACCTGGCATTGCCAAGAGAAAGATGAGGGACATGAGACCGAACAATGCAGCGGAGCTGAAGGCCGCTATTGAAGCATCCTGGTCTTCCATAACACCTCAGCAGTGCCACAGGCTGATAGCGTCCATGCCACGCCGCATTGCGGCAGTCATTGCTGCAAAAGGGGCCCAGACCAAGTACTGAGTACATATGCATGCTTATACTTTGCAGAGGTCCGATATTGTTCTATTTCCAATCCTTGTGTTATTGATGTCATGTAACATTCTAATTTTCTGAGATTGTGAATTTGGGGTTTTCCTAAGCTGTACGCCATAATCATCACAATTATACCGAAGTAAGGCTTGACATATCTCGCTTTGCAGGTAATGCGTCTATCTCATATATTGGTTTCACCTTCTGAGTTGCCGTACTGACATAGATGAACATTTGCACGATATTCTAATTTTTCGAGTTTCACCTGTAGATGCTGGCTCCCCCCCCCGCTATGATGACTCCCAGATGAGAGAGCTCCTTCATCTGCCTCACATGATACCACCTAAATTGTGACTATCCCAGCCAAACGAGTGACACTTTGCAAGTAAGATTCCACTCTGTGTATAAACTCATGTACGTGATGGAATTTGTGTGTTTTACGTACCTGCAGTAGGCCTTATTTCTTTATTTCTTTACTTATTTATTTATTAGATTTATATAGTGGCCCATCTCACAGGTGGCTCACAACAATTAAAAACAACAGGAATAAAACACAATAAAAATATCAATAAATGCAACAAGCGTACAGCCATATTAAAACCACCATTAAAAGATCAATTAGACACAAAGCAGAATGACAGTCAGCAGGCGAATACAACCAGATATCCCATTCAGTACAAGCCTTGAAAAGGCTCACTTCTACTACCAGACCCCCAGGTACAAGGACACAGCCATGTTTTCAGGCCCTTCCTGAGGCCAGAAGGCTAGGGGCCTTCTCAGTTCCGGGGGGAAGATGTTCCAAACAGCGGGTGCCACAGAGTGTTTTGGAGTGTATTGGGGTGCACGGGGAAGTATGCAGGGGTATCCACATATACCCAAGGAATGGGCCCACCCACTCCTGGCCTTCTTTCCGCCTTCCTTGCCTCTCACAATCAGTTGGGCCTTTGGGATGAAATAGATTTTCCACCTCTAAGACTTTGAAATCTTATCTTTTCTTACATGATATAATGGTCAGTGTCTCTCCTTCCCAGCCACTCCATCTGCCTAAAATATCCCAGCTCACAAAGTAAATCTCAAAGTAAATTAAATGAAGAGAGCCAGTCATATGAAAGGAAAGAGAAGTGGGCTAGAGGAACAAGGATAGAGAACAGAGGGAGGGGAGATGGTGAATTGAGAGGGAACTGAGTGATCCACTTAATCTCCCTTTGACTGGGATGTTCAAGAGATCATCTCTTGTCCCTGCAACAAACTGCTGCAGTGTTCATCGTTCTAGGATAGGAAGCCAGCTTAGCATCTGTTCCATTCCATTCCATTCCATTCCATTCCATTCCATTCCATTCCACTGGTTTTCATTTCTATCTCTCTTCCCCCCCCCCCTTCCTCCCTCCAAGTATTTAGCAGTTTGAGGCCATTTTGTATGCTCAGTTTTCATTGGACTGTTTGAGGGACTGCCCTGTGACTTTACCCTCCCATTTTTTGCTGCTTCTATTAACAAACTTTGCCCGCGACATTTGATACCTCTCTTAGGATCTCTCTTTTAGCTGTATAATGCAGCTTGTAACCCTTCAGATTCAAAGGTATACAGTTTTTGTATAACATAATACAAAATATCATACACCATTTCCTGTGCTGATGTTTGACCGTGCTATACAGTTCAACATGGGCTATTTTCAAGGCAGATACATCTCTGAATGTATCCCCAACTTTCCCAGTGAAGGCACCATGATGGAATGGTTTGGTGAAGATTGCGCTCCGGGAGATAAACATTTCCTTAGCCCCCAGAATGAGCGTGGGAAGGTGAAGAGGATGAGACTGGCACCACCCTAAGGAATTTGCGGTGTTTGCTTGCTGGCATGGGAAGTTTAGATTCAGTCTGGTGAGATTGATGTCAGGTGCAGCCCAAGGAACTCCACAAGACAGTACAGATATAGTTCTATAGCATTTATTAGTTTCCACCTACAAGACAGAATCTCGCCAGACTGAATCTAAACTTCCCAAGCCAGCAAGCAAACACTGTGAATTCCTTAGGGTGGTGCCAGTCTCATCCTCTTCACCTTCCCACGCTCATTCTGGGGGCTAAGGAAATGCTTCTCTCTCTGAGCATGGCCTTCACCAAACCATTCCATAACAGGCACTGAGGAATCTGGTAAGGAAATATCTGAAACAATGACCCAACGGGTCACAGGTTGTCTAGTATACATTTAAAATTAACAACAGCAGAGTTCCAAGTCCATCGTTAATTTAGCTGCTCAGAATGCCTTCTACGATACCATCTATCCTTTGTCTTTTTGGGGGGGCAAGGGGGGAGGCAGCAGGAAATCTCCCTTCTAGATAAAGCACCAAGATGTAATCACCCACATTTTATTTTCTAAAAATGCTAATGTAGGCCATAGAAGCATTCATGTAAATAAAGGTGACGGGGCTGGCACTGTGCTTTGAAGCTTACCAGGTTTTTATTAAATTTTTGCTTTAATTATTTATTTTTTCCATCAAAATAAGGGGTGGTAGACACCTTGGTAGATGTCTATAGGATTTTGGTTCCAAATCCCCATCTTAAATGCAGATAAATTGTAGGATGAATGTAGAGTGCTAAGAAGACCTCAGCCATTCACTGACTTCAGCTCTCTGCTTCCCTGTTGTTCTTTATTTCAACCCACACAAATTAAGTCTTCTCCATCTTTCTGTTCACCTCAGAAGAAGTTACCTGAGCCCCTGCCAGTCGGGTTTCAGTCCTGGGCATGGGACTGAAACAGCACTGATCGTGGTGGTGGATGATCTCTGGAGGGAGCAGGGTGGGGGTGGTACATCCATCCTAGCTTTCCTTGATCTGTCAGTGGTTTTCAATATGATTGATCATGGCCTCTTTCTAGACTTCCTTCGAGGCTTGGGAGTGTGAGGTAAAGTGATGCACTGGTTCTTCTCCTTCCTCCGGGGTTGGTTCCAGTCAGTGTTGATAGGGGAGAGAGATCTAGCCCGTGGATCCTTTTTTGTGGGGCCCTCAGGGCTTGGTGCTCTCCCTACTCCAGTTTAACACCTACCTGAAGCCGCTGGGGAAGATGATTCATCAGCAGAGGGTGAAGTATTGTCAGCATGCTGATGATTCCCAGTTTTATCTCTCTGTCCCAGGCCGACCAGGGAGTATTTGGGAAGGCTAGAAAGAAGCTTGCCAGTCTAATGGCAGTCTGTGTACATGACTAGAAATCAGAAAGTTGAAAATCAATGGGGCAGCACTATGCTTTCTATTTTTATTCTGTTTTCCATGGAACCTTAACATATCTGGTCGCAACCCAGGAAGAGAGAGTGAGTGTAGCTAATCCGCATATTCATTTGACCTTGGTTGCATACTGTATAGGAGATCTTTGCCTATTTCTTGTTTCTGTGATTGAAGCTTGGAAAATCTGTTCTCACAAAATAAGATGAAATTGCTGGTATTGTCTGGGACTAAATAATTATCTACATTTGTGTGTCTGTATTATATTACTGTATTATAAACCCACTGCATAAAAGACATTTTAATATCTTACAAGCATAAAGCTTTTAATTGCCTCACTACAGCTTTTCACCCAGGATTTTCTTACATGATGGCTCCAAACTATATGGTGAATAATCCGGCTTGGAATGCATGAAAGCTATGCCTTTTAATAAAAAAATGTTAGTCAGAAAAGGTGCTATCAGACCCCTGATTTTTTACCAACAGTTCAGTAGTAATTCTGAATATAAAGGGTTCAAGCCCTCACATTGCTTGGAAAAGATTCCTTTGTGAAACCTTGCAAAATCATTCCCAAGGAACAGGTGGCCCATCATTTCTTCTTTAATGATAGTCCAAGCATCCTTCACTGTGGATGGCTGGGGCTATGAGGAGTTGAACTCAAAACATATGGAAGGCTACATCTGCCCCATTTTTACTGTAGGGAATACTCAAAAGGATAAACAAGAGACTCACTTATATATTCCTTCCTAGAGGTCTCATGGATAAATGCTGCATCTTTCTCTTTTGAACTCTAAACTCAAGAGCCCAATCAAGACTGCAGCCCCTACTCTTAAGGAGAACGGTTACTCTTTTTTCGATGCTGTAAGATTGATGGAAATACCACCTTCAGATGGCATTTGGCTACAAAAGGACGCTTTTTCCTGCTGTAAATATATCCTCTGGAGGACATTGTTAATCCCTTCTCTGTCTGTGTTCAGGGGATTCACAGATGTAGCCCCACAGCAGATAATTTAGAGCAGCCTTTCTCAAACAAGAGGTCGCTAGGGGTTTCGTGAGAGATCATACAAATATATAATTTTTTAACTCTGGGCACCATACTATCTGTAGATATAATAATTTTTATGCAGGGGTTCCATGAGATTTGAAAATTCTTTCAAGGGTTCTTCCAGGTAAAAAGGTTGAGAAAGGCTGAGTTAGAGAGAGGGAGAAAGGTGGAGAGATATTCAACTACAGTTTGAACTTAATTCGTTCCGCGACTCTGGTCGCGACCCAAAATGGTCATGAACCGAATCAAATTTTCCCATAAGGTTCAATGTAAATACGGTTAATCCATTCTGACCCCAAATTTGGTCGCCAACTGATTTCTGGTCACGACCCGAGTCAAATTTCCCCATAAGGTTCAATGTAAATACGGTTAATCCGTTCTGAACCATGTTTTTTTTTTAAAAAACTGCAAAAATATGACACAAAGTACAGTACGAAGAGAGAGAAAGCTAACCTTGCTTGATGCGACTCCTGGCGTGGAGGACAGGAAGGCGGGTGGGGAGGCGTTACTGCTTGGAGGGAGAGTCCCCCTCCCTACAGGAAGCCGCGACCACGTGTCACAGGAGGGAAAATGGCCGCAGATCCTGTTCGTCACCCGATCTGGCGTTTGCGAACGGAGGCAAATTTTTGCGGCCGGAGCTGTTCGTGAACCGAATTGTTCGTGAACAGATGCGTTCGTGAACCGAGGTACCACTGTACTAGTGGTTGATCATAAGATAAAAACAGTTTGAATGTAGAGACTCAAGAATACAAAAGCCATATCTGAGGAATTAGAAGTAAAAACATGATCTTAAGATTGTCACAGGGCCTATTGCAAATACAGTCCATTCGGAAATACACATTTGGAAATAATACATTCGGAAATACACACCTCTCTGTAGAAGGCCTCACAGCTGACAATGCATCCTGTACCAGAGCAAAAGCCATGAGGTCAAAGGAACTGCCTGCAGAGCTCAGAGACAGGATTATTGCAAGGCACAGATCTGGGGAAGGCTACACAAAAATTTCTGCTGCACTGAAGGTTCCCAAGAGCAGAGTGGCCTCCATAATTCTCAGATGGAAGAAGTTTGGCACAACCAGGATTCTTCCAACAGCTGGTTGCCTGGCCAACTGTGCAATCGGGGGAGAAGAGCCATAGTAAGAGAGGTGACCAAGAACCTGATGGTCACTCTGACTGAGCTCCAGAGATCCTGTGTGGAGATGGGACAAAGTTCCAGAAGGACAACCATCACTGCAGCCCTCCACCGATCTGGGCTACCAGCTAGACATTAAAAAATGAGCATAGAACAACTATGTGCCCACTTGCAGTAGCAATAACTCTCCCCAGTCAGACTCATAGCAATAGTTTTGAGGGGTGGAAAGGAAGCCCTCCAAGAATACATATGTATGGTGTAGATATTACACACACACACACACACACACACACACACACAGACCGATCTCCTGGAAGACATTCATCATCTTAATAACTTTCTGAAACAATCAGAACACAAACAGGCCAACCTTAAAAACCTATAAAATACAAAACAGCATCAAGTTCCTCCTCTCTATGCCTGGACTATTTGAGAGGGATCTCACAGGATCCTATAAAAACAAGAAAATAGGAGAAAAGGAACACTTCAGATGGCGATGAAGATCTTTATAATTCTCCTTCTGTTTAGACCTAAATGTACCTCTCCTCTCCTCTCCTCTCCTCTCCTCCTCTCCTCTCCTCTTCCTTCCCCTCCCCTCCCCTCCCCTCCTTTGTTTTGTTTTGTTTTGTTTTCTTACAGGAGAGCAAAATGGAAATCTAGATGACCCATTGCAGCCTTTGACAATCTGGCATTCTCAGACTGTATTTGAACTGACAGAATGGCCAAACTAGCTAGGAATTCTAGAAGTTTTAGTTCCCAAACAACTGGAGATTATCAAATGCATTTATTTATTTGTTCAATTTATACAGCCACCCATCTCACATACATGACTCAAGGCAGCTCATACAGTTAAAATAACAAACTTCCCCCACAAATACAGTAAATAAGCAAAACAGTAACAACTAATTAAAACAATCTGCAGGAGAGTGCAATCCATATCGCACAAACTTCCCCCACAAATACAGTAAATAAGCAAAACAGTAACAACAATTAAAACAATCTGCAGGAGAGTGCAATCCATATCGCACAAACGGTGCAACCATTCGTTAGGCCCCATACCTCCACCAGATCCCCAGGCACAATGGCAAAGCCATGTCTTCGGGGCCTTCCAAAAGGCCAGAAGGGTCGGGACACCCAATTGTCTTTGTGGGACAAATGTTCCCACTCTAAATATTTGGAAATGGCCCTATCCCTTAAAAGGTCTGGATTGGAAATGAAAGGGTTCCCCCTTAATGTTTTCTTGTGAGTGGTGCTGCTCCATGCTCGATGCTAAATTTGTGCTAACTGCCCTTTCAACGAGGTGGTCTGATAGTCGCTCTTGAGACCACTTTAGTTCTCTGCAGCCTGATGCTGAATATCCCATCACAGTGGGCCTAAAAATATATCAAGAATGAGCCCTTCCCCTATGGTGCCCTGTATGCTGGGAGGAATTTGAGAAGCACTTGGTCTACAGTTCCAAGTATTCCTAACCAACATGGCTTTGTTGAGTACAGATGATGTAGTTTAGAAAGCATCCAGCTGAGAAGGCTGGCCTAATGAAAGGTTAGTGGGCATAGTGAATTAGCAAAGTTTTTCCTAATGAGCAACAATGATCTCTTTCTTTTTTCAGAAAACACCCAGGGCAATTCTTTATGACTCTTCTGATCATCTTTCTAGCAGCATTAATTTTGTTTATCTATAGACACTACACAAAGTATTGCATTGTCACGAGAGGTCTTTGCCCACTTTAAGGTGCCTTTACAGTGAAGTCCTTGGGGTTCTCTGAGCTTGGTTGTTTTCTTGCAAACGTTTTATTACCCAGCTAGGTAACATATTCAGTACTAGAATGGAATGGGGTTTGCTTCTCTGTTTATATACTGTGGCATGCCCTGCCAGTGTTGGTAGGGGTGTGGATTTTGTTTTATTTATTTATTTATTTACTTACTTACTTACTTACTTACCCCCCCTCTGGTAGTCCCTTGATTAAGGTATTGTTTACTGCTTGTATGTCTAGTGGTAATCTTGGTGTTAATCTCTGCTTATTTGGGTGATGATTGCTGGTGAGGAGATGTTCTGGTCTTTTGTTTTCCTTTCTATTGTCTCTTTTGAATAGTGTGTAGATGTTGTTTATATGCCCGTTGATGGCTGCCTTGTCTGAATACCAAGCTTCCAGGAATTCCCTCGCATTTCTGGATTTAGCTAAGATGCTGAGTTTCCCAGTTAGAACTATGGTTGAGTCTGTCCATGTGTTGTGAGATTAAGGAGTTTTCATTGTGTCTTCTGGCTGCTCGTTGGTGTTCATGGACGCTCTCTGCTAGCCTTCTGCCTGTCTGTCCTACATAGTGGTTGTTACAGTCCTTACACTGTATGTTGTAGATGACTCCTGTTTTTTCTTCTTGGGCTACTGGGGCTTTTGGTTTGTTTCAGATGTTTTGGAGGGCTTTAGTTGATTTGTGTGCTATGGAGATGCCATGGGGTTGTAATAGTCTGTTGGTAGTTGGTAGAGACAATAAAAAGCTAAAAAAGGAAACAAAAAGACCAGAAACCTCCTCACCAGCAATCAATACCAAGATAAGCAGGGATTAACACCAGACAAACAATCAAGCGGTAAACAACAACCTAATCAAAGAACTACTGTACCAAAGAGAAAAACAACACTGCCTCCAACACTGAATTCACTCAGTTGAATTAAGAAGAAAGGACAGCCCCAGATGAATTGCAATAATTAGGTATAAGTGCAAAGCAGCCTAATTTCACCAATAGCACCTGGATTTTTGGGGGAGGCACACAAAGGGAAGCAGCAAGTAAGAATATTAATAATGCAAATGACGTTGCACAGTCCGAAGGAGTTACCAAAAATGAGTCTGAGGAATCTGAAACAGCATCCCATTCAGAAGAGGCTGCTGACCCACAGTGAGACCCAAACCCAAACCCAGAATTAGAATTAAGGAGATCTCAAAGTTCTAATACACAAATCCCACCTGGGAGAATGTGCTGCACCGCTGGAGCAAGAGGTGGGCCTGATCCCAACTGATGGAGAGAAGTACAGGGACTGCCCGCAGCTGCGACAGAGGGAAGCTGCACAGGAAGACATGGAACCCCTGCACAAAATCAAAACAGATTCTAACAGAGCTATCAAAGACTGTAAATGGGTTTGTTCATTCATTACTCGATCTGGAGGCTGCCCACCTTCCAAAAGACTCTGGGTGGCTTACAATACACAAAGAAAACAACAACAACAAAAAGCAAATGGAAACGTGCAGTTCCACAAAGCTAGGCCAGTAGCAAAGGTCTACCCACAAAAATATGACAATGGGATGACATTTTTGTACTTCTAATTAAACACGCAAGTATCAAAATACTACTAAGTATACCAGCATTTGGATATTAAGATATCCCCTCTGCGTGGCGATCTGAAAGAGATTGTTATGGGCCAACCTCCAGGTTTTGAAGAAGGGAAAGAAAAACTGGTCTGCAGAACACAAAAATCCATATATGGGCTAAAGCAAGCAGCCAAAGCTTGGCCTGATCAATCAAACATTGCAAAACGCTGGCTTTCAACAGGAAATGCTGATCCATGGTTATATACAAGAATTAAAAATGGAAAATGCATGTACATTTTCTGCTATGTTGATAATCCAGTTGCATACATGTGTCTCTCCTTATGGCCTGTTATATACCTTAGGTGGTTGTCAGTAGCTTTTCATTTTTTCCCTCTCTGTAAATGCCAAAAACAACAACAATAAACTCTCTGGGTTTTAATTATAAAATTTGGATTAATATTAGAGTCTTGTTTCACCACAAATCAGCTTAGGTAACTTTCTTCTACAAGGCAAAATCCAGGCTGAATTTATAGGTCGATACTTCTCCCATTATGTGGCTTATATGCCATCTGGTGGGGAAGTCTAGAACTTTCCATGTGTACGTGTGTGCCGCTGTAAATAATTTATATGCACCTTACATCTCTATGAAAAGGTCTCCAGGTTTCCCTGTTTTGAACGGGCTGGGTTTGGGACCGTAACAAACTAATTACCATAGGGCAGGGTTTCTCCACCTTGGCAACTTGAAGACGTGGGAAGAATCTCTATGGTTTTTCTATGGTTGCATCCCATTTGGGAAGAAATGTTTTAAAAAGGCAGTGCTACTGAATTGAAAGGCTCAGGGGGCCACCTGTTCACTGGAGAAGCTGGGTCTGAAAAGGAAGACTGCAAAGGCAGCCAGGCGCTTCAGCTTCAGCTTCAGCTTCAGCTTCAGCAGCTGGGCGCAAAAGGAGAAAGGCTGATGTGGAAAACTGGGAGAGAAGGCAGCTGGAGAGTGAAGGAATGGTGGGGCACGAGCAAATGCTGCAGCTTGGGGGCAGTGAGGGAATGCTGCCACGCGAGCAAATACTGCTGCTTGGGGGGGGAGTGAATGAATGCTGGTGCGTAAGCGAATGCTGCTGCTTGTTGAGGCTTGCTGCCCTGCAAGGCAGAGTGCAGGGTGGCCAAAAGGGATAGATGGGGGGAGATAGGCAGCTGGGGGGAGTTGGCTTGGAGCTGGGAGGGACCAAGACCAGAATGGCTTGGATTGGGGTGGGTACTCAGTTAACGACCACGATTCTTGGTTAACGACTGCAATGGGGTGAGATGGGATTGTGGTTGCTAAGCGATGCGACCTTGTGATGTCTCGCTTTATGACCGCATCGCTTAGCAACCAAAATTCCTGTCCCAATTACATGCTCCCACCTTTGCTTCACACTGTCAAAACTAAAGGGACATTACCAGTGTCCAAGAAGTGCTAAATTAGTGATACAGCTGGCATCCTGTCTTTTGCCTCCTTAACTGTATATTTTTTATTACAATAGAATTGGAGTAAATATATATATATATATGTGTGTGTGTGTGTTAGTGAACCAAATCTCACTCTAGATCCATGCAACTGTAATATGCATCCCAGAAAGAAGTACAAAGAGCTATGAAGTCACACAGAGCCAACTAAAAATAGCTAGGACCTATGATTGTTACCAACTGTATGCAAAGTTACCACTAACAGGAATACCTCTGTATTGCTACAGGATACTCCTAAATGCATCGGTGCAGAGGGAAGAATGTGAAGCAGTAAAATTTACTTAGAATGCCTAATAATACATAAAATGTCCAGACATAAGGGAAAATAGTTTTGAAATGATTGAGGTTGGGTAATTTGGGAGGATGACATGTGCATATTCCTAAACTTTGTCACGAAACAGAAATACATTCCTGACATCTTTTTACCATTCATTCATTCATTCATTCATTCATTCATTCATTCATTCATTTGACTTATCCCTGCCCATCTCCCCCCAATGGGGGATTTAATTATTGGGACAAACATGCCAGAGAAATAACCTTAGTGAGAGTCATAGGTAATTTCTTAGGGTAGGAAAGGTGATGAGAAGCTGGAGCGGGAAGTGATACAAGGAACTTAGCAACTTTTAGTACCCTACCGGTGCTCCAGTAGAACGAAGAAGGAAGAATGAGCTGAGCAGGGCCATCTAGCACACAGCTTGCTACTTTGCCAACGGACCAAAATAGGGCACTAATATTTGTGGAGGTTTAAACAAAAGGTAATTACAGAACATCAAAACACGCAATGGGCGGAAGGAATAACCTTGAGGAACAGGAGGAAGAACTCAACCAAGACAACGATCAGATAAAAGAAATCTGGGTCCAAGGCAGAAATGTGAGAAAGTATCTCAGCCAAGACCCCCCCAGTTCTCATGAAGATAAAGGTGGGGGAGGAAGCGCCATAGTAAGATCCTGTTACTATACCCTTACAATGAAAGTAGTGTTAGCTTGCACATCTTTGGTTTCTAAGTTTGGTTTACCTTGGAGGGCTGACAAAACCACTCCAAACTCTGCGCACATCCTTGGCAGCTGTCAGGAAGAAATGCTGGTCACATTCAAAAGCTCCTCAGCATTCATTGGGAATTTCTGCAAAATATGCTGACTAGTTCATACTGACCTAGGCTCCCTTTGCTAGCTGTTCCTTTTGGTAGATTAAGGCCTGCTATGCAAATGTAACAAAAGCTAGCTTTAAAAATGACCCAAGACATTGCAGTCTGCATTGCACCTATCTCTTGTACAGGTAGTTTTCGTTTAATGGCCGTTTAACAATGGTTCAAAATGGTGATGGCCTCAGAAAGGGTGCTTTATGGCCTGTAAAGCCCCTCCAGCCATTGTAAAACATTGTGCCGCCCCCTCCTCCCCATGGTCATATGGCTGCATTTCAGGCGCGTGTCAACTGGCTTGCATTTGCAACTGGTTGCCAAGCGCCCCGCAATCATGTAATTGCCATTTGCAATCTTCTCTGCCGGCTTCCCCATTGGAAGCTGGCAGGGAAGGTTGCAAGCAGAGAGGATGCGGTGGTGTGCAGGAATGGAAGTCAAATCCTGAAGGTTCGAGCTCTGTAACTGCCCACCGCTGGGAGGTTTCCCCTCCCCTTTCAGCAGTGGGCAGGCATGGACCTCAAATCTTCAGGTGCTCCGTTCACCGCTGAGAGAGGGGAGGGGAAAGAGGATGGAGCAAAAATGCTGACGAACTTCAGCTCCATGCGGAGCTGAAATCCTTCAGCAGACAGCTCTTTCGCTCCGTCCGCTTAACAACCTGGGAGATCACTTAACGGCCGCAACCGGGAATGCCCAGATCGCGGTCGTTGAGCAAAGCAATCACATGGACATCTTGCTTAATGACCACTTTGTTCAACGACTGAGATTCTGGTCCCAGTTGTGGTCGTTAGGCGAGGACTACCTGCACTTAGAAGCCTCTGAAGGCTGCAATCGGTCCTGGAGTTTGGGTTCCTCTATTCTTACATGTGGAAGCTGCTGTGTGGTGAGGTAACTGCACTGTCAGGCTCCAGCTGACATTTTTTCCCTGGTCTGCGCGTGGATGTGTATTTAAGCTTTGTAAAGTCCTGCAAAACTTACACAAATGCTGTTTCCAAAATTACTTCTATTTTTCAGCTGAGCAATTTGGAAGGCCGTTTCGTTGAACTTTTTCAGGTGGAGGATAAATGACTCCACCGTTCAGCTGATTCTATCTAGATTTATAGCTCTGTATTATTGTGCTTCCTAAAAAGTACCATTTTGCATCCTGGTCCAAGAGCCTGGCTTTCACGTTGTTCTGAAGTACTGTAGAGAAACTTGGCGGTGATGCAGAAACTTCGTGGCAAATATTTGGAGAAAATTCTGCCAAGTGGGATGTTTCAGAAGTTCTGCCAGGAAAAGAAGTGCATTTTCAGGATATTGCTAATGTAAAACCAACATTTTGGAAAAACATTGTGTAATCTCAGGGAAGGGTGACTGAGTACATCCTTTAGGATAGACTCAGAAAATCCTGCTGGCAGAACTTTATAGCACACCCATTAAGATGCAGAGGTAGCAATCTTATAATTTTGTCAGAACAGGCAAGCAATCACGGGAGTGGCAGAAGGAAGGTATGTTTAGCAGCCCCTGTTGACATTTGTATGTTGTACTACAAGTCTTTGGGCAAAGGCCCCCTTTTCCAAGACTTCTTAGTCTACAAATATAGAGGCTGTGATATCATTAAGAGGAGAAAAACTACCACCCATTCTCAAATGCTGAAATGGCTTATGTTTGCCGTAGATGCGCGTATTTCATAAAACTCAAACCATAATTCTTTTATGGTTTTATATATTTTTAATGCATTTTACGGTTTTTAGCTTTGTTGTACGCTGCCCGGAGTCGCCTGTAGTGAGATGGGCGGCTATATAAATTGAAATAATAGTAATAATAATAATAATAATAATAATAATAATAATAATAATAATTCGGAAAGTGGCAGCACTCTAACTTCCTACGCATGGGGGTATTTTTAAAAGCCCTCAGATATATGAAGGATAGGTCCGTGGTCATCCTCCGAAGCAGGCTGAATAACCAGCTTCCAGCTTTATGTGTCTGGGGGTGGGTTTGGGTCTTTATATAGCGCGTCTAGTTCCAGGCAAGCTCCATCAACTTTCTTGGAAAACAGTAAAGCACCCTGAGGCTTTCTTAGGAAACCTGCCCAGACGAGGCAAACTGGATTAGCAGCAGCTTGGGGGGAAGGAAATGAAGGGTCAGAAGAAGGGGGTTAATCTCCCCCCAGGTTCATATGTGGAACTGAGGCCATACCAACACCAGTTTGAAGAGGAATGAGCCCGACCACCCACTGTTGGGGCAGCTGATGGGGGGGGAGATAACATGCTGGAAGCTTGCAAGAGAGCCCATGACCTGGAAAACAGGATGTGTGAAATTTAGATATAGGCTTAAAGCAGCTTGTGCCATATGGAAAGGAGGAGAATGTAGATAATTACGACAGGGTGCTGTCCGTTTAAACCGCAGCCTGCAGGGACACGTATGTAGAAGCCCCAAATATGGATAACTGTAAATAAGGGCAAGGGGCTTTAGAGTAGGGTAGTGGGAGATGTAAACTAAGGCGGGACAACCGGAAGTTGTATTTGGCGTACCTGATAGGTTGTGAACTCCATAGTACCTGACCAATGAAGAACTGGGGAGGGAATTTGGGAAGTATAAAGATTGTGACCAAATTATGTTCGGGACTCTTGCCGCCTTACAGACTGGAGTCCTTTTGTTCTGGTACCTTAATAAAGGCAACCCTTTATTCTGCACCTCAGAATCATTTCCACAGGCTGGTTTCGGGAACTTTGATACGAAGTCTATGCAAAAGAGTGGATCACGGCCACTGTAATCAGGGAGACCTTGAGCAGATCAGATCTTTACTTAAACCACCATTCTGTTCCTTAATGTCCAGGTGAAGGCCTCTGACCAGCACTGATCCTCCGCATATGCTGTTCAAACAAGGCATCCACAGCGTCAACTTAAGTGTGTTTACATTTTAATAAGCATGTTTTACTTCACTAAGCCTGCCTCTCAGTGAGTCTACACAGAACTGCAGCTTTAGGCCTGACAGATCTATCCTTCGTATATCTGAGGGCTTTTAAAAACATCCCCCCCCGTGCACAGGGAGCTGCCTCTGCCTATGTATAAAAGACATGTTTTAACCTGTGAAAATATATATTTTTTAAAACATTCAAAAAACAAAACGCAAGTCTTCCTAACGGACAGATCTAGAAAATTATCTTCTAAAAGTAGCAGACAATATATGGCTTAAGCGTTAGATTTTATTTCGTATTCTGATTGCTTTGTTTTAAGCTCTAAGCACAAAGCACAATTTGGGCCGCTGCAGTTAGAAATGGAGAATTTCTTCTGTTGCTTAAGTGATTCAAATACAGCACTAGATGGTGCTCTAGGGTGTGGTGAGTAACGATTCTCCCTTTGTATTTGGAGCAGGGGAAACGCCTGAGCTGAAGACGATTTTGTGATGCCGCTAATTTGGGACACGGATGTGACCTCTATTGTCAACACGGAATCTGCAGAAACAGAATTTTGCCCTACGGAAGACAGCACAAATGTAAAACAGCCATATTTTCAAGCTGAAGTTGCTACCCTATAAACAAACAAACAAACAAAAGGGGGATCTTGACAATTTTTTCATAAATTAGATGCTATCATTTAGCATCAGCTAGTTTTTGGTCCGTAGCTCTGACATATAGTCCTGCAGGGCTGTCCGTCCTGTATGCACGGCTGATGAATCATGTTTCGAAATAATGTTATTGCAATTAAAAAAAAGAAAGAAAGAAAATACAGATGAATCATCCACTGTTCCCAGAAGGGAAAATTATACTTTTCAAAAACTACAGAGCACAGTTATATTGTGTAACTTTCATTATTGTGACACTTAAAAAGAAAAAAAAAAGAAATAGAAAATAGAAGTAGAGAAAAAAAAATCAGCGCAGGACACATCGGAAGGAAAACAAATACCAAAATAAGACCGTTTCCTCCATGGAAATAACAACTTAGCCACGATATAAACAGATCTATTTTCCTAAGCAGCCTTCTCAGTACTGAAGTGCATATAAAATAAAACTGCCTCGGATGTTGAAATAAATATTGGGGAAATAGTAGGGATGGCTTAATCAAAAGGCTTCAGCTGTCATCTATTGTCTAGTGTCACAACGAGGGAATCGTTTACTTGCATTCCTGTTGCTGTAAACGGGGCATGATACACAAAATCACAATGGTTTTTCCTGAGGTGTTTTAGCCTCCTTGTCAGCCAGGAAGAGGACTTGCTTAAGGAAAAGAAAATGAGGGATGAAAGGATGCCCTGTAGGCAAACGTGCGTCTGCGGTTGCTCAGCAACCTTTGTGGGAATGGCATCCTCAGGACCACTTTCACCAGATTTGACAGGAGCCCGAGAGGAAGGGGGAGCTTCATCTAAAAGGCACCCGTAATTCCCAGCCAGCATGCAGACAGGTTAAAATGGAAGCGTGCAAGATCAGGGTTGTGCAAGGAGGATACCTGATAAAAACTGATGCTCGGGTGGTAGGCTCACAAAGATTTGCCTCATGCTGTTCCTGCAAAAACTATTCAAAGAAAGAAAGCGTCACTTCCTGCCACGATCGCTTCAGATCTGATTTTTACGTTCAGTTTGCTAAGATTCCCATGGCAAGTTTTGGGCGAGGGGCGTGGTGGTGCCACCCGACAGTCACGAGCCTGAGAGCCACTTCCCAGACAGAATACACATCCTTGGGTCTCAGGAGAGATCCCTCACAACCTCTCCCTTTCCCAGTGGGAGAGCATTGATGATTGATTGCCTGATTGATTTTTAATGGTTTAACGGGGAAAAAAAAGAATTCAGTCTTGCGGCTCCCTAAGATGACAGCTCTTCAGATATTTCTTTTGGTGGTCTTTGGGCTTGGGCATTACGCAGTGGTTTGCCTGAATGGATAGGGTTAGGGCTCGCACGTTCCGCTAAGCCAAAAAACACATAACCCACATTACGGTTTAGTTTATGCCATCATCAATTCGTTACTTCTTTTGCTATCGTGATGGTTTTTATTTTTTATTTTATTTTTTCCAATCTACCAGAACGTTGGAAAGAAATGAAGTAAAGGGGGCTCAAGACTCAATCCTGCAGGAGCATCTGTGGAGGGTCAAAAAAGTCAAGATGGTGCCCACTACCATGCAAATGAAGCCCCACCTCTTGATTTTGTTAAGTCTCTGCCCCCTTGCAGATGCCCCTGCTGTCCTGTCTGTCTGGAAAAAGAGGGCAGAACAGGACCAATGGGTTCCATCCAGGAGGCAGGAGGGAGGGGGCTTAGAATGGAGCAGCCAGCAATTTTCCAAGCCCCTGCCCAGCTGTTCTCCCATTGGAATGCACTGGGGGTACAGGTAGTCCTCACTTACTGATCCCAGTTGGGATCAGCAACTTGGTTGTTAAGCAAAGCGGTCACTAAGTGAAACCGCAACTGTGCTTATGATCTAACGTCAGCTTTCCTTTGCTTTCCAGGCCTGCGAAGGTCGTAAATGCAAGAATTGGTTGCAAGGTTATTTTTTCATCACTGTTGTAAGTGCGAACAGTCACTGTCCAAGGCAGTCACTAAACGAGGACTACCTGAATGTTTTTGTTTCAGACAATACCTGTTTTGACAACTGATGTGCCATTTAAACAATGGCAAAAAGTATCTAAATTTCTAAATGTATACTTTCTAAAAGTATCTAAATACCTACATTTATATGGCAATGGAAAAAACCATGAGTTAAATATAAAGTGTTACAAGATGCAAAGGAAAGAGGAGGCCTGGGTTTACCAGATTGGAAATTGTATTTCACTGCTTATTTGGTCTGGATGAAGGAATGGACGTTGCTGAGAAACACGAGACTTTTACAGTTAGAAGGTCACGACCTGAGGTTTGGATGGCATGGATATTTATGGTACAATACAGTTAAAATTCATGTGGACTTTAAAAACAGTTTATTAGACGTGCCATATTGAGAACATGGAAGAGATATAAATCCAGGTGGTACCCAAAATCCCCGGCGTTGTCTTGAAGAGATTCCCCATGGACTGTGTAGGGATCTCCTGGAAATAAAAAGATGATCTACAGCCCCAAGCTTGTTTGGAAATATGCCCAAGCTGAGCTCTACAATGATGAGGAACTGCCTCACAAAAAGTAACACCCTTTGAGTCAGGCTCAACTCCTGGTGACTCCAGGGTCATGTCCATGCAGTTTTGTGGCCAAGAAAATGGAAATGGTTTGCCCTGTCCTTCTTTCAGGACTTTTCTTTCTTCCCAATCTAGTCAATAGTCCTTGGACCTCCTAGTGGTCTCCCATCCAAGTATAACCAGGTCCAAGCTGCTTAGTTCTTCAAGATCAGATAAGGGGGTAGGTGCTCTGCTGCTATTTCCCAAAAAGCAACAGTAAACCACATATCAGTAGATGCTTTGTGATTGTCTGAATTTAATTTGTGAACTGGCTGCCAGTCCTTTCCCTGTCTTATGTATTCTGCCATAGGCTAATTGTTAATAAGCTGCAGAGCAGTGTTTTTCAAACTTGGCAACTTTAAAATAGGTGGACTTCAGCTCCCAGAATTCCCCACGACCGGCTTGTTTGGAAGTTTGAAAAACACTGCGAGTTGAAGTCCGCCCACCTTAAAGTTGCCAAGGTTGAAAAACACTGCTGTAGAGCCAGGTGATGATAAAATGCACTTCAACCCAAGTTAATGGCGCTTTTTTTTTCCTTATCGTTGTACGTTTCTGGTTTCCATTCCGGTCATGCACGGAGATCATGGGAGCTGTAGTCCACCCAGTCTGGAGGGGCCCGAGTTGGGGAAGGCCGACTTAAGCAGCAAAGCAACGCCCGCAGCAACGCCCAACAGAAACCCCAAGTGCGCACGCGCGGCAAGCCCTGCTTCCTTCTCCCTTCGAAGACAGCCCTGAGTCACGTTGCGTGCGCATGCTCAGTGAGAGTCGTTTAGCGGTGTCGGCCGCGGGAGAATTCGAATCGGGTGGCGGAAGCGCCAAATCGAATCGATGGCGTCTTGGCTGTGAGTTCGGGGAAAGGGAGCCGGGCAGCCGCTGTCCGCGGGGAAAATCGTACGTTTGAACTGTCGCCGGATAAGTTGGACGTGGCAGTGGTGGGGAACGTCTCCCAGCTCGAATCCCATATTAGAGAGCCTGAGAGGGGAAGGCGTTCAAGTTACTAGTCCGCAGGAACCTGCCGCGACGCGCTGGAGATGCCAGAAAAGTGTGTGTGTATTTAATCCTCCTGCAGCAGCTCTGCTGGTTTCGGATTATGGGTATCGACATCATCCATGGGGAGAGGGGGAGAGGGAGAAGAAGGGTGCCCGGCTGTTCCTCTGAGAAGGTCTGTCCTGAGTGAGTTTCATGGTGCCTGGCACGTGAACGTAACATCTCCAGAATATGTTTCCAACACGAGTGTGTATGTGTGCGTGTGTATTTGTGTTTCTGACCCAGATAGGCAGTCGTGTGCTTGGGTATGTGCGGACTCAGGCGTAGCTCACATCCGGCTCTGTGGAAGACAGGAATAGGTTGGGCATCCCTATTCTAATGGTTATCCGTGGAAAGGAACATTTGCCTCGGTTTTCTGGCATTTGGGATGGGGACTGCTAACTTTTCAATATAAAAACGGTGGGATGAAAATATAATAATAATAATACCAAGAAAATTTATTACGATGGTCAGAACTGCCTGGACAATTTGGGGAGGGGAGTGAAGCTATAATTGCATTAAACATTGACAGCCTTTTATGTCATTCTCCCAGACATTGACCGGCTTTTTCAAACTGTCAGCAGATTTTGGATTTTGCTACTTTTGTTTTGTTTTGCTTGTATATAATAACTTTTACACACACTTGCAGATTGTGAGGTAGAGAGTTGGTATAGAAACACTATAAATAAGAAGTGAAGTTTAATTCCTGGGGCAGCAAACAATACATATGTTTTTACTGTGGAAAAACAAGCAGGAATGCGAAGTATACTTTTCATATTTCTTCTGAAAAGTAAAAATGTTATGCAGCATGATATTATTCTTTTAGCTTGTGTTTTATATTTGGTCCTCCTCTTTTACTTTTAAACAGTTTGTTAATTGTTTCTATACTGAAATAAAGTTTGACTGACTGGCTACCTGAAATGCTGCACTATAAGTTGGTTAGGAAGATTGCAAGCCATAACTAGAGCTATTTCTGAGTTGAACTGGTCCTGAGCCCATTATTTAATCTAGGATGCTTAAAAAGTATGCATATTGTTGGAAAATTGAGGGCTACCAACACAATACAGTAATCCGTGGGTATGGCACTGAGCAAGTTGAAAGCTCCTTGCCTCTTTCCTAAACAAATCTTTCAGTCTACATATGATTTCTCAAAAACGGATGTTTATATCCTTAAACATTATTTGTATAATTGTAAATCATGGCAGTTCCCTGAATTACAGGTAGTCCCCAGTTTAAGAATTAGTTCCGTTCCCAAGGTCTGTCCTTAACTCGAATTTGTATGTACGCTGGAACAGTATTATTGTATAATATTATATAAGTAGTATTGTGTAATGAACTCGAACCATTGTGTATTTAACTTGAATTTTGCTACAACAGGCTCCATTCTTAACTAGGGGTCATCCGTAAACCGGGCGTTCTTAACCCAGGGACTACCTGTATAAATCTCATCTCTTGCCATTTCTTCTCCAAAGAGCTAGTCTGTGGGCTAACCAGTGGCACTGTCTCAAACCTCATCAGGTAGAGCTTTCAGTCCGAAGGTGGTCAACTGTACCAGCTGTATCTATCCATGGCAGATGATTGTAGCTATATACCACCCCAGATCCCATTATCCTCAAAACTTGCTAAACTTTTAAAGTGCAATTTCAAAAAGCTGCTTTCTCCTTTGCGCAGCATATGGTAATTGCTAGACCAGTGTTTCTCAACCTTGGCAACTTTAAGACATGTGGACTTCAACTCCCAGAATGCCCCAGCCAGCCAGCCAGCCAGCCAGGAGTTGAGGTCCACATGTCTTAAAGTTGCCAAGGTTGAGAAACACTGTGCTAGACACAGAATTGTTTTTTGAAAACCAGTGGCTGTCTTGGGCTGAGCCAATACTATGAGTTTATTTCTACCTTAAACTTCTAGTGGAGCCATTCTTAACCTTGGTTTCTTCCTGATATGTGAATTTCAACTTCCAACATTAATTAATTAATTAATTAATTAATTCATTCATTCATTCATTCATTCATTCATTCATTCATTCATCATGGTGATGTTACCTAGTTGGATAATGAAACGTCTGCAAGCAAACAACCAAGCTCAGAGACCACCAAGGTCTCAACATTCATTCATCATATTTATATGGCTGCCCATCTCACAAAACGTGACCCTGAGTGGCATACAGTAAAAAACTATAAAACAGTAATATAAAAACAGTTAACAAGTTAAAAAAAATGCTATTATGATTAAAAGGCAAGGAGAGGGCAACAGGTATTAACAGCAATGGAGCCACCTCAGCAACTCACCGTTCCCTTGGACCCCCAGGCCTGATGCCATAACCAAGTTCTGAGGGACTTACGGAAAATTCCCAGGGATTGTTAGGAATTCTGGAAATTGAAATCCATACGTCTGAAGGCTGACCAGACTGGAGAAGACTGTTCTAGTGATTTATTAAATTTGATACTGGCAAATTTATTTTACTTCATTTTGAGGCATAATTCCACAACTTTGGAATTGAAATCTTGATCTGGTAATAAGCTCAAACTGAGTGTCCTATGAAATTAGAAGTTTGGCTGATTTGCAATTCATTTAATTGTGTTATTATATTCTTTGTTATAATATTTTCCCTCTAGACTTCTGTGAATGACAAATAGTGCAACATGACAAAACGTGAGGCTTTCCTAGGGACTGTGTTTAATGGTGCCATTGAGGAGTTTTTGCATTTTATCCAGCTTCATGTAAGTAGATATGATCAAACTTTCTGTGTCCAGATTTGGAAGGGAGGGAGGCAGTCAACCTTCTTTGTAACATGTAAAAAACAGTTTTGGAGCTTTGACCACACCACTGTGGTCACCATCTTGACTTTTTTGACCATACCCTGCAGGCAACCCAGGTGGCGTTCCTTTAGCCTTTCCTATCCATATCCTTCATCATTTTTCCTTCCTTCCCACTCCAGGGCTTCTCTTTCTACATGTTGTTCTTTCTTTCCCGACTTTTTTTCCCAACGCTCTGTTTTGTTGAGTTTCTCTGGAGTTTTTTAGGGCCAACATCAGTGTTAAGATCAGACGAGCCCCTTTCTTTTGTGCAGGTTGCGGGTTGTAATTAATTGTTCTTGAATCTTATCTCTGTTTAACTTAAGGTTTCTCTTCAGCTTACGATTAAATCTGAGGACAGAAGAAACTGCCCCGTAGAAACGTACTTGAAAAATACCGTATTTTTCCGACAATAAGACGCCCCCATGTACAAGACGACCCCCATTTTTCCAACCCTAAATTAAGAAATCAATATTTTAAAGATAGTGCAGAACACATTTTTATTTAGTAATTAGTTAACATTGACCTGATACACTCGGTGGGAGGAGGTCCAAACCGTCTCTCTGCAGCTCTATTTCCATGCTCTTTTGCATAACTGATTACATTCAATCAGGAGTGAAACTGCCGATAGCTTGTCTCTGCAAACAGACTTCCTCTAATTGGTTTGTTCAGCATCAGCTGACATCAGTTACATAAGGCTCGTGATTGGAGGAAGTCTGTTTGGGAGACAAGCTATTTCACTCGTGATTGGAGGCTAGCAATAGGAGGAAGCCTCTCTGCAGAGACAAAGTATGGGCAGTTTTGCCTCGGCTGACTTCCTTAAATAAGATGCCCTTCAATTTTTAGGGTAAGGATTTTAGAAAAAAGTATCGTCTTATAGTCGGAAAAATACGGTAAATGATTTGGCAAATGCATAATTGATAAGGGATAAAAAGGCAAAACTTTGGGGAATCATTTCTTGATGCAGATATACATGGCTTTACAGATTTAAGATGCAGGTGGATTTAGGTTCGATAGAAAAAAATAGCAATCATACAAATTGGTGAAGGTGATTTTAGAATTTTTCAAAGGAAAGCTGGTAATGAAGCAACTACCTAGGGTGCTTTGTGGCATAAGTGATGATTTCTTGAGATGAGACTCTTTTGGATAATTCTGTTATTCAAAAAGGAGCGTTGTCTATTGTCTCTTATTTGCTGTTTGTTAGCATCTTATTTTATCATTGATCGTTATATTCATCCTGAGAGTATTGATATCCAAAGCAATGACTTCAACAGATACTTATATTTCATTTGGTCTTTTGCAGTATTGTTCTGCTTGAGACCAAGATTTTTCATTGTCCAATCTCCATCCTGTAGGAGAGATAATCTGAGTGGACATGTGTAATTGTAGGGATCTAATTTTAAGTCTTCAAAATGAGGATTTTTTAAAAATAGAACTGAATTTCTACTTTTTAAAATTGATATTTGGTGGCATTTTAAAGCCCAAACGTGATTTTATAATACAGTGAGATGCAGTATGAAACAGTTTGTTGAGTGACGAGCTATTTTTGACCATTTTTAGAAGGATACCTCAGATTCCTTTGATCTAAGTGAACTGCTTCAAGAGCTATCAAGAAAGCAAAAGGAAGCATTGTGGAAGAGATTAAAGGACTTGTTAGCAAAGGTTTTGCTAGATAACCCCATAGAAGAATGGCAAAGAGTGGGAGAAGAAAGGGACGATGCTATGGAAACGGAAAAAAATGCAACAAAGGTAATTTTACTTGAATATATTTCAGTTACTAGCTACTATGCTTTTGTGTGCACTTGGCTCTTAAAAGTATTCTATGTGTTCTAGGGTACACATATTATTCAAGCTATTTTTGTTGTTGTTGTTATAATGTGACTCTGTACTGTCTGTTACTTTGGACTGGAATAGTGATTTGAGCTAATTAATGCTCATTTAAAAATAGGTATTTCCTTGATTTTCTTCCCAGAAGTATTTAATTTATATTTATCATTATTATAGCCACCCAATTCCAATGGGCTCTGGGTGGCATACAAGCCTCCTCCCCCCCCAAAAATCCATAAAACAGATGAAACATAAAATCACATAGATAGCCCGGACTAAAATAATCTAAAAATGACACAAAAATCAAATTTGGTACATACATGCAGTTAAACATTAACTCTGCATATCCATGCCATACTTCTGGGGTTGGGGTTGGGGGGTAATCTATCTTCTGCCATCTATCTGTAGAAATATTTATTTACAGAAATAAAAAAAAATATTGAGTGCATTTACTGCAGAGGACACGCTTAAGTGTTCTTAAAGCAAATGGATTTATATCCAAATCACACCAAGCCAAGAGTTCTTTCAAAATCTTATTCTCTAGATCTTTTGCAGTTCTTCCAAAAATGTGTTTGCTGGATCTTCTGAGCTTGCTTTTTTTAAATATACATTTTTGTACTACGTCTCTCTTTTTAATTATGTTGTCTCTGAACTTTCAGGAGCTAACTACAGCTGTGATTCAAGGTGTAGCAACTATAGTTACTGCATCCATTCCTACAGTAGATGAAAATGTTAACATCAAAGCTCTTTTAGAATGTGCTCTGATATTAAATGGTACGTACTGTGTGTGTGATGAACATAACTGTATGCCACTGGCAGTAGTCCCGGCCTGAAGCTTGTGATTTTTCTCCATAGAGTCACATATTTGGTTAACCTACTTTTAATTTATTCAGGTTGTACTTCAGTGGTGCAATTAGAATGACTGCATGTCCCCTATACATGCTTAGCTGTTCGTTGTTTTGAAGATTCTCATAACAGCAAGCTAGTAATCTAAAATGTTGACATAAATACTGAATCTCACGATGTGTTTACAACTTGGATCTTTGAGTATGGAAGTGCTTTCCAAGCTTAACATTCCTTTGATTGTATGAGTTTCAGATTGGAAAACATTATGGTTAATTTTTCAAAACCAAGGAGATTTGGTTGGACACCAGTCTATCCAGAACTGCATTAACCTTGCATGATATACCATTCTGTTCCTTAAGGAACATGTAAAATATAGGCATATTAAATCTAACACTAAAACACACTTTCTAAAAGGTTTTTTTTACAGCTGGCATTTTGGATAGCAATGTCTCAGATGTTCATGACTCTGTTACTCTAAATCAGTGCTTCTCAACCTTGACATGGCTGGGGAATTCTGGGTGTTGAAGTCTACACGTCTTCAAGTTGCCAAGGTTGAGAAACACTGCTCTAAGTATACCTAAATTCTGCTATGTCATATGTAAAATGTGGTGCCGATTGATCAATAAGCTCAGTTGATTCTACAATTTGTACACACACGTAACTTGTTTTATACTATTGAGTTTTATCATGTACTGGCCTTTGACTGCCATAAAGATACAGTGGTACCTCGAGTTACGAACTTAATCCGTTCCGTGACTCTGATCGCAACTCGAGTTGGTCACAACGCGAGGTAAATTTTCCCATAAGGTTCAATGTAAATACAGTTAATCCGTTCCGCCCTCCGAATTTGGTCGCACCACGAGGCAAATTTCCCCATAAGGTTCAATGTAAATACGGCTAATCCGCCCTCCGAATTTGGTCGCACCACGAGGCAAATTTCCCCCAAAACACACCACAAGCCTCACCGAACGTCTCCTTGCTACCGTGATCTCGCCCACAGGAAGCCGCGGCCGCGTGGCAGCAGGGCAAATGGCCACGGATCCGGTTTGTAGCTCAAGGCGGAGTTCGCACGTCGAGGTAAATTTTTGGGGCTGGAGCTGGTCGTATCTCGAAAAATTCGTAAGGAGGGGCGTTCGTAACCCGAGGTACCACTGTACTTGATACCTAATAGCCACGTCAAAAACTTCACCTTTAGCAATACGTCTTTAGAGGCATATGCAGATTGCAAACATCCTTTCTGTTCCCCCAAATCAATTGCATTTTCATTGAATAACTGTATTACAGGCACGCTTTATGTATTACCTGATTCTGAAAAATCTCTGTTGGGAGCCATTCAGCGCCTGTGCGAATGCTGGTGGGAGAAGGGGCTGGAAAGAAGAGAACAATTTGGGAGAACGGCTTTTGTTATGCTTCTGAAGAGGAGTCAGGGGAAGAAAGTTGTGGTATGTGATACGTGTACAATGTCTAGAATGATATGTGCATGTTTATGACTGAGATAAGTGGCACTTATTTTTTTAATGTACATCACAAATCTTGTAAAGGGGATTAATTTTCTTTCCTTTGGATAAACCCGAGGGAAGTCGGATGCTTTTAGAACCATGGGCAGGAATGGGTGAATAAGTAATAAATTGTATCTCTCCTGGGTTGAATGATATGCCAGGGTAGTGTAGCAAGACATCCAGGCTCCCAAATTTACAACCACAGCAAGGAGCTCTTCAGTGTCAACTCGTGAGAACCATCCAAGTGTCACCACCCAACTAGATGATGCTCCAAGCTGACGCGGGCATATTGCTGGTGATCACAACACTTGCATATCTCGTCCTCGTACTTTCTGCAGATTTACCGTATTTTTCCGACTATAAGACGATACTTTTTTCTAAAATCCTTACCCTAAAAATTGAAGGGCGTCTTATTCAAGGAAGTCAGCCGAGGAGAGAACCGCGCGGTGGCAAAACTGCCCATACTTTGTTTCTGCAGGCAGGCTTCCTCCTATTGCTAGCCTCCAATCACGAGTGAAATAGCTTGTCTCCCAAACAGACTTCCTCCAATCACAAGCCTCCAATCACGAGTGAAACTGCCCATACTGTCTCTGCAAACAGACTTCCTCCAATCACAAGCCTTATGTAACTGATGTCAGCTGATGCTGAACAAACCAATTAGAGGAAGGCTGTTTGCAGAGACAAGCTATCGGCAGTTTCACTGGTGCTTGAATGTAATCAGTTATGCAAAAGAGCCTGGAAATAGAGCTGCAGAGAGATGGTTTGGACCTCCTCCCACCAAGTGTATCAGGTAAATGTTAACTAATTACTAAATAAAAATGTGTTCTGCACTATCTTTAAAATATTGATTTCTTAATTTTGGGTTGGAAAAATGGGGGTTGTCTTGTACATGGGGGCGTCTTATTGACGGAAAAATACGGTATGTCCCTCACCTACTTGGTGTCATGAAACAATCTTATTCATCTCCTTTAGGGGGCAGATATAACCCGTCTATGGCACCACCACCGGGCTCTGCTGTGTTTCGATTATGACTCAGAAGAGAGTAATGAAATTAAAGATTTGTTACTTCAGTGCTTTATGAGTGTTGGCCATATTAAAAAGGAAGAGGTATGAATCTATATTTTTAAATGTGCATGGACTTCTTGTAATATTTACAGCAGAGTAGTGAAATCATTGGGTTACATCAGCTGCTATTTGATGCTGTATTGTGTTTTTATGTTTTTATGACGTTTTTAATTATTATTAAAATAATAATTATTATATTATTAAACATAATTATGTTTTTAATTGTTGGTTGTATTTTTATTCTGTTTTTATTTTGTTTTAATTGTTGGCCGCCCAGATATGAGATGGGTGGCCTTATACATTTGTTAAATAAATAAATAAATAAATTGAGTATCTGCTGCTCAGAAATATCCAGAAAAGAAACTTTAAAGAGGGAGTGAGATTTATTGTAGGTTAAATATGTTACCAAAAAGCTGAAAAATGCAAGGTATGCTTCCCTGCCTTCTTGAAGAAAGTAGTCAAAGCTTGCTTTTTTGGGGTGCTTAAATTTTGTTTGCTTAATGTTCTTCTTCAGAAACTTGCTTTAATTTCGCACTTTGCTGTGAACATATTTAAAAGCTTTCAAGAGCATGTTGTAGCATTTAGTCCTATTCATATTCACTCAAGAATTGTCAAATGGTACTCAATAGGCCGTATTCCCCCTCTCTAAATATGTAGGATTCTAGCCTTAAGTAAAAGAAAGACAAACCTTATGAATATCACAGTAGTCAGTTTAAAAGGGTTTATGTCTACTTAAGAAGTAATATTGTCTGATTTTTTTCCAGGGAAGAAGGTTCTTGAGCTTTCTTTTCACATGGAACGTAAATTTCATTAAGATGATACATGGGACTGTTAAAAATCAACTGCAGTGTTTTCCTAGGTAAGTTTCTCTTCCTGCAAAATGGTGACTTGAGGATTTCCTGAATTCTGGTTTGTTAGTCACGGACAAGTGGTCTCATCTGTATACTTTGCCATGTTGCCCTCACTTGCTTACCAATTTGAAGCACTAATAACTTGCAGAAAAATGCTGAGCGTTCCATCTGCATGGAGATTCACCTTACCCATTTGGTGAAGGTATGAAGATGATAAATACCCTGTTACAGGAAGCTGTTTCTTTAGGAGTCTTGCAGAACATTACTAGGGCTATCTCAACTGTGACCAGCAGGAAGGAGAGTTAAAACTGCAAAAGCATCTGTTCACAAACACCAGAAAATAACAATATTATTAGAAGATACAGAGTAAGATGTTGAGCACTTATTAGTTATGCCAGCTAAAGAAATCCTGTATGTTTAGAGGCCATAAGGAATGTAACAAAATGTTGAGGCTTAAGCTAAATTGTTTTGTATTCCACCAGACCTAAAATAGAATTTTAGCTTGGGGAAGGAAATTGCAAAATGCCTGGATGCCTTTTGAAATTAAATAAATGCCTGTAGGTTCACCGTAGTGTGTGTTTTAATTTACTGACCCAGGTCCCTGATGAACCATGTTGCTGAGATTTACTTCCGAGCCTGGAAGAAATGCTCAGGGGAGATAACAGAGGTATAATGTTTCAGAATAATTATAATTCATTACGAAATGGATTTAAGGAAAATACATAAAGAAATGGTTAACATGTATTTTCAGATGTGTGGGTGTTTTCAGTTTTCAAGTTAGCATGCCTTCATAGGTAGGTAGATGGGTTCACACATCACACTGGCAAATAGCTGGATTCACACAACATACTAAGCTTGAATTTGAGGGGCTCTTGGTGTGAACACAAGGTATTTGGAGTTTGTCAACATTGGTTTCTGTTTTTGCATGATGTGTGAACCCAGCCAATTATGGCTTATTCAATAAACCATGGTTAAAACAAACTTGGCTTAGCATTACGTGAAGTGAAACTTTGCTGGAAACCTATGCCCTCAAATCAGTCTTAAATGCCATCCCTGATATCAAAAAAGCTGGATATGGATGTTGCATAACTTTTTCATTTTTCATTTTTTCTGCAAAGAGTTTTCAGGAGAATTGGCATCCATAAGAAGGGGACTGATGACAAGAAATGATGGCTTGTTCCTGGTGTGGGCCACAGGGGGTCTGGGGAGATGGTGACTAGAATGGTGGTCTAGACCATGCAATCAAAGTCCCATCCCTTTTGTACAAGTGTTGATGTTGTAGAAACATACAGAGGGGCAGGTCTTGGATCACGCTGATGTGACTGCCATCTTGACTTTTTTGACAGCTGCACCACCCCTGCATAGATGCTCCTCTTGGCAACCAGTGGGCTACTGGCAATTTTCCACCATGCAAGATAATAGTAGAGAACCTTTGTCTGCTAGAAACTGGGTATAGAGGGTTGAAAATCCACCCTCTACCAGGGGAAAAGCAGTTTTTTAAGAGCTTTCAGGGTAATTTCTTAAAACATTGATAAAAGATGAACCCCTGAATTGTAAAGAGCCCCATCCCTGGGGCAGCCATTTTGGGATGGTCCTGCAGAGCCCCAAATGTTTCTTGAGCCCAATATGGTGAACTACCCCTGAGTTAGATTTAAGCATGAAATTCTATCCCAAGCAGGTTGAAGTTGAGGTGAGTGACGTCTATGGTAGCAAAGTAGATAAATAAATAAATGCTTCCTGTCAGTTGTCGATTATGTCCCTAACGGAGCTCAAGTTGACAACGAAAATGAAAACGAATAAATAGTACCAAACTCAACTACTAAAATCAGCTGGGTAAAAATTAAAAACTGTGGTCAAGCTCTTACAGAGCAACATTACCTGCAGTAGCAATGGAGGCGAATATGTGTAGCTCAGGGTTGAACTGTGGAGTCCTTGGGGTTCTCTGAGCTTGGTTCTTTTCTTGCAAACGTTTCATTACCCGGCTGGGTAACATCTTGAGGCACTGAAGATGTTACCTAGCCGGGTAATGAAACATTTGCAAGAAAAGAACCAAGCTCAGAGAACCCCAAGGACTCCACATTACCTGCAGTCCTGTGAAAGTTCAGTAAAAGGGAGATGTTCTTCCTGTCCCCAATAAAGAAGGCTTCAGCATCTTGGCAGAAAGCCATTCAGGAGGAGACAGGATGAATGTCCTGAAATGGAAGAGAAATGGGAAATGAAATGAAATGGTCCCTCATAAATTTCAGAAGAGGAGAGGCTCAAGACATAGTTAAGCTGATATTCCTCCAGATTTCTTGCTCCTGTCTTAATGGTCTTTATAAGTGGCATTGTGGATGCAAGTTGGAAGCCAGTTTCTTTAAGGTGCTTGTATTTTTTTCAGCTTTTGAATATTAAGCAGAGTGTGTATTCTTATTTCAGGTAATTGAACATAGCTGCATTCAGGATTTCATGCATCATGCAATTCACCTTCCCCGGAACTCTCCTCTACATGCTAAAGTGCGAGAGGTGAGCTGTTATTTCAAGCCGCTGCTTTCAGATACTTCTGGGATCCCTGCCCAACAACAGTTTTGAAAGGATCTTTGACTTAGAAACAGTTTGCCATGTGGCATTGGGAAGGCTGCTTGGCTACCAAAGACTTAGTTGTTGAGATTCTCTTACCGGTTGACACACCTGTATTTTCATTTATATATGTTACTGAGAGGGAAAGCAAATATATATCATCTTCTGTGCATGTTAAAGATCTGTACTGCTGCAGAACATTGCAAATTTCATATATAGGTACCATGTGGGTCATATTTTGCGAAGAGCTGGATAAAATTGTTTGGAGTAACTCTTAAATCATTTTAATTTATTTTTGTTTTATTAGTTGCTGAGCTATTTCCACAAACAAAATAAATGTCGCCAAGGAGTTGAAGAAGTTCTTTATAGACTTTATCAACCTATTCTTTGGAGAGCTTTGAAGGTAATATATTTCTATCAAACTGTCCTACTTCCCTCCAGATAATTTTCAAAAGCTAGACTAAATTTTATTCCAAATTCTGCTGTTGTACGTGTAATTTATCAGGCCAGGAATTCTGAAGTCCGTTCAAATGCAGCATTACTTTTTGTTGATGCGTTCCCTATTCTGGATCCCAGTTTTAACAAAGAAGATATGGATAAAGAAATCCAGAAGCAATTTGATGAACTTTTTGTAAGTACTTTTTAAGTTCTTCATGTGAACTTTTCTGTTGGGTCTGTTTATTTACTTTATTGTCTATCTATTTATCCAAGCCTGGATAGCTTTTCTTACTTCTCATTGACAATTAGGATTTTCTTCTTGTTCTGTATGTTAGTATGCAAAGAATATTTAGAAAGGAAAACTGTGGTGACATAAATCCTCACTGTAATGTATAATGCCATCTTTTAGGATGGGGACTACATCCAGAACATATCAGCTGAATATTTAATGCTGACCATTTCATTCTTCTTCACTATGTAGATGTAACTTCTTGATTCAGAATCTAAATTGCTAATGAGCATCTTAATAACAAATGAAAATACAGGTTATGATTTATTTTGAAGATATGATAACTTGATTGATTGATTGATTGGATTTCTCCCCCACCCATCTCCCCCACAATATATAGCACTGTTTCTCAACCTTGGCAACTTTAAAACCTGTGGACTTCAACTCCCAGAACTCCCCAGCCAGCTAAAGTTGCTAAAGTTGAGAAATGGTAGCTTAACAAAAGGTTGGTATCTCTAAAAATGTTGTACAACATCCAGTATTACATGAGTTTTCCTTCTTCTGCTTTCCATGTAGCCTCCAGCAAACTTTTAGAGCTGCTAAATTCAGCAGGTCCCTGAATTCTACAGATCAGATTTGTAGAACTGCAGAAGGGATTTTTTCCCCCCACCAGCATATTGTCTCTTCTGCTAATAGAAGGAAACCAGAAGATAAAACCAATTCAAGTTAGAATCTCTTGAGATTGTCTCCAGCATTCTGTTGACATGGAGCCAAGTTGCCTAAATGCAAAGTAGAGTGAATGTCATCGTATTATTTCTGCTTATTTGAATTCTATTCATAGGCTCTCTTAGAAGATCCTCAACCCTTAGTCCGCTCAACAGGAGTGCTTGGTGTTAGTAAAATAGCATTTAAATATTGGGAGATGATTCCTGCAGTAGTGCTTGCTGATCTTCTGAAAACTCTGATTGAAGATCTTGCTTTTGATACAAGTTCGGCTGATGTTCGATGTGCTGTTTTTAAAGTAAGTGTGAGTAAATAAGGTATCTTTTGTTTAGCCATTATAATTTCTCCTTGAACTGTCAGTGTGCTCCCTTGTCATATAACTCAGAACAAAATTACCTCATGCAGAGGTAACAGCAAATTTTGACTTGCTTAATGCCCTTAGGCTTTAGATTACAGGTATATCCCTCTTCCCTTTTCCTTCAAACTTGAGGAGGGACTAGTAGCTTCTGGTTAGCATCAAATAACATTGTTCTGGGCACTACAGGCTGTGCCTTGCATAACTCCAGATTCTGGTTAGCTGCAGTGGATGCCAAAGGCCACATTATCAAGGTGTAGACTATCGCAGCAAGATGATCTTTGTTCAGGAAAGTTATCGTATTAGTCAAAGCTGATAGCAGGTGCTCTTGAATGCTGAGTCCATATAAGCCTCCAGTGGCAAAGATGGATCTACAATACTCAACTTCCTACGCTGAGTACAGGTAGTCCTCGCTTAACAACCACAATTGGGACTGGAATTTAGGTCGCTGAGCGATGCAGTTGTTAAGAGAATCATCACGCGACTGGACCCAATTTTACGACCTTTTTGCGGTGGTTGTTAAGCGAATCACCACTGTTGTTAAGTGAATCATGTGGTCATTAAGCAAATCACACTGTTAAGTGAATCACGTGGTTCCCCATTGAGTTTGTTTGCCAGGAGCCAGCTGGGAAGGTTGCAAATGGTGATCAAGTGACCCCAGGACACTGCAAGCATTGTAAGTGCAAGCTGGTTGCCAAGTGCCCGGGTCACAATCACGTGACCATGGGGGTGCTACGACGGTCATAATTTCGGGCACCAGTTGTAAGTTGCTTTTTAGCGCTGTCGTAACTTTGAATGGTCACTAAACAATTGGTTGGTAAGTGAGAACTGCCTGTATTGTAGCGTTGTTTCCTTTTAAAAAAAAATCTTCAAAGTAGGGCCATGGGAAGTGCACATCATAAATCAAAAGCATGCTGCAAAGTGTTGGTGAGTTTGAAAATGTGCCATATCTCATTAAAATTTTAATATCTGAATCAATGTTGTTTCGAGAACTATAAGTGGACCAACGGGTACCTTAACCTGAAATAAAACATCTGAAGGGTAGAGAACCTTCTAAAATCTTTGGTTCTAGGTTCCTTCATAACTATTTGATGCCTTTGTTCCGCTTTAGCAGCACATTCTCTGAAGGAATATTAATAGAAAATTTATATAATCACCACACATGCCACTTTGCATTTAAACGACATGCTTAATAAAAATGGATCATCTTGCTCTTTGTCATTCCCCAGCGTCTGTCCTCTTAGCTGCAGGTATTTGGCAAGTAGAATAGGTTCAATGCAAGAATCCCCTGTTTTCTTGTGATAACCTTTTATTGATATTTTTTTCTATTTCCCTTCCAGTGCTTGCCTATGATTTTGGACAATATACTAAGCCACCCATTACTGGAACAGCTCCTGCCAGCCCTGAAATACAATCTCCATGACAATTCAGAGAAAGTTAGGGTGGCTTTTGTCGATATGTTGCTGAAAATTAAGGCTGTGAAGGCTGCAAAGGTGGGATAAATTAGTTTGCTAGGCTGCAGACAGGACGCATAAAACTAGGCAATTTATTCTGGAGCATGTGCATTCATCAATATTTTAAAAGGGAAAGGGTCCAAAGAATTCATTAGCATTTCACCCCAAACTATTTACCATTGTTATATTTTAATTTAATCAATAAGAAGGAACTTTTAGCATCCTTTCTTCCCTGCAGTTTTTCAAGCAGTTATCTTGATGGCAGGTCCAATAGTAAAGTAACAGCTAAAAAGTAGCATTTTATTATTTCCTGATGATTTATTTTTTGAAATCATGTGCCCTTGCTCTGCAAGGGATTGAATTTATTTTTTCAACTCCAAAGTACCATCCCGCTGAAGGGATAGCATGGGTTTGGGATGTCACTGAATGGCATCGGAGAGTAGAAAATGAGTGATGGTTGTATTGTCAGTTTATCCTCAGCTGTCAGGATTAGCCCAGGAAACTCCAGGAGACAGTACAGATTCAATCCAGCAAGGTTTATTGGCTTCAGTCCCGTTACAGAAAATCTTCTCAGAGTGAGAGTAACTTCCAGGGTCACCCTCCCAACCTCCCTTGCATTCTTCAGGGAGGGGCCAGTCTCATTCTCTTATCTCTTCCTCGTTGTTCTGGTGATGAGAGTACGTTCTTAACCCCTCTCGGTCTGACTCTCACATCAGCATCAGCAAATCAGATCAGTGAAGATCAGATGACAAAATAAACTATCCTGTCTAATAGAACTCTCTGTAGTCCAGACCTCATTCCTGGAAGATGTGCAATTATTTTAATACAGTTGTACAGTACTTAATTCTGAACACTGAATCAGTTTTGGAGTCAGAATTCAGAGTCTGAAGAATCCCTTGCTTAAGCATGGGCTACCTTGGCGGAGGCGATATCAAAAGAACTCTGGCTGGGAAGACACGAACAATTAGTTGCTCTTATTTTAATCCATGGTTGGAAAACAAAGCATGTTCATATTTAATACAGGTAGCCCCCAGTTATGGAATTCCCTTTCTGGCCATTTGTGAATTCCCTTTCTGGCCTTTTGCCTGCTTAGGTGATGGAGCCAACCAAAGACCTATGTGTCCTCCCTTGGTTTTGGCTAAATTTAGGCTGCTCAAGGGCATTGGGGAGAAGGTGGGTCAAAAAGGTCAAGATGGTGACTATGGCTGTGCAAACAGCCTCGCCCTTTTTTACACATCTCATGTGACACACACAAAATGGGGCTTTGGTTGCATAGGTACAGCTGCCATTTTGACCTTTTTCACCCCCCAGACATCCCTAAGGTTGCTTTGTAATCTGGTACGATTCTGATGTTGTAGGTCCTTTTTATGGCTTTAACTTTGGTAAGTTTGTATCATTGTGTCAGTGTCTTTTATTGCACCCTGCTTTGAGATTATTTTGAATGAAAAATAAGGTAAATATTTTTATAAAGAGGTGAATGAAATGCCTGGGCAGCTGCACGAGATGAAAGTGAGACTGTTAACTTGCAGTAGCATGAGTCAGAATTTATTTTTTTCCTGCAGTGTATATATAACATCAGCCCAACATCAGACACTGACACAACACTGCTATGATGTTCTGTCTGCAAGTGGCTAATCGGAAATCAATGAGTAAGGCAGATAATCTGTCTTGATTCCTGAGTAGCAAAAGACAAGTTGAATAGAGGCTGTTTGCCAGAGAAATGCTGCAAAAAAACATAGGCTGTGTTTTTCCAGGGAGAGTTTTGTAGAAGTTTCTAGCCAGAAAAAGCAACTTGTGTAAGAATGCAGGATATCAGATAATCAGTCAGCAGGGAGTCCATCTGAAGGTACGTTCACTATAAAATCTAATCACAGTAACTTTGTTTCTCCCCCATTCCCATCCTCTCAAATCAGTTTTGGAAAATTTGTCCTATAGAGCACCTCTTAACTCGCCTTGAGATTGATTCGCGGCCCGTGTCCCGGCGGCTAGTAAATCTTCTGATCAGCTCTTTCTTGCCTGTCAATCAACCAGAAGAAGTGTGGTGCGAACGCTGTGTGGCACTCATCCAAATGAATGCATCTGCAGCCAGAAAATTCTATCAATATGCTCACGAGCACGCCAGTCCCACCAACATAGGTAAGGCTGTGGAAAGCAACGTTGGAGTTGTTGACCTGGGTAATGGAACAACTGGGCTGTTTTACTCCCCTATATCCACAAAGAAGCCCTCTGTTGCTTTTTGGTAAATGCCCAGGCACCCATAACTGCTTCTGAAGAATTCTGGGCCAAATTGAAAATGTCAGGAAGAAGGAACAGGAGGAGGTGACAAAAAGTCAGGTGTAATGTGTGCATAGAAGGTGCTAATTACAGGGCTGGCTTATTTTTAAACAGAAATCGTACTTAATTTTTCCCCAGAATATATCCATTGAGTGTTAACTACAGTCCCATTTAAATAATTTATTTTGATGTGGTTTTAAAATATATAGTCGGGAACATGCTCAAAGCCATTTAGAAATCCATTGAAATCCCTAACAAGAAAAACAGTTGATGAAATATTAATCCAAACAGCTGCATGCTTTTATTAAACTGCATTTATTTATTTATTTATTTATTTATTTGCTGGAGCGTACACGCACGGTGCTTCTCCCTTTTTTTAATGAAGCAATAATTGAACCAGTAGCTTTGCTGTCCACTCTGTCACTTGCCATTTTTCATAATTGAGACACTTTGTTCTTTTATTCTAGCTAAACTGATGCTTACCATTCAGAGCTGTTTGAACGCCTGTATCCAACAGCAATTAAAGGCATCTGAGAGTGGGGATGAGGACAGTGAGAAAGAAAACATGAGCGTAAGAAGAACAGGGTTTTAACTGAAAATGATTTTGTGACAACTGGCTTGGATTTGTGGTGTTCTATGGGTTAATATAGCTGGCATGTTTTTGCCGCTTTATCTAATGAGAATGTTTCTCAGCATTATAGCCGTCCATTTCAAAAGGAATCTTTCATAAATTGTGCTGAAGGATTGGTTTAAATTTTAATTTTGCCCTGCGTGAGTAGCGAGCTCAGTTTTACATGAGCCGCAACATAGCGCATAAGCTAGAAGGAATGTCTGTGGGCCATTACATCATTTTTGTGGAGTGTTAGATTATCATTTTAAAGCTTTGTGAATATAAATTCCCAATCAACGCCGCCGTCAGCAATCGTGGTAGCAAGCTGAGATTTAGGCTGTGCTTTTGATCTCACCTGTCTGTCCACTTACCTTTATCTAAAATATGTATCAAGGTGATGTAGGTATGTGCAGGAAGGTGATGGTGTGAATTATAACTTGTGTGATGGTGTCACAAGTCATATGATGTCACTGTGGTTTGTTAGAGATGCCAGTGAACTTATTACTTGATGGCTCTGTCCATCCCGCCTTTATTTTTGGCCAACTCAAAGTGGTGTACATACCTAATGCTCCATCCTCCTATTTTCCCTACAACAACACCTGTGAGGTGGGTTAGCTTGAGAGAAGGTCACACAGCTGGTTTTGTGCCTGAAGGAGGACTAGAACTCATGGTGTCCCGATTTCAAGCCCACCACTTTACCCATTAAACCAGACCGGTTCTCATAATGAAGGAATTAACTTTGTATTATGTGGTTTTTATATCCAGAGCCTGGAGCTAGTACAGAGGTTTTGCTCGTATAACAATTTCCATTGAAACATCTGCATTCAGTTTGCAGATATAGAAGAGAAGGCACCATGAGCTTGGCATACTTTGCCTAACATAAGTTGCTGCATATTCAGAATATCAGGGTATTAAAAGAAATGCTAATGATATTAATGGATTAGTCAGGAGCATCTGGAGGGGGAGTCAAAAAAGTTAAGATGTGTGGACATTACAAAAAGACTTCGATCATGGGGTTGTGTAATAGTATGTGGGAATGACCTTGGGAGATAGGTGGAAGAGCCACAGACTAGGCAACGGTCAGATAAGAGGCAGCTGAGCCCGCAGAAGGAATGGGGGCATGGCAATCATCTCAGAAGGGACCCTCCCTAGTTTCTTGGACTGTAAAGGTGAGGGGGGAGAGATGTACTTTCAGACTTGCAAGAGTCTGTTAATGAAACCTTACAATAAAGATAAAGCTAGTACTTCTGGGTGTGCTTCTTGTCTGGACTATCTCGCAAGGCTGACATCAATCTTGCAAGTCTCAAAGTACATCTCTCCCCCCTTGCCTTTACAGTCCAAGTGTCAGGCCCAGCCCAAGATCGACAGAGAAACAGACCAGCCAAGTTCAGTTCTTTTATTTCTTATACCATATAGACAGAATCTTGCCAGACAAAATCTGTATTACTCTTAACTTAGTGGATATACCCTGGGAGATTCTAGGGAGTGCCTATCCTAAATCTCTTCCTCTTCCCACGATCCAGATCCAGACTGTGTTGTCTGTTGTAGTGCCCCCTTCCTGGAATGTGCTCCCTCCTTCCTTGCCTCCTTCCTGCTCTGTTATTGTAGTCCATACATCACGTCCCCCTTCGTAGACACATTCCATCACACCAAAAAACTCGGGAGGGTCTCTTCTAAGATGTTTGCCACACCCCTATTCCTTCTCTGGGCTCAGCTGCTGCTTGTCAGACCATTGCCTAGCCTGTGGCTCTTCCTCCTGTCTCCCAAGGTTGTTCCCACATATCATTACAGGTTGTAATTTTTTTTTATTCCCCCTGCAGACACCCTAGGAGCACCGATCCTGTCTTAAATAATGCAAGTCTTTTTAATATGCATATCAATTCAGATTCCATTTTTTAAAGTAACCTTAATTTGAGACACATTATTTAAGAATAGCAGCCCCCTAATTATAATGTATTTTGCATTTCAGGTAACAAATAATGTACTTTCAATTGATGACATACCTTCAATGGCTGGCTTGCTTGAAGTTATTGTAATTCTCTGGAGGAGTATTCAGAAAGCACTTGATCGCAATGAAGAAGCAAAAAATCATATTGTCCAAAAATTTGCTTCTGTGCTACCGGAATATTTAAAAATATTTAAGGTAAAAGTCAGATAAAATAGAATTTAATTTGTTCTGTATATATGTACCATCCACTGTGATTGACAGCTGAGAACAAAACATCAAATTACATTGCTAGTCTCAGATCCCACAAAGTTTGTCACCGTGAGCTGAAACAATTCATACATTGTCATTAAACACCTAGTTTAACCTAGAAGCACAATGGGCTGAATGCAAAGGCTTAATGTCATTCATTAAAGAGATGAAACTATAAGGATTGTAGCATTTTCTAGCATGGCCTTTGTCTCTGACTAGGCTCAACTTAGAGTTTAGCCGGGGGAAAGCATGGTTTTGAGATTGGGAAGGGAACAGGAAGTATCTTGAGCGGGGCAGACATGGGGTCAGAATAAGGAAAATAATGATCTTTTCAGTGTTCTATGAAGTCACTGTTGCGCATCATTGTACCTCATTGTTGACACCTCTTATTTGATACTGTAATTGCAATCTTCATCTACATTTGATAAATCTTATTCTAATTTAAGGCATGAGTGCTGTTTCAGCCTAGAGCTTTTATTATTCATGGAGCTAAAATGAGTGGGGTCTTTTTTATACAGAACTACTACAATTTTATGAAAATGCCTTTAGGAGCAATTATCCAGCTGTGAACATTTTCAGCCAACCGAATGCAGGTTCCAATAGGGTTGTTAGTTTATGTTTGCAGCACAGTCTAGACAGCCCAAATTAGTGGGTAAGCGTTGTACAAGAAGATATGTTAATGAGTGTCAGGCTGACACTTGCTGATTTACCTTTCCGAAAGCTTATTGTTATGCTTTAAAATACAGGGATACCATTTGACATATATTGTACTCTCAATTCTTCTGCTTAATAAAGATTTCTGGTTTTTTTTTGTGTGTGTGTGTCTCTGTGTGTGTGTGCATCTAACAGGATGATCGTTGTGTGTCTCCAATAATTATTCTGGCATCTTTCATCTCACCTGCTGCTATTCCTACATTCAGGTATGGCTTATTATTTTGTGAAGCTGAAAATGTAGGTCAAAACCTTTTCTTTGAAAGGTGTGCTCTGTAGGTCTGACTGGGAAAAAAGAAGTCCTCTAGCCGAAAGGGTGGAAAGATTTTTTTGAGTTAGATTTTTCTGTTTGATCTAATCTAACGGATCACCTTTTCTCTGCTTGTCACTAGCTGTGGTGTGATTTCAAAGCTGAAGAACCTGGAAAATGGCGTGACTGAAAAGAAATACTCTACCCTACTTGACTGTCTGTGTCGCTGGGGCAAATTAGGACATATTCTTGAATTAATCTGTGATTGGATAACAGCTGAGCCAAGCAAGATGGAGGTGTGCTTAAAAAAAAGAGTTTCACCTCAAATGTATAGATTTGTGCAGCTTCTGGGGTTGATTAGTTTTATTGTTCTCTGTTTCTTGCTTACAAATAAAAGGATATTATTCCCTCTTCTTAGGCTAATGAGACTGAACGGCGAGTACGTATCCAAGAAACGAATGAGCCCAAACCGGAATTGGCCCTTGATTATTTAGAGTATTTACTGACTCATTACATGAATCGAGATTGCCTTTTGTCCCTCTCCAGAGACAAACTGAACCAGCTTCTGAAAGTTCTCGAATGCGGAAAGGTCAGTGCCACCCTTTTCACCCTATCATCTGAACCGGTTCTAATGAATCTCTCTGACGAAGCTTTCTTTAGATGCATTTCATTTCCTCTTGGATGTCCTTTATTCATCCCGTAAGGGCTTGATAAACTTCTAAGCAGCTTCTTCCAACAAGTGTAGCAAACGGTCCTTTGACTCGGGGAGGGCTGATCTTTAGAAAAAGGGCTGTCTCCGTGTGCCCGGTGCACATGGCAATATGGGGCAATGCTGATTCAGGTAATGTTCTCTGGCCATATAGAGCAGAGGCCCCCGAGGGAACTGACTGGATGGAGTGATGTGTATTGACACGCGGGTCTGTGGTGTGAAATTAGTTTTCTGCCAGGATGAGTCTGAAGTTGCTTTGAATGGGCAAGATGCCAAAAGGATGATAGTGGGAAGCGGCCAGAAAACCCTGCAGGGACAGAAAGCTTTTCTCTCGGATGCGGCTCAGTCGTTATCTTCACCCAACGTGACTTGAGTCCCACATACTTTTAGGTATCGGAATATTGGACGTTTCTGTTGTGAAAGGCAGTATAAAACATGTTAAAATAAATAATTAAACATCCATAGATTTGAACGAAACCCAGGAAGGGCACCGCTCTTTCAAAGAGCATGCCTGTAGTGGAATATTTTTTAAAAGGTTAATATTTCTTCTCCCAACTTGTAGGATGTCCTAGATTCTTATATCCAAGGGCACGACCCAGCATATCGTGGCTTCTATCAAGCAACAGCAGTGAGAGCCTTCAGCCTCTACTGCAGATTAAATATACATCTTTTACACAAGGTGCCGTAAGTTGAAGAGCTACTGTCCATTTGAGTAGAAAGGTTCTTGAACCCTGCAACTCCACTGTAGCTGGATATGTTTCTTTTTCTTAACAGTTTGCCTCTGAAGAACAGGATTATCTGTCGGCTTTGGAGGAGATGGGGGCCTGGATAGAAAATAGCATTCTGCCTTCTTTCTTGTTAGAGGAACAGGAGGGAAGCTTGGAGCGATCCAGGGAAATCCCTCAACTGGTGATTCAGGTACTCTGTGTGTGTGTGTGTGTGTGTGTGTGTGCACGCGCGCACGCGTACCCTGGTTAGCAGGCTCCTTATGTACGGTGATTATTGGATTGTGCATTAATATAATACTGACTCAGTTTAGACATCATCCCATTGTAGACTGCATTGACTTTAGTTTAGAGTGGCCCAAACATAGTTTGTTTTCCCAGCTTAGAGGCAACCTAGAATTTAGAACTGCTTCTGCATTTTAGTTTTCCCTCTGATCAGAAACACCTTATTTTATGTTTTTCCTTATGTTAATATTGCAGTTTTCTTCCAGGAGCTCAACCCCACTCTCTTCCCCCTCCTTTCATTTCATCCTTTAACAATCCTGTGCAATCAACCAGGCAGGGAGATGGTGGTCGGTACATTCACTGAATGTGGTAACAAGGCTGGGCATCCTTTATTCTTCACTATGGTCTCTCTGTGCACCCACGGGGGATTTGTGCCTGTGGAAAGCTGGTTTTAAACCTCCTGCAGCTTACAGAATCATTTGGCAGGATTGATTGATTTTAGATACCGTGATAATGTTCCCTCCCGGTTTTCTTTTTTCCAAACGAATGCGTTCTAAGCATTCATTCTTTCCTTGTACAGAAGACCTCCTGATAACTTTGGTTGCTCTCGTCCGCACATTTCTAGCTCTTTTATATCCTTTTCTCCAATGTGGCAACTAGAACTGTTCCCATTACTCCCAGTGTTGATGTACCACAGATTTGTATAAGGAAATTGCAACGTTGCTGTATTTATTTTCAGTCCCTTTTCTGTAGATTTCCTGGCATGGAATTTGTCTTTTTGACAGCTCTTGTATACTGAGTTCACACCTTCGCTGGTCCACCATGACCATTTTACTGGTCAGACCCCATTTGTATAAATGGGAAATTAAAGACGTTTGCCCCAGTGTACATATCTTTACGTTTAATTCAATTGAACCATATTTCCCATTTGGTTGACCATTCACCCATTTTAAAGAGACCCTCATGGAGATTTTCCAACTCACTTTTGATTTTCACCACCCTGAATAGTGTGGTGTCATTTGCAGACTTAGCTATGGTGGAGTTGCAGGGTTCAAGAACTTAAAAATCAAGTTTGTTTAGGATTATTTAGGATCAAGTTAAGAATCGGTTCCCTCAGATCCTTGAAGGACTTCACTTCTTATTTACCTTCATTGAGAAAAGTGCCCATTTTGTTTCTATTCTTTGCTTTCTGTTTTAACCAGTTAGCAATCCATACAATGAGAGGTCCTCTTATCCCATGGCCACTAAGTTTACCCAAAAGCTTTTGATGAGGAACTTTTTCCCTCTGCAACATCCATTCTGTTTTTCCTTCAGCAGGGCTTGTAGGACATGAAGAAACACTGGGATTTCTAAAAACAAATCTGTCAAAAGCATTCAAACTCCTAACATTTCCTATTTTATTGAGAACTAGTCACTTGTTTCTTAATAAATCATCTGAAAAATGACCTAATCTTAGCTGCTCCATTTTAGAAGTATATGAAAAGTAAGTACTTACTGGTTTATAAATGTAATATGTACCCATTTTCTGTTCTTTCTACAAAGACTTACCTAACGGTGTGCAAAGATCTAATAGCTATTGGACTTGGTGATTTCGAATTTCAAGCCAGTCTTCTGAACTTGGTAGCTATGATCATACACAGAGGTATGTTTTTTTAAATATTGTCTATTTCTGTCTTCCTATCAGATTGTATCAGATAGTAAAGACTGATGTTGTCTTACCCTAAAACCATTAGGACAGTATAAGGTCAGTGACAAACAACACAATCTATAAATATAGTAACAGAATAACAGAATTATACCAGTGTTTCTCAACCATGGCAACTTCAAGATGTGTGGACTTCAACTCCCAGAATTCCTCAGCCAGCATGCTGGCTGGGGAACTCTGGGAGTTGAAGTCCACACATCTTGAAGTTGCCAAGGTTGAGAAACACTGTCCTATACAGTATAGATATATCAGCCTTCACTGTTGGTGTGCTTTCCCATGTATTTTTCTGAATGTTTTGTTTTCAAGACAAAACATGGATGTTTCTTTATTTCAGACTGCTGAAAGGCAAGCTTTAACCTTAGGTAGCCTTTAGAATTAGAGTCGAGCATATGGCATACATGACATGCATGAAAAGAGATGTGATGGAATGTAACTGAACTGTTGCTGTTTTCTTAAGAGAATGTTTGGGGTTCAGTTTATCTCTATAGGGGGAATACCTGTAACTTTAGTTTTATTGAAACATTACAAATTCAACAACTTCCAGGAATTACAGGGAGGGAGGGAGGAAGGAAGGATCAGCCTTCCCTAGCGTGGGGCCCTCTAGACATGTGAGCTTCAATTTCAGAATTTAAAACAGTCAGGACTGTTGCTGAGAATTCTGGGAGTTGAAAACAGCTGGAGAGTGACCATGTTGGGGAAGACTAAACAATATCTTGGAATGGAATAACTAAGTTTACTTTCTGCTACACATCTTATGTTTTCATAGAATGTAAGGGTTGGAAAGCTCTTTGGAAATCAGGTACTGAACTCCCCGTACTGTCCAGGAATCCACTACTGTGCTGTCCATGACAAGTGATCATATTTGAACACCTCCAGCAGAGGAGAGGTTACTGCCTCCCAAGGCAAGCTGTTCCATTGTGGAGCAGCTGATAGGAAATATTTCCTGACACACAACCAAAATCTGCTTCCTTGTAATTTAACCCCGTTGTTTCTTCTCCTGTAACAATTCTGAACAGTTCTACTCCACCTTCTACAAGACAGTCCTTCAGATACCTGAAGACAGCCATAATGTCTCCCCACAGGCTTCTCTTCTCCGTGCTAAACCCACCCAATGTCTCCAACCATTCCTCATAAGTTTTTTCTTCCTGTCCACTTATCATCTTGATTCCTCTCCCTGGACACACTCCAGTTTGTCCAAGTTTTTTCTAAAATAGGGTTTCCAAAACTGGATATAAGGAGCAGTCTGACCAGTGCAGAATGGACAGGTTCAATGGCTTTTCTTGATCTTGACACTACACTTTTGCATATATAGTCTCGGAGTGTACTTACTGTTTTTGCAACAACACCACACTGTTTTTTCTTTTCTTTTCTTTTGTTAGAAAAAGGCTCCATTTTCATTCCAATGTTACTTTCTATCCTGAGAGAGATGGTTGATGCTTCTTTAGCCCATGACACTGTCAACACTGATCACATAGCAGAACTTCTAGACGGTGTTCAGAAAATGTTCCAGAAAATTCTAGAATCTATGGCACTTAGGCTCAGAAAACAAGAAGAAGAAGGGATTCAGGTACTGGTTGCATTTAAATTTAGCCATCATTTCTGTATTTTTTTCCATCTGTGAACTTTCCCATTTCAGCTATTGTGCTTAATTGCATCAACCAGGCCGGGCCTGACTTGTTTATAAAAGAAAGAATCTAGCAACTGTAATTGGAAGAAACAGTTCTCAACAAAAGTTGCAGACTATCAATTTTGCTTTGAATATTTCCAGTATATTTCAGACTTCCTCTTTCTTTTAAAATAACAAGATACAATTACTTTCTAACCAATCCCTATTAGCAGTGGTGTTTAGTTTTCTAATGAAAAGGTTGACTTTTGGTGATGTTCAGTGACAGAATGAAAAATCGCTCAGGAGGTGCTGGTGTTGTTTTAAGGGGGAGCTTTGACAACTCCACATGAAGATCATTATTCAGTCCCACATTTTCTGAGATAACACTTACCCTCCCTTTATTTTTTAATTTCGCTTTGAAAACCACTTTGTAAAAAAGGTCAGTGATAGGCAGGGTAGGAGTGTAAATGCAAAAAAAAAAAAAATCTGGAAGTTTCAGAGATGATAGGATAACTTTTCTTAGATACACGATAACATTGGCTAGAGCAGTGTTTCTCAACCTTGGCCACTTTAAGATGTGTGGACTTCAACTCCCAGCATTCTCCAGCCAGCATGCTGGCTGGGGAATGCTGGGAGTTGAAGTCCACACATCTTAAAGTGGCCAAGGTTGAGAAACACTGGGCAAGAGAAATAAAATTATTGCCTCCTAACAGGACAATGTAGGCATGAGATGCCCTCACAGGACTTTCAATTGCTTTACTAGATATCGTGCCATGTTTTTTCTTGGTTTCTTTTCATGGACTTTTTGGTAATTCTGGGTCAATATTAATTAAAGATGGACTAGCTTAAAAATTAAACTTCATATTGTTTTATCCAGAAGGTGTCACCTTTATTGTCTCTGCTGCCTGCCTTTCGTATTTCCAATTCATGGTGAGGCTCTTAAGCTCTTTTCTCAGCCTCAGGTTTTTTTTGTTTCAGATTATAAAGATTCACGACTGTTTCTTCTTGAGCCTTTTAACTCCTCTTTATATTGGAAAAATAATTCTATAAAATGATTGCACCTGGACTCTGATATTGATTTCAGCCTCCTTGAAGCAGCACTGGGAGCATTGGAATACTTTAAATTGGTTATTTCTTCTGAAGTTTGTGCTGTTGTGTCATAAGGAAAAGTGGATACCGTACAGTAAACCTGCCCCTATACAAAGCATACAGAGATGGTAGACTTGCCTGGTCCCACCAGGATGGAGAGTTCCCATTTCTGTGTGAAAAGAGAAGCATCTTGCTCCTATTTTTTAGAAAATAATATGGAAAGGATGCAGCTTTTAAACTACTCAAAGTTTTTCTGGGGTTTTTGTACTGTATGCTTTCATCTGTATAGTTGTGCCATAAGGACATACCTGTCTCATATTTGTGTAGGCATGTTTGCTATAAAGCTCATTTTTGCTCTTTCCTAGTTAATTCACTCTGTTCAAGAGCCTCTTGGAGAATTCATACACTTAGTCCAGTCTTGTACGTTGGCTTTTCCAGCTGTTCACCGTGGAGTTATTTCTTCTCTGTTAGCGGCAGCGGTGGTTGAGATAGGTTGCAACTTGAGGCAAAAGGTAATGGGTTTTGCTTTACTGTTCCTGCAGATATGCTCTGTCAGGATGTCTAAGCAAATCGTCAAGGGTCTATCAGATGTGGTAGAGATCAGACCTCTTGAGGTTCACCAGACCTCTTGAGGCATCACATCCCTTTCTTGAGCCGTAATTAAAAATGACCAGGGAAAGACAGTATCACGGGGACATGATTTGCACACTGTACTATAATGTACTTTGGGTTTTAGCCTGTTACATGAGTCCGAACATTGTGGTTAATAAGCTACGTTTTATGGCTTACTGTGATGTGTGAATTTAGCAAGTATTTAACTGTGGAGTCCTTGGGGTTCTCTGAGCTTGGTCGTGTTCTTGCAAACTTTTCGTTACCCGGCTAGGTAACATCTTCAGTGCTAGCACCCCAAGGACTCCACAGTCCAACCCTGAGCTACATATATTCTCTTCTGCAAGTATTTAACTTTATGATCTGGCTGAATGTGAGAGCCAAACACGCAGCTCATCATTGGCTACGTCCTCGAGAATCAATAAAGACCTGCGTTTTTCTTCCTCACTCAAATGTGAGCCCAGTGTAAGCAGGACTGAGGCCCCCATCAAGAACCCAGAAGAAGGCTTTGGGTAATAATATTTTAAGATTCTTCTAAGAGAGAGCAACTGGCCCCAAGCCATCCATAGCTGGGGGTAGGCTTCAACCCATTACTGGTCCAGATAGAATCTAATATCCAGAGAATTGATGGATCAGAATCCTCATTCCTACTCACACAGAATGCCAGGAGATGCCAAAGACATTTCAGGGTTTTTTCAGCATGGAGTGTGTGGGGAGAGATTCCCACAGATGGCTGGAAACAGGAAGCGCTTTCATCACATCACCCTAGCTCAGCATTTCTCAACCTTGGCGACTTTAAGATGTGTGGACTTCAACTCCCAGAATCCCCCAGCCAGCAAGGCTTGCTGGGGAATTCTGGGAGTTGAAGTCCACACATCTTAAAGTTGTCAAGGTTGAGAAACACTGCCCTAGCTAGTGCTGTATTTGCAAAAGGAGTGCAATTTTGAAGGGCTTTTCTATAAACATCTTCTGCATTCATGTCTCTTTTTACACCTGTAGAACAAGGGCTCTCAAATTCTTAGATGGCCCTTGTTATCGAATGCTCGTCTGCAGTAAAAAGAAACCTTCCCTTGAATATTTTGGGATTGCTTTGGGTGGTGTGAAGGCGCTGAGCAGAAAATGGCTGGCTCCAACCCCTTTTTCCAAGCCTCAAGGCAACAGGTCCTGAGCTGTCAGTCAAGCTTTTAGCCTTCAAAGGGGGATGATATTATGCGCCTTCCAGAAAGCATGATTGCAGCTGTGCAGCTGTTATTTCTTCACCCACAGGATTATGCTGCCTGGCTTCCTCCTCCTTCCAGACAGTAGCTATTTCAATGATCGTAAAAGACTGAGGAAAGTAATATCAAATGCCAAGTGTTTTTCTTCTGTTTATTGACTTCTGGTTTGTTGGAAGCATTCCTCTATATTTCTTTTGCTCCAGGCACCAAGTACAGAAGGGCTAACGCCACCTAAGAAGTTCTTAGATCTCCCGCCGCTTTCGAGCGTTTTAATGGCGATTGTGAATAAATCAGCAAATGGGGTTAGGTAAGCTCTCTTTTAAGCGGAGGGGGGATCTTGACCCCCGCTTAGCCCTGATTCTTCCGTTTTCCCACAGTATCGCTTCTGCTTTCAGAATGGAGGAGAGATTTTTGTCGTCTTCTTCTGGTGCCCTGCTGGTGACCTCACCTGTTATGTTCTTATGTCATTGCTCAATTCTAGCATTAGCCAAAAAGTTTTGACAAAGTAAAGAAAGAACTGGAGCAGTTAATACTTAAGGACCATGATATTGACCAACTTGTATGCAATTCTGGTTTTGAACTGCATTTTTATTTTTATTTTTTGAACTACTGAATATATTCTACAGATACTCCTGGAATCTCATAACTGCAGTCCACTTGCAAGTAGCCCTTTCTTAAAAATTAGAACTATAATTTAGTAGTATTACTGGTAGTTTACTGAAGACTTGTTAAATGCTATTGAATCATAGGGCAAAACAGGGTTTTAAACATTCAGACACCTTTTTCTTACATTTAACATGAAAAATGGAAGCAAAGGGACTCTTGAAATAATTAGTACTTTTAAGTACTTATCAGTGCAGAGCAATGATTCAGGAAAATTGATTTTACACTCAAACAAAGACCTACTTCTGCTAGGTCACTAGACTGGAACATAAGCTGTTGGCTTTATTAAAATAGTATGTCAAGTTTTTAGATTGTCTGTGGGGCTATTCCAGCCAATTAGATCATGTTCCAATGCTCAGCATTGTAGGTAGGCCAGTTTGAGCATGGCAAAAAAAAAAAAAAGATATTTGTAAAGGGAAGGATCTGCATTTAACAGCATCAATTACAGGTTGTATCGAGGGATGAGCACGTGGATATTGGTCCATAGCTCAAGGTGCACCATGAAGGAAACATCAATCTTGATTGATCATGAGCAAACTGCAAGCTGCCATTATAAAAACAATGAATATAATTTTTTGACCGAGCACTGTGGGCATATGATTATATATTAAATATATGGGAATAAGAGACTGCTAGTCCATCTCCCTTGTCCAGATCATCTCAGACTGTCTAACGTTTGTTTGAAAACCTCCAGAGATGGAGCACCCCTGACTCTAGGATTGCTTCATAGCTCTCATAGTCAGGACATTTTCACTTTGGTGGTTCTTGTCCTACCCTTAGGCACTACAGAGAATTAAGTCATATCTTCTTCCTTGTGACAGCCCTTCAGGTATTGGAAGGGTATTATCATGTTTCCCCTTAGCCATCTCTTCTTTAGGCTAAACATACTCAGTTCTTTTAACCATTCTTTGTAAGATTTAGCCTCCAAGCCCCTCACCATCTTTGTTGCTCTTCTCTATGCACTTTCCAGTCCTCAGCATCCTTCCTGCATTATGATGACCAAAACTGGGCACAATATTCCAAGTGTGGTCTGAATAGTGCAGCATAGACTGGAACCATCACTTCCCCGATCTTAACATTATACTTCTGTTGATGCAACCCAAGATTGCAGTGGCTCTTTTGGCAGCTGTAGCTCACTGCTTGCTCATGCTTATATGAAGCCCATGCTGGCTATACAAATATGAAGAGATTTTTTAGCTGAAAGGATGTTACAAACCTACTTTTGATGCCTCTAAAGCATCAGTGCAGCTAAATGAATCTGGAACGCTATTCTCTCCACTTGAATATGGCTTTTGGTCTCTGGAGACTTGCTGATTTTGTGGTTCTCAGTTCCAGAACCCCCATACATTTTCAAAAGGCAGAAATTATATATTTGATTCTAGAAATAAAATCCCTTCTATTTTGTTCCATGCTCTCTCTCAAATATATTAGAACAGGGAGAGTAAAGAAGGAGCATTAGAGACTGTGAAAGGAAGAGAGAGGATTATGGTTTGAATGCTAAAGGTGGAAGCAATGTCTAGTGAGGGAGGAAGGACTGGATTTCAAAAGGTTGCAAAATGAGAGTAATGGAAGTAAATGCTGAGAACCTCTAACAGTCTTATGAAGACCTCATAAAAGGTTCTAAAACCTAAACATTCTGCAAGTTCATGAATTCATACTTTGATAGCTAATCTGTTTACCTTTAATTTCATGCATATTTTACTCAGGTCTTTTCTACATGAATTAATGGAATCCATTGAGTCTGAAGAAATTGAAGGAATTATTAGTCTTACCGCTTCTGTGTATATTGTTGCTTTAATGGAAGGTGAGCAAAAGCTAGTCTCTCTAATCCAGTGAAGTTGTACAAGATTAATTCCAGTTTCTGAATTTCCAAAGTGCTTTTGGCGGTTCAGGGTGAAGGAACAGGCAGGAGCAATTAGTTCTTGCCTTGCTTCTGGGAGAACCATGAAACTTCACTAGGGTTTGTATGGGGCCGATAGCATTTGTTATAAATGATATGCCTTCTGGTGAAATAATGAGATTTGCTACAGATACCAAATTATTCAGCACAGTGAACGTTTAAGTGGGCTGGGAAATGCTGTGGAAGGATCTGGGTACATAGTCTTTAAAAAAGCAAAAAGTAGTTGTATAAGTATTGATGGACGATGAAACAAACCCCCAATCTTCAGCAATACTTAGATGGGTTTAAAACATATGGCTTTCCAAGGGGAAGAGAAGTCTAGGGGCTTTTAATCTGCTGCCATAGAGAACAGGCATATTTCTCTTTTCCAATAAGGCTCACAAGTCTTCAATATAATCATGTATTTTGACAGGTAAACAAAAGCCTTCATATGTGAAGGACATTGTATCTGCTCTTCAGAGAAAATTAACATTGTACAGTGAGTTTACCAAGGAAGATAATGGCATGGAAAGGTAATTTGGGAGGGGTTTTATTTCTTTAAGAGCTTTTATTTTATATATGTATTTGTGTCTAGGGGTAATGGATGGTTTCTGTAGTGTTAAGACAGTTGATAATAAATTCTTTGAAATTCAGTTGCTGCATCTAAATTGGTGGAACAATACAGAGTTTTAATCTAGAAGCTGAGCAACGTATACAGCTAATTGCATGTGAAGCTTACAATTCCTTTTGGTAAACATTATATTGCTGTTCATGGAAAACAGAAGCTTCTGTGTGCCTCCCTTTTGCTGCATTAGAGAGAAAGGAGGAAACGTTGTCTTCTTTTCATCATGTCACACCACAGTTTAGCATGATATCTCAATGTAGTCACTGACCTGGTTAATACAAATAACACCAAGCCAACTGCCCCAAACCTGGGCTTTTTCCATATTTGTGGACTCCCAGGAATCTCAGCAATGGCCATGTTAGATGGAGAATTCTGGCAGTTCTGGTCCACAAGTTGGGAAGACCAAGTTAATCCATCATATCCTTCCACTTCGACTTCGTTGGATATGTGAAGTCACCCATCAAAGCTTAATATTAGCTGCGAATCAAGTCACTATGGCTGAGCCAATCTGGGATATTTTTAAGAACCCTTGCTTAACATTATTCGTGAGCTCAGCCACCACTTCAGTGTTGTAGGAAGTCTGACACACCTTGGTGACCTTGGATCCATCAAGGGCAACCAGTCTTTTTTTATGGGCTATTTTATGTGGATCATTCCATGCAGACAGTGAGATTTATCTGGAGATGCAGTGGGAAATAGGTTGCATGGAGAGAGCTACTACTTATGGCATGCATACAGCACCCATTTCTTTACAACAACTTTTTTCTCCTGTTCTTGCAAAGGGATGAAATCCATAATTAGGAACAAGAGATCAGTGCCGTACACCCATTGCTAGTAATAGTGCCATGAAGCAATTACCTTTCAGTGATGTCTCATCTGCATCAGAAGTGTCATATTAGAGCTAATGAGGAACAAATGTACTTACTGTCATTCATACCTTATGCAGTTGTTCACTATTTTTATTTTTCAGAATGCTGTGTGAAGCTGCTTTGGGCATTGTGAATGAAATGCTATGTCCTTGATCATGTAGACAAGAAAACAGGATAGAAGATATATTCAAAAGTTTCCAGAGAGAACCACGTGCCTTATAGTTTTTTGCCTCAAGTGGAAAAAGAATATTGTTTTGACTGGTTTTTCTTTGAAATGTTTTTGTTATAGATGATTTTTAAAAAAAAAATCCATTGTATTTTCATTTTATAAAAAGTTATAAAAAATGTGCAGATTTTTAAAAAACTGTTTTTAGCATTGTATACTGTAAATGCTTCTGTTATCCCTTGTACATATATTTTAAGGAATTCTGTGCTTTGAATAGTCAGAGCTTTTCTCATTAAACCTTATTTTTGAAGAGCGGCATAGACTCATAAGGCACAGATTTTCAATCACTGATGCTTAGCTAAAGGATTTTATATATTAATATTAAACATTGAGTAATCTTTTGTGACCGGTGATGTGATCAGCAGTAATAGACATTTTCATTTCGATAACTGATACAAAATAATGGATAAAGTAAACTTTAGACCTATGCAATGCTTTGGATTCATTTTCAAAACAGTGCTTCAAGTTATGTGGGAATGGGAAAATAGCATTTTTCTGCAACTCTTTAAAGGAGCCTTGTCTTTTTCTAGGTCCAAGCAATTGCACCATCATGGGAAAAGACACGGCTGCTTTAAAGAGTCTCAGACAGGTGCTACATTTGCACTTGCACATGTTCCAGAATAATTTTTCCTGATTATTTCTGAAGTGCTACATGGCCCTGTAAAAGATGCATGCTATCTACAAGAAACATTATTGGAAGGAGATACTCTCTAGTTGTTCGTGTATGCATCTATAAGTTGTTCCTTGATTACTTACTTATGCAAAGAGAAACTATGCACCTTTCTCTACATCTTGGCAGGCAGGAGTCTCACTAAAAAATTTTTGCAAGGGACCTCCTCTCCCCCCCCCCCCCCCCAATAATACAGTCAGTCAATTTGTTGTTTCAGATTCCAGTAGGGTCCTAGGGGAACATATCTAGTCAGCTGAAAAGTGATTTTGTTTGCCAGTGGAGATAATGATACTTTAAATGTCAAGAAGTAATAAAAATAGAAGCTTCCTTTTTAAAAATTCAAAATGTTTTACCTATAATTTATGGTTTCCTAAGATCAGCTATGTCAGATGCAAAACATGTTAGGAACACTGTAGGTGGGCAGTCATGATCCAGCTCCCCAGAAATAGGTGGTTCCAACAGAGGAGGTCTCTATGAAATGTCTTCTATGAAATCTTTTTTTAAGGCAACATTTGACTCAAATTATGCAATTGGTAGAACAACAATACAGCAATAGTTATTTTGCATAGGACTGCATTTTGTATGATAATCTCTGTGGGTGAAATAGATTGGAGGTGGAAACCATGGAGAAGAAACAGGATGCCTGCCTGGGCCAACTGGGAAAAGTAGGGACCATATTTCATTTCTCTCTCATGCTTACACATGTATCTATTTGTACAAGTTCACATACAGTAAATAGATACCAAAGCAATCTCATTTGTTTATGCATCATTCCCACTCATTCTCTGTTCCATTCATATTTTTTCTCATATTCAACTTTCTGCCATAGTGCCAGGACCACTACCTACCTGTCTTATCTCTAGCCTGCTATGATCCTGCCCTCCTTCATCTCTCTGCTGAAATTTATGTAAGTTTTATTTAAAGTTAGTTTAGGAAGGCTTCTAAGTTTAACAACTCTTACAGAGGTAACCTGTTCTAGAATCTCGGTTTGATCTGAAATGGTAATAGGCTTCTCCTGGAGTCATCATTTTGTGCTCAACCATTGGGCTATCAACTTGATCTTTTGATCTTCCATTACTGTTGGTAACATCACTGGAAGGGCCTTGTCTGAAATTCTCTTGGAGGTAAATGACTCTTATTTCCATCCTTAGCCCAGGCTCCCAAATCCCAGATTATTAGCATTTTTTCCCATGGAAATTCAGGGGTAAAATACCTGCCAGCCCTGACTAGATTACACAGACCTAGTATCTTCCAGGGCTCAATGATAGTATACACCTGGAAAACCTTAAATATTAACATCAATAGACTTCCAAAAGTAGTAAATAAAGAGAGCCAGTTTGGTCTAGTGGTTAAGGCTCCAGGCTAGAAACCAGGAGACTGAGTTCTAGTCCTGCTTTAGACATGAAAGCCAGCTGGGTGACTTTGGGCCAGTCACTCTCAGCCCAACTCACCTCACAGGGTGGTGGTTGTGGGGAAAATAGGGTTTTTTTGCCACCCTGAGTTATTTATAAAAAAATAAAATAAAGGTGGGATAAAAAAATCTAAAAATTGTATTTTTAATCTTAAAGAATGATAAACGTGCAAATACATTACAGGGGACTGCTATCCATTCTATTCAATTTTTTTTACTATTAGAGCAGCCATAAAGGCCTTGGAAAGATATTAAAATGCCATGATGTGTCCATACCTACAAAGATCAGAATCATGAATCAGAATATGAAAGCGAAAGTTGGACTTTAAAGAAGTAGGATAGGAAGAGTATTGATGCCTTTGAACTTTGGTGTTGGAGAAGAGTCCTGAGAATGCCATGGACAGCCAAGAAAACAAACAAATGGATCATCGAACAAATCAACCCAGAGTTCTCACTCAAGGCACAAATGACCAGGCTCAAATTATCCTACTTTGGACACATTATGTCAAGACCCAGCTCTCTGGAAAAGGCTCTGATGCTAGGAAAGATGGAAGGAAAGAGAAGGAGAGGACAACCAGCAGCAAGGTGGATGGACTCAGTTACAGTGGCGATAAGTGTGCTGTTGGGAGACTTGGAAGAACAGGTTAAGGATAGATTGTCATGGACTAAATCTATGTGGTCACTAGGAGTAAAAAATGACTTGATGGCACATAATCAACTATAAATAAAATAATGTTCAGATTTTGGCTTGGTTCCACCCATTATTTTTTGGAGTAGGACCCCAAAAATCAAAGCCTAAATATAACTTAGGATAGTTGTGCATTCCTGATCTGCCAAAAGATTTTCTCAATTTTGAAAGATTGCTCCTATACAGACCATCCCAAAATAGAAATGTTAAATAATTTAAGTTTTCTCCATAGCAATTTGATACTTCCTTCCTGATTAAACAAGAGTTTCTCTGTGTTTATTTAAAACTTGTTTCATATAAACTTATTTCTTAATAATTCCTATAAATCTAAGTGATTAAATATGATACTGAAAATGAATTGTGTTACTCTGAATGATAGACTATAGGAGAGTTACAGCTTGTTCTCTCAATATAATGTATTAGTAGGCCAAAGCAGAATATTTAGTCCTTTGGGATAAAACCTATTATGACAAACTTTTAGTACCCCTTCCTTCAAGTTTCTGTTCCATCATTTCCCGTTGTCTCACTTGCTACATTTAGGAAACTAAGGGAGATTTTGGGTAGAAACAGTATGCTTACCCTTCTGCAGAGATTTTAGTCCATATTTTCAGCACTGAAAGTGGGTGGCTATTTTCATATGAGGCCTCCTAGATTGAATCAAAACTTTTTTACATTTGTTTATTACATCCTTTATTGCCTACAATACAGAGGTCCTCCATGGACTTGGATCTTCACCAAAAGCAGTATTTCTGTTGCTCTCCAAGAAAAGCATTTCCTTGAAATGCAACCCAGCTTTAGGAATATTTTTAATGCATCAAGTACTGTGTGATGTAGTGATTAAGGTACTTGATTAGCAGTAAGGAAATTCAGATTCAAGTCCATCCTGACTTTGAGCTAGTCATTATCTTTCAGTCAAAGCTGCCTCCCTGAGTGGCTGTTGCAAGGACAGAATTGAAGGAGGAAGAAGAGTTATGGACCCTACCTTGAATTCACAGAGTAGTGTTTCTTCAAGTGTGGTCCTAGAACCCCTGGGATCCCCCATGACCCTCTCAGGGATCTGCGAAATCAAAATTATTTGCTATGTTGAAAAATAATACAATATTAAAATCCCATCAAACAATCGTGAGAAGTGGTAGTGGCAGTGAATGTCAATTTTAATTTTTAATACAGTAAATATTGATAGATATAACCCATACAAACAAAATCTCCTTTGGGGTCCTCCATAATTTTTAAACATGGGAAGGGGTCCTGAGAGAAAAAAGTTTAAGAAATGCTGTCTTAGAGAAAAGGTGGGATATAAATCTAATAAAGTTGTGTCTTTTTTAGAATCTAAATACTTCCAGATGTTTATTTGGAATATTACTGCAACTAAGGTGTACTTTTGAGTTCTTTCTCGCATCTATTATTTTCTGGAAGGTGAAAATATTTCTAAAAGGCTTACTGTATAGAGCTTTCTAGGATTTCATAGAATCGTGGAATTGATAGGGCCATTGAATCCTATCTCTTCCTTAATGCAGGAATCCTAATTAAGAATCCCTTTAAGCTATTCACTCTCTGCTTAAAAACATGCACCAAATAAGAGTCCCCTATTTCATGGTGTTGCTGTTCCCATTGTCAAATGCTCTTACCATTAGGGAGTTTTTCCTGATATTCATCTGGAATCTGTCTTCCTGTGATTTAAGTCCATTATTCTGGCTTCTGCACTCTGAAATGAGAGGGAACAGGTCTTGGTCTTCTATGTGATACCACTGCAGCTCCTTCCCCCCTCAGTTGTATTTTGCAAGACTAAACCTGTCTAGTTTCCCTGTTCCACCTTTTTCTTCTTCTTTAACTCTTTCCCAGTTTGTCTGGTTTAAAGAGCGATGACCCAACCTGACCAATTCAGAGTACAGTTGGAATGATTACCTCCTTTGATTTGGAAATGATACTTCTAAGTGTGTGCAGTTCTTGTCATCTTCATCCGTTTTTGTGACATAAACAGCATTTCAAAAATCCATTGACAGAACTACAACTCTAATCTAAATCAAAACAGCCTGAATTGTTCCTCCTGTTGTTTACAATATGCCTTTCTCTTCCTTTTTCTTTTTGTTGCCTTGAAGGACTAATGGAGACCATTCTGCTTTAAAATGTGTCTATTGTTCATGCTATCAAGAAGAAGCATTCTCTGCAGATTTATAGGACCAATCACTTTCTAAGCAAAACTGCATGGAAAAATCTTGGACTTTTTGCTAGTCTAGTGATGACAGGGATTGGAGGCTTATGCTGCAAAAAATGCCACCATTTGGTGCTTTAAAAAACACCTATATAGTTGTAAGCAGAACAATACAGATGCGGGGGTGGGGGTGGGGGTGGGGGTGGGAATTCGGACAAACACAACTAAATACAGGCAAAGTAGATTTTGGAGCCTACTTCGTAAGGGATGGAGATGACCTCTCTGTCCCACTGTATCCACCTGAGGTCCAGAAGAGTCATTTGAGGGAACTTGGGATTTTATCCATATCATTATTTAGAGTTCTTACTAGTTGCAATATTTCATGGGTAAGATCATTTGGACCAACTCTAATTCAGATGTGGTACTTTTTTCAGTATAAGTATAGGACTTAGGTCCATCCAACTGCTTCTCTTTGGATGAATTTCATTAGTGAAACCAGAGGATGTTGAAAGAGTTGGAGATGTACAGATATTTCTGTACTTGAATATTGCTTGTTATGACTATTAATATCTAGTCAAGAAGAAATTATGCTGGTTACCCTCTCTGAGAAGAAAGATCAGTCCAGACACTTCCACATTGGCTGTGAGACCACTTCTTCAATCTTGTAGCCAAAAACGGATCTTTTTGGGGGTGGGAGCTCTCAGCGATATTCCTTTCTAGGATAAAGCACTGGAGTTAATTCTAATTGGGAAAATTGTGACACATGTTAAAAAGGGTGGGGCTTTGATTGCAGGGTTGTGGCCATCCTCTTAATGTTTTTGACAGCCCCTATGAACCCCTGATTAACACCAATACCGGTACCACGCCTGTTTTACAATAATGGTAAGAACAAGTAACATTTATGGAAATTAATGAATAAGTGAAAGAACACCAAAAATTGATAAATTCATAAGAACTTGGTAGAACTATTGTACCTCCACAGCAACTTACAGAAGGCTGGAAGTGCCATAGGTTGAAGAAATGCATACAAATAGTCCTCAGCTTATGAGCACAATAGGGACTGGAAAATTCTTCATTAAGTGGTGCGGTCATTAATTGAGGCATCACGTGACCATATCCAATTTTATGACTTTTTTGTGGCAGTCATTAAGCGAATCACATGGTCATTAAGTGAATCATGTGGTTCCCCATTGATTTTGGTTGTCGGAAGCTGGCTGGGAAGGTCGCAAATAGTGATCATGTGACCCTGGCACACTGCAACTGTTATAAGTGCAAGCTGGTTGCCAAGCGCCTGGATTTTGATCATATGACTGGGTAGACACTGCAATGGTTGTAAGTGTGAGGACCAGTCATTAGTCCATTTTTTTCAGTGCTGTCATAACTTTGAATGGTTGCTAAATGAATGGTCATAAGTCAAGGACTACCTGTATCCAAACAATGGATTAGCAAATAGAACTCAGACAAAACTATAGTTGACAAAAATATTTTAGAGAACCAGCCAAATCACGATTAATCATCCTGACTTGTTTTTTTAATAACATTAATGTTAACAATAGTTGGGAGGGACATATTGGGATGGAAGAGAGAAGGCCTGAGCCTCAAGCTTATCATAATGCTAGACTATGGTTAAGCATTATATTCAGACAGCTGTATTTGCTCTGATTTCTAAATCAGAGGGGAGTCATGTTAGGAAACATTTCCATGGTTCTTAAATTTGGTTTCTCCAGGGAGGTGGTAAATCTGCAAATGACTTTCCTAGAAAGTACAGATCTTCGTTCCTGCTAATTGCTGAAGGGTTTTAGTTAAGGTTGGCTCGGCTGAAAATATGCTGAAGTAAACATTAAACAGATGCTCAGGTCTTTGGTTAACTCTCACTTATCATTAGCATTTTCACTTAACACAAGTCTTAGTTCCTCTTTAGCTTTTCTCCCAGGTATTGACTAACTACACTTTCAGCTTCAGAATTAGGAGACACCCCCTTTCAAAAGCTCTTTTCCAGCTGCTCTTTCATGACATTGCAGAAACATCATCATCATTTAGCTATAGCCTAGGAGACAAAATATCACATCTCAAGCTACCGGTAGTTACTAAAAATCAGTATTTTTAATACTTCACTGAGCTCAATCAAGACAAATCCTTCAATTTTCCTTTCCTTGGTAAACTCTTTGGCAAGGAAGACATTGGAATATGCTTACAGACTTAAGGAGCAAAAGAAAGAGACAGTTATTTCTGATGTAGTTTTAATGAGCTATTCAGAATATTAGAATCTCTTCAAATATTACAGGAAATCTCAACCCACTCCTACCATTATGAAAACAATTTCGCAATGTTTTCCCATCTGGATGATAAATGCATTCATCTTAATTTGTGATAAAACTCTAGAACAATGCAAGACTAGATTTTAAATGTATCTTATGTCCTCCTGTGGTTCATTACAGTGATGAGTCTTAAGAAGTTTCCAGTTCTCAAATATGTATCTGGTGTATTGCTATATTCCTGTGGCTGAGTTACAGTGTTCAAATAATCTTTACAAGACCAGCAAATATAGATCATTTCAGTTATGCAAATTAGCGTGCGTTCTGCTACCAGCTTCTTGTAAAAAATCAGTGGGGGAATATGAATATGTGGCAATAGCAAGAAAGTATGAAATATCTCAGACATACACTAAATACCTCAGGTTATAATGAAAAGGGGGCACAAAATATATAAATAATTAAATAAAATTAAGGTGGCAGGTTTAACCTGAGCTGTTCCTCATTAACATCGTCTCAGCCCCTTTTTCCTGCCAGCGTAAAGAGCTTAACTTTAATCATTGCACACAACTTGTAGAGTGCCCTCAAAACAACATATACGACTGACCAGAATTCAACAAATTAAAAGCAGATGGAACAAAATAAAGCAATATATTTTATCACAAGATCATAGATGCAGTTACATGCATTTTGTCTGATTTTACAAACAGTATAGCAGAATTTGGCCACACGTACCCTTGGCACTCATGATGTGTGATCGGACCCCATGCGCTTTTACATGCATCATTCAACACATGCAAAAGAGCTTTGATCCCATGACTGCCACCTGAAAATATTAACATTCTTGCCAAAGATGACAATACTAAGACTGAAAACGTGTAAACCAGGTCATAGAGAAGATCTATTGAAATCTATGGACTTTGAATGATAAAAATTGACTTAAGCACCACTAATTTCAGTGAGTCTGCTTTTAAATCTGGCTCTAAAATGTATTTTGTATTCTCCTTCAGATCTCCCACCTGGGTATGTGAAGGTTGGAGAGAGGTGAGATCAGGTCATTTGTTCTATGGCTGTGCAAATCCTTCTTCCAAATATATGGGATCATGCATGCAGGATTTTTCCTTTCAAATCGTTAAAGCAACTATGTCTTTTTCCAAGCACATGGCCAAATCAAAATGCATGGGAGTAACCCATGCATCTCAAAGCATCTCTTTTGAAGGATTTACACAGACAGAAATGTCTGGGGGGCGGCCAAAAAAAAAAAAAAATCAAGATGGCAGTCACAACCATGTGATCAAAGCCACAACCGTGCATCGTGAAAAAGGGCAGTGCTTTCATTGCATGATTGTGGCCACCATTTTGCCTATTTTGACCCCTTCTTTAGACAACCCTACATACAACCTTGTTCTCTACTTGGTCTGGACATTTACGAATCCAGAGATGCCTAACCAGAACTACTTTGTAGCACTCTCTTATTATATTACTCTTAATAAATGTATTATTTCCATAATATATGACTTGCACAGAGGAGAGAAACTTGGATACTGCGACACCCATGCTGACGATCTCCAGGTTAAATTATTCCAGTCTGTTCTTTGCTGGGCAGCCCTTGAAGATGATGTTGAACTTGCAGCTAGCCTACAATGTGTCAGTAGGGGTGGGAAGGCTCTTGGCTCTGTAGATCACACACACAGATTAACACTCAAAGTCCTTTATGCTTAGAACTTCTCCTTGAGTCGGGGAACGGACAGTGAATTCAGAAGGGTGACACTGAAGGATCATCATCTTTCACTATGCCTGTAAACAATAGTCAAATAAACATATTGTATGATGCAATGGAAGGAGAACAATTTCCCCTCATAATAAGGAATGCCCCCAAATTCTTGGTCTTCAAAAAGGTCCTGAAAACATTCTTACTCTGTTGAGGCCTTGGTCACTGATTGTACTCTGGGTGCCTCGCCAGTTAGTTCAGGATGGACTTCTGTTCCGTTGTGTTCGTTGAGGAGCAGGAGGATGGTAGTGATTGGAGACCGTCTCACGTCCTTGTGAAATGGGTGGTCTATAAATCATTGTACAAAGGTACATACATTTCTCAGTCATTCTCCATGACCCTCAGGATTATTTTTTGGATTTATAAAGCAGTGCTTGTTTACGTATTAAATTCAAGGTATCCTATTCTTAAATTGATAATCTGAGAATTAAATTAAACTGAATTTAATTGATAAGTTGGATAAGGCAGAATTGTTGCTGATTCTGGGGGCTGGATGACATGCTTTGAGGGGTGCACACCCTCTTCAGGAACAGGTTCCCAGTCCTCCTGGATCCACCCTTGAGACCGGGTGACCCTAAAGTATCTGTGGCGAAGAGGGAATCTTGCTTGGTTTGGTTGATATACCTGCTGACCTGGAGGAAAATTAGGCTTCTCAAGAGATTTTTGCAAAACTCTCTTTGTGGGATGGTCTTCAGAAAAAAGCAAATTTGGGTATGATTAACATCCATGGTGGACTCAACCTTTTTCCTCCGTTTTGACTGGACAGAGGTTATTTGGAATAAAAAGCAATTGGAGTTGTGAAGACCCTCTCCACCTTTATTATGATCTAGGATGGGACTTGAAATGAATTTATGCCCTCAACCCTTTTAATTTTAGCTCCCCCCCCTTTCTTCTGATTAGCAATATACATGTATGTTGTTTTTATTCTGGAAATCATAAGGAGTTGTTTGAACTAGGTGATATAGAAGTACTTATAAACACATAGTTTATAGGTTTTATATGTGTTATGCTTTAATATTTTAATAAATGCTTTTATTGTACCTTTGTAAGCACTGTTAATGGAGTAAGGGCAATGCAACTTTCTAAATAAATAAGTAAATAAAATATTTAAACATGTGGCAAAATAAAAAGCAAGGTAATGATTGAAACATTTGTAATTATAATTCATACTTTTGTTTGTTTAGAAAAAGCTAGCAAACTTGTAATCTACTTGCTCAATTTCTTCCCCTGAAGAGTTTGGAAAAGCTAGCCCAGGAAACTGGTTAATGGTTGAAAGTGGTACAACTGGGAATCTTTACTTTCCCTGGAAGATAAATTGGATTTACACCGTTGGTAAGAGTGAGGAAACAGCCCTAGCCGGACATATAGACACAGTGTTATCTTTGTGTGTAGCATTTCTAGCACATTTGTGGCACACCCTAGAAGCCTTACCCAACATGCTAATCTATCTAGTTGAGTAATGTTTGATATTTTTGGAAGAGAGGCAACACAAAAGAAAATAAACATGTTGGATATGATCTTGGTATGATTTTCTAATAAAAATAGGTCTGGCTTACTAATCATACTTGAGAGCCAGTTTGGTGTAGTGGTTAAAGCACCAGCCTAGAAACTGGAAGACTCTGAGTTTGAGTACTGCCTTAGGCATGAAGCCAGCTGGGTGAACTTGGGCCAGTCACTCCCTCTCAGCCCTGGGAAGGAGACAAGGGCAAACCACTCCTGAAAACATTGTTAAGAAAACTGCACAAATTTGTCCAGGCAGTTGCCAGGCGTCAAAATTTATTCTGAAGTGCACACATGCACAAACACACACACACACAGAATTTGTATGTCTTGGTATGTTGTTGTTGTTCAGTCGTTAAGTGGTGTCCGACTCTTCGTGACCCCATGAACCATATTGCGCCAGGCCTTCCTATCTTTCACTGCCTCCCTGAGTTTGCTCAATTTCATGCTCATTGCTTCAGTGATGCTATCTAGCCATCTCATCCTCTGCCGTCCTCTTCTCCTTTTGCCTTCCATCTTTCCCAGCATCAGGGTCTTTTCCAAAGAGTCCTCTCTTCGCATTAGGTGACCAAAGTATCTGAGCTTGAGCTTCAGTATCAATCCTTCCAATGAGCAATCAGAGTTGATTTCCTTTAAGATTGACTGGTTTGACCTCCTAGCAGTCCAGGGGACTCTTAAGAGTCTTCTCCAGCACCACAGTTCAAAGGCATCAATTCTTCGGCGTTCAGCCTTCTTTATGGTCCAGCTCTCACAGCCATACATTACTACTGGAAAAACCATAGCTTTGACTGAGAATATATGTCTTGGTATAAGAAGCCATAATTCCAGGCCAGATTCCAATGGAGGCTCAGTTTACCCTATGCCCAAGCTCTGGTCTCCCGTGAGGTCTCCCATTTAAGTACCAATCAGGTCTAACCAGCATATCTGGATGGTTGTAGGGTTGTAGAGTAGGGAGAAGGATGGTTCACTAGGTCCCTAAGCCAGGAAGAGAAGGTGAGTCACAACTGACTTGAAGGCACAAACAAGAAATCATAGTTATGCATTGCAGATGTTGGGCTTTGCTTGGTTTGTTCGTTTGCTGCAGTCAGTGCTGTAACAATTTCGCTCTTCTTCAACAATCCTTTAATGTACAGCTACTTTTTCTCCTGCCTTTGAATGGATGGCTGATCTATGTGGCTTCTTTTCTTCTGTATTAACTTTCAGGGAGAATCCTTGTACCTTCAAACTGATGCAGTATAAAAATGACACCAACCACTAGCCAGATTGATTTTTATAGGTTTTTTTTTTAAAGGCAGTTGCAGAAAAAGAAACCTTTTCAGTAAAGATCTCGAATCTGGTAGTCTCCACTGTAAAATATTTTAAAAGGCTTGTGATTTTTTTTAATGCTAATTGACATTTCAGCCACCCTCAAAGCTCCTGGGTTTGCTGCAAGTGTCTCCCTGTTATTTATGACTTTGTATAAATCCAGGTGGCTGTATGATGCTGAACCAAATGTGCTTTCTTTTCTAACTCCCCCATCCCAGATGCCCTCAAGCAGCAGTTCAGGTACTTGAGAGATCCTGGATAAAGACGTGTGTTACTTCTCTTGTGTCAAAGCAAGTGCTGAGAGGTTTTATGACCTCTGCCACCTGTAAAACACTCAAGTAGTCTTTTGAATAAACAGAGCTATTTTATAAGAATGAATTAAAAAAAAAAAAATTCCCTCTCACCCCTGTGGGTGGTATGTGTCTTCCTCAATCTCGGGTCCTCTACCAGAGGCCTGGGAGTTTGAGGGTTCTGCGCAGTATCTTAGCTGTTCCTAGCACTGCACTCTTCTGCACAGAGAGCTCTGATGTTGTTCCTGGGATCTGTTGGAGCCACTCTCCCAGCTTAGGAGTCACGGCCCCGAGTGCTCCTACCACCACTGGGACCACTTTGGCCTTGACTTTCCACATCCTCTCGATTTCCTCCTTCAGGCCCTGGTACTTCTCCAGCTTCTCATGCTCCTTCTTCCTGATGTTGCTGTCACTTGGCACTGCTACATCTATCACTACCGCTGTCTTCTGGTCTTTGTCTACTACCACGATGTCTGGTTGATTGGCCAGTACCTGCCTGTCTGGATCTGGAAGTCCCACAGGATCTTAGCTCTTTTATTCTCCACGACCTTCTGTGGAATATTTTATAAGAATGAATATATATATATATATATATATATATATATATATATATATATATATCTCCATATCTACCAATAGAAGAGAATATATGTAGCTCAAGGTTGAACTGTGGTGTCCTTGGGGTTCTCTGAGCTTGGTTGTTTTCCTGCAGACATTTTATTACCCAACTAGGTAACATCTTCAGTGCCCAATTGCCAAAGGGAGGACCTACTGATTCATCTCCATCTGGTCTCTTTGCATTGTGAAGCATGACAATGGCCATATTGTGTTGGAATGCCAGTTCCCAGGATTGCCAGCCACCTTCTCCAATCCTCATGTTAGAGTTCTGATCCCCAAACACTAGCTGGGATTTGCGGTGTATGCAACACTTACATTTTCATTAGCTTTTCCTTCTCCATCACTTGATGGTGAGAGGGATGTAGTGCATTGACATCAATTTTGGTGACAAATTGTGGAGAGGTGGGGTGGGGTGGGGTGGGATAAGAGGTGTCTCTTGCTTGATTTCCTATCACTAGAGTCGAAAAGCCAGACCTTATTAGCTGCATAGGAGGATCTTGCCATTACAGGGGAAGGTGTACAAGGCTATAGATTTTTTTTTAAATTATGTTTAGGACCCTGCTGGATATGTCCTCTGATGAGGAAGATGGGGAGGAAGTGGAGTCAGGGCATCTAAGGAGAACAGACTTGGCATGGGTGATTCCAGGAATTGGTGCAGCCAGTGAATTGGTTCCAGGAATTGGTGCAACCCACTGTCACTGGGGCAGTCCCAACAAGCCCCCAAGATGCCTTGCCTGCACCCACTGATAGTCTCTTAGGCCCAAAGTCCAACCTTCCGGTCCTAAGCAGAGTTCAGCAACAGAGAGCAGAACTCTCTAGATCTGAGAGACTTGCCAAGAAACAACCCTACAGAAGAGCCAAGGCTGAGAACGGCTGCAGTTGTGTATTGGGTGGAGGCTCAGGGGGCAGACCCCCAGCTTTTCTATCCTCTTGGCAAGATTTTTTTTTTTACTGGTACAGGGGTGTCTGCAGGGTATGGTTTGAAAAAAGTCAAGATGGTGGCTGCAATGGTGCTTTACAATACAGTACAATACAAAATACTTTAATGACCAAGTATAAAATATATACAAGGAATTTGTCTTCGGTGATGAACAGCAAGATCAACAGTGCGTTTGGATAGCAACAGAAAAATAATAAACAATAACACTACACGGTAATATGTTTTAACATATGGGTGCTCTGTAGCGCCGTCCTGAAGGAAGAAGTTGGAACAGTTTATATCCAGGATGGGAAGAGTCTGCAGATATCCTCTCTGCCCTCCTTTTGACCCTCACAGTATACAGTTCTTCTATAGAAGGCAGGCGGGTTGCAATTATCCTTTCTGCAGACTTAACTATCCGTTGGAGTCTGAGTCTGTCCTGTTTGGTTGCAGAATCAAACCAGAGTTATAGAGGAACAGATAACAGACTCAATGATTCCCCTGTAAAACTGTACCAAGAGCTCCTGGGATAATTTAAACTTCCTAAGTTGCCGCAGGAAGAACACCTTTGCTGTGCCTTTTTAATGATGGCTGTAATGTTAAGCATCCATTTCAGGTCTTGGGAAAGTATAGAACCCAGGAACTTGAAGGACTCTACCACTGATACTGGGCTGTCGAGCATGGTAAGGGGAGGAGTATTAGAAGGATTCTTCCTAAAGTCCACAATCATCTCCACGGTTTTAAGTGTATTCAATTCCAAGTTGTTATGACCACACCACAAGACCAGTTGTTGAACCTCCCGTCTATATGCTGACTCATTTCCATTTCGAATTAGACCAATGAGAGTTGTATCATCTGCATATTTCAAGATTTTAACAGAAGAGTCTTTTGAAATGCAGTCATTGGTATAAAGGGAGAAAAGCAGCGGGGAAAGCACACATCCCTGAGGGGCACCTGTACTGATTAACCGGGTACTGGATGTAGTTTTGCCTAACCTCACGTGTTGTTTCCTACCTGTTCCTTTCTATAGGGAGTCCTTGCTTAGCAACCACAATTGGGGCTAGTAACTCCATCGCTAAGTGCCATGGTTGCTGAGTGGATAATCATGTGATCGCAACTCGTGATTTTACTTCCATGTTCTCCATCAACTCTGCTTGTTGGAAGCCAGTTGTGAAGCATGCAAATGGTGATCATATGACTGTGGGATTTTTTAAAAATTTTTAAATTTTTTTTTTATCCCTCCTTTATTATTTTTATAAATAACTCAAGGTGGCGAACATACCTAGAAAGGAGGAACATCCTTCTTCCTCCTATTTCCCCACAACAACAACCCTGTGAGGTGAGTTGGGTTGAGAGAGAGGAACTGGCCCAAAGTCACCCAGCCAGCTTTCATGCCTCAGGCGGGACTAGAACTCACAGTCTCCCAGTTTCTAGCCTGATGCCTTAACCATTAGACCAAACTGGCTCTCTACTGTGTTTTTTTTTTTACACCACCGAAACTTAGAATGGCTGTTAAACGAGGCAGTCAGTAAGTGAGGACTACCTTGACTTTTCTGACCACATCTTGTGGGCACCCCTGTACCTGTGCATAACAGCTTCATAGTCAGCTGATTGCAAAAAACAGACTACATTGAAATTGCTACTGCAGTATGGTAAATGGTAACTGATGATAATAATAAATAACCTGTCTTCTCACTGTTTACCATATGCTGTTGGAATAATTTTTTTCCACTTCATGTTCACTCAGTCTGGCCTCCCCCTGTCCCCCCCAGCCATATGGTTTGCTCAGCCCATGAGAATTCAGCAATTTACCTTTCTGTAAACCCATTTTTCATTATGTCCTTTCTGTATTGCCTATCTCTGCATTTTTTTTGTTTCTACTACTTATTTTCAGCTTATATTTTTAAAATTACATACTTTTTCAACAAAAGCTTTTATCTAAACCATATTTTTAAAAAAACAACACAATCAAGTATAGCATTTAAAAAATGCTTACCATTATTTTGCAAATCTTATATCCAGAAAACTCACATAAAGATGATTGGTAATAAATGGGTGTTAAATCTGGATAGCGTACATTTTACTTGTAATGCACTGTTTGCTGTGTACAGTTATTACCCATAAATTTTAAATTCAGTGACTTTGATACTAGATTTTGTATTTGCAGATGAATGACTGCATGACATTTGCCCAAAGGACAACACTGTACTCTTCTGTTAAAAATACGACATTGGCTACTAAATTGTTTCCAGGCTGGATTCATACATTAAACCAAACCATGTTTTTAATCCTAATGGTTGAACAAACCACAGTTCCTTAAGTTTACAGTGCACTCAGCCAAAAACGTAACAGACCACCTTAAAATTTAAAGAAATACACCTACCCAAGCATTGAATGCTAGCAGTTGCCTATCTGCTGTCCTGCTTAGTAACTCTTCCAGGCCCTGGAAAGCTCTGTTTTCAGAAATACAGAGCTTGACAGCTTTGATGATCTCAAAGAAGGCCTAGAAATAGTTTTTCTTAACCAAGCTTTCCAACAGGGATTTGATTTATTTGGTAGCTACCCATGCCACCTCTTATTCAGGAGCTCAAGGTAGCATACGCAGTACCCACTCCTCCCATTTTTCCCTACAACAATAACCCAATGGAGTAGGAGAATCTTCTCAACTCTTGATAACTTCACAGACATTTTTATGAAGTTTTCTTGGCAAAAACACAGAAGTGGTTTACCACTGACTTCTTTCAGAATGTTTTTCTCTGCCTTCCATTGTGGCCCACAGCCCTAGGATGCACTGGTGGTCTCCTGTTGAAATACTAATCCAATTTAATCCTGCTTAGTTTCAAAGCCCAAACCAGGTTCTCCAGGTCCTGCGACCTGCTGAGTCCTGCAATCTGGATTTTAGATCGCTTTTTAAACATTTCATTTTGTTTTTATGGTTTCTAAACCACTTTGCAACTTCTGCTAGTTGGCAGTCTATAAATGCTTCTTCGTTTTATTTGATTGATTACATGTCTATCCTGCCTTTATTTTGTATATCTCAGAATCACACATAATGCTCCCTCCTAGAATAAAGAAGAGTCCAAACATGATTTGGGCACACTGTTGTGTTTCCTTTAATGCATGCGCAGCTGTATTGAGTCCCGGTTTCCAAAACTTAGTGAGACATGGATGCAAGGGTGTCCGTGGGCATGGGGTCAAGAAAGTCAAGATGATGATCATGACCATGCAATTGAAGCCTTGCTTTTTTTTTAAGGGGTAGGGCTTTGATCACATGGTCGTGGCTGCCATCTTGACGTTTTTGACCCTGCCCCTGCATGGAAGACTGCAGTGGGATGAGAAAAGGGAATCTGTAAAAGCTCTGAATGGATTCATATGACCTCAGCCCTTCACAGGTAATTTCCAGAGCTTCTATAATTCAGAAACTGCAAAAAATGCTGGGCTCATGTTGGCCAACTGGACGCTCTGAAAAACCTTCAGGGGGGCCATAAGAAGTTTCTTCTTCTCTCCAAAGCAGCTCTCTTTCATCCCCAAATCTCTTTTATATTAATTTGAGCTATTTCCTGTAACCACATTAAAAAAATTTTTTTTTCCCTGCCTTTATTATTTTTATAAATAACTCAAGGCGGTGAACATATCTAATACTCCTTCCTCCTCCTATTTTTCCCACAACAACATCCCTGAGGAGGGTTGGGCTGAGAGAGAGGAACTGCCCTAAAGTCACCCAGCTAGTTTTTCATGCCTAAGGTAGGACTAAAACTCACAGTCTCCTGTGGGGGAAGATTTTTTTTTTTGTATGTTCTATACCTTTTTTAACTTCGGTCATATCAGGTACCTAATAAGACAAACTCTCTACAATTTATAACATAAAAAGAAGTGGTTTCTTTTATTCATCCTGAATCTGCTATCAACCAGGTTCCCTGAAATGATCTCCCTACTTCTAATATTACAAAAATGTCTGCAGAGTGGCAATAAAAAAAGTGAAAATGACCCATGTGAATATGCCAAAAAAAGGGGGGGGGCTTCAATTGTGTGGTCAGAACTGCCATTTTTACTTTTTTAACACCCCCCTTCCCCCGTGGATGCCCCAGTGCGAGAGGAGGACTTCACATTCTTCTGCCCCCCAAATCAGAAGTCTGGTAGCACCTTTTCCGACTAACACATTTTATTAAGAGGCACAAGCTTTTCTGAGCTGCAGTTCATTTCATCAGAAGCACAGAGTGGCTTGACTGATGTAGTATTTAAACTGGGGTGAGCTGGCGGGGGAAAAGAAGGGAAGACAGGTCGATTATGCAGCTGCAGGTTACATGTGAGACAGATCATTATGCCACGTGTTAAAAATCTGTATTTTGGAATTTCTCACACTTCTCCCTTCATGTTTTAAACAACCATGGACAGACTCAAGAGATAATTCCTACAGTAACCGATTTTCATAAACACAGCCAATATGGTAGTACACTATTGCTGTCTGTTTCCTATCAAGTATGGATAATCTGGTTATGTAAAATAGATTGGAAGCATCCTTGGGGTTTCTCAGCTTTTAAATCAGAGGTACTTCCGGCCACTAGATGGCAGCACCCGGTTGAGCTGGTTAGTAGCTGGATGGGAGATCACCAGGTGATCCAATGGCTGCAGATTAGATTAGGAAGCGCTGTAAGGCAAGGGAAGTTACTTTCATATTGTTGATAGGAAAGTGGCATGGACATGGAACCAAACTTGATTCAAAACATACTTGACTTCTGGGCAGCAGTATCTTGAGATCGTTTCCTTCATCCTTTAGATCAGATCGTATTCCCAACACAGTTTGGAATTTTATACACAGCTAATAGTACAGAATTTAAACTGAATATGGTAAAAGGAGGCCGCATTTTCTCCAGCTCTCCACGAATTTCCCCTCCACTCATCACCCTCAAACCTGGCATATACAGATCTTATTGCCTAAGCGGTCGCAGCTAAGGGTAGGAGTCCAACTCTAGGTCAGAGGCACTAAATTGGTTTTATTATATTTACATTTGACTTCTAAATCAAATGAGATGCAATTGATCAGCAGACTCTTCAGTTTGACCCGATTCCACCTTTACGCCACATTAAAACTTTTGGCGCCCACAGTTTTTTAAACAAGTAATTTTCATGGTGGAACCTGCTCTGATCAGGAGGTGAAGGGAAGGTACCAGGAAGGTTTTGAAGGGGGATCAGACCTCATGCCCCATGACCTCGTGGAGGGGGCTGCAAAACATGATGGCGGTGTACGTCTTGCAGGGCCAAAGGAGGCATTCCCCCAAAACAGGCGGGACTTTCGCCACACCTTGACTTTTTTGACCAGACGCTGCAGGCCACCCTTGTGCTTCAGGGTGGCATCTCCTTGCCTGCTGCACGCCCCAGCGGGAGGACCCGGGAGGCCCTGGGCCTGATGCTCCGCAGAGGCTCCTCCCTCCTGCTCTCACACGACCTGGTGTAGACAACTGCCGGACACGCGTCTGATGTCTGGCGTTTGCCGGACGGCCGTCCACATGTGCCTGCTTTAAAGCCTTTCCTGAAACAAAATGGTGCTTCCTCCCAAGTCAACGTACTCCGCGCCACGGCAGCGGGGAGGCCCTCCACCTTCCGCTCAGCCTTGGGGGCAGGCGGCGTAATTTCAAGGGCGCAGAAGGCTGCGGGGGCAGCTCCGAGGCTTGGGCGGGGAGGGGCGCGGAGGGGAGGGGAGGCTCGAAGACGCGACAGCGGGGCCGCGGGGCTCCGCGACCGAAGGCCCCGGGCTGCCGAGCCGGGAGGCGGCGCGGCATAAGACCACGAGCCCGGGCAGGGTCGAAAGTGCTCCCGCCGCCCGCGGAACCCGGAGCGGCGCTTCCCTTTCGGCTGGGGCTCGCCTCAGCCGGGCGATTTCCCGCCGCCCGCGCCCCTCTCAGGAGCCGCTCCGCCCGAGCCGAGGGGGGAAGCGGCGGGGCGGGGCCGGGGGCCCGCGCCCCTCTCCCCCGGCGGAGGGAAGGGCTCGCGCAGGGTCGGCCACGGGCGCGGGAGCAGCCCCGGCGGCGGGCGGCTCGGGCGAGGGAGCGGAGGAGGCGCCTGCGGGGGGGGAGGGAGGGGCCGGGGCTGAGGCTGAGGCTGAGGCTGAGGCGGGCGAGGACGGCGCTGGTCGCTGTCCTGGGTCTTGGAGACGCCGGAGCCGGTGGCGCTGCCAGCAGCCTTGCCCGCCGGCGAGCCGAGCAGCGGCGCGGCATGGACTGAGCTGTCCGCCGGGACCAGGCAGCCGCGGGCGCTTGCCATGGGCCACGCATGACCATGGGGTCGCCCGGCTGCCGCCCGCCTTTCCGCCTGCTGCGGCAGCTGCTGCTGCTCCTCGTCGTCGCCCGGCACCGATCCCTCCTGCGCACCGGAGCCGTGGCCGCGGCCGAGGCCAAATTCGGTGAGTGGCGAGCCGCGGCGGGCGGGCGGGCAAGACGCGGCGCGCGCGGCCGAAAACAGGGCAGGAGGAGCCTCGGCCGCCGCAGGGGAAGCCAGAGAGGGCGGGGAGGGGCGCTGACAGGTGAGCTAAGGCCGCCCGCCGGCGGGAAAGTCGCGGCGGAGGGGACGGGAAGGGCCGCCCGGGGAGAACTCGCGGCGGCGGCGGCGGCGGAGGGGCGAGGAAGGGAGCCCGGGCAGCGCCGTCTTCGCTCCCGCGCCCGAACTTCCCCGCAGGGCCCTGACACCTTTCCCTGGCCAGGAGGCTTCCCTCCCCCCCAAGGCTTATTCCTCCCCCTTTATCATCAAATCCGCCCCCCCCCCCATTTCTCTTGAGGTCTACAACGCCCAGCCTTCGTTTGCTTCTTATAGACAGTTCCTTATTTAGGCCCCCCCCCCCCCGCCCCCCATTCACCCTTGGATCTGCTCCTACCTGCTGTACCACCGGTGAAGCCCAGCCTGTTTCTGATGTTGCCCATCTCCTGTTGCCCAAGCAGCCCCCTTCTGTATTATTCCCTCCTCTGCCCGGTTCCCGCACCTGGATACCTGCTAGATGAAATCAAGGGGTTAGTTCTGGGCATATTTACAGCTGGGTTCCCTAAAGTCCTCCAGGATCCCAGTGAAGCCCACTTCATGTGGGCTCCGTACATCTTCCAAAGAAGGCCTGTTCCAATTGCTTCAAGAATAAGGGTCCCCCGGTGCCTTTGAAGATTAAGAGTCCCCTTCATTGGACGCAGGGAGGATTTTGATTATAGGATTATGATTCATACACGCTCACTTAGGATAACAGTGTGTGTATCCGACAAGTGATACAAAGTGCTAACCTTCCAGATGTCACAAATAGTTTGAGAACGTTAAACATATCCACTAACTCCAATCTCTTATGAATGATCCTTACTAGATGATTACTCACTAAACCCTCCTCACTTCTTTGAGTGCTCCTTTCATGTGTTTGCTATTGCCCTATCCATTCAGAACTTATTTCTCCTCGATTAAGTCTGGCATGATAGCTGTCTTGTTCACTCAACTCAAGGATGAGTTGTAGAAAGAAAGCCGTGTTACTCTGTGGAATCACTTAGGTCACCTACTCTTCACGCTGGAGATCTTCTTGTGATTATTCCATTTTTTACCAAGCAAAATAATGTCGCTTCTCTTCTGTAACTTAATTATCCTTACGATAAGGTGAAACCTTCACACTTGTATATATTCCACTCATGGATTTTTTTTTCTTTTATTTACCCATTCATGTGGAATTCAGACTTTCCAGTCAAATAATTCTTGACGCTTGTATTCATGAATTGTGATGTGCTGCAATATAGTGTGTTTAGTTTTGGCTTCTACAGTGTGTAAACTCAGTCTCAATGGTTTGTATGTCATGGGTTATAGCTTGACATTATGTGAGCCTAGCCATAGTGGTTTATGAAACCCAATAGTCCACAGCTTAGTACAGTGCTGACAAGTTCTCCCTTCTGACTGAAATTCTATTTAACAAAATTCAGCCACATGTTGAGACCTTCAGTGATCATTGTTCGTGCTGCTCTAAGTAATATTTCAAAATCAGATTTAATAATACTTACCAAATAATCTTCCTAAATTAAGGAAATTTCCAAGGGGATTGTATTGAAATATTTCAGCAAACCTATCTTCAGGCTTCCTTTCCTTTTAAACAGCTCTTGTTGCGAATTCTTAATCTTTTAAAAACCTGTCTCACTCATTTAACTCTTTGCTTCTCATGGTGGCTGAGTTCCAGAAATTAGGAGTTTTCAAATCATAATCCTAGATTTCAATTGCAGTCTTAAAGTTCATCTAACCAATCAAGCCCATCTACCTTGAAGGTTCCACAGGCAAATTTTGCTAAAAGGCATCTTGGTGTGTGTGTATGTGTGTGTGTGTGGGAAGGGACTGTCAAAAAAGTTAAGAGGGCAAGTAATTCGGTTAATTGCTCCCTACATTGATAGGTTGCTCTTCCAGAAGCTCAGCACATCCCATATGTTTCTATTTTATTGTCTTTAAAATAACCCTGTGAAAGAGCATATCTGTCTATATATGTGCAGGTTTGTGTGTATCAGGGGCAGGGTATAAATATAGTGTTCCCTCTTATTTTTCCCCACAACAACCTTGTGAGGTAGATTGGGCTATGAGAGAGTTGACTGGCCCCCAAACCCTCCTTGGCTGAGAGGAAACTTGAAATTGTGTCTTCCTAGTTATAGTCCAAGAGCTAAACCACCGCACGAGTTCATGACTGGGTTCACACAAGCTTTAGTTCATTGTATAAGCCACAAGTGCTTGAGTTCATAGCACAAGCAGTCATAAACCATGGTTTGCAAGTTCTAATGTTTGTATTCACATAACCCACTGCCTAAAAAGATCTATTAAATCCAAATGCCATATACCAAAAATATGACTCATTGCCATTAATCTGTTCACTCCAGGGTTACCTTCTATTGAAAAAAAAAACCCACTCCTTTTTATTAAGAAATTGGAGAACCTGCAGTTTTGTAACATCCTTTATAAGGCAAGCTAACTGATCCTCATTCTTTTTTATGAGAGAACAAGTTAATTCATTTTCTGTCCTTGTACAGTAGTGCTTTACAAGACGGTCAGAAATAGATAAAAGGATCAGTATCTATACATTGTTGTTCAAAGCTCTGTTATAAGAGCACGCTAAAATAATCTATTTTAACATTTGTTTTCTAGGCTAAAAGGATAAGCTAATTGGAATTAAGCTAATATTTACAGGAAGTTTCAAGCTACAGTTTAGAAGAATTAAGGGGTACATTTTACAAAAGGAATGGACAGATCATTTAAGGAAGATTGTGAGCATGGCATCATTTATAACTGACCCCAGATTCTTATCTTCCTTAGATCTTATAAAAGGGTGCATTTGTCCAGAAGAATACATTATGCATTCAGATATTTCTCGATTGTATATCATAATTGATTATATATCTTGAGGTATTTCTGTTTGTCTTACTCTGCTATTGAGTATGACTTGGAGATAATGTTGGGATACATGAGTATTGTTTTTCCAGTTTGGTTTTATAAAAGAAGTCTGTCTGTGCATCCAGACGGATCTGTAACTAATTTAGCTTTGAATTACGAAAAGAAACCCTCAGCTTCAGTGATAAAAGATGCTCAGTCTATCTTTTTATTAAATTGGGAGATTAAAATCCCAGCAAAAAATAAAGATAACCATTTGTCCTATTGTGTGGAAATAGAGTTTAATATATCCTTTTGTGATACATTTTTACAAAATTATCTTCTGTAACAGTTCTGTGTAATAAAGGTCCCCTTTAGATAAGAAAAATGTTATACTGTGAGGGTTTTCTTGGTATGTTTAACAATGGTTAAAGAAACAATATATCATTTAAAAGCAATTAAACTGCTAGAAAATTAAAGTAAACCTTAGAAACAAAAAAATGATGTCATGGGCTAAAGACAGGAGAAACTAAAAGATTTAAGAAGACTAGGGAGATCTTGGCATTCAGATCGCACAAGCCTCTCTAAGGAAAATATCTTAAGAGATGGGCAATGAAACTGTAAGACCTTATTTTAGGTGACAACATGTCTCATCTCCAAAATTGGGAGAACCCAAGAAAGCTTTTGAGAAGAACTGAGCATTTCAGCAGGCTAAATTAGCATAATTAAAAAGAGCACATACCCTGTCAATGAGGAAGCTACATTTCAATACTTGAAGAAGTCACAGACAGATAAAATTTAGGACAGGAAGAGGCAACACTACATAGATGATCTGAAGAACTGGGGAAATCAAGTAATAAAATATGCAGCTATTTAAGGAACTAGGCTTTTTTTTTTTTTTTTTTGAACAGCTAGAAATAGAAAAGTTGGGGAGTAGTGTGGTGGAAAGTGGGACAACATGTTTGTTCAGGATGAAGAAGATGGATTGCCAGTTGGTAAAAAGGATGAATTGGTTTTGGAGTGGTGTTCTGGGTAGAGGTAAAAGGTCTAAGATAATGACAAGAAAATAATATTTGTTACATAGCTAAAATTTTGTGTTTTTAAATAATTGAATATTTAAAAGAGTGATGCTTGATGGTCAACAGAGGAAGATAGTCAAGAAGATAAATGAAAGGAAGAATGAATATACTGACTTTCAAATTTTGGTGAGACATCCAAGTGGAGACAGTGAATGAAGTCTCAAAAAATGAGATTAATAGAGAACAGGATATGGCCAATGTGACAGTGATGGAATTAGATGACACTCTTCAGTTATCCAGGTGTTGTCCAGATGTGTTGGTTTTTAGCTCCCATAGTTCCCTGCCAGACCTATTCCTGTGTACCTGGAGTTGAAATCCAATACATCTGGAAGGATCTAGTTTTAGAAAGAAGGCTCTGAGGAGAGAAGATTGAGGAATTTCACCATCTACCCTAGTTATTCAAGAGCTAGAAGAAGAACATGTGTTCCTACAGATAGGAGAAGAAAAGAGGTCAGGATTTAAAACCCTGCTCATGTGTATATTATTTGTGTTTTAGTAATGAATGCATAGATTCTTGCTTGGGGATATAATCGAGATTTAATATAGTCCATAATGCTTTAAGTCTGTGATAATATTTCTCTTTCATGAGGACATAAAACTATCTTGCTAGGTCAAGGTGGCCGTACTGCCAGAAAAAAAGTAATTTAATCCAGTATTTCAAGCGGCAAAGCTGCACATGAGTCTCCATAAAAATTAGGGTAGATTCCACTCTCAGGAAGGAATTTGATATAAGATCACTGCATAGGTCTCAAAATTTTAGTTTGGATTGCCTCCTCTCGCCTTAACTCATGTTAGCATCTAATCTGCATGCCATAGAACAGGTGGATAATGACCTTAGCTCTGAATGTGTTTCTTTCAGCTGGAATATGGTCGTTGCCATTATGATTGGCAAAATGCAGAATTAAATGTGAAAGTTTATGAGCCCTGGCAGTGATATTCTTCTGCTGTTGATTCCAGGTCTTGGAGGCTTGGAAAGATATGCCCCAATATTTGAAACCCTTAATTTGATAAGCATGAAAGCTATGAGTTTTCCAAGAGCGGCAGTGGCTAGAATCAGAAGAATAGGCACCCTGTAGATTTTGGCCATAAATAACAGACCTTTTGAAGAAGGCAACCATTTTAGTTTTGCTGTAATGGATGGCTAGCTGCTCTTTGCTGCAGTAATAAGAGTGTGAAGCTCCAACCCAAGCCCACTTGCGTTAAGGAGAGGATTGCTGCACTGTCCTCTTATAAAAGAACAGAAGCAGAACCATCACTTAGAATAGGAGGATGGTGCTTTGTCAAAGCATGGGTCTGTAAGATAATATGAAAATTAACCCACTACTTGACTTTGCTTGGTCTGAGCAGAAAGAAAGGGTGCTCAGCACTGACAACTTGGTAGACAAAACCCAGACATTTATGGAGAGGGCCTGTTGAGGAGATGATTCTCTCCTGCAAGTATTTAGCAAACAGCTCTTACCCTTCCCATAAAGAGCTTTAACCCTCTCTCTCTACAATATTTTGACATCTAGGTTGTGAGGAGGAAGATTTAATAGATGTCTTGGCACAAGAGAGACTGACCTTGTGCACTGCTAGAAATAGAAACAGTCTCCCATGTGCTTCTGTATTGTCCCTTCTGTACAGCATGGTGACTTGGCCTAATAACACCTTTCTGCTTCTATGGTTCCACCAGCTCTGACAAGGAGAACACCATCCTCTTCTTAGTTAACAAGTCACTGAATATTTCAGGAAGAGTTGCTAAGTTTGTTGTAGGTGCCTTTGCCATCAGAGGCCTGTTTAGTAAAGCTGGTATAACTTCAGCACTTTCTATGGTCCTCCTGTCTATACCTCTTGATGATTTGCAATGTGTTTTTGTTTCTTTGGTATGCTTGTCTTGGTCTTTGTCCTTATAATGAATTAAATAAATTAAGCAAAGATTGAATAAGTAATTATTATTTTTCTTTCCGTGATTTCCTCAGAAATGACATTGAAACATGGACTTCTAAATACCAGGGGTTATAAAATAAATAATGTGTTTTGCCTTTACACTTTCTGAATTTTTTTAACGTATTTGATATTTTTTCCATGAAAAATGTGAATAAGCAACATTAGAGAAAAGAAAGGAAGTCTAGGATTCTACATACCCATCATGGTATTCCCTTTGAAGTAAGCAGAATTATGCAAAGCATATTATTGTTTATTAAATTTACAGCATCAGAATGTACAATTAAAACAGTAAAAACATGACAACAGAACAGCCCAGACTAAAAAGCAACCATAACAATAAATAGACATAACAAGGGCTCCAAAACACATCAACCCCTGGCCTGGGACCACAGTCAGGTTTTAAGGGTCTTCTGGAACTTCAGGAGAGTGGGCATCAGATGTATCTCTGGGGGGATGCTGTTCCAGAAGGCAGGGACAGGGAGTCCAAAAATGGTAGAAAAAGAACAAGAAGCGGTGAGCAAAAAATAGGAGAAAAATAAAGGAATTATGTAGCTAAGTTTAGATTATGCCAAAACCGTTCCCCATGTCTGTTCATGTCTTTAACAAACCATCCTTGCTTCCATCACATTCTTATATTGCCTTTTGTTCTTTAAACCTCTCAATTCTCTCTTTTCAGGACATCAGAACTTCTCCCAACCATGATTTGCTTACTCTCTGTCTATGCTCTTCTTTCAAGTATTGGTTTTGAAGTTCTTACTAATTCTCTTTATAGGACAAAACCATCTCAACATACTTCTTTGCTACTGTCATTTACTTTCATATTCAATCCACATTTCTTCAACACTCATTCATTCTTGGCCCATTTTTGTCTTGCTTCACCACTCACATTTCTTAAGTACCCTATCCCCTCCTGACCCCCATATTTCTCCTTATGGCAGCCCTTCAAGAAGCACAAACCATGAGTACTAATATTATCTTTATTGTAAAGTTACAGTAACAGAATCTTGCAAGTCTCAAAGCACTTCTCCCCTGCTCTCCTTTTACTCTCTGGAAAACTAGGGAGGGTCCCTTCTGAGATGCTTCCCATGACCCTTTTCCTTCTGTGGGCTGAGATACCTTTTGCATGATGGTTGTCTAAGTTGCGGCTCTTCCTCCTGTCTCCCAATGTCATTCCTGCCTGATGATCTCATCAGCTTCATACAACCATGACCTTTTGGTCTTCCCCTTTCTCCTCAGCCCACTCACTCCTCCTTCATATTTTTGTTTTGCAATTCTGGATCATCACACACACAAATACACAGAATTGATTGATTGATTGATTGATTGATTGTCTTCAAGTCAGCCTTGACTCCTGGTGACTGCCTGGACAAGTCCCTGCAGTTTTCTAGGCAACATTTTCAGGAATGGTTTGCCTTTGCCTTCTTCCCAGGGCTGAGAGTCAGTGACTGACCCTAATTCACCCAGCTGGCTTTGTGCTTAAGGCAGAATTAGAAGTCACAGTCTCCCAGTTTCTAGTCCAGTGCCTTTAACCACTACACCAAACTGGCTCTCCATATGTATGTTAGGTACTACATATTTAATAGAGCTGCATCTGGACATCAGTTTTACCATTGAAGAACAAAAGTACTGATGTTCAATTTGAAGAACACTTTGCTTAGGGAAATATTCACAGAATCAATACAGATTAAAAAAAAAAAGTTTTTAAGACCTTCCTGAAGCATGCTTGGTGTCTAAGCTGAGAAATTGCCCCTCTATTTTCTACATTAACCATGAAACAGGATTTACCCAACCCTCTGTCCTCCAGATGTGTTGCATTTCCAAAATCCATCACTAGTGGTTGGCTACGGTGGCTACAGATCTTGGGAATTAAAGTCCAACACTTTGGAGGGCAACAATTGGGATAAAGGTGATTTTGATTATAAATTCACTTTATGTACTTAAGCATTTCTGTGCCTTGAAATATCTGTATTCACAAGTATGTTATGTAAAGATCTGGCAGAATTGTTAGATTTTAAGGCACCATATGCCTACTTTTATTTAAAGAAAAATAATCACAGACTAGTGTTATCTGACATTTATAGTTGTTTTACTTACGCAATTCCATATCAAGTGTTAAAAAAAGTTTTCTGCTTCTTGGGAAACACCAATGGCTTTTATAAAATGTCCTCAAGTCCAATTAGTTTTGTAACGTTGCTACATACTCAAGTCCAGTATGTTGTACATAGGCATCCATTACTAATCATGATGATGAAAAGAATGACAAAAAGGGTGTCATGACTTCATTATGTAAACTTCAGTCTTTCATGCTTGTGTCACAAGTAATGTTACTAGATTTAAATTGCGGCAGCATGAGACACATTTCACAGGTTGTTCCTCTTGTCCCCTCCCATGGACCTTGTGATCCCTCTTTGTTCTCACTCACTTTTGCTCTCATATTAAAAGTCATTTTAAAAGGATAGCAAAGTAAGAAAATTGCTTGGGTTTATTGCTCAAAATTATACTTTATCTCCCTCTCCCATGCCCCCTCCCCCTGCTCCAGTAAGCTAAGATACGAATTTGTGACATTTTTGTGAAGTAGACTCCATGCTCATTGACAAGAATTAACTTAATAGATTTGTCTTCCTCTAAAGCAAGAACATTTCTAGCTGTATTTGAAATCTAATTTGTCTTTGAACGAAGCAGTTGTGATAGATTGGTGCTAATGATTGTCTAGTGCTGCAGGAAGGTTCTTTAACTGATCATTCTCGATATTTCATTAACATTTTTCTAAGCCGACATAGGAATAGTTTTTTCCAAACTTCTGAATATTAAAATCTGTTTATTAGAACTCTGTGACAGTTGTTGCTGTTCTCCCACAATGACAATTTTACTTAATTCCTCTTACTGATCCTTAATTTATTCAGTATTTGGTTGCACAAGAAAACACGAATTGGATTAACCCATGTTAACATCTAGCACCTAACAAAGATACTACTGTGATACACTTAACCACAACACTAAACATCCAGACTGTGACACCTGTTCAAAAATAGAATAATCTGCTTACTCAGGTTGTGGGCTGTCCATTTCTGGAGGTTTCTGTCAAGAGGCTGGACAACCACCTCTTATGGATGGTTTAATATGTTTTCAGATGATTGGATTAGGTGATCTTTATAGTCCATTCCAACTCTACAATTCTGTGATTCTGCGACCATAACTCTCAACCATACCCCTGTCTGGGATCTGTAAACTAAACATGAAAAGGAAGAGTGATAGGCTAATCACTGGAAAAGGCAGACCAACTTTTGGCTGCTTGTATATGGGCTTCCTTTAGGGTGAAACAAAGTTGGAAAGGTGAAGAACTGCAAGGTCTATGTGAATATGAAGAATGTGTCCCAGCAGAAAAGCTGAATGCACACTGCTTTGTGAGAAGCTAGCTCGCTCACAACTTCCTGTGTTTTTCAGACATTTTGAGAAGCAGCACAAGCCATAGAAACAAAAAATGTTAGCAACCCGCACCCATCGTCGTGAAAAAGAATATCCTACTTTCACCATATGGAGAAAGGATAAATGCACAGGGAAAACACAGAAAATCACTGCATATCATAGCAGTGATTTGAAAATAATGCACAGTTCCCCAGATCAGAAGAAAGCAGTCAAGACAGGAGCTCTTGATTTTTGTAACTGGGGTAACTAACTGTTTCTGATTTAATGCTTTATTTTTTTACAGCATTAAACAATTATTCTGCCAGTGTAAATAATGCCCACTATTATTATAACTATATTATGTGAGGGGTTCAAAATCACCCAGCCTGCTTTAATGCCTAAGGAAAGACTAGAACTCATGGTCTCTCAGGTTCTAGTCCAGCACCTTAACCAGTACACCAAACTAGTTTTAATTACATGCAACCAGATTCATTGTATTCCATTTGTCTTATACTTAGATTTTCTATTCCTGTTTTTTAAACTCTCCCTGAACTTTTGGGAAAAAAACAAACCTACCCAAATAAATAGAAATGGGTTCACTGCAGACAGAAACTTAAGAAAGTCACTGTGGCCTCATAAACTTTGCTACTGGCTCTCCTTTTAATGTAAACCCAAATACTTGCCTTAAAAGAGCTCATAAAACTGTACCTCCTTGCTTTGAACTTTCCAGAGCTCACAGCTAAGCTGTTTTGAGGTGTAGGAAAAAAAGCTACATAATTGAACATCAGGAGAATGTTTAGATTTTCCTCCCCACTAAACGTATTTCATGTATCCAAAGGAGGATAACGCTTTGCCATTTTACAGCATAGTGACTTACCGTGCTCTTCTACAGGGATGGTGCTGTGAACATTGAATGTTTTCTTCTCATCTGTATTTGACATCAGAGTATCTGCTGCATCTTTAAAAATATAGCGATGTTGAAATGAAATAATGTGTGCATGTGATTATGTCTTTACTGGATTAGATAAGGTTTTTTTAATGAATCATGAATCTATTGGCTAATCCTGGTTTTGCATCAATTTATTTCAATGGGAAGTCTCTCTACCAAACTGAGAAATCACAGGTAGAAGATACTGTTATACATATTGTAAAAACCTCTCACATGATTAGTACAAAAAAATCTATTTTCTATTTATCATACCCCTTAATTATATGTCTTTGATTCCTCTGGATAGTATCAGATGTGGCTATCCCAATGTCATTTATATCTTTTTGGCATAAACCATATAAATCTTATCTTCCATGCTTTTAAGACTATTTGTAACATTTCCTTGCTAAAATGAGATGCCTAATCTTTTTTTTCCTTCCCATTTGCTCTCTTCGCTTTATAGGTGGTACAATATTTTGTATGTGGTGCTTTACCAGCTTATCTAATATTTATATAACCAACATTTCTTTGATAGGATATGTTCTCTCCCTCTTTGCCCTCTCTTAACAAATAAATACCTGTGTCCCACATACAAAGAATAAATTTGGCAGTAGAGAATTAAAATCAGTTGAATTTGAAAGTGTTGCATTGTGTCCATTGTTACCATTTTGAATTATTCCACATAAAATTATTATAGAGAATGATTAAAATATAGGACCTTTTTAAAAAGTATTTTTATTTTTTTCTTGTGAAGAACAAATATATATTTGCTAATGCTTTACCAAGTTAATGTAATTCACAAACAAAATGAGGGATTAATCTTACTGACATAAATAGGCAGACATCTACGTCTTTAAGCTCATACATTCTCATTAGTCTTGAGTTTAATCATTTAGTAAGTTTAAGAAAATATAATTTTGTATATTTCAATTATACTTAAGGAGGATATAATTCCAGCTAAGTTGAATATAAAATGTCCATTTAAAAAGAAGTAGAAAATGTTTTCTATATCTCATGACAGAAACTTTCTTACAAATAATAACATACAGTAATACACAATACATTTCTTCCTGATGGTGACTTTTGATTTTTCCCTCAGTTTTTGCAATTCAGTCATTCTGTCCAACCTCCTCAAGTACTACAGAAGTCCTTTTTCAAGGGAGCCAAGTGGACTTTTGTTTTTATGAATATTTAAGCACTGGCAAATAAAGGCATTTTATTATAGATAAATGTATAGTGTTCCCAGATCCAGCTTTCTATCAAAACTATTGCAGTGTTGTGCTCTGCAAGAAAAGCATTCCGTAATGAGCCATTTTAAGTCTGTCACATTTTTACTTCAGTGCTTAAATATGCCTATTCATTTGCCACCTACATATTGATGAAGAAATTTAGCTGCTGAGTCATCAAAAGAATTCAGAGGGATTTTTAAATAAGCCAATTCAAGCTCAGAGTTTAGAGTTTAGAAGAGTTAGACACCTAATGCTTGGCTAGTTGTCAAAAGCATTGGAATGCAATTCTTAAAAGTTTCATCCTTTCAGCTACTTAAAAGTGCATCCTCTTAAACTGGATGACTATCTACTCACTTCATAATTAATGGGATGAAAAATGGTTTAGATTTGTGATTGAAGTTGCTCTTTTTTTCTAAGTGATTTTAAATCATTGGGATTTATGTTCATCTATCTTGTAATAATGTCACTGGAAATTTATTTGAATTGCTTTTCGGGAGCTTTTCGGAAAATAGTATAAAGCCGTACATTGTGAGCACTATGTTGTAAATGTTGCATTTATGAGCAAGTCAGGTTTGAATTTAAAATGGCTGTCTTCCTCCCGCCTATCAAAAAGAAGATTAGATAAAATAAATAAATTAATTTGCCTCCATTATCATATTCTTAGTATATTACCTTCACATTTTAAAGATGGTTTATCTAAAGAAAAATCCCCAAGTCTTCCTTTAAGGAGTTGTAGAATAATGATTCCATGCCCATTGAGTAGAGGAGGTCAACAGATAAAGAGAAAAGTTTATTCAGCAACAATAGTTAAATCTGCCAGCATAAATACTGTACGCATAGCACAATGTGTCCGTTTCTCATTGAATTAATGCAGTGTTTCCAAACTTGGCAACTTCCAGGTGCCCAGACTTCAACTCCCAGAATTCTTATCAGTGACTATTTTGGCTGTGGAATTTTGAGATTTGAAGTCCACACACCTGGACACTGGGAAACCCTATGTTAATGTATGTTTTTGACTTATATGGTTAAACCTTAATTTTTGCATAAACCAAGGCACTTACAGTATTGTAGTTCCCTATATGTATTTTAAAACGCTGGCTGGTCACTTCCCTATCCTATAACATCCTGACATGTGTACTAATTAATTATCCTGGTTTTCTTGTACGTGACCTGTCCATTTACAGCTACTGTAGTAGAGGAGGGCCTTACATATTTGTCCCTACATAGGTAAATATAATAGCATTAACAAGAATTATGCAGTGATAAAAATAAACACCTCTTAAAGCTTCCAGTAGATGACTGAATTTTTTGAGACTGAAATCAGTAATTAATTTTATATTTAATAATTAAGAATATCAGTTTATTCCTAATTATTATATTGTTCTATTTTTATAGATGTTGCAGTATAAAAACATTGTTTTCAGAATGCATATAGATCATAATTTCAAAGCTTGGTTAAGAGGTAGGAGAGTTGCTTCCTCCATGAAAGCTGAAAGTGTAAATCTATTTACTGTGTTGCTTGGCAAGAGGAAGGCAAGAAAGCCCATGGACTATCCATTGCCATCAAGTGATGTATTGATTTAATTTTCTGATTAGGAGGAGGAAGAACTTCATTATCTTGGCGTAGTAAGAAGGGTGGCATTGTCTATTTATGAAAAATGTATACAGGGAATTTAAAGCACATTATTTCCCTCCATGCTGCGCTTTAAGTAATACAAATTTTATGACCAAAGAGAAAGTTCTAATAATCTTTGGTTTTGCAAATAAATGGAAAACTAACAGCAATAGATTGGTTAGTAAAAATACACACTCACATACACACAAAATCTGGCTTACAGGCTGCTTTGAAAGAAGGTGAGGTAGTAAATGTTTCTCATTAGTTAAGAACACAACTATCTTCCTTATTGATAGATCCTTTTAAAAATTGATTGCAGTGTATATCACCTCTCTGTGACTTAGGAGGCCATCTAGTGTTAATAAATAATTAGTTACACTGAATATTCACTCAGGATTTTTTCCTACCATCTCGTGCTGGCAGGAATGTCCTTATTCTTTATAACTGCAGTCACTGAATAAAGCCTCACGGGCTTGAATGTATGCAAGATAAGAATAAGGTCACAGAATTTGCTGAATGAAAAAAAAAATTGAGAGTACAATTTTTTAAAAAAAGGATTTTTCTGTAAGTCACTGATTTGCTATAGGTACAAAAAGGAGCTTCTAATTTAGAATAAATACTCAGAAACAAAACATATTTATTTGTTCGTTGGTAAGAAAAGAATAAATTCTTGGAAAATCCTTTTTTTCTCCATGGAGCATTGTGCTTACAATGCAGGATATGTGCAGATGGAAACAAATGTTTAAGGCAATTGTTCATACTAAAAAGGAAGATACAGCAAAGGAGCATTTTCTTCTAATACTGCTAATCTATCATTGCTAATTTTTATCTGCATTTGAAGATTGAAAAAAAAAATTGAACTGTTCACAGTCAAGTCAAGTGATTAAGAGTAAAATTCTTACCTATTTCCCTGGATATAAGATTTTTGAACGTACAGTGGTACCTTGCGTTACGAATTTAATCCGTTCCGTGACTCTGATTGCAACTTGATTTGGTCGCACCGCGAGGCAAATTTTCCCATAAGGTTCAATGTAAATACGGTTAATCCGTTCCGCCCTCCGAATTTGGTTGCGCCGCGAGGCAAATTCCTCCATAAGGTTCAATGTAAATACGGCTAATCCGCCCTCCGAATTTGGTCGCGCCGCGAGGCAAATTTCCCCATAAGGTTCAATGTAAATACATACGGCTCTGCATTTTCTTTGGAGCCATGCTGACAAGCACACCAAAAACCTTCCAAACGCCACAAAACACACCACAAGCCTCACCGAACATCTCCTTGCTACCGCGATCTCGCCCACAGGAAGCCGCGACCACGTGGCAGCAGGGCAAATGGCCGCGGATCCGGTTCGTAGCGCGGGGCGGAGGTCGCATGGCGAGGTAAATTTTTGGGGCCGGAGCTGATCGTATCGCGAAAAATTCGTAAGGAGGGGCGTTCGTAACCCGAGGTACCACTGTACCTGAATAAGTAGAATAGTAGAATGTAAGGGATGGGGGAGACTTTGGAGATAACCTAGTCCAATGTTTTTCAAACTTGACAACTTTAAGATGTGTGGACTTCAACTCCCTGAATTCCCTAGAGAGCATTCTGGAAGCTGAAGTCCATACCTGTTAAAGTTGCCAAGTTTGAAAAACAGTGGACTAGTCAAATCCTGTCCAGTGCAGGAATTCACTAGTACTGCATCTCTGACAGGTGGCCATCCTCCACCTAAAGAAGAGTTTTATTCTACAAAAAGAGTCCTTCATGATTTTTCAAGGATCTTGAAGTATAAACAGTGCTAATAGGTTCAGCGTTGTTATTGGAGAACCAAATAGCATTCATGGAATCAGCATCGTTCTCCTGGTTGAACTGGAATACCAGGTAGATAGTAGTCCTAGGTAGCACACCTGCCCCAAAAATCATAAGCCTACTACAAGAAACTACAGCCGTTCCGGCAGCTGTGTATGCACCTGGAATGAACTCTCAAAGAAATTCCCAATTCAGATTGGTATCGGGCAAGGGTTTGTAATGTCTTTCCTGCTGCTCAGTGTCATAGTGCTATAATGAAGAAATATTTTGACAACTTGGCAAGAGGTACAATATGAGAAAACCACCTCATAAATGACCTGCATTGTCACAGAGGCCGCTGACAACTTGTATGGCATTGCAAGCTCTGCCCATTCATATGGCCTGAAAATTGATGCCAGCAAAACAAAGGTTTTGACAACTTGTGGGTCACAGTTGTCAAATCTTAGTGCAGTCCAAATAGAGCAATTGACCAGTTCAAATGTCTTGGGTTGTTGGAAAAACAGAAAACAGTGTCAAAAGGAGAAGTATATAGCAGGACTGGCCAGGCCACTGCTGTCTTTAGATGGATAAACTGGTCCTGTGGAGGACCTGGAATGTTTCAGTGCAAACCAAGATGTGCTAGTCTTCTAGGTTTGCAATATGGATCTGAGAGATGGACACTGTTAATAGCAGTCCTAAATAAACTTGATGCTTTCCTAATGTGATGTCTACAGCATATACTGACAGTCTTCCTACACAACTGTCTCAAGAATGATATCATCAGACTGAGATGCAGTGAACAACCTACAGTTGAGGATGAAATACAAAAACTCAGATTAAGATGGGTTGGACATTTATGCAAAATGGCAGAACACTGTCTTCCTTACTGACTACTGTGGAGAAAGCAGCCTAGACAGGGGAAGGTACAACAAATAGCAGTAGAGAAAACATGAAGCTGAAGAAATTGAAGTTGATCTGAAAAAATGGAAAACCCGCAGTAGCGATGTCCATAGTTCAGCGGCCCTCACAGCAATGTATTGGCTCAGAGGACAGCCCTGCCTGGACATTAGCTAAGGGAACGAAGAAGGTAATTTGAGCCTAAAGTGAAGAATAGGATGGCGTTCATTTCTGATTCTATCAACAAATGCTAACTGGATTGGTAACTAAATTTTTCTTCTGAAATGCTGGGACTATGTCTCCACCAGGTGTGGAATATACTGGCTCAGAGAACACAGATCAGGCTCTGTAGCATACATTTTTTCTTCTAGTACCTTGCTGTTATTGCCCACCATCTGCACCTGAGTTGATTACCTCACTTTTCCTAATTCTAGGATATACCAAAATTAGGCACGACATCCCTGGATTGAGAAAGTGTGGCCAAAGTACCCATGCTCTGGGAAGTTCCACATGGGTTACCTTCGAGAGCTTTAGTATTAGAGATGTGAATATATGAGGAAAAAACTGATAAAATCTTTACCCCTAATTTTTCCTTTTTGGACCTGAACATCTTTAGTACATTTTATTGGCTAACAGGGAATACATCTTGTCAATGTACTGTTCTGAATGTCTGTCTTCTACCGCATGGACACATCCAAACTGTTTGTAGTTTATCGGATATCCTTCCAGATGTGTGGTAACTGAAGATAGGTATTAATTAGGGAAAGGATTTTTTCACTCATGGTAGTAATATGTGGAACACATGGAAAGCAACTCACACAGCACTGACCTTCATGACTGCTTAGCATCAATCAAAGTTTTGGGATTTGCCCAAGTATTGGCTGGTACCTGAAATTCTGTAGCTTCAGTCCCAGCACATCTGAAGGCTGATCTACTGTGTTCAAACTATCTAAAAACATGCCTTATTATACATTTTAGCATAGTAATATAGCATGGCAATATCTCCTATGGCATTAGTGACATACTTTTGCTATACACATATTTTTCTAGAGAAAGAAGCAAGATTTGCTTAGTATTACCCCTTCTTTATTTTTTATTTTTCTTCCATGTAGGCAGAAATGAGTTTTTTCCCTTTTTGCCAGTTAGAAATAGATTATAGATGGGTAGATCAACATTTTTGAGGTCTGCTTTAAGATAGTGAACTCTTCCTCTCTGTGATATCCAAATGTAGAACATAATGGTTTCAGTTGGATACAGTTGTTATTATGGTTTTCCCAATCTGATGCTCTTCTGATGTCTTGCACTTCCAGAATTCCCATAGAGCATGACTAAAGCTTATAATAAACAATTTACCTATAGTGATCCCTTTCTTGAATTTTGTGCAGTTCACCACATACTTCATACTTATAGTGTTGGAGGTTGAATAATCTCTTTGTACCTGTAAGCCTGTTTGAACCACTAGGGCAAATGGTGAGAGATTGATAAGGGGAAGGGTCTTCACACTTATTCCTCTGCCTGGTTCTCACCTGGAGTATTGTTGGTGAAACAAGTCTCTATGTATAAGAAACAAAGGTCTTCCTGTTCCACTTAGAGAAAGTGTTTTCCTCTCTCGTGCTTTTCTCTCTCCAAGATGTAATTTAGGTAGAATTGGGTGTTTTTGTCTTGATTTCTTAGTAAATCTGGTGTTTGCTTCAAATGCAATTAATGTCTGCTAGCACTTACTGATAGCTGTGCTAAGCCTTGTTCTGCATCCAAGGCAACCATATTAATGAACATTTTTATTTTTTGTAATAGGACATTTTATTGTATAATTTGTCTTCTTTCAGCTCTCTGCTTATGTTCAGGATCTCTGTCTCTAACAAGGGTGCCTGCTAATTTCAAATCTCCAACATATAGTACAGGATGGCACAACGATTCTCTTTCCTGAGAGAAAAACCGTACAACTGCTCCTTGTACTTTTCATCAACGTCCCCCCTCCCCGAATATTGGAAGGTTATTTAGGCAACATGTTAGCTTTGCAATTCCCTGTTTTCAAAGCCAGTTGTTAGATTAATTCCTAAAAAAAGCCTCATATGAAATTTTTAAAAGCATTGGCAAGCCTTGAATGGTGTTCTCCTGTAATTGTCTTGTTTCTGTTGCATTATAATTGTCTTTTTTGTCTGGTCTTTGGTAATTAGGTAATTGTTTGGGGAACTCTGCATCAAGAAGGAGATTTTCCTATTATTCATAAAAGGCATTATGAGAAAATTAAACTTGAATATTGTAGGCTGGGATTTTCAACATATTGGCAAGGCCTCAATAGCTCCTGAAAACAATTTGCAAAGGTTTTAGTTAGCTTTCTTAAGGATGCCAGTAATCCATAGGTTGACAGGATAAATGTGCCAAAGCTGCCAACATATCGCTTTACTTTGAAATACATGCATATATTCAGTTTTTTTCCCCCATCCTCTTGATTTTTTATTTGCATGTATGAATGTTGGTGTGAGCACGCATGCGTGAATTTTGAGGGTTGTTAGTGGTGGCTTGCAAATGGTGGATTTAGGGGACAGATAGAATGTAGTGCAGTAGTGACCCTTTAATAATATTTCTAATTCAGCCAATGAATCTACAGCTGGCTGGGGATTTCTGGGAGTTGAAGTCCACACATCTTAAAGTTGCTGAGGTTGGGAAACACTGATCTACAATATTAACAAATGAGTCTATGGTATTAATAAATGTGCTTTGGTGTATCCTCTTGGCAAACACTGTGGCTGGCTTGTGAATTCTGATGAGCTCAAATAAGCTTTCTCTCATTATTACTCATTACTTTATATTTCACAGTTTTGCACAAATACACTGTACATGCAAAACTGCTTTAATATACAAATATACTTGCTATATTCTACACACACATGCTTGCACAATATGTGCATGCTGTTTTTCATGGATGTACCTTTTTGATAATCATTTTAATGCTTTGGAAAGAGGTCACTGTACAAATGACTCATACTGAAAATAATTCATAAATAGTAGATACCATAGATGCCATTTCTTTCTTAAAAGGAGCAATTGAAAGCAAATGTTATTGGTGAGGATAGACTTCCAAAACTTCAATTAACAGCTCTCTTGCTACCATACTATCAAAATGTAGCTATTAAATTGAAAAAAATATTGTACTTACATTCCAATTTTCCTCAACACATTCAAATTATATTTCATCTGTTTGTCAGTGGTGAATATTAGAACAGATTGGCCTAAAAAAGTAATTGTGTGGGTAGAAAGAATGAAAAGTCTTGAAATAAATATAAAGGTTTTTATTACCATAGAGAAGGAAGGAGTGGGTTAATGAATTGCTACCTCTCTTAGATAGTACTACCTAGTTTCTTATAATCTTTACACCAAAGTAACAATTTTCCTATTATTCATAAAAGACAATATGAGAAAATTAAATTTGAATACTGTAGACAGGGATTTCTGGCAAGGCCTTAATAGCCTCTGAGTAATACTTTCAAAAAAACAGGTTTGTTCTCTATACTGAATGCTAAAAAGAAAAAGAAAGAACTCACAGAACAAAAAAGTGAGTAATTGCAGCAAAAGCAGAAAATTTCAAAAAAGTGAAAAATAAGTTATTAAAATATTAATAGCTAAGTATGTGCATAACTTTTTCAGCACTGCTGATTATTTTCTCTATAAATACTACCCATATACAGGTAGTCCTCACTTACTGACTGTCTGGTTTAATGACTGTTTGAAGTTACAGCAGTGTAAAAAAAAATAGCTTTGCAACCATTCCTCATACTTACGACTGTCACTGTGTCCCATGGTCATGTGATCGCCATTTGGGCACTTTGAAACTGGCATGCATTTGCAACCGTTGCAGTGTCCCATGGTCACGTGATCCCCATTTGTGTGCTTCGCAGCTGGCTTCGCAGCTGGCTTGTGACAAGCAGAGTTAATAGAAAAGGCAGAAGTAAAATTGTAAGTTGCGGTCATGTTATGTTTCACTTAATGACTGCAACACTTAGTGACAGAGTTGCAGGTCCCAATTGTGGACACTAAGTGAGGACAAGTACAGCCAAAATTCTCATCATGTTGCTTAGTCTTTTCTGGACTCATACAATACAGTAAATTATAAAGCAAGGTTTGTAAAGCCCACATCCTGGAGGATTCACACAATATGCTAAACCAAAACCAAATATGAAGCCATTCGTAGTGTGAGATGGCAGACTTCAAAACTTAAAATGAGTAATAGCCTTAAATTCTGTGCCTAGACATATTCCATGTCTATTCTGATCACAGGTTATGAGTATTCTTTGTAACTTTACTTCACAGACCTCACTAAGCTGAAAGAAAAAAAGACGACTCAGTATAATGAACAAATCAGATTTTTTTCTTCATGTGCTGATAGCCTTTCAGTTCAAAACCAGGTCTTTGGCAGTGTTACAGGGGCTCCCAGGTTTGGCTTATGGTCCTTCACTCAAACACTCACAGCCTGTTGAGGCACGTGGATCTTGTAAGCCCCCCTTGCTTTCTACCTGGCTTTTCCAGAGAGCAGACAAGACACACAGCCCTGGGCAACAGGAGGGAAGTAGTTAGGGACATGGACACATCACTTTCAGTCAAACACTGAGGCACAACAGGTTCTTTGGAATACACAAGACCCAGTGAATTTAAAGTAACAGCAAAACTTACAATATACATTTGCTCTTTCTCACATGTGCACGCACACTCGTCCACACTTACCCACTTTCTTCTCAACTAGGCTGTCATGCCCTAGCTGGAGGGATGGAAGCCGCCAAGTCTGGATCCAAAGAGGACTCAAAGATGACTCAAGTGGAGGTGGGCTTCAGGACCCCTTTTATCCCCCAAAATCCTTGCTTTGTTGATTCACAAGACTGGCAGCTACTCTTGCCTTGTTAATTGACAAGTCTGGTAGCTGTTGATGGGATTGAAGGGGGCATTCCATGTGCTCAGGCCCAACTTTCTGTGTCTGGTTCAGGTGACATTTTTTCCTTTGTTTCCTTAATGGCTTGTTTCCTTCTTATCTACCTCCCCAAGGGATCTTTTAGATAAGATTCCTGGCTGTTTGTCCTCTCTGCTTATGTGCCTGCTTCATCTTTTAGTTATGGCAGCTTCAGCCTAGTCTCACAGCAGGATTCGCAAATGATGCTAAGCCAAAATGTAGACTGTTTGGTGTTTACTTAGCATGATCTGTGAATCCAGCCCATTGTGGTTTAATCAAACCTTAGTTAAAATCTCAACTGCATGTTTAAATGAATTAATTAAGCTATTAAAAGGAGACTTCCTTTCAAGGAAGCTGAATGCTGGTCATAGTGTCAAAGAATAACAGACTAAGAAAAGGTGTAGGGCACGCAGAGCTCTCCTTCCAGTGCTAAACAGGTTTATATGAAATGGTTAGTCAACAACTGTTATCACAGCCTGCTAGGTGCAGTGTGAGACTGCTAAAATCAATATGGACTCCTGATTCAATAAACTTAGTTCTTGGGAATTCACAGCTTATGCATCTATCCGTGAAGTAGCTGTACAGGTGATACAAAAAAAGCCACTTCATTCATAGATAGATAGATAGATAGATAGATAGATAGATAGATAGATAGATTCCCCTTTCATCTCTGTGGCTGGTATGTATCTTCCTCAATCTCAGGTCCTCTGTCATAGGCCTGGGTGTTTGACTCTTCTGGACAGAGAGCTCTGATGATATCCCTGGGATCTGTTGGAGCCATCTCCCAGCTTAGGAGTCACGGCCCCGAGTGCTCTCACCACCACTAGGACCACTTTGGCCTTTACTTTCCACATCCTCTCTAGTTCTTCCTTCAGGCCCTAGTATTTCTCCATCTTCTCATACTCCTTTTTCCTGATGTTGCTGTCACTTGGCACTGATACATCTATCACCACTGCTGTCTTCTGGTCCTTGTCTACTACCATGACGTATGGTTGATTGGGCAGTATCTGCCTGTCCGTCTGGATCTGGAAGTCCCACAGGATCTTAGCCCTGTTATTTTCCATGACCTTCTGTGGAATCTCCCATCTGGACTTGGGAGGGTCTAGCTCACACACTGTGCAGATGTTCCTGTATACAATGCCAGCTACTTGGTTGTTCCTTTCAGTGTGTGCTGTTCCTGCCTGTGTCTTGCACCCTGACACTGTGTGTTAGACTGTCTCTGAGGCCCCTCTGCACAATCTGCACCTTAGGTCCTGCCTAGTGTGGTAGACCCCTGCTTCTGTGGATCTGGTGCTTAGTGCCTGTTCTTGTGCTGCTATGATCAGTGCCTCAGTGCTATCTTTTAGGGCTCCAGCCCTTTCCAGCCACTGATAGGATTTCCCAATGTCAGCCACCTCAGCTACCTGTCAGTCATACATCCCATGCAGGCCTCAGGTGTTCTCTCAGCAGTTCATCTTTGAGTGCCGTCTTACTGATGTACCCTTGGATATGCTAGGTTTCATCCAGGATGATGGCTTTGATGCTCACCAGACCCTGCCCACCCTCTTTCTGTCTGGTGTACAGTCTCTGAGTGTTGGACATGGGCTGGAAACCTCCGTACATTGTGAGGAGCTTCCGGGTCTTCATGTCAGCAGCCTCCATATCCTCTTTTGGCCAGCTCACTATACCAGCAGGGTATCTGATAACTGGCAGGGTGTATGTGTTGATGGTGTGGATCTTGTTCTTCCCATTGAGCTGGCTCTTTAGGACCTGTCTTATCCTTTGGTAGTATCTGGATGTTGCCGTCTTCCTTGCCTCCTCATCGTGGTTCCCATGTGACTGTGGGATACCAAGCTATTTGTAGGTGGTCTGTATGTCTGCTGTGTGGCCCACTGTTAGTTCCAGCCCATCAATCTTAACGTACCCTCCCTCTCTTTACTACCATCCAACCAGACTTCTCCAGTCCGAATGACATCCCAGTGTTCTCACTGTAGATCCGTTTCAGGTGGATCAGTGAGTTGATGTCTCATTCACTCTTAGCATGCAGCTTGATGTCAGCCATGTAGAGGCTGATGGTAGTTCCACTCTTGAACTTGTATCTGTATCCAGTCCTTGTGATTATCTGGATGAGGGGGCTCAAGCCTATGCAGAACAGCAGTGGGGACAGTGCATCACCTTGGTATATGCCGCATTTGATGGCCATTTGTGCGAGCTGTCTTGAGTTGACTTCCAGTGTTGTCTTCTACAGTCCCAATGAGTTCTTGAGGAAGGTCCTTAGTGTCCTGTTGACTTTGTATAGCACCAGGCATTCACAGATCCATGTGTGTGGCATTGAATCATAGACTTTCCTGTAGTCAATCCAGGCTGTGCTCAGATTAGTCTATCTAGACCTTGAATCTTGGGTGACTGCTCTGTCTATGAGCAGCTGTGTTTTGAGCCTCTGATGTTGTTCCCAATGCCCTTCTGAGCTATGCTGTTGTGCTGGTCCTGTAGCTTGGTGGCTATGATGCCTGATAGGATTTTTCATGTTGTGGGGAGGCAAGTTATTGGCTGGTAGTTGGATGGTGCTGGGGGTCTTTCATGATCAGCACTATCTGATCAGCACTGTCCTTCCTTGTGTTAGCCAGTCTGGGTAGGAGCCTGCTGCTAGCAGCTGGTTCATTTGTGCTGCTAGGCGTTCATGCACTGTTGTTAGTTTCTTTAGCCAGTAGGTGTGGATCATGTCCAGGCCAGGTGCTGTCCAGCTCTTCATGTTCTTGATCTGCTGTTGGATGTCTGCTACTGTGATGGTGACTGTTTTGGGAGATTGCTGTGGTCTGCTCTCAGGTCCTACAGCCACTTTGCACTGGTGTTATGTGTCTTTTCTTTCTCCCATTTGTTTTTCCAGTACTGTTCAGTTTCTGCTGTTGGTGGCTCTGCTGTTTCTGTGTTGTTGCACTGCAGTTGGGAGTACACCTTGGATTCCTTCATGACAATCCCTACTACCACCATAACTCAAACCAATGAACTGGTATACACTACAGCTGCTGTAGTCCTGGAGATGCTTGATCAAGAAGAACAGCAGTACATACTCTCCCTGGAAATGAGGTTAGAGGCTAAGATCCAGGCAACTCAGATAGTAGTTAGTCAGCTGGGAGAACTATAGAAGGGTGTGGAGATGAAGGATAAGACTTGGCTACTGAAAAAATACAAGGTCCTGACTCCACCTGAAGCCCTAGAGACTGCTAAACAAAGGCTCACAGCACTGGCTACCAGGCTAAGGAGATACACTAGAGAAGCAGAGGCCAAGAAGATAAATGCCATAAATGCAAGAAGATTTTTGACCACCCCTGCAGATGTCCCTGGGTTTCCCTTTTCTCAACAACTTCAGAGACTGAAATTGCACTAAGCCATAATGTGCTTTATTTGCTTTTTGCTTAGCAGGCCCTTAAAGCAGGCCTGCATTGTGATTTCTAATTTGTGGATTAAAGCTTAGCATGATGTGCAAATTGGCTTATTCACTAAACCATGGCTAATTAGATGTGTGAATCAGGTTTGTAAATTTCTGCCTGCTTATTACTTTAAGACCATTTGGTCCCTCATCTGAATTAAGTTCTGTGAAAGCCTTTTCTGCATAGAACATTTAAAAGGCGTCTTAAAGAGAACCTCTTTTTCAACACACGTATTGCAGTGTGATGAAATGCAAGCAATGTATGTGTGCAAGAAGATCTAACACCTATGCAGAAGGCCATGGGTGAAGCAAAGTGTGAATGTTGGGTGGGCGTTTTAAGTGTGCATAAAATAGCAACCTTGTTTTTTTAAAGAGCGAAGCTTGTCATAAAACAAGGCGTTTCTGGCAGGCTAGAACTGGGGCAGATCTCCTTTCTCTGACTAGGTACTGAACTTTACTGTATATATTTGGATTATTTGTTAGCCAACTTTTTCTCCCTTTGTTTATCTGCCCTTTATGCATGATGTTTGCATTGCACTCTGACTCCATGGATTGAAACCTTGGATCTGATTGATGCCTTTAATGATCTAGTGTTGAGAATCTTAGGCTCAAGGGCTTATAATTCTGCAGTGGTGCCTCTGTGTTCATGTGGCTTCTGGGGTTATGCCAATGAAGTAATATATAAAGCCTTGGGAACCTTGGGTTTAGACAGAATCTAATTAAACTTCACACACACATGCACCCCCCCCCCCCACAAAAGCATTAAAATTCACCAGGACAGCACCTCCTTCTCACTGGTGGCTAATCTTCAAAGAATCCAAACTTTTCAGCAGATAGTTTGCCATCATTAGCACCTCCTGCCCACGAGTTGATTTTCCCCAATGTCTTCTATAAAGTGATATCCCCAATTTACAGGTAATTTGGAGGCCAAAAACCTTCCCTTTCTGTTGGATAAATACTAGAAATAAGTAAGTGATGCAGCCCTATTTAGAAAAATCTGGGAGATGCAATCCCTGCATCTCTGGAGGGTGCTTAGGTTGTAGGAAGTTGTATGAAAACTTAGGATATTCATTGAAATGAATTGATGATATGTTCAGGAAGCAGATAAAGAAAAGAGCTTCTTCATAGGTATATAATTAACTTTATAAACCTAAGATGTGCAAATAACTAGCTCAAATGGAATTTTAAAAGTCTAAAAAAGTCATGAAGGATAGAGACAGGAAGTGATGAGAATCAAACGGGATGATTATTCATGGGCATTTCTACCGGTGCCTTTGATAATCCCTGAAACAGGAGACATTGATCTGGTCAATGACTTCCTTTCCCTCCTGATGGAGCTCATAAGGCTTCCTGATTTGTTGGAACAAAAGAACAGATGGGAAGACATCTGAAGCATCAAGTAAAATCTGAGCTAGTACAACTGAACCTGAAAGAAGTCATCTAATTGCTTCTTCTTAAAGTGTTATTAACTGTTGGCGGCTAAAGAATCATCACTGCTACAGACATAGTTGTATCTACTTTAAAGACAACGCTCACAAATTGTTGTAATGGAGGTGTTAGGGGTTGCTTTGTAAAGTTGGTTTATGGCTTAGCACTATGTATGAAGCAGCTAACTTTGGCTTCCACATATCATGGTTAAATAACTGGCTTAGCACAGTAAATAACAGTCATAGTGTCTACTGGAGCTATTTAACATTTTGATGGCCTTATTAGATCGTGGAGAAACATTGGAAAAACTGCTGTGACCTGTTTCTCAATAAAGCCATTTGCAGCCTGTGTGACATGGATTCCGTTTTGCTGGTATTGGATCTGGGGACACAAGGAGTCTGCCTCTTAGTTTTTCTTGGGTGCTTTTTATCTACTTAGTTCTGATGATATATGCAGAATTGTTTGGAAAGTGCAATTGACCATTATTATATTGGTTTTTTTGACTTTGCTGGCCAATGAAACAAAACTGATAAATGATTCTCATGTGTCCTCCCCTCTTTGAAAGAGGCAGGCTTTTTAATAGTTAAAATAATCTTTTTATCTCTACTGATAGTGTTCCATTGCTCTTTTGAGTGTGTTGCGTATTGGCTGTGTATATTTGATAATTTTAATTGCAGTTTGAGTCTTTGTAAGCCATTCCAAATACTTCTTTAAAGGGCAGGATAAAATATTTAAATTTAGCTTGCATGCAACACTAGTTTACCCCTATGGAAATAAACAGTGATGATTCTCAACCCATGCATTCCCACTGTCTCTGAAATGCATGAGTTCCTAGTTGTTTAATTTCTCAGCAAGTTAAAATTTATGCTGTTGTGTTTGAATGCTGCAAGCTATGATTTGCTGACAAACCATCATTTTGAGGAAGGAAAGGAGTTGGTATGACCCCCTACATTGTTTAGACCTTATGAAAGCAGAGATCCTGCTCTGATTTAGCTGTGCTGACTGGTGTTCCTAAGACCTGCAGTCCCAGCACATCTCTAGAAAGTCAGATTTGGAAAAGCCTGTGTACAATATTCTAGTGTTTGAAAAAGTACAGCATCTAAACCTGTTTAAGAAAACTTGCTTTGTTATCACATCAAAAATGTCTATGACTTCTTGCAACCTTGGTATTATTAGCAGAGATTAAACTGATTGGAATTATGCAAAGTGAGAATGATAATTTAGTTAACCTTTGGGGTAATCATGTAGTTCAGTTGCTTATGATGCATATTGTTTGGGGAAGGTGGGACATCGTAAACTTGCTACGACCTCATTTCACAGATTACACAATGTTCTAATGTGGCAGCAGTTAACTTTGTTGTAGGTGCTTAGATTTTATTACATAAACGTCATTGATCCTGTGGGAATGCCATAGAGACATTTTGTCTGGAATCATAGCACAGGGGATGCCTATATGCACAATTTGAGAGTATGGCATACTTCTAGAGTGGTTGAAAAGTAACATGATTAAAGTCTATTCATGGGCAAGATGACAGATACTTAAGGCAATCCATTTAAATAAGTTTGAGAATCAATATAAACACTATTATCTGGGGATAATAAACTTGTGTTTTGCAGAAATACAACATTATCATTTTGTATATTTCTATATACTATAGTGCATAATCTGCCTTGAAAGGAGTTTAACGGTGTTTGAGATTATAATAAAATCAAATTTTTACTTGTTCAAAGATGAACAAGTCAAGTTCAGTCTATATACTAAGTGGTATCTGTTAAGGTCTCTGCCATTTGCATCCAGAATACACTCTGGTGGTCTTAATATATGGTGACCTGTCATCTTAAAAAAAATACATCCAAATCTTGACGAGGACTTTTGAATTTCATAGCATCTCTTCCATGTACTTTTGCCAAACTTAAACAAGAATCAGACCCCTTGTCCTAGATATTGATGGAAAAAACAATACTTTGAGGGTACAGTAGGAAGAGAGACGGACTGATCTCTGGTCTACATTTCAAAATCAGCTTTCATATTTATGGCTTTTAAAATATTGTCCTTATTGGATGGATTACACATTTTGTTCTATATTTTTTGTACTATTCTGTGACTGTAGTAAAAATTACCTGTCTATCTACCTTCCTACCTATTTCCAAATTTATTAAATGGTTAACACAACATAATCCTTGTGCAAAAGGGAATGGTATCCAGGCACAGAGGAATCTTAGGCTTGCCAAGATATGAAAAATCTATAGAGGAAAAAACGTAAAGAAGGTAGAATTCAGGTACAACCCAGTAATAATTGAGTATGCTCAGAGTAACAGAATGCTGATAGGAAAGAAAAAATGGAGAACCAGCAGATAGAGGGAATGGAATATTCTGCCAAAGGGCATGGCTATCAGCAAGCTTAATTTTGCTATACACTAATCTCACTTGCTTTACCATCAGTTATTAAGACAGTTTTAAATTTAACAGAATAATCTACTGAATCCTTTGACCTGAAAAGTATCTTAGTTTCTTTCCATTACTGCTCTATGGTTTCTGTTATGGTTCTCATGTCATGTTGTATTTAATGTGCCCATCTGTGGTGGTGGTGGGGGGGGACGAGAGACATAACACACAGAATAATGAGAATAAAGAATATGGGATTACAAAATTAATACCAAGCTGGCAACAAATCAGATATGCAGAAAACATGGGTTTTATATGAAAAGGTCACAAGCAAGAAAATCCATGCAAAAATTAGACAGAATGGGGGGAAAACCTTTAAAATATCCATTCTTCTTTAGATCTGGAGACTTTTTGGGGAGAGCAAGGAGCAGAAGATAAAAAGTATAGCCCTGGATTGAGAGTTTATTTAATCAAAAATCTTCTCCATGTTGTAGGCCACCTATGCAGTGTCATTTACTTTTTCCATGTTGCAAGGAGAGAGACTCTGAGTGGTTCAGTGCATATCTATTTCCTTGAAGTCAGGTGGTAGTAGAAGTATGTAGTATAGAATGGGGACTAGGACTCTGAAGAAGCGTCTCATCTTTCAGGGGAACTCTTTCTCTTGTTATCTTTGTAGACTTGTGATGGAATGGACTTATGAAGGCCAGGCTCAGGGAGATAAGCGTGTTCTTAGCCCCCAGCAGTAGTGTGGGAAGTTCAAGAAGATGAGGCTGGCACCTCCCTAAGGAATTCATGGTGTTGTGGCTGGCTGGCTTGGGAACTAGGGTTCAGTCTGGGGAGATTTTCTGTCTGAAGGTTGTAGCTAATAAACGCAACAGAACTGTATTTGCATTGTCTCTTGGAGTTCTTTGAGCTGAACCTGACAAGACTGTTGAGTACCAAGTACTCAAAGCAAATCTCCTTTGAGTTTTGCTGAATCTCTGATAACTTCACCAACATGCCCAGTCAGTTTTATTGACGACAATGAAGAAATGGTTTGCCACTGGCTTCTTCATTTCCCAGCCTGTATCCAAATCACTAACTCAGTCCCAACTGCTGAACTTTTTGACCTCAGGAAAGGTTGGCTGGTGCTAACAAGTAATTGGACAGTTTCGTAGATTACAATGCCCTTAAGATCTGGATTGCTGCAGTAGAACTGTGACTTCAGTACCCTGACTTACTTAAACAGTTTCCTTCATATTGTTAGCAATGGCTGAGAAAATTTAAGTAGCGGCAGCAAAAGAACCTAGAAAAGATGCAGAGTATCTCAAGTTTCTCAACGTTCTCTATCCCCTTTCTGAAAAAGAGTTCCTAGTCCAAAATGTAATCACTATCACAGCACAGTCAGTCAGCAGTTTCAGTCTCAGATTATCCAAATGCATTGCATATCCTTAATGGTAACATCCAATAATTAATACACCATTATATAATTTGTATGGTTAATTCTGGAAAATATGTTTTTAGGCCATAGAGAAACATACCGGCATGCTTTGTAATAGGACCAGAAATATAGTTGCTTTTTTAAATGGAGCCGATTTGTCCCCCCTGCTCCCTACTGCATCAGAAGAGATGTAAAATGTAGCCTTTTCTAATTCCAGTGGATAACAAGTATTTATTTTCACTTCATGGTTCAAAGAAAGAACAAAGTCCCACTTTCATTTATCCATTTAAATCTTTGACGTTTGCAATGGTTTGTGCATTTATTTTGTGCATGGAAGGCTCTGACATCCCCCCCCCTCCATTTTCCTTCCCTAATACTGTGGCAGATTTTTGCTTTACCCTCAGCTGTCAGGCTTACTACTGCCCCCACTGATTGCATTAAGGAGCAATCATATATTAAGCCTAGCCAAGTCATGTTCACCTATTTGAAGGAAGCTGATAGGGTAACCGAACTCCAGCATTTCAGTGCAGATTGAAAATGAGATGCAATTTATCTCCTGCAGGCCTTTCAAGATACATGAATACTGCATTTTAAACATGTTTTCTTGCTGGACAGAGTACAAGAGCTCAGTCAGATTCAGGCATAAAAATAGGGACAATCTTATCTGCCAAATGAAAATTCATCCTCATAGCAGAATGAACCAAAGCAGGGTTACCTTGATCGCACTGTTCATATTCTTGATGCCTTAGGAGACTTTAAAACTAATCATGCTTCTGCAAAGTTTTAATGAAATATATGGCATATATTCTACTTTATTCCAAGGAGTTTGTAGTACAATAATTGCATGGCCCCAGGACGTAGTTTCAAGGTAAATAATAGCAAACTTGCTGAAACTTAAGACAGGTCCTATTCATTTCCAGAATAGGTGACAACCAAGATAAACATATATATGTTGTCTGGAATTGTCACAAAAACAGGATATAAATATAAACATGATATAAAATGGAAACAGAATGAAATGGTATTGTTATATTGTTATACACTGCTATATTATATTAGTACTCATATATTTTATGGTTCTTTGAGGGAAAATCCTAATGACGTAGCATCGCTTCTGTAGGGAATTTAAGCACAAGGCAGATAAAACATCCATGCAAGGAAAAGATAAGCGCTATTCAATTGTTCAATTTGTTTAAGTTTTTGTCACAGCAGGTGGCAGCAGCTAACCAACTTTGTATGATCTTGAACAAACTGAACAGGATAGTAACTGTACTGGATAGTAATTGGATGAGAGTCAGTCCGAAGATCCCAAGGCTGTAGGCTAAAATGGATGATGGGGAAAAAAATCTTGGATGAATAGTTTTCACCAGGAATTGAGCTTGATATGAGGGAATCTTTTCCTTTACCTGTTCCCCAGCAGAAATGTAAGTAGTGTATCAAGGTAGTATATATATATATATATATATTAATAGAAATGTAACTATAAATTTTAGTGAAGCCAACACACACAAAAACATCAGTGCATAGCAATTTTGTTTTCTGCTGATTAGCTAGCATCTCTTTAGTATCAATGAAAGGCCTCTCCCTTCAAGGCAAAGAGAGAATGTGCCAGACAGACAGGAGGAATCTCACTCTGGAAGGTCTAAGAGCCAGATGGTCTGCGCCGAAAACGTTTTTGCCTACTGGGGTGAAATTATGGATTACTGTATAAGTAGGATGCAAGTAAAACATTACCTGGAGATTTCTTGATGAGGACGGCTGGAGAGATTGGAGAGAGGTGAGAATAAGGGACAATCAGTATACAGAACAGAAGGATGTTGTGGGCCTTTTGGAAAAGCAATCTTATCATTTGGTAAACAAAGCACAGAATTTTGCCAAAGTTCCTATACTATTTTTGTAATACAAGGCTATCGTTAAAAGTTTCAATTATTCAGTCTTCCGCTCCTGTGAGTAAATGAGACACAGAATACAATGTTCACCTCTACCAAGCCTAAATCAGAAGACCCAGTAAAAGAGGAGTTCATACAAGAACTGCATGTTTATTATTTTAGTGATAAAGATATCTGAAAGTATATTTATCCCCAGAATAAATTTAGAAAAAATTATAAATTTATAAAACTGTACATTTAGAAAAAAATAATTACTCTTCCAACCAAATAAACTTAGTTTTGCCACCTTTGTATTTTGATAAACTGTCCAAGCAGAAACCTAGATGTTAGCTGTCACCTTTGCCGATACAAAATTGTTCTGGAGACTAGAACAAATTTGTCACTTGTGTCTTGCTAGTGGGGGTATAGCACAAAATATGCTACCATGGTATCATTGTAAAAGCTGCCATTCTTTTCTGTTAGTCCAAGAATATACCAAATAGAAGCTTATATGTGTTAAATACAAGGAAGTGGTTTGTTTGTTTTTGGAAAATCAATGACATGAGCTATTCGTCTGATATTACTGCTGGTAGAGTTTGATTCCTCTTGTAGCCAATTTATTGTTTTTTTCCCCTTAACTTGGCTGCAGAGGAAACCTCTGACATTATAACCTCCAGAGTCTTTTGGAGTGGGCATCTATAATAAATCTAATAAATAAATAAATAAGACAACAATGACTAGGTCTTGCTTAACAATCCCTGGTGAAAAGAAATTCTGTAGGTGTTAACTAATTGCTTCACTGAACAGGCTATTAAGAAACCATTTATTTATGTGTTTTTGTATTTATTTATTAGATTTTTAAACTGCCATAATCATGTGGCTCTTAACAGTTCACAAGAGGAAAAAATCCATTATGCAATAGTACAAAGACAATAAAAACAACCATAATGAACATTAAGGATGGTCTTAAAATCAGGACATTTAAACTACCCTGTGGTGTTACCTTAACTAATTAAACAGGCCTTTCTGAAGAGCTCTGTTTTATATAATTTTATTGAAAATTTTACACACAAGAATAAGACCAATACAAACTAAAACAGAGCGAAAAAGAAAAGAGAAAAAATAAAAAATGAAAGAAAAAAACTAAAGGTGCAAAATGAAAAAAAAAGTAGCAGAAAAATAGAAAAGAAAGAAAAAGATATAAAGAAGTGGCTTCCAATCTTATTTACAGCAGTTATACTGTAAGTACAAATATAAATTGACCTCTTTCTCTAAAGTTATATCGTGACTCTGAGAAGAACTCTGTTTTAACCTGCTTCCCAAAGGCTAGTCTCTGCTGGCAGATTATTCCATAGGTTCATGGTACCTAGTACCAGGAAGCACATGGGCTGCTATTTTTTTTTTTTTTTTTGGGTACCAATTGCAGGTCCTGAGTGGTCTTTAAGTGTTGCCCTGTTGTAGTAGTCCAGCCGGGTGGTGATGAGAGCATGAGTTAGGTCTTCCTGCTCCAGGGTTAATCACCGGACTGCTGTAGTCTGAACTAGTTGAAGTTTCCAAATTGAAATCTATTTGGCAGGTCCATGCGAAGTACATTACAGTAATCTAATCTGAGTGTCACTAGAGTAAGGATAACTGAGGTACATACATATAAGCACTGCAGTTTCTCATGTACAAAATTCTCCTTGAAGACTAGATATGCATCCTCTCCTTCCCCAGTCTCTAATTATTTTATATACTTTTAATGTGAGCCTAGGGAACTAAACTTTTTATATAACTTTTCTCTATGTAAATGCCAAATAAAGCTACAGGCACACTGTGTTCTCCCTGTTCAAGTTCTGAAGAGCATGAACACTGAATCACTTCTAAGAGCAGATGGCATATACTAGTTCTGGCAGCCAGAAATACTTGAATATGTGCCACCTTTTCTCCTTCTGCTATGGAGAATTTGGAATGAGGAAAGCAGATGGGTCATTGTGTGATGTTGAGGAGTACGTCTTCCATATTTCAAGTCCACTGTTGTTGGAGAAAGGAGGGGAACAGCAAGAAATCAAAGCACTGAATCAGTCTACACACGGATGGTTAATCTTTATTATATGGAGGATCATTGACTTATGATAAGTCAAGTAAAAGCCGAGTCGACAAGGTGGAGTTGTAGCTAAAGTGAGCTAGAGTGAAGGAAGGATGGAGAACCCCATATTTTTCTGCCACATTTTCTCTGGATTTTCCTTCCATATCAAGATAATTTAAAGCTTCCAGGACACTTTCTCTTCTCCCTTTCCCATGGGAATTGTGTGTGTATGTGTGTGTGTAAGTCTATGTATATCTTCTAGGGCCATAGTACTTTGGATTCTTTTCCGAAAGGCGTCTTGGAGTGTGTCCTTGCAATCTGCAATTCTGTAAAGAGCTGTGATTTTTTTCCTTGATAGTGTGGCTCCTACTTTAAAGAGCTTGCAGACTCAGTTGCTTTAATGAGCTGCAGGTAGCTGTTTGTATCCCTTACACTCCAAAGCACCTTTTTAGAACCAAATCTGAAATGCTGTACAGCCCTAATGCCATCTAAGATAAGGTAATTCTTAGGTTCACTTTTAATTCTTTTTCCATAGAAAGCTGATTGTTTGTCAGAAGATGAAATACAATTTTTGTAATTCACGAAATGACTGAAGAATTTGCAGGATGTAATGATTCTATTATCTTCAAATTATTTATTGTCTTCATATTATTTATTATGGGAATTAACATTAATAACTAGATATTTAAAATGAAATCTGCTGTATCTTAATGTTTTAGGAAATTATAACCCAAATCAATTAGTATTTATAATAGTACTTGGCTGATGAATGAAGCACATGCAACATTCAGCTTCATTTTATATAAAAGCTCCACTGAAATACTGTGTTTTCAAGGAGATTTTAAGGTCATTTTAATCTGCCTTTTTCAGAAAACAAGTATCGGAGTTTGCTACACACAAATTTATTAATTTGCTATTCAGGACACAAATCTTATAGATAATTGCATCAGATACCTCATTCTAATCAGCATGTAATTGCTAACTTTTGTCGACACATAGAAAGTGCAATATTATATAATCAGTTTTTCCTGTGCTTATTGAGTGCCTACTAGGTGTTAATGCAAAAGAGACTGGGTAAAATTAAAATGTCTTATTTGAATTACACATTTGCTGCAAAGCAATCTGTTTAAACTTGGTGGTTAGATAACAAAATGGAAGGCAAAATTTAGTATAAGAAGTGAAATGTGAAGACCCTTAGGTCTCAAGTGTAAATATATAACCATAGACATTCAATCTAATTAATAATTAGATTGCTGCATTCAATTTTTTTTTATTTTGAACATTATTATCAGTACCATTGTCATTATTATTAACATTCCCCACAATGGGGCTGTGTTTACTGATAAAAAAAACAAGATAGAAATTTTATACATACAATAAATAAAACCACCATGATGATCCATAAGAAAACCTTCTTGGAGAATAAATGGAAACCTAAATGAAAACATCAGCTCATTTTGAAGGTGCAGTTGGTAAAAAAAACAAGAAACAAATCCAGTAATCAAGAATTGTCATGAATGTATAAAACTGTTTTACAAAGTATGCAGGTATCCAGTGTTAATGATCAGAATTAGATATACCTAAGTGCTCTTACTGAACCTAGGACTGGGTTATAAGCAATCATGAAATAGTAATGGGAAAAGCTGTCTTGTAGTGAAATCTCCTTATTTTACAGTTTTATTTATTTTCCACTTGATACGTTTGTTGTGACACAATTGGGCTATAATGATTGCTGTCCTTCCCTCCACCACCACCACCCGCCCGGAGAAATATTAAGTCAAAGATGGAATCTCTTCCAGTGATGAAATTATGACACTGGAAATTGTGATCCTTGCGCTGTCACTGAGAAATATTTTGGGGAAGTATTCCTTTGTTCTTCAGTTGGCCAAGTGACTGATAATGAAAGAAAAAGACACCAGAATCACAGTGGATTGTTCAGTGAAGATGACCACTCAGCCTGCAGGAGCTAGAGAAAAAGAGAGATTTCAGGCTAGGATAATTAGAAAAGGGATTGAAAATAAAACTACCAACATTGTAATGCCCTACAATCTATGGTTCATTCTCATCTGGAATACTGCATATAGTTCAGTTGCCATATTTGAAAAAGAAGTAGGCAGCCAAAGTGATCAGGATGCTCAAACATCTTCTTTGCAAGAAAGAGCTAACTTAGCTTAGAAAAAAGGCAATGGAGATGATCAAGGTGTCTCAAGGTGTATAAAATCATGCGTAGAACTGAGAAGCAATAAGATCAGGAGTCATCCAGTGAAGCTGATTGGAAGGAGATTTAAGAAGAACTCAGGACATAATTAACCTGTGGAATTCATCACCACAGAACATGGTAATAGCTACTAACTTGAATGACTTTAAAAGAGGATTGGATAAATTCATGGAAGACAGGACAATCAAATCTTGTAGATTCAGCAGTACCTCTAGGTTGGGGTTAGCATGACTCCAGATTCCACTTGCAGGGAAGAATGTGTGAGAGGTGTATGTCTTCATCTTCTGCTTGTGAGCACACTAGAGACATTTGGTTGGCTATTGTGAAAAATAAAAGTCCTAAATTAAGAGGGACTCATCATCCTTGACATGATGAAGTAGGATTGTTCTTATGTTGCTACTTCTTCAAGTACTATCAATATTTCTTTATGGATTGCAGAGTTATATAAATAAAATATAGAACTTCCTGCTGTCATGACAGATCAGCCTTCCCACACCTGTTGACATTCTAGATGTAGATGTTCTGGGACTGGCTGTGATAGGCAATGGAAAAACACAGGAAGGGTGAGGAAAAGAAGAAAGACTGTAGGCAAGAGCTCTCATATCTGTTTAAAACCTGGTTATGCTAATATCAATCAAAGACCACATAGAATAAGATAGTTCTGAGAAGGTATCTAAAAGAAAGGAGAGAGAATGCTCCACATGCATATCCAGGGAGGTAATTTTATTCAAAGGGGGCAACAAGAGAGAAAAGCTATCATTTAAAGGCATTCAGCTGAGAGTGGTAGTAGCATAAGCCAAAATATGAGGAAGCTGGAGAACCTCAAGAGAGCCATCACATGGCCTGAACAACAGGAGAGATTAGTAATTTTGACAGCAGAGTTTTGGATGGAAGTGGGAAGATTCGTGAGGTGAAAGGATTAAATTACAATATTCAAGGTGGGAGATGAGCAGGACATAAATCAAGTGTTCAAATGGGAAAGGGTTTTACGCTGTTGTGTGGGGAGAAATGATAAAATGTGGCAGTAGGGTAAACTGAATGCAAAGAAGAAAGAGAGAGAGAGAGAGAGAGAGGGAAATTAAAGATGAAACCATGCCTAGAGGATATATTACAATGCTACTAGTGATTCAGTGCACAAAGTGCACCAAGTCATGGCCTTGTTTTCACCATCGGTTTTGATTGAGCCAAAGCAGCTTGATTCACAAATAACATTAAACCACAAATTATTCAGTAAATGACAATGGTACGCCAAAATGAAACAAATTTATTGTGGTTTAGCATGAGGAAAACATAAGAGGAAAGATAAACTGAGAATATAAAGGTCTAATCTGAGCCTCTTTAAGGCTATAAGTTTATTACTCTTGTCATTCCTATCTTTTCGATTTGTTCTAGCTGCCTCAAGAACTGCTTTTCCCTCACCATCGCTTTACCACAATAAACGAGAAGATTGTAAGATCTTATACTGTCATAAGGGATGTATCTCTTAAACATTCTGAATCTCAAGGAGTATTATCATTATTAATTCATGTGGATGTTCCCTCCTAGAACTGAATCTGTTAGCATGCAACTCCTTTCCAAAAGCTCTTGCTGTGCATATTCTTTTTGGAAACTATCTCTAAACATTGCTGACATAGTTGGAGATGGTTTCCTTAAAGTTGCTGTAGCTCTGAGCCCCAGGATAACAGTGAAAATGTTTTGTGAAAGCTTAACCTGAATAAATTAATCTTTCAAAAGTAGGAATTCTGGTTTCTGTTTTTGTTCTCCCATCCAACTTTCCCATTCAGCACTGTTGAGCTTGCAATTCTAATATGAAACAAATCTTTGCTTTGCCTTGATTTTATAACCAGAAATGAGGGATTATAGTCTATTTGAACCAATCTGAACTCATTTTGATTGTGTATTTTTATTGAATTTTAGGCTGCCTCTTTGAAGATGATCTCTGCAAAACTTATGAAATCTGTGTAAATGGTAAGTCTCTGAATTATAAGCACATTTTGCTGAAAGCCATTGAACTTTGTACTTTGATGCATATTCAACTGAAATTTTTGGGGGGTGTTTCAGCAAGTAAATTTCTCATTTAATAGGCACTGAAAGTATGATATTCTATAACAATCATTAGCTAATAGACTGCCCTACATCAAGAACAGAGAACAGAAGCAGGACCTATAATTTTTCCCTTCGTAAAAAATACATGTGTGCTGCTCACAATCTAGTTACTTTAATTTTACCTTAAATAATTAAGTAATTCTTCCAGCTGGAGAGATCAGGCAGGCAAGGTGGAGAATTAATTCACAGCCCAATGACAATTTTGTCTCAATTTGTAGCTACATGTCTCCTGTCTTCTTCTGCAAACGTTAATCATGAAGTTGCTCTCAAAATATGGCAAAGAATGTAGGTTTTTAGATGTGGTGTACTATCACAATACAAGAAGAAACTCTACTTTTGCATCACTGTCTACAGCAAGGCTTTTGACTATGTAGATTATGCTAGAATGTGGGACATACTAATTGGTGTGTCAGAAGAATACCTTATTTTTCTGAGGAATCCTTTCAGTGAACTAGAAGATACTGTAGGTTCTGAATTCAGACGAACAGAGTGGTTCAGAATACAGAAGGGGTTGAGACAAGGATGTGTATTGTCTCCATATTATACAGTGCATACAAGAATGACAGAACTAGAAGAGTTGACAGTTGGAATCAAAATTGGAGATCTAAAAACTAATTATTTTAAATTTGCAGATGATACCACCTTGTTAATCAATATAGCTCATTATAAAAGCAAAAATGGAAAATGAAAGCCTGGGTAATGATGCATATTAAAAAGACAACGTTAATGCCAATGCTTATGGTTAACAGGGAATAAATGAATCTGGTAGGTAGCTTTGTTTTCTTGGGCTTAAGAATAGATAAAGATGGATAATGTGCTGAAGACATGAAAAGATTAATCCTAGGGAGGAAGGTAATGGCAAACGTGGCCAAAATTATGAGCGTATAAAGATATCTCAATGACAGCAGTGATCAGAATACTTAAAGTAGTGGCCCTTCCACTAGTGATGTATAGCTGTGAAAACTAGATATTGAGAAAGAGGAAGAAAAATAGACACCTCTGAATTAAAGATATGGAGACTTAACCGTAAACTGCAAGAAGATCCAATAAATCAGTCCTGGATCAAATGAAAGCAAATAGCTCTCTAGGGACGATAACAACAAGTAGAAACTTACATAGTGTACGTATCTGATGCAAGTAGATGATGGACTATAAAAAATAATACTTGATAAGTTTGTGGAAGGTAGAAGATGGATGGATGGGATCATAGTGATTATGGAAATAGCCACGGGAGAGGGATTATTGTTGAAGGCAGGCCAGGATGATGGGCATTTGCCCATGCAGTCCCTAGCAAACAAGCCTGACTTGATAGCCTAATTGTTTAAATCTGTTATAATCGCAGCATGTGATATTATGACTAGATTTGGTTTTGGTTGACATATTGGGTGCATCTTTCCCACTGATAAATACTTAAGTAATTTTGGTCACCTAATGCGAAGAGAGGACTCTTTGGAAAAGACCCTGATGCTGGGAAAGATTGAAGGCAAAAGGAGAAGGGGACGGTAGAGGATGAGATGGTTAGATAGCATCACTGAAGCAATGAGCATGAAACTGAGCCAACTCAGGGAGGCAGTGAAGGACAGGAAGGCCTGGCGCAATGTGGCTCATGGGGTCATGAAGAATCGGACACGACTTAACGACTGAACAACAACAAACCATGGATAAATGAGTAATGTTTTAGGGAGATGTCTGAGTATGGCAAGTAACACAGTGCAGAAAAATGGCACTATCTATATATGTTTTTAGCCATGTTAATATTTATTTACTAAATATATATATATATACTTCCTCATACTATAAATAGTGCCAAAGGAGGATTTTTTTTTTCCATTAATGCCAGCTGTGTTTCCTTGCTGTCTTCTCTAGGACTAAACAGTTCTTAATAATTTTTGTGGAGACTGCAGAAAGTTCATGATGTCACTGATCTTCTTCAGTTCAATGAAGCACATGGGAAAAGTGACTCAATTACTGTAGATGGAATAAAAGTGTGCCTTTTATCTTTGAAAATATATACCTAAAAGCTTCTCTCTCATTGCTCAATATAGAATTATCCAAATAAAATTATAATGTAACTGTCATGGCTACTTGATTGTACGTATAATTATATTTTTCATTAGATGAGGTAAGTAAAAATGAATGATAATGCATCACATTTCAGTATTTTGAGATCTGAGTTGTTATTACTCAATTACCAGATCTTATAATCTTAGCCAATGTACAAAAATATAATTTATTTTGAGGAAATGCACAGCAGGTCCTGGTTTCACAAAGGCACAGAGAAAAGAGCTGAACTTTGTTAGCTCTTTTCTTAACAAGTTCACACTGTAAAATTTACACAAGTTCACATTGTGTAAATTATTACAATAATTTAATATCACTACACAATGGTACTTTACTCCTTGGAGTTAAAAAAAGTGTGAAATTGTAAACTTTAGAGCTCAGTATGATGCCCGCCTGGGATCTCTGAGAGAACTGGATCATATAAGTCAATGATCTGGGTAGTTATAATTACGGTTGATTGCACAGTCAGCCAGATGTTTAGACTGTAATTATTATTATTATTACTATTATTGTGTGTCCTCAAGTTGGTGTTGACTCTTAGTGACCACCACACAGATAGACCTTCCCCAAGATGATCTGTGCATGACTTGGCCCTTTCAAAGGTGCACTAGATGCTATAATTGTGTCCATCCATCTACCTTGCTGCTGATTGTCCTCTTCTTTTCTTTACTTTCCACCTTTCCCAGCATTGTAGATTTCTCCAAAGAGCTAGGTCTTTGCATAATATGTCCAAAATATGGTAATTTGAATCTGGTCATTTGTGATCTGACAAAGAATTCTGGATTGATTTGTTCTGTGATCAGTCATTTGCTTTCTTGGCCAAACTTTGCACACTGTGTTAAGTCTCCTTTCTTTGATATTGGTATGTAGACTAACCTCTTTCAATTTGTTGGCCACTATGTCATTCAGCAGATTTGCTGGTATAATTTGACTGATTCTTCTTCTGTTGTGTGCCATATTTCTGTACATATTCCATTAATTCCAGTAGCCTTCCAAGTGACCAAAGTGCTGATCTAACTTCTAATACTAGAGGTTCTTGTATCCTGGATGTTGATATCTCTACTGTACAGAATTTCAGTATTCTGCTTTCATCTTTAGTTTTCTTTGAATTGGTTACTCTCTATCTATTAGTGTTCTCTAGCATACCAATTCAAGCTTGGAACTTCCTTCTGAGTAGGAGATATTTTGTAAGACTTGCCTTGTTTTTCCATATCTGTTTCCATGTTTGATCTCTTTACAGATACTGTTGCAATACTGTTTTTATCTCTTCTAACAGCTCTCTGAAATTTTTTGTTAAGTTCCTTCCTGAAACCGTTTTCTTTCTTGGCTTTGGCTTCTCTTCTAGTCTTGACAATTTCCATAATCTGTTCTGACATCCAGTTAGCTTTCTTCTGTTTCTTTGCCAGTCTCTTTTTTACATTCATCCTGAATGAGTTCTTTGATTTCATTCCACAATTCCTCTGATTACCTGTCAGTGAAGTTTGGGACTTCAAAGTGATTCCTGATGTTCTCCTTGAAAATGGTGGGTAGCATCTTCCTATATTGCCTGCTTGCTTTAGCTGGGCAGCTGGAATGATCTTCACACCTTGGGTGACTCTACTGGGGATATTTATTCTTGATGAAGACTCCACCATTCTCTCATCCTTCCCAGGAACCCTCTCCCCTGGCCATGATGAGGCAGCACAGCAGGACTTGAAGGGGGTTGGGTTTATACATAACACTAATTCACCTTGTTAGGTGAACTAGGCTCAGCCATAAATGTAAGTTCTCCAGACACTAAGCAGGCTAGGCAAAGCTGATGGTGTGGTTAATGTATTGCACTGGTGTCTGAGAGACCCAGGTTTTATTCCCCACCCCTAGCCACCGAAACACCCTGCATGCCCTAGGGCTGGTCACTCTCTAGAGCTCAAAATACCTCCCAGGGTTGCTATTGTGGAAAAAAATTGGAGGAGAGTGTGCTATATATGCTGCCTTGAACTTCTGAGGGAAAGGAGCATATACATCCAATAAGTAAAATTAAGGAATTATAGAAATCTGAGATATGAATTGTCTAGCTTATTCTCTTTATTGCAGACAAGAATGAAGCTATGCATACTCAAAAGATTCACTCCCTGCAGTATACAGAAATAGACCTGTGCTCAAGAATTTTAGGTTTTTTTCATCCTGTCTTTCCAAGTCAATGAATGCTTTCCTGTTCCCTTGATGATCTTTGCCTTGGGAGACATCTGATTTGTGCTGACATATCAGTTCTCTCTAGCCTGGGAACTGCTGTTTCTCGCCTTACCGGATTTTTTTCATAGTGTTTAACCATAGTATAAATGACAGGCTGGGTTTACACAGCATAAAAATGGTAAAATATCCTCTGAGCTGAGCCTGGATCCTGGTGACTTCATGGAGATGGCCATGTAGTTTTCTTGCCTTCTTCTGAATGTTTTTTTACTCCTTTGTAACCCTGTTACAGTAATGTTGTCAGGAAACAGCTTTTCCTAATATTAGGGAGACCAATTTAGCATCTTTATGTATGTATGTATGTGTGAAATCCAGATTGGATTTCGCCTAGTTGGTCCACAAGATGGTTAGTGAGAAAACTTGCAAGGGCCCATTGAATAGATCAGATATCTCAAACTCAAATTGTCACAAGGGCCTTTTGAGCACAGGGGCAAGATGGTGGCTGTGACTACACAATTGAAGCCACACTTTTTTATGCTGATTGTGCACATGACCTGTAATCATGCATTCCTGGCTGCCGTCTTGACCTTTTTTCTCCTCTCCTGTAGATGCTTTTATGAGGACTCATTTATTAGACCAGTGTTTCTCAACCTTGGCAACTTTCAGATGTGTGGACTTCAACTCCCAGAATTCCTCAGCCAGCCTTGCTGACTAGGGAATTCTGGGAGTTGAAGTCCACACGTCTGAAAGTTGTCAAGGTTGAGAAACACTGAATTAGACCAAGGACTGCAACACTAAAACCTTTTCATATATTGAAACAAAAATCTCTGCTGTTTCGAAGATGAAGAGAATGACAGAATGCCATTAAACAGAAATTTATTAAATTAAAAATATATACCTTACCGCAGAACAAAGGTACTTTTTTTCCTGTTTCACTTTGGTCACTTATCTGGCAGCATTTTTTATTAACTGGTACACCAATATTTGGTTTGGTTATTGTTTAATGACAACATAAAGCCCTTGAATTTAATCATCTGAAACTTGGCAGGATTCCCCTGCTCCAAAGAGGCAACTAAATCTGAAAATTATTTCCAATTCTGCCAAGAAATATAAATGATAATAGCAGTTCATTTTAACGGGGGGGGAGGGGGAGATCAGGTTATGTCTTCAATTTATCATGTTTCACCCTCTCAATAAGGGGCCATGAAAATTTAGCTCAATTTTAGATTACTTTTAAAGGAAAGCAGTCTAAAAATTGGAAGGCAGCCTGCCTGGGGCAGATAATAGAGATTAAGGAAGATAACCTTGAGTGAGATATGGAGGAACTGTTACCTAGGCAAAAGGGGCTGAAGCATTTTTAAAGTCCAGAACAATAACACCTCCCTAATTCACTGAACTGTAAGAAGGACGAGGAGGAGGAGGTACAGAAATCAGACCTGCAAGAGTCTGCTATTGTAGCCATTCTCAATAAAAGTAAATTTAGCCTTCCAGTAGAGTTGATTTCCTGGTCTGGTCTACCTAGTAGGGTTGACATCAGACACCAGGACCATACCCTTTAGGATGTGCAGGGAGTGGGCAATGTTGTGCCAGGACGGGGGTGGTCCTGTGCTGCTGTGGGCCCCCTCATCTGGATGCAGCTCCTTGGCAACAGAAGAGGAAGAGTCCTGGAGAGAGACCTCTGCAAAATGTGGTAGCCCCAAATGGGGTGGTCCAAGACCACACCACGCATCTGTAAACAGGGATGGCTTTCACTCTACTTCAAGTTGGGAGGTGTCCACGTTTGCTGAGATAACCTGCCACCATCATTGCTTCCTGCCCATTGTGCTCCATTTATGGCTGTGGGGTGCAAGGAAGCCTGAAGTGGTGCCAGCATTGTCTTGCCTGCCCTGATGTTCTTCCCTCTGGGAGGATAAAGTCTGGGGTGGTGGGCAAATGGGGAGGTCTGCTCTCCACCACAGCTCCTTGCCTCCAGCAGCAAACCTGAGCTGTTACGGCGCTTCAGTGTAGGCCATCCCCCCGCCTGCTCCATTCAGTTATGGATCTGGGCTGTCTTCTTATCCTAAGGGAACATTTGTAGGACTGGCTGAGACCTTACCCTGTTTCTACCAGTCGCTGTCCAGTGAAGGGGTATCCACAGTCAAGATGCCACCACAGCCATGCAATCAAAGCCCTGCCCCTTTTTTATGTGTGTCAGCACCATCTTGACTCTTTTGACTCTTTCCCTGCTCCAGTGTGTGTCCGTTAGTCACCCAGAACAACCTGCAGGTTGCAAGTTTGAGACCCCTGCAACAATATATTACCCCAATAGTTTACCAGCATGGTTAACTTCTACTTTATTTCTGAATTTCTAATGACTCTTCAGTGGCTTATGTCCTCTTTTTAAAAGAATGTTTAAATTCAGTTTTTAAAATTAATAGCTACAGCTGTTATCTTGTAGTTATAAAATCACTACACCATCAGAAAGAAGAAAGCATTCCTCAGATTTAGGCTGTGTCAGATGTCAGCCATGTCAAGACTGAGCACTTTATTTAAACATAGAGGGGGAAGGTTTCCTCCCGTTAGGTATGTGAAACACCAAGTAAGTTAGACATTGCAGAGGTCTACAAAACATTGATGAGTTTCACCATAGTTCGTTGAATAAGCCATAATTGGTTTCATACATTGTGCTAAGCCAAAAAACGTATTATAGATTCAAAGGGCAGGGATTGTACAGCTCATTAATGTCATATGGCTAAAAGCTACGTATGTAAACTCTAGGATAATATATGGGGGTTGAGTGAGCCCAGCTGGCTGATTGCATTTTATTTTATTGCTTTTTTTCCTGTAATTGGAATGATTTCTGTGACCTTGGACATTTCTTTTTTGGATTGTTGATTGGGAGGCGTTTGGTTTTAATCCTGATTGCTGCCCAGAGTCATTGCCAGGAGATGGGCGGCTGTAGAAATCATTTAAATAATAAATAAACAAATATGTTTACAAATATTTTAATGTAATGTTTGCACAGTCCCAATAATGGAACAATTGAAAAAACTTATTTCGTTTGTTTGAAATGTACACATGTAGTAATTTTATAGCGGATAAAGATTTAAAATTATAACATTTGTTTTGTTCTGTTACTACAGTGTTAAAAGGAATATTCTCCCCTACTAGGAAGAATAAGAAAAATAACACTTGCAAAAGAGCCCAGAACAAAGCAGTTCTTTTCCCCATCCTCCATGCAAGTCATCGTTGCTTTATAATGTCTTAAACATACTCTGAAAGGATTTGATTTTTTTTCTCCCAAATGTTCATATTTCTATTCCACCTGCCAACTTACTTAGATTGTGGGGAAACAAAGATTAGAGTGTTTGAGCCTTGTACAGGTTCTCTGTGTAATAACAGTAAGTATTGCATTAGTGTTAATATCTTTGCTATTTCTGGCCTCCGTAATCTCGTTTACATTTGGAGTAGCAGACGTGCAGCATTAATTTTATTCCATTCACTACTATTCTATTAGTTCAGTAAAAGTCACTGATTCAGAGTTGGTTCTATAGTGGCATACTGCTTTGTGGGTAGTCCTCGTTTAGTGACTACAATTGACACCGGCAACTCAGTTGCTAAGTGAAGCAGTCATTGAGTGGGAAATCATGTGACCGCAACTGCTTTCTGGCTCAAAACTGACAGGAGTAATCACATCTTTGGCTTTTCTTTGCCTCCTAACCACTCTCCCACACTTTGGAATGCTCACCCTGATGCTGGATAATTAACAAGAAGGAAATTAATGTTTGTATTTACATTCATTGGAGAAGAAGGGATTAGAAGAGAGTAAGCAGGCACACAGTGGGTAATACACATTGAAAGCAATGTGCTGATGCTGTCAGTTGCGAGTGCGCGCAGCAAATAGCCAGTATATTCCCCAGTGTGTGCCTGCTTACTCTCTTCTAATTTATTTATTTATTATTAAATTTGTCCCCCGCCCATCTCCCCCCAATGGGGGACTCTGGGCGGCTCACAACACATTAAAACAATAAATAAATATACAATTAAAACCTATAACAATTCACATGTACAAAAATAAAAGAGAAAAAATCCAGGAGGCCGATGGTTCAAGGCAGCAACGCCAGGTCACTAAGGGACTAGCCAACCCCACACTTGATGATCCCCCTCCTCGCCCCAGGCCAGATGGCACAGCCAGGTCTTCAAATCCCTCCGAAAGCCCAGGAGTGAGGGTGGCTGTCTCACCTCCAGGGCAAGATATTTCAAAGGGTGGGGGCTACAGCAGAGAAGGCCCGTCTTCTAGACCCCAGTAGTCGGAGTTCTTTTGCCAAAGGGGTCTGGAGCATGCCCTCTCTGTGTGATCGGGTGGGACGGGAAGAACTCACAGGGGAGAGGCGGTCCCTCAGGTAACCTGGTCCCATGCCATGTAGGGCTTTAAAGGTGATAACCAACACCTTGAATTGGACCTGGAAGCAAACCAGTACCCAATGCAGCTTGCAAAGCAGTGGTGTTATATGAGTCCTCCTTCGAGCCCCAAAAATAGCTCACGCAGCTGCATTCTGGACCAGCTGAAGCTTCTGGATACTCTTCAAGGGTAGCCCCATGTAGAGCGCATTGCAGTAGTCTATCCTTTCCTCTCCAATTTCTCTGCTCTGCAAGTGGCGGGGGGGGGCAGAGAGGAGATTGCCTAAAGGAACTGCTTGGTGGGGCCCTTCTTTTTCAGTGGGTGAGGGGAAAAAAAGGGATGTGGCTGGTATGTGGGAGGGGGAGGAGGGCAGGGAAGTGCTGGAGTGACTTGGGCATCAACAGAAGTGGGAGAAAGGGGCATGTGGGTGTTTCCTCTCTCTTGCTTTGCAGACCTAGATGGGGGTGGTGTGTTTGGATAGAAGGGGATTGGCGAGGGGAACTCTCCCCTCCTTCAGTCAAACTTTTCCTCGCACAAAACAGCCACCACTGCAAGGGCTCCATCTTTTTGCCAAGGCCAGTTAACGTTCCTCCACAGCTCCTGCCCTGTGAAAATGGAAAAAGCCAATTGGGGTCCTGAGCTGGCATGACTTAAGCCAGCCAGCCAACCTGCCTGTGGGTGCCTTCTCTTTGCAAATGCGCTGGGGTGGAGGCTTCAGCGTGTGCAACTTGAAACATCAAACAGGGCCAGGAAGGTGCCTCTTTGGGTCCCTTTGGATCTGGGGCCAGCCAGGAGGAGATTCCCAGGAGCTGACAGGCATCTTTCCAAGGCAGACACCCAGTCTCCCCTGTGGCCAAGCAGGAGTAAAAGTTATGGACAGGAGCAGCGGATGAGCAAAACCGCCTTGCCACTCTGCTCCACTTGGGGGCTGCGCACAACAGGGCCCTCAGCGAAGCCTTGTTCTTCACTGCTTCCTCCTCCCTGCCTTCCAGCACCCACATTGGACAAGGGATGCCCCCCCCGCAATATGCATGACTGGAAGCCCCTCTTTCTCCCCTCACCAATCCCCTCCTGTCCAAATGCACTGCCCCTGTCTGGGTCTGCAAAGCAAGAGAGAGGAAACACCCATGCATTTCTCTCTTCCCTGCCCCCATCGATGCCCAAGTTGCTCTGGTGCTTCCCTGCCCTCTTCCCACTTCCACATGCCAACCACAACTCCTCTTTTCCCTCATGCCCCTGTAAAAGAAGGCCCCCACCAAGCAATTTTTGTAGCAGTCTTTCCTCTGCCCCCCCTCCCAGAGCAGAGCGATTGGAGAGGAAGGGATTAGAAGAGAGTGTAGTAAGCAGGCACACAGTGGCGAATACACTGGCTGTTTGCTGAATGTGCTCATGGTTGCTGGCGCCAGCCTTCAATGTGTATTCCCCATTGTGTGCCTGCTTACTCTCTTCTAATCCCTTCTTCTCTAATCTTTACACTCTGCAAGAGGACAAAAAAAGAAAAACAATAGGTTAGAGATAGGACAACACATACTGACTGTAATGGCGATCACGTGACCGAGGGATGCTGCGAAAGCTGTAAATGGTAGTAAAGTTATTTTTCAGCATTGTAACTTTGAACGGTCATTGAATGAGTGGTTGGTAAACAAGGGCTACCTGCATTTTTTATTAATGGCTGAAGGATTGACCACTCAGGTTACAGGGAATGCCAGGGAAATAGGAAAGTCTTCAGCTCTTTTCCAAAAGAGCCACTATGATGTAGTGGTGAAGGTGCTAGATTAGAAGTGGGGAGACCTGGGTTCTAGTTTATCTTCTGGCTGCAGGAGCTCCTTGGGGGTCTTTGGGTCAGTCTCTCTCTTTCTCAGCCCAACATATTTCACAGGGTTGTGGTAGTGGTAAGAACTAGGAGGGAACACTATGAATGCTATCTTGAGCTCCTGAATGAAAGATGGGATATAGATCTAATTTAAATAATCCAATTAAGGGGACCCGTCCTTTGGGATTTTATTATGAAGATTTGGGGTTGCTGTGGAGAAAGCCCCCTAATGTACAACCTCTCATAGAGATGAGACCATCTGTGAGCCTTAGCATAATGCAAATTACCATGCACACAGTATTTTGTTAAATAAAACACAGAGTTCTCTGCACATGCTAATCCATAAACTGTATTTTATAAATTATAATGGTTTGGCTTGTATAACTTGCTTAGCCATATCCAAAGAAATCACAGTTTAGTGCAGAGTGAATTTAGTCTACCTCTCATAGGGTAGTATATTAATTTGAAGAGGGGCAATTTAATATATCCTTTGGGGGGGGCAAACTATTCTATTTCTTTCCTATGATTTATGAATATGTTAAGTGAATATTCTCAACTTCTTTTATCTTCATATGTTTTCAGAAAATGACTGTTATATAAACTGTAGATACAAACAATACTTTTTCTATCTAATTTACACATGAATGTAATTTACACATCTGCTGTTCTTTTTTCATTATTATTTTTATATTCCACCATTCTGTCCTTTTCATTCAAAGGACAGGGATTCGAAATAATTTGTTATGCTAGGATAAGTTTTTTATTTATTTATGGAGGGCAGAGCTGCCAAAATAATCTTTGCAGTATGAATCATGACCTGGATTATATAGTTGAGATCTGATTGTAGAAAATAATTCTGAAGTTAATTAAATGTACTGTCTGATGCTCACTGTATCACTAAGTTAAGTCTCACTAATAACTACTTTGACAAGAATTTATGGTTTAATGAAGGAAATTATTATTGAAGAAATTATGTGTCATTCAAAGCCTGAATAAACTGAATCAGCACCAAATAACACATATAACCTGGCTTGTTAGAATACTCATATATTTCTGCAACTTATGGAAGTTATCCAGAGATAAACCAAGCATTCTGAAGAAGTCTCTACATATGATAAAACTCTTATTTTAAACTTCAGTTCATTCATCTGCTCATCAGTCCTGCAGCTGATTGTGGCTAAATGATTCCTTTGCTAGACGTCGGAGCTGTGAGGTGTCTGATTAGCAGAGCCATTTGCAGCTTCCTTGAGCTGTTCAAATGGTTTTTGAGAGAAAAGTAGGGATAGTGGAATAAATGTATCTCCCTGGATTCCTTGGCCTCATTTCTGTTCTCCACTAGAAGGTTTTCCTGCATGCAAGCTTGGCAACAAACCTCAGCATTGCCCAGTACAGTTAATTATATGCAGGATATTACTACTTATATTTGGTCAGAACAAGACACAAAGGTAAATAGTAGCAGGTTGGCAAAGGAGTGTGACAAGGTTGTATGTTTATTTATTCCCCTTATTTATTCAACCTATACCTTGAATATATATTAAGGGAAGCTGGATTGGAAGAAGATGAGTGTGGTTTTAAAATTGGAGGAAGTAATTAATATGATTCATTTTGCAATGCATCCCTGCACTTAATAATGGTTATCTAGAATTCAGAGGGAGCATAGCTTTGGGAGTATTTGTGATAATAAGTAGATATATTCCTTACTAAATTAAGCAAGTCAGATCTCTGGGAGGATGTTGCTGCAGAGAAGGCTGGTCACCAAGAAGGCCCATATCCATTACAGGGTACAAGGTTTCCATCCTCGTTAAGAAGGGTCAGATTCTCGGGCTTCGTCCCAAAGTTGCCAAGTCAAAATTGTTCATACGATTGATAAGAAAAATGATTAAATACATGAGGACTAATGTATTAGGTGTATTCCATTTGAATTAAACGAAAATGTTAATGTAATTGAACTAAACGTTTTCCTTGCTCCACTAAGTTCTTTGTTTTGGCCCTGCCTGTTTTTTGGAATCTGATCCTTGATGCATCTCAGACAAGTTCAGTGCTTGTCCTTTGTTTCATAGTCCTTCATTACTAAAGATGAGAAACCTCCAGGAAACCCTAGGAGTTGCTGTAGGCTTGATTGGAAAGTTGGAAAATAGCCTAGAAGAAGGGAATGGCAATAGTTTTGCCAAGGAGAGGAGGGGAGGGGAGGGGAGGGGAGAGGAAAGGAAAAAGATGGTATGCAGACGCTTTTTAGAAAATCTCAGTGCAGATGCATTTTGAGGAAGACTCTCTTTTTCAGGGGAGTATGAATGATAGAAATTACTTTACAATATATACTATATTAAAATTGTACCGACAAGTAAAACCTACATAAGCAACCCATTAAGCAGTATAAAACAGTATATATATATATTTTTTGTCTGCGCTCAGTCATTACTGACCCTGCAGTGCCTGCCTGGACGAGTCCTTGCCTGGACGAATCCTTGCCTGGACAAATCCTGTGCAGTTTTCAAGGCAATTGTTTCGGAAGTCGTTTGCCAGAGCTTCCTTCCTAGAGCAGAGCCCAGCTGGCGAGCGCAGGAGGCGGGATTTCCGTTGCTTCGCGCCCTTTTTGGGCGAGTGCAGTTTCACGCTTACCAGCAACTGATCCCGTCTCTCTGTGCAAGGCGCTGCCAGCATTTTTCCTCCCACCGGAGTGAGAGTCCCCATTTATCTACTCACGTAAGTTTTCGACCTGTTGGGTTGACAGGAGCTGGGGAGGAAATAGGAGCTCACCCTGTTAACGCAAAGGCTGGACTCGAACCGCCGAAGCGTCAGCCATTTCTGGCCGGCAACTTTCAGCGTCATTAAGCCGCTGCGCCACCGCGTCCCCCTTATAAAACAGTATAGCAAAACATAAATAAGCACCAAAAGAATCGTTTTGCCAAGAAAACAGCATGGATATGGTTGAAGTCTCCACCATTACCTTCCTGCAGTCCTAATATAGCTAACTGAAGGATCTCTGCATTCCTGCATCACTTTATACAGTTGTGCAGGAGACTGAGTTTCTTACATTTTGCAGGACTGTTGGCTGTATGTACAACTTGCAATGATGCAGTCTTCGTCCTTTGGAGATGGAGGTCATAGTGAGATATGACCTTCCTCTCCTGCCTTATGTTTATAAAAACAGAATCGGGGTTGGTGGGAAAACAGATTTTTTTTAATAGTAAGTTCTGCCAGCATTGGGGTAGAGGGAGGAGAAATGGTATACTATTTTTTAAGAAGAACAGGACTTATGGAGTGGTTCATTACACTGTGGTTCTGAATGATTTGCATCTGAATACAGCATGTGTCGGGTTATAAGTAAAATGTTGCCACTTGTTATAAATGGCCCAGCTTGTAGTTCTTGGACTTTAAGGTACCTAACATTGTTCTACTCAACAGAAGATTCTCGGAGGAACTGTTTACTGGTTGACTCACCTCATAAATGGCTAAGCCTCAGAGATCTATAAGGCAGTCCAACGCTGGAGCAGGTGGTTCCTGTTTACTAGGGAGGTAGGAATGGAGATATTAATAGACCAAAACAGACCTATGTGCATCCCAGTTTCATTAACCTCAGTTTAAAGCACCTGCTGGATCCAAAAGTAATTCTTTTCCCTAATTTGCATATCAAAAAATTGACGCGCAGGCTGCTTGGAAAAGAAAACACACACTGTTTCTGTGCTGAGACCTATTAGGTAACATTCATATGCTCAGCTCCAAAGGTAAATCTCACGGTGGACCAATTGAATAACATTAAAAGGTGTAATGTTATTTATTGTTTGCATGCATGAATTCTTGTATGCCAAAAGATAGGTCATTTGGGGAATGGATTCAGCCAATTAACCATTTAGCCAGGAGCAAAGAAGGTTTACAGTGAAGGAGTTTCCTAGCACGTCAGTCAAATCTCTTTTAACGTCACCTTTGGGTATTATTTGAAGCTCCGGGGGACAGAACTGTTGTATTTTTAGCCACTAGCAACCATCAGTATTTCATTTTGATCAGATTTAAAGTTGATATTGTTCTCTCGCTAATATTATTGATTTATATGTTTCTCCCACTCTTTTCCAATGTTGGTTTTGTTAACAGTGTGAGATCAACATGCGATTGAAACTGTATGGAATTAAATATTCTGAATTGGGAACTTTAAACTTTTTGGTATGGTTCAGATTAAACAAATATATTCAAACCAAATCTTAAAGTGGCATGTAAACTTTAAAAATAAACTAAATGCAAACTATCTGTCCCTGTTTAGCAAACAAAGTGTTAGTCTAGCTTATGGTGATCGTTATAGCCAATCAACAATTAGGTTAATTATCTTGCTTAGCTACAATACTTAACATTTATTTATTTACAGAACCTATATGTCTGCCTATGTCATATAATGATTCTAGGTGGCTCACAACAATCAATGAAAACAAGGATAAAAGCAAAACCACCCTTCTCTCAGGCGCTAGACCAAACAACCTCCCAGCTCAACCACCATCCTAGATTGCAACACAGATTTCACTATTTTAAAAGGCCTGAACTGTTCAATATCTTTCAGAGTCTGGAATAAACATTGTACAGTTGTATACACTTTGACAATGATTCTGAAAATCTGCTTTGGTATGATTACAGTATCCCTCTATTATGCATTAAAGCAGCCAAACTTTTTAAAGGTTTTCCACCAATGTGGAAAAAAGGTGCTGCTGCATTAAGAATGACATTGTAAGTTGATTACTTCATGCAGTAGCATCTATGAAAGCCAGTTTGGTGTAGTGGTTAAGGGGCTGGCGTAGAAACCAGGAGACTGGGAGTTCTAGTCCTCCTTTAGGCATGGAAGCAACTGGGTGACTTTGGGCCAATCCCTCTCTCTCAGCCCAACCCACTTCAATAGGGTTCTCATTGTGGGGCAAACAAGAGGCAGGAGTATCATGTATGTTTGCCGCCTTGAGTTGTCACACATGCGCACACACACATGTGTATTGGGGTAATAATAATAATCCCAAAACATCTGGAGCACCACTTGAACACCATTGGCATTGGCAAAATCATCAGTCAACTGCAAAAGGCAGCTTTACTTGGAGCAACTTACATCCTGCAATAATACCTTTAACACCATCAAACAACAACATCTGCCTATCCCAGGTCCTTGGGAAGGACTCGATAGGTGGATAAAAATGCCAAATCCAGCCTAAACATCTGGGTGACTGTGGGACCAACCATAATAATAATATTTTTCAAGCTTGCATGGAAACCTGAAAAAAGTTGGCCTGTTTTGATGGATAGGTGAGAGATGTTATGCTTGCATCTGATCCAAATAATGTCTTCCAAATCACTTTCAAAATATGCTCAGCTTTAAATCATACCATCTATTTCCATTAGAGTAGGATCATCATCATACAGCCTATACCAGTTCATTCAGATGTAGCAGGTTAATTATTGGCCTGGGACAATGTTTATACCCATCTACTTAGGGAGATGCTGGTTAAAGTTCACATGTACACATAGGAAAACTTCTTGTCTTTTGGCTGGCCACATACTGTCAGAGCCCAGCCAATCTCAAAGGGTTCTGTGGTGGGGATAAAATGAAAAAGATTCCTTTATCAGCTGTTTCGAACCATTCCAAATCAGAGAAATAAATACATTATATGATCTATGATGTCCATTCTGTCCTTTAGGGATGGTAGATGTGCAAATATATCATTATCAGTTCTAAGTCTGTATATGTGTGTTTTAATGTAAAGAAAATTTACATACTTAAATACTTTTGGAGGGGGAAAGTATGGAGGAAAGGATTGGGAAGGAAAGACAGTATTTGATGCTTTCTTATCCACTTCTATATATTATCAAGGCTCATTGCATGTTCCTAAAGTACAAGAATGTGTCTAAGCTTTCAGAAGATAATGCATAAGTGTTTAGTTGTGTTGGAAGAGATATGTGAGTTGCCCTAAAACCAAGATACAAGGAAAATTTACAATATGGCAGATATTCTCTGTTTTTTAAAATTATATTTATTTAAAATTTTCACATAACAACAACAAACCAAAAGAAAAAAGGAAAAGAAAAAGAAAAGAAAAAGAAAACCGAAGTTAAGAAACATATAGATGACTTCCAACCTTCTTTTCAGCAGATAATTGCATTCTTATTGTCCCTCCTCCCTCTTAAGTATTTTACAAGTCCCTTCACCCCTTCGTTTAGCCCCCATCTTTCTTAGTCTTCAAATTCAAGCAAAGATATTCTCAATTTTTGTGCTTAAAACACCCGTTTACTGGAAATTTAACTTCATTTGTAGATAGTTTATTTACTGCAGGTATCCAAAACAAAACAAATCAAGGAAATAAAAAACCCTGTACAAATTGTAGTCTGTGACAGTGCTGGAAATTACTTATTAAAAATCACTAGAATCTTTACAGAAGTGTAATTCCCGAGGGGATTTTGGTTGGCAGTCACTTTGAGGCTGCAAAATGCTTTAAATGCATAATACAGAGTGCTATTAAAGGCATAACTGTTTCCTCCTAGTTATCTCACTGATCCACATCAAATTTTTTAAGGAGGTGCCTTACAGTGATGCATGTCACTGTTGCCATTTTTTAAGGAGTTAGCCTTTACCCGAAAAGAGGGAGAATCTTGTGACTTTTTAAAGGCTAAGAAATCTGCTAGCAAGATTTTACCAGACCCTGTTGCAAATTGTAGAATTGGTTCAACAGATTTTCATTTCAGTTGAAGGTGAATAGAGGAAATAGTCCTGGACAAATTGTAACAGAAGATCTAGTATTAAAACAATACAAAACCGAGAGCCCTGCCATGATTCGATACGGACAGTTGTGCTTGAAAAATTAGAATGGATTGTGTCTCACCAGTCTCGACTTCTATGGTTTCCATCAAGGAACAGATGCTTCCTCATGCGACGCATTTGGCTATGAGGCTGCCTTGGTGGGCAGATTTTGCGATGTGTGAAAGTATCAGATTATCATTGGAAGAAGCTTTTCTTTGGAGAACAAACCAGCTGCCATACTCCACAGAATTTCACGTCATAAAATGCAAGTGTCCTTATCAGATATGTATCAAAATGGATATACACCAGGGCTTTAAGACACTTAAAAAAAATCTTTGTAAAAACAAAATAACTCCAGTCAAGTGCCAATTCCCACCAGCAGATGAGATGCAGGCTAATTTCTTACTGATTTCCCTTTCTCCCTGCGGTTTCCAGAGTCACCTCCCACACCAAGTGTTGTTAAAATGTTGGCAGAACGCAAACACTTACGTTAGAACAACCTTTGAATCCTCTGGGTGCACTTAAAATGGGCTATCCGTGCAAATCCCAGAATTACCTGCCAACATTGCAGTCCGTAGTCCTACTAGCTGGTATGCTGTGAGAACCAGGTGAGGGAGGAAGAATAGGCCGGTGGGTGTGAGAAGAGGTAGCACAGTCCAGAACAGGGTATATTGTGAGTTTTTATTTTAACACATCTGGGGGATGTTAGGTTGGAAAAAATAGCATGAGGAATCTGAGTGTTTTGGATAACAAAATGGCTGTCTTTTTAAGCAGGTATTCAGCAGCCTTAGTGAAATTTTAGGAACGCATATCATAATGACTACATACAGTATATCACTCATCAGTGCTCAGTAGAGATCATCACTTTAAACCAGATAAATTTTGCTCTTGATTCTTACCTTGGCCTTCATTCTTCCATATAGATTGCTTGTAAAAAGTTTATAAGGGTGTCTGTGGGGCATATTTATGTGTGTGGGTATGTGCGTGTATAAAAACGTCAAGGTGGTGGTCATGCCCGTGGGATAGAAGCCACACCCTTTTTTACATGAATATGCAAAGGGGGTGGGGCTTCAATTGTGCAAGCACAGCTTCCATCTTTTGATTGCCTGTGACTGCTCCTCTGGGTGTGTATGTGTATTTGTGTGTGTGTGTGTGTGTGTATTTCCTTTCTGGCCAAGGATATAAATAACCCAACCCTTTTAACCTAATGAGTTTGCTCTGTACTGCTGTACTGCTGTATATTTGTGTAAACCTGAACAATTCATTTTTCTTAATTCTGTACTGAACAATTATTATTGTTAGGGTGATTACACTTTTCAGAACAAAACAGAGAAAACTTAAAGTATTTTGGCAAATTCTTTAACAGCCCTAGAATAGTTATTTTCCCTTTTTTTGGTAGTTTTTTTCTTTATCATCCCACGTCTTCTATCCCACCCCAAAAACCACAGTGAACAACTGCTGTGAGACCAGCATTGCTACACCAGGCTGGTTTTCCCAATTGTTTTTTTCTTGACACAGAGACTTGGTTCACCTGTGCTCAACCAGAGACTAGGTTTTCATTTTGTTTGTTTTTGTCTGAGTGTTGTATGAGCCCAGCCTGTTCTGTCCTACAGATTTAAGTAGGCCGAAAAGGAATAGATTAGCTCGCCAAGGTCAAAATCCTGTTAATTAATCTGAAGCAAAAAAATTGCTTAGACAAAAGAAAAAATCCAAATCCCACCTGTACATCAAGTATAGAAATACAGTACTGTTTCTGAAGGACTAGACCACAATTGGGACTGTGATGCAGGCAAGAGATGAGAAGTCTGCTGGGCATATTCAATTTAGGAGTCTGTTCACAATTCAAAAAGGTTAAAGTCATGGGAATAATTCAGGCATCCTGATCTCTGGGGGTTTTGTGGCCTCAACTTCTGACCTCTCAAACATTGTCTCCTACGCTTCAGAGCCAGAGGGGGATTTTGACAAAACCATTATGTATTGTGAACGCAGGCATTGTACCTTATTCACCATACCAGGGTTAAAACAAACTGTGGCGTAATATGACGTATGAACAGTTGCCTGAGTGCACACAGTATGGCCCAAACCAAACAAACTATATTATGGTGCTGTGTGTTAGCCAGTTAGAGTGCATTTCTCTTCCATATTTATAGAAGCAGTGAAAGAACCACCATAAACACAATTTGCAGATGTTTCTTTAGTTTATCCTGAAGCAGTTCCTGTATTGCGAGAGCAGGACAAATGCTTACAGTATCTCTAGTTTATACTTTTTTGTCCTAGGTCTAGATAAGAAAATATGAAGGAAACTCATTTATGTTGTTCTTTTGCATGATAAAAGTTTTATACTTTTATTGAAAGTCTATAGAATTTCCCAGACAGTTGTCTAATTGGAAGACATACTGCAGTGTTTGTAGGAATAATTGTTATATGTTTTGTTTTGAGACAGATGGCTGTTACATATTAATAGGGTAGATTATTTAACTGTATCAGGAAGCATTTGAGAGAAAGCTTCAGAAATATTAAGTCCTTTTAATTTGTATTCTTTTTCCATAGATATGAGAGTTGTTGCAATTTAAAATAAAGTAGTGCTCAGTGAGACATTTACTACTAATATATTACAATTAGGAAGCTTAAGAGCAATCAAACTTTAATAGGTTGCATTACTGAAAATTACACTGCTCTTTGCTTCTCAACTGAATTTCATTACAACAAAGACGGAATCTAACTTGACCTCTTATTCTACCAGTCTTCTGCTGTAGAGGATATTCAGGACATAATGGAAAAAGATTCTTGCTAAAGACAGAGAATAGGAGTTATTAAATATATACACTTGGTTACCCAGGACAAAATTATTGCAGAATTGTTTGGCTGAATTTAATTACCATTAAATATTAGAAAGCAACATGTCTATAAAGGCCCAAGAAAATTAGTATCTCAAGAGGACTATTTGTCCTATTTTTGTTGTTTGTTTTAATATATGTATTTGTGTTGGGTGTATTAAAGTTTAGAAAAGGGGTTTGAAATCTAATGAGAGTAAACCATGGTAGAATACAATTCAGAAATATTAATAATATGCAAAGATAATATTGCAATAAATATCCTGCACCCAAAACAGTTGTAATCAACTCTCAAATTTATTGGTTGTAAGTCAGCTCTGTCTGGATTAAAGCAGCCATGTTTTTTTCCCTTAACCACAATTCAAATCAAAAAAAGTTTCTGGTTTTTTACTTCAGTCATTTGATTTTGAAAAATCACCTTTCCTTTCAATACTGTTGATAAACTATTAGTCATACAACTGACATCTCTGCCCAATAAAATTCTACTGCTTGGAATTTTCAGGTTTTAAATTCAGTTTAAACATGATTATTTACTAAATGCTAAGCGTTACCAGTTTGGTGCTAGGTGGTTCTCTCTCCTTGGCCATAATTTCAGGCCCCCATGAGAATGGGGGCAAGTTGGGATCAAGCCCCTGTAACTTATCTCTGACCTCAGAATATGAGTCTCTGAGACATCAGTAAGTGAAATAGATTGGAAAATTTTAAATCAATTAAAAAGATTTGACAGCATCAGGCTGGAAAGTTCAAAATAATACAGGATGAATTTAGGACTGGGATGTTGCCACTTTGTTGTGTAATATAGGGAAAATACTTACATGTTGTATCCCATGCTATTCTCCTATTGAGTTTATAGCATCTGCAGTACTTTTACTTAACCCACTGTTGCAAACACAGCTACACAATATCTTAGCATGAGCCCATCACAACGCAATGTTCAAGTTCTCCATGGAACTATTTTACAGTAAAGGCAGAAAGGAGTATTAAAAAGTGCTCTGGAGAACTAGTGTAATGTGCATTGAGGATATAACATTTTTTCCTAGATTATCTTTCTTTGACTAAACTCAGAAAACTGTTTTGTAAATTTCAAGTGCTTCATGCCATTTCCCTCAAATAAAATAAAGTTTACTTCATTGGGTTCTTTGTGTTTTCTGAGTTTCCTGCGGACATTTCATTACTAGTGCCTCGATGATGTACTTAGCTCGCTAATAAAACAGCTGCAGGAAGAGAAACAAACTAAACACCAAGAACACAATGATTTAACCCTGAGCTACATAGATAGCTAACTTCATCATCATAGTGTTTTCTTGTTTTTACGTTTCTTTCCCCTTGTCATTTAAAAGAGATCTATTTCTAATCAGTGATACTTCATTCAGAAAGAGTTTTTGAAAGTTTAGGCTAATATGTCAAGTATATAAACTAAATCAAGATGTAATTTACTCTCCATTAAAACTGCAGGAGTTGAGAACCTAGCAAAACGGCAGGTTTATTTAATGCATTTATAAATTTGTCAACTTGTATGCCCCCTCATTTGCTCTTGTCAGAGATGCAGTGTAATAAACTTTAATCATGAGATAAATGTATTTTGCAGTCAGAATGGAAAGAGCTATACCAGATGTAGTTACACCATGTTAAATGTTAATTACGTGAGCTGAATGGGTCACATTATCGACAGGCGCACTCAGTTGGTGTACTCAGGGTCCCTTCGATTAAACAGTGCCATTTATTGGGACTCAGGAAGTGTGCCTTCTCTCTGTGGCATCTGCTCTATGAACAAGGACCCCTTTGAGATCTGGGTGGTTCCCACCCTGATGGTGTTCTGGAAGGCCTTAAAGACCTGTCTCTTGTCCTAGACCTTGGGTTAGGGTAGATAGAACACCTTGTGTGAAGGAATGGTTGGATGAAGGCCGCGCTCAAGAAGATAAGCATTCCCTTAGCCCTCAACGGGAGCGTGGGAAGTTTACGAAGATGAAACTGGCACCACCCTAAGGAATTCATGGTGTTTTGGCTGGCTGGTTTGGGAAGTTAGATTCAGTCTGGAGAGATTTCTGTCTTGAGGTGGAAGCTAATAAACGCAACAACTGTATCTGCACTGTCTCGGGGAGTTCTTTGGGCTGAACCTGACATCTTGCTGCGTATATTTTGTATGTATTTTTGATGCATCTTGTTCATTTGTTTCTATTATATTTTCACTTTGTTCTTTTTTACATTGTGAGTCGCCTAGAGTCAATTTAGAGTCAGGTGGCACTTAAATAGATAAATCAATTCTGGATTATGTTACATGACATAGATTACATGTATTCTGATACCTGGCTTGTGTAACGTCCTCTTCTAAAACATTATATTCAGGTAAACAATGTAGCAGCTGTTGGAGGCTATCAGACATTTGATTTGATAAAACCAAAACTTTGACAAAATTTAATTCATTGAATTGTCTTTCCTAGCTCTGCTTATGAAAATAGTAATGTGTGATGCAAGTAAAGTTGTAAATTTTGAAACTGTATGGCCTAAATTATTTGTGTCAGATTCTTGTTGAAAACAAAAAGCTTCTAAGTTTATGATAAGTCTTGATATAGCTGCATCGTTTTTAACTGAATCTTTGAAATTATTTTAAAATTTAGTAACAACAGTAAGCAAGCAGCAAAGTGAGCAAGCTGTCTGATTTAAATAGAATTTTTAAACTCTGCTTTTGTTGAAGCATTATTTTTATTACTAGTAATAATATTGCACAAAAATACTCCAGCTGTCCTAAAACTCCATAATTATTGCTTATTCAGATATAACCCAGCCATCTGTTTACAACTCACTTTTCTTCTGAAATGGAACAAATTGTGGCATAACTTCTACTTAAAGGATTTTCTGCAGAAGAAGGAAATATGTCAGAAAGGGTTTTCTACAGTAGCAACCACAATGCATTAAAGGAAGCACAGAATTCTAAACTATCTATCAAGGTCCACTTTTTAGATCTAATTTTTTCTGAAGTTCAGGAAAGCACCATTGGAATGAAAATCACTAACAACTTGTACTAAATCCTGTGCAATTCACATTTTGAATGGGAGGAACTCAGTAATCTTTTGTAGGGCTTCACTTTGGAGCATTTGATCCCTATCTGGTAATTGGAACAACATTTTTATCTGAACAAGTTTGAGTGGATATAAAATGTTCCATTTCGTTGCTTTTATAAATGAAATAGTGCTAGGCCTAGGAACCTTTTTTAGCACTTTGTTGGTGTATTATTCTATTGTTTATTAAAGCATTTATTTGATGATGTACTTAACAAAAATGAAATTCTTTTACTCTTAATGGTTATTATATCTTAATAGCTTTTTAGCATCCATACCTGAAAGGGGAGATAGTAAAAAAAAAAAAAAGGGTTTTGAAGCCCATTTGAGTTTATTGTTGTTGTTGTTGGTTACATACTCAGCCAGTTTTTTAGACTGGATTTGGCATTTTTATCCACCTGTGGAGTCCTTCCCAAGGACCTGGGATAGGCAGATGTTGTTGTATGATGGTGTTAAAGGTATCGTCGCAGGATGGAAGCTGTTCCAAGTAAAGCTGCTTTATGTGATTGACTGATGGTGATTTTGTCAAAGCCAATGGTCTTCAAGTGGTACCCCAGATGTTTTGGGATTGCACCCAAGGCGCCTATTACTATTGGTACTATCTTTGCTTTCTTTTGCCACAGTCATTCTATTTCTATTTGCAGGTCTTTGTATTTTGTGATTTTCTCCAGTTCTTTCTCTTCTATTCTGCTGTCTCCGGTATTGCAATGTCCACTATCCAGACTTTTTTGTCTTTCTTATCAACAATTGTTAGGTCTGGGGTATTGTGTGGCAGGTGCTTGTCTGTTTGAATTCTAAAGTCCCAGAGCACTTTAGCGTCTTCATTTTCTATTACTCTGTCTGTTTTGTGGTCCCACCAGTTCTTGTTTGCAGGCAAATGGTATTTCTTGCAGGTATTCCAATGCACCATTGTTGCTAACTTTGTCATGCTGTTGTTTGTAGTCAGTGTAGTCAGTCTGTGTGATCTTCTTGCAGAGGCTGACTAGGTGGTCCACTGTTTCTTCAGCTTCTTTGCAGAGGCGGCATTTGCTATCTGTCGCTGTCTTCTCAAGTCTGGTTTTGTATGCATTTGTTCTTAAGGCTTGGTCTTGTGTAGCCAGAATTAGCCCCTGTCTGTTTCTTCAATTTTCCTGCTCTTAGCCATTGCCAGTTCTTCTTGTTATCTGCTTTGCCTGCTAGTTTTTTTGTATACTGGCCATATAATACTTTGCTTTGCCATGTCTCTTTTCTATTCTTCATTTAGTCTTTCTTGTAGGCCAGTTTGGTCTCTTCAGTATTCAGTAAGCATTCATGGTGTACTAGCTTTAGTGCATCTTCACTGTCCTTCAGATATTCTTCCAATGCCCTTTTTTCTTCTTCAATTGTCTGATGAACTTGCAACATTCCACGCCCACCTATGTTTCTTGGTAGGTAGAGTCTGTCAATGTTGCTGCATGGATGAAGGGCATGATTTATTGTCATTATTTTTCTGGTCTTCCTATCCAGGGCTTCTAGTTCTGCTTGAATCCAGTCCACTATTCCAGCTGTGAATCTAGTGACTGGAATTGCCCAGGTGTTAATTGCTTTGATGGTATTTCCTCCACTGAGTTTGGATTTTAAGATCTTCACTCTCTTCTTGACTTCAGTGTGCTGGATGTTGTCAACTTGAAGGATGCCCAGGTATTTGTAGTGATCTTCATCCAGAGTCTTGATGTTATTTCCATAGGGCATCTTGATTCCTCTAGTTTTCACTATTTTTCCCCTGTTGATGGTTAGGGTGGCACATTTGTCCAGTCCAAACTCCACTGCAATATCTTGTCTGTATATTCCGACAGTGTTAAGCAGCAATTCTACTTCAGTTGGTGTTTTTCCGTACAGCTTCATATAAATCATGTAAAGGAGGTGAGATAGCCTGCAGATGTTTTTGAAGTTTGGTAGCCATGGTTTGACTACTACTACTATTACTACTACTACTACGAATTTTATTAAACATTACAGTTAAACAGATAAAAACTAATACAAACTACAAAAAATAAAAGGATAAAAAAATAGTGCGGAAAAAAAGAAAAAAGAAAAAATAGAAAAGAAAGAAAGAAGAATATAGCAAAGAAGAAAAGAAATATATAAAGTAGTGACTTCCCCCTTTATCACAACAAGTATAAACAATTTTAACAAGCTATCACCTTCTGTTAAAGTACAACAAACGATCTCTTTGTACCATATCTCATCTCTTATCTATAAACAGATCCTTAAAACCTCATCATTCAGTCTGGGTCAGTAAAAATCTATTAAGGGTTACCAGAAATCATATCTTTTGGTGAGGATTTGTGGTGAACTAGACATCTCTGAAGGAGCAGAGATGGCATTGCAGCGAGATTGTTGCCAAGACGGCAATTTTTGGCTGGTCAAGTCTCTCTGGAAAAAAGAGAGGCTGGGAGATCGGACAGCTGCTTTTTGTGAGTAAACTGTAGGAACTGAGGTTTCTCCAGTCAGCTCGTGAGTTGAGCAGCTGGGAATCTAGGGATTTCCACCAAGCTCCCAGCTGCTATTAAAAAACTTTCGATCAACAAGTTTTATAATACGCACCGGGTGAGTTTCCTTTAATCCTTAGCAAAAGAAGTTTTAAAAATAAGTTTAAGGACATTAAAAAAAAAACTTTTTTGGAATAAACAGCAAAATGATGATTAGAATGTTGATTTTGGAAAGTTATAAATGGACGAAGGGTCCAGATGGATGTGCAATAAGATTTTGAAATTAATTGTAAGAATCCTTCCTTTGGGAAAATGCTGTTTTGAATTCTTAAAAGAAAACATAATAAGATGGGAGTTTGAATGTTGGACATTAGAGGGAACCAGAAGGAACTAAAGATTACAATTAAAGGAGAAGAACACTTAAATTTGACTTACTAACACAGAACAGAGAAACATACCTTAACACCAGACATACTGAAGGATATTTTTGAACAATGGACCCAGAAGTTAATTTTAATGTGTCTGCCATTATGCATAGACTGTGTTCAGATGTTAAGGAAGAGGACAAGTTTTACTAGATAAGACTTGAGACTGATCTGAAAGTGGATTTAAAAATGACAGGCTACAAGAACAATATGGAAAAAGATGTTACACTGAATATACAAATGAAACCGGCTGATGTTTTAATAATTAAAAGGGATACAAGTGACAAACCAAAATAATGACTTGGATAACTTTCTTATATTGGATTTACAAAAGAGACCTTCTGAAGGATTTTGTGAGAAGTGACAAAGAAAAAATGAAAAGAAAACAAACTCTAGGACATTATTTGAAGGGATTAAGTTTGTCAAAAGTAAAAGGAAGAACTATAAAGTGGGTGTATTTGATCAAGGTTGAGTTAGTTGTTTAATATGTTTTTATTTAGTTTATTGTTACTATTGGTTTGTTCTGCTGGTCATTCTTGACCTGGTTCATTAATCTTAATAATGATAATGAGGTCTACAGCTATCCCTTTCTTACCTTGGAAGCTCATTTCCTTGACCTTATTCATATTTTCTCTACTCTGAATCTCTACCCTTCCCAACAGTTATTTTTAAAAATTTGTCTTAGTGTGTCATTAAAAAAAAAACTTAAGAGTTCAAATGACTAATCACATTGATGTGATCTTTGCAGAAATGGGAACTAGTCATGAGAACAAATTATGCTGCTATTTTGAAAGAGTTTTTTTTTTTTACAAGAAAACTAGGCTAGTGCCTTTTTCAACTTGAGCATTCATCATAAAATCTGAGCTCAAGAGTTCTTAATGGAAAATCCCAATATGAAGCTGCGGTGCATTGCTTTCATCTAAGGCTTCAGTGGTGTTTGATCTCCCGTTCACGCTTTCCTTTCCTTCCCCTTAGAGATGATTACTGTCCTTGAAATGTGTTCCGGTTCTTAAAGCAACCAATGCTATTTTCCTCTTAGATTATTTCTGAATTTTTTGGCTTGGAGAAGCATTTTTCTCACCTTGTACTCAAAGGTGTAGGGTGGATTCCCTGATTTAATACAATGGCAAGGACATTGTTTTCTGTAGCTTTGCTAATATTAGCATATTATTTATCAGAGACCCTCTACTTCTGCAGTGCTTAAAAGAAATTAGCAAAATAATGATGCATGCAATTGCTTTAACTTATTGCTCCCTTCAGCTGAGACCAAAAAAAAACATAAAAATTAAAGGGCATGAATGTATTCAGTAGAATAGCAGACATATATATCTAGACTCATTTTCTGGACTCATTTATACACGTACATTTTTCTCGGCATTGTTCCTTTACATATTCTGTAGTGAACAAAAACCATCCATAAACATAATATATTTTAATAACCTTGCTAGAAAAAAGAAGTGGAATGTGTCAGGACATCAAATACATGGTGGTGACTTACAGATGTTTTTATTGTGTGGATTAAAATTTGATGCTTTTTCATCCCAGAAACTTTTCTTCTTTTCCTGTGATCTAGTTCAAATACTGTTTGCCTGCTGTTATTGCTTCTCCATTCTTCCCAGATACCATGCTTCATATCACTGCTTTTCCCTTTATCATTAAATACATACATACATTCCCATCCATTGTGAATCACTTTTGGAGTAAGCAACGATATGCAAAGAGTAGAAAAAGAGTAAGAGGTAGTAAGATGAGGAAATTAAAGGCAGGAATTAAGAGAAAAGGGAAACTACTGCAGAGTAAATCTACTTTACATCAACACCATTCACAATACTTCTCCATACCGTTCTAATCTTACAAATCATCTTTGCTTCCCCCCATACTGTATCTGTATTCTGCTTCATACATTGCCTTTTGTTCCTCAAACTTTTCACCTCTTTCTTTTTGACAATTCCATCATGACTTTCTTGGTCTTTGTCTTCCTGTCAACCCTTACAATTGTCCTTGATATTTTTATTTTGCAATTTGATCCTCATTAATTATCTGTGACCTAACCACCTCCATGTACTTTGTTTCTCACATTTATACTCCATTCACATTCATTCAGCACCCATTCATTCTTGCCTCTCTGTCTTCTTGTTCTGCCACACACACTTCTTAAGTATTCTTCTGTGCCCACTTTGTTTTTTCTGATACACCCAATTCTGCAGAGCAGGGTTCCTCAACCTTGGCAACTTTAAGACGGGTGGACTTCAACTTCCAGAATTCCCCAACCAACAGGGTTGGCTAGGGAATTCTGGGAGTTGAAGTCCACCCGTCTTAAAGTTGCCAAGGTTGAGGAACCCTGCTGTATAGAATAAAGTAGGTACAAATATACCCTTATACGTAGCCATTTGCACTTCTTTCAGCAGACATTCATTTCTACTACATTTGCACAACATTTCTCCATTTGTTTAACTATCTTTAGTAAACAATATACCAAGGTATCATTAGAAGTAGGTTGTGATCTGACATCCTGCTGCTGCTGTTATATCTTGCAGCTTGATTGGACAAAAGCTGCCATCCATGGCCTCTAATTTTACCTTTTGAAAATAGATCACAACACACCCTAGAAGAGCCTAGGTGTATTTCATATAACAGGGATGCCTTTAGAGATGAAGACGGTAAATCAAATATAGAAGTTTATTGCTTTCTGGAAGAGTGTCCATAGAATGACTTCTGTATGCATTTATCTTCTATGCCTGAATACAACACTGTACTTTTAAGACAATGTGGATATACTTCTTAATTTTCTATTTAATGAAATCAAATTAATATAAATGAATTTTTGTGTATAAATTACAAGACAAGAAAGAAAATAGTGGAGTGATGATTTTTGTAATTATGTTATAATCCATGGACATACTTCACTGTGGATGTTGAGTAAATTAATTGCTTTTAATTTCTTTCTTTAAAAAACCATCAATAGTTAGTTTGAATCAAAGCAACAATTCTTTCATCTCTTTTAAACTCCCATTTCTCTTTTCTCAAATGTTTGGAGTAAGGTAACTCAAAACATTTCAGGTAGGAAAAAACACATTTGAAAATTATGGTTTAGACGATGCCCCAAGACATACCGTGATCCATTCATCTCTAAATTTGAGGGCTGTACTGATAAATTTTATGTTTATTACTTTTTAAGGGATGCTGACTCGACAAGTGGCCAGATATCTTTATCATGCTATACAATTAGTTATGTTGTTTTATTGTTTTCCTCTTTCCGCGATAACAAATTGTTGTGTTGTTTATTTTTACAAAGGCTGGTCAAAGAACATAATAAAGATATTTGATTTGATTTGATGGTTTAGAATAAAAGCCTTATTTTAAAAGTAAATTATTAAAATGCCCATTTTTAAAATCATATTGTTGTTTCTGTGCTGGATTTTACCTTGAGGGTGTTAGTAAAGCAATACAGTCAAAATTAATACCTTCTCATGTGAACCATCATTGTGCAATCCTGAGCAAAAAGCCTACATAATAGGTATCAAAGCTTTTAAGATTATGAGAAGAAATTGGTTCTGTCCAGTGCTATGTTTTATCTGGCATCATGTTTCCAAACTTCATTCATTCATTCATTCAATTTATATGGCCATCCATCTCAGATATATGACTCTGGGCAGCTAACAGAGAATAAAAAGATAAAAACATCATTATGTATGTATGTATGTATGTATAACACAAATATAGGAGCTGAGATAAAACCAACTAACATTAATATAACCAAGGAACAGGCTCAACTGCACAACCCAGGCCTGAGGCTCAGCAACAAAGCCCGGTTTTAAGGCCTTACGGAAAGCCAGTAGGGTCAGGACACATCTAATTTCCGGGGGAATGATGTTCCAGACGGCAGGTACCCCAACAGAAAAGGCTGTCCTCCAGGGACCCACCTGATGGCACTCCTAATAGATGGGACCCTGAGAATGCTTCTCCTGCTGGATCTCACAGGATGGGTAGATACAACTGGAGAGGGACAGTCTCGCAAGTATTTGAACAAGCCAAAAGGAAAACATAAACAAATGGTTTTGTCCATTGTTTGTTCATTCCCTGCTTATACTCTCTGCTGAGTAAAGACATGTTGCCTCTGAACAGGGAGCTTCTACATACTTCTGTCTGAACTATCTTAGCTGATGCCTTTGGCTATCATAGCTAATAGATCATTAATGGGAATATTTCCTCAATGCCTTTTCAGAGCGTTGCTTCTCAGACACGCTGCTGGCTTTGAGGTTCAGCATGTAGACTTAGCACAAAGGATGAACTATTTATATACCATATCTGGTCATCTTCTGAACAACAGCTATTCTGAGTTTTCTTGTAGCAATTGCAATAAATGCAACACATATAATAAGCAAGAAAGAGCAAGTGTCACATATCAAAACTAACATACACAATATTCTCTGTTCGTTCATAGTAAACCTTGCAAACTCAGATGTATAGTATGAGAATACAAAAGTAATTTGTTAGGAGTCATACAGGTAGTTCTCATTTAGTGACCACAGTTGGGACCAGCAATGCAGTCGCTAAGTGATGCGGTTGCAGTGTGGAAAATCACGTGACTGCAACTGCATATGATTTTACTTCAGCTTTCCCTTTCCTCCACTCCCCCGCCCTTTGGAATACTCCCCTTGGTGCTGGGATAATTAGCAAGAAGGGAATTAGTTTGTATTTACATTCATTGGAGAGGAAGGGATTACAAGAGAGTAAGCGGGCACACAATGGGAAATACACATTGAAAGGAATGCACTAGCACAGGCTGGTTGCCTAGCATACTCGCAGCTCCCACCCCAAGCGCGTTAGGCAAGCAGCCAGTGCAAGTGTATTCCTTTCAATGTGTATTGCCCATTGTGGGCCTGCTTACTCTCTTGTAATCCCTTCCTCACCAGTCTCTCTGCTCTGTGTGGTGGGGGGGGGAGAAAGAAAAAAAACGTATCAGGCACAGAACAGCACGTATTAACTGTAATGGCAAGCACATTCCTGAGAGATGTTGCAAAGGTTGTAAACACGTACCTTGGTTGCAAAGTTATTTTTCCAGCACTGTCGTAACTTCAAATAGTTTCTGCACAAGGCAGTTGGTAAGCGAGGTCTACCTGTACTATCAATTTTACATCCATTTCCTATTGTCACTTGCCAGAAGTTACAGCTAGTTTTGAGTGTGGGCAAATTACTCTTCTTTTAGTATTTAAATGCATATGAAGGGTTAATAGTTCTGTTTTAAGGCCTCTGCATGTAATGTGTTCACGTTGGTCACCAGTGAGATACAGAATAAGTGACAGTGTCAGATGACGACCAGTGCATCACAGTGTCACCAAGAAAATGATGCAGTAATGATGCCATGATGTCTGATGCAAATATGCAAATTATGTCATTGGGATGTTGATGCTGTGATTTGACTCTCTCCCCCATTGCTTCTTCTGTGGTTGCCTGTGCTCCATACTGTCCTGAGAATTTGGGAAGTTGTTGGCAGATTGGAACAAAAACAGTGAGCATTCTTCATCTAATGGAATGCAAACTTAAGTTACCTTCTTCTGTCAAACTTGCTTAAAAACCCTATACAACTAACAGCAACTCTACAGGGTTGAGGCAGAAGATGTTTAGAGCTGTCCTTAAAGATCTCAGGAACTGAATCTTGGATGTTTGATATTGAAAATATGTACTATACCACTGAACACTGGTGTTTTCATCAAATATCTGGGAAGGATCAAATATCTGGGAAGGATAATATTTGTATAAGTGCCCATCTCACAAGGAGGTGACTCTTTTGGCATACAACCCTCAAATTATAAATGCATAATATTAATATTAATAATAATAATTTATTTGAATTTATTAGCTGCCCAGCTCCATTGTCTGAGGAGTTACTTGTGTTACTATGAAAAAATATAGGCTAGAAGAGGAATATAATTTCAGAGGCAAGGAACCCAAAGATTGAAATAAAACATATATTTAGCTGTGAAAATGCTCACTGGGTAGATTCAGCCTCACACGTATGAACATGTATTCCGGAAACAGCATTGAGAATGATGTACTGCCTGTTTTCTCTCTGTAATTATGCTTCTACTTGAAATGTTTATCCTAATGGCTGAAGCTGATGATGCTGAATACATGATTGAAAGTGGTCTGCCTCTGTAACCTTACAGGAATCCCTTTGGAACGGGGACTTGACTGAGTAATTTGAGCTGCAAAAACCTACACTTTTATTGGCAGTAATTACCAAGCTAGTTTGATGTGACTGGAATTGAGAGGTGAATAAAATAGCATTTGTTATTATACTTCCTTTGGCAAATTTCACAGATCTCAGCTATTATTTCTTTGTTTATAGAGTTGTGTACAGTTGGAATTGACTTATTTTAAACAGTCCTCCCAATTTATGAGAAAAGTCTTAAAAAGTATAGATTTATGTCACTGATCAGTTTTCTTCTGCTGCTGTAAGAAGAAGCAGTGGGTTTTCTTTTTTTCGAAGGAGCTTATATGCATGCAGTGTTTGTTTAAACTGTATTTAGCATGGGTTGAATGAGGCTAAATTTGCCTGATTTTTTTCAGCTTTTTTAGAAAAGCTGAGAAGAAAATGGTAAAAGAGATGGATGACTCTGTCAACTTTGCTTTCTCTCAGTTTCTCATTTTTGCAAATATGGCATGCTTAGTTTATAAAACTTGAGAATTTCTTTTTCAAAAAGGCATGAAAATTTGCCCATATTTCTTTCAACATCTGCATTTTTACAGTGTTGCCTAGTTTTGCCAGTCATTTTCTAATATATCATTTTGTATATTATTTTCAAGAATATTAAACTTAATTATTCAAAATGTACAGTGGTCTAAAATTTGTACTGTGGTGTACCAATTTCGAATGATTTTTTAATTATTTATTTGCTTTAATATAAAGAAATAAAAAAAAGATATCCTCCCCAAAAAGAGAAATGAGGGGGAAAAATAGGGAAAAAAAAGGAGAAAAATATGTATATATAGAAAATAGAAAACTCAAAGTTAATTTGTAAACAAAAAACCACAAGAAGTAATTTTAACTAGTCTTTCCATTACTTCGATAGAGTGCCAGTTCATAACAAGGGAGAGGAGAAATATCACATATATCTTTATTCATGATCAGAAATTAAACACAAATCTGGAAAAGTCTGTTAAACTCTTAATGGGGCCCTTCCTGGCTGAGGAATCATCTTGAATAATCTGTTGTCATGTTTTCATAACAGGCAAACAAATATCAATCTGCATTGTAAATGCAGGTTGGCACTGACTTTCCATAATAATATTTAATGCTCCCCATACTCAATAAATCTGTAGCTCTTCATATCATGACAGATTCCAAAATTTTGGTATATATTCCAGAATCACATTTACCCTAGCCCTAACTCTGACTATATTTATCTTCTCAAACCATCTTAACAAATTTACGGACCTAAACCAAAGTGTCCTTATTACATGCTTAAGCTTCCCTTCCGTTATTTTATACTTCTAGCATAATAAACTTGACAACCAACTCTTTTAAAACATTCTCCGAGATATCCAATAAACATGAAAAACATTTTGCTGAATTAATCTCATTTTAAGATCATAAGAAACGTATTTGATATTCTTTAAAACTGTTAACAGTTTAACTCTTTGTTCCAGGATTCTTGCAAATAACTAAACACCATGTAAATAGTCCTTATTTGCCTACAAAAATAGCATGACAGTAACTCAGGAATTTTGGAAGTTACTAAAATGAATCTTGCCCGAAGTAGATGCTTGAAATGAATGCACTGCCATTTCACAGTTTTAGACAATCCAAAATTATTTTTATTAACACAAAGGATTTTAAAACTTGATTGGCAATTAGCTGATCTACTGTAAAATATTAATATCCTTATTAGCTCGTGGGGGGGGGGATTTACTTCCAAGGTTCAAATTGGAAATATCCTAATTCTGAGTAATAATTTGGTTTCCATGCATTATTCATTCAAAAATGCAATATTAAATAAGTTTACATTCAGATGCAAACTTCTCCCACATCCTATCCAGTTGTAGGGCAAATATTCAAGTTAGGCAAATAGAAAAATATTTGCTTCTCCTCCAGCTGAGAAAAGTATAATAACAAAAGCTGTGCTAATTGGGAACGTAATGAGTTGAAGTGCAGTACACCAGGAGGGGATCAGGTTAGGAACACTGTTCTATATATTACTTTCTAAAAAACTGTTGTTGTTTTTTTAATAGCTCTGCATAAATTTCAGTAGAGGTAAAATTGTAGTGCTGCTATTAAGTGATCTAAGCTATGAAATACAACCCATAAAATAGAATAATGTAAAATGATTAATTATTAGAATAAAAGTTGCTAAACTGTATGTCTAAAAGTTGTTAAATTACATGCCTAAAACTAATCAGAAATTCAATATCAGTTTATTGTGGAAGAAGAAATGTTATTACAACCAAAGTTCAGTGAAATAAAATGCTCAATGTTACTTAGTAATAATATAAACACAATGAATAATTTATTGAAGGATGCCTAATATAGCTGAACATATACATTTGCTGTCTAAAACTACTCCAAGACTGATAAGAATTAAATTGTGATCAGCTAATAATCAAGTGGCTGGTTAGCAAAGATGCAAAATCTTATTTCAAGTCAACCTCTATGTGTATTGCACAAATTTTTGTGCCATTGTGTGTGATAAAGTCATTCTTGTCTGAAGGCAACAGAGACATAGTGTTGCTCCGATTGGCCTGGATGATGGCATGGGAAAGGCGTGAGGTACTTAGTGCTGTAATCTCTATCTGAGGGTACCATGGGGTAAAATATAGGCAGCATTCCCTGTCCACAAGGGCAGATGTGTTCATTATATGGAATATTTCAGAATCAGCACTTTAAGACAGCTGAAAGAAGCAAATGAAACCTTATTTGAGTGTATGGCCTTCTGTTGCCTCAGAGATGTGTAAACCTTGGTTTGTGGGTATAGTTCATGTTAGTGAGCTGTGTTCTTGGTTTGTTCTCTTAATGCTGCTTCGACTCACTCCTAGCCCAAGGAAGTAAACATTCGGGGGACAGACTGAGAGAGGGAAACATCTACTTAGATTTAAAAGTTATTAGAAAATACATGTAAGAACCAATCTGCTGGGAGATGACCATTGCTAATCCTTTGATGGCTAATAAAGCCTGCTAGCTGTAAGGTAGCATTTGAGACCTATCTAGGCAGGTATAAATTGCTGTATGGAATTTGCTTGCACTGACTCAAGTGCATATGGTTGGGATGTGCACCGTAGAGAAGCTGCATCAATAGTTTTACCTGAAATAATTTTATGGCAGCAAGTATCAACCTACCCTTTTTGTATGCTGAGGTTCTTTGAGCCATCAGCACTCCATGTCCTCTTTGGGCTTTTATTCCCAGAGCTAATCCTACTGTTGTACGTTAGAACTGCAATTAGAGGAGATATGAAATTAGTTTATGAGAATATTTTTGATTAGAAGATCATAATTAGTAATGTTTATTCAGTGATGGAAGGCAGTGTACCATTAGCATTAGAGAAAGCTTTTTTTCTGAGAGATAAGGGAAGATGGTGCATTTTTGTAGCTAAAGAAATTGCATGTTGATAAATTGTATGCTTCACTGAGAAATAATGAGATAATAAACTACTATTTCTGTTTGTATAAGAATATGCAGCTAACCCAGTCTGGATTCAATTTATTGTAAGAAATAATTCTGCAGTAGCAAAAAGGCTCCTGTTTATTAGTGGCAGGGTATGTCAAAAGTGTGATTAGCCAGGCAAAATGGAAATTTCAACAATTTCCATTAAAAAAAAATTACAGCAATTCCAGATTTTTGCCAGCTAACAGTTCAAAGCATTGACTTAGGATCAACTCAGAGGAGAGTGACCAAAATGACAAGGAGCTTGGAAGGAGAAACTCATGAAGAACAGTTAGAAGTGTATCTCCAGCCTAGAGTAGAGAAGACTGCAGGGAGACACAATACTGTAGTCATAGCTATCTGAAGGGCTGGCATATACAGGTAGAAGAAGGGGTAGAATTGCCTAGAGTTGTTCCAGAAGACAGGACAACAAATGTTGGATATAAATTACAAGGAAGTTGATTTTGGTTGGACATCAGGAAAGAATTCCTAATAGTAAGACCTGTGCAATAATAGACTTTCTTGGAAGATGGTGACCTGTCCTCTGTTGAAGGTATGAAAACAGGCCAGCTGCCGTCTGTCAGGGAGGCTGTAGTACTTGATTACTGCACTGGGAAGAGAGTTGGAATAGATACTCTTCCAGATCCCTTCTAATCCTTACATTCTTTGATTTTGGACATGACTTTAATGATGTGGATGTTTAACCAAATATAAATAGCAGATGCGAGGGATTCCAATAGTAGGTAAACGGCTAGTCTTTCTTCCTTGTGCAAATGGCAGCTGTTGGGAGGAGAAGTTTGTCAAGACTGTTGTGGGTAGGTGAAAGGTTAAACTTCTTCCCCTCTACCTTATTACTATTGTCCTCTCTGTGGGAAGCTGACATACTACATGTGAGAGATGCAAAATTGCAACTTTTATCTGACTGCTCTGATACCTCTGTATTCTCTAACCACTTTGAGACTTTTTAAAGCATTATTTGGCTGTAGTTGGCCTAGAAGGTACAAAAAAAACTGGTGGCAGATTTCATGCTATAATTCTATTATTTTCAACATCAGAGGGCTCTGTAGAGTTAGTATTAGCTATGCATATAAATATAAACATATAAATATAAACATACATATACATACATACATACATACATACATACATTTAAATACTCCTTTGGTTTAACAGGCACTTAGTAGCATCCTGATAGTTTATATGAAGCTGATGACATTATCGGCTGCTCTTTCTGCCATCCTGTGGTTGTTTCTAAGTACTGTCTAGCTATGATGTACCAAAAGTATTAATTATATAATCAGATTGCTGAATTAGTCTTTTTTACAACAAAAGTATTTTTATGAAGCCTTGAGGACTGATAATTGCATAAATGGGATGATGAATCTGTTAGTCTTTAGGGTGCAAAAAAGCCAGTTTTTTTTTTTTTAAATAGGATGGTATGTTTTTAATAGCGGGTCCTGATTTTCCATGATAATGTAGTTTCTCCAGACATTTCTCCAGGCAACAACAACAACAACAACAAAAGTCAGACATAGTAATCTTTGAGTTTCTCCCCATATTAACAGCAAGAATTAATAATCTCTAAAATGTACTTTTTCAAAAGAAGCTTGCTTATAACCTGTTTACCTTCCTGCTGTTCTAAAGAAGCAATTTCAAACTTGTGCTAGGTCTGCACCTCCCAAATTCCTCACCAGTATGGCCAGTTTTGGATACCAGGTTGGGGGAACCTACTCTAAAGAGCATTATTTTCATGTTGCTCTGTGAGGATGGGGTGATTAAATAGTGCAGTTCTTTTAGTTAAATTATGTTTGTTGGATACAAACTTTGGATTTATATGTTTGAATTATTTATTAGGCAGAATGACACTATGTAAGTCACGCTATCTGTTCTGATACCCATAGCTGTCCATTAGGTCCCTGTGCCTGGATTTTAATTGCATTGCTCAGATAAAGAAGCAAAAGAAAAAAAGAGGTTATACTGAAAGGTTGGTTTGGGTTAAAGTTTAGGAAACAATTCTTGTTTCAATTTCAGAGAATTCTAGCAATGAAAGAAGGTGCCTGGCAGTTAGCTATTACAACAGTGTCATGAAACATCTCTTCTACTTTGCTAGCATTAACTTTCATCTTCAGTAGCCAGTTTAAATCAGTCATATACTGACTGGGTTCATCCACCATGCTAATCCACAATATATTTGTTTGTTCTGATTCAGTGGAGTGAATCCAGCCATTATCTTTAGCAAAACATGGTTTATCATTTAATGTGTGGTGTGAACTCAGGTATTTGTGGCTCATTCAGCAAACCATAGTTAACAAAATTGTGGCTTAGCATGGTGTGTAAACCCAGCTGCCATTAAAGATATTAAACTTCGACGGGGATGAAGCTCATGCTTCAAAGGGGATGAACACTGCACTGTCTCAACTGTTTGGAAGACACCAGTTTAGGAAAGTTGCACAAACATTCCACATTCTGCATGCAGATATGTCACCGAGCATAATAATAACTATAACAAATTGTACTGAATTCACAAACTGCCTAATTACCCAAAACAGTTTCATGAAACTGGCCCTGACTTCTATCTATTTAATGAAATTCAAATATATATGTGAGATTTATTTCCAGCTGGTAAAATTGGCAATATAGAGGATTTGTTTAATTTGTGATTGAAGCAATATGCTTGTTATTCTATGAGATGCTTCACAACTGTAACGAAGCTATAAGTGTTGGTTGTGGTTATTTTTCCATTGATAATGATATTTCATGGCAAATGGAGTTTATCTCAAAGTAAAACTGCAGGAGTTTAGGCACTAAGGAAGCATTGCTGCTTTTTAAAATACATTATACAATATTGCTATTAACTACATTCTAGGCAAATATTTCTTAAATGTCACTATCCATGACCTTCCTTTAAATTTTTAGGATATATTTGTTCAGACTATGGTGGATTATATCTTTTTGTAACACTGTTGACTGTACAGCAGAGGGAGTATTTTGTCAGGAATAGAAGATGCTTGTCACAATATCACAGAACACATTTCTCTTTAAACATGCCTTGTATTTTTATCTGCAGTACTGAGAGTCCAAAACCATATAAAATTAACGTGCAGATTGGAATAAATCCAGAAAAGTTTATTAAGTAATACTTGGTTTAGATTTTATTTTGTTGGCAGAAGGGAAAAAAGATCCTCTAATATATGAAAAGTTTAATTGCATTGCTTCTAGTCAAACCTAAGGGAACAAGTAGTCGAAAATCACACTATTTATCTTATTGGTGGGTAAATTAAAATTGCTTATGAAATTTTTAGCTGACTTGTTCTGTGCACTTGAAAAAACAATCCAAACAACTGTCTGTCAGTGATAAAATACATATTTTTCTTTCCCTTTCTAGATATACAGATGTGAGTGCATCATAATTAGTGAATATTATCAAAGTATTTCTATCTACTTTATAATTTTATACTGATTCCATTGTATACTCCTGTGGTTAAACATTTATAGTCTGTAAGTTCCTACTGAGGATCAGAAAACTCTGGATCCCTCTTTCCCAAGTGTTTTGGAATACAACTCTCAGAATATCAAGTGAGGAGAGGAAGAATGCGTGAATGAATTATAGTAGGGTGGTTCCAGATATGGAAATTGTGTCATTTTGGGAAATAGAGTGAACCATAAGGCCCAGCTAGATGTCAGCACTTGGGCAACCGGTTCTTGAAAAGCTAAATAGGGTCAGACCTGATTTAGACACACTAGTGATCTCCCATGCAATTTTAGGACTATGGACTACACTGGGAGGTTGACAAAGTATTCTAGAAGAAAGCATTTGATTCATAGGGGCCAGCAAAGGAGAAGAGTTGGAGTCATTTCAGAAAGTAGGAGATCTTTAGGAAGTCCAGCTTAACTGGGTGAATAAGAGTCATGGAAAAGAACTAATTGGACTTCAGAGGTTCCTGGTGCTTGTCTAGTAGAAAACAGATATATCCTCTGGATATATTTTGATACTTTCCCAGTCTTCCCTTCCAAATACTTTCAATGGCCATAAGCTGATAGCTTCAGTACTGTATTTGGGGTCATCTTACAACTGTGCTAAAATGTCTAAATACTGTGAGTTCAGTATTGACCACAATGAAACATGAAGCATTATGACACATGTTGGGTTCTCCTGGTATCAGTTTTTATGTATTAAATGCCAAAAAAGTTGTGACATCAAGCCGTGAAATATCTGAACACTATTTAAAAAACTACTTAACACTAACATTTGTTGACAATAGCTTCTTTTTTTAAAAAATAAAATCTTTTATTTTAAATAGTGCTGTCTAAAACATGCTGTTCTTACAGTCATTATCCAGGAAAAGTTCCATTTTGCTATTTTCAAGCAATTCAGTCCATCCATTAGCAGGAAGAAGCAGCAGGGCACTTGCTTCTAAGCCCTGAGGTTTATGAAAAAAAGATAAACATTTTGCAGAAATTATCTAAAGAGAACTTAGAAATTTATAGTGATGTTTGCACATAAATTATATTTTCTCCAAAGATCAGAAAGAAGGCCTTTTTGTATATAGACTTTACAAACTTCACTATCAGCATTTATTATGACAGACTGTGGTTTTTTTTATTTTTTATTTTATCCTGCCTTTATTATTTTTACAAATAACTCAAGGCGGTACTTCCAGTTTCTGAAAGAATTTATTGTCAGATATTTGCTTCTTTATTTATTTGTAATGAAGCTCATTTACCTGGGGAGACAACACTGCAAAGATAACAGAGTTTAGGAAAATAAAATGAAAGAGCTGATCAAAAAAGAGAACTTGGTGGAACTGGGCAGCAAATTAAACTAATGGTTCCATTGGCTCCGTAAAATAAAATGTCTTGCAATTCAGATAACAGACATTTGCATAGCTTGAATGAATTTCAAACAGTTGTATGAATTTTAAACTAAACATAATTGCCATTATTTTGAATTCAGTGCCCTGTAACAGCTGCAATAGGGCTCTTGTATAGTTCTGTAATTACATTGCATTAACTTCATGTTTTTAAAATTGTATATTACATAAGCAGCAAGTGTTGTGCATCTGTTATTTAAGAGGTTCTGAAACTGCTTATTAACAGGTTGCCTTCTGAAAATGTACAGTATCTATTGGGCTAGATACCATAGTGCCTAGTTGTGCCCTCCCCCGCCCCAGCTCCCTAGGCCATACAGTCCAATTACATTTTCCTCTTTAATATTTCCATCTTTTGGAATTCCAGTATCCAACCACAAACAGCACATCTTGCTTGCATGTTCTGTCAATTTCAGATTGAACTTGACCATCAACCTCATCAATAGTTGAGGCATAAACTTTAATAGTCATATTAAAGGATTTTCCGCAAAGTCTAATGGAGATTATTTGGTCATTGATTGCATTGTACCCAAATAGCGCCCTTGTTATATCCTTCCAGGTTATGAAAGCAACGCTGTTCCTTTGTTTTTTGTGTTCCGATTAGTAAATAGTATGATCTGACTGAAAGTATTCAATTCTGGCTCATTTCAAGTTGCTGATATCTAAGATGTCAACATGTGCTGTAGCTGATGTGTTATGGATTCTCATTTCATCTTTCATTGTGTTGAGCTTTCCCAGGTTCACGCTTCTTAAATTCCATATTCCCACTATAACTCTGTCTTTCTAGCTTTGGATTTTGTTTTCCTTCATGGTAACATCAGCAACTAGACATCCCAAAAGTTTTAAACAAGCCAAATCATAAACACCATTAGTACACTAAAAGTTGAGTACCATCCCACTTGAGGGCCCATTATCTGGCATTATATCTTCAAATGTTTTGCCTACATGGTTATCTTGGCAAAGTTCAGGAGTGCTCTCTCCCATGCAGTATCCAATTATGCTTTTGCCATTGTCTTTAAAGTGACCACCTACCTCCAGCATCTTCCTCTATTGCTGCTGCCCAATATATTGCCTGCTTGCTTTAGTTGGACAGCTGGGATGACCTTCATGCCTTGGGTGACCCTGCTGGGAATAGATACTCTTGGCATATACTCCTGGTATTCTTTGCTCAACCCTTCCAGGAAAATCTCCTCACCATGAGGCAGCACAGAAGAACTTGAGGGATATTTAATTTTTTAATTTAATGGATGAATTCATAGATTTTGAAACTAAGGCCTTGTGGTTTCAGCTTTGTGCCTCACAGTTCAGATTTACAATACTCCTTTCTTTTTTTAATGAACTCATTAATTTTTTTTATTTCAGGAGCTCAAGCAGGTGTACATAGCATTTTATCCTCCAGGTTTCCCCTATTTCCTCTTCTAAATCTTCCCCATATCAATGTCCTACCAATGGTAGGTAGTGCTAAAAATAATGATTGGCTCAGATTAATCCAGTGAAGATTCTGTGGCTGTGAGTAAACATGAATATGGGTCTCCCTGGGCATAAAGTTAACACCTTAACCACCATACTCAAGGATGATAGCTATAATGACTGCTATGGTTTGCCAAGACTCATGCACTTACTACCAAATGCTATTCACATTTTCTGGGGTTAATCTCAGCTCAACTTAAATTCACTTTGTCTATAGGTACTCTTACGTCTATGACTGTACGATGCATGTTTATGGTGTAGTGCAGTTACCAAGTAATGAGGGAGCAAAGACATTGCCAATGTCACTGAATAAATCACATCAGGGAAACCTAATGATTGGAGTTAAGTACCACTCTAGATCACATGTTTGAATGTTTTTTTAAAAAGTTTTTGCCCTTTATTTCCAGCATTACCAGATTATATCTGTTTCCATAGGTTTCCCTCCTGCCTTCCTGCCTTCCTGCCTTCCCTTTTAGATCAGGGAAAAATTCTAATTTAATTCCCTCAGTGCAGTCTGAAGTAGTACAGAAAGATTTTAACACTTGATAACATTGAATGCATAAACTGACCTCCAACCTTTTAACTAAATTGTGTAGCTTTGCAGTTTGTACCAGCTCCTCCAAAACCCACTTACTCAGTATGTTCAGTTCTTTTCAACATGTATGTATAGAATAAAATCCAAACCAAAAAAAAAATAGTAACTCTCCAATTCTAGCATAATGATCTAAAATTCCCATTACACAGTTGAAACCTGAAGCATCAAAGTCAAACGTATAATAGGTATTCTACTAAGCCATTCATGTATCTTTTCCTCTGAGTGTACTAAGCAAGATTCAAGGGTTGGCTTTTTAACAATCCAAACATTTCAGAAAATTTACCTGTATTTGCAGTTTCCTGGTTCCCTGAATCTGTTGTTTCAAAACTGCCAAATCCTTCAAATGAAAAACATTACTTAAAATCAGCCTCAGACTTGCATATTAGTTTAGCCACTTATTACTCTAAGTAACTCAATGACAACAGGTCCTTTGGAAAGAAAGTGAGAGAAATACAGAAAGAGATAACAACAAATAGGAATCAAGTAAGTTATGGTTTAATGAGAATTTGGATTTTTTTTTCTGTTTGTTTACCCAGTTTTGTTATGGAGGTTGATCTTGGGTGAAATGGCCTGGGTCTATCATGTGAAGTACTGATATTCCAGAAATTGTTTCAATTATGTGAGTCCAGAAGTATTCTCTCAATTTTAGTATCTTTTACATTGGCCAAACTAGGTATGACATTTAAAGGAGTTTGAAGGACCTCTAATCTGCCTCTTTGTTTTTTCTTTTTCAATGGGTTTTGAACTCTCCCCAAACTGTGATCCTGACCCTGATCTCATTGGGTATGCCATTAGAGGGGATGCTTTGGAGGGTGATTTTGAATGGAAATGTGGCATGGGGAAATGTTTTAAAGTAACTCTCACAAACCATATTACCATCTGTAAAAGCTCTTCCAGAAGTAGCTAGTTTCTAAATAAATCTACAGAACCTACAGAAAGGGAATCAGAAGAATGATTTCATTCTGTAATAATTTAATGTATTGCTTAGCAAGGCTTATAGATGCAGAAATGCTACTTTTTATCGTGAATACTTTTTCCCAATATGGTACTGTGGAAAGATAAATATTAAAAAAAATTCCCATGGTAGAAACTGTGGAATACTACATCATTAAGACTTGTGGAGTTGTGGTGTACAGCACAACTAGGGAATGAAAAACAAAACTGTTAACTGATAGGTGGGAAAGATTATTTGAAAAGAACAAAAATCATCAGTCTACCTTGAGTATCTTTCTAGGCAGGCGGCATTGCTCCCACGTTCCTGAAAATGCATCAGTTCCTGCTTACTGAAGTGGCTTGTCTTTAACAGACATTTCTTTATGAGATTTCATCATGCAGCAATTTGCAACTCTCTGTTGGAGGTAAAGGTGTATGCAGGTGCTTTACTGCCCATGACAAGATGTGTTTCTTTGTAAGTTTACAGCAAGATTCAAAAGGAAAAAAAAAATCTCGGGGACTCTGATTATGAACTTGGTTCAACATCAGCTGCCTTAGTCTTTTCCAGGCCTGTTTCTGAACCCTAGAAAAAGATAAAATTTCTCAGTTTAATATTTCTTACATTTCTTATTTAATAAATCTGATCAGTGTAAGATAGCAAGTGTGGCATTACTTACCAGTTGTTATAACATTTTTTTTTTTATCTTCCATCTCCCTAGGCCCAAGGATGAGCTAACACAGTATTTTTCAAACTTGGGAACTTTAAGATATATGGACTTCAACTCCCAGAATTGGAGAATTCTGGGAATTGAAGTCCACACATCTTAAAGTTGTCAAGTTTGAAAAACACTGAGCTGGCACATCAGCCATCCTGTTCACATTTCCAAATCAGGCACATAAAGTGGGTGGAAAGAAGGGGGGTACCTTGCCCTACCAGTTTTTCCACTGAGATAAAGGAAAGGTGGACACTTTGGAGCCATCTGCTTAAGGGCACATGGAGTAAATAATGGGGGTCAGAAGTGGGTCACCCTGCTTACCAACCAGTTTTCTGGTCCCTAGTGTGGTCATTAAGCGAGGACTACATGTAACTGGGCTCCATCATTTCCAAATAATAATCATATAGTCAGCTACAACTCTTGGCTGGCTGAATAAAAATAAACCTGTTTTGTGAATTGACTGTCCCATTCACTTTTTCCCCCATTTGATTTCTAAGAAGCCCCGTACCATTTTTTTAAAGGCGTCAGAATGGCTGCAGTTATAGACAAGACCCTAAGGGGATCCCTGATCTACTCTGAATCAGTTCCAATACTTATACCACAAATTAAAACATGATTATTTTCTAGTTACTTGCAGCATACCTCAGCTGAGAATAAAGAAAAAAATGGAATTGCTGTAGCTACTTTTGTCTGATATCTTTTTAGTTAATTAGAAATAAGTTTTATTTCAAGCTAGAAGCAGAAGAGCCCCACATGAAACATTCTGTTGTCTGTGTTCCATTGGAACAAGCCACACACAAAAAAGATCTTGAATGCTTTTTGTTTTTGACCTTGAAATAAAGCTCTTGGAAAGTATGTGGCTTGTTTCAAGCTTGGAACATTTGAAATTACTTATTTGTTTGACTACTGCCCAGAACAATGGATTGATTTTGAAACAAAGCTCAGAATATACATTTTTTTTAAAAATGAGATTTTATTTTGAGGTTGGATTATTCCAAATGATCCTTTTTGTGTGATTTTTCCTATGACCAGAACTTTACAAATGAAAAATGGCCAAATTTTGTTCCATCTTCAAAGCAAAGCTGTTGCAATCCGTGTGGTTTTTTGAGCTTAGAACCCTTGGAACATCCATTGAAGTGAAAACATTTTGCATACCCAGAGTTAACTTTGTTGATGTTTGAAAAATTGAATTGTACTGTACTGTTGGCCATGAGTGCATATCCCATGAATCTGAGATGAATTTACACATGGGAGAGGAGGAGGAGGAGGAGAAGGAACTCTTCTCTAATTTATTTTGTTCCTTTTTAAAAATCATCCTACTGCTACCCTTGATTCGGTATTGACTTGTAAGTTCTTCCTGCTTTTCAGATTTATCTTCATGCTCACTTCATTCTGCACTGAAAAGCTGTTACCATACGTACTTGCTATCTATTTCATTGCCATTCTCTGTACATTTGTACTTCTGCTGTGGTGCCTAGTGCCAATCTATTGTATCCTCAATGACAGTGGTTCTTGGCAGGCATTGCTATAACATACAATTAAATTGTGTTCTGTAAATGGTACATCAGAGGTGACAGGGGAGGCACATCTTTCATCTTTTTGATATATAATGACATTCAGAATGATCTCTAGCACTCAAGTTGTTAAACAGCCTAAGGAGTCAAGAGGACTGTAGAGTTTCTTGTCTAATTTTAAATGTAAGAAGATCAGCAGATGATTTTCTCTTGAGTACCCCGCATACTAATGTGCTCTGTGTAACTAATGTCATTAACAGAGCATGTTGAATATAAAAATATTAAGTTTCAAATTGGCAGTGTTGGGGTACTTTTAAAGAAGATGATAAAAACATAGATGAGCACTATCATTTTGTAATAAACATCTACATTGCTTTTACATTAAGAGGGAGGGGGATCAATGAGTGCATTTCAGTACATTGCCAGCATAGTACAATAAATATTTAAGTATTCTGAATGGGAAAAAATCCTTAAATTCAGTCTTTAACCAATCTGCATGTTGGTAATTTTTATACTATAGATTTTCTTCCCCTTAAAAAAATGACTAGTTTTGTTTTATTTTGAAAACTGGCTTCAGTTGCATTGCAATTTTTAAAAAATCTAAATGTGTGGCTTGTTTTAAAGAAGATGGTTCTTAAAGCAAATAATAATGTAAAGCAACTTCTCCCTGCCAAAAACCAGGATTAATTGTACTCACCTAGTATCCACTTTCTATGATAGGGAGGGAGAATCTTGATCTTTTAACTCTTGCTGAACCGTGTGTCTTAAAAGCGCAGCCAGCATAGCCAATGGTGAGAACCACTGGAAATTCTAGTTCAACACAAGATGGAGGGCCACAAATTCCACCCCCTGTTCTGTAGCCTGGTGCTGCTTTGACAGTTTGTGGTAACTTGAAGCTACCATTTTATTCTGAGTCATTTTTAAAAAAATCAGGCTTCTTAGTGGATGTTCTCAGCAGACAGTCACATCTAGCTTTAGCATGCATGGAACTCTTCTGCTTTTGGATACTTAAGTAAAAATAGTCTAAACAATGTAATATTTAAAGTACTCGTAAATTATGTCATCTGATGGTGGAGCTATGTAAGGAACTAGATTGCAGAAAATTATCTGTTGGGAATTGCCTCTGATGGAATGGACTTATGAAGGCCAGGCTCAGGGAGATAAGCGTGTTCTTAGCCCCCAGTAGGACCGTGGGAAGTTCAAGAAGATGAGGCTGGCACCTCCCTAAGGAATTCACGGTGTTGTGGCTGGCTGGCTTGGGAACTAAGGTTCAGTCTGGTGAGATTTCTGTCTTGAGGTTGAAGCTAATAAACGCAGCAGAACTGTATTTGCATTGTCTCTTGGAGTTCTTTGGGCTGAACCTGACATTGCCTGACGAATATGTTCATCAGATCTTTAAGGACAGAGAGATAAGGCAATTATGTAAAAGAGAGGCTTCACATGGAAGAGATGTTATGTCTGCAGTCACCAATCTTTTCTATTTGCCATCAAACAGATTGACTGTGACTCTGGATATAGGTCCAGACACATTCCCCCAGAGTAATCCCACGGTGCAGAGTATACAAACTGTCCCATTTTTAGATCAGCCTGTCCAAAAGTGCATCAAACTCAGTATGAATCAATAAGGGCAAAACTAAACGCACTCAGGAAATCGAACTATTTACTGTAAGGTGAATATGAGAATGAATGATAAGGAAACCATCTTTTACTATATATCTTGTTCCTTGCCCCGCTCACTGGAAGCATAAGTGTGTTTTGCTCTTCCTAAGGCATAGGAGAAAAGCTAGAAAAATGTATTTGAATGCCCTAAAATAAATGGAATTTAAAAGCATCCTATTTAATGCTGTGAAATTAATGGCATTCTTGTTCAACTGTGGTAGAAAATCCCTCAGCCCTTTAGGAAGAGCATTAGCAAATTACAGCCAAATTTTTATTTCAGAAGTCATTTTCATCCCTGATAAGCTAAGGCTGCAAGGTCAACACGTCAATTTGGTATCCAATTTCCATTTCCATAACGTTGTGCAGCACGCTGGCATTTTTCCTAGAGCTTCATTTTTTCTTCATGTGAGTTTTATGTGGAGCTTTTCTTACAGACAAAAAACATTTCTTTTCTCTATCCCAAGGGTATTATTAAGAATTAAAATACACTGTTTAAGTAATGGTGGGATTTTCGTTGCATCTTCATGTCTTTTTCATTGTTATTTAATCCCTGTCATCTGCTCAAACGAGGTATTGTTCTCATTTAATTCGATGTGTTGAGTTACTATCTTAAGGGCTAGATATATAGGCCATAATTAGAATCTGTAAATTTGAATAATACTTTAAAATTTAGTAACCTCTTGAAAAAAATAAAGCTTTATATCTAGCGTACCCCCAAAAAAAAAAAAGAAAGCTTTTCGTTAAGGAAAAGTATGAAATGATTTGTTAAATAAATTGGGAGTTTTTGCATTTTTTCCTCTTATTAAAATATGAAAAGTTGAATACTAAATGGAGACAGCTTTCTAACTTGAAATAGCTAATTATTTATCTTATTATTTATTTATTTAAACAAAGAGGAATATGGAATCATAGATATTATGAGGCTGAATGGACCATAAAGGTAATCTGGTCCAATGCCTTGTTAGGTACAAACAGTCCACTAAACTGTTCCAGACAAGTAGCCATCCAGCCCTTTGTAAAAAAAAAAAAAAAAAATGGTGAGAGGGGTCCACCACCCTTCTAAGCAGACTCTTCCTCTGCTTGCCATTAGGCAGTTCTTCCTAATATTCAACTGTAATTGCTTTCCTTTTAATTTTAACTTTTTGGTACTTGTCCTGCTCTGAGTTTTAAAGAAAGAGTAGACGTTTTCCTTCTTCCATGTGACGGATGCCCATCACTGGGTATAGTACATAGCAAAGCTATGATTTGTGTCCATGATTTGGAGAGAGTGCTTCTTTTAACGCACTCTTTGATTGCCTTGGCCACTTTAGCTGTAGCATCACACACATTGCTTGCTCATGTTCAGCTGGAGGTCCACTAGTACTTCTTACATGCACTGCTGCAAGGCAAGTCTCCAGTCCTGTACTTTTGCATTTGTTTTTCTTTCTCAAATAGTGTATTTGTCAATTGAACATCAACCTATTAGATTTGGTCCAATGTTCAAACCTGGTCACCATTTTGAACTGTGATTTTACCCTCTAAGGCAGGTCTTTTCAAGCTGAGGAACCCCAGGGTTCCACATAAACTTGTGGAGGTTCTGTGAGAGGATAAAGGCAATGGGGAAAAAAGATTCACTTGGACATGGCCAGTGTTCTATCACTAGAGCTGTGCCTCTTGATCAGGAGTTCTGGGAAATTTTTAGGAGTTCTGGGAAAGATTCTGCCCCCGAAAAAGTTTGAAAACCCTGCTCTAACGTGTTAATCAATCTCCTTAGTTTGGTGGTATCTGAAAATATGATGAGCAACCTTCCATTCCATTCCCTATACAATTTATAAAGATGTTGAATAGTAATGAGCTGAGCATGGAACCCTGGGAGATACCATTCAGTACTTCGGGAACTGTCTTCTAGAACGATGCAGAACTGTTTTCAAGCACCTGGTGGGTACAGTTGATCAACTAGTAGCAAATCTATTGGACTGCGGTACTGCGTAACCTTCCTTTATCTCTCTTCTCCATAAATATATTATGAGAGATCCAGTCAAAAACTTTACTCAGATTGACTTATACTACATACATACCATTTGCTTGGTCTCTTAAACAAGTCACTCTTGTAATAAAAGGAAGTAAGGTAAGTCGGACTTGACCTATCCTGTGTTGTCTCCTGGTAATGTTTGGAGACATAATGCTTGACAATCTGTTCTAGTACCTAATCCAAATTAGATATTAAACTAATTGTTCTGTACTTTTCCAGATCTCCCCTCTTCCACTTTTCAGTATTGAGCCTAATATATTCTTCTTCAATCTCACTTCTCCCCTGTTCTCCTGGAACTTATAGTTCTCCAAAACATTACAATCAGTAATTCTGGGAATACTTCTGCCAGTTCTTCTAACATCCTGGGATGTAATTCATCTGGCTCTGGAGACGTGAATTAGCTTAAGGTGGCAGAGTAGATTCCTTCTATATTAGTCCTGAGCTGTGTTTCCCCTGATTCCTCAATCTTTTTGTTGTTCAGTCATGTCCAACAATTCATAACTGGATGGACATCATTTCATTGGGGTCCTTTGACAGTAACTGCTTCTATAAGTTCTTCTAAACTTGTATTTCTGTAATCAATGATAGTGTCTAACACCTTCCTCTCCTGTTGGCCTCTGTTTCAATTTTATCTTCCATTAGGATCTTCTCCAGTGACTCTTGCCTTCATATTACGTGTCCAAAATATCTAAGTTTTAGCTTCATTATTAGTGTTTTCAGAGAGCAGCCTGGTTTCCCTTCATTTAGTATTGAATAATTTCTTCTTCTTGTGGTCCAAAATATCTTAACAGTTTTCTTCAACTGCACAGTTTCAAGGTATATTTTTCTTCAGATGTTGTTAAGAAGAGCTTTTTCCCTCTTCTCATAAATGTAAAGAAATTATCAGATATCCCTTCCTTCTCTATTTGTTCTTATTACTTCTCCACCTTCCCTGGGTAATAGTCCAACAACTTCCTTGACTCTTCTTTTATTTCAGATACATCCCCACATCTCTTTTTATTATATTTTGCATTCTTTGACAGTTTCATCTCATTTTGTGTTTTAGCCTCCTAAGTTCCATCCTAGGACTCAAACTGCCAGTTTGTACACCTGTTTGGTTATCAGCCTCTGCTTCTATTTTCTATACATCTCCTTTCTTCTTCTCAGCCTGTCAAGTGAGCTCACTGTTCATGCATATTGGCCTCTTAAAGCTTTCCCCATTGTTCTTCTCATGGGATTGTTTGTGCCTACTGTACACTTTCAACATCTCATTTTTCGGGACCTTCAATCCTCCTCCTTGGATTTTTTTATCCATTAGGATTTCATATCATACCATGCTACCTACCTTTTGCCTGATTTCACTGAAATCTGCCTTTCTGAAATCTAAACACTTCCCTCAGCGTTTCCTCCCCTCTTTATCTTGAAATCCAACAAGATGTGGCCTCCATTTCCCAAGGCGGCTGATCCCTTTAGTCAATCAATTTGTCTCAATTGGTCAAGATTAGGTCCAGGATAGCTTGTCCCCTTATTTCTTCTTCCACATTTTGAAAAACTGAATTATCAGCAAAATAAATCAGAAATCTATTGAACCTTCCACTCTTGCTGAGTTAGTTTTCCATCAGCTATTGTGTTAGTTGAAGTCACCCCTTATTGCTTAGCTCGCTCTCTTGAGAACTTAGTGAGTTGATTTAGAAATGCATCATCCACATTTTCTGTCTGAGTAGGTGGTCTGTAGTAAATTCCCAAACCATTAATACATTTTTTTCCTTAATCCTTTTAATCTTACCCAAATACTTTCAACAGAAGCTCCATATTGTGGGACATATATTTTTTCATGAGCATATGATTTCTTTACATACAAAACTTCCTTTTTTTGTTGTTGGAACTATTTCTTTTGAACAAGTTGCAGCCTTCAAATACTGTGTTTCAGTCATGACTTTCATTCCACTAGTTTTCTGTGATTAAAAATTCCTCATAATGATGTTCTTTATTTTTGCAGTCGGACTTTTCTGTTTTTTTTTCTGTGTTTTAAAAGAACTTAATAGTTTAGTCTGTATACAACTATAATAAATATTGCATAGGATGTTAAAGTCCAGCCTTCAGTACTGGTGAAATGTAGCATCTTTTACATAGATTGAATGTATAGATTCTGCTCTTGTTATTTCTTCTCTCAAAAGGAAAATCTTATTTATCTTTCTTTATTTTATAATGGTTTGGATGCTAATTTTTAACTGCAAAATCTTTAATGCAAACTGTCAATATAAGACAGATATGGAGTAAAAACCTATAATCAATGAGTTGCAAAGTTGAAAGATCAGTCATTTCTCTTTTAGCTTCAGACATTAGATTTAGTTTTGTGTTACATCCTGTTACCATATTAACTAGCTACTATAACTAAAAACCGACCTTCTCTGACTAATTAACTCACTGGGGATAGCATTTGCAAGATTACAGGGATTTTTTGTGGGTGTCTGATGATGACTTGCTCCCAGGGGAATATTAAGTGATTGGTTTTATAGTCTTGTATTCTCATCATTTTTCTTCTGCTTCATTTCCCTTTGATTCAGGTTGTATTGTATGTCTTTTAGCCTTTAAAAGAAAAGAAGGAATAATGGAAATTATCTTCCTTGAGGCTCAGCTTCTGATGTCCCTATTATCAATGTTCAAATAAATCCTTATTAAAGGAAGTAAGATTGCTATAGGTTTACTTAAAAATCAGTGGACTTCAGGTAGTGATAATCATTTAAATTCTGTGGCTAGTAAGGTGGGACATATGAAATATGAATCTGGTGGCTTTTACTGGTTTATCCTATGGATTAAACTATAATATAGTGATACTTCTGTCTACGCATGTTGCAGTATGGAAGGCTGGGTGCAAGTTGAACTACAGAATTGAGAGGATACATTAAAGAATTTCTGAGCATCTCTAAATCTCTCCAAGGAGGATTGCATGTCTGGATTACACATACTTTCTGTTAGCTAACTTACTGTATATTAAAAAATGCCAGAGAAAGGAAAGCAATTTCACAAGGTCCTTAAATTAATGAGAGTCTGGTTGCATGTTAGTTGCTTTTTTTCCACGCATCTGGGCTCTGGTTCAGACTGCCATTCTTAATCATATTTTAATTTTCAAATAAATTGCTTTCATTATCCTTTCATTTACAATACCATGTGTGCATTACTGCTCATTAATGTTTGTCATCTACTATTCTGAGACTGTGGTTTTAAATAACCGTGGTTGCAACATAGTAATTAAAGATGATCCATGTTGGTTTTACAGAAATTATTCTGAAGCTTTTAAAAGCACCAGACCTGAAGTGCAGCAGGAATCATTTGAAAGATGTAGGCACTCCCCCATACACAAAGCGTTTTAGTTTGTTTGTTTATAAAATGAAGGTGACTGAATAGTGCTAGATAACCCAGAGACCCTCATTATTTTGTATCCTCCCATTAAGCTGTTTTATCTGGTTATAATGGACAGACCTGTTGGTTCTTGGTACTGATATATCTTCAAGCAGCTGATCCGTACATCAGTTCAGGCTTGTTTTTCCAAATGGTCAGGAAAGCAAATAAAAACATTCAGATAATTAGATGTTTGGTTAAGCAAGAATGCTGCTTATGCTGGCTTATTTTGACATGGTGCTACATGTGAATATACAGGGAATTGAGATAATTGTGACAGATAATAGATGTCTGGCTAATGGGAGCCTTGTTGTATATAAAAGAAAACATCCCAAATGAATTTGCCACAAAATGCAGTTAGGGTAATTTGATTGGTTCCCCTCCAAATGGCTTGGTGTCTAGGTGGATCTGTTTAATAATTCAGAGAGTGCAGAATAATTTAGCTCTTTACTCATTCACAGTGAATTGCTATGTAGTAAGCATGTCCAAGATTGAAAGCTGCAAATGCTGAAACTCCATGCTTAATCCTAAATAGAACTCAATGTTGTTGGGCTTTTTCCCCCTACAGGAATTAAAATCCTAGAGATTGAAAAATTTGTCCATATGACAACTATGAAGCCTGTGTTTTAACCCAGGATTTCATACACTGACTGCATTCTTACATAATACTAACCCAAGTTTTTAAAGCCATGATTTACAGTAGTAGCCTTTTGGCTAATTTCCTTTTCATGTTTTCTTTGCTGGGTTTGTATTTCTTGTTGTCCGTAGAATATTCTAAATAAAAGTTCCAATATTGAAATTCCCCATTTTCAGTTATATTTTTAAACTGAATTGTTTGTAGTTCTCTGTCTTCACCAAAAGCAGCAAGAAACTGAGCATTCAGCAGAACCATCTACATATATAATTATTATATAAATAACTTAGTATTTTCCCCATTTGAAATGAAAACTGAGGAACTGAGGAGATCTGAGGGTAAATTTTCCAGGTCTCTCAAACAGTGAAGAAGTTTCCTCTTTAGTTTGTGTATTCCTTTTACTCTGGAATGAGATAATTATAACTATTTTGTCCCTGAATATTTTACCAGTACATATAATTTCCCACCCCTCTGTCTCATCATTCATAATACTTCTTTCTATTTTTATTTGCCAAATTTTAACTTCCTCCGATTTTGTCTTCCTTCAGTTTTGAAGTTAGGCTGATTAAGTGTTGTTTTCTGATGTGCCATGTGGCTAGTATCTTAGCCTATCCTTTTTTATTCTTTCTAATTCAACAGAATATTCAAAAGAAATTATATAAAGTAGTCTGGAGTCTGTCCATCTGTCTCTCTGTAGGATATTTTTCCAAAGGCTGAATAGAAGGGATCAAACTTGATGTGAGGAGATGCTGGCAAAATGAGATTGAATGTGAAAGTGGACTGGATCAGGCTAGGGACTCTAGAGAAAAAGATTCCAGAAAAAAATCCTCCAGTTCATTCCCATGGGAGAGGTAGCCGGGCAGCAACTCAGAAGGTTGCTGACTGTTTCATTCTAAGCCAGTGTTGTCCAAACTTGGCCACTTTAAGATGAGTGGACTTCAACTCCCAGAATTCCCCAGCCAGCCATGGAGAAGTGGCCCAAGTTTTGGACAACACTGTTCTGAGCCCTAGTCTCCTTCCTGGTCACATGACTCAAAACAGAGCTTTTTGTGCTTCCCAGACGGCACACACATGTGCAGATGCAACCCATTATCTTATTACACAGAAGAAAATGCAGACACTTCCTAGGACCATTGTTGCTAAAATGGTTAGAAGCAATTCTAGTAGCCATGCTCTGCAGGCATTCCTTAACTTGTTATTACTTACAACCCAATGGAATATTGGAATTCTAAGCGCCCTGCCTTGGTCACATGACCCAGAGCAGTATATATGTTTTCCCTGCCTTGCTGTATTTTATAATGTATTTTTGTATGGCTAGAACATATTAAGCCACAATATAAGTTGTCTTGTTTTGGATTAGCATTTTATATGAACCCAGCTATTGTGGCTTGTAAATATTGTGAACTAAGCGATTTCAGGGAACCCAGCCAATTCAACAAAATGTGGATAAGCAAACTGGGTCTTAGCAGAATCTGTGAATCTGTCTGTGTTAGAATGAAAACTTACATCCTTCAATGTGACTGGCATGATTATTTAAGCTATTTTTCCCCATTTAAGGACAGCTATTCCCCAATTTGTCAAAGCACAGTCCATCAATCTGCTGTGTGCACGTCACACCTGTGTGAACAGAGTAACAAAAAAGAGTCACATACCCCAATGAAACATAAGAATGAGTCTTAAAGATAGCATTTATTCTGACATACAGTATGGCCTGGCTCTATGAAGTGGAAGTCCCCAAAGACTCACAAAGACTCTTACACATATAGAAACAGCACCTTGCAACAAACTGATATAGTTACTGTTCTAGAAATTTATGTTATCTCCATCCTGCAGATCAGTCCAGTTAGATGGGAATTGTTGATTTGAAATTTTAATCCGGGTCTTAATATCTGAACTAAGGGTGACAGAAAATCAGGCTTTCCTGTTGTGTCTTTGGAAAAATATATTTACCTAATCTCACTTGGAGTAGGACTACCATGTATGGGCTGTGAAAATCACTAGATGACACCAAAGAGATATAAAAAGCGAATTCTTTGCTGCCATCTGGTTCTTGTCTGGATTTTTGCAGCCTGGATATGGTAGCATAAGCTGTGAGTTGGGTAAGTAGGTTTACTTTTTATTAGAAAGGTTATATATATTCTAGGCCAGCCTTCTCCAACCTGGAATCCTCCAAAAGTAATAGATTTCAGCATCCATAAGTCAGCCAGCTAATGAAGTATATCAGTGTTTCTCAACCTTGCCAACTTTCAGATGGGTGGACTTCAACTCCCAGAACTCCCCAGCCAGCACACTGATGTATATAACAAGTATCACAATATGAACTTTTGGAGCTTCAAAGAAATGCAGAGGTAAGCATTAGAAATATTTATTTCTCTGAAGAGAGTACAATAACTGCTGAGCTTATACTTTCCATCATTAAACCTAGTGTGTATTAAAGCAACTTATTCAAGTTCCACTGAAAGTGTCCAAGAAGATTGAAAAAAAAATCCTGTTTCCAGCCTGGAATAGAAGAAGAGAAAATGTCGAGTGACGACTCAGAGGGAAAATGTGTACCATTCTGTGAAAGAATCGGTGCCGATAACATAACATTGTTGATTTGGCAATTATTCTTTTTGCAAACATTGGACAAAGCCTCCACACTGTGGCTCCTTGCCACAAACGCTCTGATGGGCCCTGAAGAGGAACCTGAGAAATGGCTTCTATAAAAGGAATTGGTGGATGTAAATAAGCAGCTCACCAAGGAGAACCAGAAGAATCTTATTTATGCAAATAGATGTCCCTCCACCCACCCACCGCAGACTCTTTTTGTGGTTTAGAATGAGCGGAGCCGAAAATGCGCTCTCTCTTTTCTTAAGCAATATCCACGGACGACCCAGATAAAGAGAAGGCTAAAAGATTTCTCTTCCCATCCCACCCATCATGTGTGCCAGTTTTATTTTGTGCTGCTTATAAGCCTCCATGTCACAGCTTTCTATTCTTGTCTGAATAGTCAATGAAACATTAGGAAGCTGATAAGAGTACCCCGGCCTGTTACTTGGCAACGGTTGTTGAGCAGAGCTGGGGGCTGTTGATTGAAGAGATTAGCTGCCATAGATAAAGCGCCTTCATTTTGATGTTCGGCTGATGCCATGTCTTTCCATCCTCAGACGCGAATCCGTAGCTCCCGTTATGGCTCCGGCCGGGAAGAGGACACCAGGTTGTCTTGACGGAGTTCAGGGCACCGCCTTAAAAATCTCTGCTTCCATTCAACTGATTGCACTGCAGCTTGAATTCTTTTCCCCCCACTTCCAGAGTAAAGATACGTTGCTATGGTTTTTGGGGAAGGCTGCTCATCTTGATAAATAATATTCTTGCTGGTACCCTTCTGCTACCACAAGCCTAAAGCCATTTGACTTCATGGTAGCTCTGTTGATGCCGCTCAGATCATATAAAAGCTGGGGTGTCTGTCAGAATAAGAGTTTGGGATGGAAAATTAATATATAATAATCAGTTAGTGGTCTTGTTCAAATATGTTTAATAAAACAACATCCCGGTCTGAAGTAGCTGAGGGATAAAATGGTTGTGTAGGTTCAATGGGCTCGGAGCTATTTTGAAGTAGAGTGATACTGAAATGCCAGAAATGAATAAATAAATAAATGAAAAAGAATAAAAACAGCTGTATTTTTAATCAGTAACCTGCAGTAAGTAACATCTCCGTAGTCCCTTCAGAAGAGTGGTGCTTCTATTGCACTACCAACAGCATCAAAAGGATATTGCTTATCACGATTTATAACAGTGTAATGGTTTTGTGTGATAATATAATCTAGGTAAGAAAATGTTAAACTTGATGTAGAGGAATCGGTTCTCCCTTTTATCAGAATTCAACGTTAATGCAAAAACCACACAATCTCTATGACACTTCATTGAGGCAAAATTGCAGGTTCAATGGATCTGAATAGCAAGTGCAAAATTCATTGGTGAGTCATCCCAAATGAAGAAAAAAAAACTTGAAATCTTCTAAGTATATCATAAAATATGATTCTACAGAAGTCTGAAGACTGGTTCATGAGAAATTTCTAGAGCTTCTACTAGGAGCAGAAGCACTTTGCAGTTAAGAGGAATACAACATTTGCCAACACATTACAGCTGACTAGAATCTTTTGAGGTTGGGGCTGGTTATAAACATGGTTAAATAAATAAATAAAGATATATTTGCAACATAGTTAGGGAAATCAGCTAAAACTACAGCAGGTTGGAATGCAATGGCAGAATGAGGAGTAATTTGGGGAGAATGATCATTTTAAAAAGTTTTTGTCAATGACCTTTTCAGAAAATACTTCCTTTCTTTTTGTTAAACACCAGAGCATTAAATTTAAAATACACATAGGAGAGTGCTGGCTGTGAGGCATTTGCTAACAACTCATTGCTGTAATTCCAAATCAAGTTTGCAGGTTGAGGGGAAGTGGGGGTCATGGGATTGTGCACCCAGAGGCCTCATTCCTCCATTACCACATACTGTAATAATAAGTGAGGTAGGGCTACCAGACTGCAAATGTCCAGACCACTAGATGGCAGCAAAGAGAACCTCTAGAAAATGCTTGAGTTTTACTGCTGTCTAGAGGTCTTATAGTCGCTTTGCAGCCCAGATATGGTAATCCTAAACTGATGGCTTTAAGGGCAGTACTGTACAGAATTTCTCACCTTTCGTTGCTGAAACAGAATGGCTGTGTGGGCTCAAGCACTCTACCCCATGATTAATTGAAGCATGCATTACTGTGTTTCTTGAATTAGCACAATTGTCTGAGTTTGCACAGCATCCTAAATCATAAACTAGCCCTAGACATTTTAGAATAGTATGTTATACTAACCCAGCCCATAATTAGGAAAAGATAAAAACAATAAAGGTTCTGGCAAGATATTAATTGAAAGATCATTTTACATAGAAGTTGTCTCTCTTTAAAATATTCCATAAGCAGCTCTGGATGTTCAGTTGCAACTACGGTGGTACCTCGGGTTACGAATGCCCCTCCTTACGAATTTTTCACGATACGATCAGCTCCGGCCCCCAAAATTTACCTCGCCGTGCGACCTCCGCCCCGCGCTACGAACCGGATCCGCGGCCATTTGCCCTGCTGCCACGTGGTCGCAGCTTCCTGTGGGCGAGATCGCGGTAGCAAGGAGACGTTCGGTGAGGCTTGTGGTGTGTTTTGTGGCATTTGGAAGGTTTTTGGTGTGCTTGTCAGCATGGCTCCAAAGAAAATGCAGAGCCGTATGTATTTACATTGAACCTTATGGGGAAATTTGCCTCATGGTGCGAGCAAATCGAGTTGCGATCAGAGTCACTGAACGGATTAAATTCGTAACGCGAGGTACCACTGTATTTGCAAAAAAACAAAACAAAAACAACCCCCCTCTGCAGTACTATCCAATCAGACTTGATTTTGCACAGGATTACACTTTATGACTGGATTTCTGAATTACATTAAGCCCGGGTTTTTTTTCTAATTATCATGACTTGGTTTACACATAATGCAGATAAGCCATAAACCATGATGGGTAAACTTGGGTAAATGGACACATTTGCAGACAAACCATGTATTGGAAGCTACTCAAGATTTTTAATTTCTAAGAACATTTGTGTGGCTCATGTAGAGCCCAGAAGTCTTGAAATAAAGATAATGTTGGATGCTGAAATATGGAATGAGGTCACTTTGTAGGGGGAGAGGAGTTCCTTTCAAGCATTTAAGTAAGAGTGTCAATCTCATTTCAAACCAGGATTTAGGTTCTCTTAGTTGGATTGTTTTCTTATCATGTAGGATTATTAGGCTGCTAAAGTTAGGTGGGTGCAGTCAATAATGCCTTATTGCAGTGTTTTTCAAACTTGGCAACTTTAAGATGTGTGGACTTCAACTCTCTGAATTCCCCAGCCAGCATTATTGAAGAAGTCCACACATCTTAAAGTTGCCAAGTTTGAAAAACACTGCCTTACTGGATCATCCCTTATTTATAAATTAAACAACAGCTCTCAGGGGAAGAGCAATAAAGCAAATTTAAAGCAGCTCCTTCAGTGCATAAAGGAAAATAAATCGCTAACTCTTATGAATTCTAATGAAGACAGCTAGTCCTCTGTTAATGACTAACTGGGATTGCAACTCTGTCACTCAGCAACGCAGTCATAAAGCAAAAAATCATGTGACTGCGCTGGCATATGACCGCAATTCTGGCAGTTCCGGTTGCCGTCGTTAAGCAATTTGTTAAGCTCAATGTCACATGATCGTGACTTCCATCTTCCTGACAGCTTCCCCACTGACTTTGCTTGTCAGATGCCAGCAGTGAAGTTTGCACGTGGCAATCACGTGACTGCGAGGATACTATGATGGCTGGAACTTTAAGGACTGGTCATAAGTCTCATTCAGCGCCATCTTAACTTTGAATGGTCGCTGAAGGAGTGGCCGCTAAGCGAGGACTACATGTAGTTACAAAATCAGAATACTAAAGAACGGATCCAAATCAGGGAAGGAAATATAAGATGTAGTGGGGAGCCACTGACCCTTTAAATCAGAAGCCCACCTTCTGTACCCAGAGAGAGTCACCTGACCCCTGGGAGCCAATAAAAGGAAAGGAATGGTTTTTGTCAGGTTTTGGGCAGGAAGAATTTTGGCAGCTTTTGTGAGGGAGTTGCCTGGAGTCCTGGAGGAGGCGGTTGCCTCAGGCAAGGCTGGAAACTGGTTTTTAGCTGTAGTTAGAACTGCGTTAAGGAGGCTTTTTTTGTATTTTATCCCTTTATCACTGTGTGTGGTATGTGGGGAAACTTGTCTTCTTTGGCACCTTTCATGAAGGTGATTTTTGGCTAAATCTTGGAGTTGACTGGCAGCCTACTAGCCCCCGCCTCGGCTAGGCTGAGCTACAGACTCCCCCAGTTTTTGTTCAGTTTCCCTATCTGTCTTTAGCCAGGCCCAGGGTGGGGTGAGTCTGTTCCCTTCAATCCTCTTCTGGACCCCCAGAAGGTGGGTGGCGAGTGGAGAAACCTGTTTATAACTAGGGGGTGCGGGAATTGGCAAAGAGGCCTAATTTTCCAGTCACAATTCATCCCCAGTTGTGGGTTACCTCGGAACCAAAAAGCCTCAGAGGGAAGGGCTGGTTCGACTCTGAGGGCACTTTTTCCCTCATGAATGTACCCTTCCTTTATCCATCTTCTCCATAAATGAATCTATCTATATACTACTAAAACTCTCGTGTCTGTAACCTTCAACTGGGTGAAATGGTGCATCATAGGGTAATAATTTTTGAACCACGGTACTTTACAGAATGTGCCCAAAATCTGGGACTTATTACTTCCGTGGAATTGAAATTTGGGGAATTTGTGGCTGCTTCAGCACTGCTGTGCTGCTGCACTGCTGCAGTCAACCCAGCTTATATCATTGTCATAAGCATATCCCAACCTCTTTCCCACTTCCCTCTGTCCCCTGTGCCCAGTCATCTGGTGGCAAGGCCTGAAGGGTGAGCAGCAATTGGCTGCTTTGGAACTGAGGCCAAAATCTGAAATCTCTTAATGGCTGTGGGCATTGAGGGAAGGATGAGGGAGCAACTTGTATGTCTGCTGGTGAGGTAGGGCTGGCTGGGGGGCACCGGTGGTCAACAGGTGAGCCCTCTTCTTCCCTCGAGGGAAGGGGCCCTTGGGGACGTCCTGGAATGGGGAGTGGAGGTGCAGTTTTTCTCATGGTCTGCGGCTCCCCTTCTTCCACCTCCTCCCAGCAAAGTATCAGGCACTTCTATGGGTCAGCTGAAGAGGAGGAGGCAGCTTCATGGGGGCTCTTCTGAGGGCTGTGAGGGGAGGACAAATGGCGCAAGCCTATATTACATATGGAGAGGGAGGAAGGAAGGAAGGAAGAGGGAGGAAAGGAAGGAGGAGGGAGGGAGAAAGGGGAAGGAAGGAAGGAAGGAAGGAAGGAAGGAAGGAAGGAAGGAAGGAAGGAAGGAAGGAAGGAAGGAAGGAAGGAAGACTTCTGACTCTCCCTGCCAGCTTCTCACAAGCAAAGTCAATGGGGAAGCTGGAGCAAGTCGTAAGTCGCTCACACTCTCACTGGCTGGTTGGTTATTTATTTATTTATCATTTATATAGCCACCTGTCTCATATGAAGTGTGACCTTGGTCATTCTGTTTCTCTGTTTAGATAAGAAAATATCTCTGAAATGATGACCCAATGGGTCATGGGTTGTTTAGTAAATTATTAGATTTATATGCTGCCCATCTCCCAGCAACTCTGGGAGATTTACAGTTGTTAAAACATTTTAAAACAAAGAACAATAAAAAAAAAACCTCGCAAAAATAGCACAAGACAAAAGAGCAATAGTGGCAAAGAAAACAAACCCAGAAGGGAACAGAAAGGAAGAAAAGGGCGTCAGTCGTCCTCTCCAGGGGCCTGAGTGTAGAGCCAGATGTTTAAGGCAGTTTGAAATACCACTATTTTATTATGACAGACCCTGCCAAAAACTTTACCGAGATTAATTTATACTACATCCATAGCTTTCCTTTGGTCTATCAAATGAGTCACTCTTGTTATAAAAGGAGATTAGTTAAGTCTGACTTGACCTGTTCTGTGTTGCCTCCTGGTGATGTTGGGAGACATAGTGCTTGACCATTTGTTCTAGTACCTAATCTAAGTTAGATGTTAAAGTCATTGTTCTGTACTTTTCCAGATTTCTCCTCTTCCAGTTTTCAATATTTTCATTTTATAATGAAGGAGTGATGGTGGCAGCAGCAGCAGCAAAGGGGCCTAATTTCCAGTTGCTGCTCAGCCCCAGGCATGGGTTACCTCAGAACCAAAAACCTCAGAGGAGAGGGGCTGGTCTGAACCTGAAAGCTCCTTTTCCCTCATTACATGTGGCCATATGCTTAGGGGTTGCCGTGTTGGATTCTGTATCTGGAAAGAAGATGAACCAAAACAATGCTGTCTTATGCAAAAAGGATGATCTCTTAAGTGGAATTAATCATAGCAATGTTCTACAGAATAGTATTGGTTTTTTTTGTCAAACACTGTGTTATCCAGAGACAGCTGTAGTGCACCCCCTTCTCCTTCCCTTTATGTTCTTCCTTCTCCTTCCCTTTATGACTGTCTTCCCTATAGAGGGCTTGGTTTCTCACCAAGGAGGTTCTGATAAGATACAGCTTCAAAATTCTGAACACCACTTCAGCCAGGTTTGTTCTGCACTCCAGAAGAATGCCATTGATTAATTAAAGAATGTATTTATTAGAGTGACTAACAAACCATAAAAATAAAAGTTTAAAAGTTAAATGTTTCAGATCCCCCTTCTTACTGATCATCTGTAATATAATTCAAAATCTGTATAGCAGTTGTAAAACATTTTAGGTTGAAATATTCAGATAATTACGTCTTGTCTGATTCAGAGTTGCCACCTGACTGATCAATACTAAATATAACAGAAGGCTTTTGGATCCATAAAATGGACATATTTGTATCACATTGCCTCAGCTTGGTGGATATTCTGTATTATCACTGATATACAATTAATGCTGTAGTTTGAAATATTAAAGAGTCATTTTGTTCTGGTAAGGACAGCTAAAGCGAAAGGTTTAGGGTATGAAACCAAATACAAAATATATGGCATGGCAAGATTTTTAATTTTCTTTGAGAAACTCCTTTCTTCTTGATAAAACAGATTAAATGGGGGCTAACTTTGCTAAAACTGTGCTTCAGAAATATGATGTGAAAGTTTGGGATGTTCTTTATTTTAATTTGCCTCCCAACAATTTTAGGTTAATAATTTATTCCAGTCTTAAAATGCAGAAGTAATTATGCTGATATAGACCTACATTATAGAGTATAGGTCTATATCAGCGTAATTACTTCTGCATTTTATAAATTACAGATGTACTGCTTGCATTGTGAGAACAGATTTTTTTAATTCTTTCATGTTGTTGAAATCCCACAGAAAAAGATACTTGTAAATTAATTCTTAATATTAGGTTCTGCTAGTCAAATTGCACTGTCCCTTTTGATTATAAATGCAATATCTGCAGTAATTACTAAATTAAAACACACTATACAAAGAACAGCATGCTAATTAAACTTGTTGCATTTGAATGGTTTTCTTTGGATCGCTGTATACAGAAGAGAACAACAATAAATGCATCTCTCTTTCCTTTTTCCTAGGGCTGCAGATGGTCAGAGGGTATTATAAACACCTAGGTTCTAAATTAGTTTTTTGTATGGAAGGGAGAAAGGTAATTTCATGTTTGAACTCTCCTCCACTGTCTATCTTCTTCCCACACAGGAAGCTTGTCTCGAAATGAACAATTCTCTAAATAAAGACTAATTAGGACCTAAATTAATTAGAAGGTGTGATATGAAAAGAGTTTGATGAGAAGAGTCTGTCATTTTAGACAAATGGAATGGAGCTAAATAAATTAGGTTTCATTAATATCTCATTGTTGTGTGAGCAGCTCCCTTTTATTGTATTCATTAGACGGTACTACATTAAGCTAGCTTTGGCTGCCTATTATTGATTCAACATTCATTTACCACTCCAGAGTTTTCTGTATTAAAAGGAGAGAGAGAGAGAAAAAATTACTACTTCTCAGAACGAACATTGGTGTTTCTTTTGCTTTCTGGTTTTCACAAGGAATATTTATTTTATTTGTTTGCTTGGACATTGCTTAAAAAGGGGGTATTGATAGAAAGGAATGGAAGAGTGATGATAGAAACGCCCAACAGTTTATCTTGCATTTCATGGAAGCGGAATATATTATAAAGGATAGTACAGATTTCTTAATGTATTAGAGGTCACATAGAATAACATGATTTCTTTTCCTATTTATCTCCCCCTTTCTCCCTTCCCTCTCCAGATGGAGTATTTGGGAAATGTCAACGAGTACCAGTGATAGACGTAAACAAGTATGAAGTTTCACCACTGACTCTCCAACGCTTGAAAATTGTCTTAGAGAAGCTACTGCACAGAGGTACTTTGCAGAACAGAGCTGGTGCAGAACATGGCTGCCTCTTAAAAAATATAGAAGGCTGGAGGTCTTGAGCAACTCTGAGCCAATGTTTTAACTTCCAGCAACTTTATTTTACGATATCATTTATAGAGAAGGGGAAGGGGATGACCTAAGTAGATTTAAAAAAAAAAGCCCAGAAGCCATTCTTCCTCAGCTCTCTATAGTATATGCCACACTAATTGCAGTTTTTTTGATTGCCTTGTTCCAGGAGAACCTTTCTTCTTTAAGCCAAGAAAGAGGGGGAGACACTGTGGTTTGCTGATCCCAGCCCTATTTATTCTTATAGCATGTTAAAGGGTAAAGGTAAATCCCTCTTGAATTGAACTCAGTTCCTGATGACTCTGTGGACACAGTCATGCTGTTTTCTTGGCAACAATATGGAAATGGTTTGCCAAAGCCTTCTTCCAGATGTAATTTGACTTCTGGTCTAAGCTACCATTGTAGTATTCCCTGGTGGTCTCCCATCCAAGGAGACATTGATTATAGCATGTTGAGGCTACTAACTTCAATGAAACCAGTCTGCTGTTGTGAATCAAATCATGCAGTCACCACATAGATACACGACTGTGTCAGCTCATTGCTAAATAGCAACCAATTTCTCTCTTTCCTTTTCATATTTTCTCTGCAAGTTTCATTCTCTACAATTTGGACCTATGTCTTCTCTGCTTATAAGATATTCATTTTTATTGCTCTTACAATTACCATCTGTGTTTTCTTCCCTTTATTCTGCCATTGATTAATTCCAAATTAGGCCTGTGATCAAAGCAAAGATTAAAGACATGTTAGGTTCAATAAAATAAAGTTTTAAAAAATACCAAAACATTTCTATTAATTCAGAAGACCAAAAAAAAAGCTAGTTTCACAAACTGCAGACTCTAATATGAAGTTGATTCTACTTATTGTTGATATAAAGCTTTTTTTTAATCAAAGGATTTTCAACTTACGTGAAATGTTTCATTTTCATCTAAATACGTAGTAGCTGATTGCTGCTCTGTATAAGTTATCTCTTTGTTCCCCTGTACTTATTATGGTGCTCTGTCTGATGTTCCCTGCAGTATTATAATCAATATGGAAGTGCAAAAAATCCAGATTTCTTCAATTTTCTTTTGTTCTCCTTTGTGTACCTGCAAGCCATCTCTTTCTTTAGAAAATCACATGTTATCTGTATTGTAAATAAACACCTTTGTTTTCTATCTGCACAGCATCATAAAATATAATATCTGTCTTTACTCTTATCTTCTGCATCCATGACAAGTAACCCTTTTGTGACCAAGGTCAGCTCATTTTTTTTTTTTTTTTAAATCTGGAAGCCAAGGACTACAAGGGGCATTAGAATAGAATGGTAAGAGCTGTGGAAAAGACTGGGGCTGATTTTGGTTTTTTAAACACATTTGGTTTTATCTTAATTTCCTGCTAAAATTCTATGGAAAATTGCACAGCTGTTGTACACTGAAATTCTGTGGATAATGTTATTAGTCTCTGATTGGGGTAGAAAGGGACTAAGAGAAGAACTGGGTGTGGCACATTCTTTTCTACATCATCATAGGTTAGCTATTATCCCAAATGCTTGCATAATATGGGTGTGCAAAATCACTTGAAATTGGCATCACTGCCAGGAATAGAGAATGAATCATAGGATAGCCATGTTAAGCTAGATAACAGTTTGGTCATCTTTCAACATAATAGGAAGCAATTTTTGGTATGTACATGAACACACACAAAACTTGGGCATCCTTGCTTCCTTCTACTGTCTTATTTTGTGACTTCTACAAATAAATGGCAGTTCTCTGTAAACTCAGGGAGTTGTAATATACGTTTTGTGAAAATAGGCCAGGATCAGAAACTGGTACTGTAGACACACACGTGTTCATTTAAGCAATTCAGATATCTCAACAAATTAATCTCCAACAAGTTATTCCAGGATGTGATTCTATGGTTCGGGATTCCAGTTGTCCATGTCATTCCTTCTCACCTTCATTTTCTCTTTTTCTCCTATCCACTCATTTACATAACTAATAGCACTCACACTTTGACACAGCTTTCTCTGAGCAGTAGAATAGATGACATTAAACAAAATAATATCAGTAATTATATAATAAATCAGTCATGAAAATAAGCTAAATATAAATATTTCCAATTAAATTAGGATTAGAGCAATATTCAGCAATATTGTAATGCAAAATTCAGAATATGAAATGGAAGTCCATCAAACAATGATTAAAATGGTTAAAATTATAACTTACAGAGGAGAGGGTATATAACACTCTTCACCTCTCTCACTGGGTAGTATTAAAAAGTCTTACACATTAAGTCAATCTTAAAGGAAATCAACTCTGATTGCTCATTGGAAGGATTGATACTGAAGCTCAAGCTCAGATACTTTGGTCACCTAATGCGAAGAGAGGACTCTTTGGAAAAGACCCTGATGCTGGGAAAGATGGAAGGCAAAAGGAGAAGAGGACGGCAGAGGATGAGATGGCTAGATAGCATCACTGAAGCAATGAGCATGAAATTGAGCAAACACAGGGAGGCAGTGAAAGATAGGAAGGCCTGGCGCAATATGGTTCATGGGGTCACGAAGAGTCGGACACGACTTAACGACTGAACAACAACAACAACAACACATTTGCTGTTCCCTAAATGGGTCTACTTTAATCTAACAGCCCTGGAGTAAAGATTTCTATCCTTGTCTCAGATCTGTATCATATGAACAAGACTCAAGCTTGACTCCTAATGACTTCATGGTCATGGTCATGTAGGTTATTTTTAGCAGCAGTATGGAAGTGGTTTGGACTTTGAAGAAGCAGGATAGAATGAGGGTTGAGAAATTTGGTGTTGGAGAAGACTCCTGAGAATGCCATGGATAGCCAAGAAAACAAATGAATCATAGAACAAATCAATCCAGACCTCTCACTCAAGGCATAAATGGCCAGGTGCCAGTTATCATACTTGAGACTCAATATGCAAAGACCTAATTCTCTAGAGAAGGCTCTAATGCTGGGAAAGGTGGGAGGAAAGAGAAGAAGAGCACGACCAGCAGCAGGGTGGATGGACTCTGTTTCAGTGGTGATGGGTGACCTGAAAGCCAGGTTAAGGACAGATTTTCATGGAGAAAATCTATGTGGTTGCTAAAAGTCGATACCAATTTGATGGCACATAATCAATCACAAAATCAACTTGCTGTAAATTATCTTTGGTTTCTTGCTGGTGTCTGAAATTTCACCAAGCATTGCCCACACTCATTCAAAAGTCTCACTTGGAAATGTCACTGTGGCCATTGTGATGTTAAGCTGTGGAAGGATTTAGAAACTTTTTGCCCATTGAAAAAATATTTCCAGAAATTATCCTTGGCTGTAATAAATGATCTGTATCTGTATCTTTATTAACAGCCTGGAGCTCTTATGAATTATTACATTTTGGGGTAGCCTCAAGCTTCATATATACTTTAGTAAATATTAGGACAGTGTCACGTTCCTTGAATTTGTGTTCAAGGGAAAGCCTGTCATAAGCATCATGATGCAACTTATATATTACATAGCATAGTTTTGTTTTTTTTTTAAGATTTATTATCAAATTTATATGGCTACCCATTTCACAAGAAGTGACTCTGGGCGGCGCATAGCAAAAAATATAAAAACAATGAACATGTTGAAAGCAGTTAAAAAACTTAAATAAAAAAGCAAAAAACACACAAGAGATTAGATCAGCAAGGGAGTCACCTCAAGATTTCATTGGTCCACTGAGATACCCAGGCTAGATGACATAGCCAGGTCGTGAGGGACTTCCAGAAAATAAGTAGGGATGGAAATGACCTTACTTTGGGGTGGGAGGGAGAATGTTCCATAAGGCGGGTACCACAGCAGAGAAGGCCCGCCTCCTTAGGCCTGCCAAGTGTAGTTCCCTGACTGTCGGGACCCACAGCATGCCTCTCTTGCCGGATCTGATGGGATGGGCAGATGTAATTGGGGAGAGGCGGTCCCTCAGATAACCTGGCCCCACGCCATGAAGGGCTTTAAAAGTCAAAAACAGCACCTTGAATTGGACCCAGAAGCAAACTGGCAACCAATGCAGCTCATGGAGCAGAGGTGTAACATGAACTGTTCTAAAAGCACACGTAACTGCCCACACTGCTGCATTTTGCACCAGCTGAAGCTTCCAGATACTCTTCAAGGGCAGCCCCATGTAGAGCACATTACAGTAATCCAATTGGGAGGTGACTAGGGCATGAGTGACTGTGAGCAGAGCCTCCTGATCCAGGAACAGGCGCAACTGGCACATAACATGAAGCTGTGCAAAGGCCCTCCTAGCCAGAACTGCCACCTGCTCTTTGAGCAGGAGTTGTGAGTCCAGAACGACCCCCAGATTGCGCACCAGGTCTGTCTGGGGCTGTACAGTCCTATCCCATCCAGCACCAAAGATGGCATAGTCCTAGATCCGGCAGGCCCCAAAACCCAAAGCCACTCAGACTTGCCATGGTTCAGCTGAAGCCTGTTGTTCCCCATCCAGACCCTCACAGCTCCAGATACCGGGATAAGACATCCACGGCATTGCTTAATTTACCAGGGGCAGAGATATATAATTGGGTATCATCAGCATACTGATGATACTTCACCCCATGGTGACGGATGATCTCACCCAGTGGCCTCATGTAGATGTTGAATAGGAGCGGAGAGAGCACTGAACCCTGTGTCACCTCACATAGTAAGGGCCGGCCGGGGGCAGGATCTCTCCTCCCCAGTCAGCACCTCCCCAATCACCACTCCAGGAACCAACCCTGGATAAAGGAGATGAACCAGCACAACACATTGCCACCCACACCAATCCCCTAAGTTGATCCAGAAGGATAGCATGGTTGATGGTATCAAAAGCCACAGAGAGGTCAAGTAGGGCAAGGATGGATGCACAACCCCCATCCTACCCTTGCTAAAGGTCATCCTAAAGCACGACTAATGCCGTTTCTCTCCCATACCCAGATCTGCATCCCTTCTGAAAGACATCCAGATAATCTACTTCACCCAAGGTCCTTTGAAGCTGCTGCACAACTGTAATGGAATGTGGGAATGACCTTGGAAGATGGGGAAAGAGATGCTGCCTAGGGAACGATCAGATAAAAGGAGGAGGAGCCCGCAACTGAGTAATGGGCAGGGAAGGAAACTTAGAAAGGACCTGCCCTAACTGATCAGTGGTAAATAGAGATGGGATATTTGTACTTTCAGACTTTCAGAATTTGTACTTTCACACAGGGAAGTGACGGGATCCATGAGAGGGAAGAGGTTGCATGAGATGTCAGTAGAACATAGTAACTGCTTTTCAAATGTACAGAGAAATCATGAAGCAGGATGGGAATCTGCTGTTGGTACTATTACACTAACAAACTTTCTTAGCCCATTATCTGCCTCCAGTTAAAAGTCATGTTCCCTCTATTCTCATTAGCTGGTCCAAATATATTTTTCATTATTGGCTCATTCTTCATTTTGAGATCCCTTTTACACAGACATAAACTGCAGACTTGGAAATTCTGTTGTGTTCACTGGATGTTTAGAGGGGTATCAGCCATATGTTGTAATACTGAAATGAAAAATCTCTTTCACTCTCCTCCCCCTCTTTTTTTTCTTAGTGAAATAAGGGTTTGATTTCTCCCTTATTCTAACAGTGCTTTAGAATTTCTTTCAGTAATGCTCTTGTTTATCTCTCCATTTCTATGCAATTTCCCTGACTTTTCCTGCTTTGTCATCTGAAAAAGCCTTTTGGGAGGTGGGAGAGGTTACAGTTATAGAACCATAGAGTTGGAAGGGACTGTGGAGATCTTCTAGTCCCTGCCCAAGGCAGGAGTCCTCATACCATCTCAGGCAAATGATTGTCCAATCTTTTCTCCAGCGATGGAGCATCCACAACTCTGGGAGATAAGCTGTTTCACTGCTTGATAGTTCTCACTGTCAGGAAATTCCTCCTTATTTCCAGGTTGGATCTCCCTCTGATGAGCTTCCATCCATTGCTTCTTGTCCTGCCCTCAGGTGCTGTGGAGAATAAATCAACACCCTCTTCCCTGTGGCAGCCCTTCAAGTATTGGAAGATCGCTATCATGTCTCCCCTCAGCCTTCTCTTTGTTAAGAGAAACGTACCTAGTTCCTTTAGCCGTTCATCATAGGATTTAACCTCCAGACCCCTTATCATCTTTGTTGCTCTTCTCTACACTCTTTCTAGGGCCTCAGTGTCTTTTTTGTGCTATGATGACCAGAACTGGATGCAGTATTCCAAACGTGGCTTCATCAGTGCGGTGTAGAGCGATACTATCACTTCCCTTGATCTTGATACTGTCCCTCTGTTGATGCAGCCCAGGACTGTGTTTTTGGCAGCTGCAGCACACTGTAGACTCATACTTAAGTGGTGGTCCACCAGGATACCTAGAACCCTCTCATTGGCACTACTGTTGAGCCAGGTACTGCCTACCCTGTACCTGTGCATCTGGTTTTTCCTGCCTAAATGCAGGACCTTACTTTTCTCTCCACTGAACTGCATCTTGTTGGATAGGGCCCAATGCTCAAGTCTGTCAAGATACTTCTGAATCTTGAATCTATCTTCCAAAGCGTTAGCAATTCCCCTCAGATTTGTGTCATCCACAAATTTGATGAGTGCCCCTTCAACCCCTCATCTAGGCCATTTATGAAGATGTTGAAGAGCACTGGGCCCAAGACAGAACCTTGAGGTACCCCACTGCATACTTCCCTCCACATAGATATAGTTCCACTAAGGTCCACATTCCAGTAGTAATGTATGGCTGTGAGAGCTGGACCATAAAGAAGGCTGAACACTGAAGAATTGATGCCTTTGAACTGTGGTGCTGGAGAAGACTCTTAAGAGTCCCCTGGACTGCTAGGAGGTCAAACCAGTCAATCTTAAAGGAAATCAACTCTGATTGCTCATTGGAAGGATTGATACTGAAGCTCAAGCTCAGATACTTTGGTCACCTAATGCGAAGAGAGGACTCTTTGGAAAAGACCCTGATGCTGGGAAAGATGGAAGGCAAAAGGAGAAGAGGACGGCAGAGGATGAGATGGCTAGATAGCATCACTGAAGCAATGAGCATGAAATTGAGCAAACTCAGGGAGGCAGTGAAAGATAGGAAGGCCTGGCGCAATATGGTTCATGGGGTCACGAAGAGTCGGACACGACTTAACGACTGAACAACAAAGGTCCACATGCTGAGTGTGGTTGGCCAACCAACTGCAAATCCATCTGGTAGTGGTACTGTCTATCCCACATTGTTCTATCTTGCCAAGAAGTAGGCTGTGGTCTACTTTATCAAATGCCTTACTAAAATCTAAGTATACTTGGTCCACTAATTTAGTCACTTTATCAAAGAAGGCAATAAGATTTGTTTGGCATGACTTATTTTTAATAAACCCATGCTGGCTTCTAGTAATCATCTTGTTCATTTCTAGGTGCTCACAAACCCGCTGCTTGATTACCTTTTCCAGGATTTTCCCAGGTATTGATGTCAAGATGATTGGTCTGTGGTTTCCTTGATCCACTTTTTTCTCCTTTTTAAAGATGGGAACCACATCAGCTTTTTTCTAGTCCTCTGGCAGTTTCCCCATGCTCCTGGAGCTCTGAAACATTTCATTCAGTGGTTCTGAGGTCACATCTGCCAGTTCCTTCAGTAACCTGGGGTGTAAACTATCCAGTCCAGGAGACTCATTCAGAGCAGCTAGGTGTTCTCTAACCAATTCCTTACTTATTTTGACCTGCATTCCTCTTCTGACTCCCACAGTGCTGCGTTTGACAGGTTGGACTATTTTTTCCTTTTGCACAAAGACAGATGCAAAAAAGGAATTAAGCAGTTCCGCCTTCTCCCTGCAGCCCATCACCTTTTTGCCCTCTTCTCCCACTAGTGGACCAATAATTTCCTTGACTTTCCTCTTGCTCCTTACATATCGAAAGAAACCTTATTTGTTATTTTTGGCATCTTGACTCCATCCCTGCAGATTCAGGCTATTTGCTGGTATTCTGCTCTAGTTACAGGCCCCTCTTTCCATGTTTTATACTTGTCCGTTTTGTCCCTCAGCTTGTCAGAGAGCTCTTTGTGCAGCCACGCTGATCTCATCAGGTGTCTCTTGTTTTTCTTTCTCTGTGGTATTGTTTTTGTTTGGGCCTTTATTATCTTTTTTTCAGAGTTTCCCAAGCATCCTGAACTGTTTTTCCCTCTAGGATTTCCATCCATGGAATCCTTCCTATTCTTTCTCTTAGTTTGTTGAAGTCTGCTCTCTTAAAATCTAGAACACTAGTCTGACTTTGTTCAGTTACCCTTGCCTGCATTATGTTGAATCCTAGTATGACATGGTCTCTCTCTCCCAAAGTTCTCACAACTTCCACTCCCTCAAGCACTTCATTCCTATTAGTAAGTATCAAGTCCAGTATAGCTGACCCACTAGTTCCCTCCTCCACCTTTTGGATGATAAAGTTGTCAGTTAGGCATGTCAGGAACCTCTTCAAACTCCCACTTGCTGCAGAGTTTGTTTCCCAGTTGATGTCAGGGTAGTTAAAGTCCCCCATTACTACAGTGGTGTGTTTCCTGGACACCTCAGCTAACTGATTTACATAAAGTTCATCTATTTCTTCTGTTTTGTTGGATGGCCTGTAGTACACACCTATAGCAATGTCATTTTTCCCCCGTAATATTCACCCAAATACTTTCAAGAAGGCTTTCATCCTTGGTATCATGTACAGGTACACCTGTACAGGTGTAGTAATTCTTTACATACAACACAACTCCTCCTCCTCTTTTGTTGGGTTGGTTTCTTTTGAACAAATTATATCCTTCTAGTAGTATATTCCAGTCATGGGTTCCATCCCACCAAGTTTTGGTAATACCGACAGTGTCATACCTGCCCTCATGTACTAGGACTTCAAGCTCTCCCTGTTTGTTCCCCATACTTTGAGCATTAGTGTGCAGGCGTCTGAGCCCTTTATGGCTGACCTTGCATTTGCTTGTTGCATCTCCTGTTTTATACCTGAGTGCCCCTTACTTCTCACCACTTCCTTCCTCGTAGTCAAGTTTGTTGTCTTGGGGCTTATGCTCTGGGTTTGGTCCTAGAAATTGGCTACCTTCCCCCTCCAGATTTAGTTTAAAGCCCTTTGAATGAGATGTCTTCCAAACACATTCTTCCCAATCCTTGTGAGGTTGAGCCTGTCTCTTGTCAGAAACCCATCTTGTAGGTAGTGTAGACCATGGTCCAGAAATCCAAAGTGTTCTTGATGGCACCATCCCTTGAGCCAGTGGTTTACCTCTGAAATCCTCCGTTCCCTCATTGGATGTTGACCATCCATTGGAAGTACAGATGAAAACACTACCCGTGCTTTGAACTCTCTTGCCTTCCTGCCTAGCTCCTCATAGTCCCTCATAGTCCCATAGACCCTTTTCAGAATCTTTTTTGTTGTATTGTTTGTCCCTATATTTTCACAAGGCATCTTTCTTGGGATATAGTTTAAGTGATTATTGACAAATGAAAAACAGAACAGTCACTTAAAGACCTTGGTCATTTTATATCTAAGAATGCCCCACCCCCTTATGAGAATTCAGGGAACTTTTCTTCCTCTTTGACAGAACAGTAAAAATGTGTTACTTTCTAATAAATTGAATTATACTGTTGAAATAAAAAAAAAATTGTCATTATGAGATAGGAGCAAATTTCCTCTTATATAATCTAGCATTGCTGGGACATATGTGAATCCAGACCATTCCCATTATGTGAGCCTGTCCTATCCACTTAATACTGTGAGAAAAGGCATTCATACAATTGGTCCCTGCCATTAGTGAAATAAAAAGTGGAATTGCAACACAGAGAAATATATCTAAATCCTTTTTTTTTCTTTTGAAATTCTCAAATTGTTGGTTTTGGCTACAATTAGGGAACAATACTTTTTCAAGTAAAACAGTTTATATTTTTGAACCATTCTTGATGTTTATTGCACTAAAGTAGAAGCTCCTAAGAGAAATGAAGATAGTCAGAGTGATTAGTGGTAAGTGATAAGACTGGTTGGCATGCTCTGAGCTTCAGGACTTCTCCTTTCTCTGCATATAACAACATTTGGAAAGGAGTTGAAAATAAAACTGCAATGTTGGAAAAGAAAGTGCTGTGGTGCAACTTGAGTTATTTTTGGTCATTATTCCACCAAAATGGATACAGTAGAGTTGGAAATGGTAGAGAAAATAATCCAACCAACTTTCCTACAGAGATAGGTCACATTTTGCTTTTTTTTTTGGCTTATAAAAAAATAAGATGTGGGATCTGAAAGGTGGAAGGCAGCATTTGGAAAAATTATGTCTTCTGGGCCAGGGTTCCTCAACCTTGGCAACTTTAAGATGGGTGGACTCCCAGAATTCCCCAGCCAGCCCTGAGGAACCCTGTTTTGAGCAGATAGCTAAAAAATATTTTTTTCTTAATGAAGCATGTCACTTACAGAAATGGATGAGGACTCCAGGTGCCTACCCTCAGGGAAATGGAGGGGTAGGAGCTCAAGGATGGCAGACCCTTCACTCTGAATGAAATAGCTTGCCTGTCCCCACCCTTGTTCTTTAGAAGAACAGTGGAAACAGTCTTCTGTTGAGCATTTGATAAGGAGATTTTCTAATTGTGAATTTTTGGGTGTGGTATCAGGAATCTTATTTTAGTCTGCCTAGAGTCAGATGAGTTGGGTAGCCTCTGATTTTTTTGGTAATAAATAAATAATAAGAGATCCTTGAGATCACACCCAGATCTGAAGATACTATCAGAAAGATAAGTGAGCTCATATAACCTCATATGTACATGCATGGTTCTCAGCATCTAAGACCACACAGTTCTCTTTAACCAACGTTTTTACCTCCCACACATCACCATCTATATGCTGCTACTCTGCTTGTTGAAGGAAAGAGAAGCCCACATTTCAGTTTGATGAGATTCCTACCCACACAGGAATTTATTGATCATTTAACAGCTGGAAGGAAACAAATAAGATAGGCCTAGGAACTTGATTCTAAACTTGGTAATTCTCTTGATGCTGATCTTGGTTTTTCTAAGTGCTCTTTTGTACCTGTCTGCAATTACTTCAACATTTTAAAATTCTTTAAGTATGTCTCTGATTTCTTTATAAATGAGGGTGATTTTTTTGTAAACTATGAACTCTATAAATTGAAAACTGCAGGAGCAAAACTGTAGGCATAATATTGTAGACTAGGTGGAAAAGGTTAAGACAGACCTGAATTTTCTGGAAAATTTATCTTTCATCTTAGCTTGTAAAAACTACAGCTTTACTGACTTAGCATAAGAAAATGCTATAAATTACTCTAACAATGCAAAATATGCTAGTACAGGGGTCAAAATTAGGAAATGGTTTCCTAGTTTCTTCCTTTTTACATTCCTGATGTAGCTTGAATCTTCTTTTTGTTCAAGCCTCAACGAAATTAGTATTATACTAATAGTAGTCCTGCATTTAAGGGGACAGGAAAAAAAGGTCTGATATGCGTACATTTGGCAACATAATTCCAAATGAAATGCAGTCTTTCTACTGTACTATTATACTGTACCAATTTCTTGCTTAGAAATACTGTAGAAAGGGAGGTTGAGTAATGTATAGGCAAACAATATAGGAAGACTTTCTTCAAGCTATGCCACCCTTCCCCAGTCAAGTGCCCTTCAATGTATTCAAAGACTTGTAGAAATTCAGAACCAGCATGAGGAAGGAGACCAAGTTAAAAAGGCTGTCTTCTCTTCGGAAATTTACATCTTTAGGGATATAAATCACAATTAGATACTTAGTGTGCAGGACAATATACAATAGCATTTTGAAATGGTGTATTACAATACCTAAAGGTGGGTTTGCTTGGGTTGCATTATTGTGTTGTGCAAGCATATTTATTATGTTAATTATTATACTGATTTACAAGGTAGCATAAGAGATATGTTGGGAATTATCAGGAATACCAGTTGCATCAATACGATCACCTAGTACTGAACATCAGAAATGCAGAGCAAAGTGTCCATTAAGCTGTGCAAAAGGGGGAAGAAGCAATGTCAGATTTGAACTATAGAAAGTACTACCTCAAATGATTTCATTCTAGTATGCAGTGAAAATGCTGATGATGTCTAGGTAGGAGCTAAAGTTCAGCACTCCTATTTGGGTGAGGTGGTCTTTTCTGTCATTTACACACAGACACACATACACACAGTTGTTGTATTCTTCCTGTTTCTTCCTTTTTACATTCCTGATACAGCTTGAATCTTCTTTTTGTTCAATCCTCAACGAAATCCTCTCTGTGTTATGTAAGCAGGATGATAATATTATGCCTTGGAGTGAAGAAGCCACATTCAACATCTACAGAAATAGGACTCTGGATAACAAAATTAAATGCAGCTTAGCCCTACTGAGAAGATGGCCGAATCCAAAGCTGGATCTACAAAGCTCTCAGAAATAATGGAATATTTTGAGCAAAACTGCTGTGTTACTAATTGCTTAAGTATCAATAAAGGAAAAAAAAACACATGCATAAGAAGGAAAAAGAGAGATATAGATGTGTGCACATTTGGACCCCTCAGAGAATTACTAGAAAAGGCTGGTTGTCTCCATCATTTTGTTCAAATCGAAAAATGATGGATGGGGGTCACATATACATATGATACAAGCTTGTCCCATTTTTGTTTTAATATTTGTATATATGTTAATATGATTTTGGGAAAAGATGTTAGCTGTTTCACTTACAACACTTGTGGAACCCCTCTTAAACTGGAATCCCTCTTATAATTGGAAACCTTTATAAATTTTATAAATACACATTGCTAGTATCAGATACAAAGCAAAATAATTTAATTCATCAAACTTACATACTAGCTATTTACATATGTATTACATATACTGAAAAAAGTATTTTATAATTATTTATATGTTGCTGAGATGATTGTTAAGACCCACCTGTTATGTCTAGCAGAGGACACAGGAGGAGGTGATGCTTTGATTGGAAGTAGGTTGCAAATAATTTTGCTGTAATTTTCTGATTTTATTTTTTGACTTTCTTTTTTTTAATTCCTGTGTCTTTTTTTAATTGAAGCTTTATTTTATGATGAGATTGTTAGCTGCCTAGAGCCTTTTGGGATTGGGTGGTGTACAAATAAATAAATACATCTAGGATCTCAGAAATTTTATTTGGTTCACCTGTTAGCTCTTTAATGACATTTACTAGAGAGTTTGTTGTAGACTAAATAGGAGTGTTTCTAGAAGGTAGTCTAGTAACATTACAGCCCACATTAATGTTCTTTGGGGGTAAAAGGCAAGACACAAAAACTGTGTGAAAATAAGATAGATTTAGAAATTGTAGTTGCTCCTTGGAGTCTCTGCTTGTGTCAGTGTGTGAATTAAGGTGATTTTCCAGTAAAAATCCCATACTGAGGTATCTTAGTTCACCTGTAATTCTGATAATTTCTACAGTAATTGAGTTTGAGGATTGTACTTTGCTTTTATATAAACTTAATGTGCTTCTTACATAGCTTTTAATAGCTCTTCAAGGCTGGATGGACAATGAAAGAGGGTTGTTTTTTTTTTCCTGAATTATTCTGGAAGCTTTGGCACCACTTTCATCCATTCTATGTTTTAATGATTTGAGGAAGAATACCCATTTTAAGCATTCATTGTAATTTCAGAACTAGTCAGAATAAAAAAGGATACCACTTCCTCTTTGTATACACGTATATTTTAAATACATAGCGTGTTTCTTAATTGAACACATTTCTCTTTAAGAAAAATAAGGTCAAGAAAAGCTTTAATTACATACATTCAGTAATGCAACATTTATTTATTATTCTAACATCATCTTTAAAACCTTAATCTGAGAAGTGGAACTCTCTGTTAAAAGGGAAATACCTGAAGGTATGAAGGCAGACTATGGAATGTGGGCAGGTATTTTTTAAATTATGGGAGAAGAAAGGTTTGATCCTATATCTATTTCACAATTAACCACAAATCTTTTACCTGTTGCCTCATTTTATAACAGCAAATTCTTGTTTATTTGTGGGAACTGAAACCTGGGTTTGTCCTGTCAGTTGTATTTTGCTTTATCAGTTTCCAAACTTGGCAATAAAAATAAACAAATAAGGCATCTCATAATTTCTGAAATTGGCTCTTTTAAAATGTTTGGAAGGAATCTGGGAATCTTAAAAATATACTTTTTTAATATTTGATTTTATTGATAATAACACTACTGTAAAGAGGTCATGTACTGTTTTAAGCAAACCCTGTTGGATTATCTTCACTGTGAAAAATGAGAGCATATAAAAAGGTTTCCATGTGCAGTAGATTGACAGTATTTTGTCCCATCATTTGACATGCTTTTGTGTAGGTTACATACAACAGGAAAAAACTGAGTATACAATGCTTGAAGCTGAAGTTGTAAAATACAGTCATATTGTCAGGTCATTTCTGATTTAATTGGGTGGACCTCCCTGACATCTTTCTTCGGGAGTTGAACTTTTCAAGCAGAATGGTGGTTAGTGACACCGGATCACAGTTTGCAGCTTGAATGGAGACAGAATAAATCCTGGACCACTGCTTCTGTAACAAGGACACTTCATGGCAATTACTTAATACGAACATAGTGTGCAGTTTCTTAAACAGAAAAACCAAGTTGGTTTTATATTTATTTAAAACAACTAATGTTCAACAGAAGATTAGAACTCATATTATGGTTTGTTATCTTAATATTTTCATCTTCTTAATTCAGAAGTACATTCTCTAAACTTATATGTCTTCTCTGCCTAAATCACTGTAAATTGACCTACATGATATTTTTAGTTTAATGTTGTCTTCTTTTGCTTTTTGCTAATCTGCCCCAAGATGCTTTTTAATGAGCATATACTCTCTTCCACGATACGTCATGAATTCAGTGCTTTCTTTCTGCTACCTGCCTATCTTAATTATTTCCTTAGTTTCCCATTTCCTTGTAACAGTTTTTTTTCTTTTTCGTTTCCATATGATTGTAACTCTGCCTCTCTCAGTTATGTTCTGTTTTTTCTGTACCCAGCTATCCCATCATGTTCATGCAGTTGCTAGGTTCCGTGTCTTTTCTCCTTTCTTTTGCTGCCCACCATGGCAGCCCCTTCATCATTATTTATGACAAGCCAGGAAAGCTTTTTCCATTATTTATCAACACAGTTTTTCTGATCCTTCCTTCTTTATGCTTCATCAATATTCTATCTAATCTGCTCATTTTTTCCATAGAATGAGTTTTTTTACTCCTGTGCTCACATTATATTACATTTTAATTACATATATGTTAATGTCTGGCTTCTAAATCATTATAGCAGCCACAACCTTTTTGAAGCACATGCACATGGATAAGGATAAGGTTGGGAGCAACTTACGAAGCAGCTGTGTGAATCTGGAAACAGACATAGCTACCTTAATGATTTGAAGATACGCTTAACAGTCATTTCTGCACACTGCAAAACACCACTTTCAAAGGATTTGCACAGCCATTCTCTTGAACCTGTGCTTGAATTCCTGATTCATACTGATGATTCCTTTGCGGCCAATCAAAGGAATCATCAGGAGTAACATAAACCATGACCACCTGGCCACATGCTTCCTCTAGTCACAAACTTATACACCTCATAAACCTCCCCCACCCATAAATTTCACTACCTAAATTTGGCTGCAATTAGTCGATTTTAAATGGTGCAATTTTTCACTAATTCTTGTATCAATCCATAAAATAATTATTCATTCCCCAACCCAACATTTCAACTTCACATGCATCATTGCCAAGTCCTCTGCAGCCTTCAGAGCCCGGTAAAAAATTTAGAAGGCTGCTTATAAAATAGCAAGGAGCCTCTCTTTTGTTTAGTCACTCTTGGAGTTCCAGCCATCTGTGTGATGGGATGTATCACACGGGGAGGTGGTGTGATGTAATTCAGTAGACATCCAAGTTCTTAGGAAGGAGGGAGAGCATTCCAGGAGGGAAAGGGGGGAGACAGGCAACACAGTCCAGAGCAGGAGTGTGGGAAGAAGAGACGTGAGATAGCCACTCCCTAGATTCTCCCAGAGTATATCTATTAGGTTAGCATAGTACAGATTTAGTCTGGCAAGATTCTGTCTATATGGTATAAGCAATAAAGAACTGAACTTGGCTGGATTGTTTCCCTGTTGTTCTTGGGCTGGACCTGACAATCTGACATCTTAATGTGGATGAAATAAGGTAATTTTTTATGAGAAAAACCATCTCTGTGGTATATGAAAAGGGTTTTATGCTCCTCATGGTGATACATATGTAGTTGCAATGGAGGCGAATATGTGTAGCTCAGGGTTGAACTGTGGAGTCCTTGGGGTTCTCTGAGCTTGGTTGTTTTCTTGCAAACGTTTCATTACCCGGCTAGGTAATGAAACATCTTCCTGAAGATGTTACCTAGCCGGGTAATGAAACGTTTGCAAGAAAACAACCAAGCTCAGAGAACCCCAAGGACTCCACATATGTAGTTCATGGAAATGATGATATGTTTTTGCAGTAAAGTATATTCATAAATTCTACTGTACTATACATTCTAAGGTTCGTTCTTTTTTAGGTATCCTGTTTTTAAATATATCTAAATATTTTGACATATGCAATAAAATATGTGGGTAAACTCATGATGAAGGAAACCACCCTACTGTTCCTGAAAAAAACTACGTTAAAAAAAAACAACCAGTGGAATTTGCCCTTTCTCTTGACCGTTGCTATTTAAAAGGGCTTCTAGTAGGCAATGTTATATTTCAGATCCTGTTATTTCTTTTGCATTATGGCCATACTTTGTCAACAATCCAGCAAAGCTTTGCCAAAAAAAGGGCAATGGTTATTGTTTATATAGTGAAACAATTGAATTTCATTTTTCAGTGGAAACAGATCTATTTAAAAGAACTATACACATTTTTGAAGGGATAGTTTACTTTGTTGAAAGTTTGAGTGAAGAGACTCTTTAAAACAAAATTACAAAAGGAAGGAACACTTTGCTTCTAAACAATGGAATACTTGCATCACTTCGCTGGATAACAGACTTCTTGTGTATAGCTCATGAAGCAATGTCCATCATGGGGGAACTGTCAAAAAAGGCGAAATGGCCAAAGCTGCATTGCGATGAAACCTCCAGCTCTTGCATTAGAACAATACTTCCACCATTTTGACTGTAATATAATTAAGAACAGCTACAACTGCATCACTTCAGACTTCAAAGTGATAAGAAGGTGGAAGAACTTGTGGGCTCAGGTAGTGTTCTCATTTCATCTTTCTAGACCCTAGGCCAGTATATTGCAAATGAATAACTGGAAACAGTGTTGATGGAAGAAATTATATTCTTGGAGTGTGATCTGCATTAATTGGATGATGGACTACTGGCACAGGATGGATTAGAACTGACAAAGACTGGGAAGAATGTGTTTGACTCAAGCATGATGAACTTGATCAGGAGGACTTCAAAGTGAATACTATGAGGATTGGAGATGGAGCCTAGAATGAAGAATGAAGATATGGATATGTACTTGCAGGAATAAGAGAGAGACTTATAACAATAGGCTGTTAAACCATTCAATAAAAACTCAGGAAGACTTGTAACTTTCATATTCTTTGTTGTTTATATCTTAATTCTCATGCTATAGGAAATAAACAAGTTACGTTTCAAGTAGTACAGGAGGGCAATGATGATTTAGTAGGTATCTCTGAGATATGGCAGAACAATTCTCCTGATCGGAATAGGGCAATTGAATGGTATAACTGTGAGAGCTGGTTCTCATGTGTCAGTAAAAGTACAACGTGATAACAAATCTGGCTGTTACAAAAACAAGGGACAGATGGAAACAAGCCAGCCATTTCAAAAAAGAGAGCTGGGTAGTCTGTTATGTAGGGAAGGAAAGCAAACAAAACACAGGAGGATTTGAACATTGTTCTTATACAAGGGCTAGTTCTTGAATCACAACAGTTGCTGAAATTCTTAGGAAGCTTATCCAAAAGATTTTAGCAATTGCTGCAATTCAAGAACTAGCCCTGTTTGGTTATAGATTGGATGTGACTCAGTAGTGCAAAACAGTTGCTAAAAGACAGAAGTGTCACACAGATTATCTAGACTTCTTCTCTCTCATCTCAGGGTTTAGAACATGTAATAATATCTTAAGTTACAGAAAACCTGTAACTAGGAAAAATCATAGGAGCAAGAGCAGTTTGATAATGGAACCAGAAAGGAGAATGTTTAAGAAGGTATATTGTCTTTACCATAATGCTTTAATCTGAATTAATGAGCAGGAAGTTGGACTGGCTGGCATAATGCTTTTTCAATTCTCTGTTATTATGAAAGTACATAAAAATACGTAGGATGTATAGAGTACCACATGGTGGAGTGGGCCAGCTCTCCAAATATATTGCTATGGTTAACCAACAGTAGAAAATTGCATGATGCTTGAGTTTTATATCCTTACCAATATCTTGGGGACATAGCTTTTTAAAAATATGCACATATCTGTCTGCCTTGAGCTGGATTTAAGTAATGGTCAGATTCTGTAGACACAATAAAATAAATCAAGATGCTTAAGATATTAGGCAACAAACAGCAAAAGAAACTTTTCATTGAATTTTGGGAAAAACATGAAAACATATGGCTTTGGAGTCATCCTCAGTTGCAATTTTGTTTATCAGTTTGTGGAAATATTTTTATTATAAGCACAAATGGGTTCAGTTACATATCCTAGTCATCATTAACATTGTCTGTCAAAAGAAATGCACATTATATAGGAGAAAACTAGTGATATGGGTATTGAGTGGCTTTTGAGGTTAATCCTTACAAAGAGAGATATTATCAGGTGTTTGCAAAGCTCTGTTGATATAGGTAGCTATTTGATATTGAAGAAAAACCCTGGAAGCTTATGTCAGCTCTTATATATTCAATATGTACGTCAACTTTGGTAAATTCAGTATTTGTACAGGTGAACAATCTTCAGATATTGTTTTTCCCGTTAAAAAAAAATCAAGAGATGTTCCAGAGATGTTGTCCATGAATTTCTGGTGGCTGCTCAGGTTATAATCCTGTGTTTAATGTAACAGGAGGTGGTGAATTCACAAAGGAGCTCTTTTAGTTCACAGGAGGCAGAAATTGATATTTTGATTGATCAAAGTTGTGATTAGAAGATTGGAAGTAGGATTTTTTGTTCGCTAAGGTATATCTTTCTATTGCGACAGCATACATGTTACATTTTGAGGCATATCAGAAAACCTGATGGGAAATATATGTCGTTATTCTTCATGGTTAGAATAAACTATTACCTAAATAGTATAAACCATTACCTAAAATAGAAGTTGTTCAGAAAATACTGTCATTACCTGCTTGGTGATTTCAACACTTACCCTTTGAGGAAAACCTCCCTCATTTTCTATTCTTCTTTGCCATAGTATCTTTGGAATTGGGAGTGCTTGGTTTTACTGATATAATTTTTCTTCTTTTTTAGGGTAATTTTCTTCTTTTTAGAGTTTGAGGGGATTACTTATTTATTTCTAGATTTATTATTCAATGTACTTCTTGATCACTGTTTTCTAGATGATGAAGAATGCAATAAAATTTTAAAAAATCTTATTAAAAGTTAAACAGTATAAATGCCAACATAGTAACAGGGTTTGTTTGTTTTTTGGTGCCCTCGAGTCAGTGTTGACTTGTGGCGACTGCCAGGACTAGTCACTGCAGTCTTCTTGGCAAGGTTTTTTGGAAGTGGTTTGCCATTGCCTCCTTCCTAGGGTTGAGAGAGAGTGACTGGCCCAAGGTCACCCAGCTGGCTTCGTGTCTAATGTGGGACTGGAACTCACGGTTTCTAGCTTTCTAGCCTGGTGCATTAACCACTACACCAAACTGGCTCTCTTATTAAGTATTAATGCCAACATAATGCCCTAATATGCTAACAGCACAGTAAGATAAAAATAAAATAACAGCAATATTAGTAACATTAAAAAAAATTAGGATATTGCTTTGGATACTGAATAACAAAGAATGGAGCTGATATAATCGAAGGTGTTGTTCTAGCAGCCCATCCTCAGTAATGACTTCAATGTCACTTCTACTTTCTCATTTTAAGAACTGTGAATAATTAAAGATTTTGGTTATAGATACTCTTCTAAGTCAAGCAACCATACAAGTTATTTATTAGTGCACCCTCAGATTCACTAAATCACTGATTTATATGCTTATGCCACACAAGGAAAGTCTTTAGTTCTGAAGCATGTCACTATTTTCATGTAGATTATCCTGCAACAGAGCCAAAGCTATTTCTGTTTCTTCTCTGGTAACATGATTGTAGACCCTAATAATATTATACAGTTTCAGGGTTTCATATATCCGCCCATTTTCCAATATGCAGTATGTCCTTGCTTTGCCATCTTACACAGAGCAAACAGGAAAATCTGCGCAAAAGTTGATGCATATGTGACATCAATATGGGAAGCTTTCCTGTGTAAGTCTTGTGCCTTTCTGTTCAAGGGAGGAACACTTTTGTTTGCTTTTACCTAAATTACTCCTCATATGTCTACCCAATTTAAAGTTCGCAAAAGTTTGAATGTAATGTTTTCCACAGGTGATATTTGATTTGTTTCTTCATTTTTAGTGACTTTATTTACTACATGTTTAGATTACACAATGCCTCTGGGAAGTGTATAACTCAATTAAAGCATTTTATAAAAAAGAAAAGAGCAATATAGAAATCAACATAAAAAGGGTCATACTAATGTAGGTTTAACAGTTGAGGGTTAAATAAATGTAGGGATGTATGTAATGAGACCATTTAAACTCTTTTAGTTCACTTGTTTTAGAAAGCTTATAAGGAATCTTGAATCAGAACCTACATAAACAGAAGTGGAATTTTAAACATTATGTGACATTTCCCTTCTAAAGCTACTGTTGCCTTCCTTTCTTTTCTTCCCTTTATGTTTGCACTATTCAAGAAGCACTAATTTTAACTAAATAACTCTAAGTCCTTCTAGTGTGATGTTGAGAATGATGTTCTATAATTTAATGTATGCAAAATCTTTCAGAGAAGATGGGGATATCTGAATTTGCATTCCTAGTTGCAATTTTTGAAACATTTAGGAGCGGGGGAAATAATGCTGTTCTTTTATATGTAAATTTTAAGTTTTGACATTGATCAATGCCCCCTCCCTCACTTCCTATGTCTCTAAGGGAATGAAGTGCTATTACTAGATAACCAGTTCAAGCTATACACACCATTCATAGCACAGCTAAAGTACCCACTAGGGAGAGAAATGATTAGCAATACATTCCCGTTTACACTCTGCAGAATGTTTTCCATCCCAGAATACTACTCCTTTCAGCTCATTTACATGGGAGAGACTGATAGCTGCTGATTTCTGAAAGCTGTAAATGAGCTTTTTCCTTTCACTAATAGTTTTTACTAACCATAGATTATGCTCCCAATGCCTAAAGCTGTTTGTTGCATCCATCATTGATACTGCTTAATGAGAGTTCATATAATTTGCCTTGAGAGGACAATGTTTGTGGGGTCCTCTAGAAGTGCTTGTATGATGTGCATAATTTATACATATAGGATTTATATACACTATACTTAAAGGGCCAGTATGGAAGAAGCACAAATGGAACCGTTCAGCCAATAACTCCAAGGATTGGAGATAGTTTGCTTGCTTTTTCTGTATCCTTTATTAATAAGGCATGAAGTAATCGGGAGTCAAATGTTGTCAGGAACACAATTAAGCTTACAAAAAATTTCTAAGATATTCAGTTTTTGAAAAAATCTCCCTTAAACTAATATCACAATGGCTGAAATATAATAATAAGAAGTAGCTGAAAAGTGCCATAGAAAGAATTCACTACTTTGGTGAATTGAGTGTTACCATTCTGCTGTTTTCTTGTTTCTGAGCAATTGCGTTGGTTTAGTAATCCCAACTTCTTTTATACTAAAAGGAGGAGGATAGTTGAAAGAATAATTGGAAAAGTTTTCACCGTCACAAGAATTACTGCACACAACAGAGATATAAAAACTTGGCAACTTATATTAATACATTTTCCTGCTTATACACTTTTAAAAAATTAACATAAAAACAAACATCAAAATTAATCATATATAGCAATATATCTTGCTAATAAAATGTGCTTTTAGCCCTTAGTTGATTCTGGGCACCTGTCATAGGAAATACAATTATACAATTGTTTTAATTGACTTTGTACTCTTGTTTGTCTAAATGTTATTGTTTCTGTTCTGTTATTTGCTGTCCAGAGTTGATTAAGAGTGGGAAGGGTTCATATATGTGTGTGTGTGTGTGTGTGTGTGTGTGTGTGTGTGTGTATTCAAATAAATAAATAAATGCTGAAATCCATGGAGCAAAAAGGAAAGAATCAAAAACTAATAAAACTTGATAGCCACTAAACAATGTGGAAAAGCACATAGAAACAAGCAAGGAATTGATGTGATTTGGCTTGGTCTAAGATACTAATAGTTTCCCAGTTCAGAGTGGTTGAGTCTGTCCATGTGTTGCAAGATTAAGGAGTTTTCATCCTGACAGCTAGTTGGTGTTTGTGGATGCATTCTGCTAGTCTTCTGCCTCTCTTTCCTACATAGTGGCTGTTGCAGTCCTTGCATTGTATGTTGTACAGGTAGTTCTCGTTTAGCGACTGCAATTGGGAGCAGCAACTCAGTCGTTAAGTGAAGTGCTTGCTAAGTGAAACCGCAATTGTGTTTATTACTTCAGCTTTCCTTTGCTTTACAGACCTGTGAAGGTTGTAAATGTGAGGATTGGTTGTAAAGTTACTTTTTTATCACCATCAAAACTGCAAATGGTCATTAAATGAGGCAGTCGCTAAATGAGGACTACCTGTAGATGACCCGTTTTTTCTTCTTGGGCTACTGGGTCTTTTGGTTTGCTTAAGATGTTTTCCAAAACCAAGCCAAATCCAGAAATGCTAGGGAATTCCTGGAAGCTTGGCATTCAAACAAATCAGTCATAGACACAAAGAGATAGACCACATTTACAAACCATTCAGAAGATAAAATAAAAAGCCTAGGAACCTTAGGGTATAAAAGGCTAGAACACATTCTCTCCAGAAGCCAACATTCAGATAAGCAGGGATCAGCACCAGACCAACAGGCAGGGAACAAAACTCTAATCAAGAAACCACCAAGGAGAAAACTACACCCCCACCATCGCTGGCAGGACAAGCTACTGCATATAAACGGGCAGCAAACCCCCACTCATTTGCACTGATGATGTTACCTAGTTGGATAATGAAATGTCTGCAAGCAAACAACCAAGTTCAGAGAGCTTGGAGAATGCCATACTGTAGAATTTTGGTAGATATCTTTTCATGTGGTCATGGTGAGGAAAGATACATTTTAAGTGGAAGAGGGAAATAGAAATGCATACTTTTTAAAGGTAAAGGCTATTTAGAATACTGAGTTTATATTTGCTCTTATCTAAAACTTCTTTGATCACAAGTAATGGTCAATACCCATGGGACTCTCAGCAGAAGATCTCCTTGACTGCTTAAAACAAGGGCAAGAATTTTATGTATATGCTGGAGAATAGATATCTCTGCTCAGTTTCAGGAATATTGCTGTTGGCATATGAAGTGATCTGAGGCCATCAATACAACTCTGAATAATTGTTGTTCCTGGAATAATTGAAGTTCCAACATGAAAACCTGAAATAGCCTTGAATTCACACACTGTATCAAATATACTATATAAAAGATTTTGTCCTTATTGAGTGTCTGCAGAGCATGAGTTTTTTGTTGTTGTTGCTGAGTGTTCTGTTCCTTATTCATATAAATGTTTGTTTTTATTTTATGCTGTAATTTGTTTTATATCATATTCTTAAAATTGTCCATTTTCCTTTTATTAAAATATTCTCAAGAAGCTGAATTTCTGCAGAAATAGCAAGTCAACTTATCCATTTTTTCAAAATCTTATCTGAAAGGCCAGCTTTCTGTTATGCCAGAGTGCCATCTTTTCAGCAAAGCCAGCACCTTTATTTTCAGAAGGGCAGAATGGTATCAAAATAGGAAGAAACCTGAATCTCGTTTAAGCTTGAAAGCTTACCAAATGGAATAACCCATCCCCCACTTTTATAAGAGGAAGGGAAAGCCATTCATGAGCTGTATAAAATGTAATTTTGAGTGAAAGCTTACTAAAAGCTATATAGGTCATGAAGACAATAAGTCTTTTATTCTTTGAAATAATTCACATTACAGCCCTGTGTATTACCACCCTTATCAAAGAAAAGCCTTTAGATTTTTGTTGGCAGATAATTACAAATTGATTTTTTTTTGGACCACTTCATTTGGGAATGGCTTTAAAAACCTTTACTTTTCCTTCCTTTCCCTTCCATCTCCAATCCTCTACTCTTGGTAAAAGCCTCTTATTATTTTTCTCCTGCATCATATTGAAAAACTACTATTACACTGAGCTGTTCAGGTGTGGTAAGCCACAAAACAACATAAAAGAATTGCCTTATAGAAATGCCGGAATTGAAATCAAACATATAATGTCATAGATATGTGACATTCCCATAGTGTGCCTTAAATCCAAAGTTGTATTTGTTTACGGTATAGTTGTGAGGATTAATAGTCTCAAATCATGTAAACTTAATCAGTCTGCGATAGCCACCTTCTTCACTAAGGATCTATTGAACTGTGAAACTGTATCTGTGAACTCAAGGGAAGATAAGATCTGTTTTTTTTTTCTCAGATACTTTTTCGATATGATATAGAAATCAGTTATTTAAAAATACCATCAAAAGTTTGATCAGTTCTTTTATCTAGATTTTAGCAGTCTTTATATCACATTTTTTATAATAATGCTTCTTCACACCAGGCACAGTGGTTAGAAACTGAGGACCAGGCTATTTGTTTCTTTTTCTCATCTGCCAAAAAGCTATTGACCTCCATGGTCCATTAGTAGGCATATCGCCCGATAATTGTGTTGATTTAAGTTGATTTAACTAACAGAATCCTTAGTCTTCTGTTACTCTTCTATGATGCAGTGATACTATGGTGCGCAACCAGAATAGTGAGGAGGTAGAGTTAGAATGGACAGAAAAGCCAGCAGCTGTCATGGTGACCAAACATATCCATGACAGATCCACTTGATCTTAAGATTCTAGCACTGGGACCTCTAGCAGTATTTGGGCATGACATACACGATGGAGTGTACCCCTCTGCACCAGGGACCACCTATTTTTCAATGTCTGCTTGCCATGAGGCAGGATTTAACAGAGAGGAAGCTGAGTTTAACACTTTTAAGATTTTCAGGTTCTCAAGAATGATTGGAGCTAAAGAGAAGTAATTACATCTAGACACATTTAAGTGCTAATGTCTCCTCAGGGCATTCAAACAATATACAAACAAACCTCATTCTCCATCATTGATATATAACATTCCACCCTGTTCTGTTGGGGCTTTGTTTATGTGCAAGGCTCCATCTGTATACTATACATACCAGTGGAGCTAATACAACAATCATGACACTGAAACATGGATTAGTCATAGCTACTTATGGATTGTATTGAAAAGCTCTTTAAAGGAACACCTGAAGTCTTCACTGAAGTTGTCTACCTACAACTATAGCATGATTGTGCTGCTGGACAGGGCAATGAACTAATTATGGCTAAGGTCACCTTTCCTTGGAGATTCATCTGGAGCTGTAGGCAGTTTGCTGTGAATGTCACTACGCAGGGTAAGTCTGGCAACTCACAAAATTCTGACACAATGGCAAAGTTGATCTTTTCTGAATCAAGCTACCAATCAACCTGAAAGCATATTTGAGTAGGCAAAAGGTGTAGGTTCAGTCTATGTGTTGCTGAAATATATTGTTCCAGGCTACTCCTTTAAAGCTCTTGTTGAAGTAAAAAGGCTGTCTTGCTCATTAGAACCTTCTTTAGGTCCAGACTAGCCTTTGTGAGACCAATTCTCTGTTCTCCTGGAGGATTAACCAAAGCTTGCACTATCTTATTCTGAATGGATCCCTTTTGTCTGCTTCTGTTCCCTTTTTGTGGGTTCCGTCTAATCTAGATTGCCATTAAGAGTTGAGGATCCTGTGAATTCCCAGACAAGTATTGGAAGAATACCTTCCAGTTCAAGGATTTTACTACACAAGTGACGTGTCTTATCAAATAGATGGCATAAACTTAGCTCAGTTTCAAAATTAATTGTTCCCTGCGTGAAACAGCTATTGTGTGGGCAAAACATCAGAACTGGTTTGTTGGCATGCAGTGTAACAACTGACATTCATATGGTTTTGCGGGATGTTACATAGTCTATTGTGAGTGCTGTGTTTTTCTATGTATTGGACTCTTTCCCAGGTTCCCTTCCTCTAAGTTCCAGAATGCTCCTAAAATGATTATTTAAACTGACTAAAATTGAGCAAGTTGCTGGATCGTGGATCTCATATGAATTGCCAATCCAAAATGAAATGCATTTCTTTTCCTATATCATTCATGTCTCTCTCCCATTCATTTTCTATATTTCATATATCTTCTTTTTTTGGTTTATGACTTTCCCTGGTTTTCTGTGATCCTTTTTAAATGCTAATTTTTTTCCTCATTCATTTTGAATAGTGTTTTTAAGAGCCCAGCATAGAATAAGAATGTGTGGAAAAGCCTTTGATATGTCCAGTTATAAACATAAAAGTATTATGAATAACACTAAACTTTTACCTGAATACCTCATTTAAAAAGTAATGGAAGTATGTGCAAATAGATAGGCACATTTTGCTTTTTGATCTTGTTTTAAATATCTGTTTCTTTGTATCAATATTTTTGCTATTGATTTGTGGATAGAATTCTTCATGTATAGAATTCTTCATGTATTCTTATATAGTAATGGCAAAGAAAATTCTACAGAAAAGAAGTAAAGGTTTCCTCCTCGCAAGATGTGCTGTAGAATGTGATGCTATAGCAAAACAAATTTCATATATGAGTGGATCAACAAATTATTTCCTAAGATCATTATTACAAGGCTAAATTAATGAGAGCCAATTTGGTGTAGTGGTTAAGGCATCAGGCTAGAAATCAGGAGACTGAGTTCTCATCCCACCTTAGGCACAAAGCCATTTGGGTAACCTTGAGCCAGTCCTTCTGTCTCAGCCCTAGGAATGAGGCAATGGCAAACCACTTCTGAAAGACCTTGCCAAGAAAACGATAGTTACTAGTCCAGGCAGTCCCCAAGAGTAAAAAATTAGCTTGAAGGTGCCAAAAATAAATAAATAAAGATCACCAATAAAGTTTCAGGGGGTCTGTAAACCTGAATGGGAAAAAAATTATATTATTTTCACTAACTCACTGAAATTTAGCTTGTCATGTTATTGATTTATGGATTAATAAAGAAGCACATATTACCTATTTGCTATTTTTAATATTTTGATAACTGTATTTGAGTATAATTAGTTTCTTTTATAAAACAATCTATAGCTTTGTATTTTATTTTATGCATTTAAATACTCTTTTCTGCGATGGCGTCAAAGGGGTTCAGGCCATATAAAAGTTAAGGACCTAGATGTTATAAAGCCACTGGCTTGGAATCTTAGAAGCTGTAGTCCAATGCATCTGGAAAGCACCAGATTAAGAAAGTCTGCTCTCCATGTTTTAGATGTATCAGTGATTCTAGTGCCTGTCAATTTTCTGCTTCCTGTGAGATTATTTTTTTCAAAAAAAGAATAAATGTAACATATTCCTTTTCCCCACCTCCCCTCACTATCCTGGTGTGTTTTTCCAGTGCTGATCCCTATTTAACATTCAGGTAGTATAAGCTGAAAGAATGTTACAGCTCAGTCGTATCACTTACTTCTGAATTTTATGTAGAATTCCTCATATGGTTAGTAATAAATTAGTCTGAAATTGTAGAAATAGAAACAGGAAAGCACCGCAATAATAGTCTTTAACACTGGAATATCAAAGATACTATTTCATTTCCATTTTGATCCATATTTTCCAACATTCTTCATCTAGTGCCTGTAAAACTTAAATTACATCTACCCCACTTGCCCTGATAAAATACAGTATGTTCCATTATATCATGGAGAAAAGAGCCCTTTGTTTTCTGAAGAATAACAATAAAGTCTTGAGACAACCTTAAAGACCAACAAATTTAAGAAAGCATAAGGGTTAGAGTTCCTTCCATCAGATTTACAAGCTATTAACCTAAGATAAAGTAATTCTTGTTTGGTAAGAAGGCTGTGGTAAAAGGAGAGGTTAGAGAGAAATGAAATATAGGATATAGAAGCAAAGATAATTGCCTATAGATTATAGACATCCACAAAGCAGTTATTGAATGTGACATAGTCATTCTTGCATTGGTGAATTGATTAACTCATGGAGTGCACTGACAAAACCTTGGCCTCTATTTTACTCTTGAGAAATAAACCTACAGATACATTTCGGACCAGTTATGTGATGAAATTGATCTCTGTAATTCTTGGAGAAGTCAAGTAATTCCTAGTGTATTTCCACAATTTTCTATAAGTTTTGACATTCTGCAAAAAATTGGGTATACAAATAATATTAAAGTGTTGTGAAATGTGTTTATCAAATATTCTGGGGAGGGATAAAATATATGCTCCTCTTTTTGTGTGTGTGCCCTCTTATATTTTGATCAAAAGGTCATTTTCTGTCTTATTTCTCTGATGGAACGGCAAGCTGATTTGCAGTTAATGAGAGCTGTGAACCTATCTGTATAGCAGTAGTGCAGTGACTGGGGGAAAAAAGGAAGAGAATATGCTTTTTTGCTGGAGAGTTTATTCTCAGTCAGAATTTTTAAAAAAGACCATTATGGAACACCAATAGTTATTCTTGCTGCTTTAGCTCTCTTATATCCTAATCGTTTGTTACTGTATATAAGCAGTATTTGAAGTTGAAAATAACTTGGGTGAATAAAGATGGCTGATAGTGTGAAGGAGAGAGGGGAAGAACAAAGATGACAGGTCTTAAGAGAGCTATCAGCAACTATAGGAAGAATTCAGTTTCTGAATAGGAAGTTTATGATGGAATGAGGAAAGGATCAAATTGTCTTAACATAAAACATGGAACGGTCTATTTACCCCTATAGCTCAGGAGCACATCTATAGTCAGGGACAACCTCCTCCCCCGTTCTTCTTCGTTGAGGACAACAAGAAGGTGTGGTGACTGCACATCATCAGGGTGCAGTTCATTTTTTTTGCCCTCTTTTGGGGGGAATGGGTCTTTTCTTAACTCAAAATAGATGCATGAAGCTTAGTAACACCTTTATTTTAGGTTTTCCTTAGGGAATAACAAAATCATACTGCCAAAAATTGGCAACTTGTTGAATTTTGTCAGCCTCATCTTAAAAGGTTCCTTGAGCCACCAAGAGGCCTTTGCAACCTACCATCTACTTACATCTGCCATAGCTCTTTGCAACACCTTGTGTTGGGGGGTTTGTCAGGATCCAACCAGATCAACTCCAGCCTGTAAAATATATTTTGTAATTTTTTTTCTGCATTTGTAACATAGACAGGAAAGTCTTGGTTTCTCTTTCAGTCATGCAAAGCTAATTATGTAAATGGAATTTAGCTTAAGCAGATACATAATCAGGTCTCCCTCCCAGCTTCCTCTAACAGTCCAGCTACTGTATAAAAGAGTTTGGTATTCAGTAAAAAGCAGTAAACTTCTTTATGATGTTAATTGCTCCTACCATTCAGCAATTAACTAGCTCCTTGCCCTCCAAAAATAACGTTTCTGCTGTTGTCAGTGTGCTGAACTTACAGTAAGCCTGTAGCTTTGGGTGTAACTATCTTTAAATCCTCTTATTACTTAGAGTTCATCAGGGGTACTGGTTAACCTTAGTTGGCAACTTCTCAGGCTAGCAGAATGCTGGTCTTCTTTCATCTGATCCTCTTCTCCTGCTGGCCATCTGTGCAGAGTCTGTTTTTTATTATCTTCCTCTTCACCTTGAAACTCTGGGTGGGTTTTGGACCATCCCAGAGTAGGCACATCTTTAACAGCCAAAAGTATCTAAGCCTAAAATTAGAATTTAAGTTTACTAATCATTTTTTCTTCCTCCAAAACTTCATTTTGCTGCCAGATCATAAGCCCTGTTTTCAACTTCCTTTCACACCCCCATCCCCAGCATGAGAAACTATGTATGTGTATTACCTGTCAGAACTTATCACCTGTCAAGTACAGCTTGTTTCTCTGGCGATCACATAACAGGAGGGAAGACAATGCTTAGATGCACCATCCTGTCGCATATCTCACAGACAAATACCATGTACAAGTCTAAGTGATGTCTGCAGTGGAATGTTCTCAGTGTGTATTATTCATATATGCTGCATGTATTTCCTGTCCTTCTCACAGGAGCTCATCTGTGATGTATGTAATACTTCCAACTTTATTTTCATAATGATTCTGTGCAGTAAATTGGGCTGAGAGAGAGTCATTGACCTCAAGTCACTGGCTGAGCTTCCTGGCTAATGGGGATTTAGAGCTGGGTAGTTCCTCATTCTGCAGTCTGAGCTTGGCACCACACTGGCTCTATTTGGTTTGTTATATTCCATTCAAGACATGATAAATTGAAGGCAGATGGAATAGTAATTAGACAAGAGCTTTGAAGATGATAAAAAGTTCCAAAAGGCAAAATTTATGAGGAAAGGCAGTACAAACTGGTGTGTTTCACCTTCAGAAACAATATGAATAAATGAAAGGGTTTCACATATTTGTGATAGTACTTTCATCAGTCTCCTGAGGTTACTAAAAAAGCATTGGGTTTGAAGTAACACACATAAACCCACTGATCTAAACCAATTATTTACTTAAACAAAATCAACTTACCCAGACATCCAAACTGATAAGCAGTTGAGCAGTGATATTTGTGTCTAATGATGATTTCCCTAAGTTCAGTGTTGAATGAAGCTTTTCCTTAAACAACACATTTATATACTTTGGTTATTCTTGCTCACTTTATTCGCTGGGACTTTTCACCTATGAAGAAAACCAATTGATGATCCAACAAAACAATGATAAATAAGCACGCTGGATATTTCTTGTGGTGCAAAACAGGTGAAACAAACAATAGCTGATCCCCCTTTCCCCTCTACACACTCATATCTGCTCTCATTGCTTTGCCTGAGTTGATTGCTAACTGTGAAAAAGTTAGTGCTATATAGGAATAAAACACTCCTTGGTTTTCTTAAATAGCCTTGCTTTTCCCACTTTGAATAGTTTATTTTAATGGTATGATCTGCTAATACTGAGTCCGTTGCAATGTGGAGTGGGAATAGCACAAAGAATTTGCTACTGTTTATAGTTCTTAGCCCAGTCCATCTCAAATAGCACATTTTGGGGAAAGAGCTTACAGATAAAATATATAAGTAATTACTGAAAGATGTACATATGAAGGAAAAGTTGTGTGCAAAAAATATTTATTGGAAAGTCCTAGATACTTCTATAATAAAAGATTCAAATGAAGAGACATTAAGATTTTCTTGCATTCCTTTTAAAAATGGCAGAAAAGTTGATGGAACAGAATAAGTGGATCCATATAATATTGTCACAGACTGGACAGCTTAATGATCTTCTAACCTATTCCAGCTAAACCTAAATACATACAATAAAATACACTTTCTGAAAATACCCAATTATCCCTACCAGAATTATATGAGCAAATAATGGAAATAAAGTGTAGAGCCAAAATAAACAAAGTATTTCATTCTACCAAACACCCTCCTCCACTCCCACTATAGCAATTGGTAATAGATAGTAATTATGTGCTAATTAGCTCATTTACTATGTGATATATTTGCATTGTGGCATTTATGACTGTCCTGTTAATGTACATTTTTATGTCTTGTAATTAGAATACATCACGATGTAGAAATGTTAATTTTCAGCCATTGAGCTTGAATCATTAGTTTAAACCTAACTGAGTGTTGAGTGACCTTTTAAGAGCTTGGGAAATGAATTGGTCTTCAGCAAATATAATCTTGGCGTGAGGCAAGGATACTTGTAAAGATAGGCAAGAAGAAATGGACAATGCTGGTTTTCCTTTGAGGATTTGCTCTGAAGTAGTTGAGTATTGTCCTGTGGAAAATACAAGCAGTCTTCAGGCTGTAGAGAGTGGGGCATCCAGTAGTTGTGCTTAACTATATTAATGTACTTTCACTTGAAATTAAGTCTTCTTGTCTTTAACTATAAGCAATTGCCTAATTGAAACTTAATACTAAGATTTTTAACTATGGTTTGCTGATCAAGCCATAGTAGCATAGTTTGCATGCCACACTAAGCAAAATCAAACAAACCATGTTATGGCTTAGCATTATATCTCAGTCAAGCCAATGTTTACAATCTTTAGGATTTATTTTCTAGGAACAGCAATAAACCTCTTTCTAGAAGTGCAGACACACTCAGAAGCTTAGCAGAACATTCAGGGATGAGGTATGGAGAGATTTGCTGAAGATACCAAGCAATCCTAAGTACAGTTAGTCCCCGGGTTAAGAATGCCCGGTTTACAGATGATCCACAGTTAGGAATGGAGCCTGTTGTAGCAAAATTTGAGTTAAATACACAATGATTTGAGTTAAATACACAATGGTTCGGGTTCATTACACAATACTACTTATACAGTATGATACAATAATACTGTTCCAGCTTACATACAAATTCGATTTAAGGACAGACTTTGGAAATGGAACTAGTTCTTAAACTGGGGACTACCTGTACAATGAAGATCAGCTTCTACAAGGTCTATAAATCTGGTTCTCTCTATATGTATTTCCCAAGGTGTACTTCCTGACTTCCTTTCTCCTGGCCTTGTATTGTAAGGAACTGCTTGCTGCCTGTTTCCCAGGTTGGTCTGTTGATAGCACCTGGTCAATGTTTACAAAATAATCTTGTCAGGTCATAGGATTTTTGTTCTTCACCTTGCCAGATCCAGCCTTCACATCTACAGATAGAACAGCAGATGTTCATATTATGCTTTACTGCTTGCAGATGTTTTGGTTTAAATACCAGTTTTCTTCCATAATTCCTTATTGCTAATGGCAACGTTTATTCAGAATTCTGCATCGCTTTAGAATTCTGCTTGTCCTCAGTTTGTTATTGAGATCTTACTCATATGAGAAATTCTGCAGACTTACATTATAGAACCTTATTGAAATTTCATTAAAAAAAAAATCTTCTGGGGCTCACAGTGAAGCATCTTCACTGCTAGCAGACCTTTCTCCAAGGCAAGACTTTTGCTGCTTAAAGGTTTTACTGTGGCTAAATGACCACTAGTAAGTTGCAGAATCTTCCCAAAATTATTGTTTCCTATTCTTCTACAAGTCAGTAAATTACAAAACATCTTTGAATAAGGGGATATTGGGCATGCATTAATGTCTTTGAACTGAACTGGAACATTAGATTTCCGAAGATTAGGAAGCCATATGCAGAGCTCACTATGAATTGTAATAGACCACATTTTCCTTATAATGGATATTTTCCAACACTCCTTTTTATAGGAAAGGCCTCTTTCCTTTTTGGAGGCAGAATTCGGCCACAGAATGGTTTGCAGCTGGCCTTGAAGGTCAGGATTTAGCTTCCCTTGAATAATTGGGATCAGCCAGTGGTCACTCCACTCCCATCATTATACCAAGGTGTTCCAAGTATTTAGTCAATTTCTAAAGTTGTGTGGCAGAATGGTGCACATCAATTGAGAAGACTGTTGGAAGAAAAAAAATGAGTGACAGGCCATTTCTTAATCCTTCTACAATTTCCTGGCATGCTTCTGCATCTTAGGCTGGAGGTACGCAAACAACACCCCACAAACTATATATGTCTCCTCAACTTCATTTGTTATGGCCCACAGAATCTCTCAAGATCATATAATCTTGCAGTCTTACAGTAAGCTACTAAGTAATTATTTCCCAGACAAGTGTAGAAATAAAACATTGCATTAAGCCTCCAATAAGCATGAGGGCTATGAAGCTCTTTGGATTCAAAAGCTAAAAGGTACCCTGGAATGTTTGTGGGTATGCAAGAAAGCACCTGTCTGCAGGTCTTAAATCAAGTATGTTTTCTCAGGATAGTGCTGAAGCCATGAAGGACAGCTGTGTGATCCTGAAAAAAATGTAGCTGTTTTAAGGAGCTGCAGAACAATCCTATGTGAGCACTCCCACGTATTCTAAAGCATTTTTTGGCCTCGAATTTGAAGTATGGACAACCCTACATAATCATCCTTAAAAAAAGGTTCAAAATAATTATTAAAAAAGTCTGCAAATTCTAACTCCTCTCCTCTTACAAGACTGCTATTCCTCCTGCAGCTTTCTTTGGTTAGAAAACAAGAACAAAGAAATAGAGCTTCCTGGCCACACACACACACACACACACACACACACACACACACAATATTGTCCGTGAGGGGTCCCTGTCTTATTTTGCTTGTGGCTCATCTATTCCCAGCATCTTTGAGGACTGCAGTTTAGCCATTTTTCCAGTTTTTCTTTGGCATACCAGGCAGCACATATCTTACTTTCTTGTAACATATTAATGGTTCCCAGATCCAGCATAATTCAATCTCATTATTTCCTGTTTGCAAAATATACTGTTATAATGTAAATGAATTAGCAGAGAAAGAAAACCTTTTTACCAATGTTTAACCCCCTCCCCCCCAAAAAAGTGAGTGACTGATAATGTTTATTTTTGTTTTCTTTTTTTTAGGAGTTAAAAAGCAATAATACTTTTACAAATACTAGCTGATTTTAATATGTGCTAATTCAAAATAACCCCATTGATAGTCATTAAAATGTTCTTGAATTCAGAATCCTAGGCTAGTGTGCAAAATAGTTAGAAATATTAAATCATGAAATGTCCTAAATGAAAAGTAAAAATGAATAAAAACAAGGTATGTGTGAGATTTCTTCAAAGTTCTTTTGTATGTTTTCATTGTGTAAAGGAAAGTGTGGTATAGTCAGTCCTCTTTATTTTCACATAGTTCTGAAAAATATATATATATCTTTTCTATACACAGACAGACAGACATATATATTTAGCCTATATATATATATATATATATATATATATATATATATATATATATGAGAATGAATATAAATAGGGTAAAAATGAATGGGGGGAATGTAAGGATCTGTTTAGCTGATGCAATGTCAAACACAGATAGAAGGAATAAGAAAAACTAATAATAGAAGGATCTGAATATGAAAACATCCCTGGCACCAAACCTTTGTCTTGAAAGAGAAAGCAGAAAGATGTTATCATACATGGATTCCAGCTTCCCTTTTGTTGAGATGTGAATAAATTCTCCAGAAATGAAATGCCTTTCACTTTATCTGGGCAGATATACTTTATTCCCTTTTCAAATTAGTCATTTCTGCTGTGCATGGCTTCTACTGCCTTTTTGTTGTTGTTGTTGTTGTTTTGTGCTGTAATTGAAACTTTAATAATTGATGTCACATTTTACATATTTATTTCCTGTCAAGAAATAGCTGATACAAAACAGCCTGGGAATGATATGGATGGTGGACAGAACAATTTTTAGGGAGGATATAAACTTTTCTCTGTTTTCACCTTTTGATAAAAAAGTCATTTCCTATTACATAGGAAATAAAATATGTGATTTTTTACATACAAAGTATTATTTACTTTATGCATAAACACTGAATTGTGGAGAAGTCTCAGAAAATAGGGCTGTGTGGTGCTTTTGACTCAGGATATGTGGGAGCAGAAATCTGCAGCTCTTTAAAGCAGCCATATCTTTTCCCAAGACTACATGTGCTCCAAAGCACCTTATTGGGTTCAGATATGAAGCATTACAAGGTCCTATCAAAAAATAAAATCTAATGAACCTTAATGGGAATATTAGAAAAACATGCTTACCACTTTCACTGTATTCTCTGCAAATCTAAGATGATTATCCTATTAAAAATATTTGAGGAAAAATAAATAGCATTCCTTTAGGGGAAATACCATATCTGTCGAAACGTTGGGGTCCCTAAAATTAAGACACATCTTTAGAAAAGAGGCCAACAGTTTCTTCAATGTAGAAATTGTCATACTGTGATTTTTTTTTTTAAGAAATGGAGGTCCAGATTCAAATAATATCTTATGGAAGGCTGTAGTCCATTATATGCATAGCCTTTCACTATAAAATGAATATTTCAATTCTTATCTGTATCACTGTACCTCAAATTGTAGAGGTTACATGCCTTTGGACGACTTGATCACAATAACAAAGAGGCAGTATTGACATTTGTATTGAAAAAGAAAAAGCAACATAATTGATTTGTAATAGATTCTGATTTCAATATGTGTTTGCCAAAATCCAATTTCTGCATCATATTAGCAGCAAATATTGATTAAGGTAAACCGAAGGACACCTAAATTAGACTGAGGTCTAATTAGCTGCAAGTACTGGGAGAGCCCAAAGATGATCAGAAATGAATAGCAACACGCTTATAAGCTAAGCATCAGCAAGATCAGTGAGATAACTGATAGTGAACACAGAAGTTTCCTGCATTGTCTGTTCTATAAAATTTTGCAAAGCAGAACCTGCAGATAGAAGACTGGAGCTGAGTTGTGTCCATGTGTGCATTGGGCTTGAACAATTATATCCACCAAACTGTTTGGCAGATAAGGAGAAATGTTCAAAGAAGCTCGTGGGATTCCCAGATAAGGTTGGCAATTCCTTCTAGTCCTTAGAAATGAAGACTCACGAGCATAACAACATTAGAAACATTTTATTTCCTGCTGTTAGGGACAGTACTAAAGCCAGTGAACTTAAGGTTAGTTATTCAACAACAAGTGTAGGGAATGTGAAACATTAAAAAACCTGATGGCCCTCCTTTGTGATGCTTATTGGATTTTTTGGCTTAAAAACTATAACTGCATTTTCTGGTTCTTAGGGAATTACTTAAAATGCAAATTATTGAAGTTTGTAGACTCGTGCTTCAGAGACTATGAAAGGACTGTATTTTTCATTCTAATTAAGCAGCTTTGTAGCTAATACAGTAGTTATTAGGGTGCCTTAATAGAACCATTCTCAAGTTCACTCTATCCAAAAGTATTAGGATAGCAGCTCCCTGAATTTCCAGGTTGCCTTAATAAAAATTGGAGTCCAGCAGGGGAGTATGGGAATAATCTGGATAAAGCCCTGAGCATAAAAATGCATGATTCTGGAAGAAAATATCCTTAGAAACTGGTTGAAGTCAGAGGCTGCAGAAAAGCATCTCTAATTGGAATAGGAGTGGCAGAAGGGAAAATCTGTTGCCATCTTGCTTCAGTACCATATTTTTTTCCCGAGGAGATAGGAGTAGGGCTCCAAGCAAGAGTATGAGACAACAACAAAGGTCAATATAAACTAGGTTGTATGTGATAATGGATATACTATAGACCTATAGCAGCCAAAAAGGATTGTGGGCTTCACTGTGTGAGAAAGAGGGGATGCAGGTTCTTCACTACCATGAATCCAGAAATTTCTGGTGAAAGGGGAGGAAAGGCTGCAGTTCAGGCAGTTTGGAGAAAGGGTTGTGAGAGTGGAGTAAAATTTAGCATACCCATTAATTTTACAAGTGGGGAGCATGGCAAGTCTATCTCGTAGGTTTGCAAAAAGCATCTAATAGATTTACAGAACGCTTCTATGAAACACTGGCATAGGTGCAGTTACTAGAAAATAGAACAGAACTAAAACAATGTGAGGTGATCATTTCACTGGCCTTTAGCATAATATTCTTTGCAAGACAGTATTCCATGGTAACCCATGAGATTGAAGGCCTTGGTACATGACATTTAAGATGGTAAGACCATTTTAGGATTAGATTAAGCAGTAATTAGATTAAATAGTCTATGCTAAGCAATCAAATGTTTATATGCATGGTTGGGTTAGTATACAGGAGATGTAGCAACATTAATTGCCAAAAATTAATGGGTGAGAGAGGAAAATCTCAAGATAATGAGAGCAGAAGCTATATATAAAGGCTTTAATCGTATTACACACACACACACACATACATACATATATATATATATATGTGTGTGTGTGTGTGTGTGTGTGTGAGACTAAACACTATAGAATAGAATTGTAGTAATCTTTTAGGATTGCTTTAACCTTTAACCCTCTTATTATACTAATGGAAAATACAATAATGATGATGAAGGACATTAAGTGTAGTTTTAGCAGTACAGCTGGATCCTTTCCTGTAATCAAAATTTTATCTTATAAACTCTTTTGAAGAGAACAAAAATAATTGCATGTTTCCTAGATATCTTTATTCCAAGCAGAATAGTCAGAGCTAGTATGAATGCCCCTTTGGGTGCCTGCATAACAAAACAAAACAACAATTCTTCCCCAGCAGAAAACCTTAACAAGACATTAAACTGTTTCCTGAAATTTTGCTCTTCGGGAATCAAAAGTTAGAGTGTGTGCACCAGAACTCTTTCCAAGCGACATTTTAAGGGAGATTCTGTCTGAACAGTCAAAGATACCTGGGTGAGACATGACCTTTTCAGCTCATATTTATTGTGTCTTCCCAAATACACATCAAATTATGTACAGCACCTGTCAACATGTCACTGGGCCACACAGGCACTGAGTGGAAAATGGCCTCTAATTCTGTGCTACATCATTTCTACAGAGAAGTCAGTCTTGGAAGGAAAAAAAAAATGGCAAAAATACAAGCAAGCCAGAAAACTAGGCTGGGATGAGGGAATGGGATCTCATTGTTTTCTTCTCCCTGCTTTAACCTGCTCAAAAATTCTCCTGCTCTGAAACATTGTTCAACTTTCCCAGTTTGAGCTCCATTGCTTTCTCTCCTACTTGGGAATTAGAGTTGTTCTTGCCAAGTAATTAGTGCTCTATTTTGCCATTATTTTCTGTATTGTTTTGCATGATGTATTCAGCTGCCCTTAATTTGCAAGGTATGGCAAAAAACAAACGAGGAACAGTATAGCACTCATATTCCAGCATATCAGTGGGTAACATATAGTAGCCCTATAGATAACTCTGGATAGCTCTAGGATCTCTAGGATCCACAGTGTTGGCAGCAATTGTGAGCTGGGTGTACAGTGGTACCTCAGGTCACGAACTTAATTCGTTCCGCGACTCTGGTCGCGACCCGAATTGGTCGCGACCCGAATCAAATTTTCCCATAAGGTTCAATGTAAATACAGTTAATCTGTTCTGAACCATATGTATTTTTTTTTTTAAACCACAAAAATATGACACAAAGTACAGTACGAAGAGAGAGAACACGAACCTTGCTCGAGGCGACTTCTGGCGTGGAGGACAGGAAGGCGGGTGGGGAGGCGGTTATTGCTTGGAGGGAGAGTCCCCCTCTCTACAGGAAGCCGCGACCACGTGTCACAGCAGGGAAAATGGCCACGGATCCTGTTCGTCACCCGATGCGGAGTTCGCGAACGGAAGCAAAATTTTGCGAACGGTGCTGTTCGTGACCTGAATTGGTTGTGAACAGAAGCGTTCGTGACCGAGGTACCACTATATTTATTTCTTGCTCAGCTGGGGTATAGTTGAAAAAAAACCCTGCATATTTTTTAAATGCTGTAGTTTTCTGAAGTTTTCAATCCATTATCCTATTGGCAGGGACTCCTGCCTCCCTGTGTATCCCAGCTCTTGAACTTCAGGTTTTTCAAGAAGAAAGATGGCTTGATGGTTTTTTAGTTCGTCTTCATAGGAATCACTGCAGACCAAGGCACAAAACCTAAAATAATGAAGTGGGACTGAGGAAGCAATTTATTTTATTTTTCTTTTGCATGGAGAGGAAGTGAATGGATTTTTGTTTTTGCAGGAGTGCAGCATCTCAGACTGGGTCCTTTGATTCTTTAGTCTTTAGTTTCAGTATTGCAGAGTCAGTAAAAATGAAGGTGATTATCAGTGTGGTGGAACATTAACTGAGGTCAGAACAGAAGGGGAGAACTTTGTTGTCTGAAAAACATCAGCGTTACAATAACCATCATGGGTTGCAATATCATGGCAATGTCATAGCAAAATTGTAGAGATAATTTGGTGATCTTTCAGTAAAATTGTGGAGAAGATGTGGTGATGCCTTCATATCAGTTAGATACTGAAAACACCAATCTGCCTATACATCCTGTTACTTTTAGTCTATTCAAACCACACAAGTAAACAATCCTGGGAATGTTTCAGCACCTTCTGTGCATGATCCCTCCTGGACAAAGAGAGGATGGTACTAGAACTTAAAAGCTGTGGCATCCATGTCTTCTAATGTTCAATTCATTTTGAACTGTACATTGATTATTACTACATTTAGTCAAGTACACAAAGAGATGAAGGAGCTATAGAGCGTTTCTAGAGGGAGGTTTGATGAGACAACCCAAATCTGTTTTTTGGCACAAAGGTTGAAGGTGGAGCAAAATCAACTCCCTAGCCTCATGAATTTATCAGATTTCAAATCTCTCCACGGTGGTAGCCAGCACCATATCTTCTGGTAGCAGATTCTGTTCTATAAAATTCTGTACTGTGTGGAGAAATACTTCTTTGTATCTACTGACTGCCCCATTATTTATTTTTTATTGGGTGATAATGACTTGCATTGATAGTGGTACATTAGTTGCAATAGGCAATAGCCCTAAGAATATATTTTGAACAGTAAGTCCTATTGGAACAGGAGCTTTTTCCAAGTAAATATGCTTAAGATTTACAAAGCAGAGTGGGATCACATTCCAGCACACTTAAGCCAGTATGTTTCAGCAGCGGCATGTTGGGAGGTGGTAAGGAAGGAGGAACAAAAGAAGTGTTACAGCATTGTGTTATTTTGAAGGAAGCAGCAACATCCTGCAGACTGGTGTGTTTCAGTCAGCTTTGCTTAAGCCTGTGGCTGGACCCATGGATTGTACTAAGCCATAATATAATTTATTGTATTTGTATTTAATGTGCTATGTGAATTCAAGCATTGTAGTTTATAATGTGTAGTTTTGGGCCTACCTCGTTGTATGAACTCAAACCATTGTAATTTATTCAGTAAACATGGTGAAACAAACTATGATTAATGTGAAATATAAATCTAATCTGTGCTGAAGTGGACCTGGGTGCCCTTTAGTTTGGACTTTACTTTTCCGTATGTTATACTTTTGTGATATGATGAGGGAAGAATCAGAGCTTCTGGGTTCTAATATGGCTTTGAATGTTAACTTTCTGAATTTCCTTTTAAATTAAGAAGACCTTGATTCTTTTATAAGAGCTGCAAGTCTCGTCTCTGTAGTACAGGGATGGTAAACCTTTGAGTATCTAAGGGCCATAAAATGAGTGAGGCCATATCAAACATATGAGTGTGACTGGGTTTGGGAGGAAATTTTGTGGAGTTTCGTTTTAAATCATATTATGCCTCTTTTAGGGCATATATCATATTCGCATGTTTCTGTCAGACCTTCAGGGTAGTCCAGGTCAAGAAACAAACATGGCAGGGATTCCAGGTTCTTTATTGTAGTATGGTAGAATAACAAAATTTTAAAAGCCTGACCAAGGTTTTTGCTGTCGCATCTTAACAAAATCAAGGTGAGGTTATTTTGAGTTTCTTTCTCACACTTTCCTCTTTCTCAGGACTGAATAATCTTTTTCACAAAGCCCCCCCCACCCCTCATGGCTCACTCATTCCTTCCCTCTTCCCAAGGTTAACTCTACATTCCTTCAGTTTCCTAGCTCAAAATGGCAGGAAATTGTCAATTTTCAAGAGAGGGTCTCCGAAAGCAATCAAAAGGATTATGGATTCCTACTGTACAACATATAAAACAAAACTCAAAAGCAACTCAGTGTTTATACTGAATTCCCTGCCCTTTCAAGATCTGAAAGCTTAAATTACTGTACTAGATAATGCCAAGCGCAAACACAGAAGGAAAAGAGGAAGACTAGTATGAAGATGTCTACCACAAGTTCATTATCACTCAGCATATTTCGAGTATTAAGCAGATTTGGCCCATGCTGAGAAGGCTCTGAGGAACACATTCTCCAAGTCTAATTTCTTCTGTCAGGAGCCTGATTAACAAAGACATTTAAATAATGTCACTGCACTCTCTAATGATCTGATCCCATTTTCTCTTTTGTGTGGCCACTAAAAGCATTCCCCCCCTCCTCCCCCAACTTGGCAGATTTGACCTCCATTTCATAATGGTGTCGAGCAATAATACTTTGAATTATTTTTCTGAATATGAATTTTATGTTGAAAAATTAGCAAAGGTTTTTGTCATTGTGGCTGATAAAAGCACAATATTGCGCTGGCTTTAATAACTATCCTTTCTGTTGATAGGTTGATGAGTTTCTCAGAGCCTCCATTAGAGACCTTTGTTTTCAGAAGCTGCCTTGGGTTGTTTTTTTTTTTTTTAAGAAAAAGTCTGATGTGCTGATCCCAGAATGAGAAATATTGAAACACTGACATGGTAATTATTGTATAGGATCAGCAGGTAAGAGATGGAGGAGTATGCCACCACTTAAGTTATATATAACTGTTCTTCATATTAGGGCCGCACATCATGTAAAGTCATAATGTAGTTTGTTTCATATGGGCTTAGCATATTGTGTGACTTCAGCCTATCAAGTTTATTCAGCCAATGAATCAAGACTATGCTTGTTGCAAATTAATCCAGCCATCAAATAGGCAATGAATTCTTAGCTACAGTTGCTGATGCAAACTCTAAAAACTTTTACTCCATCACTGTGAGTGCTGTTCAGTAGTATCTTAATTTCATTTTTTGTTGGTTTGTGGAAATACAAAAAAGGGTGACTATTGAGGGCATGCAAGGCCACAGTCTAAGGCCAGGTTGATTGTGGATATCTGGGATTTGGTACACCTTGAATCCTAGGGGCTGGGAGGCAATCCTCATAAGGAATCTTGAAATGGCACTCAGGGAACTGATTTGAGCCAGTTAGTGGGTGGATCCACAATGACCTTGCCTACTAGAAGGGCCCTAATTTCATGTGATACTTCAATTTTCCTCAGCATTGAAGCTTGAGTAGCAGAAATACTCTTTTCTTCCTCTCCCATCATATATGTCTTACATATGTGTAAATGTAAGATTCAATCGTTTCTCTAAGTTGGAGTGAACAATTTACCCTTGGACACATGAAGGAAAAGTCAACACTGCTGTGTGTGGTAAACAAGTCTGAGTCTTTATGACATCTGGAGAAGTTCTCATAAAATCTCAGCTGGTATAAGTTGAATCAAATGACTGTACCAGCCCTCAAAACCTTAGCCACAACAACTGTTATTATCAAAAGTCCTTTAACAACCAGCCAGTGTTCTTTGTCTCTAAAATAAAATTAGATGCCCTTTGATATTTGGCTGCATTTGAGCCAGCTGGCAAACTCTAAATCTAACATCTGGCAAGAGATGAACAAGAAACTAATTTTCAAAAGAACTTCCCATCTGGGGAAGTATATAATTTTATTGTATAACTTTTCTCTTCTGTAGGAAGATATGGTTTAAAAAAGGAGAGAGAGAAAGCGTGAACTGGAATCATGATTTTATTGTTTAGATTTCTTAATTTTAATGTACAGTGGTGCTTAAAAGTTTGTGAACCCTTTGGAATTTTCAATATTTCCGTATAAATATGACCTAATATGTGATCTGTCCTCCACACAAGTCCTAAAACTAGATAAGGAGAACCCAGTTAAACAAGTCAAAAACATTATACTTCTTCATTTATTTATTGAGGAAAATGATCTAAAGCTACATATTTGTGTGTGGCAAAAGTATGTGAACCTTTGCTTTCAGTAAATAGTGTGCCCCCCCCCCCACAATAACCACAACTAAATGTTTCCGATAACTGTTGATCAGTCCTGCACATCAACTTGGAGGAATTTGAGCCTGTTCCTCCTTACAGAACAGCTTCAACTCAGGGATGTTGGTGGGCTTCCTCATGTGAACTGCCCGCATCAGGTACTTCCACAACATTTCTCCAGAATTAAGGTCAGGACTTTGACTTCGCCCTTCCAAAACATTAACTTTCCAAAGTTACATATTTGTGTGTGGCAAAAGTATGTGAACTTCTAGGATTATCAGTTCATTTGAAGAGGGAATTAGAATCAGGTGTTTCAGTCAATGGGATGATAATCAGGTGTGACTATGGGAGGTCCTGCCTTATTTAAAGAACAGGATTCTGGGAATTCACTATCAAAATCATGACCCATTTTCTCTTGAGCTTCAGTTCACGGACAGATACCCTGACATTTTCCTGTAGAATTTGCTGGTACAATTCAGAATTCATAGTTTCATCAATGATGGCAAGCTGTCCTGGTCCAGAGGCACCAAAGCAGGCCCAAACCATGATACTGCCACCAACATGTACCCTGTGCCCTCTTTCCTTGGCCTCCTAGTGATTGCACACACACATATACCCCTTACCCTCTTTCCACAGCCTCCCTGCACTCACATGCAGCCCGCACCCTCATTTCCTGGACTTCCTGAGCTTGTGTTGTACCGAGCACCTCCTCCCCTGACTTGCACGTGGCCTCCCCCACCCCTGCAGCACCCCCACGCTCCTTACTTGGGACTCCCCCACTTCCTGCTTAGCAACTCATGTGTCTTGGGTTATGACGGCAACCAGGACTGCCTGGATTGTCATTCCTAGGTGATGTGGTCACATGATGTTGTGCTTTACAACCGCATTTCTTAGCAACGGCAATCCTGGTCCCATTTGCAGTTGTCATTCAAGGACTACCTGTGTTGAGGAACATCTCTGGAGGGATGCTATTCTAGAGGGCAAGGGCTGGAATGTTGAGATTTTTCTAAAACTATAGCATCTAAGGAAAGGAGGTATGGGCAAACTGCAACCCCCTGACCAAAGGGAACCCAGAAACCTATATTTGGCAGCTGCTAGGATCCATTCTGGGCACGGTTTTCAACAATGCCGAGACAGTAGATATATGAATACAGTACAGTAAGTCTAGAATAAACCTGAAATAGTTAACCCTCAGCTACCAGATTTTGCTCATGCCTGGAGTAAGGCAGAGAACTGTTTGGGTTCACTCATTGTGCTTGTTTTGCTTAGTTTTAGCATATTGTGCAAGGCCTGACCATTGTGTGTTAGTCAACCACACAAACCCCTATGGCTTAATGCAAGGTATAAACCAGTCCATGTTCAGTAGATAGGAAAGAGAAGGGGCTACAAATATAGGATAAAATGGGCATGGTGGTAAGTATTCCCCCCCCTTGTTTTAAAAGCTATGAATAGAAATTTATTTCTGAATAGGCATGCAAGGAATTAAAGTACATTATAGACTAGGATGACCCCAACTGAGACTTGACTGGGGACAGGAAGCATTAATACTACTCTACTTTTCTTTCCAATAATTTTTGATAGTGGGTCTTTCTCAACTTGTGGGCCAGAGCCATGAGTTCAAAGGAAACAGACAATTAATTTCCCAGCTTTACTCATTTTTGCTTCCACTCTTCATTATTTTTATTTCTTGCACATGTGTTCAATCCTTCTAAATTTGGGATGCCCATGTATGACCAACATACAGTCCTTAAAGAATACTTTATAAAACTAAATCCATTTTTGTTTGTTTAAAAAAAAAATCAAGTTTGGGTTTCAAATTCTTCACCTTGTAACATTCTTATCTGAGCCTATTATATTTCATGTTTTATCTCCTTCCCTCATAAATAAAAAAGCTTATAATGTTATCATAAGAACATTATGCTTGGACACTTTAAATTGTTACCATTTTTCATTTCTTCATATTATAATGAAACAGATTGCCATTCTAATACCAGATGGATCTAGCCATTGTACTAACTTTATTAAGTCCACAATAAAATCTTTAACATAATACTCACTGATGGCAGGTCTTCAAGAAGAATAGAAAGCTCATTATTTTAAGCTTGGTTATCTGAATTCACCCTGGGTTGGTATATAGTTATCTGATGTAGTTCTCACCCCTGCTTATTGAACTATTCAAGATGATCATGTTTTAGATCCCCTATAGGCTGTTTAGATAAATATAACACATGAAGACCATGCCATTTTTTTTCCTTAAAAAAAAAAAAAAGAGTTTTACACCCATCCTTGTCTCACTGCAGCTGTAAGGGACTGAATGAGATCATTTGTTTGGTCTGCAAACTGCAAGTTTTGCTCATTTAATGGTTTCCTAGTCCTATTTCTTTGGGGGGCTGAATTTTTCAAGCTGTTTGTTTTGTTAGTGTTCCCAACCAGTTTGCTGAGACTTATTGAAGCCTGATTCTGGCAGAAACTCTATTAGGATTCACATCTGAACACTTGAGTTCCACAAGGGCAAAGGAAGCATCACTTGTCACCAATTTCTGCTGAACATTTAAGCAGAAGTGACATTTACTAGGGCTTATTTGGAAGATTTATTAATGCAATATATCCTTGGCAAGAATAGCTGCTTCAGTAAACGTTATGCTCCAACACGTAACTACGGGCAGGAATGCAGGAAGATTCACTAGCACTTAGTCATCAGAGTGAAAGCAAATATTCAGTAGACATTTTATTAAAGGCATGCTTTCACTTCTGCTCTGTTCCACGTGGATTAGCTTAACATCTGTTGTATGGAGAAAGTGAATCCATGACATGTTAATTGCTGAGACGTGTGTTTAACTTTTAAGCAAAGGTACCCTTTTAATATCTGGCAAACTGCATTGGATTGAATAAAGAGTTCAATGGTAATGAATAAGAACAGAACCATTTTGATAGTTGAAAATATTATTATTTTTAATTTCCTTGTCATACTTTTCAAATTGCATGTAGAATATATACAATTGTGTTACAGTTCTGTGTAAAAATACCACTTTCTGAATAATTTATTTTAGCAGTATTCAGGTCATTTTGTTTGTTCTTGCGAAAGGGGAATAAACGCGCCACATGTTGACTATTCTATCACACACAGTTTAGCTAAAGGATGCTAGGAAATCTCACCAGGGGTTATAATCCATCTTGAGCTGCCATAACATTAATATTCATTATCTCAGAATGAGGGATGGAGATGCAAAGGTGTGGCCATCAGGATTTGCCTCCATTTCTGCTTGATCCTTCCGCTGGAGAGAAAACAGACACAAATCATCTGCTCTGTATCAGAGGATCCCAACCTGAGTTTTCTGGCCTGCCTATGACCCTCCCCACTCAAAGCCCTCAGAGACCATCAGGAATTTTTAACAAACTGTAATTTTTAATGTGACAGAAAGGGAAGATAATAATTGAAAAACATGGCTGGGGAGAAACCTAATACCTGTATTTACTTCTAATTAAATGCAAACAAAATGAAATCCACCCTAGTTTTCATCCCTGAGTGCAGTTCAAAGACCAAGTGCTATGCGCTCTCCTTCTAGACTGTGTGACATGCAAAGCTGTGAAGGAGATGAGAATATACTTCTGCAGTGCTCTTAGTCCTTGCTTTGGCAAAAAACCCTAAATAGCTGAACAAGGTTAAAATTGTGGTAGAGTAATTAAAGGATTGGCCTAGAACTGGGGAGAGCCAGGTTCAAGTCCACTCTTAAAAATGGACGTTCAGTTGGTAACTTTGGGTCAGGCACTTTTTCTCAACGCAACCTACCTTAGAGGATTATTGTGGGAATTGTGAGTTAGGTCTAAGGCTGATAAAAGGTATAGCAGTTATCAAAAAAATGGACTAAAGCAGATTGTTCCTCCTTCACAAAAGAGGGCAATGTCCTCCCCGTGACATCAAAAAATCAGGAGAAAGCTGTCCAAAGATTGCATATGTATATGTATCTTTGAAAGTATGTTTGAAAGTAGAGTACTAGCTGTGCATCGGCATGGAATCTTAACCTTTCTTCTAATCACTACTTGTAATCAGAGCTCCTAAATTTTTGTTCTTGGATTAAATATTTCCAGTGAGGTAAAGTTAAGGGTGATCCTTGAGTGAGCCAACTTGAGTTCCTAGAGAACAGGCAGAATATAATTCACATACATACATAAGACTTCACTGTTTCCTGGTAATAAGACTAGCTAGGGCCTGCCAGATTAAAGTAGAAAGTAGTATAGATTTTCCCCCAGCCCAGATTAATTTGAAATTTGAAAAATGTATTGTGCTACATTTTTGTGACTTTGGATTTTCAGAATTAACTCTGCAATTGAGGAAAAAAACATCTTATTCGGCAGTGATGGCTGAAAACAAGGTAACAGGGACCAATTAAACACCTCTGATTACATGCTATACAGGAAGCAATTCAAACTGCCTGGCATGTTTCAGATGCAAAATGCTGTTCTGCAACAAAGACTGTTGTCATTTCAGATGTCCCTCATGAGATATTTTCTCCATGACACACACAATATCAAGGGAAACAACATTTCTGAAAGGCATTGCTAAAGCTTAAACTGCAACATAAAAAGGAGTTTGTTTTTTTAAGAAACAGAATTAGTAGGGAGGAGAGGTAAAGAGAAGGTTATTAACCCATTTTCTCTGCATTATTTTCTAGCTCAAAATTAGTCTTTCTTAAGCCAATTATTACCCACCGGGGAAAGGTATTAGCAAGAGTTAGGAATATGTTTGAAATATGTTGGGAACCATGGGCCAAAAAATCCTAACTCACCATAGTTGAATTAGATATGTAAATAGGAAAATGTCCTGTTGAAAACAGACAATTTATCCACCTCAGAAAAAAAAAAGTCTGGGTTTGTTGAACATTCTTTATAAATGCTCTTTAAATATTGACGAATTGTGCAAGGAATTGTGCACACTATACTATCCTTGAAAAGCATTTGTGATTGACTCCAATGTCTGGCTTAACAGTCCTTTTTCTGTTCATTTACAATAGAAGCCAGGCCATTGACTTCAGTTTCCCAATAGTAAGATCTGTTCAGCCATGGAACAGACTGCCTCCAAAAATGGTGGCCTCACCTTTGTTGAAATGCTAAGCAGAAGCTTGGGATGTCCAGTAGTGGATTCCAGTCCTGGGCAGGGGCTGGACAAATATGACTTCCAAGGATCATCTCAACTTTTATATTCGATTACTGTATGATTCTAAGTTGCTCTCTTTTGCTTTGTTGTTTTTAAAACAAAAATGTCTATAACTTGTTTCTGTTTTTTAGGTAGCACTAGCAACTAAAAATTCATACAAGATTGAATATCTCTCACCCCAAAGTACCTGATGGGAGAGTCCTTTATGTACAGCTCCCTGTGATTAACAGGCAGACATGATTTCATTTCAGGTGCTACTGAAATTCCATGCCCAGATGTTTATTCTCTGGTATCAATATTCTACTATGGTGCTTTACTTGTAGTGACATCTGGTGCCTATATACTGCACTGCAACATGTAACATTGCTTTGTAAAATATAAATAAGAGGCAGTCCAGTTTTTATGGCTAATACTTATTTTTCCTCCCTCTTCCTTCCTATGAGAAACAGGGCATAAACTAATTCCAAAATGGATAAGTAGAAATGTTTTTAAGTCATAGAAGAATTAAACATAAAATAATTCTTGTGCAACAATTAATATTTACGTGCATTTAACAAATTACGTTTGTGAGCTGGATAGATGAAATAAACGCTGAAATAAAAGAAAGATACTTGAAGATACAGGCATCATTCGTAGGCTTTAATATATATAAGCAGCTGTACAGATAATTTTTCTTTATTCTAATGCTCATGATCTGCTGTATATTAAAAAAAAAATAAATCCAAACAAATAATTTATTTGTTTATTTGTTTATTTATTGCATTTATGTCTTGCTGCAATCTGCAAAATTCTCGACTCACACAATATAAAGAGGATATTAAAAAATCCAGTGTTTAAAAATTACAGTTTAATCTCTAAATCATAAAGTCAGAAAACCCATAGGCATAATAAAAATAATATCAACACAAATAAATATAAATATAAATATAAATGCTAGGTAACATCATTGGAACACTCTCTGAAATAGCTCAGTTTTTAACAACTTCCTGAAAGCTATAAAGGAATGGGCCAGCCTGATCTCCATGAGGAGATAGTTCCAAAGCTGCCATTGAGAAGTGGCACCTTATAGCTTCAGCTTCTCTCACCTCCCATATATTGTGACTAAAAGTTTGCCCCCAAGTGATCTAGCAGGTGGGGCCAATTCAGGTTGCAGGTCCCCTGCTGTGAAGCCATAAAGCCATTTGTTCTGTGCATTATTTGGGGTAAGAAAGCTGAAGCAAATAGTTGCCTATGAGCATTTATTTCATCCTGGAGAAGGCCCATCCATGTGGTTGCTAAGAGTCAACATCAACTTGAAGGCACATAATCAAGTGAGCATTTACTGTCCACTGTTATGCGTAAGTTAACGGACTAACATTAGAGTTGTTTTCATGTTATGAACAGAAGAAGAAGAGGAGGAGGAGGAGGATGAAAAAATAACAATTGTTGATAAGAAAGACAAAGAAGTCTGGATAGCGGACATTGCAATACCTGAGACAGCAGAATAGAAGAGAAAGAACTGGAGAAAATCACAAAATACAAAGACCTGCAAATAGAACAACTGTGGCAAAAGAAAGCAAAGATAGTACCAATAGTAATAGGTGCCTTGGTTACAATCCCAAAACATCTGGAGTACCACTTGAAGACCATCGGCATTGACAAAATCACCATCAGTCAATTGCAAAAGGCAGCTTTATTTGGAACAACTTACATCCTGCGATGATATCTTTAACATCATCAAAGAACAACATCTGCTTATTCCAGGTCCTTGGGAAGAACTCGATAGGTGGATAAAAAGGCGAGATGCAGTCTAAACATCTGGCTGACTGTACAACCAACAACAACAGCTTACCTCCTGCAATTATACCTTTAACACCATCAAACAACTTCTGCCTATCCCGTGTCCTTGGAAAGGACTCAATAAGTGGATAAAAATACCAACTCCAGTCTAAACATCTGGCTGTGTGACCACCACCACCACCACCAACAACAATTTGGTCATAGACAAGCATAAATGTATGATTAATACTATTTCTGGAAGCAATATGGGGCTATGTTATTTGAACTGTTTCTCAGTGATGCATTTGCTCAGAATAGTGCATTTCCTATTTTCAGATAAACTATCACTTTTGTGGAATAGATATACAGTTGATTGTAGAAACAAGCACCCAAAAGCATACACAATTGCATTACTACTGGAAGAAGAATGCATATGTATCCTTCTTTCTTTACAGCCCAAAATATTTGGCAATTGATTGCACTTTATGCTGCTGCTGCCTTAGAGAGATACTAATTATACCCAGAAGGCATTTTCCGCTCAAGGATGATGGCGTTCTACACCACAGTGATTAAAACAGTTTCTTTTGCTTGCAATTATTTCTTTGATTTGTAAAAGAGAACAGAATCCCTGCTTAGAGGATAATTGACAAATGTTCAGAACAATGAATGTCAACATTTTGACATTTGAGAATGTTGACAAATTTTAAATGTTTTCAAGTTCAGCAGTCAGATTTTATTTAATATTGAGGAGGACTTGATCAACCCCAGGAATTTCTATGGCTTTGGAATCTAACTGCGAGGAACAGTATAATTCAGTATATTAGGAACTCTTGTGATGAAGCTCAGGACCTTTACCTATTTGCACCTAACCACAGCATAGACAGCCGCAACAATCTATTTTTCATGAATTGCCTACATCTCATTAGAACTTAAAAGTTCCTAGGTATCGTTAAATAGTATTTTGCTCTGTAATTGAACAAGAAGTTGTGGTGTTTTTCCTACAGGTATAATCTGATATGCTTCTCTGACCATTTGTTTGAGGTTGCAGTGAGGTAACTCCCTTATGGGTGGGATCAGTCCAGCACCTATTAGCCACTTTTGATCCCTGGACAAGGTCATGTTCTCCCTTGGGTAGCAGGAGAGTCTGGTTTTTTCAGACAGATATCTTCCTTTGTACTTTGCCACTTGGAAACCAGGATCAGCTTGAACAGCAGCTGATTGGTGGTGGTGGTGGTGCTATATGGTTAAATGGGAAACAGCCTGCTCTCTCTCTGCCAGATCAGCATGTAATATCCCCATCCACTACTAGATACAACCAGCTCATGATGTCACTGTGGTCTCTCCACTTCTAGCCCAGCAGCTTAACTACTATGCTATAGTGGCTCTCAATAATTAATACAACCTTCCCCAACTTGATGCCCTCTAAATATGGCCATGGATTCTAGGAGGGGTTATCTGTTCTTGATTGAAATATGTATTAGTGGTATATCAATGACCCTTGGGCTCATAGGTGTCTGGTGTAAAGCACAATGACAAAAACATTATATAATTTTTCTGCTGGCTCAAGGATGGGTAGAGAGCACTGTAACTGGTCCATGGGAAGAGCTCTTAGACTCATACAGGAGCATCAGCAATGAAGCTATCCAGGTGTATTTACATTGTTTGGGCATTAGCAATGAAGCTGTCCAGAAGGTGGCAGTACCCTTTGTTAATTCATCAAGTATCAAATGATATAAAAAGCAAGGGAACTGGGCCTGTCAATCTTGCTTGGCTCCTTGGTGAATTGTCAGATAAATGATTTTTGTCTCTCTTGTCTTGCCTCTTCCAGATAACTGGTCTTTGGCTTGGCTTATGTGACCAGATCACCGGTTCTGTCATTCATTTATCTAACCTAGCTCTCTGCTTAGAAATTTAATTGGCCTGTATTCCCAGATCATCAGTTCTGCCATTAATCTATCAACCCAGAAATTTGGCTTGTCATGTGTGATCAGATCACCAGTTCTGTCACAAATGTAGCTTTATGCCCAGCAGTTGTTTAAGAGTGCAATACTGTGATCCATCCTTCCTCCCCTTGTGTCTGTGGGACAAGGCAAATAAGAACCAGTCTTTGGAAAATTTTGGCTCCAGAACCTCCAATTATGTATTATCTGCCTATTTCCCAGCCATCCTAGGGAATTTTCTTCAAAGAGTGGGAAAATAAAGCAATTTAAATCCTTACTTTGGTTAATGTAGATGTTCGCATTGTCAGTGTACTCCTTTTTTACCAAACAACTAATATGCAACTACTAATTTCCTTTCAACTAAAATCTGCTGCATGATGTGGCATGAAATGTTCTTGAGAACATGCAGGTCATTAAAGAAGCACTTTTCCACATTGCTGTAACAAGGACTTGGTATAAATATGATTATATGCATATATTTTGCAGTTCAGGCATGCCTTCTCTGAAGATACCTGGCTTTGTTTTTAAGCTGTATATTTTTGAAATAGTCAGCCTGTGCCAAATTTCCATTTATTTTAATATAGTGTTTAAAATGAGCCAGTGGCCTCAGTCCCATTTTGAAGACAGTTGCCCACTTTGGAGGCTACTGTGCTGACTGAAGCTAATTGACTTCATTGCTGGCAATCTCAGAGCACAGAAGGGGCATGAAGATTGAATTATTACCCCTGCACCTGTTTAGATACATGTGCTGTGTTTCAGGGTTGGTATAGCTATTGTTTTTAATTTATGATAAGGAAATACATGGTGAGGAAATTTGAGGAAAAGGAGATGAGATTTGCAATAGAGAATATACATAGCTAGCGCTGTTGAGTTCTTGATGTTCTGTCAGTACTCTGACATGAAGTAACAACTCATGAGAAGAATAACCCTTCCATGCATGAAAAATGTATCAGAAACTACTAGCAGGTTACTACAACCTCTTGGTATCAGTGTAGCCCACAAATCTACAAAATCCTTCCAAAACATCTTAAGCAAACCCAAAGATTCAGTAGCAAAAGAAGATAGAAGAGGAGTCATTTACAACATACAATGTCAGGACTGTGAAAACCAGCCCCCAAACCTCATTTCATGTCATAGCACTGATGATATTACCTAGCCTGATAATAAAATATCTGCAAGAAGAAAACCAAGCTCAGAGAAAAGCAACAATATGAGAATTGGTGGGTAGTAAAGACAGAACACATGCAGTATTTTAGAGACTAAAATAATGGTATAATGTTCTGAAACATCATATAGCTGTCATTTCAGCTTTATGTTTGATTTCATTGCCCCAGAAACCTGTTTCTTAATTTTTGACCCATACTCAGCAATGTGAATCAGACTCCACAAAGATGGCAATCAGGAAAGCTGGTGAACTTGAGCATCCTGTTTAGGGCAACTCCTATGGCATAGTTCAGTTGATATCAAACCAGTCAGAAGTCTAGCACCACCAGCAGAAGTCCGCAGACACAGGGTACGCATTTGTATTAATTTATGAATATCTGCATTGGCCCTGTTCCCACAACACTCTAAAATGGGTCAATTGAGAATATATGTGTGAGAGTGCTATGGGTCTCCAAGAGGGTTAAGGGTAGCCAGAAGTAGATCCAGTCATGCACATAGGATTAAATGAATTCCTCCTCCTCCTCCACCTCCAAGAGAAAGAGTTGGAGAATGGCTTAAAAAAACCAAACCTCTCTATTATTGAACTCAGTTCCAAGACTGGTAGCACAGAATATATACCCCAATTCTCTGTAAATAACATTTCTATTATCTGAACATTTGCCCTCTACAATAAAGGATAAACAGCTTCTCCATAATTATTTGACTTCAGACTGATAGTTGTGTGAAAGTATTACTGCTTAGAAAATATTGAATTAATGGAATAGTAAAAATGCATTTTAATAGCTGCAAAAATTCAACAGGAAACTTGTATTTTGGTGCAATTATAAATAACTAATATAGAAAAGAAATGCTCCCCCCCCCCCCCCCCCCGCGCAACAAGACCACCATTAATGTATGTGATCATTGCTGGATTTGCTTTTCTTAAGCTTAGAAAATGGGGACTGGAAATAACACAGCTTCCCTAAAGAATGTGGGAAGGTAGCTAGCAGAGAATTACATCTATATGTTGACCTGTTTGTTGTGAAAACAAAGATGAAAGCCACTCACACCAAATTCTGCAGGCATTCTGGCAGCTAACAGGGGAATTAACAATTTGCAGTACACACGGCATGGGAACTGTAACTGTGTAAGGAGAATCACCGTGGATGGTTTACAGTATTTCCTCACCAAAATAAAATAGAAAGTTGAAGAAACAGGAGATTAAATGGAAACTGCAGAGAAAAATAAAACATACCACTTTATTACACACTTTAGCCAAGAAAAAACTGATTTTCAGGCAAAAAGGTAAGGAGGAAGCTAAATAAGAAATGTATGTTTCAGAGTACAAGGCTTCTATTCTATATAAAAAATGTATAATAATTTGTGTTTGTCTTTAATTGTGGGTTTGGACTGCACTTTACATGGACCCAAGCAATGGACTGCAATTAATTTGCTGTTTTTTTGAGGTATCAGTTGCAAATACTGTACAAGCTCTGGTGGAAATACCTATGTTCATCCAACATATAATTTACTAAAATGTAAAGGAGTTTGCAACACTTAAAGAAAAACACTGCTTTCTTGCAATCTTCTAAATGTATCAACAATCAGCAGATATATGTCCACATTGATCTTCACAAGTTTCTGAACATATTCAGACCAAACTCCAAATTTTCAAAGAGCTTCAGCCCTAAATCTATTTCCAAATTCTATTTTGATTCCTCTTAATGTGTACTTCAGCACTTCTGTTCAAGATCCCTGGTTTTCCATGATAGAAGGAAACAAGAAGTAGAGTCTCTGGCAGGCGAGGAGGAAACAATAAGAATTTCTTATTCCTTCTAATGATGGTTTCCTGCTACTACAGACTGATGGTTTCCTGCTACTACACATTGATGGTTTTCTTTTTTTATACAATTTTATTAAGAATTTTGATTATAATAATAAAATCTAATACAAGGTAAAAAAAGCAATGAAAGAAGAATATAATAAAGAGAAGAGAAATATATAAAGAAGTGACTTCCAACCTTCATCACTACAACTTTAGTGACTCTTCACCCATTCTAAGGTTACAATTATCTCTTCATCCCATATCCCATTCCTTATCTATAGACAAAACCATAAAGCATAGTCTTTTCAGTCCTGGTGTCAGCCAAAAGTCCATAAAGGGTTGCCAGAAATAACAACATACTGTATCTTGTTTTAACCTTGATCAAATAAACCAACTTTATATTCTTTTTACTTCTAACAGTCTTAATCTTCAGTTCATTCAAATATTGTTTAGCATTTGATTTCTCTTCATTTCTTCTTTGTCCCATCACACAGAGTTCTTCAAGGCTTTGTTGGAATATTTTTCTTATAGATTGTAATGCTGGTTCCTGTCACAATAAATAAGTGAATGTATCATGTAGCAAAATCTGTGTAAAGGAAGACATATGTATAGAAAAACACATGTATAAAGTAGTAATACAATGCCCGTTGTTTAGATAAAGGAACATCTACTTAACCATAAATAAGGAAGTTTGCTGTAACTTTAAGATAAGGAAACATTTGTTTTAACCAAATATGAAAGGAAAATATCCATACTAGGAGGAAGATGTTCATGCTGATAGAGCAGAAACTATTGTAATAGGCTGACACATTTCATTCCATTAATAATGATTGGCTAAATTTTAAACTAAAAGACCTATAAAAAGGATGGAGAAGCAATCCTCTTTTGCGGCCACTCATCCAAAACAGTTTGATAATGTTGGGTGAATAAACATATTTTGACTCTCCACTGATCATCTGGTGTGTTTTATTGGACTCCAGCTTGGCATGGACAGTAGGAAAAGAAGGGGTCTAATCCTTCTGACAAATTATGGCCAGCCAGCCAGCCAGGAATCACAAGCTAACCAGGTCAGTGCTGCGGGATTTGAGGATGCATAAGCCAGGATGGGGCTATCTTTTGCTTCAGTGCCTCCTACTTATTGCTGCTGTTTCTCACTGGGTTAGTAAAGGGTCTCTCGGCTTTTGCTGACTGATCAAGTGGACTGTCAAAGCTTCCTATTGGTAAGTACCCTTTTAAATTCTTTTACTGTGATTTCAGTGATGGAAATTTGGTCATTCTACACCACAACAATTTTTTTTTTAAAGTTGTTATGGGTTGAACATGTTACCTTTTAAAGGAGTGGTACCTCATTAGGGGGTCTCAGAGTCTCCTGGAAGGGACCTAAAACCCACTGGACACAAGTGTCAGTTTTAAAATGGGACATGGATTGGGGGGGCAGTAAAATCCCTAAGGATTCACCCCAGTTAAACTTGCTTGTTGGAGTGACAGAAAGCTTTCTGTTCAACCTGGTATGTCAAAAATGTGCTCTAGGACCTTGTGTTGCAAATGGACCAATATTTAGATAATTGTGGTAGACAGATTTGGCAAAAAAAAGGGGGGGGGTACTTTTCAATGTTGTCAGTTAAAACTGTTGTGGTGCTGTCTTAAGGACTTGGTGCCTCAGCAGATTGAATATTGATGTCTATGGGCGAACTTGTCAGATGGGAATTACCCACACAAATATACAATTGGGCACATTAATTTATTGCAAGCCCTCGAGGAAATGACTAAAAGACCTCTGAACTGGTCAGAACTTCAAAGTACGTAGCAAAAGACTGATAACCCCCCACCCCCACCCCCACCCCCACCCCCAATGCTTATGTCAGGCTCCTAAAAACTGAGGATTGTAAATGCTCCTTTTGTAAATCAGGCAGCACCTGATATCAGGCAACCTTTTTTTAACAATTGTATCTAATTGGCCAAGCGTGGATACTTTGGAATTGCCCCAGAATAGCTAATTTTGTTTTTGAACAAAGAAAAAGAGAGGAAAAGATATAAACAAGGTGCCAGTATTTTTTGTTTGTAAGCATTTGTGTAAACGTGTGTATGTGTTTGTCAAGGGAAGTGGGTGATGTGCAGGTTGCTTCACCTTACTGTCAACTATGCCATATGTATGTGTGTATAAAATGTTAGTTTGGAAACTGGTTTGAACTGGAGAGAAAAAGTTAAAAGCAACGTGGGTTTGTCCTGTGAAAGCTGAATCTCTCCGCAGTAAACTGGCATGTTCCAAATTCTTGCAATTGCACAGCTCCAGCCACACTGTGTGTCTTCCAACTTTTTGGGTATGCTCCCTTTTTGTTATGTATTGCTAATGATTGGAAACGATTTCTGGCCATGCCACGTATCCAGCCATTTGTACCCCCTGTCTTTGTGTAAGTTTGTGTATATTTTGTAAGTTGAATGCATAATGGAAGAAAGTTAGGAAGTTTCTGTTGTTTGCTGTCTGCCATTTACTGTTCATCTCTTCATTGTTTGAAGTGTGTGTGTTGTTTTCAAGCCATATTGAACAACTTCTCTGCCACTCCAACAAAACTGTGTCAGTATAAATGAGAAGCTCTTGCCTCTGGTGGTCAGGGTTGTTTGACTGATTTCCTAGATGCATGGGAGGAATTGAAGACTGTACATGCCCTGGTGGGCTGTGTTTGTTGGGACCTGGGTGAAAGTGTGTGTGTTCTAACTAACCTGGGAATCTACATCTTCTTTTTCTTTTCCCCTTTGTCATTGTATACATTAGGAAAACAATAGGTAAAGCATGTTGCTCTTGAATTGAATGAAACTAATGAATGTCATGGAAAACACATACTCATTAAATTCAGTCCTCTGAGTTTGCACCAAGATATTTAACTGAGTGTCTGTACATGTGCACGGTGCAAACCATGTGAGATTAAGATTGACTTATCCTTGCATTTCGAGACTGAGAAATTTATTTCTGTTGAATTACCACCATTTAGAGATTAGAGTTTTGCTTCTAGTAGCTACAGCTCTTTTCAGGCCACATTTCTGTAAAAAAAAAAAAAAAAAGGGAAGACCTTATCTTATCCCCAGGGACCATTTCCATCTAATTAGGGCCGCAACACAGCTGCTGCCACCTGGAACTTTGCTTCTCCATCGCCAGCTCCTCCAATGCTGCAGTTTTTTGTTAACACCGTACCAGATATGTATATGGGAGGGGGTGGAATTGCTAATGAAGTTATTTTATAAGCTGCAATTTTACCTGTTGAACATTCTGATAGAGGTGAGCCTTATGTTACATTACAAATTGAGGGAAAATATTACAAGTGTTTGCTTGATATTGGAGCTTTCTGTTCTTTACTGGCTGTGCACCCAGGGAAAACTGATTTTGAATTACAAGGATTGAAAAGGATTTGATGCTGAGGAAATCTGTGCATTAACAACAATGGGTCCATTGTTTTTTAAAGTGGGCCTTGCTTTTACCTAACAAGTTTGTAAACTGGGAGCCACAATTAAATGTAGTCCAGATGGGCTTATTTTGGAAGTTTCCTTTGATAATGACTACAAAACAGTTTTTTTGCTATGACCATTTTCAACATGCTGCTTCTGGAGGACCTGCAAGCCTACATTGGATACAGGTGGCCAGCCTATATATAGTTTTGTTCATGATTTAAGAGCCATTAATGACTATGTGATTCCACGAACTCCAGTAGTCCCTAACCCAGTGACTATTATTTCTACCGACCCCACGATGCTGTGTGTTTTACATGGCTGCCCCAAGGTTATACTGAATCCCCAACTTTGTTTTGCAAATTTTGAAGGCAGATCTGGCTACTGTACATCTTCCAGTACAATCTACCCTGATCCAGTAAGCCTCAGTATTTCTAGGCTGAAGTCTGTTGCCTGGGCTATATTATATGCCCAGGCACAAGATAACTTTCCCCTGCCAGGGTGGATGCTGTTCTTCAATTTCCACTGCCTTCTATCAAGCACCAGGTGAGAGCCTTACTTGGAACTCGAGGGTTTTGTAAGCTTTGGATACCAGTGTTTGGCAAGCTAACTAGACTTTTTGTGGCTCTGACTACTAAAGACATGCCTAAGGAAACAGAGCCCAGTAAGGCACTGTGCCTGCCTTTGACCCAGGTTAACCATGTGCTTAGTCAAACACCAGCTTTGGGCTTCCATCATTATGAGAAACCTTTTGTTCTCTCCGTTTATTAACAACAGGGAGTGGCTTCAAGAGTCCTTACCTAACCCTTTGGGGGAAAAACAGCGACCTGTAGCCTACTGTTACCATTTTTTGTGGTGCAGTAGGACACCTGAGAGCTTTGGCTGCTATTGTCCTTCTTGTTCAAATATCTAAATTCTTGATTATGAGTTTTCCATTGACTGTTTTTGTTTCTCATGAGGTTGCTGCCATTCTCCTTAAATGTCAAACTCAAGCCTTTACACATCAGCGATTAGCCACTTATGAAGCAGAGCTAGCTGCTCCAAACTTGATTTTGAAGTGATGTACAACATTGAACCTCTGCTTCCTGAGACTACACATGAAGGAAGTTACCAACATAACTGTTTGCAGACCATAAACCTGGTAGAGAAACCCCACTCAGATCTTACTAACGTGCCCCTACAAAATCCTGACTTTGAACTCTTTTTGGATGGGTCTTCCTTTGTGGTTGATGGAGTCCATTTAACAGGGGCTGCAATTGTTTTAATTTTTTTAATCTGCCGGGCAGAACCCTCCCCACCTTCCTTGGGAGCCCATGCAGCTGAATTTATTGCCTTAACTCAAGCTTGTTATATTGCCAGAGACAAAACTGTTAACATTTATGCTGATCCTAAGTCTGCTTTTGGTATTTGTCATGCCATAGGAGTCTTATGGAAACAACAGGGGTTTGTTACTGCCAATGGCTCCTGTGTTGTTCATGCTCCCTTGGTATTGCCTCTTTTGCATGCAATTCAGCTTCCTTCCCTCATAGCGGTTGGCCATTACTTTGCACATCAAGGAGGATTCTTATGCTGCTGCCAAATGGGCAGCCACTAAAGTACCCTCCCTCTCTGTTGCAGCTTCACTATTTCATCTGCAATCACCCTTCCATTATGGTGATTTTGTTGAAAGGGGGGAGGAAGATGAGTGGAAAACTAAATTTGAAGTAATCTTCTCTGACCAAATATGGAGAGTGCCTGATGGCCAACCCACAACTTTGTTATGCTCTGTTTGTTATGCCAGCAAATTCATGAGAAAGGTCATTGTGGCACCCAAGCAATAGTGGATGCAATTTGAAGGATCTGGTAAGCATCAGGGGTTTATATGGAAGCATGCATAGTGTCACAAAAGTGTCAAACTTGTCAAGTATTTAATGTCTTCTCACAGAAGAAGAGCCACAAAAGGGGTGACAATAGACACAAGTCCCTTTTTCTCATTTACAAATGGACTTCATCACTATATCTGGAGTACAAGGTTTTCAGTATGTCCTTGTGTGTAGAGATCAGCTGGCTCACTGGACTGAAGCTTATCTGTGTCCTTGTGCTACAACTATGGAAGTAGCCAGAGAATTGAAACCTTCTTAAGAAAGCTGTGCCTTGAGACTCATTTAAAATGGCCCTAGGTATTACCTTTTGCTTTGTTTCATTTATGTGTTAGACCCAGAAAGGATTGTGGGCTATTACCATTTGAATTGTTGTTTGAAAGACTACCAGATATCACTAAGGTTCTTGATCCGGGGACCCTAACTCTTCAGGGGGTGGGGAGAGAGGATTTGTCTTTACATTTATGCTCTCTTCACAGGATCCTTAGACAATTTTGGAGGAATAGTGCCCTCTTGCAGTCCATCCCTCTTGAAGAGAATGTGCATCCTTTTGAACAAGGTGATTGGGTGTGGATTTGCCATTTTACCAGGACACCTCCTCTCCAGCCCAGATGGAAGGGTCCATTCCAGGTTCTTCTAACTACCCACATAGCTGTCAAGGTAGTTAAATGACCTGCCTGGATTCATCATACCCACATCAAATCTGCAGTAATTGACTTCAGCCCAGCTGTAGACAGCCCAAGTCAGGTCCCTTCTATATGACTAAAACACGACCCAGATCAGGACCAGTGGAACATCACCTGTTTGAGCGATACCTGGAGAATTCACTCACCTGCATTGGACATAGTTGTTTATCAGAAGTCTCATTCTGTAATTTGATCATTGTTATTCTAGTGTGATGTCAGCCTTACCAGGTAGACCAGACAGGAAACGCAACCAGATGAACTAATTCTACTTTATTGTAAAGCTACATTAACAGAACCTTGCAAGTCTGAAATAATTCTCCTGCCTTCACCTTTACAGCCTGAGCACTTAGGGAGGGCCCTGAGCCTCTTGCTCCACCCACTATGCAGCTGCAGGCTGTGCTGTCTCTTATCTGACTGTTCCCAGCAGCATCGCTTCCCCCCATCTCCCAAGGTCTTTCCCACATACCGTTACATCTTGTGATTATTTTATGCAACCTGTGCCTTCCTATCTTGTGTCTTTCTACTTTCTATTTTTATTTCATGCCCTTCGCCTCTAAACCCAATGCATTAGAATGCCATATTTGCCTGTCTACCCAATGGAGGGTGTTCTCCATTTGGCATTCCTTTGGGGCTTAATAGCACTATCTTCTTTTATTTATATAATCTATCTATTACCACTGTAAAGGACAAGCTAATAAATATATGGACCTTTACTGAATTCCTTGAGCAGGAAACACGCATTGTATTTCCAGAAAACCTCTTTGAATCAAAGCAACCTTTGTTGATAATACAACTGATTGTGTATTGATTTATGAGATCCCTGCTGTCCTAAAATCCAGAATAGTCCCACAGTCTGGGTGGTTTTGGATATGTGGAAAGACAACATATAAAATTTTACCTTCTACATGACATGGGACTTGCATTCTAGTGGCCTTGGTTCCGGCTGTCAGTATACGGCCCTCTTACCATCTTTTGGGTTGGCACCATAACCACCTTTTCCACCTTTCCCGTACCATACTTAATCCTTTAGTGGAATGGCAATCCCCTTTATACTTTTTATTTTGATGGTTTATGCCCCCACTAGGGATTGCTGAGTTGGAATTTGCCCTCCTTTATATATCAGCATCTCTTGAGATTTATGCTAATGCTACAGCAGATGCAACTGGTAGGCTACAAGCAGAAGTTACTTTAAATTTCACAAATAGCCATCCAAAATCATATAGCTCTAGATTTTTTTATTAGCTAGTCAAGGAGGTGTTTGTGCTCTTATTAACCTAACTGTTGTATTTATGTGGACCAACAAAACTAAGTCCTCACTGACGTTCAGGTTATTCTACAACACTCTGCCAACTTTCATGCCATCGCACAGACTAATGCTTCCTTACCTTCCTTCTCTAATCTCTGGCATTCCCTCATTCAGAGACTCACTGTCTCTATCAGGCTCAAAGTGGGGAGTGTTGGAATATTTTTCTTATAGATAGTAATGACAGTTCTTGTCAGAATAAGCAAATAAATATATCATGTAGCAAAATCTATGTAAAGGAAGACATATATCTTATGTATAGAAAAACACATGTATAGGAAAGATAAAATGTCTATTGTTTAGCTGTAGGTAAAGAGACATCTGCTTAACCATAAATAAGGACGTTTACTGTAACTTTAATATAAGGAACCATCTGTTTTAACAGAATATGAAAGGAAGATGTTCATGCTAGGAGGAAGATGTTCATACTGATAGAGCAGAAACTATTGTAATAAGCTGGCACATTTCATTCTATTAATAATGATTGGCTAAATTTTAAACTAAAAGACCTATAAAAAGGATGGAGAAGCAATCCCCCTTTGCAGCCACTCATCCAAAGCAGTTTGATAATGTTGGGTGAATAAACATATTTTGACTCTCCACTGATCATCTGGTGTGTTTTATTGGACTTCCAGCTTGGCACAGACCATGGGAAAAGAAGGGGTCTAATCCTTCTAACAGCTTTAACAAGACTCTTTTGCAAATCCAATAGGAAAAAATTGTCCAGGTCAATCTCTTGGTTTATCATTTGTATTTCCTTGTGAATTTTAAAAAATCAGCCAATTTCTTCTGTAGATTTAGTGAAACATCCTTTTCCAAGTCATTCTCTTGGCTCATCAATCATAAATCTACTTTTGATACCAACTCTATCTTGTTAGATAAAATTTGTTCTACATCTACATCTGTTATTTCTTCAATAACATCTTTTGAACATAGTCTATTCATAGAAGCCGAAATCATTACTGACATTGTTGATATTGTGGCACCAAGCTCAGAGACTTTATTTGAAGAGGTTAAAAATCAACATTGTTAAAAGTAGAAGGAAAGAATACAGGATTGGCTTATTCGCTCAAAGTTAAGATAGACAATTAGTTACATCTGGTAATCCTTACTGGATTTTTGCTGCTAAAGAATGAATGATGAGGCTTTTGGCTTTTGTTTTTAGTTAAGAAATGAGTTATGGGGTGAAGAGAGTATATGTTGTATCATAAGAGATGGTGATACATTACTAAAATTGTTTGTACTTGTGATAAAGGGGGAAGTTGTTTCTTTCTTTTTTCCCTTTTTCTTCCTTTTCCTTTTTTACATTTTTTCTTTTTTATTCTTATATTTTTGTAGTTTGTATTAGTTTTTATTCTATTTGTAATTTTTAATAAAATTATTTGAAAAAAAGAGATATTGTGGCTACTAATTTCTGACTCCATTCTTCAAAAGTCTCCTTCAGTATTTTCATTGTTACAATGTTTTACATTGTATAGGCTTGTACTTTTTCCTCTGCCTAACATCTTTAATCCCCTCTAGTGTCCAGTTTTTAAATCATGAAATTACCTGTCTGTTATATCTTCCAAAATACAGACCTATTTCCCACAAGAGGCTGTTTGTTCTTTATAATTAATTCCAAAGTCTTATTGTAAAAGTTTCAATATTCCAAATTTATCTGGACTTTAGTCCATTTATAACTTTCTAAGATCAAAATCTTATTTAGCTTTTTGCTGTTTATTTCAGATTCTTTAAGTTCTTAAGCTTATAATTAATTTTTCTTTCGTTCAGAGTTGAAGATAAACTCACCCGATGAAGACTTTTCAAACTTGTCATTCTGAAGGTCTCTAATAGCTTTAAATTAGTTAATAGGCAATTTCCAAAAGTGATTAGAAAGTGAGGCTTGTGAACTTAGTGTCCTTTAAAAGTCTCTGCCATGGTTGCAAGCAAGATGGCTAATCCTGTCATCTCCCAGTGCTCAAACCCACAGAAAACCACTGCCCTGCAGTCACCTCATGAGGAGCAGCCATCTGGAGGACATGTGGGCAATCTCCCATTCTCTCCTTATCTAGAGAGGTTCCAAGGAACCAGTCTGCTCACCAGTTCCTTGGTCTTTGCCACAGTCGTTGGCTCCACTTTCACAGAGCTGTCTTCAGTTCGCCATACCTCCTCTGGAAAATCATCAGTCCCATCAGTCAGTAAGAAAATAGTTTATAAGATACATAGCTTCAAGGTTAACCATGTTAATGTTTAGGTTAACCAGCTAACCTATAGAAGAGTATCTGTCATACACAACAACCATCTTGTAAATGGCTATTTGTGGTGGAATGTATCTACGAAGAGGAGAGTGATGTGGGAGATCAAGGCTTTTGGGAAGGAGGGGGTGCATTCCAGGAGAGAGGAGGAGGCAAAAGGCAGCTGAGTCTGCAACAGGAGCGTGGGAAGCGAAAGAGGTTCAGGATAGCCACTCCCTAGAATCTCACAGGGTATATCCACTAGTTGCTGTAGTATAGTTTGGCAAAATTCTGTCTATAAGATGTAAGCTACTAAAGGAACTCGACTGGACTGGACTGTTTCACTGTTGTTCTTGGGCTGGGCCTAACACTATTCTAACATAATTAACATTATATATGCTTTCTTCATTTCCTCTTCTTCTGAGCTCAGTGTTTACATCCTCCTGTCCCCACCCTTACCCATCAGGGGTATATACAACTTATCTCAATATGATACTTCATTTGATGTAGTAGGCAATAATCCATGAAAATTTATTCCATAAAACAGGCGTGCGAAAAGGATGGTGTAAAGGCAACATGCAGCCCTATTGCAGCTCCCAGAATGGGTGGAAGTGACCATTTTGTACCTGTTTTACATTTTGAGGATTTTAGGGGACTAAGGGGTTGATTGCATGATCAAAGTACCAAAAATCAGGCTAGTTTTTCCTTGTGTGTGTTTTTTTAATTTTGAAGGGCATATTTTAATGGGCAAAATGGGAACCACAGCTCTCCTCTCTCTGACCCCCCCTTAAAAACTGCACCTTCAAGTCCATGTATTGATGAGAGAAGTGTGCACGTTTTTTCTTCAACAGTAGGGGGAGCTGTGGCATTGAAAAGAACATCATGGTGTCATTGCGCCTTCTACTGAGGAAGAAAAAGAAGTGGCTATTACCAACATCCATACCCTAAATAATAAAATGAAAATAAAAATAAGACCCACTTTTGGAGGCTGTTTAGCACATGTCATGATGCTTAATATGGCTTTGCTATAATCAAAGTTTTAGTTTCTAAGTTTCCATAAAACTCTAGTTGCTTCACTGTAAGGAGCATGGTGGCTCCTTCTTCAACAATTGCTATTTAATCATAGAATATTTCAGTTTGTATTTCTCTCTCTGTTTTAATTAACTTGTCAGAACCACTGTCTTAACTAGATTCCTTGATGCAGCTGGGTGTTTTTTCATTGCCCATTGGTGGGAATTCTCAGTTGGAAGATGTACAGTGTAGGCAGAGCTCCAGCAGGGATCATTAATTGGTAGTGGTGTGTCCCACAGAACAGTTCCACATTAGTGACATGGAAAAACTGCAGTCCTGTACAACCTTGTGTGTTAAATTGATGTAATTGAGTTGTAGCAAGGCACTAGGTGTGATAGTGGAGACGAAGGGTTGGGAAATTGCCAAGTAACATTGCCAAGTAGATTGTTTCTCAGACTTAATTTTGATTCCGTGTGTTTGCTTGGTGTTAATGCTGTTGTGGAAGTTATTTTATTGAGCATCCTGGGTTGAGGTTCTCTCCAACAATTAAAGGATGTAGCTGTTTTTCAGTGCTACTCTTAGGTCTTTGTGAATGATGCTTTGTACCTTGTAGATGTTCACCTCCTTGAGGAGAAGAGAGGTGTTCAGAAGCCAAAATATATTAATTATGTAAATGTCAGAAGAGGCTATGGAGAGAGTGAAGCGAAGCACCATGGATGCTATTAGAAGTATGCATATGTGTGTTTGTGAAGTAGTTTTGAGGGGTTTGTCAAAATGAAGCACTCCATCAAAGATCTGCTTAGCCTTAACCACTGATCTTGAAGAGTGGAGCTATAAAAGAGGGATAATTTTTGAAATATTTTTATCATTTATTTTTCATTGATTTTTAATTCTGTGTGTAGTTAGTAAAATAGTTTATATGCAGTGTCAAGAGATGGAATTAAAAGTACAATAAGCAACCCTTAAAATAAATTTTCAGAGATTCTTCTTCTGGTGTAAGTGGTAATACTACCTATGTTGGGGTGGAAGAAAGGACAAAAGCCGAGCTGGATTAGACTCCTAGGATGGTCTTCACCTGTCTTCCTCCCTCTGTTTTAAGGGAATAAAAAAACTACATCTGGCTAAAAATAAAAGTGAATATTTCAGATCTCCTAATGGGGGAAGAGAAGGGGACAGGCTAATTTATGTAACTTTAAACTGTAGATTGGCATTATATCTGATCAAAGCTGGTCTCTTCCCTTTCTCAGAAATCTTTCTAAACCTTCTCACAATTGTTGAGGGATTGTCGCCTTTTGTGGTCTACAAGCACGTTTGGAATTTCAGCCCACATTAGAGCACAGAAACAAGATGTCACACGTGATGTGTCTTGCTCATTCTCAAAATGGCTACCATACTGAGCATGACCAGGCCTAAAATACCCTCCACATAACAAACTGATAAAAATTCTCCCTTTCACGCCCATTAAACCTGCCTTCCAGAATGCCTCCTTTCACGTATTCTTCCAATACTTTTGCCTTTTTCTAGGCAGGGGGGCACACTGAAATAAAAGCAAAAACCCTGGGATTCAATCACCTACCATTTTTTAATTTTCTAGGAATTACTTCTGAAGACAAGGAGCTATTGGAAATGAAGTTGATGTTATATCTGGCAAATTAAAAGATTCTGGATAATGTTTAAAAGCTCAGTAAAACAACATCAGTGAGAAACCCAAGGAAGGGTATACAAGGCATATTGTTTTCTTTGTGGACAAGTGTAGGAATTTCAGAATTAGAAATGTCTGTCTAAATAGATTACTTCACAACTCTTTGTCATATTGCCTTTGTTGCATTGTTTTGATTTAGGCCTCATATTCAGTACAAACCAGGCCTGCAATGTGAAACAAATGTGAAAATGACATTTAAAAAAAAAAATCTTATGGTTTATATGTTTTTCCATTCTCATTTTCCAAATCTCAGTTGTTCTAATACTGTTTGGATTTACAGTTAATTGGCATATATAAAATTGTCATTGTGCCTCACAGTGTTACCATATCACTATGTGTTACTTCTAGTGCTACTGTTTCACAGGTTGTATAGCATGTCTTTTGATCAGATGGGAATAAACCTTGTGGAATCTCCAAAAATTTGGATTCTTTTTCAGGTGCTGTGAAAGCTGTTTAGTGCCAATACATCAATAATGTTTTTATGAAACGTAGAACTGCTCTTCAGATTAATTGAGCAAAAAGTATTAACACTGCAGTTGCAGTATCAATGAATAATATTTTATTGTACAAGAAGGTATCAGAAAGTTGAATATCAATAGTGGTAATAATGTGATATAGACATATTAAATCATTATGGATAATTCCAGGTGGTAATACTATATGAACTAAAAATGTTAATCATAACATTTACAAACTAGTAATTATTCTTGGGATCCCATCATTATTCTAAGTATAATTACCATGAGATTAGTAATGAATGTAATTAATACATAATTGCATTGAATTTACTTTCACAATGACACCTTGCCCTTGTTTAAAACTATTAGTTGAGGTAAAGAAAACACAAATTGATCCCCAGATAGATTACTGTGCTGCTTATGTTTATAGTTTTCACTGGATCAGTGTAATCCATACCCAGATATTATTAGCTTGTCCTAGCCAAATCATATAAAATGGTGATATATTTTAGAATATATTTTGAAGCTAATGAGATACAGCTCTGAGAAATAACTTTTCATTATATCTCACTATTCAGCTTGAAATTCATTCCAGCTCAGTTACTGAGTTATTCAGTTCTTTTCTGTAACTAAAGAAAAATAACCATATTACACAATAAAGCTGCTTTATAGTTCCTCTGTGACTAAGAAACACTAAAATTCCATTAAATATAATCTTTTTAAATCTCATCATAACACCCACTGTCTTTTTAAAAGAGAACATTTTAAAAACATCAGTATTTCAGTACAGTTAGCCCAATAATCTGCAGGAGCAAGAGATCCTGTTGCTATTCTTTTAAAACAAGTATGAAATTTATTTATAAAAAAAAGCCTAGCAGCATTGAATGCTTTGTGATAATTGCTTATGGAATGCAAGATTGATATATTTTTCCTTCTGCCTTGTTCTGCCAAAATCCCAACTTCCTGGATCAGTATTTTCTGCAACTATTTTCCAGGTTTTACGTGGCATGATGATTATACACAGCATATTATTGCCCGTGAACTTTCTAATCTCCCTAAGGCCCACGACTGGCATCTGGAAACATTCTCATCTGAAGATCCCGATTCATCCAGGTACATCTTCACGCATTTTATTTATTTGTCAAATTTATATGGCCACCCACCTCACACAAAGAGACTCTGGGCAGCGTACAATAAAACCTACAAATAAAATACTACAAAGCCAATTAAAAACATTCAGATAATAAACATGGATAAGGACAAGACCATGAGTGGGAAAATATTACAAATAATAGAGCCCCTGGACAGGCTCTCTGTTACCAGGGGATCTCCGGGCTTGCTGGAAAAAACACTTTGGAGGGGTTTCTGGAAGGCCATGAGGACTGGGGCTGACCTTACCCCTGGAGGGACGATGTTCCAGAGGGCGGGTACCAAGGCAGAAAAGGCATCAGATGGAACTGTTTTGCATACAGGACCCACAGCATAAAATACATTTTATGTATTTTAATGCCTAATAATACATTATTTCAATTTCAATTATGATTCTGGAAGGCAAAGCTTTCATGAATGCCTAAATCCCTAGGTTTGATCCATACAATGGTGAAAAGTGAGCTGTCATTTAGAGGAAGAAATATTTTTTTTTTTCTTGGGAAGTAATACCGTATTTTTCCGTCAATAAGACGCCCCCATGTACAAGACAACCCCCACTTTTCCAACCCAAAATTAAGAAATCAATATTTTAAAGATAGTGCAGAACACATTTTTATTTAGTAATTAGTTAACATTGACCTGATACACTCGGTGGGAAGAGGTCCGAACCGTCTCTCTGCAGCTCTATTTCCAGGCTCTTTTGCATAACTGATTACATTCAAGCACAAGTGAAACTGCCAATAGCTTGTCTCTGCAAACAGACTTCCTCTAATTGGTTTGTTCAGCATCAGCTGACGTCAGTTACATCAGGCTCGTGATTGGAGGAAGTCTGTTTGGGAGACAAGCTATTTCACTCGTGATTGGAGGAAGTCTGTTTGGGAGACAAGCTATTTCACTCATGATTGGAGGCTAGCAATAGGAGGAAGCCTGTCTGCAGAAACAAAGTATGGGCAGTTTTGCAACCGTGGGATTCTCGGCTGACTTCCTTGAATAAGACGCCCTTCAATTTTTAGGGTAAGGATTTTAGAAAAAAGTATTGTCTTATAGTCGGAAAAATACAGTACTTTCCCTTTTAGGAATATACATGTGATAGTTGATTGCACTGTTTCCCCCCATTCCTTGGTGGATCCAATCATGCTTCAGCTAGGACTCTTTAGAAAAATAGGCATAGGAGAGTTTTTGAATAGACTGAGCAAATAGGAAAACAAGCTGGAAAAGGCAACTTTTGCAAGAGAGCCACTGAGTTGTGCACTGATCTGCTAAGTTTTTGGAAGAGATTCTGGCTCTGTAGGACAGTGTGGTTTTCTGACTGAGGGTGAGTGTGTGTTTTCATTTGTGGAATACATGCTCTGAAAGAGATGGCATTATAGCTGCAAGTAAATCAAAGAACCAGCTATAGTGTGGAGCTGCTCAGGTAGCCATTCAATTTCTATCAGCCCACTTTAGAAAGGGGAAAGTTATTTGTAAATCCACCTGTTAGTTGGTTTTGCAATAAGGCTACAGCCAGGTGCTCCACAGGAAGACAGAACAGGAAAACCCTTTATCGAGTTAGGCTATAGTAACAGAATCTTACAAGTCTAATTGTGCAATTCCTCATCTCAGTCTTATATTCCAGCGAGCCAGGGAAGACGCGTTCTGAGTCTCATCTTCATACTGCTGTATATATTTGTGGATAAGCCCATCTGCATTAAGCCAACCTGTGAATTTTTAACCAAAATACCATGAAAAATGTGCCACCTGCAGAAAAGCTTGTGAGGAGGTTCTTTTGGGAAATGGTACAGACCAGCACCAAACAGACTGTTTTTATCTTCCCTGTTTTTCCCCAGGAAGGCTTTTATGATATAAAATTTAACAAACTTACCTATTGCCCTAACTTCTACATTAACACTTATTACTAAACCTATGTTATATTAACCTTTACTAATATCTATGGCCACACCTATGTGTATATCGTATTCCTAAACAGTCTATTCTTCTTGCTTCAGCTTACACCAAAGTCTTCAGCCACCTTCAGGTTGGCTTCTGTTGCTGTCAGCTGCTGTTCTGAACTGCTGCTGAAGCCTTGGCTTTGCAGCTTCTCAGTCTGTGCTGGGATGAGAAAGGAAAGGTGCTTTACCAGCTGCTGGCTGGCTGTAGTGGAGCAGTGAAGCTGCTGGGCTCTGCTTCTCCTTTCAGTTTGCCTGCTGTTGGTTTAGTGAAGTCCAACCCTGCTCCTCCTTTACCATCACTTGCTTGTTAAGCTGATGGCTATTCCACTCCCTCAGCTGCAAATTCTTCCTTTCTGCTGTCCTACACTGCAAAAAATCTACTCTCTCCTACTCCCAGAGATTTCCTTTTATACTTGGAATCCAGGTGTGGTGCAGCGCTGTTCAGGCTGCCTTAAAGTCCCAAGGTAGAAAACAAAGGGAAGGAAGAACTCAAGCTGGCCGCTGCAAGGCTTTCCTTCCATAAAGCTGCCCCTTTAAATTTTTGTGTGTTTTAATTTTCACAATTGGCTTACCTGCGGGTGGCACGTTTTTGATGGTATTTTGGTTAAAAATTCAAGGGCTGGCTTATCCACAGATAGGCTTATCTGTGAGTATATAGGGGTACTTTAAAAAAGTATTACCGTATATACTTGCAGATAAGCCAGTCTGCGGGTAAGCCAAACCCAATTTTGGGGGGGTGTTTTTGAACGTAAAATTCTTGGCTTATCCATGAGAATCTATAGTATCTCCCGTCCAGGGACTTAAGGATTGCTTCTGTCCTCTTTGTTTAAAAGTTTTTGAATACTTGCTTCAAGTCATCTTCATGGCTGTCTACAGGTCAGCAGGGGGTGCCTTCCAAGAAGGCTTGGCAGTTTGATGCAAAATTATGCTGAATGCAAAACAAAGATATGATTCCAGAGGCTTGTATGAAGCCTGAGTTTCTTATTTTTTTCCCTAACAAACATTTGCCTTAAGCTGGGCAGCCCCCCAATCCAATAAATAAATAAAGATATAAAAGTAATGTGTTTTTTCTTGTCCAAATCATTGGGGGAGGAGACACAAATACATTCTATCATATTAGCGTATTCATGGTATTACAAACTCTGAGAACCCCAGGTTTAGTGGACTCCTGCACTGAGTGGGGCTAGGCTAGAAGTTCCAGTTCATACATTCAATGGCTGAGTCTTCTTTTCCAAGCTTGTGTTTTCTAGAAGAGAGGCAGGATAGAAAGCAAAGCAAACCAAAATTACTAAAAAGAAAGAGGTTGTGAATATCAATATACAGGATATGACATTCATAGAAAGGATCATCACAAAGAGCAGAGTGCTACCCTTAAGAACTTCCTATCAAGGGGAGAATGTTTAACTTAAAAAAAAAAATCAGTTCAATGTGGTAACAGACCTAAAACTGAGATTTAAAAACCTCTGTTCACAGTATGGATTGAGTCTCTGCTGAAATGCTTTACAGTTGGTATGTGTCCCTTCAAGTTATTTTTTGCCAAACTCTGTTTCTTTCTCTGATTTTATAAAATCTATTTTCTTCCTTTTAGCCTGAAGACTTGTTCTAAATACTTTTTTTAAATATGCTTATTGATTATTAAATTGATTTAATGTTAAGATCATGATTTTTTGCCACGACATTTTTCTACTTTTTAATGCTGGCGTTATCTTCTCCCCTTCCATGAAAATATAAATCATGTATAACACAGGTTATATATTTCAAATGATTCAAGCTATTTTTTTTAGTCTACTGCATATTTTTTGCATGCAGATAACATTGTTTATCTTGATTTTGTCATACAGGATTTCAAAACAGGGGCCTGACAGGAATTTGGAAAAAGATGTGAACTTTGCCAATTTTCCCCAGCAATACCTTGCTTACCTGGATATTCTCTCTCAGTCTGGAGCTCCAAATTTATATTCAACAATAAATGCCAACAAACCCCCTTTTAAGGTAAAAGAGCTTAACTCACTCTGCAGTTACAATCTATTTGTGTAAAAGTGGGGCAGAAAATGTTTTCGGGTGGGAGTGTACTTAGAATTTTGATCCATGTGTTGGGTGCACTCACAAAATGGCTGGCGTGGCAATTCACAAAATACCCCTTTATCAAAAGGCGTGAATCAGCCACGCAGGATGCTCATGAACATCCCAGTGGGACCTTTATTTGCTGCAAATACGATGCTAGAAGTTGATGCTTTGCTTTTCAGCTGCCAGCTTCCTATTTCATATTTTAAAAGTAACTAAAAAAAATCAGGGAGGTAAAATGGTGGGCACTTGAAGAGGTTTCTGATTTCCCTATCCCTCATGTAAAACTATTTACATGAAAATTTTTGGGGAAAAAAAAAAGGGTTTAATCAGGACATTCCAGTTTGGATTACGTCCCTTAGCATTTGGCTTGTGGAAACAAACATATCAAAATGGTGATGACCAGGAATCTTGTGGTATAATCTCAGCCCAGTTGTTTGCTTACAGGATGACTTTAGGTGAGCCAGTTCCTTTTAGTTTTCTTTTCCGCCAAAACCAATTTGTAATACAAGATAGTCTCTGGGTTAAAAACGACCAGGCTAAGAACCTATAACTACAGTTAACTATTGTTAAGAATGGAGCCTATTGTAGCAAAATTTGAGTTAAATACACAATGATTCGAGTTCATTACACAATATTAATTATACAGCGTTATACAATAATGCTGTTCTGGCTTAGATACAAATTTGACTTAAGGACAGACCTTGGGAACGGAACTCGTTCTTAAACTGAGGACTACCTATACTTCTGTTGTGCTATCCTACCACATTTATTTATCTGAAAAATGTAAACAATGATTTTTGAATAAATAATCCTCAAGGCAACTTACAACTGATATATAATGTAAAGTCTTCAGCTGTTCAGTCCTAGGGCAACTGATGGTTAGATCTGAATGTTCTAATGGCAGGGAAGAGCAAAGCAAACTTACTGTATCTATTTGTTTTCTGGCTGATGGACGAGACCAGAACAGTCTTCCCTCTTGATATGATCTTGTGGGAGATAAGGGATGCAATCTCCCCATAGCACATTGTTCTCTGGTTAATGGTTCAAGCTGGGATACATTTCCTCCTAGTTCTGCAATTTTCCACAGCTGCTGAGTTACCCAGATAAATTATACAGCATGTATTTACAGAACACATTATCTCTCTCTGGTTTGCTAATGTGCATATGTATAGTACCTCCTTCTCCTATACTCCAGCGAAGCACTAACCAGAATTTGAAACTAGCAAATCAACATGGTGTTCAATTGTATGTGTGAACACAGCCTATCAAGTTCCAGAATAGATGAATAAATTGAAATGACAAGGGGTGCTGCTGTTATGGAAGTTGTGGCGATGAGGTGGTGGAATCTGACAACATATCGACCACATAAAGTAAAGAAAGAAAAGGAAAAGAATTGGAATCGGTTAAAGAATAGGAGGCATATTCACATACTGTATAGAATATTGACATTATTAAAGTGTTTCTTCAAGTACGCACAAAAGGGTTACAGACTATTTGTGGGATAATTATTCTAAAGTAAAGCATATAAAGGTTTTTTTTTCTGTTGAATATACAGAATATGTTAGCAGTTTGTATAAAGTCAACAGTAATTCAGAATTTAAGGAACAGGATAATAGATGTGCCAGCCATGATGAAAGAAGCCAGCAAAAATGTCATAGTAGTTTTAGGAATTAATTAATGGTTTCATTTGCCTCTGGTGCTTTTGGCTTAGCCCTTTCTGAAACTCCAGCAAATGGAGGATTTTCTTTGAAGCTACTGAAAAGTGGAAATGTGTCCAGTAGGTATTTTGGTGAAGCTGCGGATGTCATATGAATTCATAAATCATTCTCTATGCTGGAGCTCTTTAGTAAGGAAGTATATTATGATGACACCATTCACTATTATTATTCTGTGTTGCCTTGGAGACAGATACCCAGAGGTGTTGGGGCTGAAGAATAAAAAGTAGTCCTGGAATACACACGTTTAAAAGCACAGTACAATACTGTCCACTAAGGGACATTTCAAAACACCTAGAAACTGAGATGTATGCTCCCAGTTCTCCTCTCCCTTTCCCCATTCTTAAAATCCTATACTTGACCCTGTCCTCTGAAGGTTACTAACGAAATTGATTAAGGCAAACTGGGGAGATGGCTGAATCATTTCATATGCTCAGTTTCTGATACAAAGATATATGTATTGTTTAAATAATTTAGCCCTGGCAAGGATCAGGGGCACTTGGAGAAGAAATAGGGACAGCAGTGAGGATAATGTTGTGTAATCGCATCAGCCCGTGCATCTGTAAGGAATCTGAGGCTGAGTGAGTTTGTGGTGGTTCTGGATATGTACAGAAAACCCTAGCTATCTGGGGACTTTTAAGCAGGCCTGGATTGAGTTGTAGAATCTATTCCAGAACCCACAGTAGATTAATGTTAGGATAAAACCATGACAGGAACTACCAAATAGCTCTACCTGATTTCTGGCTCATTTTCACCTTATCAGTATATAATCTCTTATCAGCTGCTCTGCCCCATTATTCCATTATCTCATCCAGTATAAGCCAGTAACACTAGGGGCATGACTAGGGCCTGCTATTTTATAACAACTATCTAAAAGAAACCAATCCATTAAAGGTAGTCCTCAACTTATTCATACAGCAACCGTTCGGAATTACGATGATGCTGAATGAATAGTGGTTACGACCAGTCCCCAGAGTTCCAGCCATCCCAGCACCCCCGCAGTCCCGTGATTGAGATCTGGGTGCTTGACAACCAGCTCTCACTTATGACCAGTTGCAGCACCCTGCAATCACATGATCGTCATTTGTGACCTTCCCTGCTGGTTTCCCATAAGCAAAGTCAATGGGGAAGCTGAGAGGGAAGGTTGCAAGGCACTATGGTAAGTCACTCCTGCCTACAGTACCCCCCCCGCCTGCACGCAGCCTCCGCCGGCCCTCCCCGCCCTCCCCAGTCTCCCTCAATTCGCGCATGACCTGCACCAGGCCTCCTAAGCCCGCCCTGGCCTCCCTCAACTCATGCTGTCCCAAGGCCTCCCCCCAGTCCCCACATGATCCTTACCTGGGTGTCAGCCTTGTGAGGTAGACCAGACGGGAAACATGACCAGATGAGCTCATTCTACTTTATTGTAAGGCTGCATTAACAGAATCTTGCAAGTCTGAAAGTACAATTCTAAGAGACAGCATAGCTTGCAGCTGGATAGTGGGTGGGGCAAGAGGCTCAGAAGTGACCCTCCCTAGTTTCTGGAACTATAAAGGGGACAGGGGGAGAAATGTACTTTCAGACTTGCAAGATTCTGTTAATGCTGCTTTACAATAGAGTAGAATGAGCTCATCTGGTCGGTTTCCTATGTGGTATGCCCCGCAAGGCCAACAATAATATAATAATGGCACATTTGGTATTGTCTAATCTTTGTGTAAGCAATGTAACAGCTACCATTTATATTATGGGAACAAGGTGATTTTAGCCCACAGGGGATTTATAAAGTGTTTTTAAGGCAAAGTGATATGAAACACTGAAATATGATAAGTGCTAAGTATTAGCTTAGGGTATTGATTAAAAGTGCTACCTAATTAATGAGCAGTGATTCCCTAGATGATATGCAGCTGTAATGCCTTCTTTAAAATGTTTTTATTCCACCTGGCTAAATTAGGAGTAGGGTCTTGAAAGGTGATAAATGATGGAAATTTGCACTTTTCCTTCCTTTCCCAGCTAAAGGAGCTAAGCTTAACCCATCTCTGACATAGGTTATTATCACCTGCTCAGAGTGTAGGTCCAAATAAACAATTCTTCAGTCACTTTCAGTTTAAATAAATGTTTATGGCCAGGTGGCACCATTTATCATAAATTGCAGAGAAGCATAAACATCTGCTGGCACACTGAAATTGTTTACCTGTAGGATTTAATTTCTCGTGACTTGTACACACATATAGTTGAGTGTTTGATAAGGTATAAGCAGGCAAATGTGAATTTACCAAAATGTGGACTATTCTTCATTTAAAACAAAATGTTGGGGCATGAGTAAGTTCTGGGATTACTAACCTGTGCTGCTGGAATACATGGAAGTCCTCTAGCAATCATGTAGCTTCTCTATAGATATTCTTATATAAAGCATTGGGATGGAGTTGGGTGGCCAGCTGTGAACCTTCCATCTAGCATTTTCACAGTTGGAATGGATGGCTAAGCAGGTAGCAGCTCCAGACAGAAACTGATGATTGAGAAGACTAATGCGGATGTCTAGAATGTTATAGCAATAGTAGGGGAAGCCCTGGGGCATTATGACTTTTCAGTTGAAAAATGAAGCTGAAGATAAGTGCATTCCCTAGAAAAAGAAGCAGTTGTATTTATCTATTTTCCTTTCCATAGCACACTATGTGATAAAACAAATGGCTGGGAGATGCCTTCTGCTTTAACCGCATTTATAGCAAAATAGATTGTTCCTCATTTGGTAATCAGCCTGTAATCTATCCCATTATGTAGCAATTGTACAATCAGGCTTCAAAAGTAAAATCATTACTAGGTTTCATCAAAAGAGAGTCTTTTGGACCCTATTTTTCTTTTTTGGTTGATCATCTGTATTCTGTATAATGCCTTTAACTAGAAGGTGTTAATTAGCAGCCTTCATTATGCAGGTTCCTCTGAAGTAGCTTTTAAAATTATTTCAAAGCTTCAGTGTGTATCACAGAGGAAAAAAAAGGTTATATAAGAGTCTTAGCATGATGAACTATCTTCTGTTCTAAACCATTGGTGGTTTCATGATATATTAACAGCAATTACTCTTAGGGCTGTTGGTTGCTTAATGTTATTCTTGTTTCTGAAGTTGGCAAGAGATAAGTAAAAGAGAATAGAAAATCATTTTAATGATTTTATGCATGTAATTCATGCAATCAACATTTTCTAGTGTAGCCTTGGAAATGGAATACATGTCATGAACTGTAATTGATGCATTTCTAAAATATGATAGCATTTTTTTTGGAGGGGGTAAAATAAAGATTTATGCAGTATGAAGAGTCTTACGGTCAGGTCATATATACTTTGAATAGCTTCTGATAATGAAATGTACCAATTGTGGATCAGGTCAACAGTAAACATTAAAACTCCCTGTACATGCAGCTTTTTGCTTATCAGAAGATACTTCTATGCGTCATCATCAAGCCTTTCCCTCTTCATTCTCATCAGTCTTTGCCTGGGGAATGCCACATGCCAGCTTGCCACAAACTGGTTCTGTCTGTACATGGTGGATTACAACTTCCCTTAATCCCTTAGACTTTCACCCAGCACGGCTGTTAGCAGTGGTTTAGAGAAAGTCATCATGCACCTCAGCATATTTTAACAATCCCTCACCGTCAAAATGCTCAGTAGTGACCCACTCCCATAAATACAAAAGGGAATTAGGGGTATGCTTCCAAATCTTCCCCCAAACAGGTTGTAAAAAGTATTGAACGCTGAAGGTATGAGAAGCGTTTATCTATCTATTGGGTGTTTTTGTCCAGCGTCCCAGAGTAGTGACTGTTCTTCCTAATTCACCACTTGTTAAATAGATGACAAATTATTTATAGTATTTCTACTCCAGAGTTTGGTTGGAAGGATACCCAAGGTGGTTTTACTGATCAACACGCTAACAAGAAAGACAGAAACAGAATCTCTGCCCTCTCTAAGGCTCAGATTCTTCACACTGATAAACACTAACATTTAAAAAAAATTATTTGCCCAATCACCCTCCTGTGACTGCCAGCAATCAGGCAAGACTTCAATCAGTTAAGCTGCATCATGATCCAAAACCCCATTTTTATATTATCCTGTACATAGTTGTGCAATTTTAACTTTGGGGGGTTTATAACACTTTATTTTATTTTATTTTTGAGAGAGAGAAAAAAAGGAAAAATCGTGGCTGCCAACAAGTCAGGAAATATTTGGTAAAATGAGTTTTGTTGCCTGTGCAGGTAACATAATGCATTTTTACTGAAGTTTCAACTTCGTGGCTGAAATTTGTGGCTTGGACAAAGACAAGTTTATCATAGCATTGCTTACAAATTCTAACTGGCTCTCAGCTAGTCTCAGTCTTAGATGCACTACTATTTTCCATTAATTCCCACTAAGTGTACTGAGTCTGTTTTTGCTCTGTCTTTGGGGTACCTTTAAATAAATTAATATGGCTTTCTTCTATAATATAATAAATATATTTATTGAATTTATTTACAGAGTTTATAGGCCACTCCAGTCAGCTGACTGAGTAGCATACAGTTCCCTAATATGTAATTTTATTTGTATTAATACAAATAAAATTTGAAAACAAAATCATACATTATAATAATGTAAAACTGGGAGACGTACTCAAAAGAAGAAAGCCAGTTCTTCCTTAGAAGGGATAGTTATAGCAAACTGGCTTCTGTGGCTTGATGAACCATCTACATTTCAAGCCAGGATAGAGGGGGCTATTTGAATGAAGTGGAGTAGCAACTGAGAAGGCATGCTTCCATGGCCCCTGGAAAGGGTAGCCAAGGTGATATGAAAAGAGCCATTCTACTGAACCTTACTGAGTGGGTGGTGGTCTAGATACCCAGGCCCTGAACTGTGTTGGGTTTCAAGCCCAGAAGCCAGTTGGAAATAGTGCAATCTCAGAGTAGAGATGTTACATGGATGCCATAACTACTGAAGCTGCTGCATTCTGGACCCATTTTAGCGTCCCAGTGATCTTCAAGGGAAGTCCCATGTAGTTTTGCAGACAAAAAGTGACCAAGCTAAATACTATGCTATTATTATGGTATTTAGTCCTGATAGTTTTGTTTAATTATGTTTTAACCAATTGTACTCCTCCTTGAGTTCTCCCAATTAGGCAGACCTACGAAAGAAACAAACCAACAAATAAATAAAACATCTCAAAGCTGAGAAGGGGGCAGATATTCACATGTATTCCCTGAGATGCAGGAGCCACTCTCTATGGCTACCTAGTTCCATGATAATATTTTTAACATTTATTTTATACAAAGATTCAGATTAGCAAACGAGGACAAGAGCACCTACATTTACTCTTTGCTTTGATTCCTACTATTCCACTACAAAACTCAGAGCAGAGTTTTATAGTATATTCTAACAGATACCTTCAATTTTCAAAGAATATCCTGGGGATCATTATTGAAGAGAGATTTTTGCTAGGCCTTTTCCACAACAAATCCCAATATTGTATCCTCTGTAGTTTCATAAGGATCTGTAATACACCCTCTGCTCTTATACATCCCACAATCCCAGCATCCAAGCTATTTTAAGCTTTGATTACCCACCAAAAATAATGGCCAGTCCAAAAGCACAATATGGCCAAAATTATGTCAGGAGTAAGGATATATGATTGTCAACTGGGAACCAGTTTAAGACTACTTTGCTCTCCAGTTTACTAAAGATTCTGCACTGTCTAAACATTAGCCACTACAATGTGAACCAAGGATATGTTAGCTTATCTGTTAGTCTTAACTTTAGTCACATGACTGGTTTTTCTTGCTGCTTCTGCCTAAAACCATGCAAGTTCTTCAACAATAGGAGGAGGAAAGCGTAACAAAATCAAACCAGTCCTCGCTGCCATAGACCTGGCAGGGTAGGATGGATGACTATTCAGGGATATAGGAGGCCCTCCGCACAGTCACCCATGCCCTGGTCACCTCCGGGTTGGACTATTGCAACGCGCTCTACATGGGACTACCCTTGAAGAGTATCCGGAAGCTACAGCTGGTGCAGAATGTGGCGGCGCAGATAGTTCTCAATGCCCCTAGGATGGCACATATAACACCGCTGTTGCATGAGCTGCATTGGTTGCCAGTTTGTTTCTGGGTCCAATTCAAGGTGTTGGTCATCACCTTTAAAGCCCTTCATGGCACAGGACCAGGTTATCTGAGGAACCGTCTCGCCCCAGTTATCTCAGCCCGCCCCACTTGGTCCAGCAGAAGGGGCAGGTTGCAGACCCCACCGGTCAAGGAATTTCGATTGGTGGGGTCTAGGCAGAGAGCCTTTTCTGCTGTGGCTCCCACCCTATGGAACATCTTGCCTCCCGAGGTCCGGTGTGCCCCCTCCCTCATGGCCTTCAGAAAAGGGGTTAAATTCTGGCTTTGCCAGAAGGCCTGAGGGCCGGATGGGGGCTTGCATCTGTGGAGACGGCTGATGGGGTGATGGGTTCTGACTCCCTCCCCCCCCAGCATCTTGAAGGTGTTAGAGCTAAAATATACAGGGGGGTTTTAGGACATTTTTAACGTATGTTTGTATTTTAATTATTTATGGATTTTAGCCACTGTTGGAGGGATTGGTGCGTCTGTTCTTTTTTGTTATTGTGAGCCACCCAGAGTCACCCGTTGGGGGAGATGGGCAGCATACAAGTTTAATAATAAATAAATAAATATATCTATCTAGAGTTTGTAATAAATGGATCTGCTTATGTGACTTCTGATTACAATCTCCAATGAAGCCTTTTAGTCTTAAGATCAATAAACAAGAGGTACCTTTAGAAAGCAAAAGAGCGATAGACTTATATGCACTAATTGCTGAGATAGGCAAGATTCCAAGTCTAACTATAAAAGTAGAAATGCATGTAAAGTTAATTCCATTAAATGGTAAATAGAAATTCCTCAGCCCATAAAATAGGAAAGCTGGAAGGAAAGAGGGAACTGTATGATAAGATTAGTTTCCAGAAAATAGAACTTGGATTTTCTAACTCACTGTATCAAAAATAGGGGTGATGAGTACAGTAAATAGTGTGGATTTATCTTGTAAAACAAATATTGCATATTTATTTATACAGTGAAAGGACATACTTTTCAAGAGCCTCCTTAAAGCACTACAGTACTATATGATCTTTGTTAACTTGGACAAATTATTATTATTATTATTATTATTATTATTATTATTATTATTATTAGATTTTTTCCTGCATTTTTTAAAAAACTACATTTTGGTCAACTCAAGGTGGCAAGCATACCTAATACAGGTAGTTCTCACTTACTGACCATTCAGTGACTGTTTGAAGTTAAAACAGTGCTGAAAAAATACGGCCTATTTAAGAACATTTATGACCTTCGCAGCATCTCTCAGTTACGTGATCGCCATTATAGTTAGTACATGTTGTCCTGTGCTTGACCTGTGCCACCCCCTCTCTCCCACAGAACAGAGAGATTGGAGTGGGATTTCAAGAGAGTAAGCTGTTTGTTCTTCTACACGTAGAGAGCAGTGCAATCACACTGGCAGCCCAGGGCTGGGAGCCATGGGCGCACTACACAAACAGCTTACAGTGCTCTCTTGAAATCTCTTTCTCTCCAATCTCTCTGCTCTGTGGTGGGCAGGGGGGGGCGGGGAGCAAGCGATTTCTGTAGGCAATACTCTCTGTTTTCTATTCTTTAGCCAGTTGCTTGTCCACAAGAGGACCGGCGCTTTTATTCCATGGCTGTTAAGTTTACGGAGAAGTCTTTGATGAGGGACTTTATCAAAGGACTTTTGAAAATCTAAGTAGATAATGTCTGTTGGCTTGGCCTTATCTGTATGTTTATTAACACTCTCAAAAAACTGTAGTAGATTAGTTAGGACTTTCCCTTAGTGAAGCCATGCTGAATATCCTTGAGCAAGGCCTGTGTCTCCAAATGTTTGATAATTCTATCTTTAATAGTAGTTTCCACTATCTTCCCCAGAACAGATGTTAAGCTGAGAGGCCTTTAATTTCCTGGATCTTCCCATAAGTCATTCTTAAAAAGTGGAGCTAAGTTGGGCATTTCCCAGCCCTCAACTACAGAATCTAATGTAGAAACAAAATTTCACTGAGCTGCTGATATTGTTGGTCTCAAAAATTATTACTTTTCTCATTAAAAAGAATATTAGATATCTCCTCCCATATGCAATTTTAAATACCCTAACTGGGATAGAGCAGTTTAATTTTATTCTGCTTCAAAAAAATGGATGGCTTATTGCATAATCTTGTATCTCATTTTTGATTAACAGTAGCCTGATAACTTGGGTATTTTGTTTGCCAGATTCTCCAACCCAACATTATTTAAACAGACAAACAAACTTAAATAAATATAACGAGCCATGTATTATTTTAATATTCATCATCTTATGCAACAGAAGTCACTCTTTAAGCCTTTAATGTATAAGGATCCCTAGTTTCTTCTTGTAATAAGGATAGCTGGCAAACCAAGTTTCTTCATAAAGAGACCACAGAGAACTGAGTCAGAAGTGACATCGGGTTATCTTATTTATCCTTGAAGTCAAGTAAAGTTTGGTTATGATTTTAAGGAGTGGCATTTTAAAATGGGAGTGAATTTTCTTGAGTGCCCTATGGAGTCTATAGAAAATTAAGGTACTTGCAATAGTACTTTTTATGTAGTTCACCATCATTTTTGTTGATGGCATCTGAGAAACTATTTTAGCCACTTAAATGTGGATAGACTAATATTCACCAGTCTGAAATGGATGAAATAATGTGCACCTCTTTGACATTTTCTTTCTGAAGGGTCAGTTGCTTAGCTAAAGTGTAGTGGGTGGTATGTCATAGTCAGCCTGACTTTGTGTTTCAAGATAATATTCTGTTCTTTTTGTTGTTGTCCATGTGGAATATTATCTAGGTCATTTACAGCATTCATGATGGGTCAACAAAACTATTCTTTGGAATATAAAAAAAATAAAGTTTATCCTCAGTCAAGACAGCGATGGTTCAAGTTAACGAATAGTTTAGAAATATTAGTAGGAAAACCTGCGTGAATATTAACTCCATCTGCTCAAAGAGTATTCAATAATTTCTTCCATCATGGAAGTGAAAATGACATTCTATGGTTGCTATATTGTATACTATCAAAACATACCGTTGATTTAGTATGGAAAAGTGCATTGCTTCCAGACTAAGATAGTTACAGTTAGTTCCTATTGGAACAAATTACTGGATTAGGTTAAGTCATGACTAACTTTTCACATGATTCACATTAACATATAATAAATACAGTTAAATTAATTGCAGTGTACTTTTTTAAAATAAGAAACTATGATATAGCTCTAATATCCTTTTGATAAAACCAAGCTTTCATTCTTTTTCTTTGGTTATCACTTAGATTTATTTCTGTGCACCAGGTCATCTGGCAGTATTTGTAATATAGTATAATTATTCATAAGAGTTTTTCATATACCAATATGTAAATATGTATAATAATTACAAGCAACTCTGCCAGATGATCTTGTTCAGAGAAGATCAAAGTTTTTGTTGCCCTTATTGATATACATTTGGACCAAATATGACTTTTTCAGCATTGTTCTATGTATCCCCCATTCCACAAATGTGGGATGTTGGACAGAATATGATATCAGTCAGAGTATGTTTTGAATCCCTTAAATATGCACATTGGAAATGCTGCAGAACATAATGGAATTATTTTAGATAATCATCGAGGACAAATTATTTTAACGCATCTTCAAACATAAAGAATTTCAGAATCTCTGTAAATCTAAATATTGTAGAAAGTGAGCTGTCCTTACAATGAAGTAATTTTGGACTCTCTGATCAATAAAACAGCAGCAAAAACCAGAATGACAATATATTCTGAAACACATACAGGATTCAGCCAAGCTCATGACTGCAGTGAAAGTCAGGAGAATCTCAGGTCCTATTTCAGTTAGTTTATGGAAGTCAATACCATCCCAGAGACTACCTATGCTAGAGGTAAGCTATTCACCAACAGAATCCCATGTCCTGTGACATTGTCTTTTCACCAGTTGCTTTCAGTAACTGGTGTGCCCCCCCGGGCAGCAATAACTTTCAGTAACCCTAACCCCCCGGGCAGCAATAACTGTAACTAAACGTTTCTGATAACTGTTTATCAGTCCTGCACGATTGCTTGGAGGAATTTGAGCCCATTCCTCCTTACAGAACAGCTTCAACTCAGGGATGTCGGTCGGCTTCCTCACATGAACTGCCCACTTCAGGTCCTTCCACAACATTTCTCCAGAATTATGGTTAGGACTTTGACGTGGCCATTCCAGAACATTAACTTTCTTCTGCTATAACCATTCCTTGGTCATATGACTTGTGTGTTTTGGGTTGTTGCTTGTTGCATGACCCACTTTCTTTTGATCATTAGTTCATGGACAGATATCCTGACATTTTCCTGCACAATTTGCTGGTACAATTCAGAATTCATAGTTCCATCAATGATGGCAAGCTGTCTTGGTCAGAGGTAGCAAAGCAGGCCCAAACCATGATACTGCCACCACGATGTTTCACAGATGGGATAAGGTTCTTATGTAGGAATGCAGTGTTTGCCTTTTGCCAAACATAAAGCTTTTCATTCAAGCCAAAAAGTTATATTTTGGTCTCATCCCTCTATAGAACATTCTTCCAATAGCAGATCATGTTTTAGGTCATATTTATGCAGAAATATTGAAAATTCAGAAGGGTTCACAAACTTTTAAGCATCACTGTATAGTCCATGTTGTCCTACTTTGTACTTTTGGTATATCATTTAACTTGATTTCCACTGTTTCCCAACAAAAAACAACATAGTGAACTTTCCCTATAGCAATGACAGGGAATAAAACAATACTAAGCCTCTGTCCAGAGAGTATCTTGCCAATGATGGCTTTAAATTTAATATGGCAACTTCAGGATACATATCAGCATAGACATTTTCAACCTCTGTGACTTTGGACCAATTGCCAGAAGCGAGGATATTTTCCAGCTAGGCTTTAGTGCTGTTTATACCATATTTTTTAATTAGGATTTTTTGAATAGTGTTGCAGGCTGCTGGATTGTGACCTGGCAGGCTGTTCTCTTGATACCAGTTTAGCCTGCGATTGACACTTCCACCCAATTTGTATATGACTGCTTGAGATTTCTGTCTTGTTCTTGTCAACAGCCTTGTTTGCTATAAGAATATCAGGGAAATTTTTAAAATCCCTTGTATTTTAGAACGTTCAGACTTTTCTCTCTGTGTTTAAAATCCATACTCAGTCATCCAGACTGTATGTTTTGCAAACTCTCTGATAAGGTTTTGTACCACAGGAACAGACTCCTTTATCTTGGCTGACTGCTTAGGTTTGCTTGTCTTTTCATAATGAAAAAGTGATATTGAAAGAACCCTGATCTCTGAAAAGGGTCTTCTGGTCATGGAGAAGTGTTTGTGAAGCAGCTCTTTACCTTCACCTTTCTTTCCATTTCATTCCAAAGAATCTCTTCCTCTTCAGGAACAGCTGGGGGAACTAGGAAGTGATGTTCAGAATTGGGCAAGGAAGTCCTGTTTTGCATCTGGAATTCTGCAATAAACTTCAAGAATATTTTTGATTATGTACAATTTCTGTATGTTCATCTGTAAAAATGCAAAGCAGTACTAATTTGTTTTCACTCCATCTTTATTTCTTCTATATTTTATACCATTCTGGATATGAATTATATAGCTGAAATAATATTCAGGGATTCAGATACATTAGAAAACAACTGAAAAAATGTTTTATTTTTAAATCATTTAAATTTTGATTGATTGATTGATTATGTGCCATTAAGTTATTGTTGACTCTTAGCGACACATAGATAGATTTGCTCCATGACATTTAAATTTTACCATTACCATAATAATAGTTCATAGGACGTTTGTATAAATGTTCGCTCCTTCCTTCCTTCCTTCCTTCCTTCCTTCCTTCCTTCCTTCCTTCCTTCCATCCATCCATCCATCCATCCATCCATCCATCCTTCCCCTCTGGTTATTTTTAATAAGACAGTGTTCTTCACCTTTAAGTCTAGGACCCTTGCAGTGACCATACAGACAGTATTGAGTTGGAGCCAAAGTTCTGCCTAAATGCTAATATGTTCTTTCCATCTGCTCTAGCATATTTCTGTTTCATTTTCATGGATTTGGAATCTTCTTTGTGTTTCTTTAGAAAGGATGTGAGAATTTTAACTTTAATTAAATTTAAAATCAAGCTCCTATCATTGTGAATGCTTGGTGATACCTCAAAAACCAGAACTATGGAACAATAAGAGATCAGTGCTTCAATGTCTTCATAAGTCCCTCTTTAAATATAGGAGAAATAGATTGCTAAAACATCCCATGTCTCAGTGCAAAACAAGCAAACCGTAAGACATGTTTTTATATTATATATACAGGTTGAAAAAAATCAGTTTTGTACATATGACATATATTGTCTTCTCCCTGCCCAAACATAGATCTAAAACTGAAGAATCAACTATATGTATTGTTATGGAGTTCCCATGTTGGTTGATTAGAATGGATTAATCTAAGAATAATTCTAATGCAATTTACCTTCTTCTGTTAGGTTGGCAACATACCACCAAGGACCATGATCAACTATATGATGCAGAGTTCTAAAGGAAAAACACCTGCTGTGACCTATTCAGTACCTGCCCATTCAAAGTATATTGAAAACTTTCCTGCAAGGACCTTCAGCAAATCACAGATGGATACTTTACTACTAAAGCCTGAAGAGCAATTAGACAGGAAAGGTCTATTGGTGGCACTCAATGCATACATCACTCAGAAATTGTTGGCTAAAAACCTTGATGGACGTTCATCTGTTAGCAGGACTAAAGAGACTTCTCCCTATGGCAATAGGGTTAAGCCTCTTCACATTGACCACCTTGATGGAACAATATCCAAAGAAAAGTTAGGAGGCTTTGAGATGAGACCACAGTTTCTACAGAGGCCAGCACCCGGATTGGTGTCTGGGTCTACCCAGAATGATTTGAAGCTTCCCCTAACTCCAATAGATGGTAAGGGATTCATAGACATTTTCTGTGTGTGCTTGCTCATCTTGCTTTTGTTTTTGTTTCCTTTTAATCCAATGATTTTCAAGCTGTGTTCAGGGAACCCTGGGATTCTTTGGAATTGTTTTAAATTCAAATAATTGCTTAGTGAGAAATGTAACAATGACAGACAAGCACCTCAGAGGTTCATGTCAATGAGCTTGATGATTTTGAGTTACAGCAGAGGGGCAGTATATGTTTCAGGGTGGATTGATAGTCTCATGGGTAAGATAGAGAGATTGAACAAGATTTAAGATATCGTCTACCCCATAGAATGAGATAACAATAACGAAGGTTCATGACAATTACTGTAGTTTCTCAGACCGCTTCAGAATTGCAGTTTCTTCAATTGGGAACTGCAGTGTGACATCCTAATTGCCAGTTTGAAATTACCATCTAGGTTTGATATTCATATATAGATCTTTCTTCTCATATCCCTCCAGTAAGATTATATTGTAATAGAACGGATTCATGTGTTCCACTTTGAGTGATGGCAGTGAAGTGAGGAAACAGGGAAATCCTGGTCACCCACACTTCTTGTAGAATTTTTTCTTAGAATCATGGGTTGATGCTCCAATAGTATGCATGGAAATTGAGAAGTTTATTTTCTTCAAATTGACATTACTTGCTGGTGACATATTAATTCCTTTGTAGCAGCTTGGAGTATTACATAGTCATGTTTTGATGTGTCTTTTCTTTACCCATCTCCTTTGTACTGTATGCTTTCATTTTCTTTTGCTGTGAAAGCACAAAATCAATTGAAGTGCTCTCTTTAGTGAGAAGAAAGCCTAGTGAGGACATGCCTGAAGTGACAGCATTCATGGTGAGGCACCTGTCTGATAATAGGTTTCAAAAGCAAAATGGAATGTAAATGCAGGTCCAGGTGACACTGCACATCTCTGGAATAGGTCTGCTGTTAAAGCAAACTATGCCCACGCTGGTTTCATTATCATGCACTGTCCTCTTTCACCTTTCTTAGCAGGAGTCTACAGAGAACTGGTACTTAATACTTACAGAGAATAATATGCTGCAAAATGTATTGGATTTTGCCTATTGGACTTCCATAGGCATAATATATCCTGGAAAAAAACTTTTTGTGATGTCTAGATACAGTGTTGAATGCATTTTTTTTTTTTTAATCTTTAATCCGTTTGTTTTGTAAATTTGGACTCTCAGTTCATTGCTGCAGATGAGGAGGTTTTAACATTCTCTCTTCCTCCTTTCAATGATATATTCATTTTTAAGATTATTCACATACCAAATACAGACCAGCTCTTTCTGCCAGCTTTTTTAACCTTCTACATCTTGTAATGTATGGAGTATTTTTCAGAACTATTGCTATGTATGCAATAAATCTGCACTAAGTATTTTTTATGACTTTGGACAAAGATTGTTTAATAATAGCTGGAATACATACTTTGGGGGAGGGGTTAGGTTTTACATACAGATATCAGTCACTTCTAGTAAGAAGTTTATCTTGTTTATGTTCCTTTAATGGACTGCATCCTAGTGAGTGCTCAGAGTAAGAGACAGCACATACAGACGGGAGATGTCTCCTCTATCTTGGGTTTATTTAATCAACTAGAAAGGCCTGCTGTTTAGTAGATTCTGGTGTTGGGCCATTGGCCATTCATTTTCTATTTCATTTCTTTCCCTTTATTTTTATTTTGCTTGAGATTGCAACTCTGCTTTGCCATATAGATTATGAGACTTGAGGGGAGGGACTAGAGAGATAAGGACTAATAGAAAAAAAGAAAAGAAAATGAGGTGAAACGGAATAGGATTGAAATGCCAAGGTTATTTTTCAGAACTCAGGTTTTTGCTGGATGGCTAACTGACATCAATTGAACCAATGCTACAAACAAACAAAACCCATAAAGAAATACTAAAATTTTATTTTAATAAGCTTGTTTCTGACATATAAGTGTTTGAGATAGTACTGTGAGCTTTTCGTAACTGATCCTATTTTGCAGCAAGCTTCTACTCTCAGAGTACTTTCTCACAGCCCCTGTCTTCATGTTTATTGGGTCCAGAAGGAGGAATGTTGTTGCTGGCTGCTCATGCTGGCTGAGATTTATGTAGTGGGCTTGAAAAAATCAGTTATGAGAGCTCAGCTTTGGGAACAGGTTTGTGTGGGGTTGATAATGTTACTAAAAATCAACCAGTCCAATTGCAACCTTGAGCATCCACTCGAAAGCAAATTGAGCAGTATAATTACGATATGTCTGAAGGCCAAATTGTTTAACTATATCAGTACTGACTATGATAATCTCATCAGGAAATGACTATTTTAGAATTCAAACTTAGAAACGATCTGAAGCAAGTTTATGACTTGACTTCCTAATACACAGTCTTTTCTAGAATCTGAGAAATTAAATTTAAAATCATATGTCCAGGATGTGGAAGCCAAGGAGGGGGAAAAAGGGGGAGGAGGGGGAACCTAAGCAAAAATTGTAGTATATGAGGTACTATCCTCAAGACTGAGAAGGCATAATATTCAGGGCTGGATTTATCTTCAAAGTGGCTGTGATAGCATAATACATCCATAGTTAGCTTAACCCATGATTGGGATTCATATAATGCATGGAGTTATAAATTAATTATATGTGCTACATTTGCACAGCATGTAAAACTGGTTTGGCTAGTTAGTCCTTTAAAACATTGTGTGAACATCATCTAAATATCCTGCTCCTCAGTTTTCCCCTATGTTTGAATTTGGGATAAATGTTTATTATTGTTTTAATAAGAATAAACCAGGACCTGAACCTACAACTTGATTTGTTTTGTTACTTAAATCATCCCCTAGTCTGATCCTCTAAAGAGCAATTAAAAGATGCAGCTGAGATCCATTCAGATTCAGTCATATAACAGGAAAACATAAATTATGATAAATCACCTTTCCTGTTTGTTTACGACTGATATGTCAGAACAAGATCTAAGTAAAATTCTCATCTAGAAAGAATTTTTCAACCAAAGAAGCCACAAAGTCCAGCCTTAAATAATTAAATAAATACAATTTTGACATCATGAATGAAATCAAATTTCCACTGTTAAAAGGAAAAAATAGCCACAGTCATTTCCTGATATTAATGAAAATTAGATTTTAATAGCACAAACCCATTATTTTAGATTTAAACTTACATTGATATTAATATTTATTTCATCTTGATTATAAATCCATGTCTAAATAAGATTTTTAATAGATGAGGCAACTTTATTTATATATTTATTTGTTTGCTTGTTTTCATAGTGAATGGGTCAGTACAGTCCCATGCCTTGACCAAAATGGGTGCAGCGGGATTGGGGGCCATTTCTTCCCTTTTAGAAGGGGTTGCATCTTTGTGCAACACTCTTTTAGTGTTTTGTCCTGAAGGATTCGTAGAATAGTTAAGCAATCCAAAGCCAGATGATTCAGTGCAGAGTCTTTGGACAAGAGTCATCACAGTCCAGCCCAAGGTTCAAGGCAAGTAGTTCTATATGTCAGGGTCTAGAGATAAGGAAGTAAGGTGTTGCTAGGTCCAGCCAAATAACAGGGCCTCCAGGAGGCCAGCAAAGCTTGGAGGCCAAACACAGAAGGTTCAAGAGCAGCCTGCTATAGAATTATTCCACATTTTCAGTGCCGTCAGGCATAGATTCAAATATTGGAAGTTCCTGGGCTCCACTCAAACGCAACTGGTCCTGATCATAGATAACTGGAAAGAATGAGGCGCAATAATCCATTGACATAAAGTCTTAATATTTTAACCTTCAAGGATCTGTTCAATGAGGATAGATATTCTACTGCTCGGATAGCAATTACTGTTATTCCTAATCAAAAGTTATGATACACTGTGTTAATTATTGCTGTTAATGTGTGTTTATTATGTTACTTGGATTTTAACATAGATCTATAGTTTTTAAAACAGTACAATATATTCACTTACTTAAAGCTAAATAATGAAACATTGAAAAAAATTACCATGCGGTATATATATGTGTGTTTGTGTGTGTGTGTATAAACACACACATGTGCACGCACGCGCACACACACATATGGAGCAATAATTTTCACAAAAGGTTCTGCAAAGCAGCCTAGCATTTTTTGGGGTCCTTACATAATAGTGGTGACACTCTTATGGGCTTGGTGGCTGAAACTCTATAACAGGATCAAGATCCAAGAGTACAGAATCAAGAATTATGGTGCTTGGTTCTGACATCGATGTAGTTAGCTTGTCTCCCCAGGACTGACCCACTCAGTACCTCATCTGGCACTTGCAATTCTTCATTGTCTTGATGAAGAGTCATTGAAAAGGCAATGATGAGAACTTTTTTGGTTTGCTTGTTTCTCTAAGAAATTGTCAGCAGTTATGCTGCTACTGTGCAGTTTGCTATAGGTAGTCCTCAGGTTACAAGCACTCATTCAGCAACCATTCAAAGTTATGACAGCATTGAATGAGTGGTACTTATGACTGGTCTTCGAAGTTCTGGCTGTCATAGCACCCCCACAGTCATGTGATTGCGATCTGGGCACTTGGCAACTGGTGCGCATTTACAAAGTTTGCAGTGTCCCACAGTCACGTGATCACCATTTTTAACCTCCCCTGCTGGCTTCCCACAAGCAAAGTCAATAGAAAAGCTGGCAGGGAAGGTTGGAAGTTGCACCTGTAAGTCACTCCCACTGCTTTTTCTCCCAGGGATCTTGTACTCCGTAGCACCCCCCACACCTTGTAACATGCGCCTGTCTGCGCTCCATAGCACCAGCCCAAGCTCCCTAGCATCCGCCCATGGCCCCCACTGGCCCAACCATGCTCCCTAGCACCCCTCCTGGGGCACCTATGCCCCCACCCGCACTCCTTGCCTGGGACTCCTGCCTCTTCCTGCTTAATGACCTGCCCAGTCCTGGGATTACAATGGCAACCAGGACTGCCAGGATTGCCGTCACTAAGCAATGTAGTCACATGATGTGCTTTATGACTGCATCACTTAGTGACAGACATTAGTTAATTAATTAGAATTAATTCATCTGGGTGTTGTTCTTGTCTGGACAAGGCTGACATAGCACCTAATTAATCTAGACTGATCTTGAAAAGCAAAGCAGTATCCAACATGGTTACTCATATGCAAGATCACTAGGAAATGTGTAGGGTATAGACTAGACTGGAAAATTTAAAAAGAAATTCAGAAGAAGGCAGTGTCAAACCACTTCTGTGATGTTGCCAAGAAAACTGCGGAGACATCACCATGTAATCACTAGTAGTTGAATTTGACTTAAGGGAGATTATGCCCTATCTTAGATACCATCAATAACAGCACCTGTTTGGGATAACTCCATGAGGAATTTCCATGGTGTTATGGTTTCTAGTGATGACTGGAAAGAATGGGGATTTAAGCCCAAATTGTAGTAACTGAATAGTTGATAAATAATTTTTTACTATTTTGCCTTAATTGTCAAAGCGCTACTGCCTGGCTGGCTGGCTAATATAACTGGTATTTAGTTGCCTTACTTTGGAGGCTTGAATGCCGGTTCTGGCTTTGGAGGTTGGTAAGCTGTTTTTCAAGCAAGTCTACAGAAAGTTGACCCTGGAAATACTGTATTAAACAGTTGGACTTGGGGAATAGATACCTCTAGTTCATAATTAAAGGGGCTCCATGGGACTGGAGTTCTTCCCGCTACTTTCCCCTCTAGTAGTATCCTTTATTGACTGGGCTATATTGACAGGACTGCCCACATGGGGCAGTTCCAGAAATACAAGATGAATCATGACCATGCAATCAAAGCCACCATCTTGATTGTGTTGACCTCCCATGTGAATACCTCTGTAATTGATTTGGGTAATTGAAAACTGAGGTTTGGTTTTTCTTTTATGGATATCCAATGCTAACAGTTCTGGCAAGCTACGTTCCCTTTTTTGTTTGTTTGTTTAACCAAAAACCTCATTGTTTAATATCATTTATGTTTCCTAGCTGTAATGCTATTTTGGAGTACATTTTATTTTTTAGGTTTTGATCAGTGGGACAACTTAAAAAAGATCTCTGAGAAAAACTAACAATTCATATTATGTATTATTTTCTTCCTTCAATCCTCAAGGCTGTTGATGTTATAGTTTATCATATATTTTTAATAATAAAAATAGAATGAATGGATTCTTAGATGTTACCCAAGTTGGGATATATACTTTTGGCAGTTTTCTTTAGGACAAGAAATCTACCATCTTGAGTTAACTAAGATCCTTTAATTACTTGGGATATTTTACTCAGGGCTTCAATAAGCTCCTCTTCTAAAGTATTGTCTGTTCACAACAGCAGTTTCCACAATTATTCTGCATTCATAACATCAAGGGTGGTTGATTTCTATAGTCAAGATTTTTTTGGGGGGGGTGTCTTTGAGTTAGTGTTAGTACTTGCAGTTTTCTTGGCAAGATTTTAGAAGTGGTTTGTCATTGTCTTCTTCCTGGGGCTGAGAAAGAGTGACTGGCCCAAGGTCACCCAGCTGGTTTTGTGCTTAAGGTGGGACTAGAACTCACAGTCTCCCAGTTTAAAGCCTGTTGCCTTAACCATTACACCAAATCATAGTCAAGATTTAATACAGGGCAAATATTTTTGGCTTATTTGATTTGGCAAGTGTTGGCGTAGAGTGAAGAAATAAATGCCCATTTTTGTGCTAATTTTTACATGCAATAGTTCTGTTGCATTCAGGAATATTAGATAAATTGGTCTGGCTTGATTAATATATGAGCATATTTTACTACCAGTTCATTTCAGATCAATTGTTCTAGTGGGCATTGTTTGTCCAGTGAGACAAGTGATCTAAATTACTGATATGTATAAGAAGATAATCTTAAAAATTAATACAGTTGGATCAATTCGGTAAGCATATTTGAATAAGGAAAAATATTTCCAAGGTTGTATTTAAGAATACAGATTAGCACTGAGTAATACAGTAAGGATTCATAGAAAATTAAAGATCTTCTATTGAGGACTACAGTTAAAGCAGCAATGCTTTGTTTCTCTTTTTCTCATATATAGTATTAAACTTTTTATAAGTAATCAAACTTCCTCCCCCTCCCCCTTTTCTTAAGAAATATTTATTCAAGATGTTCTGAAGGACCTGAAGAAACATCATGTGGATGTAGATAAGTTGAGCCCGCTGGAGTTGGACAAGATGGCTGATATAATTGCTGAAGCTATTCAAACTGTTGATGCAACCGAAGAAAAGAGCAATGCCACTGGGAAGGCTGAAGGGGAGAGAACTGAAACAGGAGTAGATGCAGCAGGAAAAAGCAATTATGAGATGGGATTAATGAATGAAGGTTTTCACATGCAAGGTACTATATTCAGCATGGTAGCTTTCCTTTATTTTAATTTTTTAAATAATCAGATTAAAATGCCTTGCAAAGTGCTATTAAGAGAAATTTTTTATCTGCTCTCCTGCTTTCCGTTTCCCTTGTTGTGATTATACTGTGTTCAAGGATGGGGCAGGTAATTATCACTCACTTGTAATTTGATCCAGATAATCAGGTGAGCACGAATGCTGCTGTAACACTACTCATCCATAGACCATTTGTATCAACAAACTGAGGTTGCTAGGATTACGGTAATGTGAGGATTGGGTGGTCTTGTCTAGGGGGAAAATTTTTGGACAAAGAAAGTCTTAAGTGTCCTTCCTTCTTACCCATTGACTTTTTAAAGGAAGTTTCTGTAGAATTCAGTTTCAATCTGAACATGAACCACCGGTGATTAAAACTACCCTGGGAGTACTTGCAGTGGAAATTCGTTAGGGTTAGATGTAGATGCACCCCTTGAAACCAGTGTTGCATTTAAAATTAGTGATCATTCTCTGTTGTTTTACTGATAGTGACTAACTTGAGCTCTATTCATTCAACTCAATTGTTTTTTTAATCCATTCAGTCCTGTCTGATTCTCAGAGACTCCCTGGACAAGTCCCTGAGTTTTCTTGGCAAGGCTCCTAGGGCTGAGAGAAAGTGACTGGCCCAGGGTCACCCAACTGGCTTTGTGCCTAGGCGGGATTAGAACTCACCCTCTCCGGTTTCTAGACTGGTGCTTTAACCACTACACTGAACTGGCTCTCTAACTCTAATGTAAATGTGATTAAATCTGGAATTAGCTAATGCGTATTCCTAGATATCCTCCAAATATATTGTCTAGTCTCAGTGATAGAGAGAGGAAGCCCTTTGATATCAATAGGACTTAAATAGTCATGATTAACAACCCCCATTGATTTCAATGGCTCTTATACGTTTGACTAAACATTAAATAGTTAAATTACCCAAATAATCTATCCGTTAAACACAGAAAGGCAAATCTTTTTGAGAATGAATAATCTTCAAGTGTAAGAACAAATCCTGTCCTATAAGTCTGGTACATTCTTGACTTCAGGGCCTTCCTATCATTAATTAAGATTTATTACTTTGGCATATGCTGCTCCGTTTCTGAAGACTCTGAGCAACTTACAGATAATAAAGCTTGCAGCATTACTGTTCATTGATACATGTGCTAGGAATCTAGATAGCATGTGTATGTGTCAATCTCTCTATCAGTCAGTCATGGTTGGGAACTATATGTGAAGCAGACACGAGGTTCAAAGGATCTGTCATTAGTTTATTCTTAACTCATAGAAATGGATAAACATCTTTTACTATATTGCAAATTTTCCTGTTCCTGTCCTAGTTCATGCAATACAGTATTCTTCTACTTAATAATGTGGAGTCACTATAATTTAGAAGTAATTATTTCTATGTATGAAATAAAGGACATCAGAACACAAAAAGACCCATTTTCTTGAGAAATACCTGACCTATAAATCCACTGCAGTTCCTCATTTATTACTGTAAACATTTTTTCTGGGCTAGCAGGACAAGCTATTGATTTTTTTTCCGGCACTGATAAACAGAGGTAAATTCGTCAGCCTTGCTATTGAACTAATTAATATAATGCACTCTTACAGCACAGCTTCAATTGATCTTGCATTAGCAAGGTGTCCAAATGGAGTCGAAGTGACAAACTTGATCTATGTTTTTACTTTTGTCATTTAGCCACTACATCTTAATGTTTACTGTACAATAAAAACATCACAATGTACAGAAAACTAAAGCAATGTCTATGTTTTATGTCTCACAATAAATGTTTGCTTCCACAGATGAGGGAGCATGGAACATTGATGCCGAGGCTAAAAAAGAGGTAAGTTAACAACACAAATATCTACTTTTTTTTTTCTTAACATACAGGGGAAATAAGATATTTTAAACATAATAAAAATGGTTCAGTTTGGTTAAAGATTCAAGGGAAACAATGCAATGCCAATGAGGGATGATTTTGGTGAATGTAAGTACACATAATTCTACTGATTTGTCACTACTGCAAGTACTCAACAGAACTAAAATATTAAAGTATTTAATATAGGCTGAAAGGTGTAACTCATGTCATTAACAATATATTTAATTCAAATCATGTAAATCTGTTTAGGATTGTAGTGATTTAATCTAAATTGTTCCTATCCAGAATGCTTTTCCCCTCTGACCAATGAAAACCCAAATGGAGAGCAGAAAATATCAAAATAATGTAGTTCTTAAGTAGAATATTCAGACCCTAAAATAATGCTAATTAAAAGTCATCCTGAAATTGCTAGAATATACAGTATATTTGCTAAGACTGTGGGAAAATTTAGAGTTACCCAACTCGGATTAGATTATTTGGATGGAGGGCATTATTGGAAATATTCTGATAGCAATGGAGATGTATTTTGTATAGAAAAACAATTTGTTCCCACAGCAGGTCTCCTGTGCTTCAAAATCCATAAAGTACACTTTGGGGTGTTTTTTCCTTCAGCACTGGAAAAAAAAAAAGGTACGTCAGTAAGATCTGAAGGAAGGTGATGTACCACAGCTGAATGTAGTTTTAACTGTGGTACATATGGCTAAAACCACTTTGCTTAAAATGTGGTTTTAAGTAAAACTTTACTGCTATAAACTCTTCCAAACTATCAGTTAATGTTTTAGGTTTTCCTGGTAAACAAAACTGAGTGTCCTCATGGAGACCCACAAAAGAAATATGTTTGAAAATACGTCCCAAAAGGTGTGGCCTCTTGAAAAATAAAATGAATACAATTTGAGTTGAGAGAAGTAGGAAATATTTTTTTGTTCTTTAAGGCAACCTAAGAAATGTTAGAAGTTACACTTTCAGAATTCCAGAGTTTTTCATCCTCAGTAAATTGCCAACTACATAAAAAGTGCTAATGTAATTTATATAGCATGAGCTTTCTATAAACTCTGAACTGTAAAACTGAACTGATGAGTTACACACAAGCAGCTCTAATAAACTAGATGTATTTGTCATTTTGTTTATTATAGGAGGACCACTTAGGTTCAAAGGTAACAGATTTCCTAAGTAAGAATATGGTAACTGAAAATCTGCCTAGGGTGTATTTGTCCAAAGAATCCTTTAAAACAGAAATGAAGAAATCAGAGGATTTAGACCTTTCTTCTTCATCTGAAGAAGTCAAAGTTGGGATTGAAAATGTGAAGAGTGAAACATTCTCAAGGGAACTGATAGCTGAAAAGAAAGCAGAGTCTGAGCCCACCTCCAAGGAACTAACTGAACTTCATCACTGGATTAAGAATACTTGGCTTCAAGATGAAAGCGTGTATCAGGCAACTCAAGAAAAGATGGCAGAAGGCCTCAAGTTAGATGCAAAGTCTTCTAAAGAGGAAGAATATGGCTACATTGTGACAGAGAAAGAGTAAGTATGGCTATTAAAATTTTATTTACAAACTTCATTCCCCATTGCTGTCCATTGATGTTAGAAGTATAAATTATTCAGAATTTGATTGACATTGAATATTTGCACACTGCCTCTAAAACAAGTTTTCCCAACAATATAGCTGAATCATATTTCTCCAGTCTGGTATCTTCGGGATGTGTTGGAGGGCAATTTCCAGAATTTTCATATATATGGCTTCTTTTTGGGTGGGGGGAATAGAATACTATTTTCTTGGTTACTGTCTCTCCCAGATTGCTTGCTAAAAAAGTAATAGTTTTTGTATTTCCTACGTAAATGTAAATGGGTGGGGCACGTCATCAGAATGGATGATCACCCTATGCCTCACTACAAAGATGCTGTGAAGGAAACCCTGTGCCTTTGTGACATCCAGCCAAGAGAACTAGAAGCTGCAGCTGTGACGGAACCTGCTGGCAAACGCTGTGCTATGAAGCCTCCACTGGCCTTGAAGACAGGCGCTGCCAGAAACTGATAGAAAACTGTGTGCCGCGTCACAGAATGACAGTTACTACAACAATGGACTTCCAGTGCCCCCATTATGCTAGACTCTGCGCTTCCAGACTGGGACTGCAGAGCCACTTACGTGTCCACAGATGAACTGCACAATAGTGTGTCGTCTTCAAACCTGAAGGACTACCATATATGTAAATATACAAAAGGAAGACAATCTGTCTACTTCGCACATTGTCCTTTAATGGTCTAGTGACCTGCAGAGAAGTATTAATGACTTGAAGGATTTGTGTTTTAAATATTAGACTTCACAGTACAAAACATGATAAATGTTATACATGATTTTTTTTTCTCCCTAATTTATTATGTTTGTATTTGAATTAGAACTTTTGCTCTGTATCTCTCCCTAAAATCAAGAATTTTTTTCAGAAGACTTTACAGAAGTCAGTGAGCTTTGGGGCTGAATCTTTTTGTCAAAGCTTTTCTTTTTTTAAGACTAAAACTTTTGTGCTCTGACTTTCACACACAGGTCTCACTATTGATCATTTATGCTTTAATCTTCCTCTTCCCATTTTTCTGCTTTTAAAGAAACAAATAAAGAACTATTCTGTGGAACATGGATTTGTTCATTTACAGCATTTCAGTTCTCGTTTCTGTGCTTTATCACATAGAGATCATCTGGTTATTATTACATGAAATTAAATGCTTAGGGGAAGTTTTGATGGGAGAATATTAAAGAGTGTGTGGAGAATGTAAGTGTATGCTGAAAATCTCTAAAGCAAGCAAAGGGTTTTCCCCTTTCCAATTATAATTACAGAGCAGAAGTAGGGAAACACACATAGTGGACCATTCTTTCCTGACATTTTCACATTTTGAAAGCTACATTGTTAAAAACAAAGTTTAAACACATACCCACACACACACACACACCCATAGAGCCTGATAACATCTTAACAATGATATTAAGAGTATAATTCCAGATACGTATCTCTCTTTTTAATCTTGCTATTCCTCCTGAAACTCTACATTGTAGTTTCTATGTCTTAGAATGTTATTAGCATGGTTGGTTATAATAAAGAAATGAAACTCTTCCAGCAGAAACCAGCCTTCTATTCACTAAAGGGGACTTATACATATGGAGGTTAATAACTTGAAGTCTGTTTTACTTTGTGAGCTCAGATGTGACTGAAAAAATTGTACTCTGCAATATAGTTAAAATAATGTCAGTGTTTCATTCACTCTTGGGTTCTTAGTCATGATCCCAAAAGATGACTTCACTGTATAGCAAAGACCAGATATTTTAATTATGCCACGGAACTGAGATACATATTTTCCTTATGTGTCTCAAAGAAAAGATTTGTGGTGGTTTAAAGACCTGTCAAAATGGCAGCTTGTTAGCGGAAGAACGATAGGTCACTCCTGCTGTTAAGCGGCCTTTCAGATCCGTACAGCCTTGTGATCTATACTGATCCATATTAACTATTGGCACTAACCTTGGGGAAGAATTTAGCTGTAGTGTAGTTAATAGACAAAATCCTCCTCAATTCTGCTTCAGCAAAATGTTCTAGCAGATTATGCCTATAGTTAATGGCACAGTTTCTACTATGCCCTAATGGGGTAACTCTTAACTTCCAAAATTATAGGTTGGGTTCAGATTTTGACATAGTTAAAATAGAACCACTGTAATCAGTGAACAGTCATAACTGATTTCATTGATGTCAGTAGGTCTATTATAAGTTAGTCTTTAATTAAATGAGCACTAGGTTTGAATAGGAGTGAAATGACAAATCTGCCAAAATTGACTTGACATGGAGTCAAGTTGTGAATAAAATGTGCTAGCAGCTGTCCTTTTCTGCACAAAAAAGAGTGTATATATGGGATATACCATTTTAAGTGTACATTAGGAAAAACTGCATACAAAAGTCCATACCGTATAATAGGAAAGGTTGCAAAAGGCAGGGAATAACAACAACAACAACAATTTATTAAACTTGTATATTGCCCAACTCTCTACAACTCTGGGCAGCTTACAACAATCGAACTGAATGCAGATTGTTCAGGAATTTTTAAAAAATGACAGAGCCAGAAGAGACTGGGGTAAGGAAATGGGGAGAGAAGTTTGGGAGGAAGGAAAGATATACCTTTTCAGGATGATGCAGATATAAAAATTACTGATGCTTGCAGCCATATTGATTTAACTGCATAGCTATAGTTTTCTAGCAAACTATAGAAACTCTTACTGGTGCTGTGGCATTTACTTACACACACACTTGTTTCTTTTTGGTTAGCCAAATAAATGCTGGCTGTATTTACCAGTGGCAAAATAAATCCATACTTGAAACCACAAGCTCAGAGAAGCATTGCCCCAAGCTCAACTCAGCAGGGGAATCCAGTTTGTCCTCTTTTATTCACTCAGTGCAGTGTTTCCCCACCAACTCCTCTCTCTGTTTCGTAAAGTGCTTTCCTCACAACTTCATGGTCAATGATGGCATTTGGGACATGAGGATGGATCCAGAGTATGGACAGGCAAATGAAAAGTACTGGCAACCTTCAAGGAGAAAGCCCTGATAAGACACTAAAATGGGGGACAGCCTCAGGATCCATCCTGCCCCAGCCTGATCATAGCAGGTAGGCACATGATGTAGGGACATGTGCATAATCTGCCACCTTTGCAGGTCTCTAACCAGTTATCTGGGATTAAATTTCACAGTAGGTAGGATAGCTGGCAATGTATGAAATTTGGATCTGGGCCCAGTGCTCTTCCAAAATATATGCTTACAGTAAACTTGTGCCCATATTTACTGCTGTTTCTTCCTAAACATGCTGCCTTGTGTCTTAATGTATCCCTGTGTCCCTTCGCCAATGCTGCCTTTAGCACTTTTGCAGAGCATGGAAGCAAAATTCAGGAATCAAACCACAAATGAGGAATGGTAGTATGTAACTAACTATCACCCTCTGGGGGAGATGGGCGGCATATAAATTTAATGAATAAATAAAAATAAAATAAAATAAATAAAATACCTAAATGTACAGAAAAAAGTGGGAGGGGTATCTCTCAGGAAAGCATGGGAGATGGTGGCTTCCCTTTATCCTCAGCAGATAGCAGAGGCCTACAGAACTGCACAAGATAGAACTAAGAGTTCTGAAGTGTTTTCTTAGGAAGCCCCCCCGAGTTAGGGGAAAATAAATGCAGATTTCCTCAGGTCTGCTGAATGCATATATCTAATGGGTGGAGGGTGATGTTCTTGCAGTTAGTTACAAGGATGATGGGTGTGAATATTCTGTCTTTCACTATATCTCCTCCCTGGCTACCCATGTTTCTATTCAATCCCAAGAGAAGCCATCAGGAGGGAAGTCCTCCAGAGGCCTTTTTCAGTAGGGGTAGGTACTATTGTCACTCTTAAATTGGGAGTCTTACCTTTCGGAAATGGTTGGACGAGTTCTCCTTCCTCTCTAGACATTTGGAGAAATTGTCCATTCCGTTTCACTTCCCACAAATTTTCTGGAGGATTTGGAAAGGCCATCACTTCCAGCTTAATTTTTCAACACAACAAAGCTAAATTAGAAAACACAGAGATAAATGCAAAGAAAGATCTGCGGCCAACATACTGTGTTCTTTCCTTTTCAACTGTTTCAGAGATGTAGGCGGATCCTGTGTTTATTTGAAGTAAGACTACTCGAGTATTGCCTCTGTTAGTGTCACATTTCCATAATTGCTCTGGAGAGCTGATCTTCCTTCACTCCTCCATTCCTGTTACTTTTTCCATGATATGTAATCTCCATTGACCTTCATAGTCTGACCACTGAAATTGATTTTTGCAAAGTGTCATCTGCTTTATAAATTGGTCTGGACTTGAATCTGTCTGAGTTAAAAGGTTTAAATTTCACACCTATTTGTGGTGGGGAAGGAGGAGAAGGAAGGTATGTGCATAACATGTGGCAAACAGAGATTTGCTGCCCTGTCAAAACAGAGGTAAGCTTATGAATGTTCAGTAGCTAATAAAGCCTTAGAGGAAACAAAGCTGGAAAAAAAGCCAGCTGAAGCTAAATTGCAAGGGTCTTAAAACCATTACTCCTAGCTTGTTTGGGATCGTAGGGAACAGAATTTGGGAAATGCTGTCCCTGGCACGATATGGCCCACCAAATACAAATCCTTATTAAACAGGGCTTGCTGCATTCAGCATCTCCTTTGAATTTCAATTTAGCTGAAATTCAAGACACAAGGCTGAATCCAATGGGAAATCTTGTGCAGCTCTCAGAAATGTTAATATTTATTTATTTATGCAGCCAGAATAAAGAATCCTGGCATAAATGTGATAAATTCCTTTTATGCATCCTTTACATTACAATTGAGCCCTCACATGCTATTCACATAAGCATTTAGACACACAACACAAGAACATAAGATAACCCACATTTATTGACTGGTTTATCTTCGTACTTGATTCTCCCTTTAGAGATCATGCATAGCTTTCCCAACAAAGTTCAACAATGGCTTTTAGTTGGCTGGTATTAATTTGAAAGCAATACTCATACAAACAAATATTGAATAAACTGGCTGGACCCTTGAGGAGCCCCAAGAAGTTAGTTCTTTCCAAATCTTAGGTCTGTTTTTGTTTTTGTTTTGCAAAACATCTCAGTGTTTCTGTCCTATTTTTTTTTTTTTTTAAGAGAAAAGTACATTGCTCTAAAAAGGGCAAAGTTTTATTATGGATCACAAACTGGTTTTTCAGTGATAAGAGACAGAATGATCATGTCTGTGTTACTACTTCTTGGAATATTAATAAGGGCCCACTGAACAATCTCATGATGATGATGATGATGATGATGATGATGATGATGATGATGATGATGATGATGATGATGATGTTGTTGTTGTTGTTGTTGTTGTTATTATTATTATTATATGAAATTCCAAATGGATGTAAATACATTGACCGATTGAAAAGCACAGTGACTGATGAACTCCAGCATAAAGGATTTCTGGAAGTCAGCTCTTGCATTTGAAAATATTTGAACATTTGCTAACTTAAGCTCAGAGGTTTCAGGAAATGTTGAGGGAATATACTCTAACTTAGTTTCCTGCTTGGCTGTGTGGCAGAGGATCTTGTAGACAGTTGGAGAGCTGACTAGTGAGTAACAGAAAGCAAACAATTTCCAAAATGTAGAGAACTTGCTGAAATTTATTCTCCTCAGTCCCTTGAGCATTCAAGAACAGAGGTTGAAAACAAAAATGCTTTGGAGCCTCAGCAGTCCAAACTAAGAACTGAAAGTATCATTCAAAATAAAATGCCTGTGAAAGGACATAAAGTCTTCTGGAGGAGCAGTTGGGAGCTTGCTCTCCTGCATGCTCAGCAACAGTCACTGTAATCTTTCCAGCCTCAGCAGTGAGCACATAAACAGCTCCTTACTTGCATAGTTTCTGGTTCCCTTCCTTCCCTCCTGATGAAGGCTTTGCAGCTGGAGGAACCAATTCTCTTCTCTGCCTGGGCTGAGTTGAGTTGAGTCCAGGCAAGGCGGGGTAGAAGGATGGGGAAGTTTGCTTGTACAAGCCTGAAAAAATAATCTAGCAAATGCTGACTCTGCAGGCTTCTCCTTGTTGTCTTCTGACAAATGTCATTTCCTTCTTCTCCAACCTCTACCTGCTACTTCGTCAGAGCAGTTTGTTTGCTCATCAGGCACTGAGTCTGCAGATATTCATGCTCTGCTGCTATGGTTTAATCCAGTGTTGTCCAAACTTGGCCACTTTAAGATGAGTGGACTTCAACTCCCAGAATTCTCCCAGAACGCTGGCTGGGGAATTCTGGGAGTTGAAGTCCACACATCTCAAAGTTGCTGAAGTTGAGAAACATTGTTCTATATCAAGCCACTGATGCATTTTCCTCTTAAGGTTTGCTATTATTGAGTTTGTAGTATTTCACAGGCATTGAAACAGTATAGAAAAATATAAAAACCTCTAAATTTCTTCTAAATCAGGACTGGGAAAAAAAACTCAACAGATTTCCCAAAGAGAATTCATGCCTAAAGAGTGGGTTCAATAATCGAAAGAAAATGACCTTGCCATAACTTCTTCTTTCCCTCTGGATTTTAAATTTTAAAAATAGAGAAAACTGATTGAAGACTTTGCTTGTTTGTTTTCTTTAATAGCAGAAATGCTTCACACATTTACAGCAATTGAAATTCTTTATCCAGAGGCTGCTTATCCCACAGCGCTTCATGGAATGATCATGTAACTATGTGACCTTGCATAGTTTCCTAATCATTCCATGAAGTGCTGCCAGAAATGCTACTTCTGGACAAAGAGGTGTTAAAGAAAAGAAATATGCAAGATCTCCCACCAGCTTAATTTTCTGAAAAGATAAAGCAGATTATTTGCGGAAAATCAAACACTAGCTTAATCCTATTGTTCCTATTTGTGTTTGTCCCAACCATTTATCTGTCAGGAGTGGAACACTCAAACAGTGTCCCAGCAAGCCTCAAGAGATCTGATGATAGTTTTGAAAAATAAGGTAGCGGGATGTGATTATCTCTCATAGTAGGTCTGTAATGATTATAGTGTTTGAGTCCTTCACAGTTTCTAATCCATTGCAAGGAGAATCTAATGAAAGAATGGGCTTCCAGATCAAAGACCCCTCATTATTTTCGGCTAAAAGATCTTAGTGGAAGAATAAAGCTAACAGTATAAAATGTTATTGAATGGTTCAAGCTATATTGGAAGAGAAACCTGACCTACAAATATATTCCGAGCCAACTTTTCACAGTCAAGATTTACTTTTTCACATATTACGCAGTTTGTTTACAGATTGCTTACCACAGTACAATTTGTGTGAAGCTTATAAATTAGTTGATAGTTGTCCTACTGGTGTATAATGCTCCAGACATGGTAATTTGAGTTGGAATAGTATTATAACTGTTTGGTTAAAAATTGTTTCACACTTTCATGTATAATTAGATAGGCTGAATTCAGGTAAAGCAGAACGGGCATAAAGTTTTGTGTCAGATCTATTTAAGTGTTGGAGATTTTTTTCCCCCAGTTATAGAAAATCAGTTTCTTGTACTGAACTGACACAGGAAGACAATGTGCTACATTAGGGCACTCTGGATTTCTTTTTAGGAAATCACTTGTGAAGAAGAAAAGCTGAAGCTGATTCATAATTTTTAGCTGATGTGCAAAACTTTTCCTCTGAAGTGTGTGTTGTTCTTGCTGGACCCAAAACAGATCTGGCATGCACTAACAATCATGGCCATCTGTGTAACTGGGTAAGAAAGTCCCTCATCAAATGGAATGAATTTGTTGGACAGATTTGACAAGTGTATTGGGAAATGCAGGAAAAATGCCATTCTCATAATTGTTTTCCCCTTTTGTCATAATTCAGTAGGTGTTATTCAGTATCTGGACAGTAATATTTGCCATATTTACAAAAATGCAGAAAGAGAAATCCCACTACCATTACTATGGCATGTGACAAGATGTTCCATGTTTATTGGACTGTACTAATCCCCACACCCTCCCTTTTACCTTTGAAAACCCAATATTAATTCATTTTTTACACTGCAATAAGGATGGTTTTATATTGACTTTGGGAAAGGTATGAGAGAGCCATTAAGGGAGGGAGGGAGGAGTTGTTCAGGAGGGACTTGGAGAAGCGATTACACAGTCTAGAGATTAAAGCAGAAAGAAACTCAAAATAATCCTTGATTTTATTTAGTATAAGATGGGAGAGAGAGAAACTTGGACAAGCTTTCAAGATCCTGTTATTATACCTTACCATAATGAAGTAGCATTCCTAGAATCCCTGTGGTGTCTGTTTCTTGACCTGGCCTACCTTGAAGGGTGGACAGGTACAATCAGGATTTTAAAAGTACCGTATTTTTCCGACAATAAGACACCCCCATGTACAAGACGACCCCCATTTTTCCAACCCCAAATTAAGAAATCAATATTTTAAAGATAGTGCAGAACACATTTTTATTTAGTAATTAGTTAACATTTACCTGATACACTCAGTGGGAGGAGGTCCAAACCGTCTCTCTGCAGCTCTATTTCCAGGCTCTTTTGCATAACTGATTACATTCAAGCACGAGTGAAACTGCTGATAGCTCGTCTCTGCAGACTTCTTCTAATTGGTTTGTTCAGCATCAGCTGACATCAGTTACATCAGGCTCGTGATTGGAGGAAGTCTGTTTGGGAGACAAGCTATTTCACTCGTGATTGGAGGCTAGCAATAGGAGGAAGCCCATTCGCAGAGACAAGGTATGGGCAGTTTTGCAACCGCGTGATTTTGGCTGACTTCCTTGAATAAGACGCCCTTCAATTTTTAGGGTAAGGATTTTAGAAAAAAGTATCGACTTATAGTCGGAAAAATACGGTAAGTTTAAAAGTGTAGAAGCAAGATTGGATGATTTTATGCATATTTACTTAGCTACTCTTCTAGAAAATGTGGAAGGTGTAGAAATAAAGAAATCGGTTTGAAATATGCAAAGAGACACCAGATACAGCTTCCCTTTCAAATCAGATTGTTTCCTTCATGATGTGAGAATGCATCCTCAAACAAACTGGTCTTGCAAAATAAGACATCTCTGCTTCATTATATAAACACTATCAGGAGTGTTCATTGTAAAAAAAAAGTCAAGGTGGAGGCCACAACTTAAGCCCTGCCCCTTTTTACGGGCATCATGATACATGTAAAAATGGGACAGGACTTTGATCATGCAATCATAGCTGCTGTCTTAACTTTTTTCACCCTCCTGCAGATGCCGCTGTACACCACTTTATTCCATGTAGCGTGGACTGTAAAACAATGCCTCCATTGCACTGAAAAATAGATGACTTAATGGATGAGGCTTCCATCCACTAAGTCCTATCCCCTCATGGTAACTAGCTCGCTAAAGTAGGCAGGAGATGTGGCCATTAAATCAGATCCAGTTCCCAATCCTTATTCTAATATAATTTCTATCCTGGCTTGGGTTTTCAAACTGATTAAAGCTTCTAACTACAGAAAGGGTCTTGGTAGAGTAGGGGTAGTTCCTTGCAGGCATAATAGAGCAGGTCCTAACTTGATTCTTTCCATCATGACTGTTGTGCCTGAGGATCTGTTGCCTATTTCCTCAGGCTTTCTGATACTCTAATGACTTCAGCTCTGTTACCTCAGGACGTGTTCTTTCTGGATTTCTGCTTCTTTCCCCCTGTTCCCTGATTATCTGTCTAACTACAAACTCCTTCCTTTGCTGCCTTCTTTATTTCATTTACCCTGCAGATTAGTGGCACAATCTCAGGATGCAGCAGTTGTCTAATTGGCTTTGAGGTTTGCTGGTTCATTGGCCTTCAGGGGCCACAGAGAAGCTAACATCCACCTGTTCTCTGAGCTTGGAGAGGGGAAGCAACTATTTCTGTTGCCTTTGAAGACTTGGTATAAGTTGATATCAACAATACTTATCACTAACTCTATATTCAGTTCATATTGCATGGTGGATCTGACTTTGAACGTTGAGCCTTATGGCTCAATCTTCTGCCCTCATTTTGGACTCCCTTGATTTTTCCCATCCTGTTGTTTGATTTATTCTTTTGATTGTTTATCTTGCCCAGTGAAGAGTTTTGGAAGGCTTGAAAATTTACATAATCTTTTGTGTACTTTGGGTTGGTCTTAAATAAGAATTGTTTGGCCAAGGATTTTGTTTGTTTACACTCATGGACCTGTATGGTGAACTGTTTCCCATGATAGGGGGGCTAAACCTGCTGCAAGCATTCAGCCTCCAACACGAGAGGCAGGAAAGCATATAGAGCACCCTCACTCAGCCTCTTGGTCCCTCCATGTGATAATATGAAAATGGCTCATTCTATCTGTCCCCATTTGACTGATCAGAAACCAGGAATGGCTCATCAAACCAGAGGAACTGCAGCTTCTGTTGAGTTTCCCCTAGGACAGGGTTAGACCTTGGTGGAAATAAAGTTAGTATTCCGTTATAGAAATCATACATATAGGGCTATTCTATCTGGGCTGCAAAAATCCTTACAACCACTAGATAGCCCAAAAGAGATACAGAAAAGTTACATTATTTGCTGCCATCTAGTGCCCATCCTGGTTTTTGCATCCCCATTAGGGCTGTTCTTCATACATAAATTTGTAGAATCTTTCCATTAGAAACAGCTTTTTAAGTCCTAATCTTCTGCTTAAATACAAGAATCTGCATTAAAGTACTGTATGCTGACAGCTGGCTGATCTCAGGGATGTCCTCAGGGAGAGGGTAAAAAAAACCCAAAGTGGTGGCCACAATCATGCAATTGAAGCCCCACCCTTTTTTATGTGTGTTATGATGCATGTAAAAAAGGGGTCAGGCTTCAATCACATGACTGTGGCTGCCATCTTGACTTTTTTGACCCCCCACCCCCTAAGGAGACTCCTGGCCAACCAGCTTCTGCTGTCTTGTATAACAAGGGAAGTCGACCAGCTTACTTAATAATTAGTTCCACAGACAAATGTTTTTTCTGATGTTCAACTGGAATTCTGTATATGTGCAGAATCTCATATTTCTATTTCTTGTATTGTATGAGGTAGTCCAGAGTACATCTCTTCTGTCTCAGAGTCATAAATATAATAATTGATTTTGAGTTATTTTATGTCAAACAACATTATTAAAATGATATACTATTTCTGACCTGGGTATATGTGTATAGCTAAACAAGTTGCAGATAATGTGGAATTAGCAAGCAGAGCCTGCAAACCTTCTCTTTTAGAATGTTTTAATACTGAAAACTTTATTTTAATCATGCTCAGAAGTATAAGAACTTTACTTTTGCCCATCTTTTCCTTTCATTACAAATATTAGAAAAAAACTATGTTTCACTTTGCATCTTTGTTTTTATTGTTTTAACTGGAGTAGATTAAATACGTTAAAAAGGCAGGCAATTGGAGCTTTGTGACACTCTTAGTTTATTATAAATTGCTTGCTAGTCTTCACTGTTTTTATTGGAAATAAGCTTTGTTGGTGATAGAGAACATGTATTATAAGATAATGGAGTGGTACAAAGGAGTATTGTTCTCTAAAGAAACACTGAATTACACAATCATGACCCCCCCCCCCGGGCAAAAAGAAAATTGTGCTTTAAGAAGATAGTCATTTAAGATTATTTTATGAAACCAGGTAAGACTGTTTTTAGACAGCACTGACAACAGGCTTGGTTTTCTGGGATATTTTGTAGGGTTCCTCGTAGTTGATTGGCCATTGGTATTTTTGTTGTTGTTGTAATGGATACTTAGCCCGTCCCCAGCAAGTGCTCCAGCTGAGCTCCCTGTAGGTTGCCATGCTGCAGCTTTCAAGTACATCTTCATCCATTTGCTTGTTAGTGGTACTACAACAGGTTGGGGAATTATGAGTTGGATTGTGCCCCTTGTCTTCTTAGAGGACCACCGGTGGTCATGCTGATGGGTAAGTGCTAATGGTGCTATAAGGGACCTGGGATCTATGCTTCCAGTCAGTGCTCAGGCCCATTACAGTGTTTCTGGAAGAGGATGGGAGATTTGGTCAATGCAGAGAGGGGCCACCATGGAGAGTCTCCATCAGACACCCAGATACTTGCAGCTAGACCTGGTTTTGTAGTGAACAGCAATATTCCTGTTGCATCACAAAATCAATACATGCATTCCATTTCACACCACCACCTCCCATTAAAAACAGAAATAATATTTAGAATCAGCCTTGCTGCTATGACAATTATTCATGTGAAAAATCAGTCAGTGTTTGTAATGAGATCCTGCTGTGTACAGTGAACACAGTGTTGGGATTAAAACAAGGTTCAAATCCTCACTTACCTCATAGTTTGCTCCAGGGCTAGCCTCCAGTTGTCAGGCTCACTTAGCCATAATGTTGATGTGAAGATAAAATGGGACCTTCTGCACATTTGGGTTTTTTTTATTGGTGGTGCCTTAAGTGTAGGGAAGACTGCATTAAAATGTTTCAGATAAATTCAGAATAAAATATGCTGCCCTGAACTGCTTGGAGGAAGAAAAGGGAATGCACAACAAAAAAATAATACATGTGCTTGACTTGAGAAGGTAGCAAAAAGTTCTTTTTGGAAGGATATAAATGGCACTAAAACAGAAGTCTGTATCTAACACTTTGTGAGGCAAATAAACTAAGAATATATTGATACACTGTTGTGCTATATCATTTTTTGACACTAGTTAAATGGGCCTTTGCTCTCTTTCACCAACATAAATACACCATGTCTGGGTAGTTCAGCCCCCAAAGAATTCTGCCCAGCCTCCTCTTTTGCTGCTTATAATGCTGAACTTAGAGGCTTGTTCATTCCACAAAACTTTTAATTGATTACCTGCTCTTTCCCCATTATTTTATTTCATGCTTTTAAAAAATAAATAGTTATAGGTAGAAATGACCCTTTGGCTCTTTCCAGGGTGATGGCTGGTATAATTTAAGTGTAGCACAGAAGAATTCTCCCAATTTCTCTGGGTAGAGAGGAAAGAGTGATTTTGTTTGCAGAGTCATTGAAGATCCATGGCCTTCCTGTTTGTGGTCATGCTAAGAGGGAACGCATTTATCTTTGAGCCTCTCATTGTCTGCCACAGAAATTATTTGGTTATTCCACTCGCAGGAGCAGCGTGGTCTTTTCCTTGTTTCTGGACCATGTCAGAGATACAGAGGGATAAAAACAGGGCTGAATTTGGAAGAGGCACAGATTAAATTTGCTTCTAGTCCTCCCTTAGGCACAGAAGACAGCTGGATGACCTTGGGCCAGTCCTTCCTTCTCAGCCCTACTCAACGTCAGGCTCGGTGACAAGTTGACTGATAAACAAAAACCCTTGTTGTATCATGCGTTTATAAGCTTCACTGTAAGAACTAGGCGAGCACAGAAATTTGGCAGAATCAGAGTGACAAATGACAGTGAAGCGTACAACGTGCATATTAGGTAGGGCTTCTATCAAAGAGGATATTTGGGGGTTTTGTTTCTGTATGCTTTCTCAAACAACATTGTTTCTGAGAGTTTGGGCATCATAAGCAAGATTCTAATAGTTATCACCTTTATTTGTCATTTTTGCCGAGCCAAGAGTTGTGTTTTGTTGAATGAATGTGTACTTGCATGTCATTAATTTGTACTTAACCTGTATCCATAAGAGTAATTAAAGCTGGGGAAATGACAATGTTGACATTGTTCCTTTTTGTCTTCCGGAGCAGGTTTTCAACCTTGTTGGAAGTTAGCTCCAGAGGCTCTGATCCCCTTCCCACTCTTCCTTTGCAACTCATTTTAGCATTCCATTTTACTTTTGTAGCCTACAGAAATATAGTTTTATGCGTACAAATGATAGCAAGGAAATGCCAACAATGTATTGTACAGCTTTTCCTGCACCTCTGGATAAATATAATACTGCAGTGTTTTGTTGTGTGTGAATGTGTATGTGTTTTTAAAAAAACCTACTCTGATTTCTGACACCTGTCATCCCCACAGATTTGAACCACTGTCCTCAGGAGTGAAGGATCTAATTAACACACAAGCTCTGGTGTCATGACAATAGCTTGCTTTCACAGTGTCTTGAGAAGTACCATAGTTCTTTCAACTCACAGTTGAAGCCTTGAAACTCAAAGGTTGCTTTTTAAATGAGTAACACAGATACTGTATTTTCCCCTTGTGAAAATACTAAAATTCCTTTTTATTTTTTTTAAGCATGGCAAAATAATTGAATTAGGTAAAGGGAAAGAATGTACATTTAAATTCTCGCCTGCAGAGAATCATATTTTTGTATAAAGCAGAATGTCCCTTGAGTTCTTTGGTAGGGAATGTATGATATTTGGAAGAAATCAAGAAGTTTTCTGTCTTAGCTGGAATCCAAACGAAGCATCTATTATATAAATAGACATACCCCGAGGGACTATATATATTAAAGTGCTTTAAACTAAATATTAAGAGCAACACTTCTCTGCCTAATATGCAAGTTGTACACTTCACTGTTGAGATAACATTCATCTTACTCATAATAATAAATGGGTCAGTATTGGCATTGCAATAATTAAAAACAAGAGGCTGATTGGCTTGGCTGATTCATTTTTTCATGCGTCTCCATTGAGATCATTAAGAATGTTGATAATAATTCTATTTTTATTTATGTCTTTTTATTTAAATGCATAATGAAATTTTGAAATAATCCTTGACATATGTTGAGGTATTTCACTCTTGTGTCTGATTCCATATGCAGGTGGAAATAATACATGAAGTTTTAACTTTCTGGTCACTATTTAATGTACAATTTATGAAGCTTCTTAAAGTCAAAACCAGCCTTCCAAAACCAGTATGCTCCAAATATTTTGGACATCTCCCATAATCTCCATCTAATATAGAATCAGAGGATGTAAGGATAAGAATCTATTTTGGATATCATCTAATCCAATACAGAGGAGGAATCAACATTACTTAAGCTATCCAGCCTCTGCTTAAATACAGTGAAGGAGAATCTGTCACTCCCCAAGGCAATCTGTTCCATTGCTGAACAGCTCTATTAGGGCACAGCCATCCAAAATCTGTTTCCTTATAATGTAAAGCCACTGTTTCTTGCTTTGTCTTTTGGAGCAATGCTGAACAAATACATCCTACCTTCTATATGACAGCCCTTCAGATACTTGAAGAAATCTGTGATGTCTCTTTACACTCTTCTCCAGACTAAACACACCAAATGTTTTCAACCATTCCTCATAGGTTTTTCCTTCCTTACCATCTTGGTTGCTGTCCTCTGGACATGCTCTAGTTCAGGGTTTCTCAACCTTGGACACCAGAAGATGTGTGGACTTCAACTCCCAGAGTTCCCCAGCCAGCCATGTTGGCTGGGGAACTCTGGGAGTTGAGGTCCATACATCTTCAGGTGCCCAAGGTTGAGAAGTACTGCTCTAGTTTGTCAGTTAAGTGCCCAGAACTGGATGGAGAATTCCAGGTGTGATCAAAGTACACTATGTCCACTATATTCCTGTAGTCACTTAAAATGGTCACTCTGTCAAAAAAGGAAATCATGACTTGTTCTTATTAAATCCATGCTGGCTTTTGCACAGTGATGTATTCTTTTCTAAATGTTCACAAACTGACTGCTTAATAATCTGTTCCAGACTTCTTTGTTGTTCATTCGTTAAGTCGTGTCCGACTCTTCGTGACCCCATGAACCATATCGCGCCAAGCCTTCCTATCTTTCACTGCCTCCCTGAGTTTGCTCAATTTCATGCTCATTGCTTCAGTGATGCTATCTAGCCATCTCATCCTCTGCCGTCCTCTTCTCCTTTTGCCTTCCATCTTTCCCAGCATCAGGGTCTTTTCCAAAGAGTCCTCTCTTCACATTAGGTGACCAAAGTATCTGAGCTTGAGCTTCATTATCAATCCTTCCAATGAGCAATCAGAGTTGATTTCCTTTAAGATTGACTGGTTTGACCTCCTAGCAGTCCAGGGGACTCTTAAGAGTCTTCTCCAGCACCACAGTTCAAAGGCATCAATTCTTCGGCGTTCAGCCTTCTTTATGGTCCAGCTCTCACAGCCATACATTACTATCCAGACTTCTGCTTAGAATCAAAGTCAAGCTGACCGGTTTGTAGCTACCTAGTCCTCCTTTTTCCTCTTTTTAAAGACAGGAGCTATATTTGCCCTTCTCAGTCATCTAGTACCATGCCCCCTTCTCCATGATTTCTGTTGAGGAATTTAGCTCTGGCCTTGAAGTGGGAGAGATGAAGTGATTGCTCAACCCTGGGTAAGAAGAAAGTGTAAGAAAGACACTCAGAACACCCTCATCCTGACCGTTTTTGTCATTAAAAATAGGACACTGAAGGCTTTGGGCAGGCTTTCAATATTTTGTTAATATCCTACAACAATAAAGTAGCTTTCCTGGAATCCCTGTGATGCCCGTTTCTTGAGCTGGCCTACCTCAAAGGATGGACAAATTCTCAAAGATCGCAGAAAGGAACATCTGCAAGCTCCTTCAAGAATCTTGGATGCAATTAATCTGGTCCTGGAAATTAACACTTGAACATAGGAGTCAGATGCTCCCTATCTCTTTGTTTATCTTGAATTGCCACACTTTTCTTGTGTCACTTAGGCCCATTTGGACACCATTCTCTTTGGGGCAAGAAACTCTGCCTTGCCCCTGTCATCTTCTCAAACAGTAGATCCACATTTTTCTTCTGACATAACTGAAAAAAACACTTTTGGTTGTTTTTGCTTTCCTTGGGAGCCTAGGTTTCTTCCGAAGTATAGTCTGATTCTTTTCCTGCAGATATTAGCTACCTACAGTTACACTTCCTTGAATGGGATGGAGAGAAGATGGCAATGGGGCAGCACCTCTCTACAGACACTTCCTTGATGATGATACCCGTCTACCTTTTCCTATACATGTACATTCTAACTCTTAGCTCAGTTGAAAGCTCTTTATGCATCCCCAGTGGTTTCCTAAGCTATCTCCCAGTTCTTCTTCTCAATGAAAAGGAATGCAATTGTATTTCCAGTATCTTATTTTTGAGATGTTCCCAATCCTTTCACTTGAGCATTTCTGCCCTAGTACTTCCCTAAGCTTATTGAAATTTGCTCCCCTAAAATTTGACTATGGTCCAATTTTCTTTTCTGTAGTACAGTGGAACCTCGGTTCACGAACTTAATTCGTTCCGCGACTCTGGTCGCGACCCGAAATGGTCATGACCCGAATCAAATTTTCCCATAAGGTTCAATGTAAATACGGTTAATCTGTTCTGACCCCAAATTTGGTCGCCAACCGATTTCTGGTCACGACCCGAGTCAAATTTCCCCATAAGGTTCAATGTAAATACGGTTAATCCGTTCTGAACCATATGTTGTTTTTTTTTAAAAAACGCAAAAATATGACACAAAGTACAGTACGAAGAGAGAGAAAGCTAACCTTGCTCGACGCGACTCCCGGCGGGAGGGAAAATGGCCGCGGTTACTGCTTGGAGGGAGAGTCCCCCTCCCTACAGGAAGCCGTGACCACGTGACACGGGAGGGAAAATGGCCACGGTTACTGCTTGGAGGGAGAGTCCCCCTCCCTACAGGAAGCCGCGACCACATGTCACGGGAGGGAAAATGGCCGCGGATCCTGTTCGTAACCCAATCCAGCGTTCGCGAATGGAGGCAAATTTTTGCGGCCGGAGCTGTTCGTGAACCGAATTGTTCGTGAACAGAAACGTTCGTGAACCGAGGTACCACTGTATATTGAAACCCAGATTAACGTGGTCCCTTCCTCCCAAGGTTCTCACTGCTGTTATCTTTTTAGCCAGCTCTTCTCTATTGGTTAGGATCAGATCTAGGAGATCCAATCTCTTGTCTCTTCTTCAACGTTCTGAGAAATGAAACAGTCAGCAAGATCACTGAGGAATTTGGGGGACTTTCAGTCTTGGATACATCTGTTTTCTACCAGATGTCCAGATAATTGAAATCTCCCACTATTACTAGGTCTCTTATCCCTGAACGTTCTGTATCTGCTCCAGAAGATTTTTGTCTAGAACATCTGCCTGGCTTAGCAGTGTATAGTAATAATATTGCTATTTGCCCTACCTTGCATTCTTATCCAAGAACATGGCCAACACATCTCTAAGGTACAAGCCTGGAGGGGAAAAAAAATCAATGTATCTTTCTTTGAGCTTAATTTCTCTCTCTTTTCTCTTTATTTAAACTACTGTCATTGCAAAGATTGTTTTACAATATAACATGAGGATCTCTGTAGTGAAATGTGTGTGATGGGTGGAAAAGGATGTATTATTTCATACATGTATGTGTTTTGTATATGCTGTTTTTTTGACTGCTGGAATTATGTAAATATTCTGTAATCCCATTTGATTTAAAATGTTGCAGAGAACATATTGCAATCCCATTTTCCAGTTAAAAATAAAATAAAATATTCAGAAAGGTTTGAATACAAGGTCTTTGTATACCACACAGACGCATGTCTCCTCCTCAATTACTGCCTGCAGGATAGTTCTTTATTATTCTTATTCTTATTCTTGAATTTATAACGTTTTTGTCATTTGCTGGGCAAGAATTCATTTAGCAACTAATGAATGGGGAGGCGGATTTTTCCTTGTCCATTTGATAGAGGCTTGCAATTTACTTCCATTGTTTGTCGCTAGCCTCATCTTGCCATTTTTCTCTTACATCGTTTTTTCCCTTTTCTTCTCTTTCTTTTTAAACTGCATTACATCTTTTTATTGGGGACCAAGATGAACTGGTCCCTGCATCATTGGACCCATTACACTTCCTAACAATTCCATTTACACCCTTATTGTTTGTCTTATTGCTGGAAAATTCAGGTGATTCATCATGCCCGAGAAAGCACCTGATCCCATTTCCCTTGATATCGCAATCACTATGTGACAGGAATACTGTAAGCATTGCCTTTCAACCCACCTAACAGGCGAAGGTGATAACTCTTTGGGGATTTTTAGCCTCTCATGTATTGATGAGTTCCATTTTTGTAATGCTGTTTTCTTGCTTCTTTTCAACAGCCCACTGAGTGAAGAAAAAGGTTTGGACTTCATAAAGGAAGTTGCCGGTCTTCTGAAGCTCCAGATGACAGCATTTGCTGATATCAAGTATGTGCACAAGAGTTGGAACCTTTCTGCTAATGTCTCCTTAAATTTCTAGCTGACATCAATACTGGAATTTGTCCTGTGATGTGACAGCCAAAAACCAAACCAAACCACAACCCCCTCAGTGATTCTATTGTCTTGAGACGACATGTCATATTAAAAATGATGTGTAAGGGAAAAAAACAATGTCTCTCAATATTGTAATAGAGTGAGGATTATTCAATCAAGTTCACTAGCAGTTGGTTCACAGAAAGCGTTCAACCATACAGATTTACCCATGAGAGTTAAACATGCAAAATGTTTAATTCAGAGGCAGGGTATACATCTGGAGTGTCTGTCAGTACACCGCATGTACCTTCTAGTTGGTGGGATATGAACAATAGTACATTGGCTTGCAAAATAGGCTCTATATTAGAGGTCCTAGCTTGCATAAAATCGTCTGAGCATCCTTGGAGTAGAACCTGGCTTTACTTGCATTTCTAGGATACTGGCCAAAATGTATCAGAAATAACCAGTATTGTCTTTAACATGGTTATGGAATGCTGCTTGTGGCATCAGGACAACTACAGCTGGTAACTTGGTCTACACTTCATATTAATAAATAGCATTATGTGAAAGCCTTGATCAACCAAAAGCCAGGATGAGCAGCAGAAGTCCGTATCTGTAGGCAAATTTAGGAGGACTATGATATGGTATTGAGAAAGAGGAATACCTGCTAAAAAAGCATGAATTAACTTATTTATTTATTCTTGAGATTTATAAGGCTGACCAATTCAAACAGTGTGACTCTGGGTAGCAAACAGCATAAAAAACAAACAGTAAACCAAAACCAATACTTACCATATATATTAAATATATACAGTAGATGAATACAAAATATATACAATGGCATCCAAGCAATGCAACTAATGAAAAATAGATGTGTTGCATGTCTGTGAAACTAAGGGAAAGGATGTGAATAAAGAGAGCTTAATTTTGTGAAATGGAATAGATGCAGGATAGTGAAGGTATACGTTTAATTATGTATAAAAGGCAAAGAGTGTATGTCAGAAAATATGAATTGGTGTCGCCTTGATTGTTATGGATACTTATGAAAGTAGGAATCTATTAGTTGGTGATAGTTGTGTGTTATGCTCTCGTGAATGGTAATAGTAGAAAAACTGGGTATGAGTTTTGGGGAAAAGTATGTAACATAATGCATGCGATCGGGGTGTTTGTGGTATTTTGTTAGGTGACATGAATAGATGGAGAGTATGTAAAAAGTCATTTGGAAAGTCAAGAATGAATGGTAATGGTGATTGCTTAGTGGGTATCTGTTACAAAAATGTATTTTTTTTTGAATATGTGGTTTAAGAATATGTTTATTCATACATACACATGGCAAAGGAATTAATATTAAACTAAAAGCCTGATTGATTTGATTGTCTGTGATAAAAGCCTGAAATAATTAGTGGAGGATCCAAGAGTGATGGGAGGTTCTGAAGGGGGGTTGACCAGCTCTTGTTAGTGTCAAGAGTGGATCTTAGGGGAAACATGGACATGGAAGAAAAGGAAAGAAGTAAAACAGAGGGAAAGTAAATGACTGCATTTAAAAAAATGAAGGAATCCGTTATGAAAAAGTATTAGAAGATAGATTGATTTCCCATGAGAATGAATTGAAAATGGATACAAGAAAAGAGGACGTAAAAGCTGTTTGGAACAGAATGAAAAGAATTACATTGCAGGGTGCCACAGAAATGTGTGGAGTTAAGAGGAAATTTGAAAAAGAATGCTAGGTGAAATGATGATGTGAGAACGGCTGATGATGAGGAAGAAATTTATGTAAGAAAATGTCTGTTGAAAAAAATGATGAAAAGAAATATATTGTACAAATACATATAGCCTCCCCCCCAAAAGTAAGTCAGAGAGGAAGGAAGGGTTAAGAATAAGAGAGACAAAGAAATGCAGAGCAATTTTGATGGAAATAAAAATTTACTTTGGAAATGTGTGAAAAGAACTAAACAAGGCGCCTCCAGCAGAGTGAAGGGAATTAAAAATAAAAGCGATGAAATGATTTGGGATGAAACTTGTGAGGGAATGCTGGAAGGAGTATTTTATTTATTTATTCAATCAGGCAATGACTTCCAGTAGTTTTAGAGATTGTGCTGGAATGATAGTGTTATGTAGAAGAATGGAACTGAAATGAATGCTACAAATGTTAGTGTCCAAGAAAATCTTGATGAAAAGGAAGTCATAAATGCTGTGAGAATATTGAAAAAGGGTACAGGTGGTAGGGGTGCAGGTGGAGATAGTGGCAGTACATTAAAATATAGATCTGGTTTGCTTATGGAGTGTCTATGCGGCTTGCTTAGGGTCTGTGTGAAGGCTGCATCTCAATGTGATGCAGAATGCAATTATTGTTGCCTTATACGAAGGGGAAAGTAGCAAAAACGAAAGCAAAAACCACAGGAGGATTAATTTGTTAAATGTGCCCGGGAAGATGTTTGGCACAATTCTGATCAAAGAAGGTGATCAGTGAGCAAAATTTGGGAAGCCAAGCATGGCTTTATGCTGAGTAGAGGGTAAGCAGACCAGATTTTGTTCTTCAGCAGGGTTGTGAAGAATTATGTACCACTATTAAACTGAAGTTTGGCTGCAGAATGTGATGTCAGTTGTATGGCAGGGACATAAAAAATACATGAGGACAAATGGAATGCTTGGTGAATTATTAACTTTTGAGCAAGGGGTAAGACAAGGATGTGCAGTGTCCCCTTGTATTTAGGGTTAGTATAATACATGCTCGTGGTGAGTTTGGAGGTTTCTTTGTTGGGAAGTTGAATGTATGCATATTTTTTTGCTTTTGGCGGAAAACCAAAATGATTTGCAGAAAATATTAAAAAGATGGCCCGATGAACTGAGGAGTTTGGATCTGAGAATTAATGTATCAAAGATCAAAGTAGTTGGCTTGCACCGGCTTGCAAGAGCTGTTTGTTAAATTTTCTGGAATTTTGTAAGCCAGTTGAGAGCAGAGATGAACCCTGATGCCTAGTGCTGTTTGGCAGCTAGTGACATGGCGCAGTGGTGGCAATGAAGCTGGCACAGCCAGTTCTTAACATATACCAGCACGCCATTGGGTTTATGTGTCTGCGAAGCTAAGAAAGCAAAAGGATGTAATAGATAGGAATGAAGATGGTCTGATTTGTGAAATAGAGTTGATTTAGGGAAATGAAGATGTAGGGAAATAGAAGGATTTGATCGCAAGTGTGTGCGCGCGTGTGTGTGTGAGTACATTATTTTATTTGCTTTTGTGTATTATTTTGTTTTTGCTTTGATTGCTACTTTGTTCTGTTGATAATTGTCTTGGGCCAGCCTATTGGTTGAGAGTGCATGCTATACAAATGAGAAAGTAGCAAATAGGTGAAGTTGTGTACATTATTATTAGTATATTTTATCTCACCTTTTTTATATATAACTCAAGGTGGTGAACATAATACTCCTGTGAGGTGGGTTGGGCTGAGAGAGAATGACTGGCCCAAAGTCACCCAGCAGGCTTTCATGCCTAAGAGAGATCTAGAACTCACAGTGCCTGGTTTCTAGGCCAGCACCTTAACCACTACACCAAACTGACTCTCTTTAACAGAATTCCTACTAAAAATGGGGAAATGGAGAAACATTGAGACATGGAAATGCTGCTAGAAAGATAATAGGTTGCATTAGGGTCCATTCTGAAGAATAAATGTTTATCAAAAGAAGTAAAAAAAGGCTTACAGTAAATAAAAAGCATGCTTCCATACACCTTGTTATATGGAACTGAAAATTGGGTGTGTCAGGAGAAACATAAAAGTAAACTGAATGCCATGGGAATGGATTGTTTAAGAAATGTCTACAGTAAAGCAAAGAGAAATAGCATCAAGGATGAATTGGTGCTGAACAAATGTGAATTGAATACAAAAGTGAGTGACTGGTACAAAAGAAGTACATTGTGGTGGTTTGGTCTTATAGTGAGTACCAATGAGGATCAAATTTCACAACGAATATGTGTAAAAGAAGAGCGAATGGGTTGACAGGAAGGGAAAGATCAAGAAAGTCATGGCTGGATAGAATTCAGGAGATCTTGAAAAGGAGCAAGGTGAGAAGTTTAAAAAACAAAAGACCGTGTATGAAATAGTGTATGGATGTGGTAGAAGCCAGGATGGATAGAAAGGTATGGAGAGGTATAGTGAATAATATTAGGTTAAACTAGATTTAGCTAGTTTCCTTTTCTTTTTCCATATCTCCTGCCTTTAATTTTTTTGGCTATTTCTTACTCCCTTTTTACTCTTTGCATAATGTGGCCTACTCTGATAGGAAATAGTGTGGTGGGTATGTGTGATAGAGCTAGAAAAAGTGTGCCACTGTTTAGATATTCAACATGGCCTGACTATGATCTTCTTAACACTGGAGGCAAAATGCAGGGCTGTTAGTGGATGTCCAGTCCAGACAAAACAGGAATGCACTTTTATTCCTGCTGGTGCTATCGCATGCTTCAAGAATATGGTGGCAGAGAGAAATAGTTTACATATATTCCAAATCTGAGATTAGTTTAAAATAAGACCTATGCAACATATATCAGCATAAATAAGAGAAGACTGTATACTTTTCTTGAAGTGTTCATAGTTCTTCTGTGCAATACAGCTTTTTCTGTGCGATCAGGAATCCTGTCTTTCCATGGCTTCCAGTATTTTTGCATATTTTTAATGTTGAGGAAGATTGGGAAAAGGAAAACTGACATTTGTCAGATTTAAATAAGAAGAGAATCCATTTAGCAGAAGGAACAAGAACTGCTAAATAATATTAAAGGCCAAAGGTACATCATGTTAAGATAACTGATTTCCTAAATGTGCAACAGTCTATAGTATTGAAATTTCTTTTTAAAAAGAGTATTTCATACACTGGGTGTTTGATAGAATAAATGTATTGCTAAGTTTCATGTTACAGTATCTATTGCCATTATTAACTGTTTATGCTTTGGACTTTATATTAAAATACTGGTTGTGGTTAATCTATTGTGGTAATGGTTACTTATTTGTAAAACAAATTCCATTATTTTGTATTACATTATTAGGGATCATTAAAAGAATATTAACATGCTGATATAATTACGCAAGCGGACAAAAAATGATGATAGGTCTGATTTTATAATCCAGCTGTGAATGTCTATGGCCTCTGTTGTTTGATTGCTGGGCCAATAGAATAGGAAATAAAGGTGGGTGTTATTTAATGAGTAAGTATGGAGTGTGCATTGGAAAAATGTAGCATTTCTCATCTTCAGTCTTCACAGAAGGAATTCAAGCTTGAAATAAATGTGCTTTATTCTGGACTTCCAAGCTTTTCCTTCCATTGAATTAATTTTATAGCACATTGTATTCTACATTCTTAAATATAACCACAAATTCATGGAAGTATAGAATCATAGAGTTCAAAGGGGCTATTTAGGCCATCAAGTCTAATCCCCTGTTCAGTGAAAGAATCCAATTTAAATCATCCCCAACAAATGGCTATCTGCCTCTGGTTGAACATATCCATTGAAAGGAAGTTAATTATATCCCTACTTCCATTGTTGAACTGCTCGTAGTGTTAGGAGGGTTTCCCTAGTGTCCAGTTAGAGTTTGCATCCTGCAGTGTGGGATAACAACAACAGTGATACCCTTTCAGTTCCTTGAAAGATGCTGTCATATTCTCTCCTTACAGACCTGTCTTCTCCTCACATGTCTAAACATAACCTGTTCCTTTAATTTATCTTTGCACTACTGAGTTACCAATCACATGACTATCTCTTTTGACTTGTTCTTAATCCATTCCAATTTGTTGCTTCTTCTTAAAATGTTCCGTCCAGAACTAAACACAGTATTGGAGGTGAGAGTTGACCACCGCAAAATACAGTGGAGCTTTTACATACCATGTTTTGAGTTATAATACAACAAAGCATGAAAGAAAGGCCTTGCAGAAGTTTTTCATCGTTTATGAGGTCCAAATTGAAAAACTAAAGTGACGTGTTGAAATCTATTACTGACGTTATTTGGTGTACTCCTTTCAACTCAGTTTGGAACCAGATGTGAGGGAGGAAAAAGCTGCCCTTTTGCATATCAAATGTGCAGAAACGTGATTGTTGCTCTGAGCTGTAGAATGGCTTATGCAAGAAATCATTATCACTAGAAAGACAAAATGTATTTTAAACCAGTTTTTACAAAGTATGCATAAGAGCAAGCTGCAATATGAGAAAGTAGGAAGAGTTTGAATAAAAAAAAAACTGGCTAGCCCACAGTCTTGCCTTTATTGATGGTTTGTAATACTGGCCTATAAGTGGTCAACCATATGCCTATGGAAACCTATCAGCAGGACACAAGAGCAGTAGCTTTTGAACCCCAACAGTTTTCACAGACATGCTATTTCTAGAGGCAGTCTATGTACCATCATGAAACTTTCCTTCTTTCCATGTGCTTGAGACTTCTGTTTGATAAATACACTTAGGATTACTCTGAAAATTGTATATTGAATTGCTGTGTTACAGTAGTATCTTTTATGGAAGTGTAAAGGCTTGGCTGGTGGCTGTCATCTTGTTATATAGTATCGCCTGAATAACCTAATCACCATTTCATAAAACTCATTCATGCAGGATCTAAATGCTGCTACAATATGTGGTGTTTCCATTTCAGCATACAGACAGGTTATGACACAAAACATGTTGATTGTGAAGATGGACATCTAAGGACATGATTGGTAGTCTGAATGTAGAATGGTGTGAAACCAGTTTATGTAACTGAACTTGCAAATATATAAAATTCAAATGTTGTAGTTGTTAGATCTCAACTAATTCTTGTACAATTTAGATATTTATTTATGTATTTATTAATCAAATTTATACACTGACCATCTCACAATACAAGTGAGGCAGCTCACAAATAAAAACCATAAAAACAGTAAAAATCTTACAAAAATGTACAAAGTTAAAAGCCGGAGAGAGCTTCCTCAAGCCACCAGCCACCCCTCAGTGCTGTGAACTCCCTTGGATCCCCAAGCTCAGGGGCCCTCAAACTTTTTAAACAGTTTTTACAAAGTATGCATAAGAGCAAGCTGCAATATGAGAAAGTAGGAAGAGTTTGAATAAAAAAAAAACTGGCTAGCCCACAGTCTTGCCTTTATTGATGGTTTGTAATACTGGCCTATAAGTGGTCAACCATATGCCTATGGAAACCTATCAGCAGGACACAAGAGCCAGTTCACGGTCCCTCAGAATGTTGGGGGGCCGGACTATAGTTTGAAAAAAACATGAACGAATTCTTATGCACACTGCACATATTTTATTTGTAGTACAAAAGAAAACCAGGAAAAAACAATACAATAATTAAAGAACAATTTTAACCAACATAAACGTATTAGTATTTCAATGGGAAGTGTGGGCCTGCTTTTGGCTAATGAGATGGTCAATGTCCGGTTCCATATTTGTCACTGCCAGTCGTAACAAGTGATGCAAGTGTGCATCAGTTAGTCTGGATCTGGTTGGAGATTTCAGATGTTTCATTCGGGAAAAAGTCTGTTCGCAGATATAGGTGCTTCCAAAGATGGTTGCCATTTTGAGTGCATGGTTCCTGAGATTAAGATATGTCTCAGAGGGGAGAGATGCATAGAAATTAGTAAGGCTGCTTGACTTGAATGCATCTTTCAGAGAGTCACAATTCTGTAGCTCGGCCAGTTCCATTTGGTAAATTGGATCAACAATTTCAGTGTCAACAGAAAATGGGTTCCGGAAAAGCTGTATGTCCTGTTCATGGAGATGAAGCTCTTTAAATCTAATTTGAAATTCCCTTTGCAACAGTTCCAGTGAATCCACACATGTTTTCTTTGGGAATGCAACCGCTGGTTTTTCAGCCAACAGGTTTTGAGTTGTGGGGAGATGGCAGAAGTTTTCCTCCTTCACTTGTTTAATGAGGAGGTCCAATTTTACTTGAAATGCTTTCACATGTGAATGCATATCACAGATGAGCTTCCCTTTCCTTGAAGTTGCAAACTGAAACTGTTGAGTGGCTCTGTTACATCTGTTAGAAATGCAAGGTGCCATTTCCATTCTGCGTCTTTGAGCTCTGGTACTTCTTTGTTTTTTGAAAGGAGAAAAGCAGAAATCTGTGGAAGTAAGTCATAAAAACATTTCAAAACTCTCCCTCGATTCAGCCAACGGACTTCTGTGTGGTACAGACTATCTTCATAGGCAACATTCAGCTGAGACAGAAATTCCTGAAACTGTCTGTGGTTTAGTGCGTGAGCTCTAATGAAGTTAACACAAGACACCACAACTTTCATGACAGAGTCGTACTTCAGAGATTTACAACACAGCGCTTGTTGGTGAATGAGGCAGTGTATGGCTATTGGACACAAATGGTTGTGTTTGTCCATCTCTTGTTTAATGCGTGCAACCACTCCTTTCATAGACCCCACCATGCTAGGAACACCATCAGTTGTCACACTGGCTAGTTTAGCCCAGTCCAGCTCCAAATCATTCATAGTTTCACAAACCTTTTTATAGATATCCTCTCCTGTGGTTGATCCTTTGATGCTTTTCAGTGCAGCAAGCTCCTCTGTGACTTCAAAAGAATCATTTGTCCCACGAATGAAAATTAGAAGTTGTGCAGAATCACGAACATCATTGCTTTCGTCAAGTGCCAACAAAAAATAGCAAAGTTTTTTTGAGGAGTTTTGCAAATGCTGATGCAAATTGTCCCCCATTTCTTCAATCCTTCATGTAATTGTAGGTCCTGAAAGACTCACTGTACTAAATAAATCAGTCTTCTCTGGACACATCTCTTTGGCAACAGAAAGAAGGCATTCTTTTACAAATTCTCCCTCTAAAAATGGTCTGCCAGTGCACGCTATTAGCTTGGCAACTTGAAAACTTGCTCGCAGTGATGAAATATTTAGCTGCTTCTGCTTCACAAAAATATTTTGCTGAGTTATCAATCCATTTTTCAGTTTTAATATTTTGTCTTTCCTCACTTGTCTGACCAAACAATCATATTTGTCTTTATGTTGAGTTACGTAGTGTCGACACAAATTGTATTCCTTGAACACAGACACTAAATCCTGGCATATCAGACAAACAGCTCTTTCCTTGTACTGGATGAAAAAGTAATTGTAAGTCCACTGTTCTTTAAATATCCTGCACTCGGAGTCAATTTTTCTTTTTCTTGACATAATTGTTTCCTAGGGATTCAAAACATAGGTGTCACTGCACACAGGTGCTGGGGGTTAACGTTCACTGCCACTGACCACCAATCCAGGGGGGGATGGGGGAATGACATTCACTGTCACTAAAAACCAATAGGGGGGGTCGTCAATATCAGTGAATGTTATCCCCCCACCCCCCTCGCATTGGTGGTCAGTGGCAGTAAATGTTATCCTCCCCCCATCCCATTCCTCCCACCTCCTGCCCCCCGCATTATTGATCAGTGCCAGTGGCCATTCTCCTACTTGAGGGGCAACCACATAGCCCAAATGGATAAAATAATAGGGTGCCCTGGAACCCACCAATCACCCTGCACAGAGGATCCCTCCCGTGGAGTATGAGGAAGTATGAGTTGAAGTGCCCCTGTGGTTGTAAGTATGGACGGGCTGCTAAGTGCCCGAATTTTGATCATGTGACTGCAGGGGTGCTGCAACAGCTGTAAGTTTGGGGACTGAGCATAACTACTGAATGAATGGTTGTTAAGCGATTACTACCTGTACAAAGAATTTGAGATGATGGAACAGGTCTGGGCAAGGAAGAGGAGTTTGGATATAAATGCAAGGAACAGAAGAGAAGAGAAAGTGAAACAGAAACTGAGTACAATGCTTTCTGCAGTCCTGATAATTTGCAAAGAAGTAGGCTGACCTGATTTCCAAAAATAAAAACTTGGATATACGAATATTAAACAATGCATACATGTATACAAATTAATCTACAAGTCAATTTCCCCAAAGTCACAGGCAAAAATTACCAGAAAAAAAAGGACACAAAGATGTTTAGAAGAGCTTCTCTGGAATGAAGCAACTTTAAGTAGTTCCAAACATTCCTGTTCCCTGTTGTGCTTTTACACTCTGTGAAAAATTATTTCCAGGCCAAATTAATTTAATAAATGACTAACAATCAGTTGACCATTCTCTCCATAATAAGGCTATCAGACCTGATCTGCAAAAATCCATTAGTTGTCAACAAAGAGATACAGGAAACGCTAACTTTGCTTCTTATTCTGGATTTCTGCAGACTAGTACTAATCAAGCAGCCAGTAAAATGGATAATGGAATAGCTTCATTCCCACATTCCCTTCCACCATAAGGTACCCCGAGACTTGAGGAGTAATGAAAAGACATCATTTCTTTGGCTACTTGTTCCCATACTGTTCTGCCTGCTCTACCTTGAGCCCTCCCATTAGTTTGAGGATGCCTTCCCCAAAATCAGGACTGTCCCTGTAAAACTGGAATTTAATCTTGGAAATAAGTTTCAGGCACTGATAGTGCCTTCTGTTGACTAAAACCTAGCCATGGCAGCAGGTTATTGGGAATATTTTAATGACATTCCCAATGAAATCCATTGTGTGGGTAAAACAGGAAGGAACATAAAATGCAAACCTGAAGCACCATGAGAACGGGGCTCCTGCCATTCTCCAAATAGGGCGCCTGTACTCGTGAGACCTGGGAAAGACCAGATGGTTTCTGAGGGATTGCAAGAACGGGGTGGGCAATTGGGAGAAAGAATGAGACAAGCAGCTTGGAGAATGACACACTGAGAGGAGGAGAGCCACAAGACGACCCGGTATACCTGTAATGTAGAATGGCTCTGCAATCTCTCTCCTCGTGCATCACCTGCAGCTCCCGACACAGCCCCGACAGACAGCAGTGGCGGCCAATCAGGCAGGCAGGCCAGATAAATGACCCTGGCGGGCCGTATCCAGCCCGCGGGCCGTAGTTTGAGAACCCCTGCCCAAGCTAGTTGGCAGAGCCAGATCTTCACTCCTTTGGAAGGCCAATCTCACCTCCGTGGGCAAGATATTCCACAGGATGGGAGTGACGGCAGAAAAGGCTCTCCTCCTAGACCCCGGCAGTTGAAATTCTTTAGCCAACGGGGTCAGTAACATGCCCTTCCTGCTGGACTGGGTGGGATGGGCCGATGTAACCAGGACGAGATGGTACCTCAGGTAACCTGGGCCCATGCCATGAAGGGCTTTAAAGGTCATGACCAATACCTTGAATTGGACCCGGAAGCAAACCGGCACCCAGTGCAGCTCACTCAGCAGAGGTGTAACATGCATAGCCCTAGAGGCATCCATAACTGCCTATGCCACCGCATTCTGCACCAGCTGCAGCTTCCGGATGCTTTTCAAGGGTAGCCCATGTAGAGTGCGTTGCAATAGTCCATGTGCTACTGATATGCTACTGTTACTTTTTATAATGTAACCTTTAGGGTTTTAATCAACAGAGACTTGCAAAATATTTCAGAGAGACAGTTAATTTCACAGCACAAGAACCACCTTTCTTTTCATGAGTCAATGATACCAATAGGGATGCTGATTGTGAAAAGCCTTCCTTCACACTCAGTATCTAGCCATGATGGGTTACAAGTTAGAAAAATTGAGATAATCTATCATCTTATAGTTGGGTAACCTTGACTGGCAGATTATTACAATAGTTAAACCCAAAACTGTAATTAAAATTATCTTGTAGTATATCCAATTATACTTTTGTAAATTTAATTTTGCTAATTTTGAACCTCGTTGTAAAAACTAATAGAAATAAGCAATATTTTAAAAAGAATGAAAAACATATATTTCAGAAGGACCAAGCACATATTTTCATTGATTTATTGATTATGTGCCATTAAGTCAGTGTCAACTCTTAATGATCACATAGATAGATTTTCCCCATAACAATCTATCCCCAAACTGGTTTTTCGGGTCTTCCAATGGTGCACCCATTGCCACTGTAACTGAATCCATCCTCCTTCTTACTGGTCATCCTCTTCTTCTTCTTTGCACCAAGCACAATTTTAGAGGTAGGAAAAGTGATTATATGCCCATTATAATCTTATTTTTGGCTAAAGAGATTATATTAAATTATTTCATGATGCAGATGAAATCCCACATAGTTTCTAATATACCGTCTACAAATTTCATCACCCAAATTGCTGTCACTCCATAAAAAGATTTGTCTTAGCAAGAAAACTAAATGACAGTTCATCAAACGTAAAATGTCTGCTTCCCCACTACTTACTATAAATCCTTCATCTTTTTCTAGATAACCCACAATTAGAAATGATAAGTGATTTTACACACTACATGGTGTCAGATGAATAGAAAAACAGAGCTCCTTAGGAGCCAAATTCACATCTCAAACACAATTTCTTATATATGAGGGTGGAGTAATGACTTAACTAGTGTAAGGTCATTGCCTTCCAGAAGAAATTCATTTCTAAAAAAGCATAAGAGAATAAAAAACTTAAATAAAGTGTTGATGTTGCCAACCAGATGATTTCTAGTTCATGATCCCCTTCTGATATAGCCAATGGTATACTGTACATCTGCTTAGCATGATATTGGAGAAAGGGTTGCTTTTTAATACTTTTTAACTATCTATTCAATATCAAGTATTTAATTTTTTTTTTTTAAATGCTGGCTCCGGCAGCTAGTTTAATATTAATGGTAAATTAGAAACATGACCAAATATTAATTTTCTTGGATGGTTAATTACATCCAAAATTGTTATTAAAATGTTTACACATTTTTTGCAAAAAAGCCCCCGTAAAATTGGATGCAAAGGACTCCTCATCTGTTGCTCTCTTTAGTAATTCCCAAACTTCTAGGATTAAAAGAAAAGCAATCAAGAAGGCAATTCCATTATATATACTGTATAATTATATATAATAAATTATTCATACACAGTGTTTGAAATTCTCGAATTGTTCTCCTTTCTAATTCATATTACTGAAGAATCAGTCAATACAGTGTATATGTATGATGAAATTATTTAAAAAAAAATCAAGAGGAAGCTAAACTCAAGTTTCTATAACTGATTATTTCAGAACTGAAACACAGAGCTCTGGACTTGTTAGAAACAACGAATACCGTGTCAATATATATGTAATGGATTCCCTTTATTTGGTATTAAGGTATCACAGGTTCAAGTGAAATTGTCATTTTGACTATGTTTCTAAAAAAAAAAAAAAGACATCTCACAAAACCGGCATCCCATTATCTTTCTTATTTCTGCCTTGTACCATGCTTAATCATCACAGGTCCTATTATATTCAATGAAGTGATTTCCTAGAATCTATTTGATGCAAGTTTCTGTTTTTTTAAAAAGTCTGAAAACCCTATTCATTACTATAAAGCTCATGTGAACCATCTTAAAATGAACAGGAACTCATTGGATGAAGCTGCCTTTCCCATTATGGTGCCCCCCTTATATCATGGATTTCAGTACCTATAATGCTATCCCTTCAAGGTCATTGAGACCAGGAAACAGATTCCACAAAAAGACTAGAATTAGGTTTCATTTAGATAGACTATATTAACAGAATCTTGCAAGTCTGATCATGTTTTTCCTCCCCTCCCTCTTATACTCCACTGAGTAAGGGTGGAGCCTGCTGGAGTGTCTTCCTAATATTACCTCCTTTCCCAGGGCTTAAGGAGTGCTTCTGCCCTTGTTGTTTCTGTAATGGCTTCTGCATATTTCCTTCAAGTCCATCTCCTTGGCTCTCTCTCTATAATATAGAGCAGGTGGCTATATTGCCTGCGTATTACAGGAAGCAACATATATTTGAAGAGTGTTTGGTTGAGGAAGGCTACTTCAGCTCATTGTTGAATAATTGCAAGGAGAATTGGGCTCCTGAACTTCATACTCATGTAGGATAGAGAATTTTAGCAACAAAGTTTGTTACACATGGATGAGGAAAACTGTACCCACTGAAAAATTCCTTCTGTATAACCATTCAAAACACAAGAAACTGGCCTCATTTCATATCTAATCATGACATTTGGAGATATCATAATTTTAGAACAAGGTTTCTTCTTTCTGCCACTCGCTCTCAGCTTCATTGCTGATAGGAAGTTAGCTAAGTCTTCAGTACATACTTCTTAAATTCTTTTCCACTAGGGGGTATAGCAGACTGTCACTTCATTTCACTACAATCTTCCTTTATATTTTATTAATGAGGATCTACATGAGGAAGAAGTGTGGCCATCTGAGATTCAATCCATAATCTATAAGTATTTAAGTGGTCTCATTTATAAAACTAATTGTAGCACTACAACTCAAATGATGCAAACAATTTTGTATTGATTGTGCAGCCATGCTTGCCACCTAAGTTACCTTGCTTTTCAGTTTGCTCATTGATGAGAAACTCATATTCTTCCATTTCATGTTAGAATTAGCAAAATACTAAATACTGACATTGGTGTGCTGCCTAAAGGGATATGGAGAAGGAAGGAGATCAAATTAACTCAATATATATGACCTTTCTTACAAATCAGCTAACAATATACTAGCAATTCATAACATGACCAGTATGGTTATATCTTCCAAAGTTTTCTTCTGTTCAAAATTAACCTATGGCTGATATGGAGGTAACATACTGTATGCTTTTTTAAAATTATGATTTACTATAGCAAGGTTTATAATAATTTTAGTGTATTGCGAATGCTTTCAGGAAATAGCCTTGAAACAGCACTTGGACACCAGGAATAGGTAAACTATAATCCCAGGACAACATGCAGTTGGAACTCCTTTTTGTGGCCACTGGAAATGCTTTCAATCTTAATTGTCAAAAATCACTGTCATGAAAATACTCCTACCAAGTCATAGCATAAGCTATGGTTTAAAATGAAAGAAAAAAGTCCTAAACTCAGCCAAGTCCAAGAGGGGAAAAATAGAAAATCCTGTCTCACCCAAGTTTGTTACATGTCTCACCACTTATCATTGCTCCTTTGCCTTTGCCCTCCCCCACAAATGTTGGTTATAGCACCAACCACCAAAATGCTGCCTTCCTTTCTCTAAATGAAGAAATTATAATTAAGAATTTAGCTTATTCCTGGCAAATAATCAGGGGTGTCCACAGGGTATGGTCAAAACAATCAAGATGGCAGTCATGACATTGTGATTGAAGCTTTGATGCAACACTTATAAAAAAACAGATGGAGCTTCAATTGCACTGTTACGGCTGCCACCTTGACTTTTTTTTCCATTGATACCCCTGCAACTAATATATTCATTTGATGATAGAAAGAATCATGTTTTGAATAGGAAGGATGTGAGTTTTTATCATCTCTGCTCTCTGCAATCTCCTCTATAGGGTATTTATCTCACTAAATAAGATAATTTACTGTTTAAATTGTTATGAATCCATGAATTTTTTAAAAAGTACTTTTTGACAAGTTCTATCAATAAACAATAAATTGATATTGTTATGTAATTCTCAAGAATGACTAAGTCTCTTTACTTGTCTCTGCTTCATAGATGCTATGATTCATTTGCTGACTAGGCTTTGTTGTTCTATATTTATGACCTATTTTTTCATCTACACAGTTTGTTGATTTGTAATGTTATCTGTCTCAAAGGAGGCAATGCTCTTTATTAACCAGGCTGATCATGGATGATGTATGAGAATAGTTTGTTTGCAATGAAATGCATCTCAGGTCATAATATATCCTTCAATGGAACTTTAAGAGGGGTGTCAGAACAATTGTGGGCAATTTTAGCCAGGGGTGGTAGTAATACTGAAAATGTTGCCAAAGTAACAGAGCAGTATCTTGTACTACAGTGCTGTCTCTTTTTTAAGCAAATTTAAGAATGATGAGATACTTTTTCAACATTTTAATTAATATTAAAACTACCCCAAGATTTATGTTGCCCTAGTTTTCATTGTGTACAACATAGGCAGCCATATTCACTTCACTGTATCCTTACTGGGTGGAGCTGTCTGGCAGTTCCTTTCTTTTTGATTGAACTCAGAGCTTAGATATGCAACCTAAATTACCATTTTGGTCTAGTTCTGTAAATGGAACAACTATTTCTTTTTGGCATCCACAGTACCATCCATAGTATGCAAGCTAGGCAGTGAACATGCTACTGATATTAGATGTTGCCATGTGGCAGAATGTGGCCCACAACTAATAGGTAGAAGAAGCTAATGGGACTGGTTATATATATGCTAGCAGTATGGTCTCCCTAGAAAAAGATTGTGCTTTATATATTATGAGAATATCAGGGATAGCCAAAAAAAACCCCCAAACAAATAGATTGTAGAACAAAGCAATCCAGAATTCTCACTTGAGGCACAAATGATCAGGCTCAGTTATCATATTTTGGATACATTGGGTGAAAAATCTGTAATGCTAGGGAAAAAGGAAAGAGAGAAGAGGATGATCGGCAGCAAGGTGGATGAATGTAATTACAGTGATGCTGGGTGTATCATGGGGAGATCTAAAGGACCAGGTTGGGGACATATCTTCCTGGAGAAGGTCTACCTATGTGATCACTAAGAGTTGATACTGACGTGATGGCATATAATCATTCATAATCAATATTTTGTATTTTATATAAATTAATATATAACAGGAGTCATAGAAATACAGATTTCCATAAAAATCTCCCTACTCCATATTTCAGCAACTGTAGCATTTTTTCTTTTTTTCTCAGAGTTCTGGGTGCCTCTTATCCAAACTGCCACATTGTCTCTGTCTTTCTTTTTTTTTTTTAATAAATTATATGTGTGGATATTACATCTAGGACAGAATTCACAAAAGGAATCCAAAGTGATGTATAAAAAACAATATTCAGTGGAACAAATTTGATAAAAGCAATTGACAATGACGAAAGCTTCCATAAAACAATCCATACAACAGTTTAAAACAGAGTTCGTTTAGATGTAATAGCAAAGACTGGCTTGACCTAGAGCTGTTCTTATTGACTTGGTGGACAACTTATGTCCTAAAACAATCAGCTTTCGCAAGCCAGTACAACCTGGCTCCAGGACACCACTGGTCCTGGTTCACTTAGGGCTTCATAAACTCACATCAGTCTCTTGAATTGGCCCTAGGAGCTCACAAGCAGCCAGCGAAGTTCTTTAAGAACTGCAGTTAAATGGTTCATTTTGCCCCCTATGTAGCAAATGGACAACTGTGTTCTGTATCATTTGCAGCTTCTAAACAAGTTTATGGGTAGTTCTGTGTAAAGAATCTTGTGGTAATCCAATTGTGAGGTTATTAAAATATGGATTACCAGGTGAGTCATAGCTGAAGCATAAACTGAAACTGGACAGGACCATTCCTTGTCCCTGAGGCCCTCTGTGCTTTGATTGGAATCAGGAAGGTTACCAAGCCATTCATCTGTCCCTTCAGATGGAATGCTACATTATGTGTAACAAGCCACCTTCCTAATTATTAACCTGAGAATCATCTATTCACAGCAATTCTGACTTACCTGAATTCAGCTTCAGTTTGTCGACCCTCATGTAGTCCAGTGGTTCAAGCCTACTTTTTCCATAATAGGGATGGAATATGAGAATCTGGTAGGTAAATCTCTCCTTATGGTGAAAGGAGGTTGAATGGCCCAAGCAATAAATAATAAATAATAAACCATAGCCTGCAAGCAGGTGCCAAGCATTTGCACAGCTTCTCCTGATTCAGGTATAAAAGTGACTAGAGCTGGGTATCATCTGTATTCTGAAGATGTTTCCCTCCACATTTCTGAATGACCATCTGTGGTATCTCCATGTAGATATTGAACAGCAACGTAAACATTGTGGGGCTAAAATAATATTCCACTGCCACTCTCTAGTGACTGTCCTAATCAGTTATGGAATTTAAGTCAAGCATAGAGTGGACATAATGCGTCTTCTCTGAAATGCCATTTTTACTTCCCCCCTCTGAATTTTCCATGAAAAGCCTTCAATGAAATGTAGATTGGAGGCTTTTGACTATTTGCTAGAGCAAGGGTGGGAGGGGTGAGGAAGAACAGTCTGGTGAGGAAAATGTTTTCTGTTTCCATCTTTGACTGATAAAAGTAAGGCATTAAAAAAAGTGTTAAGAGTTTTCTTCAACTATACTAGTAGATCATTAAAGGAAAAGAAAATGTTTATGAATTAATTGGAAGGAGAGAAATAGGGAAGGAAAGGAAATTGTGTGTATGCCCATGAAAGTTTACAGAGCTTAGAGACCGGGTTGATGTTATTCTTAATATTTGAGATATTTGCCACATATATAGTGTATTTTGAGTCTGGTGGCTTTTATTTACTCTTACAAAAAAAGAATAAAATTGGTTCCTGTCTCAGGCAGCAGCAGTCCCAAACTCAATGGTGAAGGATGAATTTTGACCCCTTCTCAACAGTTACAAAGGCATTACCTGACATAACATCCTCATGATATCATTGAATAAATGATGCAAAGAACATACTAGCATTATTTGGCATATGGGCATAAGTATAAAATTCACCTCTTTTGTGCAATAATGCCTTGAAACACACAACATCATTTTGATGTCATTGTAGCTTTTTTCAACAGCTATTACCAATTTCAGCAGGTAGGAGCATGTCTGGCCTTGCTGGGCCCTGCAACTAAGCAGAGTCAGGTCTGGTTAATACTTAGATGGGAGTCCATTAGAGAATTCCAGGCCTAGAGGCAAGATGGATTTTTGTTTTGTAATGAATGAAAACTGAACCAAAATGGCCCTTCATTCTGTTATTTTTTTCATTTGTAATGAAGTTTTGCATCCTAATTTTAGTGAGAGAGTTAAAAATGATTTACACATTTAAAAATTAAAAATAATTAAAATTAAAAATGATTTACACATTTTTGTTCCTGAACCTAAGAAAGAAAACTAAAAGGGAATTGTTATCCTTGAATAGATATGTGTTTTGGCTTTCTTGGTTACCAATTTCTTGCTTCAACTCCCTTTTTGTAGTGTGCTGGGGCCGGCTGTGACCTTCAAAGTGCACCCAAATGCCCTTGGTATCACCACTGCTGATGTTGTCAGAGCAGCAGGTAAGAATCCTTCTTTTTGAATGCAGCCGTTCTCCACCTACCATTTAAATTAGAAAGACAGTCACAGCAACAAGAAGACTGCTTCTCACCAGAAGATTGATGTTTAATGAAATAGGCTTTTGAAGGGGTAGTGGTAGCCGAAATAGAAAATCTAAGTGTAACATCTCTCATTCAATTAAAAATGCCTGACACTTCCATGTTTGTGAAAGAACTGAATTAGATGGAGAGTGAGCCCTGGATTTGGTAGTGAAAGGGAACCCATAATGTTGCGTATGAAAAAAACCCTACTCTTTAATGAATATTTGATCTTGGTGACCTCCAACTTATATAGTTGCATAACACAAAAGAAGAATGATTACAAAGAAGTTTTTGTTTCTAGAGTTTAGGGGCCATAAATGTGTTTTTGCTGTCAAGTTAATTTAACAATTCCCATGACCTACATATGGTAAGTACTGTAGATCGACAACTAAATCTCCTTGAAAAGAGGCTCAGCAAAGCACTCTAGATTTGATTATAGACATTCTGGAGTCTAGCCTTGATTGTAAGTTGTTTTCGTATCAGAAATTGTACTTGGAATTCTTCTTGACTATGATGAGGTGGCCTGTGCTTTTTATTGGCTTTTGTTGGTATAAATTAATTAGGAGTTCACTGCTGTCTCTTCTCTGTGTTTTAGCTTATAAGGATTAGCATAAATATATTGCATGAAATGATCAAGAGCTGAACTGGATGCTGTTTTCTTGTTTGTGTTTTTAAAGTCCACTGTAATTTGTCTCTGTATACCTTCTACACAAAGGCAGCCATTGTTTTTAATCTCTCTCTTGATATTTTCATAGTTCAGGTATCATGCATCTCTTGTGGATGCCTCATTTGCCTCCATAACAGCCTCTTGGCCTAAGAATGAAGCTGCCTAACATAATCAAAGTGATTTTAATCAGCAAGAACAATCTAACATTATAGCTTATAGAGACTTTATCGGTATTGGATTTTGCCATTGCCAATTTTTTTGCTAGTGCTGCAGTTCTTTTGAAACTCATTTGTGGGGGGAAACCATGTATGATGGGCCTGTAAGGGCCTTTACGGTTTCAAAGCTGCAAGTAATAGAAGGAAGTATTTGAAGGCACCTTGAACATTAGCATCAAGGTGACAAAGGATTTTCCAGCATAAGTATCTTTTAGACTACATACCACATTTTATATATAATGATGAAATTTTGTGCATAGTCAATGTACAAGCAACTTGCAAAGCAAACAGATGTGTAGGATGTATAATCCAGCAACCATTGCAAAACAGCAGGATATCTTTGCAGTCGTAAACTGACTGGTGTTATTAACTACTTGGGTTCTTTTTCATAAAATTCAGGAAGTTTATATAAGTTTTTGGGTGGATATTGATTAAGAAAAGGATAATGTATTTGCTGTTCAAAACATTGCAAGTCGAAAAACCTAGTACATTTTCATACTTGATTGCTAGTAGATAGCTGTATATGAATCTTGATAATTTAAAGATCCTTCAAGGCCACTTTTTATAAATGTAGGATAGCTGTCACTTCTCTATGGAGTTGATTAGGCAATAGCGCTGATAGAGGGGGAAAGGATAAGAAAACTTTTTTAATCTTGCCAGCATAAGAAATGTCTACTTGCTATAAATATGGAAAACATTTGTGTTATGACATGTACAAAATTTGCCTTAAAAATGGTGAATGACAACAGGAGAAAAATATGCTAAACTCTAAATCTATTTTTTTCCAGATATTCCCTGGCTCCAAATTCATTTGTTGTTAATTACAAATTGAGTATGGAATTGAACTTACTGATATTAATCACTTGTCTTGCTTAGCCAGGAAAATATTTTCTGGCTTAAAAATGGCCCTTATAATCTGGTGGAAATCTTCTCAGGTTTTTCCATCTCTTCTAGAAATTGACTACTAACAGTATTTAAGCACAACTATACTTAACAAAAAACAACAATATGCATTCATTTAAAGGTTGTGTCATTTATTTTCTTTTGTTCTTTAGGGCTAACAGAAATGTAACTTAGATAGCTACTGTCAATAAGACAAAGTTTCTCTCTGTGGGACGGTCCTACAGATCCTGCAGATATATTATAAGTGTAATTATAATTTACATAATTGCTCTGCATATAGCAGTTACTTTTGGGAATTTTATCCTTAAATTACCTAACTATCTACAAATTATATTAAACTGAATACATGTCACCTTGGGGTACATCTTCTTCCAATGAGTTTTCAAGGAAACAATAAGCTTATTAAAATGGCTGTAGTTAATAATGAAAGTGGCAATATATGAAGACAATTATGAAAAATCATAATCTTATGTTTTACTTAAATTTTCTGTTGCTTTACCATCCTGAATTAAAATGTTAATTATATAAGGCCCACAAATATATTAAATGCTGTGTTTTAGGATTATGATACCATCTTTGTCTACTGTAATGCAAATAAATTTATTTATTTATTTATTGAATTTATGGAGCTGCCTGTCTCACTTGCATGTGATTCTGGGCGGTGTACACAATTAAAACAAAAACTAAACAAACAACACAATTCACCCATTGAAACCAATTAAAACAGTTAAAAATAATGTCTAAGTGTCCATCTCAACATAATATAGCCTTTTAAAGCTTAATTGATGAGTAAAGCTTGGTAACCTAGCAATGATAAATTCAGATTAGGAATTAATTGCTAATACTTTATCTGGTCCAGATCATTAATTTGTTCAAGTATTAATGCAATTTCTATGGGTTCCCTAACATATTTTCCCTTTTCATTTTGGTGAATCACAGCATTTTGCGTGATGGATTTCCCTTACATTTCTAATTAGGGGCAGCTTTTACAATTTGGGTGGGTTTTTTTCCATAGGAAAAAAAACATAGGGTATGTCAAGCTTTGCATGCTTCAGAAAGGATTCAGAAGTGCTTTGAGACTCACAAGTGTGCAGTACTTTTCTGCTATTTATTAAAGCAGTCCACCATTTTTTTCAACTCCTCTGCGTGCTTGAAAAAAAGTGCTGCTGCTTTAAGAGTCATATGAACAGTAATGAACTGATTTCCTTAAAGCATAAGTGTCTGTTTTTCAGGCTCACAGGAAATGGCTTCAAAGCATAGCAGTAAGATTCTTTGCTCACACAAAGCCTGAAGCTTTTCTGAATAATTTTAAAGCACGCACAGTCTGAATATAATTTTTTTCAGATATGTTTGTACAGTTATGAATTATCAAATTCAGTTTTGAGTATTATTCACTGCATTGGCAGTGACAATCCTAAGGAAAGAGTAGAAAAGGTATTACCAAAAAACCTGTTTTTGAGGCACCATTGAACAACCCTGCATATAATCGTCAACTGATTATTTTTTAAAACATTTAAAAAAATTTTTAAAAATTAATTCAGCTGAAGTTGAGATCTATTTTCAAACTGATTGAATTCCAGTGTTGACTTTTTAAAAAACAATGAATATTTAATATACCCGAGCATTGGAAGAATGAAATTCAGCAGGTTTTATTTTACTTTATGTTGTGTTTAGTCAACTTGCAGCTGTTTATACCTACTAGGTATTTGATATTCAGGTTTGCCTGAAAGTATACATCTTTGAAGAAGATGGGGATGGAAATAAGCACACTGTAAAGCTATAAATGATTGAAAATCACTTTAAAGCATGCACAGACAACATCTGCTAATTCTTTATGTGATGGTGCCTAATTTGGCCTCATTTCATAAGTGGCACCACAGTACCATTTCTCCATCTTTAGCTTCACTGTCATTAGTTAAAGGACATACTGTGGGCAAGCTGTTACTAAAACAGTTGGCACAAGAGGGATGAAGCCAAGTGAGGAATGGGAACCCCAATCCTCATTAAAATCATAAGAGTGAACATGGTGCCTAGGAACTGTTTTTGGAAAATAGAGCAGTGTCAATATTTGAATTTGGGTCAGCACCATCACCAGGAATGTGGGTACATGTAAGCAACTGAGAACATTTTTTGCTCTCTTCTTATGTACTTCATTATGAATGTATCATTCTGCATTTCTATTTATGTCTCTAAAGTGGCTTATGTATAATGTACAGCCCATGTACTGTAAACCATTCTGGACAAGTTCTTTTAGCTACGAATTGATACACTACCGCAGAGAGATTATGATCACTTCGGAGGGGTTCTATATATTTACCCAAGGGGGTGTACAGCATAGCATGAAGCCATTAATTTGGATAAATCAAAGTCATCCATATATCAACTTGTGGCTGTTTAGTATAAAGCCACTATTTATTTATTTATTTATTTATTTATTTTTATTTATTTATTTATTTATTTAATAGACTTATCCCCACCCATCTCCCTGCAATGGGGGACTCTGGGCAGTTTACATCAAAATAAAACAATAAATACATAATTAAAATGTATAAAAAGAATACAAAATTAAAATTTATAAAAAGAAAAACACATTTACACAAATAGAAGGAAGAGAAATATATAGTTTCTATATATATATTCTGTATAGTTACAACAGCTGAAAGCATGCTGTTTTTAAAACAATCCTTCTACAGAAAGAAGCATTGGCGACTCTTTTCAAAGTAGAGGTGCCAGAATGTCAAGCCAACATGACCACTTTAGACTCTTTTGCAAAACACAGCAGTGAGGACCTACTGAAAAGTTGCTCTGCCTAAACCTGTGCCTATTTAAACCAATGTGTCCACCTAGTTCTTATGAAAATAACTTCGTATCTTCAGCCAAACTGCTGTTAGTGCCTTAGCCAAGTGGCTTGTCATGAAACTGAACAAGCAGGAAAATCTGCAAAATAAACATTCTTGGTTTGCTGTTAGTAGGATACATATATACAGTGTAATTACATACATCACTCCAAGCTCATTTTCTTTCCCAGTTCAATAGCAGAATTATGTGGCGACAGCAGTCGTAGAAATGGGATACTCATCTAGTCGGACTTTTAAATCTTTCTTCTTTAGTAAGGGCAGCTTTGATTGGCAAGAGATCATGCCGTTGTGATGTTTAAAACTCTGTAACAGACTGACAAGCAATTTTTGTATGCTAGATCCAAGAAAGTGTAACTCTTGCCAAAGCTTTCTACTTGTTTTAGATCAGTTACAAGAAGGTAGGCAAAAGCTCACCCATTACTCCTTCCCAACATCTAAGTAATTATTTTTGACAAGTGTTTGCTAGCGAGAAGGTCATAACTGTCAGCATATAAGATTTATGCTAATCTGCTCAGCTGGAGAAGACTCAGGTAGTAAAGTTTTCATTATTTGCATTGACAAAAAATGGAGTCACAAATATGGGTATCGTTGTCATGAATTATGGGTGTTTCATTTGGAGATATGATGGAGAAAGATATTAGCTGTACAATCTGTAATTAGTGAATATCGATAAATTAAATAATATGTTCGGTCCTTATTCTGAATTAATTTTTTTTTTTTTGGTCAGCTAAATAATTTGTATTTAGAGCAGTTCACAGAAAACATTTCTATAGAAACCCCCCCAAAAACTGCATATAAATGAAGTATGATTACTTACACACACGTTTTGCTGAATTAATTCTCAGCTCTTATTCTTACACTTCCATTCACCACCTACAAGAGAAGAGATAACACAAATTTGTGTCTGCCACATACAGACGACTTTCTTACGACTTCCTTTTTTTGCATCCAGCTTTGGAAGGGAATGAATTCTAGCGAGGTCTGTATCCATGGTGGCCATGGATATTCTTCGATTAACATCTACAGGTGGGACTTCTTTATAATTGTATGGTTTCAAAGTCTATGATAAGTAGAAAAATAGGCATACATGGAATTTGCATCGTTCTTTTTCTTAGGGCTATACATATCTTTACAGGAGTGCCGAGCTGCTGAGATTTCAGTCAAAGCATTTCTATGAACCAAAATATTGAGGTGGAACAGATACCTTATTTGAAAACCACAGCTTCTGGATTTATCCACTGGTGGGATGTGAAATGACCAATTGAAGTGGAACCTTTGTTGAAAAAGTTTGCAGATTATTTTTTTTTTAATGCCACAGATTCTTATGAGGAACAAAATCTCACTAGACACTTTACATGAGGGAGCATGTCCAGTGTTGACTGAATTAATTAATTGTCCAGAATATTCCAGGTGAAAGGGTGATAATCTATGATACAATAAACATTCTGGGTTTTTAGCATGCTAATTGAAAGACAGACAGACCAAGATGGGGGGGAAAAAGCAGGATATCCCTTTATGCAGACCTGATATTTGTTTCTTATTTAATATATTTTGCAAAATTTTTATAGTATGAATTGTTAGGGTATTCTGCTGTAACCATACCAGCACTTTCTCTTGGTATATATATTTTTTAGAAATAAGCAACTAAGGCCTCCATGAGGTTTGTGAGGATTGTAATGTGGGTGTCATTAGCATGCATGCTTCTCTTCTCATGACATAGTTAGATCAATAGGAGGAGTTGCATGCGATGACACTTTAACATTTATTAAAGGTGGATTGTGCCATTATTTCTTTTAAATTTAAATAAGTTTTGCACACTAGCAATACCTGCCTCATTATAATTGTAAAGTACGAAAAGGTGAAGCTGGCATAAAGTAATCCTCAGTTTTCCCAATTAATGAATTTTCCCAAGAGAATGAGAATTAAGGGGAGTGGAAAATTTGTAACAATATGTGTGGTGGCTAATGCTTAAAAATAAGTTTTCATTATCAGGAAAAGGTGTCGGTAATGGTAGGATAATGGTGATCCATGCTGGTCTTAGAACATGGCAACATTGGAATACATTTGGGTTTTTTTAAAGTAATGCTTCTTTGGGAAACATTAAGAATGGCACATAACAGCCTTTTTGCTAGTAAACACTGTATATATAGTGAATTTTCCATAGAATAAGGCAAACTCACATTGACAGCTTTTGATTACAAGTGGGGGTCCCAGTTTTCATTAGGGCAAGGGGTGGTTTACAGGTTGGCGCTGATGTTGTCTTAAATCCTGAGAAGATTACAGGCAGAATATTGATCTGGTTCTTCTCTTTTCTCTCCCTGCATCCTACATCAATGACGTTTTTCCTCCATTATTTTTTCTCCATTGTAATCAATGGCATGCTAAATAGGAGTGGGCAGGGAAATCCCAAATCCTGAAATAACTCTTCAGAGTATATTTTAGCTCATTACTCCCTTGAATGAAGACTATTGATTCATTTGATTACTTCGTCTACAGCACCTTATTTTGGATACCATCCTTTGCTCCTGTTAAATAGAGATCGATGCTCCTTTGAGTCTGTGCATAGTTTGCTGGTGAACAATATGGAAGTGGCATGTCCATCTTCTGGTATGTTTTTTCAACTTCCCCATCTATCTTATAGCCTTGGGGTTTCCTGATTCTCAACCATCCAGAACTAACCTAGTTAGTTCTGACCCTTCCTAATTTGTTGGTTAGCCAGGTATATCCACCACCTGTGACTTGGCCCTAGTATCACTCCCTTAAAAAGAGAGAGAAAGTTGTCTTTGTTACATTGCTGCACTGATTTTGTTCTTGTCCATTAGTCCAAAGGGTTGAGGCTTCACTTGCACAGTCATGGCTACCATACTGCCTGTTTGACCCCACAGTGTCTCAGCAGGTGCACCTCTCGGCCTTTCCTTTCTTTTCACAGCAACACTGCCAGACAGGCAGGTATCTCAATAGAACCTTTGCAGTATTCCATGGATTGATCATGTGGCCATGAACCATTTCTCTGGCCACCTTGTCCATTTTCAGAACTAAATAGATTCCCCTTCTATCCCTGAATGACCCATCCGTATATGCCTGGATTATTTAAATTAAAAAATCAGAACATGAAACTGCCAAAGCAGAAATTTGCCCTGCTAAGTCAGCAGTAAAACTGACATCACTGACCTGAACTTCCATTTAAGTTAAACTCAATAAAATGTCCAATTGAAAATTTGACTTGCTCATGCCAGCTGTATAGAGGAATATAGCTTGGGTATCAGGCATGCACCAAAATGTTCTATATTTAAATACAGTGATTCTAAACTCAAAGGCAAATTAATGAATAATAAATGAGATTTTTAAACTAAACTGATATTGGGAACCTTTTAAAGCCACTCTTTCTCTATAAAATCAAGTCACAATTTGCAAAGACCTTCAGAGAATAACAACTTGTGGATTTAATTACAGATAAAAAAAGGAAAACTGGCTTCTGTTAAAAACATGAGAAATCATGACCTTAAAAAAAATTAAAATGGAACAGAGCTTGAGAAATGACAAACTCTGTCCTCAAAAGGCAGTCAATTAGTTTGTCATTTTCTTCTTTCTGAAAAGGTGGCTTAGGGTGGGATTGTAAATGAATTTCCCAAATTTATTCATGAAAAATGTGCTTATTCTATGGCAAATTCACCATATATATATATAGATACATTTTGTATGTACTTACAAGAAACTGTTTTAAATAGCAAACGCCTGTTTAAAATTTAAACCATTGAAATTTAAATAGTTCAAATTTTTATTTTTCTTCCTTTTCTTGAGGTCCTGTCAGTTCTGAGCAGGTCCTCCTAGGAAAATTATGGGGCTGATGGGAAGAAGAACAGTGTTGTCTTTCGGATTCTGGAATCTGAAGGATTCAAGCGTCAGATGTCTGTGCTCATCCTGAGTCCATGTGAAGGACACAAACTCTTGAGTGGGAACAAGAGTGAGAAGGAGTAGGAGCAGGAGCAGGAGCAGGAGCAGGAAGGGAGACAAAGAAGAGCAGGTGGCCCAGCTGGGAGAAGGGGATTAAAGCTGAAGTATGGAATATTCAATAGTGAACATTATGAACTCATTTATCAAGGACCCCCTCATCTAGGGCCCACTGCTGCCCATCAGGATCTTCTCTGGAACCCTAGGAATGAACTTAGCAGTATAGCCTCAAGTCCAATAATTCAGAATGTCATGCATAGCTCTGAGTCACACCTGGAAGGAGAAATTATATCTCAGAACAAGATGGAAATGCATATACAAATGCACTTTTAATGAAGTTGGCCTTGAGTATCAATAATACTGCCTCGCCCTGGTCACTTCAGCCCGTCCCACTCGGTCCAGCAGAAGGGGCAGGTTGCACACCCCACCAGTCAGGGAATTTCGATTGGTGGGGTCGAGGCAGAGAGCCTTTTCTGCTGTAGCGCCCACCCTATGGAACATCTTGCCTCCTGAGGTCCGGTGTGCCCCCTCCCTCATGGCCTTCAGGAAAGGTATTAAATCCTGGCTCTGCCAGAAGGCCTGGGGGCCAGAGGGGGGCCCGCACCTGTGGAGATGGCTGGTGGGATGATGGGTTGTCTCCCCCCCCCAGCATCTTACAGGTTTTTTAAGGCCATAAACCAGAGGAGGTTTTTTAGGGTTTTTTAATATGTTTTTAATTATTTATAGTTTTTAGCCATCTCGGTGAGAGCTGTGTTTTTATTGTGAGCCGCCCAGAGTCACCCGTTGGGGGAGATGGGCGGCATACAAGTTGAATGAATGAATGAATGAATGAATGAATGAATAAATAAATAAATAAATAATTTTTGATGCACCATGCACTCAGATGTAGCTTGCCATTAACTGGAAGTAGAAGTGTTGTATTACCTCAGTAGGCAAAGCAACTATTAGCATGGTGCAATATTGCCTTTTTCCTCAAAAACAGACACATTACTCTGACTTCATCTTCTAGAATGAGGAAACTGCATGACCTCCATTTATCTTCATGAAGATGTAATGCCACTAAGTATGATTGGGTGGGTGATGCAGTGAGTTCATAACATGTATTCAAGAACTCTTTTTGGTTGGGATCAGATGGTGAAGGATCTCTTTCAATTTTTTTTCAATGATAAGGCAGCAGTGCAGGCAGAAATCCAGAAGAGTTCATAATCCTTTACATCTAACCATCAATAGTCAATTTGGATTGTGGTGAGACAAAACTACAACAAACAACAAATGTTTTGGAAAGAGAACTTTCATATTAAATTTAACCATGGCAGAAATTCGACACAGCCAGTAGCACATACAGGGTTGTAATCAGGGGTATCTGCAGGGGTAAGGAAAAAAGTCAGTGTGGCAGCCTTGATCCATACTTGTGGCTGCCATCTTGACCTTTTTTACGTCCTCCTCCCCCACAAATACCTACGGCTGTAATACATTTAATGAATGGGCTCAGATTAATGTTTTTCCTTCTCTACTGAAAAGAAAAAAGTGCACAGAGGATTCAGTTTCTCTAGAAAATTCAGCTTTCGGGATCATTGCTGTAGTTATCACCTTTTTCTGAAGGGCAGTCTGTAAATAAGGATCATGTTGTTATCTATTCCACAGATAATACTCCATAATTGACAAATATTGTGATATTTGAAAGGAGTTGAAGGGGCAGGGGCAGTGTTTGATTGGCAATTATTACTATTTGGCTGTCTTCAACAGAAAAGTAGCATCATTTATCTCTGCCATTGTTATCACAAATCAGGCAGCAGCCACAATTAAAAGCCCAGCAGTAAACAACCATGGGCTTCCCAGGTATTTTTTAAGTTACTTTCCACTGATTGCAGATCATAGGAAGGAAGGTATCCTAGCCAAAGCTTTTATATAGCAGTGTTTGTTTCATTTTGAGGGGAATTCAATCAAAACACATTCACATTTTTAATAGGGAATCTGACAGAAGGATATTCTAAATTGCTGATCCTAGATCATGCAGTATGCAGAAGTTGTCATTTTAAAATATATCTATTAAGTGGAACAAGATAATGTATATATGCTAATATACTTTAATAATAATCAATGCTACCTATCTGCTAATGTAGATTAAATGAAGCACAGAGTGTATGTATTCTCACCTCGAAACTCTTCTTCTATTCTGCTTCTATACTATTTCTCTTTATGCCTATAAGTTAGGAAATGTTATTTGCTTGGCTTCCAATCTCTTTTTTTGTGATCCTGCCCTCTTTTTCTTTCTCATATTGCTTTCTCTACATAACAGTAATTCAAGTTCACACATTGATTTATTTGAAAACAAAAACAGAAACTGTTGTCCTAAACTAGAGTCTTCCTATGATTTATATATAAAGACATGGGATTGTTTACCATTTCCTTCAAGGAAGAGGGCAATTCTGACTATGAATTTGTTTATACATCCTCTCTTGAAAATAATATTTGTATCTTCCCCAAATGTAAAATATTACTCAGAAGAAACTTGCTGGGCACTAAATTACTCTGATACGTTTCATGTTCAGCCATTTAAGTAATCATTTAAGAATCCCTGGGCAACTTGTGGCTTCCTGATACAGTTGAGATAAAAATTGAAGCTGTGTACAGTAAAGTATTTGCTTTGGTAACATATTCTGCTTTCTGTATTTCTCCCTTACCCCACCAGTAGATTTTGCTTCACACCAAGTTTTTTTTTTCCTTCATAGTTTCCGAAAATCCCAAAGCAGTGAGCAAAACGTCATGTAAGATCATTTCTGAGGAGAGGATGCTGTGCCTAAGAACTACTAGGAAATATTCAACAAAAAAAGTTTGTCCAGTGGCAACCATTCGCATATTAATTTAATGCTGCTGCCTAAGATAATATAATCTCTTTGAAACAGTCTCAGTTCTTCTGTGCAAAGGGACCCTTTCTGGATCAGAGGCCAGATTTCCATTACCTGATGAGCTAATCTGACGTGACAGCTGCATATGCAGATGGGAGCATCTCTTGTCAATAGTTTGTCTTCAGAGACAAAGAGAGGCAAATGTCTATATTCATTCTCTCACTTCATGCATGAGTAACATTACCTTTTCTGCCTCTCCTCAATCTTTGTTCAGGTAGTCATTGAGAAGAATTTAAATCTAAGCTTTTGTGCTTCTGAATTAGCTTATGCATGAAAATCTGTTTCCTGAAGATGAGCCAGGAGTCTGTTTCCTTATGGTACCGTATGTGTTTTATGTATAAATGTGCAGGAGCCATACTTAATCAAACATGTTTATGTATGTGTGAGTGCATGTGTGTGTGCGCATGGGGAATGGGGGAATTAGAAGATGAAGATCACGTCCCAGCTGGGATGCTTAAATCATAAATGCTGATTTATATGTCAGAGAGGGGGAAATGGACAGGAACTTAAACATACACACACTTCTCCAAACTAACGTGATTTTATTGTTGCAGGGCTATTCTAATAAATAAATTGTATTTATTCCTATTACACTGTGGCCTTAGCTTAACAAGATGCTAGGTACATTTTGTTATCAGCCTGAATCTATCCACTGCAGAATGAAGGCCTCTTCGCTGAAGACTACGGACCATAATCTGCCACACTGGTCCAGTGCAGGTTGGCGGATAGATGTTCTTCAACTTCACAGTCTCCTGGCTTCTAATCCAGCACCTTTAACCACTATACTAAACTAGTGCTCATACTAGATATATATACATATATACATTTATATATGGATTGTTCTTAATGGTTTTGCTCGACCTTATTTGCACGGGTGTTACTTACCGTTATTTGATTTGGTGTTGCCATCTTTTATTTCCTTTCTGTTCTTGTAGTGTTGTTGTGTTTTTATTTTCGCATGGGGATTGTTTTATATTGGGTGTTTTTGTTTTTTTTTCCTATGCAAGTCACTGAGAGTCAGTTTGATGGTGCCGGCATAGAATTATGTTTAATAAATAATAAAATAAATAACTTTGGTATGCCTACTCTGTGAAACAAAGCTACGTTAACTCACAGCAGCTTAAAATCACTTTCATTTTTAGGCTTGCTTTTAGTCTAGAGAGAAAAAGGGAGAGAGGGAAAACTAATTGTTTCCTGAGTCTTGGAAATCCAGTACAGTACCATGGTCGCGCTTTTCCTCGCTAACCTTTGGTCTATCCTTCCCAAAATGCAGGTTCATTTTTTTTTCACCAACCAATCCACACTTGTCCAGTCCCGTTTCTTATCCTGCTTATTCCTGGTGGATCCTCAGTTGCAGATTCCTCCTTCCTCCAAGGATCCTCTCTCACTGTGCTGCCTTCCTCCCATGGTTCCAGCCCTTGCTCCTTGATTCCCACAGCATCTGTAGCCTTCAGAGAACAAACATTATGCCAACAACCAGTTCTGTTGCCTAACAGAACTACCTTCTATGTATTTTTACCAAAAGGCAGATGTCCCTGCTCATAGGTGTTTTAATTAGTCAAATAAACTTCTAGGTGTCTCTGTGACTCTACACATGGAGTTGGCACGCAGAGAAAAAAGCATAACTTGGAAACCAAATTACAATATCCATGTCTGTCTGTTCCTGTCTATCTGTTCTGCCATGTTATATTCATTCCGATGCACAAACGTTACTCGAGATATTAGGCATGATGAGAGAAAAGTGAACAAAAAGTGCAAACCTTATGTAACGGCTGGATTTGTACAACATGCTAAATGAAAACCAAATAAGCCACATGATGACTCAAGATTTATTATTGTATACATGAACAGACAACCTTTTCCTATTCTTTAATATAAGAAATACACTTGTCATTGAATTATGTAGTGTAAGTATGGGTAATTGGCAAAATGCAAACTTTGCAGTACTGACCTTTTCTCTTATTATATAGTAATACCATTGTCCTAGTGGCATTTAGGATTTTCTGAGATTTTGGCATAAACAAATACTGTCATGGTTAAGTCCATCATTGCACAAACATTAATTGCACAACAGAACTTTTTGTGCAAAGTAATTTTCCTTGCCCTAGAATTTCATGTGCACCTGTAAAATCTCCTTTCCTTTCATCTACAACCCCTCTAAAAGGTTTGATGGATTGCGATAAAAGAGAAATAATTTCTTTTGGTGGATGCCAATTCATTGGTGGGTAGATACCACTGCATTCAGCACTGTAGCCCCTAGGCTCTGAATGAGATGATCAGTATTAATTAGTAGAGGGAATTCTCTATTATGAAATGACACTTAAAATACAAATAAATGTGCCGTATCAAGTCAAAGAGTTGATACCAGCTCTCAACAATTACTGGCTGTACAATCTTTTTTTTAAAAAAGTTGTCAATAAGGAAGTACCAATTAGATAGTTTTATTTCTTGATTACACATAATAAATTCAAATATCTAGAAGGAAATAGAATATTTGCTATATATTCTACATCTAGGATTTAATAGGCAAATCTGCTTTAAACTAGAGCCTCTGAAAATGTTAACAGATCATAGCTATTAAAAAATCCCTCAAGACCAAGTTTTAATAGCTTGCTGAAGGCCTATTGCCATTCAGTCTCTTGCAAAGACCAAAGCTGCCACCTCACCTCTACAGTTGTTTAAAAAATGATTGGTGTTATTGTAACTATTTTACTTTTTTTTTCTTTAAAAAGGCATACGTATGTACGTACATACATACGTACGTACGTAATTGTGAGGATTCTTTGTTTTCCAAGGACTGGACAAACCACAGCATAGAAGATAACTGCACAAAATAGTTTATTGTAGCACACACCTTTCCTGTTGCCCTGGGTTAACTCCACCCTCCTTGGCTTTGCAAGTTGATGTAGCCATGTAAATAAGTATTTAATGCTCAGTCCCTAAAACAAATAAAAGTTTGTAGAATGGCATACAACTTTGCCTCCCTCCAAAAGTTCTTGCCCTTGTTGGAATTAGGAGCTGCCTCAGCGTGGTTGCTCCTCTTCTGGTTGCTACCGATCTCCAGGCCAAACTTCAAGCCAAGCTCCAGGCAGGAATTATACCGCAATGGGCTGCTTACTGTAGCTTGTGGTCCTGGCAGCTGACTGATAGCCCTTCTGCTTGCCTGTAATAGTTGTACGTTCTCTTGTTTCCCGCTTCCTCATCAGCTTGTTGTCTTCTTCACCTTCTTCTCCTTCTCTCCTATACACCTACACTTTTGTAGGCTAAGGACCTGGTGGGGTAAGGCTGCCTATGGATGTCAGCACGTTCCTAAAAATGCCAGGGTGTAGCTTAATTAGTCAGACACCTGGAACACTGGCGTAGATGCTTATGAATAAACTGTGTGAGTGGGGGAAGGAAGGAAGGAAGGAAGGAAGGAAGGAAGGAAGGAAGGAAGGAAGGAAGGAAGGAAGGGGCCCATCTCCTCTCAAGTTTCTGGGGCTGTAAACTTTTACTGCCCTTTGGGAGAAGGGATGAGCTGAGCCTTGGGGAAGTGGGGGTGAGAAGCATTTCTGCCTAACTGTAACTGCTTTTCCCAAACGCAGACAGCAACCCCAGCTTCATTCCCTCACAGTAATATTGCTAGATACAGAGCTACAACTTTATATGAGATTTTTTTTTCTCATGGTATGAGACTTCACTTCATCTTCTTCCTCTTTCTTCCTTCTTCCACTTGTCCCAAATATGTTCTTGGAGGTTCCCTAGCTGTCTGGACAGATTTTACAGGTCTAATGTTCTATGCTGTTTCACCAGCCAAGAGACATCATTGAATCCAACAGCTGATCTGCTGGAGCTTTCATAACAATCAGTGCACATTCTCTCTCTCTTCCTATAGAAGGAATCTAATATATTTTGCTTAGAGATCTCACACTATTTCATCGAATGTAATTTAAACTGGAAACAGTTAAAATCATTTTCTGTTTTTACTCACACACAGTTATGTATCAGCATTTGTAGGAATGCTGTACCCAACAATTTATCCTATGTAAGAATAACTACAAATGTACCTTTGATCCTCTTTTTCATTCTGTTCCTATTATTCACATTCAAATCTGACCCACAATACATACTAAAATAAAGCTGAGGGTGGGGGTGCAGTTTGAAACCATAGCAACAAGAGATGATGGTTTGCGTGTTTGAATGAATGTGATTATCTTTATCTCTAATAACTTGTTAACACTGAGTAGTGGGAAAGTGTTCAGCTTTAAGGAGTGGTAAAAAGAAAGGGGTCAGTTGTCACGGGTTCTTTTGTTAAACTCAATTAGATTGACCCAGACTCAAAAGATCCACCAAAGCATTGGACCCTGGACAGGTGGTTTTTAAATATCTCCTTATAAGAGTTGGGGAGATGTTTTATTAAAAAAAAAAAGACACAAGACACAAAAGTGAAGCATACTCATCTATATGTGAGTGTTTCATGTTGTCTTTGGGTTATCCTCTACTCTGTTTCTATTACTATTGCTACTATACAATTACAATTTTCTCTACACTATATTCTACTACTATTACTTCTGTACTATTACCATTGTTTCTATGCTATTATAGAGCAATGTTTTTCTCTTGCAGAGCCTGTTCTGTCTTTAATTCCTCTCTCTGGAACTTCTACTTTTTTCCTTCTCTGTTAACCACCAGCATGGAAAGCACTTGCAGCATCCCATGTTGTGCTTTGCGTTGCTTTGCAGTGCCTCTTCTTTTTCCTTTGGACCATCCCTCCCTTTGAAGAAAAAAAAACACCTTTTGTTCAACTGTTTTACTCTGTCTGCAGAGCTTCCAAAACACGGGTGTCTCTTCCATTCTCCTCCCGTCACCTCCTACACCTATTTCAAGATTGCAGGTTTATTGGCCACTCTGCAGGGCTGACGCTGGGTAGAGTTGCCTCTAATCGTTCTAAGCAGCCTGCTCTTCCACACACCTCACCCCTTTTAAGAAAAAAAAAATCAACATAGTCTTTGGGTTTTTTTCACAAGGTTAGTGCAATTTCAGTGTCTTTACCGTAGTGTGGTAAGTCAGCCATGAGGCTGTACATTGTTATATCAATAGGGTTGTAGTGTCAGATACGAGCAGGTCGGTCATGAATTGGTATCCTTCATTTGCTGCAGCCAAGTGAGTGGTCGATGGTTGGTTATCACAGAGAATTCCCAACCCCATAGATGTACCCGCAGGGCATTGATTGCCCATTTTAGCCCATGTGCCTCTTTTTCAATTGTACTGTATCTTTGTTCTTTGGGAGGAGTTTCTTTCAGAGGTAGATCACAGGGTGGTCCATCCCTTCATGGTTTTGGATAAGCACTGCTCCTAAACCTACATTAAAGGCATCTATTTATATCCATGGGATTTAGCCCCTTTGAGTTACTCTGTGGGAGGCAGCCATAGACTGTGGGAATAACTAAATGTCTAATGCTGCTCTTCATCACAGACTCTAGTTTGCTAAAAGAGTCAAGAGGAATATTGCTACTGCTCTGGGCATATTTTCTTTTACTTTTTCAATGTGGGAATGGCTCTTATGCACTTCCAGGGGTGTTTATAGGTAGGGAGTCAAATTAAGATAGTGGCCACAAGGAGGCTGAAGCACTGCTTTTTTTATATGTGTCACGACTGGTTATGGCCACCATCTTGACTTTTTTGATGCCCTCTCTCTGTGGACATCGCTGTGTACTTCTGTGAGGAAAAGGAAAATATTACATTGAGCAAAATTGTATGATGGAGGCAGAATTTTTACTATGATACTGGGCACTCTGGCCTGGCTGTCTCAACTCCAGGCTGGCCAAGTAAGGCTGTCGAGATTCTGTCCCAGTGCCTGGAGGCTGTGTGGCTTTGGATGGGGAGGAACTGTCTCCGAAAGAATCCTGCCAAGACAGAATGGCTGTGGGTGTTTGGACCGTCCAGATCTGGGGATATTCCAATTTTAAACTTTAATGGGGTTGCACTTCCCCATTCAAGGGTAGTGCACAATTTGGGGGCCTTCCTGGACTCACAGCTCCTGCTTGATGAGCAGGTGGCAGCTGTGGCCAGGAAGGCCTTTGTCCAGTTTCATCTGGTGCATCAGTTGCACCATTTTCTAGATCAGGAGGTGCTTCAAACAGTCACTCATGACCTCACTGCTTGACTACTGCAATGCTGTCTGCATAGGGCTGCCCTTGAAGACCACTCAGAAGCTTCAGCTGGTCCAGAATGTAGTGGCATGGACAGTGATGGGCATGTCTCAGTATGTCCATGTGACACCTCTGCTTCACAAGCTGCACTGGTTGCCAGTTTGCTTCCAGGTGCAAGTCAAGCTGCTCTTCTCTACCCATAAAACCCTACATGGCATAGGGTCTGGTTACCTGTCTTCCATAGTGTCTTCCTGGCTGGTTCAATCTGGCAGGGTTGGTGCGCTCCGAGTTCCATTGATTACACAGTGCCACCTCTCGGGACCCTGGAAGCATGTCTTCTCTGTAGCAGTGCCTGCCCTCTGCAATGAGGTTTCCCCCTGAGATTCGAATAGCCCCCACCCTTCTGGTATTTCGAAGGGCCCTGAAGACTTGGCTCTTCAGCCAGGCCTTTGGTGAGGACAACCGAGGCCCCTTTTTTCCTTTTGCTTGTTCCCATTCAGGTTTGTTTTCTCTGCCATCTCTGTTCTTTTGTTTTGTGCTTTTGTATTGTTCCTTGTCTGTAATGTTTTTAACCATTTGTAAACCACCCAGAGTCACTGGGAGTCAGGCAGAATATGAATTTAATATATTACCGTTGGTCACAGAGTCAGCCAGATGTTAGACTAGATGTGGCATTTTTGTCCTATCAAGTCTTTCCCAAGCACCTGGGATAGGCAGATGTTGTCGTTTGATGGTGTTAGAGGTATCGTTGCAGGATATAAGCTATTCCAAGTAAAGCTGCCTTTTGCAGTTGACTGATGATGATTTTGTCAGTGCCAATGGTCTTCAAATGGTGCTCCACATGCTTTGGGATTGCACCCAAGGCACCCATTACTATTGGTCCTATCTTTGCTTTCTTTTGCCATAGTCGTTCTACTTCTACTTGCAGGTCTTTATATTCCAGTTCTTTCTGTTCTCTTCTACTGTCTCCAGGTATTGCAGTGTCCACCATCCAGACTTTTTTGTCGTTCTTGTCAACAATTGTTAAGTCTGGGGTGTTACGTGGCAGGTGTTTGTCTGCTTGAATCCTAAAGTCCCAGAGCACTTTAGCATCTTCATTTTCTATTACTTTGTTTCGGGGTCCCCCCAGTTCTTGCTTGCCAGCAAATGGCATTTCTTGCAGATATTCCAATGCAGCAGCAGTACTATTTTTATTTTTATTATTATTATTTGTGGGAAACTGAGAGGAGCAAACCCGGCAAAGAAGAATAGGCTGTTCCTTCTGCATCTTATATGTCATAAATAGGAGGAGTGCTAGTAAATGAGTTAGCGGATCCTACCTCAACTTGATGCCCCGCAGGCATATTAGTAATGGCTGAGGAAGGCTGAATTATACTCCCCCCCTTTGTTATTTCCTTTCATTTTGGAGGTGCTTTTTCTCGGTTTTTGTTTACGCCCTTTTCTATTTATGAGCTTTGTTTTTCCAGTCAGCGCAACCACGTGTGCTGCTGCTTCTCTCTTCCTCTTTTTTCCCAAGAAAAACAGTCTGATGTACCATTTCTGGTGTGTGCCGTGCGACCATCGTCTCATCTGCGAGGGCTGCCCCGCCTGCAGAAGAGAAATTCTGTCATTTTAAAAATCCACGTAGGTGCTAACTTCTGATGAAACTATGAAAGCTAAATAATGCATAAGCCCCAGAGAGCACACTATGCCCTATCTACCTTGCCAATCCTCTGGTTTCTTTCTAAATCAATACTAGTGTACTGCTGTGATGGTTCACAGCGTGATATGCAATTGGCATACTGAAGCAGTTACACTTGCTTTATAGTAGCACAGGCTTTTTTGAAAGGAGCTTTCCCTCCAAATGCTATTGACATCAAATATATATTTATATGACTGCCGTATAAATGGTCAGTAATGATCACTCCTCCTCTGCGACGTAGACAATGGAACGATAGAGGCTGTGTGGAAGGTACAAAAACGGGGTGGGGGTGGGGGGGGATGGGGTGGCAATTTAATCTATAGCTGCATTTCATCCCTGTGAAAGACCCCGTTATGCAATTATCATTTGAACCCAGGGTTGGTTCTTATTAACCCTTCCCATTTATTCTCTGACCCTCATAGTGCTAATTGTTGCATTTGAAACAAATGAGGAATTATAGAAATACATTATGGGAGAAGGCAACCATTTTCAGATGGACATGGAACAAGGTCCTTTGCTAATCCCAGCACAAGGGGTGCAGAGTAAAATGGAAGGATATATCTATAGGTATGACCCTTTGTCCTTGTTGTCCCTTATTGTCCTCTCCGTAAGTAGCATGAGATGGAAAATTCAGGTACTGCTTGGATTATGATGTCATCTCAGTCATGTGCAAAAACTATTCAGGCTCAGCACGTGAAGCTTGGCTTGGACTCTGAAATTCTTGCTTGTCTATACTCTAGTTTTGCACAATACTGAGTTTATTGATATGGGTTCTCCCTACATAAACCAAATAGGGCTGGCAGAAGTGTGTGCGTGTGTGTGTGCGCGTGCGTGTGTGTTTTTGAGTCAGTGTTGACTCCTGGTGACTGCCTGGACAAGTCCCTGCAGTTTTCTTGGGAAGGTTTCAGAAGTGGTTTGCCATTGCTTCCTTCCTAGGGCTGAGAGAGTGGCTGACCCCAGGTCACCCAGCTGGCTTCGTGCACAAGGCAAGACTAGAACTCATGGTCTCCCGGTTTCTACCCTTAACCACTACCCCAGACTAGCTCTCACTGGCATAATTAAGCCCACATTTATTTATTTGTTAGATTTATTCATTATATTTATATGGCCACCCAATTAACAAAAGTGACTCTGGGAGGCAATCTGAAGAAGCATGAGAATAAGGAATTAAAAATAATTTAAATAATAATAATTATTATTTTTAACATTATTATTAGATTTTTATCCCGTTTTTTTTTAATATGTACACACACACACAGACATGTTTGCTCAACTCAAGGCAGTGAACATACCTAATACTCCTGCCACCTATTTTCCCCACGACAACAACCCTGTGAGGTGGACTGGGCTGAGAGAGAGTGACTGGCCCAAAGTTACCCAGTCGATTTTCATGCCTAAGGCAGGACTAGAAATCCCAGTCTCCTGGTTTCTAGCCTGGTGCCTTCACCACAAGACCAAACTGACACTCTCTTGCTTTCTGTCAATACAATACAATACAATACAATACAATACAATACAGCATGGTATAGTGTAATGTAATGTAATGTAATTAACATAACATAACATAACATAACTTTGGAACATTAAAAATGTTCCATTATTCCAAGCAACCAAGGCCAATAATACATATCTCCTTCAAGGGTCTTACACTCTACATGGGCTCTGGTCCAATGTTCAGGGGAAAAGCCAGTCTTTAGAGTGATGTGGAAGGATAAAGGGTTGGGCCATCCAAACCTCAGACAAATCATGTTCCATAGGGCAGATGCTGCTCAGAGAAGGCATGCCTCCCATGTCCTGCCAGGTGACATTGTTTCAGAGAAGGGATCGAAGCATGCCCATCTGCTGGACCTCATGGGATGAGTGGAAACAATTGGAGACAGGTGGTCCTGCAAGTAACCCAGCCCTGTGTCATGAAGGGCTTTATAGGGGATAATGAACACCTTGAATTGTACCTGGAATCTTATAGGGAGTGAGTGTAGCTCACAGAACAGTGGTGTCAGCTTAGATTTAGCATAGTTTCCTTGAATAATCTTATTATTTTATGCATACACCCTGCTTTTAACTCCCAACTCTAGCCATTGAGTCAAACAAATAGTTTTTGCATTGGTGTCAGATGTCAATGAAAATATTTTCCACGATAGTAATACCAAAATATTGTACAAGCAAACGAAGAAAGATCTTCCTTATTTTATTATTATTAGAGTTGATATATAAGATAGGCCAGCATATAAATTTGCTAAATGAATAAGTAAATGTTATTTATTTATTTATTCATTCACAAGTAAATTTATTATTTTTTATTATTTTCCATCAATAGCTTATGTACAAAGCTGTTCACATAATTAGTACAGCATGAACCATAAATATGTCACAATATAAATTGTTATAATTCATTTAAAGCATGCCAAATTTTAAGTTCAAAATAATCCAACAGCTCAGTTGAAAAATAGCTACTATCAATAAAACCACATTCTAATGACAAAACATTTCATTCCATATTTCATATTAAGGGACCAAACAAAAAGATTAATTGAATGCTGCAAACAGAAGTGATAGGAAATATGGAATGTTATAGGCATAAAGCACTTTAGAGAGTTCATTTTCATACATCAAAAGGAGTTCTTCTTTTTACCACGGTTCCACATCCTGAGTCAAAAGGTGGACCTCATCTTGGTAAGAACTCTTCCAGGCACTGAGGGACACACAATGGAGAAAAACCGTTGCAAGAAAGGTAGAAATACCAGTGCCCTGGAGCAAAATCTTTGTGTCTGTCTTCTAGAAGGCCATGGGTACATGCAGTAAAGTGAAATGTCATGGCAGAGAAGTCTCTGTTTTTGTTTATAACACATACAGCATCATTTTCCTCCCTTACTGCCTTGCGCACACAGGTGTAAAATGCTATGTCTTATTTATATATTTCATATTTTGTCCAATTCAGTTCAGTAATACAAGGAATTCCTTCTGTAAATTTGAAGTTTATAGGTAGTCTTCGTTCAGCAACCACTTGTTCAGCAACCATTCAAAGTTACAATGGGACTGAATGAGGGGACTTATGACTGTTCCTCTTAGTTGCAGGTGTCACAGTGTCCCCACGGTCATGTGATCGCAATTTGGACACTTGGCAACCGGCTTGCAATTATGACGGATGCAGCATCCTGCAAGTCATGTGATCACCATTTGTGATCTTCACTGCTGGCTTCCAGCAAGCAAGTCAGTGGGGAAGCCAGCAGGTCACAAATGGTGATCACATGACCACGGGATTCACCTAATGATGGCAGGTGGAACTGGCACAACTCCTGTCGTAAGTTGGCATGGTCACATAATGTCATGCCTTACAACTGCGTCGCTTAGCAATGGAGTTGCTGGTCTCAATTAGCATTGTTAAGTGAGGACTACCTGTACAATGTCATGTCATGCAATTATGATCCCCATTTTCAGTTTGCCAGGAATCAGCATTTTTCATGCAGTTGCTGATTGTATATATTGGACCACTTCATTATGGAATAGGAAGGAGAAAATATGAGTTTTAAAATAGATGCAAATTCTTGCTAGTCATATATAATAAAACATATTAATAGAATGGAATAATGTATTCTGTCTTCCACTTTGTCAAAGGTCAGTTTCTCTGACTTGAATATTGGGTCTTCTGCATACCAGATGTTGAAAGTTGACTGTCTTTCTATGATTTTGAGGAAGAGTTTGAAAGCTAAAATTAATTTTATTTACAGAAAGTAGCAAAGACTCTTAAATGTGAACTTCGCTTATGAGCACTTTTGAAAATCAGTTGACTTTATGAAACAAGTGATTGCTTATGAGTTACTTCAATCTTCCATCAAGGTATCTAAAATTAAACAACAACAAAAACAGCATGTACCATTTTGGATTTTCTAACCTTAATATGCTTACAAATATACTGTATGTAGTCATCCTTTTTTTTTTTTTAAAGGGAATCACAATACGGCATGTAGACTTCAACCTTGGCTGCTAAAATTACCAATTTATTTGGAATTCAATTTTTAGAAATTGGAACTTTCCCCAAACATTCTGGAATATAACTAAATTTCAGAGAAGAATGAAGGAGAGATTTTGAGATTCCAGATCTATTTTAAAACAGATTATTGTGTTGCTTTACAGAGCTAGTGTGGGTGGGAGAATTCAGTTCTCCTGTACACAGTCCATTTCATCTCTTAGCTGTGTATCTCTGGAAATGCAATTAGCAGTTTCATAGTTAGCATTCCTATTTTATTTTGTTGCATGAGGTGCAAGTTCTGGATTGCAGGGGAATGAGGTGAGGGCTAATTGATACAAACAGACTTGACAGGTTCTTTGCAATTCAACCAATTCTGTTAAAGTTAATTGGCTCAGTTTCACTATGTGCCGGATGGACATTCAAAGGCAAGGGCAGATCAGAGAGCTGCAAACGCTCGTGTTTCACTCCAAGGAGATGTGGGGGATTTCTTTTTTTTTAAATTAATGTTGAATGCTGGCAAGCTCTCTTGACCCCTTGTTGTCATGGTTACCAGTCTGTCTGCTAATCTGATGATGGTGTGTGTGTGTATTGATACTCATTTCTAATGATCTTCAGAAACTAACTCAGCTGGGTTATATTATGGCACTACTGTGGTCTGAGGCAGCAAGTAAATGATTATTACATTCTAAACGCTGCTATTGTAGCTGAAGAACATCTTTTTTTAAAAGTCATTTCTTACTGCGTAGTGTATTTCTCACAGGGCCCAGATATCACAGCTTCTGTATGTAAAGATCAGATGGGAAGCACTTTCAATGACAGACACTTTGCTTGCTTAATCATGGGATTTGCCTGTCCTTTAAAGTTGACTTTGTTCTTACCTTTCTAATCAAAATAGTTACGTGTTTTCTGGATGGAAGGAACCCTGGAAGTGAAAGGTTTACAAAAGATCAGATGATCCTTGATTAGTCAGAGACCTAAGTTAGGGCATTACCATAAGCATTTTTCTCATGTATTATTTCTTTCAGGTTTGTTCCGTTGTTTTTTGCTCTTATGGTGCTGTTTATTTATTTATTTATCAAATGTGTCACCAGCCATCTCATTAAAAAGTGATTCTGGGTGGTTTACAGAGAAGATAAAACCAATTAAAATACAATATATAAAAGCAGTCTTAAATAAATAATAAATAAATTCCAAGAATTGACGGAATTGGCAAGGAGCTCAGGGAATGTGATCAGGGATTTTGTTCCTGTTCCTGTGGAGGATCAAGGTGATGTATATGGGGCTCTTTTCATCCCCACAATAATCAACCGGTGAGATAGATTGGGCTGAGAGAGAGACAATAAGTAGCCCAGTGCCACCCAGTGAACTTGTTGGTCCAGTAGGAATTCAACTTGGTCTCCCTGGTTTGTTGTACAAGGCACAATTCATGCCTAATACTAAGTTCTAACTTGCAACAGCTGAGAATGCTGAGACAAAACTAAACAAATATTATAGTGTTGTGTGAACCCAGATTGTTTGAATGCTCTTTGTATTGTACATCTAGACAACGGTATGACATCTGCTCTGCTAGCGTGTTAAGCTCCAACTCTTCAAATAGGCTTTGCAGATCTCAATAGGCTCTGCCCTATGTGTGATAACCTGTGGCTGAGGAAAAATATTATCATTTCCTGAAATACTACTTAAAGACATAGTGGTTTGCTATACCCTAAGGTTGTGAGCATAGATACTTGCCATTCACCATGTTTAATTTTTAAGTTGAGATGACTTAGAATCCAGTCATGTCTGAAAACTTCTCACTAAAGCACTTCAAGTGAGAAGATTATTGGATATTCACTATTTTTTAAACATCTAAATATTATCATACATTTTGTTTGCTTTAGAATTGAATCCAAGCAAACTTTGGAAATAAAATAGCTCTCCTGATTCTGTTCTTAGGTGTTTTTATTTTTGTTTGTTTAAGTTGACATACAGCCCTTTAAAATAAAGATTTCCCACAGTGGCTTTCAACCACTTTAAAATCATTTTCTGAAATTTTAAATTAAAAACAATGGGTATGATTATACAACATATCAATAATGCACAGAATCTGCCTGGTGACTTTTTAATTAACCCACAGTGTGTAATTTAAGAACTTTCCAACTCTTGTAAAACTGTACAATATTTAGTGATAGGATTGCTCTTTTCCTTTTGGGAATATATTTTCATAGCAACCTACAGGAGGCCTAAAACATCCAAAATAGCATTTGCAATCTTATTTTCTGTTGGTAGAATATATACTACCAACCTGCTCTTTTATTTAATTTACTGCTGGATTAGAAAATTCTAAACTAGCTAAGAAACATTGCTTAGTGACCTTTTGGGTTCTTTATGTTTTGGGGCAATAGGGAATCTGCAAAAGAAAACAATGGTAACCTTTTCATATTTATTACCATAAGCTGCAATGACCTTACAAATCACAATCTAGCACAATCTGGCAGTCTTACATCAAGCACTATTTATTTCTGGAATTGAACAATTTGCAATTAATGCAAAAATAGAAAGATATGTATACATTACAAAGTACTTGTAGTTCTTTAAAAAGTAGCTTAGAAATCCTAATTTGGCCACTAAATTTGTATAATGAATCTGCTTCATAATTGTTATCATATATGTTCTTGGGGTTTGAGGAAACTTCTATAAAATATTGATGGAAGAGGTTAGACTTGAATCAGACAGCTGGGATCAAATTCCAACTTTCTTTAATTGAGTGACAGTATGTTTTCACAGATATTTTTACATTTCACTTATTTATTTGTTAGATATATATACAGATATATCCAGCAACTCAAGTTGGCATATATCAAACTTACTTTCATGCCCATTGTGGCAACCTTATGAAGTAGATTGGGCTAAGAGATCGTGAATAGCGCATAGTCACCCAGTGAGCTTCCAAGGTTAAGAACAGACTTGAATTTGGATCTCCTAGTCCAACACCAGAGCTGCTACAGAACCCTGCCTATTAATCCTATGTAGTCTGGCTAATAATTCACACAAGGGTTCAGATAGAATGAGCTCACATAACACCTGATGATGACTCCTTAAAGTAGGTGTATATTTTCCTGCAATCTCTTGGGAAAGAGGCATTTGGTTTAAGGAACACTCCAGTGTGTCTTTTCCTTAGAAACAGAAATGCTTCACAACCTTACTTAATTCCAGTAATAAAATATAGAAGACTTAAGTTTGAGAATTAGAAGTATGAGGAACCTGTTTTACTTTTGGAATTGTTTTTGTCTTTAGAGATACAGAGAACAGTTATGGTCACAAAGCCATGCATGCCACCCTAGATCAGTGATTCTCAACAGTGGTCCATGGACCACTGCAGCTTCCCTTTGTTCACTAGCCAGAGCTGCCTATCACCTCAGTCCCTGGCTCCCCATGTTTGCTAACAGTCAGCTGGCTAGACCAAAGCTGAGGGTTGTCATTACTGGTTCATGAAAATGAATCAGTGGCTGAATTCTGGTTCACTGAAGTATGCAAGTGATAAAACAGGTTGCAAAGAGTCTATTAAAATTTAGAAAACTGGCACTAGGGAACAGGTTTGAAGTGCTGTTACCAACTGTGAGTCCACATATGCTGTGCTGAGTGGAATTGTGATCTTGTGTAAGTATCACCCAAGGAAATGGATGAATAGGAAATGGAATGAATTACATCAAAAAAATAGAATTTAATCAGCCTGGAGATCTACTCATCCCCAGCCTGTTAGAAGTAGATTTCTACTAAGGAACATTTTTGACCAGCAAGTTTATGCTAAGAGGAATTTTTATTTTGGTATGGGGTCCATGAAATAATTCAGATCAGAAGGATTAATGTTTTGGTATTAAATATAGTTTTGAAAGGCCTTTTAAAATGGTGGGGAAGTTATACATAAAGGAAATTATAATTATTATCTTGTGAAAAAGAATGGACTCTCATGCTCTTAAAGACTAAAACACAGGGCTCAAGTCTTTGTAATTGGGTGGTCCCCATATTTTCCATTCAATTATTTAGCAGTCCGTGAAAGTGAACATTTTAAGAAGTAGTGCCCTAGAGCAATTAGCATCTTACATTTCTCTGTTCAACAAAAAAGAGCCTTATTTTTGCCTTCCTTCACTAGGAGGAACCTGTAACTTTTTCCCCACTAGCTTAACTGCATGGCATGGCATGGCATGGCATGGCATGGCATGGCATGGCATGTCTTTGTTTTTAAGAATGCTCCAGATTAGGTAGTTAGAAGATTTTTCTAACATGTATCTTATGCATATTTATTTAAAAGTGCTTGCTTTAAAAAAGCATATCTGATTGCTGAACATTGCTTCAGATAGGTCTCTATTATTCTGTTAGAGCAAAACCTTTTTTGGAAAATTGATTGTTACTTTTTCATATAGATAATGAAGTAGAAAATAGAAGCAATCTTAAACGTTAAACTGCAGTACTTAGGGGAAGAATTTGCAAAGGTCCTCCCACTTTTTTTTTTTTTTTGTCTGAGTCTTCCAGAGTCAAAGGAAAGCAGGATCTCTCTCTTTTTTTTAATTGCTTTTTTAGAATAGTCAGAACTTTTGGCTGTGATACATTCTGAATATACAGTATATATGTACAGGTGGGTATATCTATACCACCTGCCCCTGCACACTATAGAAAATCTTTAGGAGGCGTAATAAAAACTAGAGTGTTATTTTTTCTTTCTTCTATAAGATTCAAGAGTTATGATGAGGGTTGTATCTTTTCCAGCCTATAAAGTATCCCAAGTTACAGAGAGTTGGGACTGCAACTCTCCGAATTTCCAGCCAAAGGCCATACTAACTTGGAATGCTGAGATTTGCAAACCCAGCACATTCAGGCATAAGGCAGACTCCTGAATCCAACAAGTAAATGTAAATAATGAAGGATAGATAGAGTATATAAAAACCTGCCCAATGCCAATGGTTCTGGACCACTTGCAAAAATATGAAAAAAACTATAATATATTAAAAGGCCTGAGTGAAAGGTATGTTTTAAAACCCTTCCTAAATTTTTAACAAGGGAGCAGCCTCCACTCCAGTGTCACTCTGTTCCATATGGCCCTGCCATTGAAAAAGCAGAATTGTTCATCTCACATGTATCCAGGTAAGATCTACAAAAATTGGCCTGTTAATGAGTCCATTCTGCAGATCACAAGGGCATAAGCCAGGTAATATTAATTGGATGGAGAGCTGAATGGTGAAAGCTTGATAGCTCTTGAGGAATAATAGCTCATTTAAGAAGTCTCAAGACTTCTGGGATACAGTATTTTTCCCCCCAGATCTCTGTGGACAGGAACAAGCATTCCAGAGGCATCAACAAGAGTTTCAGGACCATGGATAGCAATCTTTCAGCTAGAAGTAGAAACCTTTCTGGTCTCAAGCTCTTGACAAAAAAACTCCACTTGAATGGTTGCATCTGGAGATTCTGAGTTGGCTGTGTTCTGACAGGACAAAACTGAAAACATTGCAAGTGTTTATATCATAGAAATCAGTGAGAAGTCAGGATACAGTCATTACTTCCTTCTTTTTACCCCTGGACCAAAAGAGGAGCTAGGATAATAGTTGTTGCTGAAAGCTACCTGACCTCTACCATACAGAAAAAATGTTCAAGGGGAAAGATTTCTTTTTTTAAATTGAAAACATTAAGAAGAACAAAAGAAACAATACAGTTGTCACACTGGAGAAGTCGAAGTGTTACCTTGGGCTGTAAGAGCAGAACCGAAGCTCAGAATTCCAGGTGCTGGAAGAAATAAGTTAAAGGGCTACGTCTACTGCACAGTAACTGGACTGTTCTGGTGATGAGACTTGGGATTTCTGGGATGGTCTCAAAAGAAATCCATTCTTCAGAGTCCATTTAAAGATCAGTGGGGGAGGATTTGTTTCTCCTAAGAGCAGAAAAAAATGTTTTCTTTCCTCCCTGAAGATACTTCTTTTCAGACTAGAGATGAGGGGCCATGTTTGATTTGGGAGGCTGGTTACATGGATAACTTATGAATATCAGATTATTTGTCTTCCATCTCCATACAGTAACTATGTAGCTGTAGCAATACTGCATATTCTCCAAACAGCCTTCCTCTTATCACTTCAGTCTATTTGACTCATGCAAAAGTCATTCTAAAAAGTCAAGGGCTGTCAAGTCCCATGCAATGTATGAAAATGTTTGTGCATGGATCTGTGCATTGAAATACTTGTGCAAGGGAATCTTGAACATACATGGCCTTGTTCTGATATGGCCTCTCCATTATGCCAAGATCCAAAAACCAGAGACTAGACATTCTTATTATAATGCCCTTTTTATTTCACTTTCAAAAACTTGACTCATGTTTATAATCCTCCATGTATTGTACAGTAGCTGGTGATATTTGCCCCGTGTGTTATTCCAGTAACAAATATCAAAAAAGGTCAGGATGTTAGATTTTCTTCTTCAGTGTTTTGGTCTAGATAGTTAAAAAGGTAATGTTTTCACCATAGCCTGAAGTGTCTGTCCAAATGTAGACACCATGTTAGCCAATTGCTATTCCTTGCCTCTTATGAAACACAAAATAAATCACCAATTGTGTACTTTGTAAAGTGAACATAAACCATCTGAATGGTTTTTTTTTAGTCTGCAGCCTTTAATGATTCCTCTTCCTTTTGATTACATGGGACCAAAGTGGAAAATGTTCTTTAAAAGGGAGAGGGAAGGGGGAAAAAAACTCAGAAAGCCACAAGAGCATCTGTGTATCTATGAAATACCTTCTTTTCGAAAATTAAACTTAGCTAAGAACACTCCATGCAATCACCTTCTACTTTTGACCATCTCTCAGAAGAAATGGGGAACTTGTCCTTTCTTTTGAAGAAATTTCCTGATAACAAATTGTTTTCATAGGATAGGAACAGTGTTTTGGAGACTGCTTTCCTTTAAATAAAACAGAATTTTGATTCATGCATAGTATGATTCTGCCATTTTTGCTGTTAATGATCAAATTCTCCCAAGTTTCATTTGGTAGATGCCAAGGAAAGGAACATACTATAACACATGGAGAACCCTAATGGGGGAATATCATCAGGGCTGGACAATAAGGAAATTCCCTTATTCATCCAGAGAGATTTTCCAGTCAACCATATTATGGCTGGTCTTCATGCTGAAAGTTTAATTTCCTCAAGAAAATGTTAATTCCATAATAGCACACTGGCCAACTAATCCCTGCCACAGGTTTTATGGAAGACTAGAGTATGGTGTCCAAATATAAGAGAACTGTCATCCTTTTAAAAATTATTTACACAAAAGAGATTCTGTTTCAAGAAAAAATGGAGAAACTTTCCTGTATGGATCTTCATATTTTCCATTATGAGTTTTGAATTTCATTATATATGTTCCATGAAGCTCCAGTAATTGGAGCGGCATAAAAGGCTTGCATAGAATATTTGCCTGAAGCAACCTCTGTAATGATTTGTTAATTACTTAGCAAATATTGTAGATAAGAAATCTAAGCCAGCATTTATTTTGTTATGAGAATTACATTGGATCGGCTTTCAAATTATTCACACAAATCTGATATTACCCAGGCAACTGGCCAAAACTGTATGCTAGCATACGCTTCTCTATTTTACAAGAAACACTGAAGTGCCAGGTAGCTAACAATTGCACTGTTAAAGAAACAGGTCTGTCCCAGCCTATGGGAAATAGGATCTTAATTTAATGAAAGGTATTAACATTTTCATTCATTTCTTTGAGAATTCAGACTATAGATGGAGCTGTTTGGATGGTAGACAAATATGTTGGGAATAAGAAAAAGGGGATGGAGTATTTTGTCAAACTTCTAACATGCTTTTTTAATTTATTCAAGTTATATTTTTGAAACCTAGAATTTAGAGAATAGATACAGATCCACACAGTATTTTAAAAAATGGCTGAATTATCCCTTTTTTCTCCTTCTAGGTCAGTAGAACAATAACCGTAGCTATTAAAGAAAGGGCAATCTTTGAACATCCTATATACACTCATTTCTATACCCCCAAGGTATGGGAGTGCCTTGAAAAGTCTGAACGTGTGTGATACTAAATATCTCAGTCCAATTCTTTTTCAAACAACTATAACCTGTAAAAATTCCTAGCACTGTTCTTAAAAATGATATCACATTTTCACGATATGCATTGCAGAGTAAAACAGTGGCTATTCATAGATATGATTCTGCTTCTAAAATACTGAAACACACAACAGGTTTACAGGGATTACAGTTCCCAGATGTCTCGTCCACTGCAGTCTTTGAAGTTGGAATGCCAACTGGGGGTGTCCACAGAGGGAGAGAGGTGAAAAAAGTCAAGATGGTGGCTGCAACCATGAAATTGAAGCCACTTCCCCTTTTTACATTCATTGCAAACATCCCTGATACCAGCAAAGGTTGATGAAAAAGTGATATGCAGTAACTGGTACGATAGGAGCAAATTTAAATGACTAATTTCAAAGAGTGCATCTTTTTGCTTTAATTAGCTGGTATTTTTCCAAATTGCCAGTTGTTGGGATTCATCATATACTGCACAGGCGGCTATTGATAATTCAAGTCTAAATGTTCAAATGGATTCACAGAATGGTATGTTTGGGGCCTCATTGCCACTAGTGTAGATTTGCTGCTGTAAACCATTGAGTCAAGAGAAAGAGGAGGAGGAAGTTAGATTCTGTCAATAAGGTTTGCTTCTTTTCATCTTTGCTCAGAGGAAAAAAAGAAAGCAGAAAAATTATTGAGAGAATAATTGTTCACCCTCCAAGGAAATCAATGTTAAACGTAGGAACAAGACGGTGTTGTTACTTATTTAAAAGGCAGATCAGAGAGTGACCAGTTTGGTCTTGGGCTACTGAAAGCTGTAAGAAGGAATATCTGCTTCTTTCAGGGCCTTCAAATCTCTTTCAGATAAAGAAATCTCCAGAGATTTCTCCAGTGAAAGCATAAAAATATGGTGCACGCCTTCAGCCCTCTTGCTTGCTCCAAGTTTATTCTGGTGACCTATGGAGATCCAACTTTATCATTAGCAGACCAATCCAGTACATTATGTTGGAGGGTATGATTTAGCAAACAAGCAGTTAAACTGAACAGATGTTTTATCAGTCCATGCCCAAATAGGCAGACCTCCTGGCTACAAGGCAAGCCACTGCTGAGCCAGACTAGGAAACTATTTGCACATCTTACATCACACTGAATATTGCATCTCAGTTAAGGTATGTCTTGTCACGCAACTAATTAAGAACTGGTAAAGCTAAGCAGCAAAGCCCCAGTTCAAATGTTATGTCTGCCAAATCTTTTCCTGAGCAAGGCTATGCAACATACAATCTTGGGAAAGGGAACTCTTGTTGATGACCTAAGAAATTAATTTTCTGATACCTCCTGGTCAAAGAATCATATGTCATCAAGTCCAGGAATCCCTGCCTGTGATTTTGGGGAACATTTAGTAATCCAAGCATGCAGTGTAGACGCTTTGTGTTTTGATGCAACAAAAAATTAGTGGCAGTGTTTTGATGAAGAAAAAAAATAGCACGAATAGCACAGATCAGGACTGAAACAATGAGGCTTTAAGGATTTGTTTATAGATAAGAGATGGGATATGGGAAGAAGAGGTCATTGGTTGTATTTTAAGAGAAGGTGATAAGTTACTAACATTGTTTATACTTAAGATGAAGGGGGACGTCATTTCTTTATATATTTCTTTTCTTTTTCTTTAGTATATTCTTATTTTTTTCTTTCTTTTCTATTTTTCTTTCTATTTGTTTGTTTTCTGCACTTTCTATTTTTTCTTTCTATTCTTTTATATATATATATATTTAGTTTGTGTTAGTTTTTATCTTCGTAATTGTAATTTTTAATAAAATTACTAGTAGAAAAGGTATTTGGGGAATGTTCTCCAACAGATACAGAGAGCATTTGGTTTGGAAAGATTTAAAAGTATATGAATGAATGTTTATCTTAGATAATTGTTCACCCAGAATTTTCTCTCATACGCATTTTGGCTCATTTCTGTTGTTTAAATATATATTTCATCAATGATTCATATAATGCCACTGTGTGTTCAATACTAATCATGTTGGTTTAATTGAAGATCCAGGTGTCGTAATTTGATGGATTTACGTGTAACAAACAGGAAAAAAAAATTCTGAGAACTTGAAAAAAGAATGAAGTATTGTTTTCCTTCTTAAAGGTTCATTGTTGTTTCTTCTATGGAAAACTTCTGCTAACAAGTATTCAGTGAGAAACATTCTGACATTTTGGTCCACTTTTGTCAGCTGGAACATGAGGCTTTCACTAAAATCTTAGATGAAAGAAATGTGTAAAAAAAATCCTCTGGGCCCATGTCTCCTCAAATTGGTAAGAAATCTACCAACTCACTTACATCAAGAAATTGGGCAAAATAGTAAATTTTAAAATGAGCTTTCTACATGTTCTTATATAATCTAATAAGAAGGTGCATTAAGGGGCTTTCCATTATGGATTTCCATGATTTAAAAATTTTAAATAGTGGTTTTATAATGTATGTGGGTTGAGTGTGTTTGCCACCTTTATCTTTTAGATTAGTCTTACAGTATTATATCATTTGAGCTTTTGAGAAGTGATTAAGCACTGAGAAATTGAATTCTTTTATTTTCCATGGAGTGTTGCTTTGCATCCAAATGAGTTCTTAGAAATCTCTTGAAATATGTTGAGTGACTAGCTTCTTAGTGAACCTCTATAATTTTTTGTTTGCCTTTCAGCAATGTTTTGATGTTGATTTAAAGTTAAGCAAGCCCAAAACAGCATTTTTTTCAACATCTGAAATGTCTAGACAAATGAAATATGTATCTTAATTGGTCACCAAAGCGCTAGATATCAGCCCTTTGTCTGGGATGGGCTGAGGTTTCCTACCCTTGGCAGAGGGCTGGACTAGAAAACCTTCCCTTCCACTCCTAAGATTGTATGATGAAGGTATTCCAAAGGGAGGCCCACCAGTAGAAAGGAACTATTTAGGCAACTATTATCTCACTAAACGTCAGCCCTATAAAGTAGACCAGACTAAGAAACAGACACTGTGGGCCTAAAGCTATTTTTATTAGAACAGCTATAGTTATAACAGAATCTTGCAAGTCTGAATGAGCTGGAATTGGCGGGCAGGGGGCGGGTGCTGTCTGAGGCATTTTCATAAATCATTTTCTTGGTATGGGCTCAAGCCACGTTTATCTGATTGTTGTCTTGGTAATGGATCCTCTCTCTGTTTGTCAAAGCCATTCTCTATAGTCTGTGTGCTGAGGTGACATGTGTTTCTACTCCATCTGGTACCACTCCTGATTTGGGTTTGAGGGAACATGAGTCTTCCTTGCTTTTGTTCTCAACTTTCTTAACACTGTCTCTGTAGGTCTGGATTATCCCTTTGGTCTTTGGTTGCCTGTTCTTTTGTTTATGTAGGTCTCTATTTTAGTATGTAATAATAGTTATAATACGTAATAGTTTTGTGCTGATTGTTTTTAATTTTTTTCTTTATTGCAGTGGTTCTCAATTCTTTCCAATTCCCTTGCACCATACAGATCTCATCTGCACCTCCTTGCAATATCACATGTTTTGTCCAAGGACTTCTCATTCTTTCTAATGAAAGATGAGAAAGTTTGAACAAAGTTTGTTATTCTGTTAACACAGAATAACGATATACGCATGTTGCTGCAGTGCTAAATTCTCATGAACACATGGGAGTTTTTTCAGTCCAATTCTTAGTTTCTCTCAAGTTCACAAATTTAAATGCATGTAGCAGAATTGCAAGTAGGTTCAGATTTTGACAGTCGATCCCAAAACCTGTATTCCTGGGTTATTATGTGCGTGTGGCAGTTCTGGATAGTACTTTATTGCTATTTTTATCAGCTCTTTCCCTTGTCTGTTCATTGGCGCCTAAGTTTTAGAAGTCTTCAGCTTCGCATTTTCTCTAAGAACTCGGAGACTTTGTCTGCAATCTAGCTAATTCTTTCTCCTTAAAAAAAGAGTCCTGTGGCTTGGGGAGAGAACAACTGGAACGTATGTTTTCATTGAATGGATTCTGAAAAAAATCCAGTAAAGACTCCTTTCAGTCAAGCTTGGCACCTTGTGACTACTTAGATGTTGTTAGATTGTTGATCTTAACAACAATGTGGAAGTAGTTTGCTATTATTATCTTCTTTGGGAATGCTTTTTCCATTTCTCAATCTAGCCTATAGTTTGGAAATTTCTGGTGACTTGTATTCAAATATAATCAAGTTTAATCCTATTTACTTTTCAAGGTCAGCTAGGTGCTGTAGCTGTTATAAGCATGTGTTTACATGAATAGTAAAGCAGAAGGATTTGGTGGAATGTATGTCTCTGTTCCTGGGTCAGTTGGTCTGTGATCTGTGTGCTTCTTGCATGAATCAGCCGCCCCAATAATTATCACAGGTAAAGTTATGGGTCTGTAGCTCTGGTAATAAAGCAAATGATTGCCTTATCTTACTGTTTTGTCAAGCTCCTTTATCTGACTTTTGGCATAACCAGAGGTAGCTCATGAGCAAACAGTAGATTTCTGTAGATTCTGAACTAGGAAGGAGAGAGGGTGAGTTTGCTCTACATGTTCCCTTACAGAAGTTAGTCCACATCCCACTTCCCAAGTTTCTAATTTTGACAAGTTGGGCAGGTAATTTTTATGCCAAGTATTTAGCTCTGTTATAACCTCTGCTCCAAGAAGAAGCCACCTGTGGATATGAAACACAGCCAAGAATGAATTTACTTGCCACATTTTAATGAATTTGTATTGGAGGTTTTCAAACATGTTGTGGAGCTCCCTCAAATCTGTCTTAAACTAGTTTCAAAAATAAATGTTTTTCTTATGAAGAATGTTCTTCCTTAGTTCCCATATAGAGTAGCATATTTGTAGTTTTGAGAGTGGGCCAGGAATCCTTGCCATCACATGCATCAAGGAATAACTCAGGGTTCAGTTTTTACACTTTTCATCTGAATGCTTGTTCCCTCCTCACCTTTAAATTTCATGATGAAAAAGTCTGAAAAGATTTTATCTTTTAATTGCGATTTAAACAAGACTATTGAAGCATGTGAGGAGATGGCTGGAGCACAGGGGAAAGACATATTGGCAAGAAGATGACTGAATGTGTCTACTGCAGGGCAATGAAGGGAAGGAAACAGGATTTCTTTATGGCCCCTGTTGCATCTTCAAATAGTCATCTGGTATGGTTTTTTGTGCTTTTAACATCTATCTCCAAATGATGTTGGAACCCAAGAAAACCCATAAGGACTCATTTAGAAGTCAGTTAGGGAATAAAGGACTTATTTATGGATGGATCTGGATGGCATAGTTTATCCATGTCTGAATAACATATGGTTTGGTCCTCCTGGTTTGAGTTTGAGGAATTAGCTTGAGGGATCAAGTCTGAGGATGCAGACAAGATGTGTGTAGCTGTGTATCTGATCACATACTCTGACTCAGTCTAGCTAGAGGGTATTGACTGTGTGGATTCTGACTCTGATAAATGAATGTTTGTGGAAGGGGCAGGTGACAGACTCCTTAAAGGAGTTAGTAGTTATGGCCCTGATGGAGGACCTTTACAAGAAAAGTGCAACTTTGTTAATACTCCTTGATTACTTGGCAGTTTTAGACCATGATATCCTTCTGCACCAGATCTGTGGATTAATTCCATTCTTATTTTTAGAGAACAGACTTCACACTTTTAAAAATAGAGTTATTAATGTAATAGATTGGAGGAGTGGTGTGGACATAGTGTACCTTGACATTTGCAAAGCGTTTGACAAAGCTTCTCACAATATGATAGACATTTGGAAGAGAAAGAGAAGATTCAAAAGATCTAGGCAGGTTTCAACTGTGAGCTGAAATGAACTTGATGAAATTTAACAGGAAGATTTGCATCTGGGAAGAAAAATGAAAGGCAAAAGTACAGGATGGTGAGACCTGGCTTGGCAGTAGTACATGTGAAAAAGATCTGAGTGTTCTAGTAGATCATTAACTGAACATAAGCCAACCACAGGATGCAGTGATTCTATGATTCTGTCCTTCCTAACTCTACCTGTTTTACTGGTTACTGTTCTTCCTTCAAAAGGATAAGCTAGTGAGAGATATCCATGCACTGGTAATCTAAAGACAGGACTATTGCAACAGACTGGATTGACTGATTCCTTAACTTTTATTCAGGAGCTCAAGATGGCTCAGCTGAGATGCTCTCTTAAGGTTACCATAGCTGCTGAGGATTTACTGTATAGCATCCCGAAAGAGTATTTTCATGATATAAATAGTTTGGTTGTGATTCTCTCCTTGTTCAACTACAATGAGCACCAATAAGTTTCCAGTGCCTCCCTCTTCATCCAGCCTTTTGATTATTAGTGCTACTCTGAATTTCTAATGAGGGTTTTTTTTTTTTAGATTTTTTTATCCGACCATTATTTTTATAAATAAGGCAGCGAACATACCTAATCCTCCTTCCTCCTCCTATTTTCCCTGCAACAGCAACCCTGTGAGGTGAGTTGGGCTGAGAAAGAGTGACTGGCCCAAAGTCACCCAGCCGGTTTTCATGCCTAAGGCGGGACTAGAACTCACTGTCTCTTGCTTTCTAGACTGGTACATTAACTACTAGACCAAACTGCCAATGTTATTGTCCCATTTTAAGAGGTTGTTTTTTTTTAGTTTTCCAATATTTTAATATGTCTTTTAAAATGTGAATGAATTATTAATATTGATAAAAAAATTTATACTTGTTATTAATGTTTATTTATAAGAAATTGGACCCCAGTTTGGTATTGTTTTATAGTTGAAAAGCAGGATAGAAATAACATTTACAAATAAATAAAAATATGACATCTCCTTTGATTGAAGCTCAAATTCCCATTCTAATAAGTGTGTCCAAGGGGAACTTGGCAATCATAACTACACATTGCACTTTCTAGTGTTACTACTCTAGAAGAATCCACTAATCAAAAGTTACAGATCTCTGATGGGTAGGGACCAGTCATTTAAACCCCTAGAATTCACGTAATAGTGATGGTTCTGTGACTATGGTCTTCAGCTTCCATGAGCACCTGGGAGTTGCTTTGGACTTCTTTGTCTTATGTAGGACTAGAAATGATATATTTTCCATAAGGTAATTTTTTAAAATGTATTCTTTATTTTACTTTTTTATTTTTATTTATTTACAAAATATTGGCCATACTAATGTATCACATTTTTTTCACAGTTTGTAAACTGATTTAGATGGGGAAAAGTGAGAGAGAGAATAACTGGCTCCTGTTTGAGATTCTGTTTTCTACTTCCAAATCTTAAGAAAACCAGTTGCACAAAAGTTGTATGTAATACTTCTGAATGTATTTATTTCAGGGTTTTGGTAGACACTTTAATCTCAACATTAAAATCCAACCTTGTTTTGTTTTGTTTTTGAGAAAGCAAAGTTTTTAAGGGATTTGTAATGATCAGTACAGTTATCTGCTACATTGTTCATTAATTTTATGCAATATTTATAATTAATTCTAAATATTGTGCTTATTTATTTATTAAAGTCTCTGCATTTTTTTTTTCCAATTTATATGCTGCCCATCTCCCCCAGAGAGTGACTCTGGGTGAATTACAATTAAAAACCAAGACAATAAAAATACTAATCCTCCCCCCCCCCGATTAAAACACAAACAACAAATCTATAAAAGCAATATACGAATCAAGAAGATGGGGGAAGCATTTTAATCTGATGGCCAAGCAATTTGATGCACATGAAATGGTGAAGTAACAAGAGGCCATGATCTGTTATCTATGACAATCAAGGTATCTGTGTGATCTTGCCCCAATAAAAATTGCTTAGAATTTGTGGGAAAAATACAATAATTATAAAATCATAAAGGCAATTTTATAAAGATTGTTTTATAATATTGGGACTGGTCTTTATGCAATAGGTTTGGATTTGAACTTTCGCATTCCTGTGACTTCATCTTTGTAGTTGGGTTTATGTATCCCCTGAACCAGAATGCATGGTTTATAAATCACAGTGGCTGAGCTCATATATCATCCTACATCAAAATAATATATGCATGTATGTTGTGGCTTAGCCGTCATTTGATCATTTTCTCTCTAGCATACTCATGTAGTGCACTCTAGTTCAAAATAACTGCCTTCTATAAAGCATTTAAATGGTTAACATTATACTGAGATATTGTGAAATGTACTGTATATAGATCAGATAGAAGAGGCTCCTCTGTAATAATTTAAAAATAGCTTCCCATCTATTTAGACTGTTGGCAGTGAGACCAGGCTGTGTTGGGTGCAAGCTTGCCGTGTTTACCTTTTGGGTAGTGCTCTCTTGAAGAGGAGTCAGTGCTCATTTATATTTAATTTTGTACATATTCGTCTCTAATATCAAAATGTGTCCACCATTGAGTCTGCCCACCCAATCAAGACAGTCCATAATGATGCAGCATTTATTGTCTTCTATTGGTATTTACTGCCAACACCTTATTTTCCTCTTCTTAACCAGGGTTACAAGAGCAAGTCCAAAAGGAGGAAAATGCATTTTTCTTTCTACTGACAAAGAACACCAGGGAAGCTTAAGTATAGTATATGGTTGTCAACCTGGAAAGATGTAGGGTTTGCGAGACATGTTAAGCAAAACACAAATTGGCACTGTTTTAAAAATAATTTTTAATCTTTACGTTATTAAGAATACACCACAGCGAAGAAAAAGAAACAGGTGTTAGGTTTCAGGGAAAGGATTAAGCCACAAAAGAGAAAGTGTAAACTAAGGAACAAAAGGATACTAACCTAAGATAGTGATTAGGCCTCAGAGAAAGGCTAGCTTTGAAGGAAACTTGGTGGGACTTGACTTGAGTAAATACAAAATGAAAGTGAATATTTATGCCTTTCTGTCTAGTTACTCATTGCAAGGAGGGGGTCTGTGTAGATTGTGCCTTTCTGCATCATCCTGCAGTGTATGTGGGTGAGGATTTGGATTCCTTTCATTCCCACATCCGTCACCACTCAAGAACATTCAAAAGCCTGAAGCAAACTTTTCCCTTACTATTTAACTTCAAGTGGAAAGAAGCTGTTCTTGCTTAGGGATTTAACTAACACACATACCAAGCCCCCTTTCCCAGGCTTACTTTAATAGAGATAGAAGGGATTGGTCTGCAGCTCAACAGTTGGAAACATTCTGACTTAGCGGGAATGTCTAGAAGCTTGTATTGCTAGAGGTGCCCATTATAATCTTTCTCTATGTTCACAGCATTTAGAACAATAAATGTGTTGTTTTCTGAGGTAGGTCATGCATCATGGTGGCAAGTTAGTTTTTGTAGCAAATCCTAGGTAGAAGCAACATTGCAGTGGTTCTGCAATGATGCCATCAACATGGACCGGGGATTTATTGACTGCCTTTCCCAGGAAGATCTCCACAAGGGGATGAGTTGTAACAGTTGCCTTGATTTAAGGATGTTTCTTCAGAAGTGATCTAATGACTGTTTCCTTTTAAAAAGTTGGAGCTTTACCTTCCTACACCAAGAGATAGCTCTCCACAATAATTAATATCATTAAACAAAATGGGTAAGGGTCAAACCCATAATAGATACCTTGCATCTATCTACCCTTGTACCTCAAGGGTCTTTTTGTACCAGCGCACACACTTAGAATTTTGAGAACATGATATGGGCATCCTCACAACATTACTATGCAGGAGTGGGAGAATTCTTATAAAACACTGACTCTCCAATATTTTTTTCTTGATGGGAAAACATACTGTATTTCCAAAGAAAGCATTGGACTACTTATCATTTTTGTGTTCAGTTAATATCTCTGGGATTTATGGGGAGCATTTTTGGAAATACGTATGATTTGGAGGCTGGCATTTTCCTCATAGCATGTCAGCTTTCCACCTTAACCAAAGGTTAAAATCATCTTTAAAAATTAAGAGGCATGAACCTTATGAGGGCTCCATGGGCACCCTGTTGGAGACCCAAACTGGATTAATTGGAATTGAGTCAAGTAGCAGCAACATGATGGTTCTCTTGGACTGTTAATCCCTATACCATAATCAGAAGGGGAACACAATCCAAATGGATGTAAATATTTTTCTTTCCAAACTGAGTACCCCAATACATTGCAACAGCCTGTGGGTATTGAGTAATGATTACTCTGCGGGTGAGCATGCCAACTATATTGTAGCTGTAAAATTATAAAAGGCTTCTACTGCATACCTTCTTGTTCTTTTCCTTTGCAATGTTGCTTTACAAACAGTTTGTGCATTGACTGTCCAATTTTGAGCTGCAAGGCCAATGTGTAATCATTTCTTTTGCAATATTTCCTGACCACCATCACAAAGAATGTTTTATTGAGGGTTTTCATGAAACTTTTCTTGTGCACTTAGTATAGGATCTGTTTTACAGTATGATAAAATTTGATCCTGGGGAATCAAGGAAGGGAGGAAAATGAAGGCCAGAACAGTGGCAGTGTGTGTTTTGGGAAGGTCCAGGAAAGAACAGAGAAAACAGATATTGACTTAGTTTACAAAGAATACTGTAGTTATTTTAAACCATTATTGACCTGTAGAAATAGGCAGGCATGTAGACATCAGGTTATGTTTCATAATTGCAGGATGAGTCAGCTTGGCTGGAAAGAGTTACAGCCTTTTTTCTAAGCTCATTATTTCTTTCTTTTACTCCAAAACTTTAGACAGGAAAGGACACTGAGATCAGATCTTCATTTCTTGACTGCTTTGGGCTATGTAGAATCATTGTTCTGTTTGGGAAAGATGGGGAGGGATGCTGGTTCTGTAAACATGCATAGCCTTTGATGGGAATTAGGATCACCATATGTTTAGAAGCAGCTGGTTAAGAGTAAATGCTTTTGTGTTGATGCAGGTTCACTGTTCTCAGAAAATAAGTTCAAATGGGGGAAGTCCAAATGAAATTACTATTCCATGGCAATTAAAATACATCCAGAAGGATATTACAGAGTTCTGCACGGCAAGCTGTGTATATTTGTCTCCCTCCAAACTGAAGTGCTGGTGTGTGCATTGTTGGGTTGTTTCCAGCTGAAAAAAGGAGTCAAGTACAATATAAAATAAAGTAGATATATATTTAAACTACAGATATGTTGTTCTCATTTAAAAGCAGTTTTCTAGAAAATTAATCTCCAGAGTGTTCCTTTGTTTCTGATAAAACGATGTCTCTCGAGCGCCTTCTCCGTTTTTTCCCAACCCACTGTTTGCAAATTCTCTATATCACAAACAGCATCGCAAGACAAACAAACAAACAACTGGAATGAAAGGAACATCAAGGGATTAAGCCACGATAAAATCCTGATTTAGGCACAAATGCAGGAAAAGAAATACAAACATTTGAGAGAAGACAAGATGTAATTAATCTAAAATAAAGATAGCACTGAATTGGGGGAGCCCTTTTCAGTTTTTCCTTTGACTCTAGGTTTGTGCTTTAAATTATCTGGAAGAGTTTGGTATTTTGGCCTTTCTTTTCCTCCAGAAAGTTCACAAATCCATTGAAAACTCTGCTGAGACAGAGGAAAAGAGAACTATTGATTGGGAGGTTTGGGGAGCCTGCTTAGGACACATTGGTCTAAGGACAATCCCCTGTGACCCTCCTCTCTGTTTTGTAAGTTTTGTCAGAAATGTGTTTTGAAAAAGTTTAGCAGCAGGCGTATTCAGGTGGGTGAATTTCCCCCGTGGATTTGAAGTTATTAAACTACTTGTGTGCTGGTGTGTTGTAGCATTTTGAAATCAAATCTGTTCACAGTTTTCTACAACGTTTTCAGAAAGCTTTTTGGATACAGCAATATTGTGATAAAGGAATCCACGAGGGTTACACAGGCCTGGACATGACTAAATGTATTACTTTCATAAGAGGAATATTGCTTAGTTTTCTCACTTCACTTGTTTGTATCTTCCAGCTACTCATTGCTTTGTAGGGAGTTAAAGATGAGTCATTCATCACCCAACTATCCCAAGAAGAGGAGAATCTGAAGGAACTTCAGATGAGAGAGGAGGGAAATTACTTTTGAAAATAACCCTCCAAATGAGAGATTTGTTTTGTTTGTTGGTAGTTCATCAGCTCTTCTTCCTAAACAGTACTGTATTGTTCATTAAAATAATCCCTGTTACATAGCCAGACTTTAAAACCATCCGTTCAGTTCATAGCCTAGTCAATAAGGAGTTTCATTTTAATCAACTTGATCACTTTGGCGTCGCTTGAGTCTACATGGGCTTTGATTCTGAATTACCTGAGTTGTTGCCAAGGTACTCATCAGGTTAGTAATATTGTATTAAATTTAATAATGTAAGATCATGAAATGGGCTTGCTTAATTTCTGGTCTGTGTCTGTGTTTTATGGTGTCATAGTTTCTTTCCTGCCATAATGGTTTTCAAATGTGCAAGCTGTAAATGACACAGAATTCTAGGAAGACAGTGGACCTTAGGCATGTTGTCTTCAATATATAGAAAGGAGAGAGAAGGGCCTCAGTGAATTTGGCACTGGAGGTCTAGCATGAGGCCTATGAAGATCATCTCAAATCAGTTAACATTCAGTGGCAATTTGGTGAGGAGGAAACCAATAGATTTAATTGTTTTGTATGTTTGTATGATTATTTTTTCAATGTATATAGCTTCTCATCTCCAGTACTTGGGGCAACTCGCAGCAATTGTAATCCTCTTTGAGATTAAAAAAATGCTTATCTTTTAACAATTTCCTTTCTCTTCTTGGAGTAATGGAGCTCTAGGCAGATGTAATTTGCTGTACCATGATGTAGCATTTCTTCAGTGTAATGGGAAAAATTATGTCATTATCACAGTCAAAGTTTGGGGGAAGAAAAAAAGTCTTAGTAAATACTGGGGGAGGCAGCAGTTAATCTTACAGGTCTTTCAGGAAGGAGCTTTCCTATCCTCATCAGAAATTCTTCTGGTTCAAATCTGATGGTATCAAAAATGCCAGATACTAGTAAAAGCTAGTGCATCATTTGGGAATCCCCTTTCCCTTAAACTCTGATAAGTCAGAGTTAAGTCATTGTTGACTTAAACTGAGTGGCTGAATTTGGAAGGTAGTTAATGCTTCTTTGGCAAAAGAGATAGTTAGTGTCTGCCTCCTTGAAAAAAGCAGTGGTGTACCGCTGCTTAAAGAGGCTGTTCATTGATCCAGCCATGTTAGACAACTTGGTACAAAGTCTCAAATCTCCTTTTTAGGGAAGGTTCTGGAGAAGGTACAGTAGTTGGATTGCAGCTGCAGGGGTTCCTGGAGGAAGTAGTAAATTGTTTGGATCACTTTCAGTCAATGGCCAGACTTGGATACAGGAGGGAGATGCTCTGGATACCCTTACCAAGTGTCTGTAAGCTGTAAGGATCAAGACTGGATGAAAGAGGCTGAAGTTAAATCCTAACAAGATAAAAGGGCTGTTTGTCCAGAAACTCAGGTAGCTCCTGTGCTAATTCTGGATAGGACTGCTCTCCCCTGAAGAAGTAGGTTCATGATTTGCAGACTTTTGCTTATAAGTGGACTTTGTGGCTAGTGAGGCTTTGCCCAACTTCAGTTGATAGTCCAGTTGTGGCCCTTTTCAGAATGGCAGGCTGTAGTGACAGTTACTCACACCATTACTACTCTGAAGTTGAATTACCGCAGCACGCTCTTCTGGAGGCTGTCTTAAAGGTTAGTCAGAAGCTTCAGCTGGAGCAAAATGCAGAGGTCCATATGCTGGTGGGTGAGATCTGCTTCATCAGAGTTACACCAACATTACATACATTGCATTATTTACCAGTTTGTTTCTAGGTTTAGTTCAAGGTGCTGGTGATTACCTATAAAGCCCTATGTGGTTTAGGTTCAAGTTACTTTGCAACCATCTTCTCCAGAGAAAATTATCCCATTTAATCAGTCTAGGAGGGCATATTCTGGATTCTCCCTTCTTAAGGAGCAGTGAGCCCGGAAGCACACTTTTTTCCTGTGGATTCTGCTATGCCATGAGGTCCCTAGGCTCCTGGCTGTGGCTCGAGTTTTTTAAACAGTTTGAAAAGGAATGTTGAGGTTGACAGCTGTAATGTGGATTATTTTTAACCCTTTTATTGGCTTTCTGTCTCTAAGTTTTATATTATTGTTTCTATGATGCTATTATTTTTATCATATTTTCTATTATCTGAAAGCTAGCTGCTTGGAGTTTTTGAAGCAGAGTGGCATATAAATGCTAATACATAAATAAACTTACCTTATAGAGTTGTTGTAGGAAAATTTAGAGGATACAATACAGTGTGTGCTATCTTGAGCTCCTGGAGGAAATGGGGGATTTAAATCTGATTAACAAATAACATAAACAAACACTGAGACTGTGGGAAATAATTTTAGGGCTATTGTATGCACCATAGAGAAAAACAGAAAAAACAGAAGAGAGTATGTATACATATATTTCAAACTTTAGACTTCAGAGTCTGTTCTACCTTCCCCCCACCCCAGTTCCTCAAGAAGCATAATATTACCATATAAATGTCTCAACAGAGCTTATGTATTTATTAGATTTATATCCCACCTTTATTTGTAAATTTCACAGCAGCATACATAAAACTCCCCCTTCCTATTTTCCTCACAACAACAACCCTGTGACATGGGTTGGACTTAGAGAGAGTGGCTAGCATTAAAATTTGAGATCCCATGAAATTTCAGCATATATGGCTGATATCATGCAAGATTTCATCTGTGAGGTCACATACGTCTCATTAATTTTTGGCTGCATTTATATCTCTACTCTCTCCATTGCACAAGAACTTACAGAACTTGAAATTGTTATGAAAAATGTCCCTCTGTCCCAAATGCTACCCAATAATGTAGGTATCCATTCCCCTTCAAAGCAAGTGACATTCTCCTGAAAAATAGTATGACCTAAGGAATCATAGACTAGTATTAGTAAGAAAAGGGAATGCATGGCGCTCTATATTCAGCAACATGCACTCCATCATCCTAAAATGTGAATTATGTATTTATTCCTTGTTCCTTCCCATTATTTGTTAGCAATTTCTCAAGGCCAAGCTCTCAGAAAGTGACACACAGGGAAAGAACTTTAGGCTCAGTATATAAGCCTTGGGGGTACACGGTTAAGTAGAAGAAGTGCTTTAAAAAACTCTATGTATTTATGGATGGCAGTATTAAAATATACACTTTTAAGACCAACTCTATCCTGAACCAAGCAAATCAATGCAATGTCTGCAGCGTCTGGGTTTTGGAGCACAAACGTACCTGTTCGTTTTGTAATTGTAATTTTGTACAATTGAACATTTTGTAATGTTCTCCTTACAAGACATCTGAGCTCTGCATGGGCTTATATCAATTTTCTTTTAATGACAGATGGGTTGGACTTCCAGTCTCAGAACCTTTAGCCAGCTTTTCTGCTATGAATCTGTCCAGTTACTTAAATCAGCAGGATAATCATTTTGAAGATGCCCCCACTGGTAGGAGTTCAACTATCTGGTGGATGGGAGAGGACTTTCTCCTTTGTGACTCTTAGGGTTTTCCCAAGTAGTGAGTTTGGCCCCCACTCTCCCAGTTTTTAGGAAAATGGTACAAATGGATCTCTTTCATCAATTAAATTGATTTTAATTGTCTTTATTTTTATTTCAATTGCATTGAATTTATTGCCTTTTTTAAACTTTGTTTTATTGTTATAAAGTGCTTAAGTGCTTATATAAGCAGACAGTTGAATATAAATTATTCATATATTTATGAATAATAATAATAATATCCTTGGAAATACCTTCCTAAGCTCAGAATTTAGGTTGAATGATGGAGGAAGGTTGTCCAAGGCTATCCAAAACACCCGTCTCTCTCCCCCCTCCCTTTCTCCCAAGCAAACTTGGGAGAGACAACATTCAGAAGGAGCGAGAAAGAGGAGTACTGAGGATCAGCAAATATGATTTTAAAAAATCAGTAAATATGATTAATTAAAAAAAAATTCTTTGCAAACAGCCTGGGAAAAAGAAATCCAAAAGCTTCAGACAGACCTCTCCTTAATGAACTCACTAATAAAGAAGAGCTGGAGGGTTCCTATCTCACTTCTGAAGATTATGTACACTAACCCCTAATTCTTGGTGTTAAAAACTCATGAAAGGAAGTCAGTATAAATTCCTTGATTGGCTTTGCAGCCAAGGGGCTGATGAAACTCCAGCTATGCATTATCCAGATAGAATTCAATAGCTTTTCCTCTTGGTCTTCTATCAACCTGACCTTTCCTGCACCAAAGAAAAGGTACAGTCCTGATAAGTTACTTTCCCAGACATCTTGGGGGGGGGGGGAAAGTGTTTTTCTTTACAAAGGAGAAATGCTAATAAGATGAGGGTGTGGAATTGGCAAAAGATCCCAGCAACAAAGATGCTACAAATAAATACGGCTCACTGAATCTTAAACTCTGCACCTACTCTCCTTCCAGTACAAGTATTCTTGGAATGTGATAGTATTTTTCATTTCTAATCATTGGTGTTATGTGTCTGTATCTCTTATTTCTTTCCCGATGTGACTGACACAGTGTGATATGTCTAATGACAAGTGGAACAAATTTTAGTAATGAGGTGACCTTGGATTTGCATCACTGCCTGACTACTACTGTTTTCCATAGAAATTATTTGTGAAAGCATATCACCCCTTGCTTTGCATAACATCCACCACTTTGCCAGAGAATGACGAAAGGGAGATGTGTTATAACTTGCAAAATACAGAAGACTTTGCATTGATCAATTCTTGAATTTTGAGTTGTAAATTGATATGTAATGAGAACCCTGCTACTTTGGTTTCTGGGAAAATACAAAGATAGTGAGGAGAGGTACAGAAAGAGATTAAGATTTTGGCTCAGTTGTTTAATTTTGTTTTCACTATATAAATGAATGCTAAGCACAAGGCATGCCAGCGAAAAAGACTGATCACAATGAGGGGGTTGCAAACAAATTAGACAGGGCTACCTGAACTCGGTTGCAAAAATCCAAGCGGTCTCTACATGGCAGCAAAGTTTTAGAGTTTTCTGTATCTCTTTGTTGGCACCTAATGGTCATCTGGAATTTTGCAACCCTGATCTAACATTAGATATTAAGCCCTAAAATTAAGAGATTACTTTCTGACTGTACTGTTTTGGTTAGACTTCAAAGGATGAGCCAGCAAAGCTATGAACTCTTAAAATCAACATCTAAAAAACATGATCCAAGTAAAATTTCACTGCCTGGTAATTTTATTTGCATTCTAATAATGCAGAGAAAGATTTAACTGGCTACTTCCTTATAAAGAAGGCAAGCATAAAGCTAAACAAGCTTGGAGAGAGGAAGATGGGACATTTTACAATGTTGAGCCTTCCTAAAAAAATGCATTCATTTGTGCAAATCCCCCCAATTTAAAGAAATAATTTCCTCAGGATTAGGATGGGCAAAAATAAATGTCCTAGTTACTTTTAATCAGTTTTAGTATTTAAACAACTATGATAGGGCCTTACAGCTTTGCACTTCTACAGACATTCAAAATACTATAGATTTACCATTAAATGCCACGCTGATACCAATTCCTAGCTATCGGTGGTCAGTGTCAATTGATCACTAGCATCTGATAGTATTTTGTCCCACAATCAATAGTGACAGTTGATTTGTTTTACAGAAATGAGAGTTTCATCCATTTTAACTGCATTAAAAAAAATTGCAAACCATAACATGTTTTAATCAGAGCAAATTTCAAAACGATTATCGACATTTTTTACATAATGAAATATTTTAATGGGCAGATTTAAACATTTTGTGAAATAGATATGTGAGTATAAAAAAGTTAATTGCAAAATAACATATAACATAAATAGTAATCTGAAGTATACAATGTTGTGGCAGTTCAGAGAATCTGTAGGCCTTGGCTAAGAAAAAAGAAGTGGAAAACTAATTTGTAAGCTTAGTACGCAAGTGTTCTAGTTCTACTCACTGTGCCTGAGGCATTTTTTTATTGCAACCCCCCACGTTGCTCATGAACCCCTGGATGAGTCATGAACAACAGTTTGAGGACCCCTGGGGTAAGAGAAGAAAGACATTTGACAATTGGATGGATACAAGGGGGGAAAGAGAAGGAAAACAGGGTAACCTTTGTACAATAAACAAAAGAGAAACACTGGTCGCCCATAAACAACTTCCAAAATCAAGCATGCAAGAGGTGTTTTGTTGCAGTACCTCTTTTCAAGAGAAACAATTTACAGCCTATACTCACTGTTCATAAAGTGTTATCATTAAATAGAGTTCAATTGTTCATTATCAACTGGTCCTCTTAGTAAATGAAAGGCAAAATAGAATCGTCTCTCCACATCCTCCAACATGTCTAAGATACTACACTACTGTAAGAGAGGAGATATCGTCAATATATAACCTCTATATTCATCATTTTAGGGTGATGGCAGCAAGCTTTTCAAGTAATTTATCCTTAAATCAAACTTAGACAGAATTGTACCACTTATTAAATGAACATAGTTTCGCCAAGTGTATTGTTTCTAATCTTGATAGATTTTCAGATCAGAATCTGAACTAAGCATAAGCCATGTTTGGCCTTTAGTTTCTATGGAATAGTCTAGGGACTTTCTTATTTATACAAGTTGCTGAATAATTTAATGCTGCATCATGAAATGTGGTCATTCACTACCAATGTTCTTCCATCAGGAATTTAAACTTATCTTAGAATTATTATTACTACTACTACTACTACTGCTACTACTTTTATTTATAGCAAACACCTCCGATCAATGGAAGTGGCCAAAACCAAGCCAAAGTTTCTACAATTTTGTAAATCTTTTAAGAGCTCTTCATCTGTTAGAAAAACCTCAAACTCATTTACTAGAGAGTTTTCAATATTGGTTATTAATGTAGGATGCTGTGAAGGAATGGCTGGATGAAGGCCGTGCTTGAGGAGATAAGCATTCCCTTAGCCCTCAACGGGAGCGTGGGAAGTTTAAGAAGATGAGACTGGCACCACCCTAAGGAATTCACGGAGTTGTGGCTTGCTAGCTTGGAAAGTTAGATTCAGTCTGGAGAGATTTCTGTCTTGAGGTGGAAGCTAATAAACACAACAGAACTGTATCTGCACTGTCTCGGGGAGTTCTTTGGGTTGAACCTGACAGATGCAGACTTAGCATACTTAATAGAGCTGTGCGATTTTTTTGCGAACAGCATGCTTTACAATGCACGGAAACACATACAAAAGTACCTCTCTTTGATTCATTAAAGCAGCTGCATATTTCCCAGATGTGTGCGGCTGTTTTTGCAAGCTGTTCCCAGGTGTTCCTACACATGTTGTGCATGCACAGCCGCTCTTCTTTGCCTTGTCAGTTTTATCAGTTCAAAGATCATACACAAACCTAAATACAAGGTGTAGTTCCCTCAAAATATTAAACTGAGATTTATTTTAAGGCATGGTGCTTAACGTGCTGGACTAGAGGTAGGGAGACCTGGGTGACTCTGGGTCAGTCTCTCTCTCTCTCTTGGCCCTAGGAAGAAGGCGAAACACTCCCAAACATTATTGCCAAGAAAACTGCAGGGACTTCTCCAGGCTGTTGTCAGGAATCAAGACTGACTTGAAGGCACATGCTGTCAGTCTTTCAAGGTAGACTAGGTCAGGAAACAGACACAAATATTACAACTCTACCTTATTGATATAGGCTATGATAACAGAAACTTGAAAGCCCGACAGTGCTTCCCCTTCCTGGCTTTGGGGAGGGCTGATCAAGTCTTCATCACATTCTTGTTATGTACCACTTTATCCAGAACTACAGACATGAATAGAAGTCTCTCTTATACATGGCATTTCTGGATCTCAAGTTTGCCTTTGATTTTATCTCTAGAAAAATTATGTGAGAAAAACTCTGTTACACATCACTTGATAAGCAACTCCTTTTTCTGCTCCAAAAGTTGTAATCAAAGAGCTTTCTGTATCAGTGAGGTGTTCCCCACTAGAGCTCCTCAGACAGAATAACCATCGAGAGAGAGTTCTGTCAAGGATGCATCCATACATCAACTTGATGGCACCAATCCTTAACTTCCGTGTTCCCAAACTGACTGGCCAGAGGAGACCTATTCTTTTGTATGCAGATAGTGCTCCCATTGTATCCCAAACTCCAAATGGGCTTAGAAGAACAGTGAAATCTATCATCCTTTATAGCAAGTAAAACAGTCTCACAGTCAATTATCATAAATCTAAAATTATGGCCTTCAGGAAAAGAGCTAAACAAATAACCTGGATTATAGAGGGCAATTAATATAGAGTAGCTTCCTGCTTTCAAATATCGGGGGGGGGGGGGGGGTTTGACACAAAAGGTACGGGGAAAACACATAATGACTACAAGCATCAGGTGGCACTACGATCTGCTGCCATTAGGCATTTCTTTTTTTCCACAGGTGGAGAGATATATCCTATCGCTTTTAAACTCTTCAGAGCCAAGACATTAGCCCAGATTGTATACAGAGCACATCTGTACCACAAAGAATATGAAATTATGGAGAGCTATTCTTGCCACCCCAAAATGTGTAAACTAATACTGTCTTCAAACTTGAAATGGGGATCCCCAAGGTAGAGGTTATGGCCTGGAGGTTGACAATCAGCTATTGTAAGCTAAAAATTCAATTCTTCCCCACTAGGCTACTACCCCTTGTATTGGCAGAGAACTATTCTCAAGCTGGAGTTATCCCATAAAATCTAAGCTATTATTTTGTCTTTCAGCTGGGTTTCTTATTTATTTACTTACTTACTTACTTACTTACTTACTTACTGTATATGGCCACCTATCTCACAAGAAGTGACTCTGGATGGCATACAACAGTTAAGTAAAACAATAAATATATAAAAGCAATCATTATTAAAAACAGAACAGTCATTATTAAAATAAAAACAATCATTATTAAAAATATAAAATATACAGTAAAACAGTTCTTGTTAAAAACATACAAACCACCAACACAGGAGAGAGTAAATACTAACCACAATGGTAGAGTCATCTTAGAATATCACCGGTCCCCTGGGACCCCCAGGCCTGATGACATAGCCAGGTCTTGAGGAACTTATGGAACATTAAGAGATGGAGCTAAACTCACTTTGGGGGGCGGGGGAGAATATTCCATAAGGTGGGCACCATGGCCGAGAAGGAACGCCTCCTGGGACCAACCAGATTTAAATCCCTAGCAGATGGCACTTGAAGCATACCTTCTCTGCCAGATCCAATGGGATGGGCAGATATAATCAGGGAGAGGCAGTCCCTCAGGTAACCCGGTCTCATACCATGAAGGGCTTTAAAGGTTAAAACCAGGACTTTCAACTGGACCCGGAAACAAACTGGCAACCAATGCAGCTCACAGAGCAGAGGTGTAACGTGCTGTTCTGGAAGCATGCATAACTGCCCACGCTGCTGCATTCTGCACCAGATACTCTTCAAGGATAGCCCCATGTAGAGTGCATTACAGTAGTCCAATCTGGAGGTCACTGGGGCATGAGTGACTGTGAGCAGAGCCTCCCAATCTAGGAACAGGCACAACTGATGCACAACATGAAGCTGTGCAAAGGCCCTCCTAGCCGCAACTGCCACCTGCTCCTCGAGGAGGAGTCGTGAGTCCAGGAGGACCCCAAGATTGTGCACCAGGTCTGTCTGGGGCAGTGCAACCCCATCCAGCACCAAAGATGGCATAGTTCTAGAACTAGCAGGCCCCAAAACAAGGCCAGCATCCAACTGTGAGTGAATATAAGCAACTTTGTCCAACAGGTGCTGAACAAATTTCTCTGCACACCCCTGCAAGAGGTTCTCCAAGCCCCCTTTACCCAAGAGGGCTCGTGTCACCTGAAACAGGGCTGCCAGGCGCAGATGCAATAAGGGCAAATTACTGATGCTTTGCCACCATTATGCCACAAGGTAGACCTTAATAGCGGCTCTAACCCGGATCCGGTCAAATTCGTCCTTTGCTGAGTGCCAGCAATACTCCAGATGTCTCTTCTCTCATTTCATCAACTCCTCTGTGAAGCACAGGGAGTGATGGGATCCCTGAGGGGGGAAAGGTCACCTGGGCATGATCCGGTCCAATGCCTCAGCCATCCCCTTATTCCAAGCGGTGACCAAGGCTTTGGATGGACTATGCAGCACCCAACTCCCTCTGAAACCCATCCGGGTCCATCAGTCGCCAGAGGTGGACCAATCTAATGGGTCCAGCCTCCCTGCAATGGATAGTGGCAGTAGAGAATCCCATGGAAATCAGGGCATGATCAGACCATGACAAGGGAGACACCAAAAGCTCCCTCAATTTCAGATCACATAGCCACTGCTCTGACAGGAACACCAGATCTGGTGTGCGGCCACTGTCCCATGTAGGGCCCTGGATGATCTGGGTTAGGCTCATGGCCGTCATGGTGGCCATGAACTCCTGAGCCGCCTCAGACCCCGCTCCTAGAGAAGGCAGATTGAAGTGCCCCAGAACCATAAGTCCGGGGAACTCCACTGCTAACCAGAAATGGAGTCAAGGAGCTCAGGCAGGGAGATTGCTGTACAGCAGAGAGGCTGGTACAATAGCAACAATCCCAACTAATCCCTAGAGCCCAACTTAATGAACTGGGTTTCACATCTGGTGAGCCGTGGTTCAGTGTCCCTGAAAGCTGTAAGAGATTCCCAGATGACAATCATTACACCTCCAGCCCTGCCCCAGAGCCTCAGCTGATGCCACTCCCAAAACCCAGTTGGGCATATCTCCCCCACTTCTGGACCCAGCCAGGTCTCAGTGATACATGCCAGATCAGCCCTCTCATCGATGGTTAAATCACTAATGAGGGAGGCCTTATTACTGACCAACCTGGCATTTAGTAGCAGTAGTCGAAAGCCAGGATCACTGAAGGTCTGCTAACAGAGTACCGGGGCTGAGATCAAGGAGCTGGAATGTGAAACCAGTATAAGACAACAGTCCCACGTTCCCTGAGAATGGCCCTCTCCCTGTCTCCCACCATATTTCCCCATGCCCATCACCACCATACTACTATGGCCCACCTCCACCCCCCCATGGCAGCCCCATCCTCATAGCCAGGCCCCCCAATACCAGGAACCTCCCATTGTCCTCTTCAACCATCTCTGGAAGGGGAAGCCGGGCACCCCGAGGCACTTTAGCTTCACTAGCTTTCAGCGCCATCAGGGTGCCCAGCCACAACCTCCCCATTCACTACAACACACTCACATACCCTACAACACATTCATACACACTAACATTCACAGGAGCCCTCCCCTGCTGCTCCCACCAGCTGGTAGAGGGCTCCCTTCTTTTCACCCCCCACCAATTCCTCTTCTGGCTCTCACCCAGAAGGAGGAATCGATTGTCCATACATAGTCAGCAGAGGGAGCCGCGTCATTTCTTCCTTCCTTCTTTCCTAGGAACTCAGGGCTACCTGGAGGGAAAATAAAAGTGGTTTCTGTGGGGGGAAGGGGATCCGCAGTAACCATAGCCCTCCCTCTTGCCCAGCCACCACCCACACCTCCAAGGCCCCAACAAGCAAAGCAGACAGTACAGGAAGGGGCCAATCAATAACAAAGGTGTCCAGGAATGATGTCCAGCAATGTCCAGCAGCATTATACTTTAGGCTATGAAAAGGCCGGACTTAAAGGAATAGATAATATGGAATAACAATTGGAGGTTAATAGAATTCACTGTAACAGCAGAACCTGGGTTTCCAGAGGACCTTGGGTACCAGCCAAATAACTAACATCTTTGTCCATTCCCAGGATGAGGAAGGATTTTTTTTTTTTTTTTTTGGACTCTGCATAATGCCCTTCCATCAGCACCCTTTACTTGAACAAATTATCTTGTATCGGAAGAAATTAAAACCCTGCTAGTATTTCAGAAGTCCCCGAAGACTTGAGTATGGGATCTAGAGGTTAGGTGAGCCCATCACTGCAAGTTTGTCTTTCTTATTATTGCAGTCGGGTTTGTCTTTGGCTACCATGACGTGGCCACCATTACTTTTCTTACGTTTCTGTGTTTTGCTTTGTTTGGTTTTAACTTTATGGGTGCTTCCCAGAGTTGCAGTTTTGAGATTGGTGGCTGTATTTCCAATGACATCATGATACATACATGTTACCCCTAGTGTATTACGTAGATACATCCATTAAAAGACAAGATATAAAAGTCACTTACTATTGCCTTTTTCTGGGATTTTTGGTTTATTACTTCCAGTTCTAGCCTACAGCCTTGGAGTTTCCTTGTCATTTCATCCAAATACTAAGTCTGATCCTGTTTAGGTCAACCAAAGGTGACTAGATGGTGCCAAGTAAAACAAACAAAAACAAAAATAGCAGTAAGACAAATATGGTTGAGAGAGCTATACGGAGGTGGCCAGATACAGGGACCCCCTAGAAAGCAAGATGTCCAGGATACCTCAAACCTAATGGGGCCTCTACACAAGCTCACACTCTCTCACACAAATCTCCTTTTATAGCTGGCCTGCAGTCATTGTCTTATATGATCATCCCTCTTGTAGCACACCTTTGCTCTAGATTGCTCTAAGTTCCAAGTTGCTCTACTTCTATTCACTGGAGTTGAGTCTGATAGATGAATCCAGAACTTCCAACTATTGGGCTAGTCTAGCTTTTAGCACACAAACCTTGAATATATGCCTTGTTTTAAAGCAATATCTGGTCCCTGTTTCATTTTTTAATGAGCTGCGCTGTGCCTTCACATGCATTTACGTTCACAGACAACTTGTGAAAATGTATGAAGAATACTGGTAGGTTAATCCCCAATGTTAAACTAAATCAAAATATTAGGGTGAAGTAACTTTTTCTAAATGAAAGATTAATTTTCCTACTGTGCATGTTTTAATTAAACATTTCAAAGAGGCTCTAGGTTGGCAGTTATAAATAATGGGCAATAAGGCTAAATTGAGAGCTCAAATTTGAGAAAGAAGCCTTCCTTCCTTATTTCTTGAATCCTGAACACAAATATTGGTTTCTTTGTCATCCTTAACCTGGAAGTATCTGATTCAGATTGGGTTCATAGGTTGTACTCAATCATATTTATTTAAAGTTGTCTTAGCATGTTATGTTAACTAGTTATTATGATATGGGTGGTATGTTTAGTGGCTTATATATGAACAATGCCCATTATATCTTAGCCAGCAAACCATGGCTAAGCAAACCATAGCTTTCTATAACATATGAATCAAGTCATAGCATACTTGACAGAACATCTTGATATTACAAATACATGCCTATAGAGAACACGTTCAGGATGTGCTAAAGCCTGTAAAACTACTCCAGGCCTGGTAAGGAAAAGATATAAAAATAGAATGGGATGATTTAAAAAAAAAAAGGCCAAAGGGTTTTCAATGAATCTGGATCAGTCTATGACAGTGTTGTCCTAAATTGGCCACTTTAAGATGAGTGGACTTCAACTCCCAGAATTCCCCAGCCAGTAGGCTGGCTGGGGAATTCTGGGAGTTGAAGTCCACTCATCTTAAAGTGGCCAAGTTTGGACAACACTGGTCTATGAGATGGTCTTATGTGATGATTTTACGTATAATTAGAAAGTATATGTGTACATAACACAGACTTTACTTAGAGTAAAGTCTAAATAGGTTGTCCGTAGGAGAAGAGTCAGGTTCTCATGCTGCGTTCTCAAAGTCAATGAATGAGGTCCCTAGGAAGCTTCCATTAAATGGATAAAATGACTTTGCTAGAAAGTGCAGGATTTGTTCAATGACAACCAAGTGTTGCCCCCTGCTGTTCCTGTTCATTCCTGCACGTGATCAATAATTGACACTTGCAGAATCTGAACATTCAGTAATTACGGTGCATATTGTATTGATTTTTCTCGTATTCACAAATCAGTGAGGAAGTTTAAGCTGCTTAGCATACTGATCAGAAGGGAAGGCCATCTTCACATTTCATATCCTTCACACTAAAAAGGAAGGGTCAGGCAAGTCTAATTAGAAAATATGTCATTCAGTATTTATTTTTTAAAGAAAAGCCTACTGAAGGGCTTTTAATGTGGATGACAGGGGAATAAACTGAAATGTGCCTCCATCTTTTGGAGAATGTGCAAGAATAAAGGAGTCTGGTTCTTTCTCATTATCTCTTCAAAAATGTTAAAATATCAATTGCATAATATGTTTCTATAACCTTTCTCACTTTGGTTATCTTTATTCCACCATAGTTGTATTAGATATAGTGCTCTGAAAAGGAGCAATGCTATCAATTAAGGCATTTTTTGTTAATTGAAGTGCCTTCTTACTAATGAACGATCACCAGTGACATTTTCAAAAGTATTTGCTTATTATTTAAAAAAGGTAACCTTTTAACACTTAACATTCATGATGGAGTAGCAAAATAGCTTGGGAAAACTGACAAACACTCTTTAAACTTTCACACACATCTATCATATCAATGTCTGTGGGAAACTTCTTTTAAATTGAAATTGGGGGTGGTACTCATGCATTGGCTAAGCCACAGTTTGTTTAACCATGTGTTGCTGAACTGGTTTGACTCAAATATGCTAAGCCGTAAACTATCATTTGCAAAACATAATGAGTTCACACAACACACCAAGCAACCCTGAAACAAATCGTATTATAGGTTAGCAGGTTTGTGAAGCCAATCAATGTGACATAACTTGGCTGAATCATGCCTTTTGACACCATTGTGCACCAGGAGAAGGGGACACCTAGATTTCTGCTTGCTGGATCCGTATTCTAGTTCTTTTGTCCTCTGAACAGAAGACTCAGGAAAAATAAATATATTTGAGCTAGAGCTGCAATTCTTGAACTTTGCAGTTGTAAACTTCCTTCAATAAAACTCCTGGGTTATTGACTGATGCTTTTTGATCTAAGAAAGTAAATCTTCACCCTACCACTCAACTCTATTTCAACTGGTGATAATCTTGCCATTAATTCTAAAAGCCTTGGATGAAGTGCAATATTCTTTGCTGTAAAAAATTCATTCATTCATTCATTCGTTCGTTCATTTGATTTATGTGGCTGCCCATCTCACAAGAGTGACTTTGGTACAAAGTTTAAAACAATAGCTACATCCAATATTTGTGGATTTTGATTATGTGCCATCAAATCATTGTCAACTTTTAGTGACCACATAGATAGATTTTCTCCATGATGATCTGTCCTTAACCTGGTCTTTCAGGTCTTCCATTGGTGTACTCATCACCACTGTAACTGAGTCCATCCCCCTTGCTGCTGGTCATCCTCTTCTCTTTCCTTCCACTTTTCCCAGCATTAGAGCCTTCTTTTTAGGCATAATGTGTCTGAAGTAGAATAATTTGAGCCCGGGTTGACTTGTTCGATGATCCACCGGTTTGTTTTCTTGGCTGTTCACAGTATTCTCAGGAGTCTTCTCCATCACCAATGTTCAAAAGTGTCAATACTCTTCCTATCCTGCTTCTTCAACTAACAGCCAATAACTGGATTAATGTTAAATATTAACAAGCTAGAGATAATGCCAACTAGTATGCTTAGTGAGATTATTGTTAATATGATTAATAGTAGTTCACATTCATTTCTACCAGCCAGAGAAACTGACCAAATTTCTGATTTTTCATTGCAGTAATACATAGGTTTATGTGAAAGTCTGTCTTCCTTACAGAAAAGGTCCATTCACTGATTTTTCAGGCTGACAATTTATTCAATAAGGAAAAGCAACAGGCAAACTCCATGCTGCTCTATCAAAGGAAGAGATATATTTCCTTCTCTATAATTGCTGTCGGAGCAGGAGAGACTCATCTTTTTTTAAATCCAAAGCTTTGATTCTTCTGCTTCCTTCCCATTGGGGGCCGTGTGCAAAACTGACATACAAAATGGGTAGATGGGGGCCAAAGAAAACTAACAGGAGGAATGTGACCATTAGATGAGACACTTTTCCTCATGCTGTGCTTTTGGAACAGAATAGGCGAATTCTGATTGTTTGGCTTGGTGGCAAGCAAATTCCCTGGACAAAAATATACATTTTATGTTCTTTAAATTTTATTTTGCTTAAAAAGAATATTTTTTCACCAGCACCTTCTGCTAAGTTTTTTTTTCTAAAAAACCCTTATGTTTTTATAAGACGGAAAGCTATCCCATTTCTAAGAGTTTCAAACATTTGCCAGAAGATCTCGACTTATTATTTAGAGGACATAGGTTGGATCGTTCTGGTCCCTACTGTTTAGCATCACCTATTTTAATCTGTAAACACCTTCAGACACCTTAAGGCAGAGATCCTCAAATGTTAACCCTGTAACCCCCAAAAAGGTGAATTAATTTGTGTGCTACACCTTGAATATAATTAATAGTTTTGTAGGGCTTGAGCTTGAACAAGGAAATAATTATGCCACTTACTTTTAACAATAAATTATTTATAATTAATTAACATATTAACCAAAATAATGGTAGAATAAAGGGCTTTTTTTTTTTTTTTTGCATAATTTGTTAATTTGCTTGGCTTCACACTTTCAGTGGACACCATTTGCTGATAACTAACTCATTGAGGATGTTCTCCAAAAACATTTCTGGAACTAAGACAACTTTCATATATTTTTTGACTTAGTCTTAATTTCACCAGTATTACTGGTAGATGGATCCTCTTCAACTTTTATTTTACCATCCAACAAAACTTTTCCATTGTAAAAGGATAGAAATTTAAAAATTGGATAAAAATACTGAATGCCACTAATATTTACACTTGTAGAGACAACCATAGACTTTGGTTATATTGCTACACCCCATGCCAGTGGAGATACTAGGGAGACATAGATTCAAACCCAGCTATCAATGTTCAGTGTTGGCTGATCACCAATAATAACTGTTTGTCCACTTCAGTTGCAGAAATGAGGGCTTTTTCCATTTCAATTGAAATAACACCTCCCCAACTTCATTAGGTTTCAGTCAAAACAAATGATCAAACTTAACTGATGCTTTACACATAAAGATGGAATTTAATGGATAATTTTAAGCATTTTACTGTATAATATAAAACGGGAGAGGAGAATACAAAGAAGTTCATTTCAGAAAATGTTCTTGAACATAAATAATGTTCATATACATACATACTTCTTATACTTCATCAAACCCCATGGCTCTACTAAGAAAAGAAAGATTGAAAACCCTTAAGAAATGGCTTTAAATACTTACACTCAGCTTTGAGACTTTTGCACTATGTTCTTCCCAAGTTGGTAGATGTATCTATCAGGGGATAGGCGTGGAGATACAGCAGCGCAATGAAGCAATACACACAGTAGTAAATAACAAGCCAAACACAGCAAGCAGTCCAATAGACTTGTATTTACAATGAGCAAAAAACATAAACAGTATAGGCAATGGTCAATAAACAGTCCAAGGTCAGTAACTTACATTTCAGTCCAGTATAACAGTAGTTCCTCTCCACACATTCCCCCAACAACTTTACTTGGGAATACTGCATACTAATATACAACAGTTCTCCAATGAGAGAGTCCCGGCTCCACCCTTCCACACCTGACATGTGTTATTCTCCTTAAAGGGAAAACATAACTATGGTGGATACCTTAATAGTATCCTTGTTAACTAACAGCTAATGTATATCTTGATAATTACTGTTCAAGAGATATTCAAATGCTGAGACCCAGAAGCTCCAAATTTTACACACGTACCATCATGAAATACACATATTAAGGAAAATGCAGTCAACCCATATAAATTGCTCCTCAACAGAGGAGGCTTTTTTTAAAACAAAAAATTTCCAGCCTAAATACAAAGCCCCTGGGGTCTCGGACTTTTAGTTAAAAATGTTATGTGAGATTAATTATGATAATTTATTGATGTATCTAAAGACGTACAGCAATATAATTCCAAATAAATGAGAAGACATGCCTGGAGTACCTAAATAGGAAAGGTAAATGAAATCTAATTAGTAATAACAAGTAAACCTAATGATTTGCTCCTTCAAACATCCTTCATTGGGAAATTAATATTGAAGCTGTGATGGATCTGAAATGAGCAGCTTTATTCTTTTTCTTTTTTTCAGGTTTTTAAAAAAAAATTTCTTAAATATTGTATGTAGATTATTTACTGAGTGGAGAACTTGAAACTTATCAAAGCCCTGAGGTTTGTGTTTTTGTGCAAGGCTCTGAAGATGTAAACTGAAGCTAGAGAACTTGTTGATGTCCAGATGTTGCACAGCTGGTTGGGGCTGCTGGAAGTATAACTCAGATCTGGCAAGATACCGGTTCTGTACTCTACCTTAGGTTCTTGAATTTTGGAGGCATGCCAACTTATTAAAAGCTAAGTCTCCATAGTTTAGTCCTCACTTGTCTAATCGCTCTTTCAGTATCTCCAATATTTTCCTTTGCTTCTCCTCTCTTTTTTGTGATCCCCTAATGCTCAATATCATTCTCTCAATATAGTTTGTTTCTCCTAGACACATCATTTCTCATGGTTTTCGATAGTGCAAACCATTGGAGACAGCCATCTCTGCTGCAGATATTTTGATTCTTTGAAATTTCTGTTTGGAAGCATCGTCATTTAAAGCTTAAAGAAACTTCTCATCTTTGAGAAAAGTAAACAATATTTTATGCTATCGTTCCTAAGAGGAAAAAGTTGCAGAACTTTTTGAAGTTTGAATGAGGAAAGTTAGTGAGGTCTGGGATCTCATAGCAATTTCTGTTCATCATTCATTGCTACAACTCTTTAGACGCACAGTTTTCTATTGGGAAGTGATCTTTTGGCCATGTTATTACATACTTTTGTTGTAATCATTTGGCAAAATTGTTTCAGGTTCTTTGGAAATCTTGTTACAACTGACTTTCTTATCCAATTATTACATTTGTTTACTAAAACATTGACTAAATTGTGTGTTGCTTTTCAGACAGTAAAAATAGAAATAGAAATTTGCAAACTACAAAATGTAGAAACATTGAGTTGAATTCTTCTGCATTTTATTTCTTCCTTTCTCCTACTTTTCAGTTTGCAAAATGTAAAGCTTATTAGACAAAATAAGCATTTCCTTTTTCATGGTCTGAGAGGGATATCGGTTGCGAATAATTTTTCATTGCACTTGAAGTATAATACTGTGACTCCAAAGGTTGCCAAGAAAAATTTAACCATCAGATTCTAGCGCTAAATCAAATGCTCAGTCTGATTCTTATTATATATTTTCATGGATTGAAAAAGATAGATGCAATGTAATTTACTATCCTGATATATGCTAGATAAACATGATTTACCTCTCTTGGATGTCAATTCCTCTTTAGATTAAGCCCAGTTGCCTGTTTCGAGTGTGTATATGTTATAGTTGCACATCAGATGGTGAAATCCAGTGATTAAGGATTAAGCATTTTATAGACCTCGTTGATGACAGTCCATTTCTGTGTGCTGCTTGGTCAACTAAGGACATGAGATTTGTGAAGGGGAAAGGAGACCCATCAAAGATTTCCAGAGCTGTAGAAATGAAATGCCATGATTAATCAGAGAGATTGTTAAAACCTCAGTGCCTCTGCACATTCTTAGATCGATCCTAACCACCTGTAAGTAGATCTGTAAACCTTTCCCTTTGAAGTGTATTGCCATGGGAAAGAGGCCTATGTATAGCCATGATTTTGGCATCTTCTCTCCCAGGGCATTGCAAAAGAGATCTACATGCATACTGAACTGGAAGGCTGAAAATTGGAATTGTATGGTTCACAGCACTTTGCATTAGCAGGACTAAAAGTCCCCTCTCTATCTGTGTAGTCTTCTAATTTCCTTCTGGCAGGAGATCACTTGCCCTTTAGTTAACTGAATGGTTTTTAGGCTATGGAAATAAAATATCAAATTAAGTTCAAACAGTTAGCTTTTTATCCTGGTACAGTAGAAGGTTTCTTCTCCCTTGGGACTGTTCTTGACATTGATTAAAATATGGAATTGTAATGGTGCTTTTTGCTCTTAGGTTTTATGCTTCCTGGATCACTTGATTGGTCAGGCAACTAAAAAGGCAAAAAAGTGGGTTCATTACTGTGAACAGATTGGGTATTTCTCCTAGTTAGCATGTTAGAGTAGCTATGCTACTTAACCTATGTACATACCCAGTCATGAGTGATTCAAACTTTTTTGTTACCAAAGAAAATGAAAAACTTCCATATGCAAAGCATTCCCTTATAAACAGATGCACCATTAATACATTGCAGACATATTTCATCTACAGTATATTTGAGAAAAGTAAACTGTACAAATTATCACAGATTCCCAGCAAATATATGTATTTGTAATCAAAAACTAGTGGCTGAAATTGTAAGACTAAGAGCAATGTATGTAGATACCATCATGTAGGTAGAGTTGAGCAAACAATAAGAAATGGAAGAAAATTAAAAGTCATGAGCAATTTATCATGAATGTGATCATGCATAACCCACTATGTCTATATTCAAATTATTGATGGCTAACAATAGACACAGATATCTGCCTGGCATCCTACCAAGATTCATGGACTCTATCAGTAAGCACATGAAGGTAACATGCTCAGAAGGTGCGTGTAGAGAGGGACAGACAGCTACCCCCACCACTTTTTCTGAGCTTCCCATCCATTTGTTCTTAGGGACTGAGCTGTGTGTGACACATGGTCTGCACTGCATGACTAAAATAGGGTGTGCTGTGGGATACTATTCAGTTGCAAAAATAAAATTCAACTTTCAAAACAGTTGGTTTCTGTATATGAAATGGAGGGGATGCCAGCTTGTTCTTTACTATAGACATTAAAACTCTTGGACCTATCATAGACTTGAGGAAAATTTTAAGAGTAGCAAATTTGTACTTTCTTTTTAGGGAGAACACACAACTCACTTGTATTGAGCAAATGAGTGTGACCATCCAGTCGGAGCTAGTCTATGCCTCCGTCTGTGGGGATGAAGGCATTCTCATCTCTTTTGGTACAGCTGCCCATTAACGGGAGCTCAGTATGAGCTTCTAGTGTCTCCTGATTAGCTTGGGTGACACTTTTTTCAACAACTCTTACTTTGGTTTGGGTTGTGTAGCTTTTGGTTGCAGTCAACTTATTTGGCTTTTGATTACAGCTAGTGAGAAGTTTAGCTTGTTGTTAAGTCTATTTGATAAGCACACTGAAGTTCCAGAAGGTTCATGGATGCTTCTCACTGGCAAGCCAGCTTGGGGGCTTGGAGCAGGGGATACTCTTGGTCTATGACAGCTTCCACCCAACTAAGATGGTTACAGGCTGAAGCAAGCAAAGTCCCTCTTTTGCTTTCAAGGCAGAAAAGAAATGACATAACATACAAAAATACATAACAGTCTCACATTCTGGAGGCAGCTGAAATTGTTCTTAATAGATAACCATGGGTATGAGATATCCAAATTGCACCCACTGCCTGACTCCTTCTCTTATGGTATTGCTCATTGCACTGTGTTTCTAAAAACTGCATTTAATATGAACTGTGATTCTTTCATACAATTTTGGCACAGGTTGCCCTGGTGGGTGTGCATAGTGTGGTAGCTTGGGGACGATGTCTTTAGAAGGCAACACAAAACCCTTAAGAGTTCATTTCCTTAGTTGTGTTCTGGACAATGTTCTCCATTCAAGCGGAGCTGTGAGTCTCAGGAGACCTTGTGTTCCAGTCCCACCAATACTGGAACTGTGAGACTTTTGGATGCTTTATTAGTGAAGTTGAGAAGCCATCACTGAGGTTAACAGTTAAATTTGTTTGGAAAGTTGCTGCTGCAGCAAGCCACCTTTTCAGCAAGCAGCTTACTTTAAATAATAATAATAATTATTATTATTATTGAAATATATATGCCACCTGCACAAGACCAAGTCTTAAGAACAAATGCATATAAAGCCAGAATTGAGAAGACAGCAACAGACAGCAAATGCTGCCTCTGCAAGGAAGCCGAAGTGGACCACCTAGTTAGCTGCTGCAAGAAGATTGCACAGACTGATTACAAACAACAGCATGACAAAGTAGCAACAATGGTGCATCGGAATATCTGCAAGAAATACCATTTGCCTGCAAGCAAGAACAGTAGGGCCACAAAACAGGCAAAGTAATAGAAAATGAAGAAGTTAAAGTGCTCTAGGAGTTTAGAATTCAAACAGACAAGACTTGCCATGTAACACCCCAGATTAACAATTGTTGATAAGAAAGACAAAAAAGTCTGGATAGTGGACATTGCGATACCTGGAAACAGCAGAAGAGAAGAGAAAGAACTGGAGAAAATCAAAAAATATGAAGATTTGCAAATAGAAATAGAATGACTGTGGCAAGAAAGCAAAGGTAGTATCAATAGTAATAGGCACTTTGGGTACAATCCCAAAACATCTGGGGTACCACTTGAAGACCATCGACCGTGACAAAATCACCATCAGTCAATTGCTAAAGGCAGCTGTACTTGGAACAGCTTACATCCTGCAATGATACCCTTAACACTATCAAACAACATCTACCTATCCCAACTCCTTGGGAAGGACTTGATAGGTGGATAAAAATGCCAAATCCAGTCTAAACATCTGGCTGACTGTGCGACCAACCATAATAATAATTTATAAAATATACAGTATATGCCGCCTGATTCCCAGTGACTGTGGGTGGTTACATCTTTGAAGATGAACTTTCCTATTTGTTCTTATGTTTATGGCATTATTTATTGACTTTATATTTGATATATACTTCCAGAAAAGTTATATACGAATGTTAAATAATAAGCTGCGGCAGGTGCATAGGCTCAAAAGAAACTGATGCGAATTAGTATAATGTTCATGACACTCAGGCAGTAAGTAAAATGTTTTGTAGCTATTCTGATTGCCCCATTCTGTCCTTGAGTATAACCTTCTCCAATCTGGTGCTTTCCAGATGTTTGAGGACAGCAAATCCCTGAAGTTAGAAAGACTGTAAATCACAAGTGTAATGGGTCTCTTAAATCTATGAGATCAGTGCAGATCCATTGACCTTGGCTTTTCCATCAGATTTATGCTACTCTTGCCATTGCTCTTCTCTGGTCTTGAAGCTTTGCAAAGGATGAGCTTCAGTATTCAACACAGTACTGATGGTCAAGATAAAATGTTCTCCTTATTTTAAAATAAAAGACCTTCTAAAAGTATGTTTTGGAATTCTGGATATTTTAGGGAAGCATTTAGGTTCTACAGTTGTCTCTCTAAAGGTGTTTCATTCCAGCACTCTTAATATACTCAGTCAAAATGCCTGCCATAATTAGTGTGACAATATCAACTGAAGCCTAGTCTAAACGTTATCAAATGCAGAAGTTGAGATCACAGCTGACACTGTTAAAGCACAAAGAAATTTGGCTCATTGCAGACTTTTTTCCTAGTCCAGGGAACCAATCTTGCTAACAGAAATTGAAGCTAGTCACGGGTTGGGGGAGGATACTGAATATGGCAGTAAAAAACTGCTGAGATTGATGTGATCAGATCTGCATTCTGTAACAAAGATAGATGATCATGATTTTTTATTTAAACAGGGCAGTTTATTAAAGCCCAGCCTGCCACACAGCTGAAAACAAACAGTTTAGGTAAGTACTATTCTAGAAAAGAATTAGTTCTTGCAAAAGCACAGTTGCTAGATATTTTATATGTAATCTACTTCCATAGCATTAAGAATCACAGGACATAATTTCTACATTCCCTCAAGTGTTATTTAAACTTGGAAACATCACTTACTTCTACATCATTGGTTGGGATGAAAAAAGTTGATTAATGAGTAACAAAGTGAGTTACCCAGTGCCTTGGCCCCTGATTTGGAAATGAAATCAGCTTCTATGTGTCCTTTTCCTGCCATTTGATGTAAGGTTATGATCCAACACATTTCAAACCAGCACCTCAAAGGGTTAAATGAGAAGTTATGGAATATATTGGTCTGCCACTACCGAAAACAGCATGTCCTCATTTTGTTCTATCCCTTCTTTTTAGAAGACACATTTTTACAATCCCTTATTTTATTTTATTTTACTTGATTTTGAGGCCTCCCAACAACTCTGGGTGGCTTACAATTAAAAAACAAAAGGAAAAATATATATTAAAAACACAGCTGATTGGAACACTAATTCAATATTACAAAAAAATGAAAAATGAAAAAACAATAGGGGCTCCACAATCATCCTATCCCAAGACCTGGAAGAACATCCAGGTTTTTAATAGTTTTTGAAAGATCATCAAGGTGGGAACATTGCTGATGTTTGAGGTGATGTCATTCCAGAGGGCAGGTACCATCACCAAGAAGGCACACTTCCTGGGTCCTGCAAGATGACATTGTTTAATCGAGAGGACCCAAAGCATGCCTGCTCTGCCTGACATTCAGAGACAAGTAGCCAGGCTGTATGCCATGCAGGGCTTTATAGGTGATAACCAGCATCTTGAACAGCATCCACAAGCCAACTGGTAACCGGTGCAACTTGCAAAGCAGGGAGACACATGAGCATATTGTAACACACCCATCACAGCCCCCACCACATTCTGGACCAGCTGTAGCTTCTGGGTGGTCTTCAATGCAGCCCCATGTAGAGCGCGTTACATTAATCCAATTATAAGGTGACCAAGGCATGAGTGACCATCTGAAGTGCCTGTTGTATTGCCCCATTCTTCTTGCACATCATTTCCTATACAAAAGGTGAGAGAAATTCATGATACAAAAATGTGGTGTCGCCAAATAACAAAACCATCTACCGCTGGAACAGCACCCCTGTATCATACTTTTTTTACTTTTTTCTAAAAAAGTAGAAAGAAGTAAAAAAAAAAAAATGATACGGGAGTGCAGTTTTGTTCAGCTGAAGGTTAAATAAGCTGGACAGTGTCAAGTAAAGAGTAAACATGACATTTCACTCTCAAGTCCAAGAAGAACATGAATGTTTCTTGCTATCTTTGGAAAATACTCTCTAGATCGTAAAGTAGAGAGGACAACCAAATCTGGATCCAGTTTGCTGTAAATTCAAGTGATATGAATCATCTCTTTCTCTTTGTATGGTTTTGTATGGCCACCCACACTAAACAGATAATAGCAATGAATATATTCACTCTTGGCATGGACAAATTATTCATAAATAATTCTTCAGAGTTTGCATCATTTCCCTTTCACATATTCTCCCATTATCATTCAAGTGCAAATCCACCAAAGGCAATTTACACTCCCCCGTATTCTACAATCTACTCCTTTATTTTTCCTAAACGTTCAAATTATTTCTTTGTCCATTGTAAAACAGTAACCGGCATATGATACTTGATAGACCAAATGCTGTATTAAAAAGCAAACTACCACACCTAGAGCAAATGGATTATTTATTCAGTGGCCAAAGCCTAATTATGAACAGGAACACGATCATGAACACGGACAAAACTTTATCAGCATCTGAAAGATGTCAGCACCCTTTGTTGCTTTGTCTATTTCTAATTGTCAAGCTTTTTTTTAAAAAATCCTCTTAAGTATTTGTATCTGCTTCTATTGAAAGCTGATACAACAGCAAGATAAATAGGAAAGATGTATACATTTCTGGACATGCTATCTGTGTGGTGGCCACATCTCCAAATAGGCTTTAGGGAGATCACTAAAGCATCAACAATTTCCTTACAGTATAAACTTTCATGAGCCAGTTTGGTGTAGTGGTTCAAGGCATCAGGCTAGGAAACTGGAGACCATGAGTTCTAGTCCCACATTAGGCACAAAGCCAGCTGCTAAGGAAGGAGGCAAGGGCAAACCACTTCCGAAATCTTGCCAAGAAAACTGCAGGGACTTGTCCAGGCTGTCGCCAAGAGTCAACACTGACTCAAAGGCATGCCCACACACACACACAAACTTTCATAACTCTATTGTCAAGCTTAATGTCTAAAAATTGTTACTATTGGAACCATATATGTATATATGTACACTGGCTGGGGAATTCTGGCATTTGAAGTCCACACATCTTCAAGTTGCCAAGGTTGAGAAACACTGCCCTAGAGGTACTCCACTGCATGCTGAGTTAGAAGGCAAGCTAACTCTGCTACACTGAGAGAAGAATGTGCCAACCCAGGGCCTTAAAGAGAGGGCCAGAGACAGAATTTGCACTGATGACTCCCCAACACATGGGGCCCTTTTTTCCCTATATCCTTTGTCAATGTAATGTTTTCTGCCATAACTTCTGTCTGTTGCATTGAGTGGCACAACACGAAGCTAGAGAACTTTTCTGGAAGAAGCTTGCTGAAATTTTAAGCAAAAGGAGAATGGTATATAGTTTTGAGGTCACGGTATTGGCTCCTTTAAGTCAGTAAGGTTATATATAAGGATGGATGGATGGACGGACAGACAGACAGACAAATAGATAATAGAGGCCGAAGAAATCTGATGTGTTAATTGAAAACACAGACAAGAACATGTTCCTGAAATCTACTGCATGAGCACAGGATTGCATCTAATTCAGACATGTGTTCCTTGAGAAATCCCTTGATGTGTGATGTTTGGAAGTTTAAACACCAATTAGACTCTGTTGAGTCAGAGATTTAACAATCTTTTTCTGTTTGGTATCAAAATAACCATCAAATCCCCCTTCCAGCTTCAGAGATCAACTTTTCTCAATGAATTTCAAATGTTCTGATTATTCACAATAAATCACTTCTGTTATATGTCTTCATGTCAAGAGAAGCACATGGCTGGTTTAAAACCATGCTGGGTTAACGCAGAAGCTTTCCTTTTACTAGGCATAGCCTGTGAATCAAATCTCATTAGCAGTATTAATCTATCCTTAATGAACTCAAGGATTAATCATGCCAATTAATAGATTGTCTCTTTTTAGTAGGTGTTAACCATGTGGCCCTGCTCTCCTGCAGCTGCAGAAGTCACTCTGCTCTTTAGCCTCCTATGCGTTACAGAAAGGAGATCCAGGCGCTTTCATAATTGTCCTGCCTGACTGGCTGTCTGCAGAAACAAGCATTTGATTGTGATCGTCTTTGACAGAGACAGAAAGAACCAGTAACCTTTGGAAGCCTAATTTACAGATTTTTATCCAGTTTGGGAAAATGTGTATAGGATAAAAATGGCCAAATAGGAAATACAAAATGAGCATGTCATCAGCCAACATGTTCTTGGCTGACGACAGGAACCCAAGGACAACAATGTAACACTGAAGAAATGGATATGTGAAACATACCAATAAATAAAAGGCCCGTATTAAGCAATGATTGTAAGCATAGAGATGCTCTGGGGAAAAATCAAATGTCAGCTTATTTTTTTTCCCTGCAAGGTGCATTGGAGTTTCTAGCAGTTCCTCAGCATGGGTAGTTTCCACTAATCCTGTTGATTACTTTATCCCCATCTGGTATTCTCCATATAAGTTGAAGGTTTTTTGGATCCCTAGCCAGCAGGGGCCAATGCTCAATCGCTATAGTAGCTGGGAATTATAGTTCCAACCCAATTTATGCCCATGGCCACTCTTCCATGATCCTTACTTATATTATGTGAATCTTGCAGGTTGTAGAATCCGTAGTTCTTTACCTGTCTCCTGTACTAACCAACTTGCAGTGCCAACTGCAGAAATGTGTAATCCTGGGGGAAAACAAACAAGCATCCTAAAATATAATTATTTTATTTATTACATTTCATTTTTTAACTAATAAAATACAATGAAGTCAACTGTGGTCAACAAGACTAATCTTTAAAAATATATATTAAAAAACCAAATGCAATTTCTTCCACCATTCTAAAAATTAAGTATTTAATATATAGAGTGCCTTTAGTTTAACACATGGTGTTTGACATGTGCTGTTTTTAAAAGTAAAGGAGGTACTCATACAAAAATACCTTAGCTTTGATTATCGATTTAAAGAATCCCTGATCCTTTCTGAAACTTGAGACTTCTGCATGGTTAGGAAACTGAAGTAACTTGTGAGAATTTAAATCTGACCTTATAAATGAAGATTGTCAGTGCCCGAAAGGAATAAGTGGTGCTAAGGCCTTCTCCTGAATCAGTGTAAACTTGGTTTCATCACACGCTGGAGTTGTTCTCAGAGCCCTGATGGGCTTCTGACATGGACTCACAATACATTTTTTAACAGCATATGAGGTTCCCAACTCATTTTGGCAGCTCCAAGAACTATAAGTGGACCAATGCATAATGCAGTCTTTATTATTTTTTTTTAAGGGAAGCTAGGATGTTTTTTAAAAAAAATCACCTTTATTTTCAATAATGGTTTAGGACAACATGGACATTCTTAAAAAATAGGGTGGGAGTGAAGCTTTTTCCTATTTTGTAAATGGATGAGAAGCTATGATGGAATATAATCCTGCCCTGGGAAACAGGAAGGCATGAATTAATCATTAAGGAGGGAGAAGGTTCAGAAAAGATTACTCAGTCCTGGGAAAGAAGAAAGCACAAGAAAGAAACTCAAAATAAATCCACCTTGATTTTGGTTGGTATGAGATGGAGTAGAGAAAAACTCTTTCTAGATTCTCTTATTCCACCCTACAACAATAAAGAACATTCCTAAAATCATTCAGGCGCTTGATTCCAGACTTGTCTACCTAGAAGGACTGACAGTAGGAATGCCTTTCATGGTAGCCAGTTTGTGAGGTTCCTCAAGACAGATTATCAACATTTCAGATGGACCAAAAATGTCCAGGACCCCTATCATAGTACAATCGAGCATTTCTAGGAATCGGTATGATCTCATAAAATATAGGGTATGTATATTATGGATGGAATTTGTAACCCTATTGTTACGATAATGGATTAGTCTAGTTTCCAGCTGTTTTCTTCTGACCTTGCCAGAATGACTTCTAACATTAGTATTTCTTCATAGAAGTGGTCATCGTCTAATAATAGAGCATTAAGATGCACAATAGGGCTGCTCTGCATAAAGAAACACAGCTGCAAGAGGCATATTGTTTGGATAGATACTACCTGCTCCAGTGTCAGCCCTTCATGATAGGTCAGGTCAGGAAACAGATTCCACAAAATTACTGGAACTCTACTTTAGGGATCTAGGCTATAATAACAGAATTTTGAAAGCCTGACAACATTTTTCCTTTTTTCCTCCTTATACTAAACAGATTGAAAGTGGAACCAGCTTGTTTCTTTCTGTCTTGGGCTTAAACCATGTTTTGCTAACTGTTGCTGAATCCCTTCTTCAAGGTCATCTCTGGGGTTCTCTATATCTAGTATCATCTTATTGCTCTTCAAATCAGCCAATAACTGTGGTTTCCCAATAGTGTAGCAGCAGTCAGTTTTCATTCCTTTTCTGTGTGAGTGCAGCAGCTATGCTGGCCATGGAATATGATGGGAAAGGCTCCCTTAAGTTTGATTTCTCCATAGACACCTTCCTGTGATCTCCATAGACACCTTCCTGTGATCTCCTGGGATATTTGTTTTGTTTTTTTACATCCCTGTTTGACCAATAGCTCTGGGAGTTCACAGGGGTTTCCTATTCACATACTAACCTTAGCTCTGACCCTGATTAGCTTTTCAAGTTGGCTAGATGTTAATTGGAAATGTGAATGGTAGAAACCAGATGGAAACTATTAGTTGGTAGGAAGGGAGGAAGGCATATGCAGGTAAAGAAGGGTATATGCAAGAGGTAAGATAAGATTTATCTTATAATTGGAGATTTATCTTATAATATTTATCTCCCATGGCAGATAATACAGTGGAACCTCGGTTCACGAACGCATCTGTTCACGAACAATTCGGGTCACGACCAGCTCTGGCCGCAAAAATTTACCTCCGGTCGCAAATGAAGGATCGGGTGACGAACAGGATCCGCGGCCATTTTCCCTCCCGTGTCACGTGGTCGCAACTTCCTGTAGGGAGGGGACTTTCCCTCCAAGCAGGAAGCGTGGCCATTTTCCCTCCCGTGTCACGTGGTCGCGACTTCCTGTAGGGAGGGGACTTTCCCTCCAAGCAGGAAGCGCGGCCATTTTCCCTCCCGAGCAAGGTTAGATTTCTCTCTCTTCGTACTGTACTTTGTGTCATATTTTTGCGGTTTTTAAAAAAAACAAACATGGTTCAGAACGGATTAACTGTATTTACATTGAACCTTATGGGGAAATTTGACTCGGGTCGTGACCAGAAATCGGTTGGCGACCAAATTTGGGGTCAGAACGGATTAACCGTATTTACATTGAACCTTATGGGAAAATTTGATTCCGGTCGCGACCATTTCGGGTCGCGACCAGAGTCACAGAACGAATTAAATTCGTGAACTGAGGTTCCACTGTATATACAAAATGGTAATGATACACAGCATCTTATGCCGGTACACATTCTTAACAAAAGGAAGGAATCCGACTTTATTTTATTTACGCAGTTTATTTATCACCTCAATCCTTGTGGTTTACAGACATTAAAATAACCATGTATAGTATGTTTTAAAACTTCAGTAACAAGAATATAATAGATAAGGAATAATAAGAATATACAGACACATACATATACTACAGATATACACATGGAGGCCCGTGACCCTACAGTCACAGTTTATTGCAAACCCGTTACATAAGATCCATGCTAAATAGTAATCATGTAGGGGAAGTAGTTATTAGCATACTTAATAATGTGCCTCCTAGTTGAGCTGTTGTGGGTTCTGTGGTCCTGTTTTATCGCATCCCAACCATTCTGCCATTCAGTTCCTTCCCATGAATCCATTGACAAATCTTCTGTGTCTCACCTGGCAGTGAGGATGTGAATTGGGCACTGGGTGCACAGGTGTTAACAGGTGGGTGACGTTTTGCTGGCTCTGATATTGTGGCCCAGATCTTAAGCTTCTGTTTTCTGGAGCCTCAGTTTTTGCAGCGACAGTCTCCCAAAATTCCTTCACCGATGTCAGATGAATTTACAAGTTGAAAACGCGGCTCCGAACCTTACCTAGTGAGTCTCCCTATCAGATGTTCTCCATATGCAGAACACTTTTAAGTAGTTTTTTAAATTATTTAATCTCCACATTTTCTACTCATGATGATTTAACCATTTTTAAAATGGAATCTGAAGCCTAATTATTGCAAAGAAGGGCTTCGTTTCTTTTGAAGATCTTTTGAAGACTTGCAGTTCTTCGTGACAATTTAATAATAAAAAAGAAAGATGAGATGAGCCACTCTACAAAAAAACCCAACCAAAACTGGAGAAGGGTTAGCGTCTCTCTCTCTCTCTCTCTCTCTCTCTCTCTCTCTCTCTCTCAATTAATTTCTCAGCAGCTTCCTAACTATAGATCTTTCCGATGAGAATCAGAAATAAAAACAATTTTCTGACACTATTTGTTAGAGTGGAGGTAAAAGCTAATGCAGGACATTCTGTGAATTTTAAAAAAATGCTGTTTTGAAACTAGACTTTTGATCATCATCTTTTGTATATAATTTACATAGAATGCCTAAATGTCTTCAGAGAATAAGAACCTCCAAGCCAAATGGCCGGCGTGCTGTATATTATCCTTTCCCGCTTTTGAATTGCTCCACTGTGCTTGTGACAGCAATTTAATAATAGATCTCTAAGAGATCTTGCTAAAGACAGGCTTAAAACTATCTGGTATTCTCCTGGGGGGGGAAAGAGTCATGCACTGAATCTACTGAAGATGAAAGAAGCCTTCAGAATGATGAAATCAGTACATACAATTTGTGTCATCAAATATTTCACTTTCTTTGATGTATCTCTTTTCTTCTTTCTAAGTACATATAGTTCCAAACCGAAAGGAAAACCTTGCTTTGAACAACTGAAGTTCAAACTGCAATAAAAACATTTGGAAAATTGCTGACAGTTTCTCTCTTCAGGTTTACCATACCTTCTTGGAACGTTGCATTCTTTGACGTTCAACACTGGAATTGCCAAATAATATTTAAAAACAGAGAAAGTTATTTTTAACTAGAGACTTTCTCAAGCAACATTTCTAATAATGGTTTTGCATGGGACAATGCACTCTGCTTATATCACACCAGCTTCTTACGTGTGCTTGGTCAGATCTGGTAACATTTACCATGGAGAGCTATCGTTTGCATGATGCAGACGGTATCATCCCGGTATCTTAAATGGCATGAAATGCATTGAATGCAGATGCTTAAAAAGATGATGGCATTGGATATCAAGACCCAAGTAGGAAGCAAAATATAAGAAATGGGAAGGGAAACTTCCCTCTGTTTCACACACACACATTGCACTGAAGGATAAAGCTACTTGTGCAATATCACCTATACTTTGGGATTCAGACAGATTGTACATATCCAGGAGTGGGAACAGCTGATGTCAGTGCCCAATTTAGGCATAAGCTAAACAAGCTGCAATTTAGGGCTTCACAAATTTTCAGATTTTTGGGGGGGGGGGGACTTTTAGAATTTTATGTGGCTTTTATGTGTAAGGTAGTTTTTAAAATCTTGTGTAGCAATTTTTTATGTGTAGTTTTAAAATGGCTTTATATGTAATTAAAAGGCATAGATATATTTTCATTTTTTTTGTGGCGACCCAAGGTCCTGCTTTGGTGCGCACCTTTGTGAGACCTTCTGGTATAACTTTTTAACAAGGGGCCTCCAAGCTTTATATAGCGTGGGGCTCACCAAGTTGAAATCTGGCGCCCGGCTGACAGGAAAGGTAAAGCAACATAATAATCAATTATAACAATTGCAGAAATGTGGGGGCCAATGTGGGCAAGAATTTCTAGCCTGCATTTGATGGAAACCAAACTATTTCTTCTATGAAGCAAGAATGATTAAGCCAACTAACAGACTTGTCTATCAAGTATGAGCTTCCAAGAGACTTTAGTTTTCAAGAGGTAATTCATTATTTTTCAAGGAAAAGGCTAAATAAAATTAGCATTTAAAATATTTGGTGCTACGATAGTCTATTAGCACACAGAATACGGATGTTGATGAAGATGATGATGAATGAGAACATTAGGAAGAAATTACAAGGAGCAAACAGAAGAGAATTTGTGGTAACAAGGCTGGTCTCTCCAGCCATATTTTTGGTAATGAACTACGTAGTCTGAAATGCAAACCTCTGTGCCTTCCACGTATCCTCCTTTCTTTTTTTTCATGCTCCCCAACATTCATTTTGCACTTTGTTAGTTGATGCTATCCCTGTATGCATGTCACATTGTGATGCAAGTACTCCAGAACAGAATTGGGTTGGGACACCATGTTGCACCTTTCATGGCATCTTAGGGGATCTTTGGCATCTTAGGGGATAGCTGCTGATGACAATATCTGCATATGTTAAGAAGGCACATGTTCAGCTTCCTCTTGGGTTCCAAGGACAGATTATAAGATTCTGTATGGTGTGTCATTTTTGGAAACTGGGAAATCTTCAGCATTTTTCTCACCAGCAGCTTGGCTGAAGGGAGGATTCTCTAGCAACAGAGAGCGGACACTTTCCAAGCAAAGGGCATAACCTAGATTGTTTAAGCAAGGATTAACCAGTCATGCCAGTTTATCAGGTATGAGGAAGTCTGGCAAAGTAAGGGGTGTACACCTGTAGGGAAAATTCTTCCCCCTCAGATACATCACAATCATTTCAATCTTCTACATTTCATTTCTGCACTTTCTCTACAGGAGAATCAGCCTATGAGATTACACAGTTGATTTTGGCCAGGCTTACCTATGATTTAGGGCTTATTGTTATGTGTGAATCAGCTAATGATGATTTATGTGACAAACTACAGTTAAACCAACAAAGTGTAATTTGTTGAATAAATCATCATTGGCTGGTTTACACAAAACAATAAGCCTTAACTATAGTTTACGAACTACAGAAGCAAGTTGTGTGAACCAGGTTTATAACAACAATATAGCTATATTTGTCTACATATATACATGTATACACTGGTCAGGAAAAATAAAGTTGAATCAGAAATGGAGCTATTAAATGCATGTTGCTACTTTGTTCAGGAAGACAGCGTACAGCAACACAACAGGAATAGCACAAAGGATCTTCCGATTAAGAAACATTTCTGATGAAATATTCATAAAACCTCACTATGATCTTAATTGCTATAATTTAATAACTGCATAGCAAGTATTTATGATGAGGATTAAGGGGTAATAATACACAACATTTCTGGTTGGTTAAAAAAACCATATAATTGACATTCATATTCTTGTTCCATAGACTCCTCCTTGTATTGTTTTATGTTTAATTTTATTTTTTATGCCCTGATTTCAATAAGCTGCGGACATGGATATGGATTCTTACATGCTGTTCACATGTTGGGTCAGGAAACATGGGTAAGAACTGACTACACGTGCAAAATTACATTCACATTCATGTTCTGGTGGAATAGGTCAAGTGTAAATAGTGTTTATATTCTTCCACACCTGTATCAGGGACTTAGCGCTAATTCACATCTCAGGAATATATCAGTATGTATATCTTCTGCCCTTCCACCCTATTCATAGACTCTGTCCAATGAACCTGTTTCTGATTTGATCAAAACTATAGTTTGGTAAGACATCCAGACCAGCAAACTATGGCTTGATATATTATCCAAAGCAAAATTGCAGATATTTTCAAGTTCCTACATTAAGGACCCACTAAAGCCCAATTTGATTTTCTTACCTAAAAATGGTGTGATTTCTGCTGCACAAACCTTGGTTAGAAGGGAAAAGAATGACTATTTCTCATTCAAAGGCCAAGTCAAACCCACATGTGAATTTTCTGCTGCAAGTAGGGTTACCAGATATCTGAACAGGCAAAGGAGGACATTGACAATTGGAGAGGAGGACAAATGGGGGGAAAGGAGGCCACGCTGTTTAATTTTCTTGACATCTGTGACAAAAATTACAGCGAAAAACTGCAAAAAAAGGAAAAAAAGTACTTAAGCTTACATGTATATGAAATTAGTTTTTCCAGCATCAGAAAGATGGGTTTTTCAATTGCAATATTTTTCCAACAAATCTTTATTTTCAAGAACATATGCTAGTGATAATATAGAATTGACAAGGTGCTCTTCATATTTCACCGTACAAACATATGACGAGTCATCAGGAAATAAGTTAAATAACGTAAACCTAGTCTGTTGAGCCTGTCGATGGACGAAGGAAAGAAGCAGATAACTTACAAGGTCACAGTACATGAAAGTTTGAATGACTACTGCTGTGAAAACAGTCCAAAATTAAAAAAAAAAATGATACTGAAAAAGCTGGACAATATTTGAGTTTAAGGTGATGCCTGCCAGACGGAGGACGTGAGGACCAAAGGGAGGACGTGTCCTCCTTTTGCCAGACGTCTGGCAACCCTAGCTGTGAAAGAACAATAACAGAGCTGAAGTTTATACCAATAAAGAGTGTTTGAGGTTGATTCAGAACAGAAGGGGGAGCTCTTACCTCACCAGCTTGGGGGAGCAGAGAATGTGTGTGTGTGTGTGGGGGGATTTCTCCAATTGCTTTCAGCAAGAAGCAGGAAGCAAGAATTGTCCTAAGGCTTAAGTCAATGTCCACTTCTTGTTATTCCTTATTTCCTCAATTGTATATTTAAGCTAATCACATACGGAAGTGAAATTTGCTACTCTTCCTCTATGTGTGCCTTTATGTTTATCATTTTAAGTCCCACCATCCTCCTCTCTCAACCAAGTCTCTTTTTCTGACTTGGTTAAAGCTTACTGCAGTGCCCATTGAAATCAGTGAAATGAAAAAAGATAGTTCTGTTTAGTGGATAGACTAGGATTGCATACAAAAAAAGGAGGAGGAGGAGGAGGAGGAGAAAGAAGAGAAGGAATAATACAGAACCGGGTCTCATGACTTCTTGGTTTTTTTGTGCGTGTTGCAAATGCAAGATATTTACACTGAATTTTTCATTGCATGGTGATTGGGAATAAATCCTTTTCATTTTTGCAAAAGAGCTTCTTAAGCCTTCATTAAGGTACAACTGTTGGAAGGAGGGAAATGTAGGCAGGTGCTTGGAGTGGAGAAACAGTGAGCCTGTTACTACAGCTCATTTTCATTTTCATCAAAAAGGTTTATAGTGGATCTTGTTAGTCAGGCCATTGCTGGTAATACATATTTTTTGTTCTCTTTTTGAGGGCATAGCAAATAGATTTTACAAGTGGGTGACCCGATGCATTATCTGTGTAACTTATGATTTAATAAACCAGTCAGTTGAAATATTGCAAATGTTTTTCCAACTCTGGCAGATCCGGTTGTGCCAGAAGAGTATAAATATACTAGCAGATTAATAGCAAACAACACGCTAGGTTATTATTGAAATGGACCTGTAGAGTGAGGCCTTATTTGGTGTGGAACAGATCAGTGGCTAAATGCAATATTGAAACAGAAGTATACATTTTGTTGTTCATTAGAGTTTTTTAAGCTTCATTTTGAAAAGCAATTCGTGTGCATTCTGAAACACATGCTATCATCGAGATACATAATTGATCTCCCCAAAGAAGTAATATATGCGAGCTATAAAAATAAGAAGCAAAGAGGCATACACCAGTCTTATTGTTGAGGTGCTGATTGAACAGTCTTTGAACAGAATAATTTTGCATTTGAAATATCATCAGCTGGGCTTTGAGAATATGCAGGCCTGCTTGCTTCTTTCCTTCTTCCTTTCTTTTTGAAATAAAACTTGCAAACTTCAGGAAGTCTCTTGGATCTTCAAGCTTATTCCTTTCAATCTTTGTGATACATTGAGTGTGTGTGTGTGTGTGTGTGTGTGGTATATATAATTTTGTTGACGATATCTGCTTCTAATAACATGGTAGATTGTACCTGGATTTCTTAGCAGGTTCATTCTCAAATTAAAGCACACTACATCCAAAACATTGTTCCAATTTTATGTTTTCATTCAGACCATATTGATCCTGGCATGGTTTCATCTGTAAAACTATGTGACTTAGTTTACACATAATGTGACTTGTTTCGTTCTAGTATAGCATTACATGTGAACTCAGCCATTCTGGTCTGTAAACCATGGTATCGCACACTGTGTGAATCCAGCCATTGTCAATCTAGCCAGTCAGCAAACCATGATAAAAAGAAACCATCGCTTAGTGAACTGTGTAAACTCAGTCTGTGCATTTAACTCTCGCACAGTAGAGCTTTCCCTCAGCAGAGATTGTGGAGAAAAACTCCCAGCTGGTTTGGCCAAGAGGACCATTATCCGTCAAACTGTAGTTTATCAATTTACTATGTGGTGAGATGTTTGGGCTGAAATTGTGTACAGAGGAATAAGTACTAATTAGAGGTACTATGGATTGGTCATTGTCAAAATTTACAAGCCATTGTGTCTGGCCTTCCTGGACGCACCTGTTTTGTCTACCACAGAACAGAATGCAGGATTAGAGAAGATTTTGAAGAGATTCAGGATGACTCTCCCTCTGTTCTTACTTTGTTTTCACCCTTTGGATAGCTCCTTTGTAATGGGCAAAGGTGAACATTGGCATAATGGAAGAAAGACTAGCATTCCTATTAATGCAGGGCTGGTCAACCTGCACCCCAGAGCCAAATACAGTCCTCAAGTCTGCTAGTTGCAGTGCTTAGAGACCACTCTGGCCCTAATGGCTAGAAACTGTTTTCCACCATTTTGAGCACGGGACATCTGAAACTATATATAGCATAGCATAGCATAGCATAGCTTAGCATAGCTTAGCATAGCATAATTAATATTATATAATTAATATATAATATAATATAATATAATATAATATAATATAATATAATATAATATAATAGGCAGTCCCTGCTCAGCAGAAGGCTTCCCGTTCCCATCTTTGGGTAATGCTTAGACGCTGAAGGATGATTCTGGGTTTGCGTTTCTCACCCCAATATACATACTTTCTCATTTTAATGTTTTGAGAACATTTTCTGGGGAATGCAATGTTTTCATCTAGAATTGTTCCTATTTGGCAACATTTCAGTTTGAGGAAGATCCCACGGGAAGCCCACAAGAGAACACTGTCAGGCAAAATGTAGTTTGTTATCAAGCTGTATAGCCTGGATGGTTACAAATGCCGTTATACCAAACTGTAGACAGTTAGTAATCATTAAAATTACAGTAACACAATCTTGTTGTTTAAGAAGAGTGAGGGAACAGATATTGCTGTTGGGCTGGACTACAACGCCTAGGACATCCTGTTTGTGTTGGATGCTGTTGTGTTGAACGCTGCATGGTTCCATATAGCCACTTTTGCAGGGTCCCAGGCTCACTATCTTTGATTTAGAAGACGGTCAGTTTGTAATGCCCAGGTGGTAGCTCCTGGCTGACCTTGACTGATCTCAAAAAGTTGTGAAGGGTTGGCTGGGAGATCATCAGGAAATCCCAAGGCAACAGGCTAGACTGAAGTTTGAAAAAGATTCTAGAAGTTGGCAGTGGCCAACCATTTCTGTCTTCTTGCCAAGAGAATTGCGTGGACACGTCCATGACATCACTAGGAGAAGAGCTTTATCTTAGTTGTGTAGAGCTTCTGATAAATTAAATAATTTGCTCTTCCAGATTAATTAAGAAAGGTGCCATGATATTTATTTCCCATATATCTTAAAAAGATCAAGGAGGAGAACAGAAGGACATGTCTATCTGAGCATACTAAAAAAAAAAGTCTATATAAAAGTGTAGCTGGTAAGCATTGTGTTAAAAAAAGGCATTCTTTATCACACCAAAGGGGAATGTCTCTTTTAAGACAGTATTGGATGTTGTATAGACAGTTGTGTATGTGGGGGGGGGGGGGGGATTGGAGCTAGGTTTTTAGTTTATTAATCGTTTAAAATTAATATGACTTATTGGCTAAGAATCCTTGAGCTGGATGACAGCCTTAGTTCTAACTGAAGGAAAATGATGGTATGCAATTACTGGCATTATTATACAATTCCAGCTTTTCATGTGGTGGGGCTGGCTTTTCACATCTCTGAAAGAATTGGGAGAAGCCAAATTATGAGCTTCACTGAGATCAGCAAAAACAGACAATTCTGCTTTTCCTGTGTCAGTATTACGGGGTGTATTGGCCTGCATGAGGACACTGTGCTGAAAATGGCTGTAAATAAAAAATCTTATTTTAAATTATTCAAAGCATCAAGCTCCAGTCAGGGGCGGGGGGGGGGGGGGCGGGGGGAAGTCCCTTTCAACAGATCAGAAGCTGAAATGTTTCTATGAAAAATTATATTAATGCAAGAGAGATTGAAACAATATCTAATTAAAATCACTTGAAAAATGAGTTGAAAATTGGATTTGACATAACATTTACAAGGCTGTCACTGTTATTACCATGCAGTTTAGCCTTTTGGTGCCACCGTTTTCATTGCAGCTTTGCCAGAGATTAGAAAAGAGACAAGCAAAATGTGGAGGTCTTGCATATTTCCCTGCCTTTGAATAGGGAAGGAGGGGCAAAGATAGCTTCCTCTGCAACCTCTTGGCCCTTGTCTTTGACAAAGAATCCCTTTGGATATAGAAAAAGGAAGCATTTCAGTGTTGTGTCTGACCATTTAATTCAGCCACGTTCTCACTCTGGCGCACGTAACATAGCTAGGCAGAGGTGCATTTTAAATTATTAATCTCTCTAGTGTGGCATTGTAATTGGAAATAAAAGCAACGGGCAAATGTGCTTAGCTTAAAAGGCATAGGATGGGGAGGGAGAAACAATGCCGTGTTGGGAGAAATCTAATCTTCTGCATTAACTGTGGCCATGGAAATTTGCCTGGGAGGGTTAAAAGGCGGGTTAGGGCAGGAGGATATAGAAGCTAAGGCTAAAATCTACCTGTAGAGCTCTGTGGTTTATGTAGATCAGCAACAATTTTTGTCTTAGTTTAAGCAAGAGCTAAAAAGCTTATTTCTCCCATTACATGAGGTTACTAAAAAACATAATGTTGTTGGGGAAAGAAGGGATGAAAGGAATTGTCAGTTCAATTCTGGTCACAATCTCACTCTTCAGGATTGAGCCTGTGCTATTTTCCTGAACTCTTGGTACAAAGTCATCTTCTTGAGCCATTGTGTCTAAGAAATACTTTGGGATCCTCTTTTCTTCTCAGCCCCTTCCCCAAAATGGTTCCCTTGAAATGTATCCACACCACAACTCTTAGAGTTCTCAGCCAGCATAAGAATTGTAAACTTTTGGGGAGTTTTCCCCTGCTTCAGAAACAATATAAGGATATAAAACTAAAGCAAGCCAAGAGTTGCATATGCTAAAACAAAGATGGGCTCATACCCCACTCATTTTAAATATGAAATCTAAAATTTGCTTCTTAACGTGAAGGTTGTGTTAAGTGAGATATGGGTCCTCTTATATGCTTTTTGAAATAGTATATAGCATGTGTTAGACTTCAAAAAGATCAATACTACACAAAATTTAAGAAAAACAGTATGAAATATATACACTGAGGTGGTTTTGTTGTACGGAGAAAATGAATGAGGATTTGATTGCAAAACAAGGGTATGAAAGAAGAGTGAATGGACTGAGAGGAAGAGGGAAATCAAGAAAATCATGGTTGAATGCAGTTGATAAGATCTCAGAGAGAGGTGAGTAGATTAAAAACAAAAGCCAGTGCGTGAAGCAATATATGGGTATGATGGAAGCAAGGATGGTTTGCAAGGGTAGAAAGATATGCAGAGGTTCAGTGAATGGTGTTGGTGTAAACTAGATTTAGCAATAATGTCTTTCCTTTTTGTGAATCTTATGCCTTTAAATTCTTTGGGGTAGTGTTTCATTCTCCATTCTTCTTTTTTGCACCATGCATAATATAGCTTACCTCAAAAAGAGATAGTATGATGAGTATGGATGTATGGATGTGTTTAATTATCCTACTTCAGATACATTATGGGAAGACCTAGGTCTCTGGAGCAGGCTGTAATGCTGGGAAAGGTGGAAGGAAAGAGAAGAAGATGATCAGCCTGCAGGGGAGATGAATTCAATTACAGTAGCAATTGTTCGATTGTTGGAAGACCTGAAGGACCAGGTTGGGGACAGATCATCATGGAGAAAATCTATCTGTGTGGACGTTAACAGTTGACACTAACTTGATGGGACATAATCAACCAATCAATGTATGCATACATACACACTCCTTTAAACACACACACACACACACACACACACATATACCTATAACCTTACTGTATGTATAATGCAATATACTGAATGTATCTAGCTACACATAGTCAAAATGAACTTTGAAAAAGATTTTGGACCTTCTTCTATCTTCACGAAGGAAGAATGGAATGTAGGCATGTATAGTGAAATTCTGGGTTTTTTCCCCCAATTTACCTCTTGAATGGGATATACCTCACAGAAAAGATGAAGTGAAGAAAACGCAGTTGATGGCATTGAAAACTCAGTGCCACCCCATGTATGAACACTGGCTTTATAATGGACAGTAAGATTTTAGTACAGGAATTTAAATTTAAAGCCTTTACAGGGTTCTTAATTTATATTCCAAAACTGTGGAATTTATCTATATCTGGAGAATTTGGGGTTATTACAAAAGTGATTGTTGTGCCCTTTTGGGAAAGATCTTTCTCCACCAGATAACAAAGTTTGGCTTGATGAAATGTGTGCAATTTGGACCCGTGAACTCTCTCTTTATTATCACAATGCAGGAAGTGGATATATGATTCTGTGTGCGGTCATAGTTCACTTTTTGCTTTAAAAACTGAGCTGTATTTCTAATTTTCTGTGCTTTTATATTTGCTGAAAGCTGAAGGAGAGTTGGTACTGTGTAATCGTGAGTGAGAAATCCTTCTCTTCTGCATCCATTACAATACTGATCAATGGCTAAAGTGTGTATAAAAATTGTATATAGTAAGTATGTCTAAGAATCACTTATTGCGTCCTGTACGTAGAGGTTATGTATGTGACTATGGATATGTGATCCATTAAGAAAACATGACGGAGACAGGCTAGTTATATGCAAAGCAATTATGTTGATTTTCAAAAGTAATACATCTACTATTAATATAATTTAAGATTCAACCATCCATTTCCTTCTTTGTTCTCATTTATATTTTCCCCTTTCTTCATAGAAACTGTGTAATGTTTCATTCACAGCAACCCAGTAAGGATGATCTGGCTCATTTATAGCATGTTTTAATAAAATTCATGGCATAGCTTGATGGAGATTTCCTTGTCCACACCCAATATTCTAGCTTCTGCACTTCAATATCAAGAATTGAAATATGAAACAATGAATACATGTGTACTAGTCTGAAAATAAATCAATAGTCCCTTCTCCATCATCTCTCCTAAGATTGGGCCCCAGAAGATGTGATGTTTTTATATGCATCAAAATCTGCATCAGTTTATGCCAATTGTTTCTACTTTCAGCCCAGGAAATTAGACACTTACATCGTACAGTGAGAGTTTATTGATGGAAGTAATCATGGTAATTCATGAGCCTTCAAACAATTTAGACAGTTCCATAGTTATAAGACAGAAGTCTAGAGGAATCGTACTGGGTGCATCTAAAGGTAGTAAACAGACTTTGGTGCAGTGAAACTGAGCACGTCCCATTTATATTGATCAATTCACCTATGGTTGAAGGACAAAGATTTTAATGTGGTTGTTAGTAACAGATTATAGGTTTGAAAACTTTTACTAATCTTTTTTTAGGCTAAAAACAGTGGTGGTAAAATAATTTTAGAGGTGAAGATTGGGTCCTGCTGCAGGTTCTACAACTTCCAAACGTTGTGAAGAACAAATTTAAGCCCCTGAATTTCCACATTTTTGAGTAAGAGAGTTCACCTCAAAATTCATAGGCACTTTTGTTGCATTTATCGCAATACACATATACAAAATGGACATACTTTTTATGTTCTGTTTCCTGAATGTATAGATTTCACATGCTTTTTCCCCCCATTATACATTATGCCATGTATTTGAACCGTGGGTGTGGTTTTGTACATCACGTGATTTGTATGAGTCCTGAGGGAAATAGAACCATATTAAACTTTTAGCACCAATGTTATATACTAGACTTTCATCTGCAGATCTTTGGTGAATTGAGATCTTGCTCTTTATGTATCTCTGCATTTTAATACAGATAATCTTAAAGATGATTGTTTAGAAAATACATTACCAAAAAAGGATAAATCCCATCAATACACCTGTCACATTTTCTTAATTATTAAAAATACAATTTGAATTGCAAACATTTCTAGCAAAGATGGAAGAAAAGGGTGCTCCTCTTTTAAGGCAATTAAAAAAATCTTCCCATGAGCCTAAAAACCCTCAACCAGTTCTTGAATACACATTTAAAAAGAAGTCCATTAAAATTAAATTCAGCAGATGAAGATATGCAAATTACCTGAGGAAGTGGAACCTTATAATGTTCTCAGAATTCAGCAATAGTCTATTTAATTAGTATTTTAATTTATCAGAATAATTCTTTGCACTTGACAATTCCATATAATTAAGCACGTAGCTATAGTGCAATAATATCGCCTGCTCTCTTTATACCAGTTATTTTAACCTGAAAGAATCTGTGGAAGTCTCTTCTGTGATCTAAATTACAATGGGGACAACTTAATGGCCTTGCTCTATTAAGCAGCACAACTCGATGGTTGCTGAGTGTTCAACGAGATAGAGAGGTTGCCACAGCTCAGAGCTTTGAGTCTCTAAAGGTGAACTTCCTGAGCAGCATAATTTATTTCTGTCGCGGTGTGTTGGAGTGCAGGAGAAACCATTTTCTAACAGAAAGAACTGAAGCCTTGAAATTGATTGCCATAATCATCTATAACAGACTTCACAAGGCTCCTCCAACAGAGAAGACTGAGACCTTCTCCAGATGGATACAGATGGTTAATTGTGACAATTTTACAGCATCTCTAAATGATGCTGTTTTTCGGTAACAAATGGGGCACATTTACTTTTCTTCCATTCATCTCTTGTCTGAATGGTGGTCTTTTAAACAGAAAGATTTGAAAAAGAAGCTCTAACACTGAAAGTTGTGGAGATGTTACATCGTTTGATTCCATTCAGTTTTGGTCAGGGTGGCTCCAGTGTCAGCAATGATGCTCATTTCTTTTCTACCTTGACTCAAACCTTTCCCACATCTCCTCCCCTACCCCTCACACCCCCATAGTTGGGTATGCATATTGCTTTTGTGCTTACTTTCATGCTGAGTCCCAAACTTCACTTTAAAAATTAGCAAACAAAGGAATTCCAGGTGATTAAACAAGTGCATTCAATTTTGTCAATTTTGCCAGCTGGGGAGAAGGAAGGGGCAAAAAACTATGGTGGAAGGGGTAAAAATCACAAAGATAAACCTGGATAAAGTTATATTAGCATTTTGCATCATAAATTAGCCAATAGCAATGAAAAGTGTAAAGAACAGGACAAAAGCAATATTTTGTGACATACCCTTCTTCTAAGCTGAAGTCATCCATTGGGTTGACTTTGAGGACTTCTAACTCTCTCCCAGACATAAATTCTTTCACTCAGTCAAATTTGGGGATTTCATAGAAGGCTGGGTAACTCCATCGAGTAACAAATCATTACGTTGGGTTTGGGTGGTAAGCACTTTGGATCATGATGCCAAACAGGAATTTTCCACCGTAAACCTTAACCTGTAAAAATAAAATAAATAAAATAATAAAATAAAATAAAATAAATCTATGTAACCACCATTGACTAACTTCTTAGTTTAAGACTATGATGGAATTTACACTTTTTTAAAAATTATAAAAGTGAAAAACAGGATGAGAGAATAAAGAAATAAATCACTGACATTTCCGTATCCTTTGGGCATTATCTTGGAGGAGCTGAAATGTGAGATATATTTGCTCCTTCGGAATAAATAGTTGACATTTGTATAGCAGAATTCATTTCATAAGGGTTCTTACATCACTCAACAAAGAGCAACTGAGTGTCCCAGATGAACAGCATCTGGTGATAAATATATATTTTTTTATTTTAAAATACAAAACAGGGGGGAATGATCAAATACGAGGAATGGGTTAAAGTGTTCTTTCTAGGACAAATGATTTAAATGCTCCAGTTTGATGGTATCCTTTACAATCATTTTCCTTTCACTGGTGTTCTTCAGATGACTGGGACAATGGATCAGCTTAGATTACACATTTAACATCTACCTTTACGTTCAGAGGCCAATTTTTGAATTCATATTATCAGTGGGGTTTGAGGCATTTTCTTTTTAGCTGTTTGAATGTTTGAAAGCAATTCAATTGCATGATCTGTTTACTGATGCAAGTGAACATAATATGTGTATATTACAAGGACCGCACATTAGGATCCATAGGCTTATAGTATGAAATCATTCTGTCAACAAAGAACAGAATTTTAATCCCTGCTGTAGCATTGATTCAGGCAAGCTAAGGTGATCTGACTCAAGTCTCTACCTCAGTTGCCCTTCTTTTTCTACAAAGGAGATTTAATAACATTTACTTAGCCTTCTTTCTGGGGAATTGGGAAGATAAATAGGCTGATGTTAGTTGAGTGTTTAAATCCATGTAACACTATATAAATGCCTGAATAGCAAGAATGAATTGAATTAGCCATCAATCTGTGTTTCTAAACTGTGATCCTGGAAAATTACGGAACGTATTTAGAAAAGGTTAGGATAAGCAAGGCTGGTCCTACCATCAGGAATGGTGAGGCTATCTTACGTACTAGGTGTTGAAAGAGGACAGGGGCATGAATACATTGCATCCAGACCTGTATTTTCCACCTAGCCTCTGTGTGATAGAGAACGCATAGCAAATCCTGTAGCATGATTCATCTGGGCAACTGAATCAACCTTGGTGCAAAAAATAGGAGGGGTGTCATCTTAACCTTTCACCTGAGGCAAGAGAAGATCTTGGCTGGCTCTGTGGGTGTAAGCTTAATTTTGACACAAAAACTGAAATGAGGACAATATTATCAGATGAATAAAGGTAAAGAGTCAATCTTTTTCCTAGATCATAGCATCAAGGTGTGGAAGGAAACTTAGAGCACATTGTTTCTGCCTTGTTCTCAGTCATCAAGATTCCTGACTGGGTTCAGTCTAATATCTTTGATGACACCCGTGAAATTTGCTGAGACCATTTGGGACTAACAGTGGACCTACAGAAGCATGTGGAGAATGCTCTTGTATAAATATGTCTTTCCAAATGACATTCCAAATATCTATACATGGTTCCATATAATTTACTTACTTCTGGGATACATAGTTTGGAGCAGGGGTGATCAACTGATCTTTGAGCAGCACATTGACAGCTACATCCTAAAAGTAGACAGAATCTGGAAAATTAAGTAAATTAAGCTTGGACAAAAAGTAAATTTGGCTGAATTTAATATAAATAAAATTAAATACAGTCAGACTTATTAGTATCCACGTATTTAATAATGTTCTCTCATATTGAAAATTACAATTTGTTGGCAATTTTTGAAGGGATTTATCCAAGTCTTTGGGAAGCTCCATGCAACCCTGGGTCTGAGTTGCTTAACACGGTAAAGGCTTGGTTGAATCAATCTCAGCTTCTAGTGACTATATGAACACATCCATGCAGCTCTCTTTGTGTGATATGAAAGTGTTTTTCTGTTGCCTTCTTGCGGGAATGTGTTTTCAACTTCCCTGTCTACTTTTCAGCCCTGAGATTTCCTGGAGATCTCCAAAATGTTAACCAGAACCAACCCTACGTAGCTTTTGGAGAGCTCCTGTAAGCTCCTGTAAGTGTCTCAAGGTCAGCTAGGTTTCCCAATAGCCCCATCTGGCTCCATTTAGATCAGCACCTGAAAACTGGAAGAACGTTTGATAAATGAACTGAGCTTATGGTATACCAGTGTTGTCCAAACTTGGCCACTTTAAGATGAGTGGACTTCAACTCCCAGAATTCCCCAGCCAGAATTCCCCATGGCTGGCTGGGGAATTCTGGGAGTTGAAGTCCACTCATCTTAAAGTGGCCAAGTTTGGACAACACTGTGGTATACGATAAAGTTGACCAAGGTGGTGGCATTCTAGTTTCAAAAGCATGCTGCCCTACTAATGTATGGAGTAGCTAAGGAAGCCTTCTATTTTCTTCCTCACCTTTTCCTTTATCCCCTGTAAAATGGACCACGAATCCATTTTGCAGGGATTCTGAGGGGATGGAGAAGCAAAGATCTGAGACCTTGAAAATGTGTAACCGTGATGAAAGAATATGACGCAAACTCATCCCAGACCTTTTGATGATGCCATTCTTAATTTTCTTAACAGCTGACAACAAAGGTATGCTTGAAAAAGATACAGGACTGAAAATATTGAAGATTGGCATGGAGAAGGTAAGTGAATGCAGTGCATCTCCTTATCTAAAATCCTTTGATTTATTCTTTGATGAAATCTTAATTCTCTTCTAAGTTTGTAGGTAACCTGCGTTAATCTTCCTAAGGGCTTTTACATCTTTCTGATTATTAAATTCTTGCTTCTGTCATAATAATGTCATATTTCACCAACCATATAGGTAAATCTTTGCAGCTTTTAAGAATTTCCTGGCTTTGTCATATGTTAGGAAGAAGAATCCCCCAAAACCCACATTGCAATTGGCGAGTCTGATGATTTCCACCTGTTTTAATTGATGTTGTGTTTCAACTCCAGACCCACCAAGATTTAAATTTAGGATAATGTATCCCTTGATGCCTGACCATGTCTTTTGATGAACTACTTTCTAATCTTCTGTGCTTTTATGTTTGCTTAAATTTACAGTGTATATGAAATACTCCTTTTAAGGGAACAGTCTTCTTATGCAAATGCTGTGCTATATAGCACATCTTTTATAAAGACAATACAGGCTGTCAGAACAAAACCAGACTACAGAATCTACTGTTAATTGTATATTTGATGGATTAGTTACAAACCACTTTTGCAGCTCCTCTTTACCTCCCTGGTGCTGCTTAATGCTGCAAGCTCTCAATATAATCTTCTTCAACCTGGTGCCCTCCAAATCAACCGGGATGACTGCTCCCAGAATTTCAGACCCCATAGGCACCACAGGCCCAGAAAGTCTGTCTTCACAGTTGAGCAGTTGCACCAAAAGATTAACAGCGCAGCAACCATGATTCTGAGAAATATGCGAATTGAGAGAGAAAAAAGGGGGGGTAGGGTTCACACATTGCATTAAGCTGTAATATGATTTCTTTGTTTGGGGATTAGCTTGATGAGGAAATGATTATGGCTTCATAATAAGTGCAAACCAGGTCATGATGGCCTGTTCAGCAAACTATGGTTTAAAAAGTATTTGCTTAACATCATGTGCGAACGAGTATGAGAGATTCAGAAGAGCAGCATGAGCTCCTGGATGACAGACTAGTTTGTATCAGCAATCTGGACCAACTACAACATAGATGAGGTGCCACTGTGGGGCATCTGCTTATTTGGAAGCACCTCTAGGTTGCTGAGATTCAATTGCACCCCTAAGTTGCCAGCTTCCTGGGCAATAGGTCTTTGGAGAAGAGCAGGAAGCTTGAATGATAATCAACAGCCACAATGACTTGGTTTTTCCATGGTAATCAAGTGACCCATATCACTTCCGAGCTGATATATCTAACACAAAAACCTCAAACAAACAATATTACGGCATTGTGTGAACCCAACCACGTGGCCTGTGGAGCTTGAGAGAACCCTGTGTAGGTCAGAGAAGGTGTGATTTCTGTTGTAATTAGATGTTAGGTTTCCTGCTGATTTTAATGTTGCTGTATTTTTCCTTGCTCCTTTTTAGTGTGTTTATTGCTATTTAACCTTTTGTGTAAGCCACACTGATTTTAAAAATAGCATTCAAATCATTAAAATAAATGAACAGAGAAAAAAGGAGACATGAAAATTGGCTTCTACTTGTTCTGCATATAACTTGCAAGTGTGCTTAACATGTGCTTCTAATTTATCAATGTTTAAAAGTGCAGCTAAAATATGGGGCTAAGTCAAGGACTTGAAATTATGACATTTGCCTGATCTTGAAGCTCCTTTGTGGACAGGGTTGTTTTAAGAAATCATTAATTAACATGAGCATCTAAAACACAACTCTTAGAAAACAACCTTATAAGTGAATCAATAACACTTGCTTCAAAATAATGTGTTTAGGATTGGGGTGTTTTTGTAAAAGGTAATCAGCCCTCAAGCATTTAAGGAGGTTAGCAACTTTTCAGGTGCAATCCTCATTTTATTGAGGTTGGTCAAAGGGCTTCTCAGACCTTTTCTGAATTGGCATCTGTGCTTGAAGGGTGCAGAAGAGAAATTTCTGTGATCCAGGAGATGCCTCCTGGAGGCAAACTGTCAGATTATTATCTGCCTTGATGTAATTAAGAGAGAAAATCTGAAGCATAGCAGATAATTGTGAAAACACATCTTCAAGGTATAATGCAGCACTGTTATATGGCTCAAGGAAAATTAGAAAGAGGAAGACAAATAGCAAGAATGTAGTTGCAATCATGTAAGAGTCACAAACCCCAAGAGACATCAACCCTCACACATCCTAATGAGGAGAATGGCAACCTATGTCCAAGAAGCACAGATTGTCATTTATATTGATTCTAACACAGCCATTGGCTTTGGATGGTGGTCACAATCCAGGTTGGTGGTGACACTTTAGATCAACCTGTGTCATCCACTGCGGTCCACAGCAGATGGTGTGCTGTCATGTTTTTAATTGGAACATTAAATTGGAACAACTGATATCACTACATAGGTTAGATAATGTGATGGAATGGAATTATGAAGGCCAGGCTCAGGGAGATAAGCATTTTCTTAGCTCGCCGCAGGAGCGTGGGAACTACAAGAGGATGAGACTGGCACCTCCCTGAGGAATTCACACTGTTGGGGCTGGCTGACTTGGGAGATGGGGTTTCAGTCTGGGAAGATTCTTGCTAGAGGTTGGAGCTAATAAACATAGCTGGACTGAATTTGCATTGTCTCTTAGAGTTCCTTGGGCTAGGCCTGACAGATAATGCTTAATCCTGTTTGGTACAGCCCTAATCTGGATCTTGCCCCCAGCTACACCAGAATAGATGATCCACAGGCAAATGTATCAACCAATGTGTTTGTGTTTAATAGTGGATTAAAGCCCATAGGTGGACTCGCACATCCAACAGAAAGGGATTTATTTCCACGTAAGTTTTATCTGTTAGGCTGATAAAACAACTGAACTGCTTCATATTCAAGGATCCACCTTAAATTCTTTGGGAGGAATGAAGATTGAGCCGTAAAGTGACATCTTGAAACATGTGCCCCTGTTCGGCAGATATTGTCTTTATTTTAAACACAAAGGTGACAATGACTTCCGGGAAAGTTATTTGGTGATTAAAGCTAATCATACACCCATCGAGCACCACTGTCGGTGTCATTTATCAAAGTGTTTATCCCGCTTGAATCTTGCACAGAAGTATTTTGACTTGCGACTGACAAGTTGCAGCTCCAGTGCCAAAACTGGTTGTCTTCTGTAATCTCTTATCTTATCTTTGGAGCCCAATACCTTAACATCTGTTTTTCTGTGTATTTTGCATAAGAAAATGACAGGGATTGGGGTTGATAAAAAGTTACAAATGGGTTCTGAAGTGCCGAGACAGCTATCGATTTATTCTGGTACATGTTGCGCCTTGGAACGTTATAAAAAGCGCAATTGCGGAGTGTATCATGTTAGCTCATGAATTTCTCTGTATGGGAGTAGCATGTGTGTTTTTTAAACCAGCCGAATTGTGAAATGATTGAATGGTTGCCATGGTACCAGCAGTAATTCAATTTTTAGTCAGCATCACATAAAATGAAAGAGGGGAGGCTTGCCTTATGGCTGTAGTACTGCATCCATCCTGTTTGGCTGTTGCTTTTTTTTTAATTAAAAGAAAACATCAATGCATGCAGCTTATGTTAATATTAGTTATTATTTGTCTTTGGGCTGTGCAGCAACAGCTTTTTAATAAATGCTTTCCACTGCAAAAGGAAAGCGTGCTTAAAGTCGAGCACCAAAATTGGTTTGCTACGTGTTAGAAATAAAAGCAGAATTACAATTGGGGGAATTTTGCTTTAAGTAGCTCTCGCAGTATAAATACTCAGTTTTGTTCTCAAACGTATACTTGGCACAGAAGGAATGCATAGCTTCTATGAAGATTTTTGTTCCCTAATAAAAAGTCTGACCTTATTCTTTTTTTAGTGACTTTGGTGGAGCGAGGGGTAGCGAATGCACCAGCTTCTGCAGAATTTTTAGATGGGCTTGCAGACTTGCATAAGGTCTTTGGGTGATGTACTGCGATCAGGATGAATTCTTAGAACGTACAGCAATAAAAATACTTCTAGACCACTATTGTGTCTGTGCTGTAGTTACTTCTTACTCCCCAAGAATGCGGATGAGGAATCGTAAGTGGTCCGTGGTTCCTTTAACTAAACACTTCGCAGAAGTTTCTGTGCCTCTACTTCACGCTGAAAGTTAAGTCCTATGGATCTATTTGTCTTTTTTATGTAGATGGTCTTCAGATGTTCACATTCTACTTGCAAAGAGAGCAGGTTGCAGTTGTGCCCTGGGTCACATTCTCATGAATTTTACCGTTCTTGGACAAGATTCTCCCTTGGTAATATGAAATTTTAGGGAATCATAGAATTTGTGATCTTGACTTTTTTTAGTCTGATATCCAACCGTAAGATGGCAGTGGGTGTATTCCTACCTTTCCTCCACATACCCTTTTCTGAACATCCAGTCATAGCTTCTAATGTTTCCAAATTCATTCTGAAGCACAATTCACAGCGTTTATTGTTTTATCTCCTTGAAAGCCGTTTTTGATCTGGGCTGTTTCTTAAACCTTTCTGTGTGGATAGCGCACCCACCCTGCCCCTCTCAAAAGTTCAGTTGATGGTAACACTGAAGGCCCTTTTGAGTAGCGGCCTGGGTTGTACAGTGCGCTCCCTTTGGGTGTTTTTTAGCTCTTCACGCGGCTCCCTTGCTTGGCATACTGTTGAAGTAGCTGTATTTCGCTGGGCCTATCGCTGCATTTGAGTTTGCTTTGCTCATGGCTTCTGCTGCGTTTTTATATATAACAGAAGGGTTTCTGTTACATTGGGCTTGTGAATTTTGTATATTATCTGAGTTGATATTTTAAATTAAATTTAACCATTGGCTCTTTGAAGCTGAAAAGGGGCTGAGACACACTGGTACAAATATATCAATGGAAGCATGATTTCTCTACTGATAAAAGAAACTGACTGACTCCAGGAAGCTCCTGTGAATGTTGCCATACTACCTGAATGCCGGCGGACAATGGACCTAATCTACTCTATCTTTACACTTCCACATTAAGGAGTCTTATCTTCATGGTAGCATATAATAGATGCTAGAAAAGTGTGGAATGGTTTGCCCTGGTCTTGCACAAACTCTCTAGCAATATAGAGAGTATAATTCCACAGGCCTTTTTGTAAATTTTTCTGTTTTCAAGGAACTATTGCTTTATTCCTTCTTTAGAGCCTGCACGTCTCCCCTTATACTAGCTGAAAGGTATCTACAACTAGGGGACAGAGAAATGTTTTAACAATGAAGCCTCTTTTCTGGTCCCCCATGGGACTACTATTGCATCTATCATTTTTATTTCCCAACAGTGCAGTGTTCTGAAAGCATTATGTTAAAAAAAAAGAGGGATGTGTCTCATTTTGATGGGAGCCACTGGGTTTTTATCAGCTTCACCTTCATTCCTTGAAGTTATCTAATCTTTCTTTCTACTCTAATGCAAATATTCTACATTAGTTCTGCACAACATTTCCGTGTCTAGAAACCCTGTAATATTTACTGTTTCAATATATAGTAGCTTTTCAGTTCAAAATTAGTTATTGCTAAGTAGCAGGTTGTTTCTGCATGGATCAAAAGTATTCCAGCATCTCACTTACCTTGTTTCTGGTTGAGGAAGAAACTTTCATCTCCTTCTCAATATCAGAGTAATGTGTAATGTTGCCCATGTTTTGGTTGAGCTGGTGGGTAATTTGCTTTTCTCTTCTTGCTTGCAGTAGTAATAGCATCCTCGGCATACCTCAATCCATGTGTTTGTCAACATAATGCCAACTGAACCCTTTTGGTATGAATACTTGGTTTAATTTTTCATCCTGGGTCTTTGCAGTCTGTTTGAAACTGCACATTCTTTGTTTATATACCATCTCACATCTCCTATGGAGACTCCTGCTCACTTCAATAGTACAGGATTCTCTACATTGACGGCTGAAAAACTTGATTTTTGATGGTGTAATTGATCCTATGTTCTTCTGGCCATGTGGCTTGTTGCATCAAGTTGATGATCTGCCACCTGTTGTAATTTTGACTCAGCTGATCTACTTTTTGATGGTTTAATTTCTAGTTGTTTAGTGTGTTTCAAAAGCCTGCCTGTGTTGCTCAGTCCTCCAGATTGCCTAGGTGAACTCCTTCTTTACAGCAATTCCATGTCCTGCTCTCTAATACCTGTTTTCTTGTGCCTTGAGATCTCTCTCAGGCTCTTTTGATTACACTGGCTTCACTTATCCAAAGTTTGGCTTTCGACTGATTTTAATGTCAGGACTTGTTCTGGTTGTCTCAAAGGGGTTAATCAGGAAATAATTCAGGAAGACCCCAAAAATCAGTGCCACAAGAAGCTGTCTTTCTCTTTTTCCTCATTTCATAGCTGTTTTAGAGTTGGCGGCAAGGAGTTCACCTATTACTGCATTTCCTATCCCCTTTGGAACCATATCATCCCATTTGTGCAACAGGTACAGTTTTCTCTTAAATTTGTACAATTGTACACAAATGTCCAAGTCCCTTTAGCTATGCTATTATTTATTTCTAAAATACGTCTAATGCTCATCTTCCACAAACAGCCTGGTCATTTCCTTGCATACTTATTCTTTTGTTCCATTTTCTGGTTTGTCTGTGGGGTCTGTGCCAAACACTTTCCAGAGATCAACCTGACAGAGGAGCATATACATCTTGACTTTCCACCTCTGGGAAGTGTTTAATTCTGCTGCTGCCTTTAGTTTTAAATTGGAGCCACATAATGTCTAGTTCTCAGCTTTGTTGAATACATTCACAAGCAGCCATGCTGGCTGTAGGTCCATAATACGTAAGCAGGGTTCTAAATAAGTAGTTTGACTCAACTAAGTTAGAACCCAGCAAACGTTAAAGTTAATGACTCTTTCAAGTGGAATTCAACTCCTGGTAACTTCATGGCAGGTATTTGCAGTTTTCTTGGCAACAGAATGGAAGTGCTTTGTTATTGCCGTCTGAGTTTTTATTCCCCCCCCCCCCCCAACTTCCCAGTGTTGCCTATAGCCCTTGGGTTAACTGGTGGTCTCTCATCTAAGTACTAATGAAGTCTGCTTAGCCTCTGAGATCAGCCAAGGTCAGCTAAGAGCTGAGCAAGCAAATACTACTTTGTTCAAAGGTGGAAGTGGCTCGGTGAAAATTAGAAGTTTTGAAACAGACCTCAAATAATGCAAGACTGCAACAGATTAGTTGGAAAACAGGCAATGCATATACGAACTCTGTACAAAACACATAATATACAGCAGAACAGCTTAGTTTAAAAAGCAGGTTTTCTTGGTTCCATCCAGTTGCTACTAAATATGAAAGCTGAATTTAGGCCTGCATCTCAAATAACACTTGCTATTACACAAAACACAGTTCTCATGATGAATCAAATCTTAATTTACTTCTTGGTGTGATTCTCAGCCATTGCAATTCTAAGACGGGTAACTGATTTTGCAATATGTATATATAATGCATATATATCCATAACTCAAAACATGGTTCTTCTGTGAAATGTGTGTAAAAGAAGAGGGGCAGAATTTACCTAATCTGCAAGAAATTGGGAATAGATGGTAGATCGCTTTGAGGAAATATTGGTTGCTATTTTATTTTACATCTTGTAAATTACCTTGACTATAGAAAAATGAAGCATGCAAGTTTTGAATAAATAAAAACTAGGACCAGACTTAATATATAGTTTTTTGGTAAACAAATCTCCCTTATTATATTAAAAAAATATAAGAATGTTTACTTTCAAACAATCATGTGAGAATAAGAAAAATAAGGAAAAATATTCCTAGCTATGACAAGAAACCCAGTCATACGTATGAAAAGTCTTGACCTATTTCTCTTGGGAGACATAGTGTTTTGCTTTATTTTCTTTTTGTAAGAGGTGTTGTGTTTTTTCTGTGTGTGAGTATATATGCCTGTGTGTCCAAGTTAGCCCTGAGCTGGAAAGAAAATGGATTTATTTTATAAATGCTATTGAGGATTCCATGATGCTACTTTCAGCTGGGACATAAAAGATGCTGATTGTTAAACTACTAATTTATAGATTCCCCTAAAGAGAATGCAAACAAATTCTGTTGTACAAAAGCTCTTCTTTCCTATACAATGTTCCGTTTTTAATTTTCAGTCCATCTTAGATTATGGTGATGAAAAACAATACTTAATCCCTCGTTAACACATGAATAAGTGGAAACTGTCATTTTTCCACCAAACAATAATGGGATTATCTTGAGAACTGTCAGTTTATGTGAAAACATTATGTTGCCCAAATTTTCATAAAAATTAGTGGTGGATAATATTCAAGATCAGAGCAATGGAAAGAGCAAAAAAAAAAAAAAAAATCTGCATTCATGGTAATAAATATTCATATTTGTCTGCTCAGGAGATAAAAATCTAATCAAAGGGCTATTGATGCGCTGGCGTTCTCTCCCTCTCTCTCTCTTTAAAGCAAGATGTTTCATCTAAATTGGGTTTGATATGGAAATTACTCCCACTCCAAGTCCTTTAGGCCATGAACATGCTGGGATAACACGAGAGGTGGCCAGTCCGGCAGATGCAGAAGCCAGCATCTGTTCCTCCAGACTACACACCGCACGCACACCCACTCGTGGAGAGCTGACTTCTTAAAGAGACAGACTATTGAAATAAATTCAGAACACATTTAATACATCTTTTCCCACCCATTTCTTGGATCAGCATAGGGTTAAAATGATTTGCGGGTTCTTCTTTACAGCCCACCCAGCTTTTATTGACAATTACCATAAATCAGAAGACATTTGACACAATACTTAATGAAATATGAATGATTTACAAACAGCAGGATAAGTCACTCTTGGGTGTTTTGCTCATGCTTCTGCATTTTCTGCACACATAGATCTCAAACCACAGCATCGTTTCTTTTGGCTGCTGGTGCAGCCTGTTGAATAGGCGCATGGTTCCAAAAATCAGTATCTTAAGAGGCCTTAAGACAGTGATGGCGAACCTATGACACGCGTGTCAAAGGTGACACGCCACAACAGTTTGGGTGACACACCAGTGTTCACCAACACTCAACAACTATTCTCTCTGCCTGAGTTACCAAAGAAACTGAGTTTGTTTTACTCATATTTCATTTTTGTAATTATTTGACGTTTCTTAATATAATACATAGCACCACACATGACTGGACTGTATTTTTTAAAATAAATGAATAAGTAAAGAATTGTTTCTCTTTTGTTCATGTGTGACACGCCAGCAGAGTCAAGTTAGGCATTTTCTGAATTTTTGACACACTGAACCCAAAAGGTTCACCATCACTGCCTTAAGAGGCAATCTGAAATTGATGGATCTTGCTGAGATGGACAAACTGACTTCTTTGAGTAGGGAAAGGACAATATCTACATGTACTGGTGATTGGAAATCCCCGATGAAGTTTTTGCGTAAAAATGAAAAAAATGATTTATGATTTTGATGATTAGACAGGATAGATTATAGAGAGAAGAGAGTCATGATGTAACTTTAGAGAGAGAGGTTAAAATATATTTGTACTTATAACTGGTGTGAAGAATGTTGGAAGCTATTTCATTATACCGTTATAGCTTTCTCTTTTTTCCTACTTTCTTCTACTTTCTTTTCTTATTGCACTTTTAGCTTTTTCTGTTCTTTTTGTTTTCTCTGTTTTAATTTAGTTTGTATTGGTTCTTATTATTGCTCTTAAAACTTTTAATAAAAATTACACACACACACACACACACACCCCTACCTACCTTTGTTTGAAAACTTTGAGTGGTGGAGCACCCATGAGTCCAGGGTGTTCTACTGCTTAATAAAAACTGTAGTATGTGTTTGATACAGTTGTTCAACCAACTGTGAATCCATCTGGTAGTGGGACCATTCACCCCACATAATTCCATTTCATCTTCAAGGAGGCTATGGTCAACTTCATCAGGTGCCTTACTGAAGTCTACGTATACTACGACATTTCTTTGGTCTACTAATCTGATCACTTTATTTTAAAAATCAATCAGATTTGTCTGGCATGACCTATTTTTAACAAACTCATGCTGGCTTCTAGTAATCACCTTATACCTTCCTAAGTGCTTGCAAACCTAATGCTTGATTATCTTTTCTAGGATTTTCCCAGGTACTGATGTCAAGCTGATTGGTCTGTAATTTCCTGGGTCTACTCCTTTTTTTAAAAGATTGGAACATTAGTTCTTCAACCTTTTGGCACTTCCCCTGGACTCCAGAAGTTCTCAAAGATCAGTGGTTTTGAGATCACTTCTGCCAGTTCGTTTAGTATTCTGGGATGTAATCCACCTGGCCCAAGGGATTTGAATTCATTCAAAGTGTTCTCTCGTCACTTCCTTGCCTATTTTGATTGGCATTTCTTCCTGGTCCCCATGGTACAGCTTCTAGGAATTGGTTTCCCTCCCCCTCCAGATTTAGTTTAAAGCCTGCCAGATGACCTGAGCTCCAAATACATTCCCAATCTTTGTGTGGTGTGGTCCATCTCTTGCCAGAAGCTCTTCCTATAGATAGTGTAGACTATGGTCCAGGAATCCAAGCTTTTCTCTTGCCAGCAGTCCACCTCCAAAATCCTCTGTTCCATCCCTGAGCTATGACCTTCACTTGGATGTATGGATGAAAAGACCACCTGTATTCCAGTCTCTTTTGCCTTCCTGTCTATCTCCTCATAGTCCTTTGATATTCTTTCCAGGCTCTTTCTGACAGTATAATTTGTTCTAACGTGAAAAAGATAGTGGTCAGTAGATCACTATATTACATCCTGCACCTGGGAGAGAACACACTTCCTTTGATATTTGTCTGGTCTACAGATTGCTAACTCCATTCCTCTCAGCAGTAAGTCACCCATCAACACTGTACTCCTGTTCCTCTTTGGGACAGCCATTGGATTCCTCTCCTCTGAGGAAGTCTGAGTTTGTCTCCTTTCTGTCCCTGGAATACTGGGTGAAAATTGTTCTCCAAAGTCTGCAAGTCATCCTCCAGGGAGAGGATCTGAAATTGATTGTGCAGCTCCAGCCACAGGGACTGTCTCTTTATTCTCTCAGTCCTCCAAGTTGCATGCTGCCAGTCCTTATCCTCTGGAGCTCCTATTTTCTTTGTAGCAGTGCCCTCTTTCCTGTGTTCATTTTGCAGACATCCTTCTCTCTTGTCCAGAAACTCCTCATCTTCCATGGTGAGTCTTCATATGGCCAGATGTGCCTCCAGACCTTCCACTTTCTTCTCCAGCAGTGCAGCAAATTTGCACTTGGTGCAGGTGTAGATGGAATTCTCCTCAGGCAGAAGCACAAACATGCCACATACCTTGCAGGTCACTATGGTACTTGCCTCCTTGTCCATGTCTTCTCTGTGCTGGCACTACTGGCTGTCAGCTAGCAAGATAGCAAGCTGGGTGCCTGCCACAGTCCATAGGTATGTAAACTCAGGCAGAACTTTTAGAAGCAAAGTGCCCTTTTTACCTATAGTTAAAGATGGCAACTGTAATGTAGTCAAGCTTGGCACAGGTTGAGACTAGGAATCCAATAAACAAATGACATATCCAAGGGAGAAGACGAGAGACATGAGATGGAATCTAGAGTTGGAAGCACAGCACAACAAGGGACAGAGCTGAGGCTTGAAAAGTTGTTATCATTATTTTCTCTCAGGGAGGGAGGCCAATAAATAAGCCACGCTGAGCCACCACCCAGATGCAGTCTGACCTGTAGAGCTCAACCCTCTGTTGTTGTATCTTTCAAGCACGCCTCTGCTTGGGACTGAGTGGGTGAACCTCAGAGTCTGAGAGGTCATCAGTGGGTGCAGGCAGGGAGTCCTGGGGGCTTGCTGGATCTGTCTCAGTGAGAGTGGAGTTATTGGCTTCAACACTGCTGGAGTCACCCCTCCAGGACTGTTATCCATAGAAGCCCCTGGCTCTACTTCCTCTTCCTCCTCATCAGAAGATGAGCCCAGCAGGACCATAACAATGTCTATATATCTCCAAAACATTGTGCAACTCCAAACACAACCTTGTCTAGGCTCTTATGGAAAAGGGGGAAGCTAATTGATTTGTTAAGTTTCAGGCACCATTAGGCATGTAGGCAGCTAACTTGAACTGATGAGACAAAGTCCAACTTCTGTGCTGCGCATGTTGACTTTCTGCTTACTTCCCAGAATACCCTGGGGCATTCTTAAAATTCTTATTCAAATAATCAGTTATTGTACTGATTATAGTAGTAAGATAATATTACTAATTATAGATCCAAGGGTTATGAATGATAGGCCTGCGAGGTAATATACCTCATTTAAGGTTTACCAGTATATTATGAATTTTGACCAGGACTAGATGATAATTAGCTCCAAATATAACCACCAATGAATTGGATGAGAAGTAGTCATATTAAATAATGAACGATAACATTGATTTCAGTTGATCTGCTGATAAAGAAGCTCATTGAGTTTAATTCTGAAACAGTCTAGTGATGTCAGAATATTGATGACATCTTTAAGCATGAGATGATTTTGGAATCATTCTAAAAAGTACTGCAGTGCAAAAAAAAAAAAAAAAAGCCCCAGATGAGTCTTCAGATCATCATTAAAAGTCCTCTTCCTTGATTAGTTACCTCTTCTCTTCTCTCAGAATGTAGAAAAGGGCTTTTTTTTTCACTTGTGAAGAAGTGCATATAGAGATAAATTTCCCTTAGGTCTCAAGATTCTGCTGACAGATCAGTAGATATTTCATATTTTTCTTGGTCATTTTTTCCTCTGGATTTAGATTTTTTTTTTTCTGGAAAAAAAAGTGGCAGACCAAGTAGCCAGCAAAGTAGCCAGACATACATACAGGGAAAGGCATTGTCTTGATCCTTTATAAAAATTCTGTGAATGAGTCAGAACAATGGAACAATAAAGCCTTATCTGGAAACAACTCCTAAAACAGAAGAAAAATGAGCAAAACTTTCAGCTGTGAATGTCTTTGCTTTCCATAAAATCTTGTGACACCTTAAAGGTTTGGTTGACAGATTTGGGGGGGGGGGGCATGTTCTTTTGTTAGCTGCAAGAAACTAATATAACAAACTTTTTGGAATGCGATCCTTCCTTCCTTCCTTCCTTCCTTCCTTCCTTCCTTCCTTCCTTCCTTCCTTCCTTCCTTCCTTCCTTCCCTCCTTCCCTCCTTCCCTCCTTCCCTCCTTCCCTCCTTCCCTCCTTCCCTCTCTCCCTCCTTCCCTCCTTCCTTCCTACAATCTGTTGGCAGAATCTTCCAGTTAACATGTAAACTCCCTTAGAAGCATCAACTTAAATTGAAGAATTAAAATATAGTGCCTTTAGTGACAAGGAATACATCTTGATGTGTGTTTGGGCAGTTTTTATATATACTGAGTCTATTTATTTGCTTATTAGTAAAATATGTTTTAGTGCAAAGTAATTTCAATCCAACTTTTAAAACCCTGATGAATTGCTTGATGGGCAATCTTCTTTTTCTTGTGTCCCAATTTTTTTCCAACATAATTACAATAATACCTCTTCTAACATTTAGGTTCTCATGTAATGATGCTATTGATAAGCGAGAAGATCCTACATAAAAACGACAGGGAAAATCTAATGACGAACTTGGCTTTCTTAGCTGTACAGTCTGTGCTGGCATTGCTGTCTAGAATCTTTTTTTCAAAGATTTCCTTTTCTAATGATTTCCCTTGACAACCCGAGCCTAAAAAAAAAGTAATAAAATAAAAGCCTGCCGTATGTACAGCAGATGGCTTAGCAATTCTAGCATACAGGTGCCTGGCATGCAGGTGTTTAATTTTGAAGGCACAGTGTTGAAGCAAGATATTTGCAGGACCTCTATGAAGTTATTTTAACTTTATAAACAGACAACCGTGGGGCTGGCATTCTGATGTTCTGCAGAAGTTTTGGAATTTAACTTCCTTCAGCCTGCCAGCATCAGCAATAACAAGGGTTTAGGAAAACTGTAGCCCAAAACATCTGGAAAATACCAGATAACTTTTTTTGCAAGGATAGCAAACATTAACCTTCTCCAACTTGGTATTTTCCAGATCTATGAAACTGTAATGCTTGGAGTCCATCTACCATTACTTGATACCTAGAAATTCTGGAGAGCATTGGATGGGCAATGTGTTCATCAAAGTGGTCCCTTAACTTGGGCAATTGGGCATTTCTATTATCATAAGTGTAGTACTCTTCCTTCCCACTGTGAATCCAATATGTAGTCAGCCAATTAAAAATTTTCAAGTATGTGAGTTTTTGTAGCATTAGTTATCTATAAGATTGAATATTTCTGCAAGCAATACTGACTGTGGATTTGTCACTATATATATCCCTTCTAAATGGGAGAATAGGTTCCATGGACTGTCCATGACCTGCATGTTGACCAAATCTTATCCTATGACTAAGCAACCATTCTCAGTTATGGCCCCTGTGTATTATAAAGTCATAGAGTTGGAAGAACCACTTAGATTGATGAGTCCAGTCCATTGCTTAGTGCATTGTTTTGTCTGGTTGCCTATTTACTATCCCACAAGTTATAATCACTGACATAACAGCTTAAAAAGTAACGTATTGCAATCATTATCCTAGACATTATGTCTTCTAAATATAAATTCTGATGCAAATTCCTTCGTAATAGAATAATCCTCATCTTGTCCTATAATACTACTAGCCTAAGTCTGTTTTAATTAATTTAAGTCTTCTGCACAACAGAGCATTTGGAAAGCACTTCTACGTGTTCTTCTTTCATTTTTCTTCTATACTGGCTTCTAAATTGCAGGTTATTGAAAGATCTTTTAATTTAATTTTTTTTAAAAAGAGGTCACTGTTTGAGAAAAATAAGATTTTTGAAAGAAGTACTATAGCTGTATTAGCTGGTTTTCTATAGGACCAATTTAGCTACACTGATTTATCTCACATAAAGTTTCCTTAAGTTTTTTTCCCTCAACTAATAAGTTCTTATGTGTAGCATAAAATCAGACAAAGAAAGCTCGTTGTAGGGTCAGTTGTCATGTTGAGTTAGAGGATAAGGCAGAATAGGACTATATCTCCATGACAGAATGTATTCTTCATGTAAACATGTTCCAGGTTCAATTCCTGAAATGTCTGAGTTAAGATAGAGAAAAATCCTCATTGTAAACTTCCTGCTTTTTCATTGCTTAAACCTATAGGTACTAGGAGCTTAGTATGGTTACTAGGAGTTGGATGGTTGAAACTGAAGAAACTTCAAATTATAGTAAAGGATAAGAGAAGATGGAATGTTTCAAGGTTGTTTAAGGTGTGAACCAAGCAAAGGTTAAGAAAAGAGATGAGTTTGCTGTGAGTTATAAAGAAGAAATAGGAGAAAAAATGGACAATCCTCAACAAAACAACAATGCCTTGGAGAAATGTAGAAGTTAGAAAAAGTTGTGTGACAAAAGATCACTTGCAGAGCTTTCAACAGTATAGTAGGGCTTTGGAATTCCTGTTTGTAGTCGTAAGAAATTATGTGATTTCTTATGCATTAATCTGTTCAGAACTAGAATTCCCAGTGGAATTTACTGATCCCTGATTGCAGTTTTTTTTTTTAAGATGTTCAGAATTTTGAGTTTGTCCCAGTTGGATAAGCAATAGAAAATGGTAAAGGAAAAAGAAAGAAAGGAGGATTTTACTACTTTCTTTCATTTCACAATATCATTTTATATTTTAAATATAAAATAAAGTGCTAAATCAAATAGAACTCCTTTTTTCTGAATCTGTCAATCGGCCTTAAGCACAAAAGAGTTCCTTACCACATTTGGAGGTTGATTAAACAATACTACAGTAAGAATATCATTGATAATGCAGCTAAAATGCCATGTTGTATTTGAGCAATAAGAATTGTTGACTTGGAGGACTGTCATTCAGCAATTTCTGAAGCAGCTACTGTCTTCTCGGTGCCTAAAGAAGTGCTATGGGTTCCATCAGTCAAGTCAGTTCCAATGGTAAATCTCCGTCTCCTAAGAACAAGTTGGGCAAATAGGTTCCTGTATTGCAGAACGGACTCCTTTCCTTCAGCAACAGTAGATCTACTCTCTTGATGATGCAGTTGACAGGAAGATCCAAAGTGCCCCCTTGCCATTAAAGGAAATTTTCCTTTCTTTTTTTCCTCCATTGCCTCTCCTTATGTCAACTATTTGTGGCAACTCCCCTAAACCATTGCTTTTCAGAGTAAAACAAAAATCTCCCTTTAAGATTTATTTGTAGATTGCAATGGCAGCTCTTTCCATACCACTGTGAACGAATAATTAATATAATAAACGTCTCTGTCCGGCTTGTGCATCTCAGGTCACTGTACCAGTACAAACATAATTGAAACCAAAAGGGGTTTGTAGAATGTTTTTGACCATTTGCAGCTTATGTTGGAGACCCACTTAGGTCTGTCCATCACTCTCATTCAGATAGCAGAGCCAACTCAGGTACGCTAAATGTAGTTTTTACTGTTCAGGAGATGTTTCTTGTTGTTTCAAGCTGTCCTGAATCTCAACATGATTCCAGAAATCTATGTTCCCACTTTAAGATGCTACAAGAAGTGGTGCTTTGCCTTGTTACAATAGCAAACAGCTCAGCCTCTCTAAGGACATCCATCAGCCCTGAAACTTTAAAACATATTCCTAGGTCTATTGCATTTCACTATCACTAATAATATAGATACTTCTTTAAGAGGCTGGTTTGTATTTGCTAGGAACCTTTTGTAAAACAAGACAAACCCATAAATGGAGAGATCCTGATTGTGGAGCTCTGTGTTAAACAGAGTTAGGCCCTTGACAGCTTACTCATACCCATTTTGTTTGGTAGGAGCAAAGCTTGGCTGCTTCGTGATCCCATTTCTCTTAGGGTTCCTTAGCCTGTGATTACATAACAGTAAATTAAGCTACATCTCTGCAAGAAGAAGAATTGTGCCCCTGGGATTGTTTATTTAAGATTTTATTAAGTGTTCTGAAGTTCTTTACTTGTGGTTAGAAACTGTGAAGTCAGCATTTTGCTGTCCAGGACAAGATCAGCCAAATCAGAAGCTTCTGAGCAATCAGCAATACTATGGGGGTGTTAGTAATAAAACTAATCACTCTTTTCTAATAGCTCTCACTTGACTACCTGAGTTTCTTGTTAGGATTTCGCTGCCCTTTGATCAATTTTATTGTTCAAGTAAAGTCATTAGTTTATACTCAAAGATATCATTTGACCCTAAATAGTCCTTGAAACTGAAAACTTGATCAGCATTTGTTCACTTACATTCAGCTCTGTACGTATTTTTTATTTATGATATTTCCTACTGTAGATCTAAGATGATATTTCAACTCTAAATTCCTGCTATTTGCAATCTGGCTTGGATTGGGATTACATTCATCTTGACAAGTGAGTGCCATATTTTGTCCCATCATTGCCTTGTCAAAGGTTCATGGGGCAAATTGACCATCAGAACTGCATTTTGATGCAAGCATTTCATCCTTAAACTCCTGGATATCTTCCACCATCTCCTCTTCTCATGCTTGAACAAATTGTAGAGTGTATATGAAACCATACTATCTCCAGATAAAGTTCCTCCATATGCTTAAATGGTTTGGATTATATTACTAAAGTGCAATTTTTTCTTTATTACATACTCATTATTATATGTAATCTCCCACTTTGAGCCTACAAGATTGAGTTAGTCATTCTAAAAGGTTGAATTAGACATTTCTTCTTAAATTCTATATGGCATAGTGACTGCTCCTCCTAGTCCTCATACCTGATCTTGAGTAAGACCCATGTGGTCAAAACAACCAGAAACATAATATATTTGAGAATATAGTAGATATGTTCTTTGTGTGAAGCCTTACAGTTGGCTGCTTTACAGTTGGCTACTTACTACTTATACTGTACTAGTAGCATAAATATAGCATTGTAAACAAAGTTCAAAGTATGTTTCAAAGAGGTTCATAATAAATCTCTTGATACATGTTTTATCTGTATTTATTAACATGCCCTGCAGTCCTTTGAAGCCTCATTGAATTCAATGGAACATAAATTGATTTTGAGGGCATTTAGTTAATTTAGTATAATAGTTTTACCAATCTGGTGCCCTACAGTTATGTTCATCCAGGTTCCATAATTCCTTAGGTGCCTTATTTTAGTTTTTATCCAGTCTTGTCACTCCCTTTTTTGGAAATACTGTAGCAACTTTAGAAAATTAAGTTATAATAAACTTAAATAATAAACTTAAAAATGTCCAGGCTGAGAGAGAGAAAATTTTTCTAAATTGTGCATTTTTTAAAAAGAAGAATATCCTCCAGGAATGCATCCCAAAACATCTGTTTGGGCAATAGGAAATAACACCTGTAATAAATTACGTATTTTCTAATAACATCTCTGTAAGCTTTACTTGGCAGTAAGTATGTCACGCTTTGAAAAATGGTCCATGCTAAAATGTTGACACAACTTAGACGGATCTCTGCATCCCACAATACAGCAAATGTCTCTGTGTTTCATTATTGACTGATGTTATTGCCTAGCAACAGTTATTGTTTGGAGGAAAACATAATTTCTTACGTGTTCAAACAGGTAATACTTTAAAATGTGTAATTATTTTTATAGCACAGGGTGCATGAACTGCCTGGCACTGGGATCAAATGCAAAGAAGTAAGCTGTAATAACTGTTTTCCATCGCCTGCAAGTCTCCGAGCTTTGGCCTCATTAAAAAGATTGGGTCAGGCTAATATGACAGTCACGCAACTTCAGAGAATTCCAGGGATGCATCAAAGAAGTGTGAAAAAAATATTCCTAAAGTGGCTTATCAATACATTTTCTGACAAGCAAAAATTTTGCTCTATACCTCTGACATTAAATATAGCTGGTGACTTTAGCGATTGGACTTCGCCCTTCTATTTCTGCTACTGTATGGCAAAGGCCTGTCACTTCAGATGTATTTTATTTGAATTCCACCCAGATTAGTGACTTTTGTGGCTTAGAGCTGCCACTTGAGGGTGCCCATAACCCATTTTTCCCTAACCAAATGCTCTTGAACATTAGGACTACAAATCCCAGAATACCAGCCAGTCAGGCCAGTCACTCTGATTGAAAATCCAGAGATCTGAAGCCCAACAGACCTAGAGAGCTAAGAAAGGAAATCATAATTTTTCTACTTTTTTTTAATTACACACCTCTGCTACTCTTGTGATTGCTTGTAATGATTGGATGAAGGCAAAGCCTCCTTCAAGTCAAACATGACTCCTGGTGCCTTTATGGTCATGTCCATATGATGGGCCATAGAGCAACACCACGTAAGTAGTTGGCTATGGCCTTCTTCCAGGATATTTTTCAATGTCCTAACCTGGATTACAGTCTTGGAATTTCCAGATGGTCTCTGTCTTTGGGTCTACCCCACCTTAGCATTTTAGATCAAGCAAGGTCAGCTAGGCAATTCTAGCTGGACAATGGTTGGATACCACATTGCTATACAATACTATTTGCATAAAGGAAAGCTATCTTTACAGATCTAGTTATTAAATAGGGATAGACACGTAGACAATTAGTTCAGTGACTTAGCCATTCATTGTTGCTCCAAAGCGTAGGATCTAATAAAAATGGTAGATAAAATGATATGTTTTAATGGAACTGTTCAAGTTTTTGAGGATTAATCTAAGTACCCTGCTACCTAATAGTGTCTGTGGTGGAACTGATAGAGTTAATTACAATTTTGATATTGGAAACACTTGAACTTTCAGTGTTGGATGTCTTGCCTGTTACTTAAGGATGAGATTTTCAGATGCAGCTTAGGAATTCATAGTAGCCCTGACAACAGTGGGCCTATTTCAGTTGTTCTCAGGTCTTTTGTAAAAATACTTCCTCTTTTATTCTCGACAGGGAATGTGGCAATTGTGCATATTCTCATCCTTTATCTTTCAGGAATATGTATGAATGTGCCATACTTGTAGCTGAGATCAGTGTCTCCTGAGAAGTGCCAGACAGAAATTTTGTGTGGCACCCCCAGCTGGCTCTAATCAAAGGACAGACCTCTGCAGCAAGGAGATCACAGACAGGTATATGTGTCAGTCACCTATTCACATGCCACTCGCTGAGTTCTATAAAGGTTTTCAGGTCAGCTTGTTTGCTCATCTGAATGACTAGGAGAGTGCTTTGCTTGATCCAGGTCAATAAGGGGAAAAGGTCATTACCTTTTCCCCCTATTGCATCATAAGAGCTGGATCTCAGCAGATTTGATGTTCTGAAGAGCGTAACCCAGAAGAGGTGCCTGTGGAAGATCACTGAAATGTTCTCACCTTGGCAAATTCTGTTCACGAAAGAGAGAAGCAACTCTGCATCAAATTCTTCTCACCTAAGGCTGGCTGATGTAGTTTTGAGTTGTCACCACTGGGAACAGTTATTTTTTTTATTGTAGACTAAAAACTTGGGGTGTTAGGAGATAAATCCGCTTGAAGAATCTTGACAGGTTTATCTTACTGCAATTCCTCTTGGACCTCATTTTTTCAGATACTACAAAATACAAAAAGATCACCCTTGTCTTGAAGACCTTAGAGCTGCACTAAGGAAGAATTGATGATATTGGAAATGTCATTTTACAGATCTAGATAATTAGACACAGATTAGCACATAGACAACCAACTCAATTACTTATCCATTGGACTGAATATAATGTAGTGGGTGCTGAATTTGAACTGCACAGCTTATAATGATGATGATGATGATGTATATCCCACCTTTTGTTTGAGAGCTTGGAATGGCATACATGGGAATCTCTCCTAATTGTATACATACAAAGTAGGTTGAGGTGAGGGAGAGTGATCGGCCCCAAGTCACCCACTGAGTTCTTTATTTTACTGAATCCCAGTCTAACTTCATAAATACTAATTATACTGTTACCTTGCTAGAATGCAGCTGCTGTGTTATGAAAAGTCTTTATTCTCACTCCTTTGTATGGCCCTGTATGCTGATAATTTGCCCTCTACACAGTATGTATTCTGTACCAGCATGGCTATTCACAGGACCAACCAGAAGGATTTGCTACATCAGGCAGAGTTGCAAATATCTCTCCCCATACCACTCAACCAGTCAGGAAGCATAATAGCCAAGCAAGTTATTTTGGCACCTGGGTAAGAAAATCTCACAAGTAATTTCCTCATTCCTGACAGTAAAAATACAGTAATAACTACTGCCATGCCACAATGTTTGTGCCTCTTTAGTTCACTGCACTGATTAAGGTGAGAAAGGATGAATTAAGGAAGTGAGCCAAAAAAGGGATCCAAAAAGGGAGGCTCGCACCAGTGGCGGTGGCTTGTGGGGTGATTGACTTTGCCTCCTCCATCATCTTGAATGTTTTTAGTATTTATGTATAGGGTTTGCTTTTTATAATTGATTTTTAATGGATTAATTAATTTTAATTATTTATGGGGTATTTTTAATTCTTGTCGGGGTTTTGATTTTAACTGTGAGCTGCCCAGAGTCGCCTGTTGGGGGAGATGGGTGGCATACAAATTTAATAATAAATAAATAAATAAAAATATTCCATGCCTGTGAAACTGTGAGAAAGGAGAATAATTTAATAGATCTGAATGGTGGTGGTCAGATCTTATTGGGCGGAGTTGATGACTGTATGAAGGAAGTGCATGCTTAATTATAAAGGAAAATGTCCAAATGTATATCAGAAAGTGTGAATTGATGTCATCTAGGCTGTTGTGGATGTGTAAGAAAGTAGGAATCCATGTTGTTGTTGTTCAGTCGTTAAGTGGTGTCCGACTCTTCGTGACCCCATGAACCATATTGCGCCAGGCCTTCCTATCTTTCACTGCCTCCCTGAGTTTGCTCAATTTCATGCTCATTGCTTCAGTGATGCTATCTAGCCATCTCATCCTCTGCCGTCCTCTTCTCCTTTTGCCTTCCATCTTTCCCAGCATCAGGGTCTTTTCCAAAGAGTCCTCTCTTCGCATTAGGTGACCAAAGTATCTGAGCTTGAGCTTCATTATCAATCCTTCCAATGAGCAATCAGAGTTGATTTCCTTTAAGATTGACTGGTTTGACCTCCTAGCAGTCCAGGGGACTCTTAAGAGTCTTCTCCAGCACCACAGTTCAAAGGCATCAATTCTTCGGCGTTCAGCCTTCTTTATGGTCCAGCTCTCACAGCCATACATTACTACTGGAAAAACCATAGCTTTGACTATGCGGATCTTTGTCGGCAAGGTGACGTCTCTGCTTTTTAATATGCCATCTAGGTTTGCCATAGCTTTCCTCCCAAGGAACAAGCGTCTTTTAATTTCATGGCTGCAGTCTCCGTCTGCGGTGACCTTCGAGCCCAAATAAATGAAGTCTGTTACTGCTTCCATGTCTACCCCTTCTATTTGCCAGGAATTGATGGGTCCAGATGCCATGATCTTAGTTTTTTTAATGTTGAGTTTCAAGCCAGCTTTCGCACTCTCCTCTTTCACCCTCATCAAGAGGCTCTTTAGTTCTTCTTCACTTTCTGCCATTAGGGTGGTATCGTCTGCATATCTGAGGTTATTGATGTTTCTTCCTGCAGTCTTAATTCCGGCTTGTGATTCTTCCAGCCTGGCATTTCTCATGATGTACTCTGCATATAGGTTAAATAAGCAGGGTGACAGTATACAGCCTTGTCGTACTCCTTTCCCTATTTTGAACCAATCGGTTGTTCCATGACCGGTTCTAACTGTTGCTTCTTGGCCCGCATACAGATTTCTCAGGAGACAGGTAAGGTGGTCTGGTATCCCCATCTCTTTAAGAATTTGCCACAGTTTGTTGTGATCCACACAATCAAAGGCTTTTGCATAGTCAATGAAGTAGAAGTAGATGCTTTTCTGGAACTCTCGTGCTTTCTCCATGATCCAGCAAATGTTGGCAATTTGATCTCTAGTTCCTCTGCCTCTTCGAAACCCAGCTTGTACATCCAGTAGTTCTCGGTTCACGTACTGCTGAAGCCTAGCTTGTAGGATTTTGAGCATAACCTTGCTAGCATGTGAAATGAAGGAATCCATAGATGCATCTTATATTCCAATGAGTGTGATAATGGAAGAACTAGAGATAGATTTAGATGGAAGAACTGGTTTGGGGGGGAAATTGGAACATTCTGAATGAATATTTAAACATAAGACTATTCATACGTACACATGGCAAAGGATGTTTAGTGGAATGATGAAGTGAAAGAGACTATGGACGAAGAGGGGAAAAAGCATGCAAAGCTACAAAACATGAGGACATAAATATTTGTCCTATCTGTTTTCCAAGGGCTTGCTGTTCTAGAGAGAGGGCTGTTCCTGAGAATGTAGTACTCCAAATTCTAACACCCTGATTTCTTTTGGTGCAGCCACTGAAGCATTGTCCCTCCACTAGACAGTGCAGGGTAGGAAATACTACCTGGAGAAGGTAGTCCTGAAGATAATGAGTTGTATAGGTTTTTATAGGTAATCATCAGCACCTTGAACAGGTGGGTTCTTGGTATTCTATGAGCTTGCTTTTTTTCTTGCAGATCCTTCATTATCAGTGCATGGGAAAATGATGTCTCCTGCCTGTTTATAGGTGGTAGTTTGATTGGGTTATTGGGATAAGCTCCGTCTATTAACCATTTGAAAAAGGAAGCAATCAAAGGTCAAAGAGAGCGCAAACAGCCCAAGGCACATCACGTGCCTATTAACCAATACCCAGATAAGCAGCACCAGATAAAAAGAAACAATCAAGGGAGAAACAAGAACAATTAGTGAAGAAACAACACCCCAAACAAGGTTGGTAGGACAGATCGCTAACTTTACTCCCCCATGCACTGATGATGTTACCTAGCCTTGTAATGAAATTTTTCATGTAGAAGAAGAAAAACAAGCTCAGAGCACACAAAGGACCCAACAATTTAGTGCTGAGCTATTTATATTTTCCACTATTGCAACCTTGAATTGGGCCCAGAAGTCTACTGGTAATTTTTGCTTAGCTTTCTAATTCAGTAAGGGTAAAGGTTTTCAATGCAGTGTCTAGAGCAGGAGTAAACAATGTGTAACCTCTGTTCTGTACAGATGAGTCAGGACTCCCTAATATTTTCAAACTTTTACCTCTTTTTATTAAACGGTTTCAAAATATGAAAGGTGGTATAGCAATAGATACTGAATACAAACTGTTTCTATATGCTGATGATATGTTGGCTATTTTGGATAATTGCTTAGTATAATTACCAAAGCTTATTAAGGCTGTGCCACAGCATGGTTTATACTCTGGCTACGTTACTAATTGGAAAAAATCTAATTTGCTTCTCTTGAGATCAGAAATGTCTATGGATTATTGTAAGAAACAGCTTTATCATTTGGTTCGATTCTGTAAAATATTTGAGATTATATTTTTTCTCAAAATACATCAAAATATGTTGAATATATCTCAATGAATAGATATGATTACAATATGACTCCACCAGATTTAATACTGGAGTATTTTCAGTGTCAGAAGTTTATACCTAAAACTTGGAATATCAAAATTGTACTATAGAACAATTTTTAAGAATATGAAAGAGACTCGTTCTGAAGTTATTGAATAATCCCCAGCAAAATTGTTGTTGTCCTCTGGAACAACAATTTAAATGCAGCCTTTTTCCTTCAAAATGCACTGACAGACATTATAGAAAGACTCATCCTAGTTGTGCAAATTGAACCTGGTACTATTCTGTCTCAGCTGTTCAGATGAATATCACCCTATTGAATACTAGCCTTGAATGTGTCTTGTTGAAGAAAGGAAGAGAGGGCGTGATTGTGTCCTTGTAAAGATGCAAGCAGGCTGCTGTTTAAACCTAAGATGGGAGGTTGGGAGATGGTGATTGTATGCTGTTGACTTAATATAGCCATTACTTAATACTGCCTTTTGGAAACTTGATCTCAGTGATGGATGTTCATCAATAGTACTTTCATACTGAAATTATTCAATACATTTAATGCAGCCATGATATAATATAGCCTCCCACATTAGGAAAACATGATTTGAATGTATAGGCAGAACAGGGGGTTCTCAAGGGATTGTCCCATTCAAAGGACATATTTCAGGTCCTTGCCAAGTTGAAATGTTGTTGCACATGCAGAAATATGGCATGTTACTATGAAACCCTGAATTTTGGGATCCATCTGGTGAGTGAATTTCAAATAAGTTTTTCGCACCTGTTTCTTTCCATTGCTGTTTCACCTATATACTTCCGCCTCAGACCTGTTCTATCTAGTACTGTATTATATACTAAGACGTGTTAATTCAGTCGATGAAATTTAATATTTTAAATGGATACCCTGTTTGGATTATTGCAGTGAAGACCTTATTTCCATACCATGAGGAGACAGGTCACTTTAAAAAGATCTTATCTAAGATTAGATAGAGAAAGGGACATCAGGATGTGCTCACAATAACAAGGGAATGTGGCTGTAGATACAATTCAATTAATGTTTGCAGAAAGTGAGAAAAAGTTTAAAGAAATCTTGGATGAGGAGCTTTGGAAAGAAGAGTGAAAGCTAATGGGCTGGAGTCCTATCCTTGGATATTTCTGTTCAGCTGATAACAATGGCAACCAGATAGGATGGGTCAACTTTTAAATAAACTCCTGCTCAAAACCCCAGGAAGTTGATAAAATAAATTCACCCACATCTGTGGGAACCAAGACAGAAGGGGGAAAACTGATTCATTCTGGACTGAGCAGAGGAATTGGAGAAAAATATATACTTTGAACCAACAAACCATGTACACAGAAGTTCCTCATGCTTCCAGTAATTTTGCATTTCAGGAAAACGGCAGCTGTCAAGAATGCATCATTTTCCTATTTTGGATGAACTTTGGCTTATTCACAATAAAATTGCTGTGGAATGTTTAGATCAAAAAGTAGGTTTTGAAATGAGAGCCAGTTTGGTGTAGTGGTTAAGGTACCAGACTAGAAATGGGAGGCTGAGAGTTCTAGTCTGACCTTGGGTACAAAGCCAGCTGGGTGACCTTGGGCCAGCCACTCTCTCTCAGCCCTAGGAAAAAGGCAATGGCAAACCAGTTCCAAAATCTTGCCAAGAAAACTGCAAGTCACCAGGAGTCAACACTGACCCAAAGGCACGCACATGGAGCCAGACATACACACAAAAAGGCCTTGTAAAATGGCAAAACCTACTTAGAAGGTCATGCAGACCACTCCAGTCTACTTCTAGCACTGCTGCTCTTGAATGAGAGTTAATCTTCTAAAGATGTTGTATAGATCGCAGTGGGATCAGTGTTTTTCTGAGGGTAGCAATAGATGGAAGTCTCCCAGTCTCCTATAGATGGCAGGACAGGACAGGACAGGACAGCTTCGCTTGTAGGTTGTTCTTATGGTCAGTTAATTCACTGCATTGCCGTGGTGGCTTTTAGGAACTGGGAGCTGTTAGCTTCTCCCCAGTAAGGAAAAAAAAACCCTGAGTTATCTAGGAAGAGACCTACAACTCTTCCAAACAGTGAACAACTCAACATTCAGGAGGACAACTTACACTAATTTCAACTTTCAAACTGAATAGAAGCAGGCATTTTTCTCAGCCAGATTTGTTACTTTTAATTTTATTCTTGAATAAAAGAGCAATTTACAGGTGGAGGTTGCACTGCTATGTATCTATTGGTTAAATATCTCATGCTTTCTGGGAAATTCAGAATCACTTACATGAAGTTTCTGCTCAATCTCTCACCCAGGAAATAGTCAAGCCGAGCCTTCTCTTTCTAAGAACGCAGCCTAGTTATGTGCCTTCGGATTATTTCTTCAGGCCACCCTTGCCCAATTTGTGTCCTGCATATATGTTGAACTTCAGGTCCCATAATCCCCATTGCTCATGCTAGTTGGGGGATTCTGAGGATGGAAATTGAACACATCAGGCGGGTATCCAGCTAGCGAAAACTCCTGTAGGCTCTTGAATTAATCGGCACTTTGCCCAACAGGTTTCCTTGAAGTAACCTTAGAAAACTGAAGCGTGGGTTGGTATGCAGGTGTTACAAAGAATTCCTACTTCCTCACAGTTTATTCTACACCTTGTTAATACCACGTTTTCATACCTTTGTCTTCGAGATTATCTGTAAATTAATAATGTGCATCATTTCCCCCTTAGGGCATATATCTTTTTAAAACAGAATTTTAACATTTATAAACTGAGCGAAGTGCAAAGTTACACATCATTTCTAAGAGACACGTTTGAGTGATTTGTTTCTATTGCCATTGAGAATCTTTTGTGTGAGTTTTCTTTCATTTTAGATGCTGCTTTTGTTCTTCCTTCCAAGGCTAGAGAGGCAGAGGTCTGGAGAGGATGAAGTTGCTTGCTTTGCTTCCTTAGGAAAACGTGTTAACGCTTATTTCCATGCAGTCATTGTGTCCTATATGCACACGCTTTGAGGGTGCATCTACAAGTGATTACAAGCAGCTTTTTAACAAACCCAATCACCAACAGACCAGGGGAGATATCCCACCAGTTTAATTATGTATCACTTAATCTGGATTCAACCAATTGAATTTACATCTGCTCAACAGAGGCCCTGGAAAAGCAGGGTTCTCTTAAACAGAGAGAAGTCCCTCTGGGTTTTGATTTGTTCAGATTGGGATCTTTATCCAATCTTACAAGGCCATGCCATTTCCCACCCCTCCCCATGCGCATTCATTGTTTTCATGGAAAACGTTTGGTTGTGGCTTCTGAAAGGGTGTTGCCCATTCATAGCTTCCTCCTCATCTGCACAAGCAGAATTTCCTTTCTGGGTGTTTTGCAGGGTAAGTGCTCAATCAGTTGTACCTAACTGAAGAAAACTCGTTTTTTTCTCAACACAGCCTCTTACACACTGGGGTCTGTGTTGGTGCATGAATCTAAAGCAAGGAACTATCCATAAATGTGGTACTATCCTTTCTACACACACCTTTCCTTCCTTTATTTTCCCCGTCCCTCAACATCACTGTTAATTCACTAATTCTAGAAGCCACCATGCCATTGTTTTCTGGTAATTATACACACCTCCTATGCTGGCTTTTTAATACACTAATTGCATGATTAGTTTTATGATTTCTTCTGATTACCAATTAAGTTACCTTTTTTCTGTATTTCATACATACCATTAGATTTTATAGCACTCCCCTTTTTAATTTCTCACCTAGCAGGGGTTCTCACACATTTGAAGACTGCATTATCCACTCAATAAACAGAGAGAGTTTAATTTTCTGTGTAACGTATTGGTGTGGACTTGGAAGGATGATGTTTCCGATATTATGCTATCAAGAGTGACATTTAATTTTACAGAGAAAAAGATCTTGTTTTTCACTGTCATAACAGCATTCACAGAGTATGGTTTTAAAGATGTGTGGAGACGAAATCAGGTCTGTTAGCTTAGTTTAACTTGTCACACATCTCCCTGGCCCTTTTTGGGTTTTCAGGCACTGAGTTAGTTGTTTTAGCCCAGCCCTTTTCTTTATACTGTTCTGTGCACCCAAATGCTTGTATAAGCCCACTTCACCTGTTGTCTTAGATCAATACCACAATATATCCATAAATGTGCAAAGGAACTCCAAGGATATTTCAGCAAGGGATGTGTGTGCCCATTCATTTATCAGTTACCCCGAGGCCATAATACTGAAGCTTAAATGTATGTAATGTCTTGCTGCAGTTTACCACAAAGTTCAGAATACAAACATTATAATAGAAAATGCCATGAATGTTTAAAACTTCCAGCAACTAAAGTCGTGAAAGCATTTTCCCTCTCCCCCTCCAAGAACCGCCCCTCCCTCCGTCTCCAGTCACTCTGGACCCACACTATACTCAAGCACCAAAGATCTGGAGACGTAAGACTCCCCCTCGGTCTGTGCTTCTCTGATTCTAGTGGGGAGAGAGCCTTGCAGGGCAAGGCTGTTTCCACAGAGAAAACCTTCTTCTACGAAAAGACCAGCTGACAATTTATAAGTTATAATACGGTTAGGAAGGCTTCCTTCATTCTTTTCATAAATGCCTAAGACAGTGATGGCGAACCTTTTGGGCTCGGCGTGTCAAAAATGCGGAAAATGCCTAACTTGACTCTACTGGCATGTCACACGCACACACCCCCGCCCCCGAACAGAAGAGAACCAAATCTTTACATATTCGTTTATTTTTTAAAAATACAGTCCAATCACGTGTGGTGCTATGTATTATATAAAGAAATGCCAGATCATTACAAAAATGAAATACAAGTAAAACAAACTCAGTTTCTTTCCTAACTCAAACAGGGAGAATAGTTGGGGTCAGGTGTTGGTGAAGGCTGGGGTGTCACCCCAAACATCTTGGTGTGTCATCTTCAACACGCATGTCATAGGGTCGCCATCACTCGCCTAAGACTATGAGGAGAAAGGCTGTTCGCCTCATCCTGGGCTCTTAGGGTTTTACATACCAACCTGACCGAATAGCTCAACTTAGCCAAGAGACTTTTCCGTGTACAGGTAGCCCCCAGTTTAAGAATGAGTTCCCTTCCCAAGGTCTGTCCTTAATATGACCGCCCCAGTGTATGAAAAGTGCGCGTGTTTTTTCTGTTTGAGTATCACCCACAGACTCTGCTAATGCCATTTATTAATGGCTCTGGCCAAGTATGGAAGAGAAGAAGCTGATGCGTGTAATGTGCATCACTCCAAATGTTGCAAATTTGCATCTCTGACAAGGTCTAGTATTTCCATTTTCATGAAGAATTGTATACGCATTCATTTTCAAACCCAGAACTGGCACTGTTTTCTTTGGCAAATGTTTTATTTTCTCATGCAATTTTGCATATTACACTTGATCGTCCTTAAAAGAGTAGGTATTTTTAGTAAAATGAATAAAAGGGACTCTGAGAATGATTGCAGCACTAAGATTACATCTCTTACTTTATTTTACTTTCCTAACTACTAGACCATGTGCTCAGTCATAGGAAGCAATCCTGCCAGAGTGGCAGGTGGTGAGTCCTGGACAGCAAGCTAGCTGGATTGCATCAAAATTCAGGAAATATTAGCTTCCAGTGCTAAAGAAGGAGAACGGACATATTTCACAGCACAGAGTAAATTTCATAGATATGCTGAAATCTGTTTTAACCGTGAAAAGCTATAAATGTATTCACAAAGCATTCAATTCATTTTGATGGGACAGCTTGGATACACAAAGCTACGTTTGTAGGATACCCAAAATGCTCCTTAGGCAAATGCAGATATGCTCAAAGAAGGAAGGGATGTGAATTGTGCACAGATCAGTGTACAGTCTGCTGCTATAAAACAAGAAGAGAAAAGAAACAGCTTTATACTTGTGTGCCTAACGTTTCTACAAGGAATTTTGAAAGGATTGCTTTTAAAACATCTAGTACTTATTATCTACCAATTTATAGTGTATTAGCTACCCTTACATCAATTCATCCACATGCATGCATACATACCGATTATGTGATTGTCTTTTGGGAGAAACAACATTATGGAAAAAAGGAGCAATAGAAGTCCAAGAAATTCAGGCGTGACATAAGGCACTCACTTCTCTCTTTCTGAGGATATCGGATCCATACTTCCTGCAGTTCTACTTTCACTCTAGTTTCTTTCACATCTTTTCTTCTATGTCTGTTTTTTCTCAAATCCATTCTTGACACTACAAGTAATGACCAGCCTCCCATTCAGAACTTTTCATCACTTCATAAAGTGATCAGTGAGTGTGTGTTAGTATACTGCATGTATTCCAAGGGCTTGGAGAACAGTATGCTGGCTTGCAAAATGGTCTGTAGATGCTTGGAGTAAAATTGGGCTTTGATTGCACTGTGGCATGCTGGACAAATGATGTCAGAACTGACCATTAACAGAAAATCTGCATGTATCATCAGTGTAACTGAGGCTGATAATCTAATCTGAATCTTCTCTGTTTTAGTAAGAAGCAACGTGAAACCCTCAGCACATCAAAGCAATGATGGGTGGTCTCTACCCATATCTTTCAGCCCATTTGGTGATGACCACGGCATGTGGGATACTATGAGAGGGAGGGAGGGAGGGAGGGAGGGAGGAAGGAAGGAAGGTCATATGGCTGTAAAATTAAGAAAAAGGAAAAGACTTAACAAATTGCAATGACAGCAGTCTGATCTTGTGGAGCAGAATTAATGAATATATGTAGGAAAGTGAAGGTGTTGGTTTAATTATGAAAGAAAGTTTATGCCAGAATGTATGCCAGAAAATATGAATTGGTGTCACCTAGATTGTTGTGGGTGCAGTCGAAAGTAGGAATGAATAGCTTGGTGGTAGTTGCATGTTATGCTCCAGTGAATGGTGGCAATGGAAGAACCAAGGGTGAATTTTGGGAAAAAATGAATTTTGGGAAAAAATTCTCAACAAATACAATCCAGGGGGGAAATTATTCTGCTAGATAACATGAATGGATGAGTAGAACAAGTAAAAGAGCACAGAAAAAGTGTTTGGGCCACTTGGAGACTAAGAAATGAATGACTATTTTGGCTGATGCTGATGATGCTGATTAGATTTATATCCCACCTTTATTTCGTACAACTCGAGGTGGGGCACATAATGCTCCCACCTCCTATTTTCCCCACAACAACCACCCTCTCAGCTGAGCTGGGTGGGGAGAGAGAGAGTGATGGCCCAGTGTCAACCAGCTTCAAAAAAGTACTGCTTGTTTCAGATATGTAGTTAAGCATAAGTGTTCATATGTATATCTGGCAAAGGGATAAATCCATCTATCAAAAATAACCTTGAGTGTAAAGAAAGCTAATGCAGATTCTTGGCAACATAAAGCATTTGTGTAGTATCTTAATTGTGGTTTTGGAAAGACTCATTCCCACCCCTCGGTTCATGAATTTAACAAAGAAATCTATAACAGTATATGTGATTTCAGACAAGTTAGAATTGCTAACAACCATTGTACGTTTCAGTATTCTGGGATGTGAAGATTCTTGGGATTCTAAATGTTTTACATGGACTCTTATTAAGAAGCAAATCACTTTTTAAAGGAAGATTCTTAAAGGGGTTGCTGGCTAGTTTGTGGCTGTCTATAAGGGTGTACCATATGTTCTACTAGCACCCTGTGGACAGCGAGCCAGCATGGAGAAACTTACAAAATTGATGGTGTTCCTGTAATAACAAGTAAGGACATCACCAGCTTTGCAAAAGATGCAATTTTTCCATAAATTGTAAGGGGAAATGGAATAACCCTTACTTATCCACACCAGTCTCCCTTTTGGAAAAAAAAACACTCACTTTTAAAATTCTGTTTCATTCATTGTCCTGCTTACTACTGAATAATACATGAGGTGGAAGTAAAGTTTCTCAGGCCAGAAAATACAAAGACTTTCAATACTAGTTTTCACTGGCCTGACAAGGTCACCGATATAATCAGAATTTCTAAAACGTGCAGGTTTATTTAATGTTTGCATTAACTAGAAATTTTGTGCACTGCGTAAGTTAAATCTGCACCCTGTAAGAACACGCTTCTATCTGGAGCTACTTAAGTGCTGAATTTGTACCTTGTGACGTCCTTTTTTCTCTTCTAAACTGTAGAGAGTATGAAATCTCCTTTATTTGCAGCTGAGATGAAGATTATGCATTTGTGCAATTTTGCTTGGCTTTCTCTTTGCTACATCTACCTGAATATTCTTCTCATAGAAACGTTTACTTTTTATAAGTATAATTTCCCTTAGTTTCTCCTCTTTTGCTTTTTGCCATTCATGGAAAGTTTTGCTTTACTGGGAATAATAAAGAATATGCAAGCTAATTGAACAGCTACTTTTGAGAAACTGAAGCCGTGTACATTCTGTCAGTTTCTATGCCTTAGCCAAACTTGCTTGGCTAATGTTTCTGATTTGTAAGATATTTGAAAGACGTGCAACACTTTCACACACACACACAAACACACACACACAGACATACTTCATCATAATTGACTACTTTTCTTTTTGAGCCTTTCTTGGCTCAGTGGCAAACCTATGCTACACTTAATGTGTGATTCATTGTCACAAGGAAAATACTCCACTTCTTTATTTAAATTCAGCATCTGCTCCTTCAAAGCATGCTCATTACCATTAGCACTCCAAAAATGCTACAAACATGGCAAGAATCTTACACTGAGCATGAGCAATGTTTTCCTTCCCTTATTCCAAAAGAAATCCATTTACTCTATTCAAAACTTAATGCCCTGATTTGAGAGATTGTTGAAGGCTGAGTAGCATTGGTTTCCATGGGGGCCTATGTTAATAGATACAGAACTGCAATCCATACAACTGTATTGTGTAATATCCAGCCATACAACGTGCAAAACAAATCAAGGGGCTAACACAGACCAAGAGCCACATGTGCTACGGTTAGTATAACTGCTGCTTTAAACTCTATCTTCCGAATTGCTTGGTTTTAGAGGTATGGTTACAACAGTGAGCTTGGTGATGCTTGAACCAGGAAATGATCTGGGTCAAGGAGAGCCATGAGTCATTCTTCTACAAGTCCAGTTCTTGAAAAAGATCCTAACTGGTCAGTAGAATGACCACCTCTGAGAAACTCATAAGTTTGGTAGTAGATTGACTAGTTCTTGTAACAGGATATCTATAATGGGTAAAACTATAATTTCTCAAGGCGTCACAATGTCAGTTTGGTAGTCATGGGAGCTCTTCTATACTTAACTACTCATCTCTTATTGTTTCAGCAAGTTGCCAGTCAATAATTCTTGGTCAATCATTTCAGTTCACTAGAGGTAGGTAAGAGGCCATCATGATATTCTTGTAATGATGCAACTTTTGTAATGAAGTTAAATGCCAAACACTTCAGCAGCTATTGGCGCAACCCTTTTAGGTCATAACCTATGATGTTAGAACAGACTAATGACCTTTGGCCATGATCATGGAGCCATTTCTTTAAAGAAATGGGAGAAAATCGTAATTCTGTATTTGAGATCAACGATCAGCTTTTATCCAGGGATAAGAAGGAAAACTGTGTTCCATACCTTGTTAAATCAAAGAATTTGAAAAATAAAAATAATTAAGGAATTTGCTTCCACAAAAATGTGATCAGATGATTCTGAAAAGAGTTCACTCAAATTCCAGGAGGATGGACTAACAATAGCTACTAGTCTTCATATCTATCTATTGCCTACAGGATTAATGGCAGCACAAGTCTTCCTGCCATTTGTTGAGGAAGACTAGTGGAAGAAGCTATTTATTTATTTATTTATTGACTGACCGACTGACTCAATTTATATAGTCACCCATCTCACTTTTATGTGACTCTAGGTGGCTTACAATAAAACAAATAAAAACACAAAGTACATAATAATAAACACACACACACACGCACACAGAGCAGCTGGGCATGATCTAACCTATCATCCATACAACCCGGAGATGGGCTCTAATCCACACCCTGGTCCCCAGGCTCAAGTACAAAGCCATGTTTTCAAGGCCTTATGAAAGGCTGGCAGGGAGGGGCCAATCTCATCTCAGAGGCCGTTCTGTTCCAAAGGACGGGCGCCATTGTTGTCATGCCTCATGGGTGTATGGTTGGTTACTGTTAAAGAAGTGTTCTGGGCTAGATAGTCTCTGGGTTTGATCTAGCATGTGTACTTTTTATTATAGATTGTCTAAGAGAATTTGGTTTCCTGCTCCAGAAACAAAAGAGTTTTCTACTGATTTCAGTACAAGAGAACAGCCTTTAATTATAAGCTATATTCTGCTGCTTTTGCTTCTCTGTTGTGGATGCCATTATAATATTATAATATAATATAATATAATATAATATAATATAATATAATATAATATAATATAATATAGCAAAAGTTTCCTCCCAAACACTATGCTGAGTATCTGAAAGTTTCCATTTTCCCATTTAAAAAAAAATCAAAGGGAGACTCCAGTGGAAAAAACCCTATATTAAAATATATCAAGAAACTGGAATCTAATTATACAGGTTTGAATTGAGATAATGGGTTCCTGTCTACCACACCTTAGTTAATTAGCAAAGAATATGACTGTTTTGTGCCACCACAGAATCAGAACTGTTATGAATTGTCACTGTTATTTATGTATTATACGAAAAGTGTCACAAATTATGACTTTTGTGTTCACTTGACTTGTCTGCCTTTTTTTCCTGCTATTTACCCATGTGTGTGAGTGAACCTGTCCTTGCTAACTGAGCTTAAAACTTCATCATGCACCTGATGACACGGATTCTAATCCAAGAAAAGATACGCCAAACCTTCCCAGCCTAATGCTTTCCAAGTGTGCTTGGGGTAAAATTTTCAGAATTTCCGCATCCAAGCTCATGGGAATTCTGACTTTAGTCCCAACACATCAAAAAGGTAACAAGGTCTGAGAAGGTTGAACCTGTATTCTTCAAGGTCTCACTTTTTTTTTCTTTACAGTCTAGTGAATGTAGAAATTTGGCTCACCCTATTAAGATGGGGGAAAGCTCTTCCATGTTTAAGGTATTAAAAAGCTACTGTAGATATTGGATTGAGGATATGACACTGTATTTGGGAGGTGGGGGATTCTCTTCCTCATGCACTGTCACAATTATTTAGAGATCCTTAGTCATCTATCTCCTGTTTCATTGACTGCAATCGAAGGAAGGAGTTATCTCTTATGGATCATGCAAAATGTTGGGTGCGCAGTAGTGCTATCACATGATCCAGCAATTATTCCACCTGGGCTTCATACTAAAAAGGCATAGAGGAGGAAGTGACTAGAAGCTACTGCAAATAAGCAACGAGCAAGGAAAACGGGAGCCATGTGTTTACCACAGGGCATATCCTAAAGTAACTTACAAGGAAGTGGAGAGACTGTGTCGATGGTTTGCTGGCTAGCAATGACCTATCTGGTTGCTGACAGCGAATCATTTCCCACTCACCCACTCACTCCCCACCTTATATAATGCTTATGGTTGTTTCATAAAGATATGCCATCTACCCCATAGTTGCCCCACACTTTTGCAGCCACATCAGTGGCTTTGTTGGGAGAACAAGATCGGTCAGGTCGGCATAGGGCAGAGGAAGAAAGAAGCCTAAAATACCACTAGACCAGTGTTGTCCAAACTTGGCCACTTTAAGATGAGTGGACTTCAACTCCCAGAATTCCCCAGCCAGCATGGCTGGCTGGGGAATTCTGGGAGTTGAAGTCCACTCATCTTAAAGTGGCCAAGTTTGGACAACACTGCACTAGACCCAGTGCTGGAGAATCAGTGTGATGAGCTCAAAGCATTAATAGGATTGACAATCGGCTTCTTGTGCAAGATTCCAATTAGTAGCCACATCCGAGATCTTTGGCATTTTTACTGAAAATACAATTTAAGAATTGATAAGAAAAAATCTTAACACTGTGGACCAGAGCTGCACCAAATGAATACATCCATGGGCCTCTTTTGTTTGGCAGGGAAAGGTCCATTCCAGAATTTGTTTGATATGAAAGTGCTCCTTTTAAAGAAACTGCACAAATCCTGGATTTATGAAATCACCAATAAGACCTGTGAGTTTTTCTGCAGGCATCTTCAGCAATTTAATATGAAAGTCTTGGGGGTTGAGCTTCTGCATTAAAAAAAAACCAAAAACTCTTTTAGATGACAGGTTTTTGAATATATTTTTGAGGAAGCAAATGTTGCTCTCCTTATTAAAATAGAAAGGGTGAAGGTGATAGGGAGTGTACATATATTTAAAATTTCCTTGAAGTAACATCATGTGTTCCTCTCTTGTCAACTGGCATCAATTATACTCCTTTTCTTAAGAGTGGATTTGGCTGTATGTTCTTTGGAGTTTCATGCTTCAGAGCATTTCTGATTCCTGGCAAGGGAAAAAGTCCCCACTGAGATATTAGGAAAAGAATCTCCTACATTCTTCTTGTCGTCATGAATGGAATAGCATACAGTGGAATAAATTCAAAATTCCTTTTTCACTCTTTGGAAAAATGGAGAAACAGTAGCAGGGCTACTTCTGGATCCCTCAGTTATAAAATATGTGAAGAGGGTCAACATAAAAAACTTGACTTTTCTATTCCAGCAGATTGCTAGTAACTGATGGGATTGCCAAAAAAAATTGGCAAAATTCCTGAAACTTGAAAAGTTGTGCAATAATTAAAAATTGAGGAGTTGAAGTTTTCTACTTCATTGCAACTTCAGCCCAGGAAACGAAAAGCTTATTGCTTGGCAAGCACTTAATGAAGGCACAGAAGCTTAGCCAGAAAAAAGAAAAAAATGTAATTAATAAAAAATCCATAGAGACCAACTGAATGTGTACAAAATTAGTGGTAACAGCAAAGCAGGAAAAAGGCTGCCATTTTCACCCAAAAGGTCCATGAAGAACTATTGTAGTCACAACATGTAAATGAGTGTTATTGGTCCAAGTCTGGAACTTTGGTGTTAGGCGAAAAGCCAGAAACAGCTTGAGGAGGAGGGTGTTTGAGGTCTCCTCCTATACTGATTAGCCCAGCCTCTGCAGTCCTCATAAAAGGTCCTCTTAAAAAAGACATTTCTCTCATGTTGCATGCTGTCTGGAACCCAGCTCTTCCCCAAAAACTAAAGCATAGATGAACGTTACAACAGTCTAGATCCATCATGAAAATGTTTCTATTTTACGTTGAAATTGAGCACACCATGATAGTGCTGATGTGTGACTCATGGCCACTGAGAACATTATTTTATGGGTTAGGTTTGATCGTATTTATATTCTATGCCTATTATATTTCATGTTTTTTTCACATTGTACATAGCTTGGAGTTGCTTTACATGTCCAGAAAAATATAACTCTTGCTAATTAGTCAATCAATCAGTCAACCCTCTAGGATAGAAATTGGAAAAATGTGTGCAGATGTTGTTGAATTATGCATGTTTAACAGTGTTTAACGTGCGTACTTAAACTATCCACCTACACAGAAACCGTGACTGTTCAGATGAAAGCTTATGTCAGATAAGTGTACATACACCACATCCCCAGAAAAGCTTTACATGGCAGAAGCAATAGTTGGAAAGCAGTTTTCAGTGAGATTTATGACTTAGAAAGGAAGAACTAGTCAACGTAGTCCCATTTTGTAGACTGGATGTACACTCAGTTCCTTGCTATTTTAGGATTATGATGGTATTTCCAGATACTCAGGTTTATATGACACCACCTACATCTATTACAGCTTTGTGCCAGGGTAATTGAAAAGAAAGAAATTGAGAAAATGTCCCTAGGTTATTAATGAAGTAGAAAGGGATGTGAGAAATCAGGAGGTTGTAGCAATTTCATCTTGTGGAAACGTCTATTATATTGTGTACCACTGCACCTGATTGATAACAACATCCTTTTCATTCATCAGCGCTAAGTTAACTACAAGATTTGACTCAATCCTATCATAAACTTTGGTTTGGGGAATAAAGAAGATATTGGGGAGTTGCATAGGGAGTCCTTACTCCCAGGGCTGCTGCTGACATTCAAGCATCCTTGTGCAGAACTCCACTTCACACCCCCACGACATTTTTTCTTGATATTCAAAATATTGCATTTCCTCTTTCGTGGGTGGTCTCTTTTTATATAACCGTGCCATGCGGTAATCTTGCTGTGCAGCTTTTGAAAACAACAAACTTTCAACTGAAGCCCCTCTCCTCTCTTGAGACACCCTTGTGCGTTGCAGAATTTGCATACTGGGTTTTGGCAACCCTGTTTATTCCCTTTCTGCGTTTCCTTTACCACCTATCTAAATCAGGCAAGCGTAGCTAATGGTAGTCTCCAACCCATCTACCAAGCCATGCTTTACAGATTAATGGTTTGGGGAGTCAAAATATGTCATGTATCTCATAAAGTCAGCTGTATCTCGACCAGTACACAGTATGTCTTTCCAACTGCTATCTTTTATAGAGTCCCACAACTATTAAACCTTTACCTTGTTCCAATATATTCTGCTTGATTCCAAAATTGTCAAGAATGCTTAATCTGGAACAGGTTTAGAACTTGCTGAATATATTTTACAGTATCTGTTGTTTTGCAGAAAGATGGTTTGGAAGTAGAGATTCATTTTTTGGCTGTGTTTTTGAGAAACTTTTTTTAAGCAGATGATATATTTAATTGTGCCAGAGTTTAGTCAATGAAGGAATTCAAAGGAGTAAAAAGGGCACAGGAAGTACTGTACTAAATGGAAATTTATGTCTGTGCTGATTAAGGAGATGTCCTCAAAACTGTTCCTGGTACATATGCTCGTAATTATTCTGTTTGTCAGTCATGTGTAAAAGGGATTTCTCCTGCATCACTTCCAAATAGTGGGATGCTCCATCTTCAGAGCAGAGATTGGATCTCAGTCTCAGCCTTTTTTGAAAGAAATTAAGAGTACTTCTTTAATTCAGCTGTATTGCTGTATTGGCTTCAAATAAGTTTTGTTGTTGTTACTGCTGCTTTGTTTAATATATCCAATTATTTGCTTTTTTGGGGTATTCTTATATTTATTTGATATGCTATGCACCATCTTGATAATGCTAGTGGAAAAAATAAAAATACTAATAACCAGTGTAATAGATAATAACAATCCCTTAATTTTAGGCTGCTCTGTGGTCCCACAGAGACATGTGGAGCATTTTTGGTCTTCAGGTAGAGCTTGATTGCTTCTGTCCATTCAAACCCAACTGAGATTTACACCATCCTCCCCAGGTGTCTTCCAGATATTCCATGTTCTTGGAATTCTAGCTCAAGATATCTGGAGCTGGAATTGGGCACTTACTGAGTTTTCACACAGATGCACCCTTATTCAAATTATGTTCTTTAACTATCTTTCTCAGTGGATAGAAGACTTTCTGTACTTGTATTTAACAATGACACAAACATGCCCCAATAATGTATTCATTCTGGATCCCTATGACATTGCCTCCATCTATCTCCAGTCCATGTAAAATAAGCTTAAGTTGTTCTTAACTGGACCAGTGTTAAGGTAGGCTTTTCCCCTTCAGCTGACTGCATTCGGAAGCGGTGACAAGGTATCTAAATTCTGTGATGCTTCATCACCCACTATGGCAGAGCCAAGGGACCAGTAGTGAATAGGATCAGGAAGGAATTTACTGGCTGTTCCAGGCAGATTCAACCTTGTTTCTTTCTCCCCAGTTCCTGATCAGCCTCATCTGCTGCTATTTTGCTCTTTTCTCCCTAAAAAGCTGCACACTTTAGAAATGTGCCAATGGGTTATCAAAATTGCATATTAATACCAGTCTTCCTGCTTCCTGAACCAAGTATGGAGGGATCAGGAAATCAGCATTTCTTGCTTATGTAAAGAAAGAAAGGGGGAGAGAAATCTACAGGATGGGAGAAGGGATCTAGAGATGCTAGATAGAATCTAACAGTCCAAGCAGCCCCCTTTTTCCTGAAGTGTGCGATTGGCGGAGGCTCTTTCCCCAGCTAATGACGGCAAAACCAAAGGACTCCACCAACTGCTTGGTCTGTCATACCCTGCACATACAGGTCCACAGCGAGTAGAAGTTTCATCAGCATGACAGAAAGCATCTTATAATGTCCTGAGCTCCACCCCTTACAGATCTGAGTGTAATGTCAAGAAGTAAGTGCAAAGGGAGTGGGGTTGGTGATGTGATATCCCAACATACATTTCATTTTTTGCCTCCACCCCAACCCCCCCAGACACCCCTGAGTGAGTCAAAATAGAAGCAATAGAGGCAGGAAAGGGATCAGCAGCAGGGGCCAAAAGAGTGGGGAGCGCTTAAACTCATCACTGGTGGAACAGGGGAGTGCAGAAAAGGAACTACCTGGTTCTGCTTTCATTTAATTTTTATTTGAAGCCTCATAGGACTATCCCATTTTATTTATTCATTCATTTATTTCTGCATGTACACCCGTACCCATGCATGTTCTTCTTTGGGATAGATTTCTTAAGATCCCTTTCTTGTCTTGTTCCTAAACAACCTTAATTTAGATTGAAAGAGCAGTCTTGAGGTTTGCTGTTTTTTTGTATTTCTTCTCCAGAATTATGTAAATGTATTTTGCAAGACAGAATCTGGGATGCGCCGTTTGCACACCAACTGTGGGCACAAAGAGAAATAGAGAAACATAACTTTTCCTAGCTCAGATGTAAAAAGAATCAAAACTTGCTGCCTCGACTTCAGTGTCTCTTGTATGTTGGTGATCTATTATATATACTTGTACTTACAGTGACCTCAGGCTGTCCCTTTATTTACACTACAATACATTTTTGTGGAACACTTTTCTTCATATTAACAGTAGAGGGAAGTACAGCATAGAAGATATTGTTTATATCCTAGTAGCAGGCTATGAAAAGAAAGAAAAAGAGTTTTTAGACAATTATGACTTGTAATAAAGCCAAGTTGCTAATATGTGAACAGAAATACATTTCTAGGTCATATTGTTATTACAGTTTCTATTATAATCAAAGGCACTGTTGTTACTCTGCATCTTGTAGAACTGTAAACATAGAGGGAAAACATGGCAGGACTGTTTAAGCTTGACAAGAACAGATCCTTCCTCCCTTCCTTCTGAGTCACAAGGTACTGAAAGAAATAGAAAATATTTATTCAATAAATCATACCTTTTAAAAACAGATATTCAATACTTACTGTCAAATCCATGCACCTACAATGTGGTTGCATTCCCCTGATGCTGGTATAGCTCTTTGAAGATTAGCAGCTTGCTTTCTTATTTGGTATAAGATTGGCTCAAAGTTGCCTATCGGCTTCATGGCCAGTCAGCAGTGCTCTATAACAAGTTGTGATGAAGTTAAAATGATGACACAAGTCATTATGTCATCTCAGACATGATATGATTACAGTATGTCATGATGTCTGATGCACGTATGAAAGCTGCATTTTCGTGGGATGATGTCTTGATGCGTGCATCTTCATTTCTCACCCTTGCTTCCCCCTCTTGCAGATGCTCATGAAAACAGGGAGTTAAACCTGGATCTTCCAAGTCCTAATACTCTAATACTCTAACCACTACACCATGCCCCATCACTTGTTACTGTAATCTTTCACATGCAGGTAATACCATTCCAGCCAAGTTATGTCTTTGTTCTACAACTCTGAGGGCTTCCACATCATTGCTGTTTCAACCACTCAATCTCTTCCACAAATAGATTTGAAACCACCCTATAGTGATGTCCAGTTCTGACAATCTTAAAGCACTGAAGATATGCAGAGAATCAGTCATCACCCACTTTCTTTACCATTGTAAAGGGGGGGGGGGGGACCCAGCATCCTGCCTCTGAGTGATATCCTGTCTTGGAATAACCAAAGATCTCGCCCTGACTCCACATAAAATGGAAATGAATGAAATTGCTAGCATTGCTGCCTGTCTACATTTCCAGGCCATGTGTGTTTTTGTCAGGATGAGAGGAAGCTTCTGGTTGGCAAAGCTGCCATTCATTCTGGATTTAAAAGCCTCTAAAAAGCTGAAAATTCTCTAATAAGAGCTGTCCAGAATGAGCAGCAAATACACTCAGTCAGCCAGTAAATAAATAAGGCCAGTAAAATGATAGCACGTCATCTTAACCAGGGTGACATGTTTATGGGATGGCTGGGAGGGGGAGGGGAAAAGATATATTCTAAATAATGCCTATGACAAGCATCAGGAACGAGATGCGGAAGCTCTGGGGTGTGTGTTGGGGTGGGTTGGTGCGAGGGGGAGATTCTAATAGTTGCCTTGGGTTCAGGAGCCAAAAAATACAGCCAGCAAGATTATCCACAAGTTCTAGAGAATCCAGTAATTTACAAGGACACTCTACCTTTCCTCTGGTTTCAGATAAATCAGTACATATCCAGAAACAAATTCAACTGTCTTCCAGAATCACCCAAAATCTCTTATGAATCAGACGGATACAGGTCTGATTGTGAACTGTGTGAAGCGCCCCAGGCTGACCAGTTCCAGGAGACATATTAGGAAAAATTGCTCCCCTGTTTTGTGTTGCCCTTTGCTATATTGATCCCTTAATCTACAAAGGTCTACGCCAGTCCATATTTAAACTCAATTCTTGTATCTATACCAAAAAAAAAAAAAAATTAATAAAAGGAAACAGATTGGAGTGATTTGGGCAGTTGGCTCTTTCTTCTAAACCAGGGTTCCTCAACCTCAGCAACTTGAAGATGGGTGGACTTCAACTCCCAAAATTCCCCAGCCAGCATGGGGAAGTCCACCCATCTTCAAGTTGCTGAGGTTGAGGAACCCTGTTCTAAACCACGAGCAAATGATTGTCTGAAGAAATATGTACTCCATTTTATCCTCTATCTGGTCCCACTTTAAACTCAAAAGAGATAATGGTCTTAAAAGGTCTTTATTACCCTCCCCAACAGGGATGTCCATGGGGGGGGGGGTAAGAAAAAAATCAAGATGGCGGCCACAACCATGTCATCAAAACTCCATCCTTTTGTTGCATGTAGAAAAGGATCAGGGCTTCAATCACAAGGTTGCAGCTGTCATCTTGACTTTTTTGACCCAGCCATGGATACTCCTGCTCAATTTCTGCAGAAAGTTACACACCATTCTTATCATTTGTCTGAACTGGAAAGCCTCAAAAATAACACCTTAAACTTCCTGCGCCCAACCTCCTTTCATCCTCTTGGGCAGCTCTGAGTCAGCCAGAAGATGTTTTATCTATGGATTGATGGAAGAAGATTCATGAGAAAAAAAAAGATAATCTTTCTTTCTAATCTGCAGGGGGCATGTAAATTGAACACAAAATAGCAACGAGCCCATAAGCAAAACAAAAGAAAAATTGAGCTTTTTAAACTGATTTGGGAAATGACATCTAGTGTTGGTACCAAAAACATGGATGCTCCAGCCTGCAGCAAATATGTATTGTGAGGAGGGCTTAGTTTAAGTTAGGAGTAATTCCAGCTTTGATGCTTATCAAAGTCCCGGGCAGGCTGCAGATCTTCTCACAAGACCTTGCCTGGACTCAGACAAAGTAGTTTTATGAAAGCAATCTTCATAAGAAGCAGAACAACAGCATACTGAATTAGGACTGTGCCCAGAGATGGGGAAATCCTGTGATCCACAACTTTAGGTTCTCAGCTTGCTGCAGAATTTGGCCCCTTCAGTATTCCAGTCTCCCCAGTTGCTCCAGTCATGGCTCTTGGCCCAGGCCAGGGTGTTGGTGGGATGGGTAGGTCAGAAAAAAGCAAGATGGTGGCTGCATTCATATGATCAAAGCTCCTCCCCTTTGAATGTGCATCACACAGATAAAGGGGCAGGACAACTTCCATCTTGCCTTTTTTTAACCCCCACCCCAGGGGTCTCATGCATGACCCATGAATGCCCCTGACCCACTCGGGCTGACGGTGTTTGGTTGCTGTGCACTGTTGTATTTTTGTTACCTTGTATTTTAGTCCAGTTCTGTAAAGCGCTTTATTTGTATACAGTACTGTACAGGCAATATGCAGGTCACTTCAGTTCACTGGGCATTCAGCATGCATTCAGTGAATAACAACCGGGACAATTTGGGGTTTAAAGCTGATGTGACTCCGCCGTCCCTTCAATCCGAACCAACAAAGACGACGGGGCAGAATCTCTATAGAGCTGCATTTTGTCTGCTTCCCTTTCTTCCCATTTTCTCCAAAGGTTGTTAAAGGAAGTGGTTGTATTGTCATGAGATTTGTGTTAGTATGTCAAGTTTTTCTTGACCCAGGAAAAGCAAAGATCGTGATGGGTTGTTTCTTTTCCATCTCCAGGCCCAGCACCACCCCTGCTGTTTGCAATTATCCGAATTCTATTTTTCAGTGCTGTTCCTTCTCTATTTTTCATCCATTATGTTTCCTGATTGCTTTTATTACTACTTTGGAACAAACAAACAACAACAAGAGTGTAAATCTCCAGCTTATTTGCATGCACGCACAAATTGCTGTGTACTAGCACGCATTATAACACGCAAATGTACACAAACACCCAAGCCCCATTTCTTCATAAAGATTATCTAGATATTACATGACGGGTAATTAGAAACCACTTGAAAGCGTTTTCTTTTCAGCGCTGTCTACGGCCGAAGACAGAAGGAAGCGTGCCACAGAAAGAGCGAGAAGAGTAGAAGTAGGATTGGCATTCTGACCATCAACTACAAGAGACGTGAAGATTTCACAGCACTAATATAAGTACAAAGATGCTTCCCCATAGTTGTGCCCACTTTTTATATCCTTATTGTGCTGTTGGAATTGGAGCAAATAAGTAATGGGATTAACCAGTTCATAAACACCCCAGGCTTTGCAACCCTGAGATGGACTTTAGAATAATCTCTCCAGAAGATAGGAAATTTTCCCCCTTTTCCCTGAAGTTGCGACATCTGCACCATCATCTCCTTCACTTAGGGGAAAACATCATATGGTTTGGTTGTCTTTTTTTTTTTTTTTTTAGCATGTTGTGTGAATTTAACCATTATAATATGTGGATCGTGGTTTATGGCTTGGTTCTTTGTGTGGGGCTACTATATCTGGGCTGCAGAAATCCGGACAAACCCTGGATAGCGACAAAGAGAGACAGGAAATTCTGCACTGGGATATTTGCAGCACAGTTGGGCAGACCTCGTGATGTGTGAGCCCAGCATCTGTGTCTCATTTAATCAACAATAGTTTAAACAATCTGTGGTTTAATTTAGTATGTATTCCATCTTGTTGGTCTTCCCTTTCAATACGTGTCTAAGGCTGCTGTCTCAAGCAGTGTCTGCAACTTATTTTTTTCATCCAGGCACGGACAGTCTTTTGATTGCAGGCAATGAGCAGATGATATTTTCAGAGCATGAATTTTCTGTTCTTTTCTGGAGTTTTGGGGGGAGCTTTAATGACTTTAAAAAATTATGTTAACTCTCTTTTAAGAATCATGCCTGTTCTGTGTTTTCCACTTCAAAAGAATGAGAAACTATGTCACCCATTTGAGGGAATTGTCATCTGAAAAGACTATGGGAAAGACTACGTTTGGGGGCAGATGCCGTTTTGGAGCCTCAAACTGGCCATCTAAAATTTAATTTCTAATCCCAGATAGTATATATTCTGTATTCTCTCTCTAGCTCTGCAATCTCTTTCTCAGTGTGGAAGCAGATGGGTGTTTATCATGATTTCAAACATGCCTTATTTGGATGTGAATCCAGGAAAAAGCAATGTAAATTCTGCTAAAATGTTTTTTTTTTTACCGTTAAAAGTTGAGCCAACCTTTACCTTTATTTCTAGCTGAACTGGCAAGGGTTTGTTAGAGTTTTTATACATGCTTGTGTGGCAGACAAGACCTCAGATCATTCCTTTTCTTTTTCATCTACCTCCTCCTATCACTGGAAGATCCCCTAAATTGAACGGTGATTGCCACAGCTTCCTGAACAACTGCAATGCTCCTGCTTTGTTTGCAGAAGGTGCCACCTTCAGTCATCAGGATTGCCAAGGAATTGCTACCAGGCACTGATTGGGTTTACTCATCACGTTAACAACATAGTTCTTTAGTCATGGTTTATGGAACTAACTATAGTTGATTGAGACTGCACATAGATTGTATGGCTTAGTCATGATCTGTGTTGTGCAAACCACAATGGCTGAGTTCACCCAGCATAGACTAAGCCACAGTATGACAGACGTGGGTAACATTTTAATGATGTTCAAGGGCCATGCTTAGCATTTTTGGGAGCTGATGGGTCTGCTTTATACATGTGGACAAGAGTGAGTTTGAGGGAAAGTAGAAAGGTCTTTATTTTTGAAATGTAATCTATTTTAGGGATTTTCTTGTATCTCATCTATTCCCCACCTCAAAATAGCAGGAAATCGCGCCAGCGGTTTTCAGAAATCTTGGCTAGAAGCACAGGACAACAGGCAGTGGTTCCTCTTAGTTTCAGGTTCACACTGGTTTAGTTGGGCGAGTGGCCTGACTCAATATTAGGTAACTTCCTTTGTTTCTGTGAAACTGTATAAATATGCTGGAACTGTACATTATACTGATGCCAAAAGGTTAGTTCAAAAAGGTTGAATTTTGTCTTAGCACCATGATCAGGACCATCCAATGCTGGGATAGTCAGTATCTTGACACTGTATGAGTTGTTCTTTCAAGTCTTTCTTGCTCCCCCTCCCTTCACTGCAGCAACCATCAACAACAGTTACTATGCTTGAATATCTTGAGCTGTGTTTATAGGTTTAGGATACCACCATGATGGATGCTTTTTAGCAGTAATTAGAGCAAGTGGTGATGCAAAGTCTTAATAGAAACAACTCTGTTGTAAGGACCTCATGCAGCCAGTAATGGACATCTGACATTTATGCAGCCTCTGTAGTCTTTGACGCGGCAGCCCATTATAGCTAAACTGCTGTGCAGCTCTGTTCAGCCATTCTATTTCCTATAGGTGTTCTGAACACATAACACAGTTCCTTCTTGTCCTCTCCTTTGTGGGTTTGCAATAAAGCTAGAACATTACGTAGCTCTGCTCTTAAAACATTTATGTAGCTTTCCTCTTGAACCACCACATATATTATTCTTTCAAAGTATCTTTCAGTTAAATGTAATGTAATGAAATTGCTTTTGAACTAGCAAGCAAACTTAGTACAATCTAAACAGCGCCTTTTTATTGGAATCCTTAAAAGTTTCTGTGTAATTCAATAGAAAGGTTGAACATTTGCATGAGACTAGATTGTCATCTGTCTAATTTTATAAAAATTGTTCTTTGCTCCTTAATGTTGGGACTCTACCAGTAAAGATGTTTGTAGCAACTCAACAACTGTCCTGAAAGCATCTCCTTTTAAAATGGAAAAATATCCAAAATAGATGTGAAGAGAGAAACCAACAACTCCCCCAATAATTACAAAACTCAGTTTGACTCTTCTTCACCCATAGATTCCTTTCCTCTCCAAATAGCCTCTTAGAGAGGAGTTACACAGCCAGAAGTCACTCTGAACCTCAGGGAAGGCAATCTGTTTGGGGACCATATGAGATTGTCATTGGGCACTCTCATAGACTACTTCCCATGGGAGGGGGTATGTACCTTTACAGAAAATGGCTCCATGTTGGGCATGGCCAGTCACACTGACCAGAAGACAAACTGCAGAGATTGCTCTCCCCACCACCTTCTTCTTCATGGCTGGCTGGGGAATTCTGGGAGTTGAAGTCCACCCATCTTAAAGTTGCTGAGGTTGAGGAACCCTGTTCTAGGAGGTACTCTGGCTCCTAGATTCCCTTGGTCTTTTTCCTGGGCAAATGGACATGCTTGGAGCCATTCAGCACTGAAAAAAAAAATCTAATAATGCCTGTGGGGCCTTTATGGGCGGTGCTGGAGCAAGGAATTAGGAGGACCAAAGCAAAAATGAGTAGGGATACCTATTAGCTTGTCCCATCCTTTATTTGCCATCTAAAATCTCTTTTTCCTACCTGTCTCGGTTTCCAACATCTTCTTTCCCTCTTTCTCTTCATGCAACAGATTGCCAGGGAAGGGTTATTTATCACTGTTGCCAAAGATCTGAATTGTTGCCTTGCAGAGTGTTTAAATCAGTCTGAAGGATGTTCAGTAACGCATGCCGTTTCAAAAAGAAAAGAAAAAAGAAAAGAAAAGAAAAGAAAAGAAAAGAAAAGAAAAGAAAATGAAATCTCTCATGAGTTGCCCTTGTTTAAACAACATGAAGCTAAGGCAGGATGCTGGCTAGTTTTCCTTCCCGGCTTTGTCCTCCCTCTTATTCCAACCACACAAATCTTTTACTAGTTTGTAATGAAACATGTGGAGGGCAGCTGGAACATTAACCCTAGCCCTAACCCTCTGGGGGAGATGGGTGGCATATAAATTTAATAAATAAATAACTTACAGGAAAGGAGCCCGATTTACAGAAATGAGGCACCGTTCCATAATTATCTGTTATGGACTGATAGCTAAAACCCCCCACCTTCAGCATTAAAGTCTTCATACAAGTTGAGGATTTGATGAAATACTTTGAGGAGGTTTCGATTTGATTTAGCCCGACTGCATTAAGCAGTCCTTTAGATTACAGGCATCTGTCTAGCACTCTTAGCACCTACAAAACTAATAGCAGGGCGTTTTGACACTTCACAATTTACATTAACTTTCCTGTTTTCTATCAAACACTTTATATTTTGGTGGGAGCTGCTGTTAATAAGCCAGCACATATTGATCCTTAGCTTCATTTTGACTTCAGTCATCATCCATCTTTCAAGCAAGGTGTCATGTGCCCAAGGTAATAGCATGAAACTGATCCAGGAGCTAGGCTTGCTTGCACTAGAACCAGCTTGCACCATTACAGTTATTTCTGTAATGTGTGAACAGAGTTATTGATGAGAGAAAAATACTTTTTAACATCATGGGGTTAAAACTAACAGTGGTGTCTCTGAGGATTATCTTTAGAAACGCAATCTCAGACTTGTATTTATGGAACAAAAATTGCAAGGTACGTTTAGATGGTGAAATCCACTGTTCCGCAAGTTAATGATGGAACATTTCAAAATAGGAAACTTTGAAGCATTTCATTAGCTATTTGCTCTCCTAGACAGAGAAGCGACTGGGTGACTTTACAGTCTGGGGTTAGTTGTCTTTTGGGGTCTTCTTTAGACCACTGTGTGTATCGCTTCTGTTGTGAAGTGGACAGCTCACTTGTAAACCCCTGCATGATTTTTAATGGGAAGTGATATATAAATGTTTTCTATAAACCAACAAACAAACTCTGTTCTTCCTGTCACTTCATCCTGCCAGTAGTGAATTAATTAATTAATTAAAAAAACTTTTTGAATATTATATCCCACCTCTATTTTGTACAACTCAGGGTGCAATAGATAATATTCTCTCCTCCTATAACAATCCTGTGAGATAGCTTGAGATGAGAGAGATGTGCTTCCATCATCCCTGTCGCCATCATCATCATCATCATCATCATGGGTTTCTGCATGGAGGGAGGGTAAAAGTCAAGATCAAAGCTACCATCCTGTCTTTTTTAACAGATCCTGTAGACTCTCCTGGTCATCATAATCCCAGGTTTCCATTTTATACTCACTTTAAAATATTGATTTAGCTTTTAATATGCATACAACCTCCAAAACCAGATTACCATCATGAATATTGCATGAATAAAATGAAGTTTGATAATGCAGTCCAGATGCTGAAGACATTTACATAATAATACAAACTTTTTTAAAGGGAAAATGATAATATATACTTAACATTAAAAATCATGAAATGAAGATAATGTCCATGCCCTAATTGGCCACGTCTGAATTATAAAACATTTTTAAAAAATCAGAAGGAAAAGACAAGGGGATAAAAGAACAGTATCAGGTCTATACACTTCTGGAATTGGCCTCCGAGTCCAAACTTGGTGGCCTAGTTTGATCTCGAAATCTATGATTCTGTTTCCAGGCAAGTTTTCAAGCATTTCACCACATATTTTGAGATGTATTTCCTTATTTTTTATTTATTTACTAACACTTCTATGTCTCTCCTTTCCCACAGGCACTGAGCAGCATCTGTCTATATGTAGCATGAAGTAGTTTGTCAGACATATAAGTGTAAGAAAGTAATTCTGTTCCTGTTAGCAGGAAATTAATTCTGTAGGAGGGATTTAGCAAATCTGGGGAATGAATTGAGGCTATCTATTCTACAAATCTTTTTTATATCTTATTTTATGCATTTTATATTATTCAGAAATATTCAGTTAGGCAGTATACCACTGATTTTCGGAGTAACTCACAAACAAAAGTGCCCTTATCTGTTGTGTGTTGCTCATTTTATACTGGCCAGAGATGTTGGGGTTTTGAAGACTGAAAGGAGCATCGCGTGAAGGTTGGAGGCCTAAATAGGTCCATGTTGTTAGACATATGGCCAGGGAGATGGACGCTCTGATCAGAGCTGTAGCTGAATGCATTATTTCAACATTACAAAGAAAGGCCATCATGGAATCTCAGAGAGCAAACTTCAAAACAAAATTATTAATAGTCAAGAGAGAGAAAGCTTCAGTAAAATTCAGAACTCAAGCCTAAATAGAATTTCAGCTTGAAGAATGAATAATAGATCAGATCCAACTGTTTGTAGCTGAGCACAAATTAACGATTCATTGATTGTAATCAAAAGCAGCTGCCTTTAATCAAAGAACAGGTTCTGATAGGTCATTATCAAATGGTATGGTAATGTTCTTTGTATAGAAAGAACAGAGTAATGGCTTGTGTTTAGGATACAAAGTGCATTGTTTGCTGGAAAATGTACCTAACTATTGGTTCTCTTTTATGTTTTCCCTTTTATGCTGTTTAACATTTACCATCTTTGCTGTTACAATGAGTCAGTCTAGGATCCTCAAGGCAAACTAAGTTCTATGATCATATAGCACAGTTATTTGAAAAGATGGTGAAACATAATGCTTGGTTCGGTTAATTCAGCATTAGTGCTCTTTTCTATTAATGCTAGAAAATATACAAGGCTGGCTTTGCTTCAGTGGGGAAAATGCCATAGTTTTTATACCCAGAAACATATATCCCTGAAACTGAACTTCTTAGGACATTCAGTCCCTGCTGAGAAAATATGGTGAATGTTCTTAATTTCCTATCTTTGGAGCTGATTGGGATCAAGTTCACTTTCCCAAATGATATTTTTTAGTATATTTTGGCAGGTAGAGAAGAGGAAACTATCAAATAAAGGCTCTCGGTGATGATGATGATGATGATGTTGATGATGATGATGATGATGATGATGATGATGATGATGATTTTCTTTGGGAAAAGAAATCTCAAAACAATACTGAACAAATTAGAACAAGGACAGACAAAGGGAGTTGCAACATGTGGGGATCTGCAGTTTCAGCCATAACATCACCAAAAGAAGAGCTGGAAGTGGGTATCTCTTGAGTTTAGGAACACAGGTATGACACTCAGACACGTTGGAAATACTCAACATTTGGCAAATCCTTAATTTGTATCAGGGTCTGCAACTCAACCTCTCAGCTCTCAACCAGCAGGAAAGCTGCAGATGGCACCATTGGAGGGGTAATAGCATCACAGGAAGGAATAATGGCAATTTTTTCACTTATTTTTCATAGGAATGAGTTTGAGAAGCCTCTGGGAAGAAACTCACATTTCCATCACTGAAAAGCTCCTAATTCAGAATGGTCCAAAGTCATGACACTGAAATTCACTTTAAGCTATTTGGGGAATTTCTGGGTGATTTAAGAGTAGAAATGGAATAGGTTTATGTTCCAGAGGCCTCCTACTTCCACATTCAATCTTATTTTTCAAGGAAGAAAATAACAATTGCTCTGCCCCAAATCAGCCCTTCTGCTCTCCAATTTCAGCAGTACAGTCTTAGGGTGCTGGGGCTACAGGTGGCCCATGCCAGGGACGTCTGTAGTAAGCCGTGATTTTGCCAGAGTAGTGAAATGTGGATTGTGATGTCACTGTACAAATTCCACTTTTTACATGCCAGAAAAATGCAAAAAGTGGTGGAGTTTGCATCATGATATCTTGATATCCATTTCATCGTTTGTATCCCCGCAAAGGAGGCCCATGAGATAGGATATGTGTTAGGGATCACCAGCTTCCTATCAACTTCCTATCAATTTGGTTATTAAAATATGTAAAGCAGTGTTTCTCAATCTTAGCAACTTGAAGATGTGTGGACTTCAACTCCCAGAATTCCCCAGCCAGCCATGCTGGCTGGGGAATTCTGGGAGTTGAAGTCCACACATCTTCAAGATTCTAAGGTTGAGAAACACTGCTCTAAAGTGTTGCATTCATTCATTCTGAGAATACTGCCATTTGCAGGGCCTCAATCATCAAATACGCTGAAAGAATTTTCTTCTGAAAACTGGCAACCTGTAGAATTCATTCTCTTCTTAGGAAAGGTGATACGGCACATCGTTCCAATTAGTCTCTTTAATTTCGTTTCGTGGTGTCTATTGTTGTATTTAATATTTGATCATTACTACTGTTGATACAACGTTGTGTGGTGTCATTTTATTGTTTCCATTTATTGTGTGGTTTTTTTTTCCTTTCTCTCCCAGAAAGTCAGTAGAGGACTATTGTAGAAATAAAGGAATTGTAGTTCTAAGCTGCAGTGTTTTTCATTATATTTTAATGGTGCTTTTAATAAATACGGGGAAGGTTGGAAAACATTTAGGGTGGACTTTTGTGAGCATCCTTTGGATAGGTCCTAAAATGGCTGCATTAAGGAAATGTTCCTGTTCATGAAATGTCTGCATTAAGGGGGGAGGCACGGCTGACAATCCTGTTCTGAGAGTGGGCAGTCATAAAAGGTACTTTCACCAGAAGTCAAACCGATTAGGCTGCTCCTCACCACCCTTTAATTATTCTACCTTCTCATTTCATTACTTATTTAATTGATTGATTTAAAAATATTAGGTGGGGCAGGGCAAATGGCAGACTCCAATTAAACATTTGGGAGTAATTTGGGGATTAATAAAAGGGAGATACAAGGGGACTAACGTCCTATTCATCTCCAATAACCCCACTAAGGCCATGTCCACTCAACACAATGAGATTTTTGAGTAGGCACATAAGGGAACACATCATCTGCCCTACATAGTATGTTCCTAATATTTCCGGAGAAATTGAGATGAGGACTGGAGCTGAGGGAGTTAGCTCCCCTTTTTAATAATGACAGTGGACAGCTCAAGTCATAAGTATAATAACTTTTAGAGTTGAAGACAAAGTTTGGGAATGAATCATTTTTCTGCCTCATTTCCATTGATGCATAAATGATTAGTGAAAATTAACGAGAACAGAATTACAGATTGCTCCATAGCAGTAATTTTTAGAAGTAGGTTAACGATAGAGAGACTGGTTTTTGACCCTCATGATGCAGAGTTAATAATCAGAATTATTCAAGAGAGTAGGTAACTTCATGCCCAATTAGTATCTCATTAAAATCAACTTTTAAAAAAGTGTGTTTTTCTGTAATTGTGAACTTTCTGTGTTCACAAGGTAATCCCACTTTTGGTTTGCTACATAAAAATGCCCAGACAACTAACTAAATTTAAGTAAGAAGGGTTCCCATTCATACAGTTCATCATGCAGCATGGCAAATATAATCATCTACAGATTGTTTTTTAAGCCTAACTGCTTATAAATATTGCAAATTAGGAGATGTCAGAAACTCAACACTATTTTTCCTGGTTTTTTTTCCAATTTTTTCTTTTTTGCCCTTTTGCCCTTTTTTCTTTTTTGCCATTTGCCATTTGCCAAACCAATGACAATTTTAATAACTAGTAATTTACCTTAAGACCAAAACTGTTATTGTAAAACAAACACCTTGATATATACTCTTCCTTTATTTTTTCATTTCATTGTATATTCATCATATTTAATTTTGAAGAAAAGTCAGATAATTATAATGCCTGTAACATTAATATCCGAAACTGTAATTAATATTGATAAAATATCCACTTTTTTTTCTTATCTCTTATCTATATTTAATACTCTAAGGCACCTAAATAATAGAATATTAAGATTAAAAATGCCCAAATAAAAAAAACTGCATAAATACTTTGCATCAAAATAAAATTAACTGATTTTCTGAAATTGAATATTTTTCATTAAAAGGGTAAAAAAGAATTCAGCCGTCAGCAGTGCCTTAAGTAGTCACAATGACCTTCTAAATTCTGACTTACCTGTGATGTTGAACTGTTCCCTATAAAAAGTATCCATCACAATTTGGTTACTTATACTTTGCATTTCAACAGGTGGCAACGGCCAACTGACCTGGTCTAGGTTCAGAAGCTAAGCAGGCCCTACCCTGGTTATGACTTGAATGGGTCATATTGCAAGTCAAGAAATTTTTAACTAGGCCAATCACCTAATCATCCTGATATACTTCTTTGTTAGTTTCAGAAACAGTGTTTTGGCCAAACATGAGTGTAGAATTTAAGGAAAATATACAACACTGCACCATCCTCTGTGGTGAAATTGCCAGCACTAAAATTAATGCAGCTTGAACAAAATAATAGTTATACATGGGAGCTGATATATTTTGACAGCAATAAATGAAAGAGTTCAGCTAGTATATAAAACTGAAAACCAGAAACTCCTGCTGTTGAGGAGTAAATATGAATGCAAGAAGCCATATCACAGGTTAATAGAGGAAACGTAATTCTTACTATTGTTGGTCACACAGTCAGCCAGATGTTTAGGCTTGATTTGGCATTTTTATCTACCTATCGAATCCTTCCCAAGGACCTGGGATAGGCAGATGTTGGGGTTCGATGGTGTTAAAGATATCGTCACAGGATGGAAGCTGTTCCAAGTAAAGCTGTTGTTTGCAATGGACTGATGGTGATTTTGTCAATGCTGATGTTGTTCCAGTGGTGCTCCAGGTGTTTCGGGATTGCACCCAAGGCACCTATAACTGTTGGTACTATCTTTGCTTTCTTTTGCCACAGTCATTCTACTTCTGTTTGCAGGTCTTTGTATTTTGTGATTTTCTCCAGTTCTTTCTCTTCTATTCTGCTGTCTCAGGTATTGCAATGTCCACTATCCAGACTTTTTTGTCTTTCTTATCAACAGTTGTTAAGTCTGGAGTGTTATGTGGCAGGTCTGTTTGAATTCTAAAGTCCCAGAGCACTTTAGCTTCCATTGTCTACTACTTTGTTTTGTGGTCCCACCAGTTCTTGCTTGCAGGCAAATGGTATTTCTTGCAGATATTCCACTGCACCATTGTTGCTACTTTGTCATGCCGTTTGTAGTCAGCCTATGTGATCTTCTTGCAGCTGCTGACTAGGTGGTCCACTGTTTCTTCGGCTTCTTTGCAGAGGTGGCATTTGCTGTCTGTTGCTTTCTTTTCAATTCTGGCTTTGTATGCATTTGTTCTTAAGGCTAGGTCTTGTGCAGCCAGAATTAGCCCCTCTGTCTCTTTCTTCAACTTTCCTCCTCTTAGCCTTTGCCAGGTCTTGTTGTTAACTGCTTTGCCTGCTAGTTTTTTTTGTGTACTGGCCATGTAGTACTTTGCCTTGCCATGTCTCTTTTCTATTCTTCATGTGGTCTTTCTTGTAGGGTTTGGTCTCTTCAGTATTAAGTAAGCCTTCATGGTGTACTAGCTTCAGTGCATCTTCACTGGTCTTCAGATATTCTTCCAATGCCCTTTTTTCTTCTTCAACCATCTGGTACATTTGCAACATTCCACGCCCACCTGTGTTCCTTGGTAGGTAGAGTCTGTCAACGTTGCTGCATGGATGAAGGGCATGATTCATTGTCATTATTTTTCTGATCTTCCTATCCAGGGCTTCTAGTTCGGCTTGAGTCCAGTCCACTATTCCAGCTGTGCATCTAACGACTGGAATTGGCCAGGTGTTAATTGCCTTGATAGTATTTCCTCCACTAAGTTTGGACTTTAAGATCTTCTTCACTCTCATGATGTATTCACTATTAACCTTCTTCTTGACTTCAGTGTGTTTGATTTTGTCAGCTTGAAGGATGCCCAGGTATTTGTAGTGATCTTCTTCATCCAGACTCTTGATGCTATTTCCATAGGACATCTTGATTCCTTCAGTTTTCACTATTTTTCCCCTGTTGATGGTTAGGGTGGCACATTTGTCCAGTCCAAACTCCATTGCAATATCTTGGCTGTGTATTCAGACAGTGTTGAGCAGTGATCCCATTTCAGATGGTGTTTGTCCATATACCTTCAGATTGTCCATGTAAAGGAGGTGGGATAGCCTGACAGAAGTTTTTGATGTTTGATAGCCATGGCCTGACTTGTATAGTATTGTTGACAGAGGAATCAATGCAATGATAAACAGTAGTGGCGATAGTGAGTCTCCTTGAAAGATTCCTCTCTTGATATTAACCTCTCACAGTCTATCACCATTGACCAGAAACTGTGTCTTCCACTGTGCCACTGATCTTTGCATAAAACTTCTAATGTTTCTACTGACTCCTGTTATTTCTAGGCATTTGATTATCCAATCATGTGGCAGGGAGTTGAATGCCTTCTTGTAATCAATCAAAGCTACATTCAAATTGGTCTTCCTTCTCTTGCAGTTTTCCAAAATCATCTTGTCACTTAGGAGCTGATCATTTGTTCCTCTGCTGTTTGGGCAGTTTCCTTTCTGCTCAGGTGGAAAGAGCTTGTTTTCAACTAGATGCTGTTGGACTGCATCAACTATCACACCAGATAGCAATCTGAGATTTGTTGGTAAGCAGGTAATTGGCCTGTAGTTGCCTAGTGCTGCCCTTTTTGTTGGATCTTTCATTATCAGGTAGGTTTTGCCAGATGTTGACCAATCTTCAATTTCACTACTTTGCAGTGTTGTTAAATTGTCTGGCAATGAGTGGGTGCAGACCAGTCAGATGTTTCAACCAAAAACCATGCAGTTCATCTTCACTTGGTGCTGACCAATTTTTGATCTTCCTTGCCCTTTTCTCCACCATTTCTGCTGTTCTTTCATTTCAGCTTCTTTTTTATTCTTATCTACCTCCTTTATCCAAGCTGCATTCTTGTTGTATTTCTTTGGGTTGTCCCACAGCTGTACCCAGAACTGCATTGTTTCTTCTTTGTCAGGTGTCGACTGGTTCATTGAGGTCTTTCCATTGATGGATTGGTAGTAACATTTCTGATTCAACTGAAATTGGAGATTCTGCCTATCGTGTACAATTCGAGCTTCATAACTGATGATTTTTTTGGCCATGGCTGTTATTTGTGTTTTATTATTTCCAATGCTTCTTTGATCCTCCTTGTTTCTAGGTGATATTTCTTGATCAAGTATTCTTTGGTCTTCTTGTTCTTCAGCTTCTTTTCTTTCATCTGTTCTAGCTTGCTTGCATCTGATCTTAGCAAGCTGATCTAATTTTCCAACCTGATCTTCCATTTTGGTGGTGCACTGTTTGGCTTTTTTTCTTGTTTGTTGATTTTGCATCCAAGGTATTCAGTTATAGCTGCAGCCATGCTGTACATTAGTTGGTTTGTTTCTTGCAGTGAGCTGGTGCTTATATTTGACATTACAGTATTGGCATATTTTAATACTTCTGCTAGCTGTTTCTTTGTAACAACCTTCAATGCAGGCAATCTTAGTCTGTTCTTTTTGTGCTGTTCTAGATGCTCAATTATTCTTTGTTTCAATTCCTCTTGTTTTTTAGTTAGAGGGCTTTGTTCTTTCTGAGGATACAGCAGAGGAGAAGTGCCTGGTTTGGGAATGAAAACGATTCAATAGCTATGCTGGCTTCCTCTACTACCAACTCCCCCTGGTTTGCCTCTACAGTCTGAGCTACTTCTGGCAAGGTTTTGATTTCTTTGCCCTGGGTAGACATTATTATTATTTTACCTCACTTTTTTATATATATAACTCAAGGTGGCAAACATACCTAGTACTCCTGACTATTTTCCCCACAACAACATCCCTGTGAGGGCGGTCGGGCTGAGAGAAACTGACTGCTGCAAAGTCACCCAGCTGCTTTCATGCCTAATAGAGGCCTAGAACTCACAGTCTCCTGGTTTCTAGGCCAGCACTTTGACCACTATCCCAAACTGGCCCTGAATCAACTTTCCCCAAATTGATGTCCTCCAGATATAGTATAGCTGAAATCCCAGGCAGGAGGGTGCTTGGGTACTCCAGTGAATAAAAGCAAGCAAGCAAGCAAACAACTTATGAATAGACTGGAAAATCTGAGAGTTGGACTTCCAACACTTCTGGAATACCATAGTTTGAAGAAAGCTCTACTAAGTGTATTTGTTTATATATATCAGGGTACGGTACAAATTCTTCATTTACAAAGATGCAGGTTTTCATGTAAGATCTCTGTGATATTAACGGGCTGGACCCTTGTCTTCCTATGTGGAACAACATCCATTGTGCTTTCATTGTGTTTGTGGCCATGACCTCAATCACTGCCCTGTGGGAGGTGTGACTAAATGGTTTAACACATAATAAGCAATCAAGAGGAAGGCGTCCATGTTATACCGGCGCAAAGGCTGCTTCAGTTTTAAAATGCAAAATTAATTTCAATATTGATTGAAGTCATTTTCTGTTGTCTCTGACAGTGGAAGCATCACTGTATCAGGGTCTTCTTTTGTTTCTCTGTTTACCACGCAGCGCTGACAGTGTGCTGGTTTGGTGTCAAGAAGACTTGTTTTGCTGCACTAAAGGATGTGCTTTCTATCCTTCCTCTTTCAAAGTTTGTAAAACAAAAAAATAATCATGTAAAAGATGAAGGTCAGGACATACTGCCTGAGGGCCCAGGCCACAAAAATTATGGAGGCGGTTCCCAGAGAGAGCCAAAAGTTGTTACCAATTTGTAATTTTTAATAAGACAAAGGAGAGGGGAGTATTAAATGTATGATGAGAACAGAATCAGGTTAAAATAACTGTAACTTAGCACCTGGCCTTAGTCCAACATATTTATTTAATTATATTTATTTATGTTTCAAATTTAGTTGCCGCCCATCTCACTCAAAGAGCAATTCTTTAATACCATTATTTTAAAAAATACGTAAATTTAAACAGCATCAACATCTGGTTTTTTCCCCCCTTGGCCCATCCTTTAGAGCAGGGTTCCTCAACCTTGGCAACTTTAAGACGGGTGGACTTCAACTCCCAGAATTCCCCAGCCAGCTGGCTGGGGAATTCTGGGAGTTGAAGTCCACCCGTCTTAAAGTTGCCAAGGTTGAGAAACCCTGCTTTAGAGTATTCTCTGGTGCGATGCCTCTGACAGAGCCAGTGCAGATCTCAACCCTAGAACCAGCTGTGCCCCCCTAACGAAACGATTCAGGACAGTTTGTTTCTTGTTTATTTGTTGAATCCATTTATATGGCCGCCCATCTCAAATTCATGACTGGGTGGCTATCATAATTAAAAGAGCATTTTAAAAAAGACAGAAAAAATAATGAAGACAACAACATATACATCAGGGAAAAGCTTAGGGGAAGAAGGACTGTTTTATCCACAATAGAATTTGGATGGCTACAGTTTTGCCGTTGATACTGTTCTTCTTAACATGTTAGGACTGTCTCAAGTGGGTTTGTAGTCCGGAGTCAGAGAACCACGTGATGTGTATCCTTCAGGGGCCAGCCCTATTATTAGACAAAGCGAGGCAACTGACCCAGGCGGGAGGTCCTCGAGGACAGCAGAAGCTATCTTCAACTGCGGCTTTTCAGCCATGTGCTACTTCTGGGGAGAGCATCCTGACTGCTCTGCAACGTATTTTGGAGCTGGACTGTTGCTCTCCGACATGACAGAGGATGCGAGTCCATCTCCTCTTCAATGTTGTCTAAAATCAGCTGGCAGTTAGCTTGGTTACACACAGAGCCATCTTTCCTTTGCTTCAAGCAATGAGTATCTTGGGCTGGTCCTCCTCCTCCCACTCATTCAAGGTTTACAATCCCCAAGAGAATCATCTGTATCAAGCTCCATGGGATGCAGAGGCGAAGACTCCTCCAGTAATCCCGATCAAATCTCTTGCACTAGCTCTACTAGAAGTAGGGCTACGACAGTTGTCGTTTCCTAACACCTAATTGATCCCAATCAGCTGAGCTGCTGGAGATGGTCGACCAATTCTTCAGGCTTCAGAGAAAACGATTGGGGGGGGGCTGCACCTTCCAAGTTCACCCCTGCTGTGCTAGATGTCTACATGCAGAGAGTTTAGCTAGAAAAACATCCAAAAAATGGGATTGCCTGTACCAGTGTACGGGTGAGATCTTTCCAGCGGGACTTGTTATATGTATCAGTGACAGCGTTTATGTAGCTTCACAGTATGAGGAGGCAAGGTTTAAAGCAGCAACTTGTTTTTCACTTCTTTTCTTTTTTCCTATTTTTTTCTTCTTTTCTCTTGATTTTGTATATTGTACTGAAAAATTCTAACAAAAAATATTTTCAAAAAAAAGAAGCAGCAGACTCTGTTTTATACCCTGGAGATCAGCCTAATAGTAAGTTTTACTCCTGGAAAGGCAAGTCTAGTTCACTGCAATAACTCAAAGTGTAGGATAAACATGAGACTAGGTATGTTACATAACAACATGGCAACCATGATATTCCTTACTGTTTATTTATGATTATTTTATTATAAGCCGTAGGATTAAGGCCCAACCATCCTTGTTAGTATATATAGCAACCTCCATTGCACTGGAGAGAGATGGGAAATGTGGTTTTCCATGCTTTTCAGAATCAATAGGTGCTGTAATAAATATTTTAAACAGTAACCATTTAGCATTACAAAAGATGAGAAATGTAGCTCGGGAGATGTGGTTTCCCATATATTTGGCAACAGACACCAATAATACTAACATAGAGAGCACTGGTAACTTCCTTTGTATACTCCATTGCCTGCCTGCCTGCCTTGATTGATTGATTGATTGATTGATTGATATCGCTGCCCTTCTCACATACATGATTTGGGTCAACTTACAATCAAAGTAGATTAAAAACTAGATAAAACATATATAGTGCAAAAAATCAACACCCACAGCAGCTTACCACAATTTCTAGCTGTCTAAATGCTTTGCCCCCTTTTGGCCTTCTGAAATTAGACTCCCTCATTTGTCTGGGGAAAGTGAAATCTATATAGGGCGATTTAAGGGTATAAAATTGCAGTGTTTTCTCAAAACTTTAGAAGGAACGGGGCTAATTTGCAAAGGGCTGGGACTGGGGCATCCAAGTGTTTTCACATTGGTGTCTTCCCTTCTCACATTGGTGTCATCACTTATTCCCCTTATATGCAATGAGTAGATATAGTGTGGCTGGATAATCTTCAGAAATCTCAGCTCAGTTTCAAGTTATGTGTCTGTCCTGCCACACACACAACAGGCAGAGAGGTAATTTTCAGGTGCATTTTTACAGTTCAATCCAGCATGCTTCAAGTACAGAAGGCAGATATTGAACCATGCTGCCAATAGATGCGTTTAATCATATTTATTACGATAGTGCTGGAGCCAAAAGTAATCCCTACATTTGTCCCAAGATGCTCACAGTCTGATTAGACATGACAGGAACAAGATACAGGGGAAGGCAATGTGATGGGTATGATCTTCTTGTGTCATAGTCCACTTGGAGATTATCTGCCCAAACCCAATCAAAATGAATAGCTTTTCTCTCTTCCAGCAGTCTCCTTATTTGTTCCTGTGGGTTTACCTAGCTCTGGACCAGGTCTAAGTACTTTCTCTGTAGCTCCTTCAAGAAATAATATTGCTGGATAATAGCCACAAAATGTGGCTCTTAAGGGAGAGGGAGAGAGTCAGCTTTCAGCTTTACTTCTGCAAGGAATGGGGGCGAGGGTGGTAAAAAGCAAAGCAATGTATTCTGTGGAACAACCTGCAGTTTAATGTTGAAAATGTGAAAAAAATGTGCATGCATGGCCCACTATATCTGCTTGGTCTCCTGTGCAATCTGAAAGGTAGGATTAATGAATGCCCACTAGCATGGAGCTGCATCCACACATTGCTGTTTGAAGGCTTTCGAACATATGGGCATTTCTTACAGAGAAAAGAAGGCAAGTTAACAGGGGAAACCCTGTTTTAGTGGTAGAGCTTACATGAATTATGGGTAGCGTCCCTCTACCTGTCCCTAGATGTACCCTGAAACCAGGTCAACCCAAAACTGTGGGATATTGTTGATCCATAGCTCCTTCAGACCTCAGATTAGTTTTGGACTCTAGCCAGGTACTAGAAGAATTTTCTTTCAAAATTGAGAACTTTAGGTTAATCCCATCATTGGAAACTGTTAGCTAGATTAGCTAGGATTAATCATAGTCATCCTTTGCATAATATATGATTGGAATGGAGGATGGGGATGAGGGTGAGGGGAAATAAATTAAACAGACTGGAAACAGGCCAAATGAAGGGCAGAGGGCTTCCTTTGCCTCTGCAAATGTATACATGTGAAAGGCCTGTTACTGTACCTAATTCTTTATCTGGAATCTGACGATTCATGGCTGGCCACACCTTTTGTGTGAAGGATTATAGAACATAAAGAGGAAATATACACCTTCCTAGGGCCAGGAATGTAGATTAGAACAGATTTTTTTTTTCATTGTAATGGAAAAATATTGAGGGTAAATTGTGGACTACTTAAGAACAGTTATATAACTTTATTTCCCTGGATCTGTTGTCCAGCTCTTGTATTTATTTATTTATTTTATTTATTATTAAATTTGTATGCCTCCCATCTCCCCCAATGGGTGACTCTGGGCGGCTCACAATTAAAAATCAAAAGCCCATAAACAATAAAATACCCCATAAATAATTAAATTACTCAATCCATAAAAATCCACTATAAAGCAAACCCCCTGCATAAATACTAAAGACATTCAAGATGACAGGGGGGCAAAATCAATTACCCCATAAGCCACTTCCACTGATGTAAGTCCTCATCTGGCCCCCAGGCCTTCTGGCATAGCCAGGATTTTACACCTGTATGAAACACACTTGTACACACATACACACATTTGTACGGCTTGAATAAACCCCAGACAACATATTAGGACAGAAGGAGCAATAGTCTTCTCCAGAAAAGAGAGTGAATCTGCTTATTAAATAAAATTGGACTTCTTCTTGTGAAATGGAAGATTTGGGATACGGTACTTGCTATGAAATGCTTCAACTGTTAGTGGAAAGTTTCTTCTGTATAAAAGAGAAAAGAGCAAGAAATACCTTAATAATTAAAAACACAAATGCCATAAGGGATCTGATGCCTCTTTACAAAAATCGCAAATTATAAGGTTGGGATTTTTCTGTTTTTTGTTTTGTTTTTGCACACTATCAGTGATTGTGACAGAATTTTAAAGCATTTCAGCCATTGAACACTCATCAAAAACGGAAGTTGTTCGCGTATAGGACAAGAACAACTAATGTAATCTATTTTGCGTATTATATATGAATTTACAAGAGGAATTAATTCTGATAATCCATGATTCACAATAGAAAGTATTTGAAAATGTAATCTTTCAAATTAAGTGATGTATTTACATCATTTGTTGGACACTCAAATAAAAAAAAATCAAAACCTTAATCAAGAGAGCCTCCCCCAAATGCTAATTATATGTATTTTTAAAGTTATTTAAAATATGCACCCTGCCTTTCTTCCAAACAGCCCAAAGCAGATAACAACACTAATAAAACCACAGTTAGCAATTAACAGCAAATGTTCTTCAAGTTGGACATTATATTAAAAAAAAAAAAGGAAAAAAAATGTCAAGTTGTCTTTACACTACAGCAGTGTTGTCCAAACTTGGCCACTTTAAGATGAGTGGACTTCAACTCCCAGAATTCCCCAGCCAGCATGGCTGGCTGGGGAATTCTGGGAGTTGAAGTCCACTCATCTTAAAGTGGCCAAGTTTGGACAACACTGTACAACAGTATGGATGCTCAGAAACATAATATGATTCCAAAAACATAGGAGAGACTATTTTCTTTGAGGACTCTTGAAATGATATGCCCGAGATAAAATCTATGTGTGGGAATTTTACTAGGACGCAATTTTTTTGTTCTTGGGGAGAAGTAAGGTAGAAATAAAAAATACAAAAGTTATAGGAACAGTCTGCATTGCCTGTGACGTTCAAAACTTCCAGGGAATGTTGAACCTGCGGTGAAGCATAACTCCTGCAGGGAAGAAAAGACATTTGAAGTAACTTGTCATATTCATTCAGAGGAAATGGAGACAGGTTGGAAAAATCAGGGTTTATAAAAGCAGCCACTCACCACGTGTAAAACAACAGGAAACAGGATTCTTTGATTTTCATAGAAATAAATAGCTAATACCTGATATTGAAAAGGAAAACCGAGAGGTTTCCAGTACTCAGAAGCCTGATTTTTTGCCATGGGATGTGTTTTGCCCAGGCCAGAACTGGGCTTGTCATGATTATTTCTCAAGAGGAGGAAAAGATGGCCCTTTTTTCATAATTCACATTTCCACTGCAGCTGAGAAACTGCTCTGTGATTCAATGGCAGGGATCACTCTAATTCACAGCAACAGAGGGGGGTATCCTTGCTGTTTTTGATCTTTTAGAGAAGAATTTGTGATGATTTTCTTTAAATCTAAAAGTCTAAAATTAGGTGCTTCTGGGTCCAAGCCTAGACTCATTTTTGATCGAAAATACCTTTGTCATCTTGCTTCATTTATTTGATGTGTCAGGTTTACGTCAAACCTTTTTCCTACTTTCCCACCCAAACTAAGGCCATTTGTTATAAATCATTTCACTATTTATAATGTTCAGGTCCCCCTTTTTTTAGAGCTCAGAAATAACATATTGGTCAGGCAAACAGATTGTGATTTTTGCCTACTTCCCACAATCCATCAGGGGAGAACCAGTTATGAAAGAGGAGACAGATTCCTTGTGCATCACTTAGCTTGGGTTTGAGCACCTCCACAGAAAGGAGATTATGCTGCCTGTAACATGAATGCCCCCAGCTTTCTGATTGGCTAGGAAACATATAGAAGATGAAGTATTTTAATTGAATGGGCATGTGGATGGTTAGCAAATGAATGAATCCCACTGGTTTCATGAGAAGGGTCTGTGGGTTGTTGCACAGAGATTAAACAGAAAGACTTTAACTGGTGCGACGTAATCACTCAGCGTTCCAATTGTCCAAACAAGGAAGCTCCAATTTTAGGGTGGGCCCAAAGGTATCTTTAAAACTCTTTGCTTCTCAGAAGAAGAGTTGGGTGGAATTTCATGATCGGGACCTCCGTGTTCACTTTTTAAAAAAAAATTAGTTCCCATCTCCATCTTTGAATGAAGTCCCAACAGAGGAAAAGATTGTGCTTCTTCCCTGATTCTGATTTGGACTTAGATACTCAAATCTCACAGCCTTCAGTGGCAACAAATCCAAAGGAAGGGTAGTGTGACTTCTTCCACCTTCAGTATGGTAACTTTCGAGCAAAGAAATACACCAAAAGTGGTCCCTGACTGTAAGGGAGACTTTAGTCCCTGTCATTGACGAACATGGTGAACAGTGTACCCCTCTTTGCGAAATTGTCTCTCATATTTTGAACCAGCAAACAGGACAGCAAAGAGACAAAGCTTTACTTTAGCTCTGAAGTATATCCTGCCTGCTATCAATGTAGCAACTTAAAAGTAGTTTGCACAATTCAAGATATATGACTTTCTGCCCATGCCAAGGCTGTGTTGGGAAGTCACACTAAACCCAAACTTGCAAGAATGCTGGTGTGTTCTTAACAAGCAAGTGTGCTGTGATGCTACTTCACCCATTTTCTTGTCTTCTTCTGCCAACAAAACCAGTTTGTTGAATTGTCTTGTTCCCATCCTAATAAGCCAGGTTCAGAAGCCATAATGTCATTATGCTTCATACTCTCTAAGATTAGGCTACAGCAGGAAAGGAAGCCAGTTCAGGAAAATTGCCCTCCTTCTGAATAAGCAAACCATGTTGATATATGGCACCCCAGGCTACATTGACCAATGGTACCACCTCATGCCAATGCAAAGATTTGCATTTGTAGAATAGCCTTTCGTTTCAGAAGAGGGGTGGCGGTGCCCCCTAAGCTTTGGTGCCCTAGCCCAGTGCCTACTTGGCCTTAGCCTAAAGACGGCCCTGCTTTTAATATACCATTGTTTTTTAAACAAAACAAAACACCATATTTGCTGGCTCATTTTTAAATTGATTAAATGGTTGCATTTATTGAAAACTCTTCCATTAAAATAATTGTCCAAATGATTAGTTTAGGCCCAAGATAGCTATTTCAAAAAGTCATGCCAGATGCTATACTTGTAAAGGAGGAATGCATGAACTCAGAGGTGGTGATGGCTACCAGTTTTGATGATTTGAAAATGGGAGTGAAGACATTCATGGAGGATAAGGCTATGGAAGTTGGTCTTGCTGGTTCCATATCCCCTCCTGGGTCACAGGCAGCATCTTTAAAACCTCACCTGCTGGAAAGCAACACCAGAAGAGGACTCTTGTCTTCTGCCCGTATTATAAGCTTCCTGGTTGGCCCCTGCATACTGTAGGGGGCTGGATTAGGTGGGCTGTGGGGTTGATCCAGTGGGATTCTTCTTATGTTGCTATATTCTTCAAGCCACTGAATCCAAACATTCAAAGATTTGCATGTTGTGCTATCTGTTATGGTTTCAGTTCAAGGAAATCACTGAGAGATGAATGTTATAAATCAGACATTATGATACAATTATACTTAAAGAAAATATACACCATTTAATCCAAAAGAGTGGAACTACATAAGGATTGTTGGTCAAAATTCTCAGATTCTCAGAAACCCTTGACTTTTTTGCATGATGTTAGTATATCGGCAAAGCTGCCCCAGAAACCCTGAAAAACCTCTGCCAGTAAAGTAAACATAATTCTGGACTAGAGAAACCCATGATCTGACTCAGCAAACACAGCTCTGAAATTCCTGATTCTCGAGCTCTTGTGAGAGAACTTCACCGAGATTAATATGTTGTTCTTGCTTTCTGCAAAGGTGTTTTTTAGGCTTCAAGACAATTAGGGTAGATGTACCTCAATCACCGATGATTTTATATCTTGCCAAAATTCTACTTGGATTTCTTACCGTGAGCAATCTACGGAAGAAGCAAAAGGCTAATAGATCAAAAATCTCAATGCTGGTTGTCAAGCAGGTTGCAATAACAGCCCTTCCTATGGCCAAGGACCATCCATCACTATTACAACAAATGAACAATGGTGCCTTCTTTGCTGCCTGCCCCCTCCCTCCCCACTGCGGTTTTGTTAGCACATTCATTTAGCTCTTCAGTGAGTTTCGACAACAGTAATCCTTAGTATTAATATGAATTTGATCCAGGTTTCACTGGAAATAATCACACAAAATTGTGGCTCTCCCGCCCATCACTGAGTAAAGGAGAACATAGAAGCATCTTCTTAAATCAAAACAATTTATTTTTAAAAACCTGCCTGAATATATGCATGTCTCTCTCTCTCTCTCTCTCTCTCTTTTGTGTATTTAGACACACAAACATACACACACACATCTCCCATTTCAAGATTTATTAATAGGTTTTGTATTGTCCATTTATGTCACACAGTGGCTTGGGTACATGAATCCTTCTGAGCCATAAAGTGTGGCTGTGAAAGGCATGAACCCAATCAGTGTCACAGACTTAAACACATTCACAAGAAATGAGTTCATCAAGACCAAATAAACCTCAAAGATCTGTCTGTCTGCTTTATCTTTCTTCCATCCATCCATCCATCCATCCATCCATCCATCCTCCAACTCTCCTCCTCTCTCTCTTTCTCATGCATTGGCCAAATGGAGACCATTTTACCTTCAACAGGACTGCTGTACATATTTCAAAAGTAAACCTGGTTACAAGTTCAGGATATTCATCATTTCAGAAGCATCATATTATATTCTCCCTACCATGCTCCTTCTCAAGTAGTATAAAGAGAGATTTTCCAGTTACACATTCAGTTTTTCATGTCCACAGGAGCTTTTTCTTCCTTCCTTGAGTAAATCTATCTCTTTTCTCCCCCGCCTTATTGGTTGATGTTCTTCTTGGCCACTACATATTTCCTCCTCCTTCAATTACATGTGGAATTCTTCTCCGTTCAGGAAGTGAATGGAAAGGCACGGTGATGCCATGTAGTAATACTACTTCAGTTACAGGGGAAGGCGAAATTGGCTACCCCCATTCTATCACCGTATATGTGAATGGGATGATAACCACAGTGCTATATAATCAGTCCAGTCTGGCTATATGGTTATGCTACAATTGACTGTGGCCAAAGACAGTGAACTCATTTTCATGAAAATTATAAAGTAATACTTGGAGAGGCAAACAGCGTTCACAAAGAACTGAGTTTTTTGCTCATCCATAATGTTAAGAATTAGAAAGGGGGAACATTCTACACCTTCCACCATGACCCCAATACCCAGATCTACTAGCCTAAGTGATTTGCTACCTGAAACAAGTATGCCTCTCCATTTCCCCCAAAAGGAGACAGACCTAGCAATGTAATTTTATTGTGGTGTTAGTCTTTGGACAGCATCCATAAATATTTCTCATAATTATAAGGCCTCCCAACAGCAAAAGGACTTTGGATCGCATACAGCGTTAAAAATGGCAAGAAATGGTTTAACAAAGCAAAGAATGACATATGTCCAGAGAGAGAGAAAAAAATCAGATTAACATGTAAAATCATAAAAAACTCATTATTCACCCAAACACAAGGCTTGAGGAAAAGGCAGATGTTTAAAGACCTTTTAAACACAGTCAGGGTGGAGGCTGTACAGATCCCTGGGGTGGGGTGGGGATGCTGTTCCAGAGGGCAGGTGTCACGACAGAGAAGGCCTGCTTCCTCGGTCCCATCAGATGACATTGTTTAATCAGTGGGACCCAGAGCAAACCAACTCAGCTTGATCATACAGGGCAGTCAGAAAGGCACAACTAAAGCGTCAGCCAAACTGCCCACAGATCCTCAGGGAAAGTCCCAAACTCCCTCTGGAAGTCATCTGGGTCTATTAGGCCCCTGGGGTGGACCAATCTAACAGGTGTTAGCTCCACATTGTTCCTTGCTGGAAAAGACACAAAAGCTTGGGAATCAAAAGGTCCATTGCCATTGTTCCACCTGGCCCAGTGCGCTTTCCTGGATAAAAAAAGAAGTCCGACCAAGCATCTTCGCTAGCCCCACCGGCAACATTGCCAGGAACCAGATACCAGTCAACCCCAATGAGAGTCAAGCATCTGACAAGAGCCAAACATTCATCACCTTCCAAACACTGTCCAGGTCTCTTGCAGGATCTAAATGGGGGAGCCAGTAAAGCCAATACTGTATCCAGGCCACTCTGGGGCAGGCTGCACCAGGCTACAAGACTTGCCAGGCTGTCCTGGCACTGGCCTCCATATCAGCTTCTCTAGTACCAGATGCCTCCCTCCCTGACCTCACTCACCCACCTGCAGATGGACAAGGATGTGTCCAGATCTTCCAGCATTCCCAACACTTCCATCGGTCTTTCCCCTCCCATCCTGCAGCCCTCCAAACGAACAAATGCCTGCAACAAAAATCACAACTCTGAACCTCTCATAAACATTCAACACTTCTGGATGCCATCTTGAAATTTTTCCACTTTGTCTGGGTGCAGCCCATTAATTTAGGGGTTACAGAGTAGGAAATGTGGTACATACAATTCTGTCCTTTAATGGGGGAAGAAGGCCAGGGCTGTCCCTTCACACCACTCCACATTTACCAGCTAAAGTAACGCCATCACTTTTCTGAGTGCTAGGACCAGCTATCCTCTTAGCTTATAAAATTCCAATTTCCCCATTTTTCATTCTGCCAACCGAATGTTATATAATTCAGCAGTTTGCATGCTCCTATAGAGGCAGAATTAGTCATCATTTAGAATTCAGAATACAGAGCTTAAACCGGACATTTAAAATAATGCTATGCAGAGAATGCTACACAATAAATTGTTTTCTAGCTGGGTATTTAGGAATGACATGATGGAATTGGCATGATAAAGTTAATGATGAGGATGATGAGGAGATAGGGTGAAAATTAAATGTCCTGCATGGATGATGCACTTATATTGACTCTAATCCTTTTCTTGAAGTTATTAGTTTAGCAAGCAAGGGTCTGATTTCATTTTTTTTCTTTTTTGCTAGCCAGTATATTCCTGTGTGAAAGCAGAAATAAAATCCAGGCCTATTAAACAGTAATAACAGATTAAGGACTGGTTCATGGTCTCGCAAGGGAGACTTTAGTCCCTGTCATTGATGAACATGGTGAACAGTGTACCGCTCTTTGCGAAATTGTCTCTCATATTTTGAACCGGCAAACAGGACAGCAAAGAGACAAAGCTTTACTTTAGCTCTGAAGTGTATCCTGCCTGCTATCAATGTCGCAATTTAAAAGTAGTTTGCACAATTCAAGATATATGACTTTCTGCCCATGCCAAGGCTGTGTTGGGAAGTCACACTAAACCCAAACTTGCAAGAATGCTGGTGTGTTCTTAACAAGCAAGTGTGCTGTGGTGCTACTTCATCCATTTTCTTGTCTTCTCCTGCCAGCAGAACCAATTTGTTTAATTGTCTTGAATTTCTTTTCTGTTGCCGTTGCATGTTTTAAATCTTACTCTGTTCTCACCTCCTTCGCTACATTTCAGCTTTCCTTAATTTATAATGAGGAAAACATTCCAAATCTTAATTCAAGATGTGTTGAAATCGTGCAGGCGAAAACCCTAACCTTTCAACACAGAATTCTGGTCATGCTTCTTAAATTCTGAACTGCTCTGTGTGTGTGTCTGTGTGTCTTCTTCTTAGTGAAACCATGGGGAGAAAAAGTCTCCTGTACTTTGCAGCAGAAAGCACTACTAAAAAATAAATGTGTGAAAATGAATGCAAGCCTACAGCTCTTGGTTTCTTCTCACATTACTGGTCTCTTCACTCCAAGCTAATTTGACAAGCTGCAACATCAGTTCTATCTACCAAAAGTATGACGAAAGTATAAAATTAAAAGAAATACCAAATGCATTGAGTACAAGTGTATCATTATTTCTTCTGGGCGATAGGATACTGGAACAGAAAGTATAATTTATTTTTTATAAAGGAAAAGAAAAATCCAGTGAATGAGTTTGTTATCTCTCGTTTGTAGATACATGGCTATTTGCATTTTTTGATAAGAAAACTTTATGAAATTGTTAAGAAGGCCTTGGAATTGCTGATTAGATTTATATGCATATAATTGTTACTTTTAATGAGTTGTCACAAGTCACTTTTAATTATTTAAGATAACAGAGAAGCTAGAAACGTTAGATATATTTTAGAAACGTTAGATATATTTACAGATACAACAATAAGTTGCTAGGTTGTGCCTAAAATAGAAACCAACTTTTTTTTTAAAGAAAAAAACACGAATGATCAAAAATATATTTAAAAATATAAAAAGAATCCTACCCATCCTTGTAGGGGATCAAAAAATACACATCCAACTTCCAGGGCTGAAACCAGAATTACATAAAAGGATGTGCAAGCTTTTGAGTTACTCAGAACACTTCATCAGGCAAAGTTGTTACAAAAACGCTGGTAGAGAACTAAAGAAGCTCAGAAATTCACCGGCTGTTTAGGCCATGAGGTTGAAAGTTCAAAGTCCGTCTTATAATGGAGTTTATGGATGGAATGAGCGGCATTTGCAGGTGGGGGTCAGAAAGATGGCTGCCACAACCACATGATCAAAGCCCTGCCCCTTTTTTTACATAATCATGGCTGCCATCTTTTTTACTTCTGGATGGACAATAGAATCAAGCCTGTGTATCTGATTACACCTGAAAAAAAGATCATCTCTTGCTATCCACACAGAGATCAGAGTTCTAAGTAACTCCAAAATTTGCAATTCTTTTGTGTTGTTTCAGTTGGTTCCAATAAAAGAATCACTCAACGATGGCATTTAGAAAAATACAGATAGAATAACGTTATATGATACCACTGAATTAATGCAAAACGAAAGTAAAATGATAAGATCTACCTTTCCTTCTCTCTCGCTCTCATCTGTCATGTGTTTCTTTCTCTGATTACTAATATGGCCTAATTTCTCTTGATTAATGATATCCATTGCAAGCAAAATTATAATAAACCAACAGCTATAGCTATTTACTATCACCCAGCAAAATATTAAAATATGCTAAGATAGGTAGCAATTTTCTGTTGAGCCTCCGTTTATGAGAAACTAAAGTGGAATTTTCTAATGAGAGGCGACAATTAAATACTGATAGCTACTGCTTATTGTACATAATTGAGACTTGTTTAATAAAGCCATATATACAAAAGACACAGTATGCTGTATTTTATAAATTTGTGTGATGGTTGGCAGTGTCTTCTGTAGGAACATTTTCTCCCTGAGTGGGATGGATATTTTATGCTGAGAACAGAATGAAATATACAGTAAGTCACAGATTTGGAAGAAAAGAAAGATTTTGATAAATATAAATGTGATTTTGAATGACATGATAGTTCCAGATGAATCTACTGTTGGTCAAGTAAATATAAAGACTTGTATGTCTTGACCTCCCATGATCTGGAAAATCCATGATACTTCAGCTGGCCTATCATTCAACTCTTCCTCTCTCTCTTACAGATACACATATACAAACAGAGAGAATCAGAAATTCTTTTATTTTCTAACTTTTATATTAGGTTTCTTTTCTATATTGTTCCCTTCCTTCTATCCACATGCCTGGATCTCCAGCCCACACATGATCACCATTTCCTTTATCCTTCCTCCCTTTCACTTCTGTATGGAATAGTTTTCCTAAATATTCCCCTTCCTGTTCCTGGTTTAAGGAGAAGTTTTGAGTTCTGTCCCACTTAATTTACATATTTCATCTCTGCTTTTCAAGTCCCCCTAAAGAAAGTCTACCAAGTCACTATACGAGGTAAAGTGAATATATGAAATGTGGGTGATGTGCATATGATTCTGAATGTGTGTATACAGTATATAATTTTGGGAAAACTAGCTATTAAATTTTGCTGGGTTTTGCCCTGCTGATGAACTTCTTCTTCATCTTGTACTACAAAGAGACCACCTTATGCTGGCTGGGTTTGCATATCACGTTCTGTAACCATAGTTTGTTGCATAATTCACAATTGACTGAGTACATCTATTCCCAAGTAAGGTTTACAAACCACAATAGCATCATTCCAGGAACATATTAAACCTAAACTAAGCAAAGCACCTTTCTTATTCTACCAGCTGATCCCAGTCACTAAATCCAAGTATTGGTCAACAATCGTGATGGGCTTTGCTCTCCCAGCTGTAACTGGAGATCACAGACTTGGGCTTCAAATACGCAACGCATGGGCTGCACCTCTGAGCTATAATTCCTTCCTATGTAACATTGGGGGGTCTTTGCATCATGTCTGAGCCACGAAGTCCTCTATAGCGGCATGCAAGAGAAGGAGGGCAATGCTGAGCTTGCCGGCATGACCTCATGGCCAGTCTATGGGATAGTTGTGTTATGTAGGAATAAGAGGTGGATGAAAGGACCACTCCAAAGATAGTTGTCACCATACTGTAGCCTAGAATTGGCCCTTCCTCTTAATCACAAGAAGAGTTGATTAGCATTTTGGAAACCAAAGCTTAGGTGGGGAGGAAGGAGCAAAGCCATTTGTCTCCAGCTGGCCTTTCCTGAGCTTGGAAACTATGTGCGGTTGGGCCTCGTTCATACTTGGATGGGAGACTATCAAAGGATCCCAGGATTCTACCTTAGACTAGGAAGTACCAAAAAAACCCAAAAACCCTGCTGAAAGGCAATGGCAAACCATTTCCATATTCTTACCACGAGCCCTGCATGTATTGTCCGTGAAGTCACCAGGAGCAGATCATAACAAAGCCTGTACTTTCTATGCCGTTCCTTTGCGCTTCTTTGAGTTTGTCAGAAACAAGGGTATCGGTGTGTGTTTTAAATATTGATCAAGAGGGCCACGGTGGATACCCTTTGTGTTGTGCGATTGTGAAAAAAGGGGTGGGGCCCCTGATCCTACAACTGGGATCACTGTGTTATCGGTTTGCTATTTGGAAATCTGTTCCGTAAAAAAACAAAAATGTAATTTCACACATCCAAAACACTTTGTTGTTGTTCAGTCGTTAAGTCGTGTCCGACTCTTCGTGACCCCATGAACCATATTGCGCCAGGCCTTCCTATCTTTCATTGCCTCCCTGAGTTTGCTCAATTTCATGCTCATTGCTTCAGTGATGCTATCTAGCCATCTCATCCTCTGCCGTCCTCTTCTCCTTTTGCCTTCCATCTTTCCCAGCATCAGGGTCTTTTCCAAAGAGTCCTCTCTTCGCATTAGGTGACCAAAGTATCTGAGCTTGAGCTTCAGTATCAATCCTTCCAATGAGCAATCAGAGTTGATTTCCTTTAAGATTGACTGGTTTGACCTCCTAGCAGTCCAGGGGACTCTTAAGAGTCTTCTCCAGCACCACAGTTCAAAGGCATCAATTCTTCGGCGTTCAGCCTTCTTTATGGTCCAGCTCTCACAGCCATACATTACTACTGGATCCAAAACACTGACTCCCCTCAAATTCTCCCCCTCTGCCCCTCTGTGCTGTCTGGGTGGGTTTCAGTGCTGCTGTGGGCTCCCTGGGCTGTTCTTGGCCAATTTATTTATTTATATTTATAGTTCAAATTTATATCACTGCCCAACTCCCCCACAATTTGTCTCCTGCTGCCAATTCATCAGATTGGCCGTGGCAACCCAGGCCGTTGTTTAAGAGATATGGATGATGTCAATCCCTTGCAGGGCGGCCTGTGCATCATTGGCCAAATCACCTGGAGAGGCACAGAGAATCTGCATAAAGGGCACGAAAGCAAAGAAGGCCACGTGTAACGAAGGAGAGAAAAGATGGAGGTTGCTGAGGAACAGCAGCGGCGGCAGCTGGAGAATAAAAGGGCACCAGCACGCAAATACATCTTGCAGGAGATGCTGCAGGGACAGGGGGAAAAGCTGAAAAAGGAGTCCCTTTTTGACACTCATGAAAATGGACAGGAAAGTAAAGGACGCAATTTTGTCCCAGCCGTACAGATGACGCTGTCAACCCAGAGGGATAAAGTCATCCGATTAAAAAGCAGTGAAGCCAGCGATCCCTTAAGTCCCATTAGTCATTCTCCAGAAGGGGGAAGATCCAAAGATTTGCAGATATTACAGGGAAACCTAGAAGTGACATCTTCTCCCAGCTAAGATTTGGGTGGCTGTGTTTCTTCCAACAGCAAATAACAAATGCAGGTTTTTCGATCAAGGAAGGGTTAATGGGTCACCCAATGCAGGGCCATCCTGGGTTGAAACTGAACCCCCAAGGGGGCATCTGCAGAGGGTTTGTGAAAAAGGTCAAGATGGCACTGACCATGGGTTCAAAGCCCCACCCCTTTTTTACATGCAGGCAGGGCTTCAGTTGTACCTTTGTGGCTGCCATCTTGACTTTTTTGACCCTCCCCCTGCGTATACCCCTAACTCCTACTATTTCCATTAGAAGGGAAATAAACACATGAGTCACAGGGGGAAGATAACTATAAAAACAGGGAGGGGAAAAAAAGGCATAAACTGATGAAAGAAACAAGAGAAAATCCCCAGAAAATATATAGAAATCAGGGCTTGTCACCCATTTATTTGGGAACTGCTTCTTCTCAGGGACAGGTTTTAGTACTTTAGTCCCCAAAATTCAAGTGACCTTTGTTTTGCTGAGCTCCATGCAGGCTTTGGCCCTGATGAAGGGCTAATTCTGAACTCGGTTGGGAGGGGCAGCCAAACAACAGAAAAAGTCCTTTGCTTTTTTTTCTTTTAACCGTCTGCATTAAAGGAATAATTCCAACCCCCTTGGGCAATTGTAACTATAAACCACATTAGAGATTGCGAATGTGGAATTAAAGGCTAGCGGTTATTAAATTAATTAAACCAGAATGAAAGGATTGGAGCTCGTGTAAGCTCCTATTATTAATTATTTGGGCACTCTGAAAACAGAAGAACTTGGTCCTCTTGAGATAAGCAGATGGTAGAGAAACAGGATGCACAGCAGTCTACTGAGTGGAGACATCTCTTAAATACGGGGTGCTTAATTATGTAATTTAGGTTATACTGATCAAAGGTATGTAATTGTTCATAATTTATTTGCCAGCTTGTATAGTAGTTTGGGATGGCAGACAGCATCTTGTTGCTATAATAGTAGGATCTTGGAATATCTGCTCTGCTGAGTTCAGGCACTCAGCTGGCAATGAACAGTCTTAAGTGGACTTGGTGTTCAGATGTATTTACACTAAAATGCACGTGCAAAGAAATGATCTCTTCTTTAGCAGCAGCAGCAGCAGCAGCAAAATAACGCTGGGATTTGGGTCCAATTGAGTGGAGTTCCCTTTGGGTTGGTTAAATATTGTGTTTGGTTGCCGTTTTGTATTTTATATATTGGGCTTCTTTTTTTAATGTCATGTGGTTATTTTTGCTCTTGACTGTTTGTTGATTGAGTCACTGTTTGAACTGGGCAGCCCTATATATCCACGAAACAAACTCCCACTTAGCAGAATCTGAATGAACCAGGCATTTTGTGCTCTGCAAAAGGAAATATTTGCAAATAATTTTACTCGCTGATAAAGTTCACTTCAGAATACAGTACAGCACAAAAGCACCTGTGTATTTAGTGTTATCAGGATGACTGGAGATCTTATCTTTTTCTACCTACTGAAAAAGTCCACTAATCCACACCTCATTTGTTGGAGGTTAAAGCATTCTGTATGTGCGTGTGTGAATGTTCCTGAGAGTGGCAATCTAACCCTACCAAGGATTGGTGAAACAGATTTTATAGTTACAGGTAGTCCTCGCTTAATGACCATTTGTTTAACAACGGTTCAAAGTTATGATGGCCTTGGAAAAAGTGCTTTACGACCTGTACTCGCACTTACAACCATCACAAACCATCGCACGCCCCCCCATGGTCACATGATCACAACTTGCAACCTTTTTTACGACAGTTGTTAAGCAAATCACTGCAGTTATTAAGCAAATACATGGTCGTTAAGCAAATTCCAGCAAAAAACTCCATTGGGGAAGGTGGATTTGCTTAACAACCACATGATTTGCTTAACGACTGTCATAAAAATGGTCATAAAATCGGGTCCGGTCACGTGGTAACTCACTTAACGACCGGCCCACATAACAACCAATTTTCCGATCCCTGTTGTGGTGGTTAAGCGAGGACTACCTGTATACAGAAAGGGAGATATATTTACATAAATATATTATAGGCATAGGCAAAGCCTAGCACCTAGCTAGTCAGATATCCAAGAGCATGTTCTGTGCATATGTGCCTGGGAGGCCAAAAGAAGTGAGCTCTGATTAACAACCTCATAGCCAAAGAGCAAGCAGAGTGATGGGCAAAGAGACACAGATTTAATCGTTAATGCTCTCTCTACATCCTATTGACACCTTGTGCCAACTTCACTGATGTCATCTTCATGGCAGATCTATAAACCTGCATTGATTTAAATGCAGTTTAGTTATTATGGCTTTCTTTCAGCACGTCTCTAGACTGTGAGTTTGTAAGAGTGCTGTCAATTATCCAGCACAGGGTTTCTCAGTACATAGCACTAAACTCACAAAATTCCTGGGATTGTGGCATCAGAGACTGTTTGCTGTTTAAAACCAGGCATTGCACCACTGCAGTTCCAGAGGTATTGGTTTACAATTAAGCTGCTGTTTAGTTAGCAATACTTCCATGGTTTTCAGAGCCATTTTGAGAGAATACAAATAGAACAAACCCACGAAAGGACAGATATAAAATATTTAATTTTGCACAATACAGAAGCTTGGTTTGAAGTATGAAAAGAACCAATACTTACATTGAACTCTAACCAAGAACTATTTCCCTATGTTTATGTCTCCAGTTTTGAAAATATGGAAGTGATCCTTCAGTGGATCTTATTAAGGAAATGAGACTAGGAGAATATAATTAGTAATGCAATGCCCCAAAACTATCTACTTTCCCTCCTTACTCCCTCCCTCCCTCCCTCCCTCCTTCCTTCCTTCCTTCCCAAAGCAAGTGTCAGAACTCCATCACTTGTGTTAGACCAATGTTTTTCAAATTTGGCAAGTTTAAGATGGGTGGACTTCAACTCCCAGAATTCCCCAGCCAGCCATGCTGGCTGGGGAATTCTGGAAGTTGAAGTCCACCCATCTTAAAGTTGCCAAGTTTGAAAAACACTGCAGTGGAGTATATTATTGAAATATCACACCAAATCAATAGCTAGTCCTTCTCTGTAATGTGTGCTCCTTTGCACTAACCAATGAGTGGGATTGGTGTCAGATAATGGTGCCACGGGGCGATGCTTTTCTGCACACCCTACACCATTCCTACCACCCTAGCTTGATTTTCTTCCTCCTTTTCTCTAGGCAGGCAGTTACCCTTCCAAAAGAAGGAATGGTCTGCAGTTTTCTACCATTTCTACTTTTCAAGAATTGCTAGGAACTCTGGGCCTTCATGTAAATACAGGTGGTGCCAGAGGCAGAATCACTTTGTGGATTCCAACTTCTCTTTAATCTTCTGTGTGTGTGTGTGTGTGTGTGTGTGTGTGTGTGTGTGTTTTGATTAAACAAGTCTTTCTACAAAATGGAAGCCAACAGGGCAGGAAGGTTGAAATAGAAATGTGAGTATGATGATACTGCCTGTCCTAAATTAAGATGAAGTCGTTAGATATATGACCCTTCCCCAAATCTAGAGTTCAAACTGATGCTGGACTGTTCTGTGGTGTCTTCTAGCAGGGATTTGATGTTGTGATATTTGTCTTCCCAAAGCATCCATTTGGGCTCCAGAGAATCACTGATGCTTTAAATATTATGACATAGTGATGTCTTCCCCTTTTTTTATCAGAGCAAACATCACAGACTGCTTGTTGTTTATATATGTCACATGTAAGGCCAAATTGGTCTTGTGCAGTGTTCCTCAGCCTTGGGACCTTTAAGATGTGTGGACTTCAACTCCTAGAATTCCCCAGCCAGCCATGGGGACTTGAGGAACACTGGTCTAGTGTATTTGTCTTTTAAAAAGCCTCTTCTGAGAAACATCAATGAAGTGGAGAACACAGGCTGCCCAATCAACAGTTGTGATACTACTTTTCTGCTGATCCACATCTGAAGGATCCATGGCCTTCTACAAAGCACTTACATTTCTTCAAAATGATTAGGCTCCAAGAATTGCCCATTACCAAGAGTGCTATAGTTCTCTGTTACACCAGGGAGTCTGTCATTTTTAACTAATCAAGAAAATGACATTTTGGCAAGTTCACTTTAAAAGTTGATAAATAATATGCTGTTCCTTTAGTTATGCGGGGGGGGGGGCAGGGAAGAGTTATTGCTGTTTCTACAGTGATGAACGAGCATGTTAGTAAGTGATATTATCTGAGACCACATTTACAGAAACAATTGTTCGAACATTAAGAACACGCTGCAAGATTAAAAAAGAAAAAATATGGCATATGTGTTTTTCTTCCATACTGATGGAATGGAGATAAATTTGCTTTAAAAATAATGACAATGTAAGTAACTTCATGTAGATGATGTTGTGGGGAAAGACTTGTGTTGATGACTGGGTCTTAAGAATAAAAATAAATTGGGAGAAATTAAAGTGAACTGTGACGGGGAGGTTACAACAGAGAGAGAGAGAGCTGTTGTGGCCTTTGTCCAAAGAATAATTTGGGTTAACAACAGGTCTACCCTAAGCTTGATTAAGTTTCAATTTGTAGTGGTCTAATTTGCAAAGATAACATTCCAGGTATTATTATATAACTCCCTTGGGGGGAGTTGGGCGATGATATAAATTTGATAAATAAATAAATAAATAAATAAGACATAAACATTGACATATGTTGCCCCATTTATTTAGTCACATTTATCCCCAAACCAATAAAACCTTAATCCCAAAATTCCTATTTATTACCCAGTGAAATGGTCATATCACATATGGAGAATATTATACCTAGGATGGTTTAGTCATGCTTCTTGGAAATTAATGGGACACTGAATCATAACTAATTCAAGTTCCATTAATTTAAATAGGTCCATAGAGTGTGTGCCTGAATTTGAAACAACCTGGGCAAAAAAACAAGGTGTAACTAGCTGCCACCTGTTGATCCCAAATCCAGTAACTTTCCTTGCAACCAATATTGATTCAAAAGAAAGTTCATTTATTGAGAATAAGTGTACAGATCCAAAGCATTGCTAAGACTGAGCAAAAGCGTGCCAAAAGCTGTTTTCTTACTTTTCCCCCCCCCCTACATTGCTCTTAGTTTCTCCCCCCCTTCATCGCCCTTAGTTCTTGGTCTTCTGATTCCCTTGCTGGTATGTCCTTGAGCATGCCAGAGCCTGTGATAAGGAGCCATCTGCTTTAAACAGTTTCTCATTCCTACTCCCCCCCCCTCCTTTTACAATGGCAGAACCGCAGCATGTAAAAAGCCATTTTTTAAACTAGCCATATAATAATCTATTATGAAATCTTGCGAGGATTCTGACATGCTGCCCCTCCACAAAAGAGGATGTCAGTCAGATGATTCCTCTTCTTCACTCTAAAAAAGAAAAAGCAAAGAAAAACATAATACAATAACCATTCTAATTGTTAAGGCTTTGCAGGATAAACATCATAAAATTTTTTAACTAAATGTAGAGCCTTTACATGTTTCTTGTCAACCCATTCAGCCATTGATTTGGGAAAACGTTTCCACTGAATTAAAAATTGAAACCCCTCCCCCCCATGCTTTCTACTGTCTAGTATCTCTTTAACTTCAAAATGTTGTTGTCCTTCAACCATCATTGGTTTAGGAGGTACTGGGGAGGGATGCCATTGAGATGACTCTTTATAGGGTTTAAGCAGGTCGCAGTGGAACACTGGATGGATTCTTTTAAAGGTAGCAGGCATCTGTAATCGTAGTGAAACTGCATTAATTACTTTATCTATAACAAAAGGCCCTATGAATCTTGGAGCGAGCTTTCTGGAAGGTTGTAATGATTTAAGATGCTTGGTAGATAAAAGAACCTTATCTCCTACTTTCCAGTCTTTTTCTGGGGTTCTCTTAGCATCTGCAAATTTCTTGTACGTTGCTCTGGCCTCCTTCAACGACGCAGCGATCTGAGGCCACACTTGTGTCATTTGTTGGACCCATTCATCAACTGAAGTGACTTGAGTGGATTGTTTAGGTAGTTCTGGGATGGGTACAAAGTCCTGTCCTGTAGCTATCTTAAAAGGGGTGAGGCCAGTGCTTTGGTGCACTGCATTATTATAAGCTACTTCAGCAAACGGTAACAGTTCATCCCAATTCTCTTGTTGGTAGTTAATGAAGCATCTCAAATATTGTTCTAACACTGAGTTCAGACGTTCACATGATCCCGCCGTCTGGGGGTGGTACCCCGAACTCAAGCCTTGCGATGCTCCCAGTAGTTTTAGGAATGCCCTCCAGAACTTGGCAGTAAACTGGACCCCGTGATCCGAAATTATTCGTTCTGGGACAACATGAGCTCGGTAGACGTGTTGTATAAATAACTTAGTCAGTTTGGGGGCTGATGGAAGGGATTGGCATGCCACAAAATGTGCTTGTTTGGAAAAAAGGTCTGTAACTACCCAAATAACTGTCTTTTTGTTGCTTTCAGGCAGGTGTACAATAAAGTCCATGGAAATTTGCTTCCAAGGAGCCCCAGGGTTTGCTACTGTCTGTAGAAGCCCCACTGGTTTGCCCCCTCTCCTTTTGGCCATTGCACACGTGGGGCATGTAGCTACATATTCCCCTACATCTTTTCTCATTGTTGGCCACCAAAATTGACGCCTGAGTAGATGTAATGTTTTCACAAAATCAAAGTGCCCAGCTGTTCTGCTGTCGTGACTTCTTTGCAAGACCCACTTTCTAGCGTCTGCAGGGACATACAGCTTATCTTGCCACCACCATGCCCCTTGTTTGTTCACTAGCAATTGGCTGTTGCTTTTAAACCAATCATCCTGAGCAATCTGGGCATTTAATTTTTTCAACAACTCTCCTTCTGGTTGTTCTTCACCCCTTTTTTTCTGAGCTCTAGTGACCACTCTTAGGGCTGCTTGGGTACATGGAATTACAGGAGCGACTATTTCCTCCTGCTTGCTGTTGTGTTGAGGCAATCGAGACAGGGCGTCTACCAAAAAATTTTTTACCCCAGGAATGTACTTCAGGGAGAAGTTAAAACAATGAAAATATTGTGCCCATCTCATTTGTTTGGGTGACAGCTTCCTCGGTGCAGTCAAAGCTTCTAGATTTTTGTGATCAGTCCAAATTTTAAAGGGATGGGGTGATCCCTCTAATAAGTGTCTCCAGCAAACTAATGCCCAGCGCACTGCGAACGCTTCCTTTTCCCACACCAACCAGCGTCTCTCAGTTTCTGAAAATTTCCGGGATATGTACGCACATGGAAATAGCTCCCCCCCCCCCCCAGCCCCGTTCTGTAACAACGCAGCTCCCACTGCCACATCTGAAGCGTCTGCCTGTATGACAAATGGCTGTTCTGGATCAGGGTGCTTTAAGATCGGTTCAGCCGTAAACAGACGCTTTAAACTTAGAAAAGCTTCCTGGCATTCCTTAGTCCAGGCCAAGGGGGCTCCAGGTTTTGATGCCTTTGCTTTGTCCTTGCCCTTGGTTTTCAACAAATCGGTGAGTGGGAGTGCTACTTGGGCAAAGTTAGGTATGAATTGCCGATAGAAGTTAGCAAAGCCCAGGAAACTTTGAAGCTGACACCTGGTTTTGGGAGCCTCCCAACCCAGGACGTCCCTCACCTTGACCGGGTCCATTTCAATTCCCTGATGCGACATTCTGTACCCCAAATAGTCAATTTGCTGTTTATGAAATTCACATTTGGAGAGCTTGGCATATAATTGAGCCTCCAGTAGCTTTTTTAGTACCTTCCTGACCAATTGTACATGTTGCTCCTTGGTCTCAGTGTAAATCAGGATATCGTCCAGATAAACCAATACCCCCTGGTATAAATGCTCTTGTAACACCTCATTTATAAGTTGCATAAACACCCCCGCCGCTCCTTTTAATCCAAACGGCATTATTTCATAATGGAAGCACCCCAGGGGCATGTTAAAGGCGGATTTCCATTGATCTCCTTCCCGGATTCGCACCCTGAAATACACCTCCCTTAAATCCAGCTTTGTGAAAATTTTCCCTTTGGATAAATGGGCCAACAGGTCAAGGGGAGTGGGTACCGGTTGTCAGCAGAAATGGCATTTAGCCCTCTATAATCTGTGCACAAACGTAGGGAGCCATCCTTCTTTTCTTTGAAAAGCACTGGTGCAGCAATTTGAGAATGCGTAGGTACAATAAAGCCCCTCTTTAGATTCTTATCAATGAACTCCCGCAATGCTTCCAACTCTTTGGGTGTCATTGGATACATTTTCTTCCTTGGAAATTTAGCCCCCGGCTCAATATCTATGGCACAGTCACTAGCACGATGGGGGGGTGGGGATAGCTGATCTGACTCCCTTTCGCTAAACACCTCCTGCAGGTCGCGGTATTGCTTGGGAATCTGGGTTGCAGCCTCCACTGCCTTTTCCCCACTCACAGCGCCCATCTCTCCATCTGACAACATTTTGGTAATTCCTTCAACTTCCACTCCCCCCTCCTTCGGGAAACGCAAGATCTTTTCCTCCCAGTTCACTTCTGGGTTCTTCCTTTTTAACCAGTTCATGCCCAGAAGCACTGGGTTGCATGCCATGGGAGTTACTAGGAATTTAATAGTCTCTCTATGGTCCCCCATAGTTAGCTCAAGCTCTTCATTACGATATTCCACTGGCCCTCCCCCCACTGGGGATCTGTCCAGCTGGGTAAAAATCACAGGGGTTTTGAGTCTCTTTAAGCGCAGTCCCAAACCCTGGGCAAGGGCGGGGTTAATCAGATTTTGGGAGCAGCCAGAGTCTATCAGCGCCCGTATCTCTGCCCTCCAATTCGTCCTTACCACCCTTAGTTCTACCCAAATTTTAATGGGACTCACCCCCATCTCTTCGCTCTCTGAGTCCTCCCGTAAGCTGCTTTCTTTCTCTGGAAGAGCGGCCGCCTGTCGGAGAGAGAGTGGAGCTAACAACTTCCGGGTTTTGCCGCTGCCGCATGTTGCTGCTTTAGCCCCCGTCTCGCTGCCTACTGCCTCTGACTCTTTCTTGCCGGGCTTCGAAGACTTCGGCCCCTTCCACTCTGCCTTCTTGCCTCCTTGCTCCGTCTTTGCTTTAGGGCACGCAGCAGCAAAGTGCCCCGGCTCCCCGCAGTTGAAACAGACATGCCGGTTCTTGCTACTTTCCGGCGCGCTGGTCTTCGCCTTGGGCGCCACCTTCTTTGTGCCGGGTAAGGGCAGAAGTCGGGTTCTTGCTTCTATGGTGTGCCATTGCTCCTCCACTTCGCCGGCCATAGCGACCCATCCGTTAAAGGTTTTGGGGAAACCCCGGCACACCACGCATTGCAACAATTCGGGTTGCAAGCCTCTCTGGAAGAACTCGATCAGGAGCTCTTCAGGCACGTGAGGCAGCCTTTGAGCCAACCCCCGAAATTCGTAGGCGTACTCTGATACCGACTAGGACCTCTGCTTCAGCCTTTCCAGGTCGCGTCGTGCTTTAAGTGCCACGCATGGGTCTTCAAAGCGTGTGCAGAGAGCCGCCATGAAATCCTCTAATCTCCTTAAAGCCCGGTCCTTTGTCCTTTGCAGGCCAACCACCCATTCTACAGCCGTACCTTCAAAAAAACTGGACACATAGGAGACCTTCTCCTCCTCGCTGCGAAACAGACCCCCATAGCCCTCCATGTAGATCCGAACCTGGGTGATAAAGCAAGCCAGCTACTCAGCATCTCCCCCGAATTTCATGGAGATGCCCCGCTGCTGCTTCGGGCTCTTCTTGGTTCTGCTAGGTGTGAGATCCTCCTCCTCCTCGCTGGAGGTCTCACCTTCGGCTGACTGCTCTGCCACCTCCGTACCTCCCGGTGTGGCCGCTGACTCTCGCGTGGGAGGCGTAAATCCCCCTCCAAGCAGTTGATCCACCGCTGCCCTTAACGCTCGTATATCATCGGAAAGTGACCCCATCTGCCCTTCCAATTTCCCCATCCTATCTTTCATCGAAGGGCCCCGTCCCTTCGTTGCCGTTGCCTTCGGCCCTGCTTGGGCTTGATGCAATGATTGCACTGGCTCCTCCTGGGTTATCACCTTCACTTCCAACGGAGGAGGGACCGGTCTCTCTTCTTCTTCCTCAATTACATCATCAGCCATCCCGCTGCTTGGTTGGTCCCGGTCAACGTGAGGCTTTGGACTCCCCGCAGGGCAATCTCCCTGGTGGAAGTCTGCACTGGGAGTCTTAGCAAAATGTAACTAGCTGCCACCTGTTGATCCCAAATCCAGTAACTTTCCTTGCAACCAATATTGATTCAAAAGAAAGTTCATTTATTGAGAATAAGTGTACAGATCCAAAGCATTGCTAAGACTGAGCAAAAGCATGCCAAAAGCTGTTTTCTTACTTTCTCCCCCCCTACATTGCCCTTAGTTTCTCCCCCCCTTCATCGCCCTTAGTTCTTGGTCTTCTGATTCCCTTGCTGGTATGTCCTTGAGCATGCCAGAGCCTGTGATAAGGAGCCATCTGCTTTAAACAGTTTCTCATTCCTACTCCCCCCCTCCTTTTACAATGGCAGAACCGCAGCATGTAAAAAGCCATTTTTTAAAACTAGCCATATAATAATCTATTATGAAATCTTGCGAGGATTCTGACACAAGGTGTACGTAAAGCTAAACACACATCTCGCTATCTCATTTGCTTTTAGCCACTCTTTTAAAATTCTCCTTCTCTGGATTGTGGCATAAAATACTGTATTTCCCACATTGTCTCTGAGCACTCAAGATATTTCATATATTTTGATATAGAGCAATATATCCATATACAGGTGAAACTCGAAAAATTAGAATATCGTGCAAATGTTCATTTATGTCAGTATGGCAACTCAAAAGGTGAAACCAATATATGAGATAGACGCATTACATGCAAAGCGAGATATGTCAAGCCTTACTTTGGTATAATTGTGATGATTATGGCGTACAGCTTATGAAAACCCCAAATTCACAATCTCAGAAAATTAGAATATTACATGACATCAATAACACAAGGATTGGAAATAGAACAATATCGGACCTCTGCAAAGTATAAGCATGCATATGTACTCAGTACTTGGTCTGGGCCCCTTTTGCAGCAATGACTGCCACAATGCGGCGTGGCATGGATGCTATCAGCCTGTGGCACTGCTGAGGTGTTATGGAAGACCAGGATGCTTCAATAGCGGCCTTCAGCTCCGCTGCATTGTTCGGTCTCATGTCCCTCATCTTTCTCTTGGCAATGCCCCATAGATTCTCTGTGGGGTTCAGGTCAGGTGAGTTTGCTGGCCAATCAAGCACAGTAATCCCATGGTCATTGAACCAGGTTTTGGTACTTTTGGCAGTGTGGGCAGGTGCCAAGTCCTGCTGGAAAATGAAGTCAGCATCCCCATAAAGCTCGTCTGCGGAAGGAAGCGTGAAGTGCTCCAAAATCTCCTGGTAGACGGCTGCGTTGACCCTGGACTTAATGAAGCACAGTGGACCAACACCAGCAGATGACATGGCTCCCCAAATCAACACAGACTGTGGAAACTTCACACTGGACTTCAAGCATCGTGCATTGTGTGCCTCTCCATTCTTCCTCCAGACTCTGGGTCCTTGGTTCCCAAATGAGATGCAAAAGTTGCTCTCATCAGAAAAGAGGACTTTGGACCACTGGGCAACAGACCAGTTCTTTTTTTCTGTAGCCCAGGTAAGACGCTTCTGACCTTGTTTGTTGTTCAGGAGCGGCTTGACAAGAGGAATACGACATTTGAAGCCCATGTCCAGGATCCGTCTGTGTGTGGTGGCTCTTGATGCACTAACTCCAGCCTCAGTCCACTCCTTGTGAAAGTCCCCAGCACTTTTGAATGGCCTTTTCCTGACAGTCCTCTCCAGGCTGCGGTCATCCCTGCTGCTTGTGCACCTTTTTCTACCGCACTTTTCCCTTCCACATAACCTTCTCTTGATGTGCTTTGATACAGCACTTTGGGAACATCCAACTTCTTTTGCAATTACCTTTTGGGGCTTTCCCTCCTTATGGAGGGTGTCAATGATGGTTTTCTGCACAACTGTCAGGTCAGCAGTCTTTCCCATGCTTGGGATTCCAACTGAACCCGCCTGAGAGACCATTTAAAGGCTCAGGAACCCTTTGCAGGTGTTATGGATTCATTAGCTGATTAGAGTGGGACACTTTGAGCCTAGAATATTGAACCTTTTCACACTATTCTAATTTTCTGAGATTGTGAATTTGGGGTTTTCATAAGATGTACGCCATAATCATCACAATTATACCAAAGTAAGGCTTGACATATCTCGCTTTGCATGTAATGCGTCTATCTCATATATTGGTTTCACCTTTTGAGTTGCCATACTGACATAAATGAACATTTGCACGATATTCTAATTTTTTGAGTTTCACCTGCATGTACCTGAATGGAAGACTCATTTTTTTCTAAAATAATTTACCTTTAAAATGGGAGGTATGAGAAATCCCTAGTTTTGAGATCAGCTGTGCCCTGAAGCTTCTGATAAATGGAGAGGTCTGAACTTTTGAATTGTTTCTGAAAGAGCCTCTCCCACATATTCCATTTATGTAAAGGTACAGACTGTTCCTTTATAATTCCACCAAGGGTTGTTAGAAATTCGGTTTAGCTCCTGTGATCATTATCCTTCACTGTGGAAGGGGTCAACCAGGGAAATTTGAAATTATCAGGTTTCCAGTTGGTAACAGGGAAATTTCATTAGATTCACTGAGAATTCAGGGATGGAGGAGGAGGAGGAGGAGGAGGAGGAGGAGGAGGAGGAGGAGGAGGAGGAGGAGGAGGAGGAGGAGGAGGAAGAGGAAGAGGAAGAGGAAGAAGAAGAAGAAGAAGAAGAAGAAGAAGAAGAAGAAGAAGAAGAAGAAGAAGAAGAAGAAGAAGAAGAAGAAGAAGAAGAAGAAGAAGAAGAAGAAGTCTAATCTTCCTTAATGCTCAGGTTGTTTCCCTTTGGGTGAATATGGAATTCTGCAGCAGGTGCCAGAAAATTATGTTAATGGTTAGAAAGAAAGTCCTCTGCAATGGAGCTGAAGATTGCTGTCTCCTTTGAGGTTCTAAGCTAAATAAGAAAGACAAGAAACCACAGCAGAGGAGAAAAGTTAAGATCATAGAAAAGATAGACCTAAGCCACAATTTAAAAATTCTACCTATGCACATTGGAAGACTTAAAAAAAAAGAAAAAAATCCTCCAAACTATATATCTGGTTGAAAATTCAAAGCAAAATCTGCCTGACGTTGGTAGAATAAATCTGAATTCCATCATGGAAGTCTTTTTGTTCCTCAAACATCCACCTCCTCTGTTTGAAAAGCTGCCCTGTGTAACTCTTCTCAGCGTGTAATTACTTAGGGATCTATAGGTAAGACGTTTTGGTGCTTAAATAAACAGTATATGAAGGAAGCCCAGTGAGGTCTTTCATAAATCAGAGTTGGCTTTGCAGCCATCGATTTGACGATGCATTCACTCAGGGGGCCATAGATGGTAGAGTTTAATGAAGAATATTGAAAAGGTTACAGTGCTTCCTGCAGCCTCTTTTGCTGTTTATTTTGAAGCTGGTGTCAGAGCAAGAGGGATTTAAAAGTTATTAAAATACACATTTTTCTTTAGAGTCCAACCAGCTCATCTGGGAATACATACAAAGGGGACTGGGGAATTACTCTTTCCGCTGGTTCAATCTCATCTACTGTTTTGTTTAATCAGCGTGCCATGAAATGGTCCTTTCAAAATAACATACAGTAAATTTTGAATATACCCCCCACACACACACACATACACAGAGAGAGAGAGAGAAATCTTTTCTTATATTTAATTATACAGCAAATGACTGTATTTAGAGGCTCCTTGCTAATGAACAGATGGATGCAAAATAAATATTATTTGCCTCCACCCAAATGGGTAGATACCCAGATCCAACCAGTGTAGCTTAGTGGCTAAGGCAATGTTCCTCAACCTTGGCAACTTAAGATGAGTGGATTTCAACTCCCAGAATTCCCCAGCCAGCCATGCTGGCTAGGGAATTCTGGGAGTTGAAGTCCACACATTTTAAAGTTGCCAAGGTTGAGAAACACTGAGCTAACGACTGGCATTTGGAAGATTCAGATTCAAGTCTCTGCTCAAGCCTAGAGGTTATAAAATAACTTTTGGTTACCCACTCTCCCTCAGCCCAGCCTAACTCTCAGGGTCATCTGGGGATAAAATGAGAGAAGATGAGGAAATAAATAAACCAACAAATGTATCTGCATGGGTGTTGGGTATATAGACATGTATATAATTTCTTCTGTACTTTGTTAAGAGTCCATTATACTGGGCCAGTTGCAAACTAACTTTGCATTCCCTTGTATGGTCTGAAGCCACATAACGCAGAAGAACGTGCTGTTCTAATGGAGATATAGATCAAATTGAGCTAAGCAGCACTTTGGATGTGAAGGGCAAGGTACTTCATCGTATGTCTAGGCGCGCACATTGCATCTGTCGGCCGCCCCTTAAATCAAGCATGTCTTTTTCCAGAGTCACCCTGCAGCTGCTAAGAAAAGCTGTTGCTGGATGAATGCCCTTGGGGACTCCAAAGCAGATTTTTGCCATTGCTTACAAGCCATTGCTCAGCCCTGATACCTAATAAGACCACGGTTGCAGCAAGGGCAGCATCCAACTGACCCTGGCTGAGGGTGACCTTGGAGGGGAGATTACCAGGAACTGAGTAGGATTGTAGGATCCAAAAGGACCTCCAGGAAGAAGGCTGTGGCAAATCATTTCCATGTGGTTGACAATAAAATTGCATGAACCTCTTCATGAAGGTACCAGGAATCAAGCGTGAGTCATGGTGATATTTACCTTGATAAATGTATAGAGAATGATAAAGGGTTTGGAAACGAAGGGGGAAATGCTCCATTATGGAGCCAGAGGACATAATCATCTTCCCTGCCGTTGGACCTAATAAAAGTCTTATCTGACTGTAGAATAGAAAAGTTGTTTGTAAGTATAAAAATAGGCCAAAATATTTTGTACTGTACCAAGCCTTTATTTTAAAAAAGAATTTACTGCTGATGTGATTATATACTGGAAACTGTTTTATTATTCCTACAGAAATACATGTTTACGTATCCATCATGGCAGTCCCTTTAAGCAACAAAACCCAGAAAGGAGTCAGCCAAAGACTTTAAATGGAAGAAATAAGAGAGAAGTAAAAGAAATACAGCTAAATCTAGGGCACTGCCACCTGCACACGCTGACTCATTCATTGCAGTTTGTTCTTTGAAATGCTCACCTCATTCATTCCTTTCTATATGACCAAACCAGCTTCTTTGGTACTCATCCCTCACTTTTGTATCGAGTCCACATTTATTCAGCACCAATTCTTGACACTATCATGTCTTGTTTTGCAATGCATTTATAATAACACTTAATACTTAATTGCCTAAATAAATTGATCTGTTGCTTTTTAAGTTCCTCATTCCCATTGCATTCAACCCAAATGTTATGCTTTTCCTGACACATACTCAGCTTTCACTCTCATATCACGAAGTGGGCAGAAGCACACTTTTGTACAGTTTTCACTTCTTTTGACAAACATTCATTCTTTCAATAGACCACATGCTACCTACTACCTTTCTACTGGCATTTGCTTATCCTAAAATTTCTCCATCCATTTACCCATCTTTAGTAAATATTTTACGAAGGTACACCATTTCATCAACTTGCTCTAGTTTCTTTCCATGTATGCATAACTTACAAACATCCACTCTATTTTATTTGTCAAACACAAATACCTTGTCTTTGATGCATTAATTTTCAGATCCATACACCTTGCTGGATCATACATTTGCGGCAAATCATTCAGGTTGTCAACGAATAACACAGCATCATCTATGTACAAAAATACATCCACATTCATGTCACCAACAAGCACACCTCTAACATTACCCCAATCATTTCTTACCCATGTATGCATACATTCATTATGCAGCCAAGGGGTCATCATATATCCTTGTGATATTCCCTGCTCAGTATTAAACAAGTCACTCAATATGCCATTTATTCTCACACATGCCTTCCTTTTGTCTTATCCCACACTCCTATTGCATTCAGTGACCATCAGTAATTCTACACTCAAGCAAAACATTCCACAGTTTAAGCCTATTCACTTTATCATTTGCTTTTTCTAAAAGAAAAATATACAATAAACTTTCTTTCTTACAGTAATATATTTCTCAATGACCTGTTAAAGAGCAGAAATCTGATCTCTATACACCCTGTAGTAGAGTTCCCAAATTTTACTCATTTTCACTTTTCATATCTTGTTGATCAAAATAACAAGCTTGTTAATAATCCCCTTGTAGTTTTCGCATTAGCTTTTGCTACCCTTCCCTTTCTGTAGGGAAATAGTCATTTTCCAGGAATCAGGCATAGTTAATGTCTTCTCACACAAGTAAGTCAATAAAGCAAGATTTCTCCATTTACCCATTTCTCCAGTTACACCTTTCTCTAGCACATTTCTCCAGTTACACCTTTTACACTTACTATTTGCAACATTATCACAGCATGTACAATTTTATTTTCACAAATTCTCATTCATTCATTCATTCAATTTATAGGGCCACCCAGCTGACTTGTGATTCAAGGCAGATTACAGAAGGAATAAAAATATAAATTGACAAGGCAATATAACAATAAAACAAAAACCACTCTGGGGGAGACAAGCACAAACATTCCAGTGGATTCCGAATTCATGCTGACCCAATACCTCCCAGAATCAATTTTGAGGGCCTTCCTAAAGGACAGCAGGTTCAAGGCCATATGAACCTTGGGGTGAATGCTATCTCAAAGGGCAGGCAAGGTAACAGAGACTGCATGTCTCCTGGGTCCTATGAGATGACATTGTCATATTGATAGGACCTGGAGTGTGCCAAAATTTGTCTTGGACATTAACATTATAGCATGGTTTCAATTTCATCCTGTCAGGCCCAGCCCAAGAACGATGAAACAGTCCAGTCAAGTACAGTTCCTTTATTTGCTTACACCTTATAGACAGAAGTGGATATACCCTGGGAGATTCTAGGGAGTGGCTATCCTGAACTTCTTTTGCTTCCCACACTCCCCTTGAGGACTGCATTGTCTCTTATCTCCTTTCCCCTTCTGGAATGCACCCCCTCCTTCCTGATTGCCTTGATCTCCCACATCACTGTCCTTGTAGATACATTCCATCACACATTCTTTGACAAATTGTCATTATTCCCAGATCTCTAAAGCACTCCTTCCAGTATTCCCTCCCTCCCTTCCATTCCATCCCAAATAATGTCACCACTTTTATTTTTAATTCCATTCACTTTTCTGAAAGCTCCTTATTTTCACCCACTTCCAAAATAATATTTTGTTTCCATCAAAATTATCCCCTACTTCAGTCTTAACCATTCTTTGCTGTCTGTACCTACATTCTACATTTTTTCCTCTAGACACATTATACATTATCTTTCTCTCATCCACATTTTAGAGCAATAATTCTTTTATAGGCATTTTTCCTCATCCACAGCCTCTTTTACTTCATCATTTCTCCACACATCCTTATTCATACTTCCTCTTAGTGTAACTCCACACACTTCTGTAGCACTTCTGTATTTCCTTTCTTCGATATGTATGTATATGTGTGTGTGTGCGCGCACGTATGTTCTTGTAGGAATAGCTTAGTGGGTCACATTTTGATATTCTGAAACATAATTATTTTCAGTCTGTATCAAGCAGCATCCATTTCCTATTCTGTTGAGAGATTAATATATCTTCTGATACTTATTCACATAGGGCTTATACTTTCTGTTCCTACCATTATTCTGCTTTTACTGTAGTGTCTTTCACTTCTTTCCTTTTCCCCCAAGATCTACTCCTGACATTACCAAGAAATGGTCCATTCCACATTCAGAACCTCCCATCACCCTTACATTTTTCACTAATTCTCTCAACTTTTCATTATTAACAATCAATAATGCTTTTAGATCTATATTCATTCCTTTCCCTTGAGTACATATGAAAAGTTGTTTGCTTAAACCACATATTGGAAACAACCAACCCTTTTTCTAAGCATGCTCATGAAACAGTCACCATTCCTGTGCATTCTTGAGTCTCTGAATGGCCCAGACATTTACTCTGTCCCCTCTTGTCTCATTCCCACCTATCAATTCATGTCACCCAACAGAATAAATTTGATAATTATTCAAATAATTAAATATCTATATTTGCATGACACAAAGTGATGTTTTGAAATAATGCAGCTCTAGTTGTCTTAGAGTTGGGTCTAACAGAGGTCTTAAATGTAATTCACTTGCTTTCATCACTGCATTTAACAGGCTATGTGTTTTGTAGTAAATGTGCTTCTAGATGCCAGAACATTTGAAGAGAATTGTATAAAAACATGTTGTCATTTAAAGATATATAGCAAACCTATTTGCTATTTGACAAAGGAAATGAATAAGTCCAGCATTGTATTCCCTCTTTTCAGCATGCATAAGCAATTTCCAGCAATAAAAAAATATTCATGTTCTTGCTTTTTTCTTTTACTGTATCTAGTAAATGTTGCTGACTATGCTGGGTTTGCAAAACCTGGTAAGTTATGCTTCAGTGTGTTTATTGAACCAACCACAATGCACTAGGTTCACACAATGGAGAAGACTTTGTAAACCATAGTGACTGGATTCACATATTAGATAAACCATAAACAAATAAACCATATTATGGCTTATCACAATGTGTGAACCCAGTTGCAGAGTATGTGTTGATTTCTCGTTGGTGGTTTTGTTGTTGCCTCGGCTGCGGATTACATGTGTATTCTTGTTTTCATTGTTTTAGGTTTTTTTATGCTGCTTGGATTACTGTTAGCCACCCAGACTGATGAGTTTGAGATGGGCAGCATATAAATAAAGATAATAAATAAATCACGTATTTTGGTAAGCTATGGTTTATTTAACCATAATTTCCTGAATAATCCACAACTGCCTGCATTCATGCATCACACTGAGCCATAAATCATGACTTAAAAACTTCAGTAATCTGGTTCACAGATAAATTTTAAAAGAGAAGTTTTAATTCATTGTCTAAATGAATTTCCAAGAGTTTTTCCCCTTCAGATAATTACTATCTTTGGGAATGTGTGTGGGTGTGTCACCAAGAAGAATAGAAGTGATATTGAAAACTAGGAAATGGTAAAAGTATAAATAAACATCTGGATGCCTTGGAAAATTTGCATGTCAGTTTTCCTGCTGCATTTAACCTTTTTGGCAACTCCTCCAGAAGGAGAAGTTTTCTCTTTGCTTTCCTTCTATATCTAGTTACATCTTCTTCTTACCTTGTCCTACATTTTGTTCCTCCCCAAGGATGGACCATCCATACAGGCAGCAGGGGAGTCAAAGAAATCAACATGGGGGTTATGAAAGCACAGTCTAAGCTGCCCCTTAGGGGCGGTCAAGGATGTCTGCAGGAAGTGGATCAAAAATGTTAAGTTGGTGGCTCAACATACGTCCAAAGCCCTAATGCTTTTTATACGTCTCTATGATTGAATTTATCTGCAGATAGGAACTTTCAGGTGACACCGTGAGAAAGAGGGGGGCGGAATGGGGTATTTGCTTGTGTGAATGTGTGTCCCTACATGAGTGTGCTTGGGGTTAATTGATAGACAAACCCTCTTCCTTTTGGCGGATTATTTTAAATTCAGACCTTCTTCCCTTTGAAATAAGATACATTCTAAAGGATATTGGTGGAATCCCATCCATTTTTTTCTGCAGAATAACTTTCAGATGAACTTGGAAGTACCAATAGAAGCGAATATGTGTAGCTCAGGGGTGAACTGTGGAGTCCTTGGGGTTCTCTGACCTTCGTTCTTTTCTCGCAAACAACCTGCAACCTTCAGTGCTTCAAATGGAGTGGGGTTTGCTCTCTGCTTATATACAGTGGCTTGCCCTCTTAGTGTTGACAATACCCTTATCAAGGAACTACCAAGAAAAAAAACACACCTCCACCAACACGGGCAGGGCAAGTGTCTTCTGCCCACCTCTCTTCTGTACACACAATAAATTCTATGGGGGCCCTTCCTCCTCAAAGTGATTGCACTTTAGCCACCCAGACATAACTTCAGATGTTTTGCCAAGAGAATTAAATAGTTGCAGGTTAAATGTGCTTCATTAAAATCTGCATTAAGCTCTGTTCAACTTCGATGTGTAGTCCTGAGGCTTGGGTGTTTGGGGATTTGTTAACGGAGGTGGATTTTTTTGTCTTCCGTGCAACTGCGTTCCTCATACTTGGTTTTTCATAGCCATGTTGAAAGAACAGTCTTTAGTTATTAAAAGCTGCAGATTGGCCTCACATGGCTAAACCCAGCTGTAACCTGCCTGTGAGTCTTAAATATGCAATTATTGGAGCCTATAAACAGTACATTCCATTGGCTTTTTGCTCATGTTGAGCTTCTGGAAAGGTTCCAACCAAGGAAGAAGAAAGGGATTATTATCTGTATAAAAGAAGGGATTGATGTATTTACAGACCAAGAATCTTCTTTCTTCTAGGAGATCCGGTTCCTTCCCATCCCCCTACCACCACTCCTGTGTCTTCCTTGCATCATCTTAGCCACTGTTAATAGCACACCTGCATCTTGAAAAGTCAGATGTTGCTAAGAAATATACAGTCAAGTCTGTGCTAAAATAAATACTTTTTTAAACCCCAGAGGTCCACCAATGAATGAATTTGCCTGTGCATGTTTTAAAATGGTATTTTGTTCAGTCAGTTGGCATCATTTATGACTGTGGTGTGCAGAGGTGTCCACAAGGTATGGTCGAAACAGTCAAGTTGGTAGCCACAAAGGTCAGTTGAAGTTCCACCTGTTTTTTATGTGCCTTTGTGATACACGTGAAAAAAAATCAGGGCATTGGAGTACTCTTGTAACACTGGGGCACAGAGTTTCAGGAAATGACCTTGGGAAAGTCACCGTTGTTGCTTCCAAATAAATACTGAACATTTTGTCTCATTCCTCTGCATTTGTCTGGATTGTGAGAATCTGCTACCTCTGCCTGTGATTTACACATAAACAAGTTGATACAAATGATTGGTAGGTAGGTAGGTAGGTGTTCAGTGATCACCAGGCAAGTCTTTCTCATTTGATTCAATTCTTCAACTTCTACAATAAAATCAGTGAAATTGACTCAATCAATAGGAATAAGGAAACTGTTACCAGCCCTAGAAACCACAATCAGAAAACCTGGCTTGAATAGCAGTACACGAGTGGATTGTTTGAACACCCGCCAAATGCATTTTCCCTTTCTTTTCTCTCATGTTTTTCTGTTTCTCTAGCACTTTGAAATACATACACAGTTTCTGAATAATTGCCTTTTTGATAAATAGTGGAGCTAAACTTACGGGGTCTCACTCAACCATTTCCAACTGCTTGAAATGACCGAGTGGAGAGTCAGTAACTGTTCTAATGCATTGTATTGTGTTTGCTCCCATGTGGGTAGGGAGACTTAACTAGGAAATGTAAAGTGAAAATTTTCTGTAAAAGCATTTTGAAGGGCTTAGGAATCTGAGGGCAGGGAGAAAAGTCGAAGAGAAGCTTTCAGGAAAGAGCCTCTGAAGGAGGGAAGGGAGGGGGAAAGGAAACCAAAATAATACGCCGGAATACCAATTCTGCAACAAGTGTTGATCTTGTACATATGACCTCGCTACTTCTAGCAATATAAGCTGCAAAAAGATAGCTAGCATTCAAGGATGTTTCTGACATAAGTGGTAAGACAGACTCCAGTCCTGTTGTCAATGTTTACTTGGTGGCTGGAGTAGCCTAAATGTGGAATAGAATGGCATTGCCTGCCTGCCTGCCTGCCTGCCTGCCTGCCTGCCTGCCTGCCTGCCTGCCTGCCTTTCCTCCCTCCCTCCCTCCCTCCCTCCCTTCCTTCCTTCTGTCCTTCCTTCTGTCCTTCCTTCCCTTTCTTTTTCTTTCTTTCTTTCTTTTTCTTTCTTTCTTTCTTTCCTCTCTTCTCTCTCTCTCTCTCTCTTTCTTTCTTCAAAGTCTTATCTGGAGCTTTATAGCCAAATAGAAAAAGGCAGTGGCGTTTTTTGCTCTGTCTGAGCCACAGATTCTCTGTCATGGGTGCTAAGCTAAGCTGTGTGTTTCCTGTCTGTGTAACCAAGCTGCAATTTTTCATTTTTTCCTCCCATCAATCACAAATGTGCTTGCTGAACCAGTAGCATAAATGAAAAGAGATGGAAGCAAGCTGGCATGGATTTTACTAACCACCATATCAGCCCAGCAGCTCAAGCTGCATGCCTCCAAAAGCTTGGAGTTTATATAATAAAAAGAAAAGATCAATCAGAAAGAAAATGTGTGGCTCGATATTTTGGAAATGCCAGTCATGTCAGATGCTTCAGTTATGTCTTGGGAATAATAATAATTTATTAAACTTGTATGCCACCCGACTCTATGACTCTGGGCAGATCACAACAATCAAAGAAATTACAATCAAATCAATAAAAGATGGCACGTGTGATGAAGCGAGGGGTCTTGCTCTCCCTCGCCAAGGCCTGGGTGAAGAGCTCTTCTAAACAACAGCAAAGTAAGGGCCATCCAGATTTCTGGGGGAACCTCGTTCCAGAGACAGGCACTGTTACAGAGAAGGCGCACTTCTGGGTCCTGATAGATGACATTGTTTACCGTATATACTCATGGATAAGCCAAGAATTTTAAGTCCCCAAAGGCACCCCAAAATTGGATTTGGCTTATCTGTGGATGGGGTAATCCACAAGTATATACAGAAATAGAAGGAATCTGGAACGTGCCAACCCTGAAAAATTGAATCGGCTGAGCAAATGTTCTGGCAGACAGATGTTATGGGAGATAGCTTCACCATGGCAGAATTCTGTTAGTTCACCAGTGTCATTTTTTAATTTTATTTAGTAAGGCTATAAGCACTCACCACACATGCGCACGCACACATGCACTCTTACATTCCATCCCAAAAGCTTAGAATAATTGATAACTGTTCACATGTACACTTGGTCATTGCTTTCCAATTGTGCAATGATGAGCCGAGAAGACAGATGGATCAATCCTTCCCCTCTTGACTGCAAATATTTTGATTCCCGTTCCAGGAATAGTACAGTACGAGTACATAGCTAAAGGAGCTTAAGATACAAGGGCTGGTTCACACTTGTAGGAAATAAAGGAGAAATCTAATTTTCCAACTGGATGGATCCTCAACATGCTTGCGTTAGCAGAGTCAAGCAGTACGGCTTACCAAGAGCACATCCACACCAGGTCTTTGCACAGCTCCAGAATAAGCTTAGGTCTTCTGAAGGTGCTTCTCCCACTAGATCTGCTTTACCCATCTAGGATTAGGCAGCTGATGTAATAAGCATCACAACAGTGCAAGGCAACTTCCACCTCTTTTGAACATGCATGCAATATCATGATACATTTGCAAAGGGGCAAAGCTTATCTTGCAATGGCGCAACACCAATTTTGTCATTTGCCCTCCTCCCCAACCTCACCTGCGGATGCCTCTGTCCGTGTCCTTTGTCTAATAACATGAGAAGGGGAACATGCATTCCTCACAATGAAGGACTGAGGAACGCCATGTGCCGGTGCCCCAACTATACGCCCAGTCTAAAGTCTGCAGTGAAAAGAAAAAGATCCAATTAATCTGATCAACTTCTTTACAATAGCACTACCAGTCAGAGCTGGGCTGCAAAGATTTGAGTGATTACTAGTGGGAGCAAGGATATACAGAAAAATATAGGTATGTGTTGCCATCTAATGGTCATCCAGGGTTTTGCAGCCCAGATCTGGTAGTCTTATTTTATGAGTACAGTACAGCTCTCACCTCTGAAAATGGGATTGGGGCAGACATGCACAAACCAAGTTAGTTTTCTCTGTTGATTGTTTCAATATACACAGAAGATACTTCCTTCTTCAATAATTAATGTCTCCCTAATGTACTTAATGTGGCTTTTATACCCCCACAATTTCCTAAGAAACAAACAAGATCCACCAGAATGCCACCTAATCTAAATTTAGCATTTTGGGAGGAACCCATCCATATAGATTATTTTATGGTTCCCCTTTTTTCTGCTTTCCATATCTCCATTGTTTTCAGTTTCCTCAGTTCTGCACATTGTGCTGCTGAGATAATAATCACCCTTCTCTCAGACAGTCATTTTCTCAGTAATGTCTTTAAGTACCCATTGGTCATTTTCCTCTATACCTTTTAAGAGCCTTCTGGGAGTGGATTACCATCATATATATTTACCCTACTTTTGATGGTGTTTTTTTCCCATGTTACTTTTCTTTAGATCAGGGAACTGTCTCCAGGGTCATAACTTTTAGAATACAAACTGAGGAGTGATAAAGATAATAAAGATATATTTTCAGAAGCTATATGGTAAATTAGAAATGATTAATGTATATCTCTTCTGTTAACATATTTAGAGGTGCCAATGGTAAATTTGCTATCAGCAGACTAGAATAAAGTGGCTTTTAATAGTAGCTGTAGCCATTTCAGTAGACATGCATTGGTGGTCTAGGAGAGAAGCCAAGTTATCATAATGATACTTAATCACCCCATCAGTACATGACATATAAAGCTTATTTACACAGTTGATGTCCAGAGGCTACTACCTGAGCATTATTATTCTGCTATAAGAAACCTACTTATATGAAAGGGAGGTTTTCATGGGATGCAACCTTGTTATTGATGAAATTCTACTTATTAAAAGTAGAATGGAGGTGACACCAACAAGTTATCGATGCTTCTTACTCTGCTCTGAATCACACCTTTAGCAAATGTAGACTTTGCTCAGGGGTTGAGAACATACGTACTGAGAACTTATCAAATGAGGAGAATGTTTAGGAGATGAAAAACCAAGGTCTTCCAATTCCTCAGGAATTAATATCTTCAGAGTTAGAGAAGAGTCATTGGAGGGCCTGAGTGGAAGACAGAAGAATGTGGTTTGTTATTCTTGCAGACTGAAACAGCAATAGTGAAGAAACTAGAGTCCATCATTTGAAAATACAACCAACCTTACATTAAAGACTAAAGCTCCATGATAGAACATACATTGTGTTTGGATGTAGAAAGTCCAGGTCTAATCCCTGGCATCTCACATTTAAAAAGACCTGGTAGCAGGTGTTGGGAAAGACTCTGAAGAGCTAATTTTAATTAACTTAAATTAATGTATTATACATTAAGTTGTTTTAATTAAAGTAAAATACACAAAAATGTACCTTTGAAAACAGACCAAATAGCCATCTAGTCCAGCAACTGCTTCTCAGAATAGCCGCCAGATGTCTCTGGAAAGGTTCCATTGTTGCTCCGTAGCAACTTATTTCCAAGGACATAGTGCCTTTAAAGAGAAACATTCCACAGAGCCATCTTATGCAATAGTGATTGATAGTTTACGCTCTATGAATTTTTCCACTCCCTTTTGAAGATCTACCAATATAGGAGCCATCAACACATTCTGTGGCAGAGAATTCCTTAAACTGATTTTGTATCATGCCTTATTTTGTCTGTTTTGAATCTAATGCCTGTTAGATTCACACTGAAGGAGTCATGTCTATCCCAGAGAATTCCTCATGTGGAGGAGTTTCAAGGGCAGGAGGAAGCAGTGGGCTTGCAGCTTCAGGATTACCCAGTTAGGCTGTGTTGTGGCTCATTCAGCTGAAAAGGAGGATCTCCCAGGTGCTAAAGAGTGCAGGCTGAGAAGCAGGAAGCTAATTTAAGGCAAAGGCTGAGCATGATGAAAAAAGTATTTGTTGACCTGGTAAGTATATGCAGTTTTGGTTGGAAGAAGGATGTCTTTCCCTTCAGGATGAAGACTTTACATTGGTGGGTGGATTCAAGCCCACCCTGTTTATGAAAGATCATTAGTTGACTTTGGACCAGGCAGTATCTCTCAGGCCTTTGTATCTTACAGGGTGATGTGAGAATAAAACTGGAGAAGAGCAGGTTATGTACAACACCTTGAGCTCTGGAAATGAGAAAGAAAAATAAAGAATTACTACAGATTAATCAAGTTCTGGTCCTATAAGATCATGTCAGAGAGTGCTAAGTTTCTCTACCTCACCTGCTTCATGCCATCCTAATTTTACAAACCAATGATCTTCCACCCCTTAGGGAAAGCACTTCATTGCAATGGCTTCCAAACCTATTTTTAATGCTCAACTTGTTCCATCATTTATCATACCCATGAACATTCAGCACATTTGCAGCAGAGAGTGTTCTGATAGTCTTGAAAAAAACTAGAAGCCTGCCTAGGAGTGAATTTGGTGTTCTTTTAGGAGTCATAGCTTGTAGCTGGAAGTCATGGGGCCAGCCAAGGAATTTTGCCACCAGAGGTGGAGCATCAAAAGTTTCCACCCCAAGTCATCATGCCTAGTATTTAAAAGCAGTCAATTTTTTTGGCACCTGAGGCAAAATATCCCCCAAATTTCCCCCCTTCTAGCACTAAAAGAGCAATACTAATCAATTAAATAGCGAACAATTTGCTACTATTTCCTGATACTCAAGATCTACTGTCTTCACTTTGCTTGTTTTTTCATCTCCGCACAACTCACTTTTCTAGTATCGATTATTGCGATGAAATATATTTATTAGGAATATAAAGCTAATAAATAAAAAAATAATTGGGAGCATGGTAAGAACTTTTTTTTTTGTGAAAAATGATATTTTTAAAATCATTATCATCTTTTCTGCTGCTAGAATAATAGCAGATATTACAAATGTGAAGAGTTTGATTCTTCCTGCCCATTGTTTGAAAATGCAGCCTTGACATCTAGGAAAACAATAGACTCTTCTGTCATAGCTGTTTTGCTTTCAAATTACATTAGAATTCAATGTTGGGCATTCTAATGCAGATGTGACAGTCACTTCGAAGCTATCGGTTTCGAAGCTAAGTCCACACAGTTCAAAGTTGCTGAGATTGAAAAACATTGTTCTAATCCAACTCCTGAACCCCTTCACCAGCATTCTGGACCACTGGAGAGTGTCACATTGAAGCAGTTAAACACTGTTTCTCCCAAACAATTTTTTTACCTCTATAAAAATTTACGCAGATTTAGAATGCCACCTAAGCATTTCTCTTCAGGAACCTATCCCCAAAAGGCTTAAAGGATTATAGTCTAGTTGATTAATCAATTAATGAACGAAAGCTGATTAATGTAATACGATTTCTTTTTTAAAGTGACGGCTATAACTGTTCTGTACTGAGCCACTGAGTTGTTGACTAGCAGACCTTCATCCAAAGAGTCATCTATGCCAGCATCCCACAATATGGAGCTTTCTAGATAGGTTGGAACAATAATTCCCAGAATTCCCAGTATGACATTAACATGTGGGTAGGGAAAACATGGTATGTACCAGTTTCCACAACCTGATGTTTAGCAGATATATTCAGAGATTACACTGAGCTGTACTGGCTTGGAATTATGGGAACTGTAGTCTCTTCGCTAATTAGAAATCACCATAGAGGGAAAAGTTGGAGTATGTCACTTTCATATATTTATCTTGGAAAGGATGGAGAAGATGGAAGTAGACAAGACTCATTTTGTCTAATGGCTAATTATGGCTGATAACCCATAATCAGGAAACCTTATCAAATCCTGTCAGCCCAAAATGTATTTGCAATTTGGGAAAGTAGTTCATAACCATCCCTTGTATGAACAGTGGTAGCTAAATAGGTTATGTCCTCCTATCTACTAGAGCTGAAAATTTAATAACCCAAACTTGCTTATTTTTAAATCACTTTTATGTGTTGCTATTATCAAAACTGGTGCATATTGCCCAGTTTGATGATGAGGAAAAAAATATTACAGAATGCTTCTAGCAGTTGTAATTATTTAGAAAATTATTTCTTTTGGGAAAGATGTGTACTTTAAGTGGAAGTTTGGAAACATATACTTGCGTTCATTGTTTGCTTTCTTTATTCAGCGGATGAAAGCCGGAGCAACAAAGTAAAATCCTTAATTTGGTGACAGATCTAATAATCATTATGTATAGAATATATTCTGAATATTGGAGTCTACAGGCAGTGTTAGAGGACACCCTTATTTGCTGTTGCTTGACTGAGCTAGCAATAAAAGAACAGTGACTAGAGTGTCTGCATTCAAGAGTTTTGTCTGTTTCAGCTGACTATGACTTAATCAACAAACCATAGTTTAGCACAGTGTTTCTCAACCTCGGCAACTTTAAGATGTGTGGACTTCAACTTCCCAGAATTGCCCAGCCAGCATTGGAAGTCCACACATCTTAAAATTGCCAAGGTTCAGAAACACTGGTTTAGCATCTTGTATGAATCCAGAAATACTGTATATATAACACCCTGACAGAAAGCCAATTTGACAAGTGGAAAACCTCAGTTTGTCCCATTAATATGTTCCTATCCCAAGTGATATGTAACTTTTTACATATTTTACATATGCTGAATTAGTCCACTGACTCCACATGGCCTGCCCTTTTAAAGATCTCTAAATTTAAGCCCTTAACTTCTTTCTTTCCTTCTCTGTTCCCCCCGTCTCACTTCACATCTCTAAAATCTCTGTTGACATCCATACCTTACCTATTTGGGGGCATTAAAACGGACGAGAGGCTGCAGTCTGGTGACCTCTACAAATGAAAGCCAAGGCCTTGCGTAACTTCTGTTATTTTATGCAACGCCGGTTGGTTGAAGGTATCAATATTAGATGATCTCCTTTTCTCTCCCATTTTGGGGATTGTACCGCATTGGCCGAGCTCAAATGGGACTTCTGGCTTCAGTGATTGTAATGAATGAAAACGCATTAGAATTCTCCTAAGCATTCCCACAGTCTCACCCAAGTTGATCTGAAAGTTCTCTTGGAGGGTTAGAAACATCTTCTAACAGGGAAGGGAATTATCCTGAGTTGCAGAGATGAAATGTGACTCTGTTTTATCCTCCATCTTCTTCTTCATCCTTTTTTTTTTTTAACTGCATTTGATGGATTTCTGGTTTGTTTGCTGGAGGTGTCGCCTTCTTTTTTCCCCTCCTAATCCTCTGACCCCCTTCATATTTCCCATTACTAGGTTTGCCTTAAATCTAACCTCATCCTTCTTTGTCTTGTCTGCTTTATCTGATTTCTTTATTTCAGGAGAGAGGGAGGCAGGGCCGCTGGCACTTCACCCTTTTCCTGGAGAAAAGACAACAAAGCAGCAGCAGCGGAATTCCTTTAGAATAACAGGAGGCGGCAGCTTTATTATCGCTTAGAAATTGGACCAGTTCAAACAATTCAAGAAATACAGCTTCAATAACACCAGAGCATGCCAGTGAGAAGAATACCATTCAAGAAATTACGACTTGAAGGGATACCCGCCTGCCAGCTTCTCATCCAGAGTGAGCTGCCCTCCCTCTCTTCGTCCAAATTCTTAAACTAATTCCCAGAAATTCTCACATTTCAGCTCCATGACTCTTTTCTGCCTCTCAGGAAAGCTATCCTGAATAGCTTGGTCCCAATGTTTTAATAAGAATGTTTGGAGGCTGGAGAAATGAGGATTTCTCCAAAAATATTAATCAGAGATTGAAGTCTTCTACACAGCAAAGTCTTCTGGCACTTTGTGGGTTGGGTTTGTGAGATATTTTCATCCTGTGTACAAATCGTTTTTAATTTGTGCATGCAAAGACCTCACATCAGATGATGGTTCCTTACAGAACAAATCAGACAATGTCAGGCAGCTGATATCAGAATAGGGCAATTCTGCTCAGGTCTTCTCAAAGTCAAGCTTGGTTCAATTATTTCTAGGAAATGAATATAGCAGTCCTGACTAAGAAGCCAAATAATAAGAGTATAGAAGAGTAAGCCTAGCCTATCTGCGGTAGAAGAAATTGTTTGTTTATTTGTTTGTTTATGTGTCATCAAGTTGGTGTCAACTCTTAGCAACCACAGAGAAGACCTTCTCCAAGACAATCTGTCCCTCCATCCTGCTCCTTCAGGTCTCCCAATGGTATACCATTGCTGCTGTAATCAAGGATACATTTTCCTTGTTCTGGTTGTCTTCTTCATTTTTCTTCTACCTTTCCCAGCATTATAGATTTCTGAATGGAGCTGGGTTTTCCCATAATGTGTTCAAAGTATAGTGATTTGAACACCAAAGTTCAGAAGCATCAATGTTCTTTCTATTCTGCTTCTTCAAAGACCAACTTTTATTTCCATGGGCTGTCATAGGGAAACTACTGCCTGCACAGTTTTGATCTTTGTAGGTGTAGACACATCATGGTGTCTTTTCCAAAGTCCTCATTGCTATTCTGCCAAGTACTAATCTGCAGCATATTTCTTGACTGCTGGTTCCTTTACTGTTGACAATCAATCCTAAAAGGTAGAAACATAAGTTCAGTGTTTGTCATTACTTTGGTCTTCTTTATATTTAATCATCATCCCATGTTTTCACTGTGCTCCTTGACTTTCATTATTGCAGCTTGCAGATAATTTGCATTTTCAGCTATCTAAATAATGTCATTAGCATAGTATAGGTTATGGATATTTCTTTCGCCAATTCTAAAACCACATTCATCTTCCTCCAGTCCATCCTCCCTCATATACATTCAGCATATAGGTTGAATAAATAAGGAGAGAATATTCAACCTTATCTCACTCCTGGACTTCCAGGGGAGGTATGGCGAACTGAAGACATCTCTATGAAAGTGGGGCTGACAACTACTTGCAAAGACCAAGGAACTGGTGAGTAGACCAGTCCCTTGGAACCTCTCTGGATAAGGAGAGGATGGGAAATCATCTACATGTGTTCCAAGAAGGTGCTCCTTGCAAGGACACCGCAGGACAGTGGTTTTCTGTGGGTTTGAGCACCAGGAGACAAAGGGATCAGCCATCTTGCTTGCAACCATAGCACAGCCTTTTAAAGGACACTAAGTTTGCAAACCTTACTTTCTAATCAATTTTGGAAATTGCCTGTTAGTCATTGGGTGAGTTTTATCTTCAACTCTGAACAAAAGAAAAATTAATTATAAGCTTAAGAATTTGAAATACAGAAAAAAGCTAAATAAGATTTTGATCTAAGAATAAATAGATTAAAAGTCCAGATACATTTGGAATACTGACTTTTACTATAAGATTTTGGAACTAACTATAAAAAATAACTTCTTGTGAGAAACAGAGTTATTTTGGCTATCATGGCTGTTGCAAATCATAACAAAGATAAGTGATTATTTTAGAAATTGGACACTAGAGGGACTAAAGATTCTAAGCAGGAGGGGAAAAAAATATAAGCCTGTTCTTGATGTCAGTTAATAATGGGACTTACAAAATAACACAAAACTGTATAACTTTGGAAACATTAAAGGAGATCTTTGAAGAATGGAACCAGAAATTAGTAACTACAATATCAACATTGTCAGAAATGATGTCTGCTTCTATGGATAGACTATGTCCAAAAGATATTAATGAAGAAATGACAGTTGTGGAACAAATTTCATCTGACAAGACAGAGGAAGTACCTAAAGTAGAATTACAAATGACAGGCGAAGAGAATGATTTGGAAAAGGATGTTTTACTGGATATATAAAAGAAACTGGCTGAAGTTTTAAAAATTAAAAGGGAAATACAAATGATAAACCAAGAAAATGGCCTGGAAAATGTTTTCTTACTGGATCTACAAAGAGGCTTGAAGAAATCTATGCGATGGGATAAAAAAGAATTGAAGAGAAATCAAATCCTATGACAATATTTGATTGAATTAAAGATTAAGACAGTTAAAAGTAAAAGGAAGAATATAAAGTTGGTTTATTTGATCAAGGTTAAATTTATTTATTTATTTATTTATTTATTTATTTGCTTGCAAAGTTCTGGCAATTGTTTATGGACTTTTTGCTGACACCAGGATTGAAAAGTTAATGTTTTATGGATTTGCTTATAGATGAGGGATGGGAAATGGGATGAAGAGATATCTGTTTGTAACCTTATAGGGGGTGAAGAGTTACTAAATTTGTTTATACTTCTTGTGATGAAGGCTAGAAGTCATTTCTTTATATATTTCTTTTCTTTTTCCTTATTATATTCTTTCTTTAATTTTTCTTCTTTTTCTTCTTTCTTCTTTTTTTCTCTTCTCTTTCTCTAAGTTTAGTTTGCATTATTTTTACTATTGTCATTAAAATTCTTAATACAATTTTTATTTAAAAAAACCCAACCTTATCTTACTCCTTTGCCAACATGGAGCCAGTCTGTTTCTCCATGTTTATTTATAAGACTTATATGGCTGCCTATCATATACAATAATCCTAGGCAACTCACAACAAGATCAATAAAACAACATAAAAACATTTCATACTCTTCCCACCTCAGCACCATGATAACTCATAATCCATACTCACTGACTCATTCCCTAAAATGTTTGTAGCCCCACAGATCCCATTGTCTAGACTGTGACTTCCTGTTCTGTGTATAGATTTTACATGAAGACAATGAGATGCTCAGAGATTCCTATTTTCCTAAGGACATTCCAGGACATTCCAGAACAGCTTGACATAGTTGACCTGGTCAAAGATCTTTCTATAGTCAATGAAGCAAATATTGACTTTGGGGGGCAGTATTCTTTGGCTTTTTCAATCCTTATGCCTCAGCAATTATGTCTGTTGTTCCTCTGTGTTTTCTAAAACCAGCTGGAACATCTGGCATTTCCCTCTACATGTAGAGCTCTAATCTGCATTGGATGATCCTAAGCATTATTTTACTAGCATGTGAAATGAAGGATAGTGTGTGAGAGTTTGCATACTCTGGAAAGTCTCCTTTCTTTGTTATTATTACATAAACTGACTTCCTCCAATCTGTTGGCTACTGTGTCATTGTCCAGTTTTACTAGCATAGTTTGCTTAGAAGCTTTACTGATTCTTTGCCATATTTCGGCAGATATTTCATCAATTCTGTAACCTTTCAACTTGGTAAAGATCAGAGTGCTGATCTAACTTCATCTTCTAGTATTACTATTTCCAACCTTGGCATGCCAGATTCCAACTACAAACAGCTCATCATGTCTGTATGTTCTGTCTCTTTCAGATTGAACTTGACCATAAAACTGGTCAACTTCCTCTTTTACATCAGTGGTTGGAGCATAAACGTGAATAACTATCACATTAAAGTGTTGTCTATTAAGTCTAATTGATATTATTCAGTCATTGACTCATACCCAAGTACTGTCTTTGCTGTATCCTTCCTGATTGTGAAGCAACACTATTCCTTGGTGGTTATTTTTTATTTTTTTGTGGTCCTGAGCAGTAAGCAGTGTGATCTTCTGAACAAAATTGTCCAGTTCCAGTCCAGTTAATTCACTGATGCCTAGGATGTCAATGTGTAGCCAGTTCATCTTATCTTTCACTGTGTTGAGCTCTCCCATGTTCATTCTTCTTACAGTCTATGTTCACACTTTAATTCTGTCTTCACAGCTTTGGATTTTCTTTCCCTGCTTTGTAACTAGCTATCGGGAAGGCTTTAATTTACCACCTCATACACACCTTTAGTACTGAGAAAGATCCTCAGCTCTTCCCTAAGTAGCTCGTTGAGTGCCATCCATCCTATGGGGCCCATCATCCAGGCTATATCATCAATCACGTTATATTGTCTACCCATAGACTTTTTTTTTAGTAAAGTACAGGAGTGGTCTGCCTTCTGTGCAGTATGAAATGACGTCTTTGCTGTTATCACTAAAGTGATCATAAACCTCCAGCATCTTCCTATATCGCTGCTGCCCAGTATAGTCGCCTGCTTATTTTAGCGGGGCAGCTGGGATGACCTTCACAACCTGAGTGACCCTGCTGGGAGTATATACTCTTCGTGTACATTCCCAATATTATTCACTTATCCCTCCCTGGAATACTCCCCACCACATGATGAGGACGCATGGAGTTGGGGGGATAGGAGAAACTAGGTCTTTTGATTTGGGAAGATGAGTCATCTCATTGCCTTGATGCACTCAGTTGGTGAAGCAGGTGATATGGATGGTCATAAATGGTGAAGAAATAAATTACTGAATCCTACCTTCATCTTCCGTAAGCTCACACAAGAAGAATACTTTATTGTTATCTTGCATTATGTATTATTATATGATGTATGTGGGGTGTGTATAAAATATATATGTTTAAACTGATTCCAAAGACATTGCAGGGCAATGAAAATCTCAAGATGATCACCATGACCATATGATCGGTTATGCCCTTTTTAATTTTATTTTTGATTGCTCGCCTTCCATATCTTTGTTTTGTCTGTGGACCTGAATTTCATTGGTCATAATTAGATGTTTCATGTGGGCAATATTGCCCCCATGGGAGGGCCTTCCACTGAATATAGCAAGAACTGCTTATGGACAGGATTAGACTATAGGATCCAGTAATATTCTGGCAGATACGAAAAATGTCAGGTGTACATTTGGTGGAGAAGAGAATGTATTATATTTACTTACACCAGAAGGGGAAAAAGATTGTCAGTTTAAAAAAAAAACAAAAAACCTTTTACTGTGCACCCTCCTGCCCCCCCCCCCCCCCACTTGGAAGACAGAGAAGCTTGTAAATTAATTCCACAAAAAGGCAGGAGGGAGAGTGAATACCTTAGATAAAACAAGCATTTATTGCAAGAAATGTTCTCTGTCATAAGACTAGTTCTGTTAAGGTATTTTAATTAGCATTTTCTACCAAGCTGTGGTGTCATTGGTTATCTCAGTCTCTTGTGCATTATGCAGAAATGATTATTATTCCAGTTAATATTTAATTAAATTTGTTTAATAAACTCTCTATTTTGGATGGAGAGAATTAATTTTATTTTTCTTATCAGCCAGAATTCTACTGTGACCTAATCATGTAATTTTGAGTTTGATGAATATCGAGAGAAATCCAAATAAATATGAAAAACTCTGGATCAGCAGAGTTCCAGGTTATAGTCACTAAGAGACTAGGGATGTAGATAACACTCACAAAATCAATAACTGACAGAGCTTTAAGCAATTGTAGGTACTGTCTCTATGGGAGGAATTGTGCACCATAACAGACATCCAGGGGTAAATAATTCTATTTGTTAAGGTTGCTCTGCAACTTGTTTATCAAAACCCAAGGCAACATGCAAGAGAAACATCCTTGTTATTTAGTTTATGAACATTATACATTAGTGTGCCAAGCTTTATTTTTGTATTCTGCTATTAGTCAGAAACATAACAAAATAGTGTTTGTTTGTTTATTTAATAAATTTCTATGGCTGCCCAACTCACCCACGGTGACTCCGGACGGCTTACAAAAATCAGACTCATACCCAGGGGTCTGGACCTCAGGATTAGATGTGTCTGTGAAAGTTTTCTTAGCAGTCTTCCATTAAAAAAATCCTCCGCACAGTTTTGAAGTGAGAAACACACAGAAATAGTCATATAGGCTCTAAAGTAAAACGTTCATTACATTTTTAAAGGAAGAATGAAACCTTCACCTCCATCCTCACAAACCCTGGGAAATTTAAGCCTACCTGTTTGCACAATGTTACTCCACCCCCTTTGCATGACCCATTATTTCCCCCCGCTCCCCCTCCCCCCAAAAATGAGCAAACCTATTTGTATCTGGCTCTGTAGTTTGTGAAGGCTGAAATCCATTACGTGTTGCCTTGGAAGAAAATCCAAGTATGCATGTGGGAACATGGAATTTTGTAAGTAGGATATACAGACATACACACCCAAAGAGAACGAGAGATACTTATACACACATGCACACATGTGTATGGAGTGTGTGTGTGAATGATTATTAAACAGTGTTATTATGCTGGAATGACTCAGTTTTCCAATGAGTAAGATTGTTGAGAGACACTAAATACCCTTGTGACCAGAAGGCAGGCAGGCAGGCAGGCAGGCAGGCAGGCAGGCAGGCAGGCAGGCAGGCAGGCAGGCAGGCAGGCTGGCTGGCTGGCTGGCTGGCTGGCTGGCTGGCTGGCTGGCTGGCTATCTATCTATCTATCTATCTATCTATCTATCTATCTATCTATCTATCTATCTATCTATCAAAATCTGCCTGCTCACATAAAGTGTCCCAAAATAATGTTGCAGTTGAAATCCTTTTTCCATGCTTCAGGCTTACAAAGAAGCAGCTTTGGTACATAACATAAAAATAGACACCTCCATGAGATCCTGTGTGGATTGCCTTTGCAGATGACTTATTGCAGTTACATAGGACAACACTGAAAACATTTCTGTAGGATTCTTTTGGATGACCTTCATTGCAGTCACTGTTTGTGATGTCCCAGTGGGGCAACAGGAGGCAGATATTCATCTGGAAAGTAGCTTTATCCAGGCTTTGCCTGGCAGTATAAGCCGGCTAAAACAATGGATGAAGAGGAAGTTCATGAGAGAGTGATGAACTGCTGATGGACTTCTTGGTTCCAACCAGAAGAAGATCCAGGTAGGAATATTAAATAAGATTTTGGCAAAGGGACCAAGTTCTTTTCTTGTAAGGCTCTTAGTAGATTCTGTTCAATGAGAAGATAAAATGAAGGGAGACATGGGTGAGTTTCAGCCACCAGGAATATATGTAGATGTAGATGGCAAAAAGTGTAGAGGGCAAAATTGCTATAGGCTTACAAATCATATGCCTTTTAATAAAATGAGCTAGTCTGAAAAGGTGCTACAGACGCCTTCGGATTTTGGGCCACTGTAGATTAACATGGCTCTCCTCCTCCTACAACCAAATGGAGATTCTTGAATTTGCCATTGCAGATGCAGCCAGAACAACTGCTTTGAGAGAGCAAAAGGATGAGAAGGAATGTGTTTGTTACTTGGATACAAATTCTATTAGTTTTTTTATCAAGATCACCAGATCCTCAAGGGCTTTTGTAAGTTTCTGCTTATTGATGGTATGTTTCAGCTAAAACCCCACTCATGTTTTCAGTGGACACAGATGTTGGACAAAACTGCCTAAAAATTTCCAGAGGCCCCAAAGAGAACATGCTGGAAGGCTTCCATCTTCACCTCTGGCCTCCCTGATCTTACAAAGAGGTGCATCTTTGGTTATTCCCTTATTGCTGACCCCCTTGAATAGCCTCTGTCCCCAATTTTAGGATCAGTGTAGCAGCAGGTCTGTGCCACAAAATGGAGATATCTCCATCCCAGGACCTGCTGCTTCAACAAAACTGGGCAGAGAAAGACCATGGCATTTTGCAAAGTGCATTTCCACTTGGAAACAATTTCATAACAAACTGTATACCAGACGTCTCATCTCAGCACGCTGCAAGTTGCGGTTCCATCTTGCCTGTTTCGGGGGGGGGGGGGCAGTGAGATAGAATGAATCAAGGCAAGTTTAGCCATTATGACTTTGATTGCTCCTGGCTCATTAGCATTGGCCACGCTCCCTCAGATTAGCAGTAATTAAACTGTGAAATCAGACCAATTGCCTTAAGCTGAGAGACCATACCAGGCTGTCACGAGAAATCACAGAGGATAAATCAAGGGTCCTCTGCGGTGCCTATCACCCTTGGCATGGTGAGTGTGTGATCGGCGGAATAATGAGGACATTGAGGAGGGTTTTTTGTAGTGGGGGGACTCTTGGCAGACAAGCTTTGGTTGTGTTGTCATGACAATGACAAGAGCAAGAATAAACTCTTACTCCCACTAGCTCTGGTTAATGAAGATGATAATGAAAAATTATGCCAACATAACTGCATTTTTTTTGTTCCGACTGGCACTTGTAACCTTATGCCTAATGACACCACAGCAGTGACAGTAATTGTGCACTGATAAATGGAGCAAAGATGCTGGAGAAATGGCTGTCCCTCAAGATACGCACGTTTAGGTGGTGGTTGTACTTTCTCCCAAGAAGCATTTGCTTTGTTCTTTGAACTCTCACGAGGTGGGTTTGGCCATCGCGTGACAAAACAAAACAACCCTTCTAATCGCTTTGTATTGTTTCCAGGGGAAGTCTAGTAATTAGAGGGAAAAACTTCCTGTGTCCTTTTCTCCCTCCTCCCCTGAGAAGAAGAACAAACCTAATCCATAGAAATAATAAAGGCCACTATATTTTTCTGCATCCTGAACTGGAGTCAAACTTTGGACAATGGAGGAGTTACTTGAAGTTCCTGAACTTCAGCTTCACCAGATTGTTCCTCCGTGCCACAATCCACTCAGTGCATGAACATTTTGTGGATTTCTCGCAGCTTTCCCCAATGTGGGATTGCAATCCCCATGCTGGCTGGGAATTCTGCTCATAGCAGTTCTTGATCAGGTGGAGGAAACCAGGCTGGGGGATTTGTTGCCAGAATTGTATCATTTATGCTGTTAAATGGTCTTGAGGCAGGGGAAATGTTGTTAAGCAAAGGTTTGATGCCTTCAAAGAGTACGGGAACCTCGCATATAACTTTGGCGTAGAAATACTCAGGACCAGTTATGATAGCTGGAACTAGATTAGTAAGTTGTGAACTCTGTCTATATCACACCACACATTCTACATCTCAGGGTATCTTTATAAAGTTGAAGAAGCAATTTAGTGCTTAGTTCCAATAACAAGCAGCTTTTTTCTGAAAGAGTCAGAGGTTTTTGTGGACCGAGGTGAAGTCTGCTAAAATTTTCCATCAAGGCACTGCCTCTTCCATGATGCATTTATATATCATGAAATGGGGAGGTATAAATAAATATACAGAAATCCTCTGTACTGTCATTTGTTAAGGCTGTCTTACCTTCCTTTTCTCCACACCTTTCCTATGATTTCTTAACCTTTTTAAAGTCTAGTTTCTTGCACACAGTCAGCATATTTCCCTCTTCTGTTTTAAGGACATAACCTTTCTGAGCCAGCAATGTTCAATAAAATAAACTTTACCTAGGAATATAGACTTTATTCCTCAAAGAAAGAACATTAATACCATTTTTGTCAACCTCTTTTATTTTCAGTGTTTAAAAATGTCTTTGAAGGTTGTACATTTTTTTCACAAAGAATTGCAAATAGTAGCAGTGACGCTTGCAGTGATTCGACTTCCCCACAGCACAGCTGGGTTTACCCTATTGAATTCTGCTCATGCAAATAGTTTATTGTTCTGGGAACCTATGGAGCAGATGTTGCTCTGAGAGCTGTAGTTTAGCAGCATCCAAAAAGCCAACGTTGCCCCATCCATGCACCACAAGCAAGGAAGTGTGGTATGATCTGGCTGGTGATGCAGGAGAGTTTTTGGAGCTCAGGGAGGCTTGGCATAGGAAATGTCTATGACTCTTGAAAAGTGAAGTGCCAACTCCATAGAGGGTTTGCTAATCGTCCAGGAAGATCTCATTGGCAGAGGGGGATCCCAGTTGTTTTTCTTTAAATCTATGGAGGGAAGCAAAGAGGGGTCATTCCCCTTCCAAGATTATTGGGTTTAAGGTCACCCAGTAGCTTATATTTGGAAAATGTACCCTCCAACAGCATAATTCAGAAAATGCTGCATTGTAGATCATTTGTGCAGGTGCATATGTGCTTCATACAAATTCAGTACAGCTCTCGAATCTGTGGAATCTGTTGGCAGGACCAATGGGCTCGATCCCTGATTGGCTTTCTGCATATTTTTACATACTTTAACCACGCTGATTTCTGAAAGCATCCTTAGTTCATGAATTGCGGTCAAACTGAGGATTCCACCAAGGTCCAGAATCTAAGAAGGACTCTGAAAAAGGATGGCTGCCCCAGAAATAATTGGATTACCCCAATTCCAATCTCCGCTCCTTTAATTCATTGGGATTCCTTCTGATGTGATTATTATACACTTCCAAACAACAAATATAGTAAATAAATATTGAAAACCAAATATTTTGTCTACAAAGCATAGCCTAGGACTTCCATAATCCATCTTGAGTGCATTAGCTCTGCGAAGGCAGCTTTCTTCCAAATAATGGCTTCATTGAGGGGAAAGACTGCTCTATTATAGGAGGTTCTTTCTGGATTAGATAAACAAATGCAAATGAATCTTTTGATGCAAATGAATGGTTGAAAAGAGCCAATGATGTTTTATTTACTGAAAAAACAAACTAAGAGAATAGATTGTTTAATAGCTAGAGAATGATGGCTTTCCTCCTGCCTGTAATCTTCTGCAGCCCTCAAATACTTTCATCCATTCTGCTTTGGCACCTTAGTTCTCAATGTGTACTTTCTTGAAAGGCAGTTGTAATGAATTTTCTGCAACAAGTATATAATTAAATATGTTTAGACCATCACTGCACTCAACACTTTGTTCACTAGATTCACACAACACACTGATTCGGAATTTGTTTGTTTCACTTTGGCTTACCATTTTGTATTGTGACAGTTTGTAAATCATGGTTTCTGGTATGCAATGTTTATGAACCCAGACAATTGTGGCCTATTTAATCAGAGTACAGTCTTATATGCAGTTTACTGAATAAACTGTAATTCTGCACTACAGTATACAGTAAGCCATAAAATGTGATTTACACAGTACAGTGCCTAATTTCACATCATACTAAGAAAATCAAACAAGACACATTATGACATAGCATGTTATATAAATTTAGCCATAGAGTTAGTCAACAATAGCAGCTACTTACATAGGTTTAGAAGCTTAGATCATACCATTATATGCTGGATTCCTTGAGGTAGGGATGAAACCAAGAAACCTCCTTTCTGAGAGGTTATACATAACTCCATTATGTAAATTTCAGGTGGTCTTTTGTGTTTGGGTTTCCATATCTAAGCAAAAGATACTCCATTTATCTGTGTTGAGAATCCTATGCACATGGAATAATTTTAATGGTGAAAGGGACCTTTGGTGGTATTGATCAGGTGATATGTTTGTACTAATCTTCTGTAATGTGAGGTCCTTCAGATGTGTTGGGCTACAAGTCCTAGGACCACAGTGGCCACAATAAAGGCCAGCATTTCTAGAAGGTATCTTCCATCTTCTGGGAATGGGTGAACTAAACAGAATATGTGGTTGTTCCAGAGCTATTTCATTATGGGGAGAGAATGCTTATTTTGAGATATATCTGATAGCCAAGGGACTCATCTTGCTTGAGCAGTGTTTGTCTGTTCTGTACTTGAAAGACAATATTGAGACACTGGTATTTGTGATTCATGGCTGCAATTCTCCTTTTATTGCCTAAGTCCAGCAGTGTGTAAAAGCCAGAGAAGGACACGCAGCCCATTAGCTTATACTAGGGTATACTTAGCTAAGACCCTCCTGCTCCCAAGAGTACGAGCCTATTGGAAAAAGGAAGGAGCAGTTTGTATAAAGATGTGTAAAAGTCAAACATGTTTTTCATCAAGGCTGCTGAAATCCATTGTCTAACACTCCACAGGAGATACTATATAGATTCCCCGTAGGCTTTCTGTAGCTTTTATGAACTATCTTGTGGCGGGTGGGATGGAGAATAAAAGCTACCAGATCCAATACTAAACCAATCCTGCTGATCAACATTTGCAAACTAACAAACCTTACAGTACTGTCTGTCTTGCTGATGGGATGAAAGAGAATGTATTTTCAGCAACAGATGGTTTTAACCCTTGAGTTAAACCCTTGAGATTGTGACTCCAGAGCCATCCAACCCTTACGTCAGAATGAGCTTCAATGCTTAAGGTAGGACTTATTTATGATAAACCATTTTTTTTTTTAGGAAAGAGTCTATAAGTAAGATTGGCCATCATCAAAGACTGTTAAAGGGATTATTGCCTGAAAATATATGTGATAATAAATGCTAATTTAAGTTTCCTATGACTCATTCACACAACAGTTGACTGAATCTATTGCTATCCCTGGATTAATGCACAATGAAGCAGTAGACACTGATCGGTACGATCAACTTGAAGTTGTCCTGGTTGTATCAGGAGCACACATTTTTGTTGGTAGACCAGCCTCCTATGCAAGATTTGTCAACTGGCACTTTTTAAAACAAGACAAAAAATATGTGGTATTTCAGTAAGGGACGAACTGCTGGTGGTGGGACTTATTCTCCCCCAGCTCATTCCTGTTCCATTTCATTCTTTGTATCCCTTGGGGGTGGGCGGGGGGGGAATGAAAAGAAAAATTAACAGAAACTTTGGGGGCAGTGTTGGGCTTCCGGGGCTTAATGACTGTGGTCTACAGAACAGATTTTCTGACATTTTGTCAGCAACTATGGCTGGCATCTTCAGAGGCAAGGTGGTCTGCTAGGAAATCTGTTCTCTAGACCACGGTCACTAAGCCCCAAAGCCCAACACTGCCCAACAGATACCGGTTGTGAAAGCCTACACCATAAACTTGTTTTGTTTTCCTGAGGCCATGTTATGTTCTCATCTCCTTTTCAGGGAGCCAGAGAGGGCTGACCTCATATTAACCTTCTCTTCCATGTTTGTACAACACAGGGACCAGGGGAGGACAGTTTGGCCGCAACACAATTCCAGAACTGTTGTGGATTAATGCTGAGTCTTTCCTGCATCACTGTCAGGCCCAGCCCAAGAACAATAGGGAAACAGTCCAACCAAGTTCAGTTCTTTTATTGCTTACACCATATAGACAGAATCTTGCCAGGCAAAATCTGTACTACTGCAACTAGTGGATATACCCTGGGAGATTCTAGGGAGTGGCTATCCTAAATCTCTTCCTTTTCCCACGCTTCTACTCTGGACTGTGCTGCCTCTTGTCTCCCCCCCCCCCCCACTTCCCTCCTGGAATGTGCTGTCTCCTTCCTGAGAACCTGGTTCTCTAGTACGTTCCATCACAATCACTGCTGACAGGATGACACACTAACTCTGACCTTGACCCACTTAACTGTGCCATTCCAACTATTTCACATTAATACTTTGTCAAGATCTACCCTCTGATGTCTTAAAAAGTTTTTTTCCTGTTGCAGAAGAGGTTTTTGTTTTTCTGCTACATTTTCAGGAATACCTTCCAAATTTTTGCACTTTATTGCTGGGAGATGGACTACACGGGGGTGGCTTTTGGTATACATCTTTCCATCACTTTGCAACCTCCTTGGCTGCTCATACTTTCCAAACTGAAAAAAGCCCCATGGCAAGAGTTCCCTGGTGATATCTTCCTTGGGAAAAAAAGTGAAGGGTGGGAAGCCAGGGAGGCTGCAGCATGCCAGAGAGATGATGATTCAACAAAGACAGGGCCCTGAATTAATATTAGAGCTTTGTGAACTATGGATGAGAATTTGATTTCTCTGAAGAAAAATCTGGAATTGATTTTTTTCCTATCAAACTGACGAAAATTGTGGGGAAAAGGGAGGGGATAAACGTTTGGCACAGCACTCATACCTGTGCACTGAAGAATCCGTTTCTGTAGGTAGCATCATTTTGAAAGACATATATATTGTACACAGTTCAGTCTAGTGTAAAACCTTGTGGGAGATTTTTCTGTGGCGATGGAGTTTTCATACCATGTCAATGCAATACCAGCTGGAGAAGAGAGCTGCTTTAAGATGGGCAAATGGGGGCATTCTGTTTCCCTGCTATCCGTTCTGTTAACACTGAGCAGATGTCTTCCATTCTCAAAGCTAGGACAAAATAACCTATGTTCCACTGATTTGAAAAGGTAGATGGAAAAGATCTAGAAGTTTAACCCTGGAGCAGGCATATATAGGGGTTGGTTTCTCTGTTCTGTACTATATATGGTTTAAATTCTATACTGTCTGCAGTAAAGCAGTGTATTTAGCTGTGTCATGTTTGTGAAACATGTGTTCTAGGCACATTCCTGAAGATCAGCTTGAATGTCTGGACAGTGGGATTTATTGCCAGTCTGGAATGGAGGTTGATATATAATGACACTAGTTAATAACAGCAACAATGGAATAGGTAGAAACTCAGCTCATCAGTTGCACAGAGTTGCATTACTTGGAACAACATATATATTACAATATCTATAACCATTCTAGATCCTTGGGAAGGCTCCAGTAGTCAAAAGTACCAAATCCAGTCAGAACAAACTGGTAGACTGGATTCTCCACAGCATTAGGACTGCCAAAAAACTGGGGGAAAAAAAAAAGAATGTTTTGACCTCACAACATTCAGCTTATAAAAAAATGTTTCACTTGGAACCACATACAGTAGATATGATGAAACCTGGACAATTTTAAGCTTTTGGATAAAGCCTAAGTTGATCCTAAACCACCAGCATTTGATGAGCATTCTTCAGACAAAAATGATGATGATGTTGATAGAACTACCCTACTCTGGTATCAGGACAGAGAAATTATTGAATCAAGATTTAGTAGTGACAGAAGCTTTTCCTGTTTTCCTGTAGATCCATGCATGTCACTTCCCATTTACTTGATCCTCTGATTGTTCTTTCTTTCTTAATAAGTGGGTTTGAATATTTTTTGTTTATCAAGTGCATGAAATAAGCTGAAGCCTTGATCCAGATTTCAGTACTGCACTAAGAAAAAGGTTTTAATTATATTGATCTCTAATCCCTTTTACCTTTAATGCCACCTATTTCATACGGAAATTTACAAAAGCCCAAGAATATGCATCAAAAAATGTTCTCAAAACATTAATACAGTCTGAGAAAGTGCAGAAAGGAAGTAAAACTCTGAAGTTGAGAAATCGGGGATGGATCAAAAGACAAAGGGTCAAATGATAATTGAGAAAAGACTATTAAAATGCAGATAGATATACTGCATATTTATAGTAAGGTCCATTTACACAACACACTACAAGTACATGACTGATACATCAGATTCTGTTTCTGCTTGATTAATAAATGTTTAGATATTCAGAGGGAAAAATAGGAAGGAGTCAGTGGGAAAACTGTCAATAAATCCTTAAAATCCGAGATCATTGAATGTGGTCTCAAAAATAAGATAATAATTTTTAGATATAGATAATAATTATAAAAATAATATAATATATAGATATTATATATTATAGTATATAGATTATATATTATAGTATATAGATAATATAATATATAGATATATATTATAATACATAATCTATATATTATAGATTAGATATAGATAATAACTATAAAAATAATATAAACCAAAAGATACACTGTCATCTTTTGGTTTATATTACTAATGTGGTCTGAAAATGCAAAAACTGCTGATGGTATCTTTCTGTTACATCTGCAATTAAAAATGCACCTCTTTATATTGTCATGACATGAATTATACTAGCTCATCCCATTTTTACTTTAATTTCCTTATGCTGATTTTTTAAGGGGGGGAAGGAGTTTCAGAAGTCAGGAATAGTTCCTTTCCTTACTCTTTTTCCTTACATAAGCAACTTTAGAGATGTGAACTTCACATACCCCTTTAAAGTTATTTGGGAAGCTTATAACATTCTTGTTTCAAAACAGGGTTGTTGTTTTTTTTGCAGCCATAATTTCTGGATATTGGAATATTTTTTGACTTTAAAATATGTAAGATCATTCTCCTCAAGCAGACTGCATTTCAGGAGTGAAAATGAGTGATCTTTTTATAGCTCGTTATTGGGTGGGTAGCAATTAACCACTCAGGAGGGCTGCCAGTTCCTCCGCAAACTCAGTGAGGCACTTCATGCTTTAAAGTTAAATTATATTTGACATTTAATTTAAACTCATACTGCCTTCGTTCAAAATAAACCCTACTGCATTAATGGGAGGAAAGGAAAAAAAAGATTATTGTCTGTCTCCTGTTCCTATTCAATGTAATGTATCCTCATTTCCTTAGATTTTTTCAGTTCAACTTAGGTACGACTCTGATTAATCGCTGCCAAACTATTAAGCAACTAAGTCAAAAAGCAATAAATGTTTCTTGGGATTTTAGTTATCATTTTCAAACAACATGCTGGGTAAAATGGTAACTTCGCACAATTTATTTATTTATTACTTTTATACCCCCTTCTTTCTGCCATGTTGCTTGGAGTGGCCTACATTGTTCTTCCTGTCCCAGTTTGTTTCCCAAAAGCTCTTTTGGTTTCATCCATAACCGTGATTTGCTCAAAGTCGCCCAGAGAGTTTTATAGATCATCTTGGCTTTCATAGCACACCACGCTCTCCTAGTTACAGGATGATATAATTTTCTCGGCTGCCGTATATTTTTATTTCTTTATTGTTTTCCATTGTTTTCATTGTTTTAGAATGGTTCACCGCCCAGAGTCACTTGGTTGAGATGGGCGGCTATAGAAATCAAATAAATAATAAATAATATCATGCCATGCATAAAGATCCTCCCACATTTTTTCTACCCATTCTCCTTCAGTTTTGTGAAGAAGATTAGCGTTTGAAATTTCTTCCAAAGGAGAACAGAATTCTGATGCCATCTGCCTGGTGTTACGCCTGACAATCTCAAGGCCAGTGTCAAGGGGGTCAGGATGACAGAAGCAGCGTTGAGATGCAAGCCCCACCCCTTTCCCCTATAGTTTGACGTTAGACACATGTGCAAAAGGGGCGGGGCTTGTGACGCCGGGGGCGTCTGCAGATGCCACTCCTTCAGTCATACAGACAGCAGCCCCAAAGGACAACATTAGCCGGTCTGTAAATCAGAACTGAAAATTACAGTACCAGGATCCGGAGGATGAGAGAGAGGCATAGTGCAGAGGTGATCATGGGTCAAGCCACCCTGGATGAGCCAATATGGTTCCAAAGCGGAGAGCAGGAGGGTCTTGAAAGAAGCACAGCTCGGGCAAAATGCCTTGTTTTCCTTTGCAGCCTTTCCAAGACCCGCACAGTTCAACTCTCTCCAGCTCAGGTGATGCTTTCTCTGGCAGAGGCAGCTGTTTTTGTCAAGATGCTTCCCTATTAATCTTGAGTTCTGCCCCCACCCAACCCTTCTTCTCTCTGGCAAGAGTGGTGTTGCTTGGAAAGCCATACACAGGAATGGGGGTCTGTGCTGCCACATTCAAGAATGAGGTGTGCTTCTGAAATGTACCTTCTCTGGACCTGGGCAGTTCTGCAGGGTCTGTCTTCAGCTTTAAACTTCTCCCCCCTTTAAACTTTAAGAGGAAGAGGTGGGATATGGCATAACTTGGCTGCTCGCCATGTATGGAGTCTGACGTTCTTCCAAATAGTGAGCATACTTTCTTGTTAGATGTGGCTGATGGATCTGTGGGAATCCGCATGCTGGCACTTTGTTTAAATGATGATGAAAATTTCTGGTCATAGCCATCCCTTGAATCAATGCAAATTAACACTAATGGGATTATGTTTGAAACAATTTACAAAAGGCCATTTTAAAGTATTCAAATGACTGTGAGTTGTTCATTTTAGACAATAAAGTAAACAAGAGCTTAGTGAAGTTTCCCTTGTTAATCTCAAATTACATTTTTATCCATATTATGGCACCAAAGCAAAACCTTCCCTGAAAGGAAAAGCCTTTAATGTATTAAATTATTGTGATTAACCAATAATTAAAATATGCCTGAAATGTTTGAAAATGCCTTTCCTCTCAATGGATTATGTAACATGAAAAAGTCTATTTATTAGAAGAACAGGGAAATATTTGCGATTAAATAAATGCTGTTGTTCATAAATTCCCACTAATTAAAGACCACCATGCTGTGTTTGCCAGTTATTGATCATATATGAAAAACGCAATGCTAAAATAGATTTTAAATATGAGCTTGAGCTCTACTTTGATGGCACATATTTTCCTTCCCCCCCCCTTTAATTTGCTTTTCAATCTCTCTTTTTCTTGTTTGGAAACAACAAAGATACTATGGTGTTTAAAATGTAAGGAAATTCAGGGGGAAAACAAGGCATATTATAGAAAATATAAAGAAGGATAGATAACATCATCCGATCTATGTAGTTCAGATATTCATAAATTCATAAATATTCATAGAAAACAGCTCCCTCTGGTCCATTTATAAATATGTTTTATTTTCTATTTTTGTCCTTAAATTATTATTGAAACATACCTTTAAACTTTAAAAATATGTCTTCTTTGTCTTTATGAGACAAGCAGAGACCTCTTCATCTACCCCAGTGTTTCTCAACCTTGGCAACTTTAAGATGTCTGGACTTCAACTCTCAGAATTCCCCAGCCAGCATGGCTGTCTGGGGAATTCTGGGAGTTGAAGTCCACACATCTTAAAGTTGCTAAGGTTGAGAAACACATACCAATTTTAGCAAAAAGCTGCAGCCTCCTTTCCAAAATTTCTATTCCAGTCATATATAGTTCTATGTATGAATCCAGCTACTATAGTTTGTAAACCATTGTTTATAGCACAGCCTTGTGTATTAACCTGGCCATTAGGATATATTTAATTAACCATGTATAGAATAAACCATGATGTAAAGCAATGTGTGAACACAACTACAATATATCTCAAAAGTTTGGGAAAGTACTAGACTGAAGTGTGTGACTAGTCCTTCTGAGACTTCATTGTGCCTTAGTGTGTGTGTGCCCCTTCATGGATCACTGCCTTGTCGTGGTGAAGGGGCTTGTGTAACTCAGTGAAGCCATGAGCTATACCGTGCAGGGCCACCCAAGACGGACAGGTCATGACAGAGAGTTCTGACAAAATGTGGTCCACTGGAGAAGGAAATGGCAACCCACTCCAGTATCCTTGCCAAGAAAACCCCATGGACAATGTTAAAAGGCTAAAAGATATGACGCCGGAAGATGAGCCCCTCAGGTTGGAAGGTGTCCAATATGCTACTGGGGAAGAGCGGAGGGCAATTCCAAGTAGCTCCAGAAAGAGTGAAGCGGCTGGGCCAAAGCCGAAAGGACGTTCAGCTGTGGATGTATCTGGAAGCGAAAAGAAGGTCCGATGCTGTAAAGAACAATATTGTATAGGTACGTGGAATGTAAGATCCATGAACCAAGGCAAGCTGGATGTGGTCAAACATGAGATGACAAGATTGAACGTCAACATCTTGGGAATCAGCGAATTGAAATGGACGGGAATGGGTGAATTTAATTCAGGTGACCATTATATCTACTACTGTGGGCAAGAAACCCTTAGAAGAAATGGAGTTGCACTCATAGTCAATAAGAGAGTGGGAAAGGCAGTAATGGGATACAACCTCAAAAATGACAGAATGATCTCAGTGCGTATCCAAGGAAAACCATTCAACATCACGGTAATCCAAGTCTATGCCCTAACCACTGATGCCGAAGAAGCTGAAGTTGACTGGTTCTATGAAGACCTACAACACCTTCTAGAACTAGCACCAAAAAAAGATGTCCTTTTCATCATAGGGGACTGGAATGCTAAAGTAGGAAGTCAAGGAGTAATCGGAATAACAGGCAAGTTTGGCCTTGGAGTACAAAATGAAGCAGGGCAAAGGCTAATAGAGTTCTGTCAAGAGAACAAGCTAGTCATAGCAAACACTCTTTTCCAACAACACAAGAGACGACTCTACACATGGACATCACCAGATGGTCAATACCGAAACCAGATTGATTACATACTTTGCAGCCAAAGATGGAGAAGCTCTATACAGATGGCAAAAACAAGACCAGGAGCTGACTGTGGCTCAGATCATGAGCTTCTTACTGCAAAATTTAGGCTTAAATTGAAGAATGTAGGGAAAACCACTAGACCACTCAGGTATGACTTAGATCATATTCCATGTGAGTACACAGTGAAGGTGATGAATAGATTTAGAGGATTAGATTTGGTAGACAGAGTGCCTGAAGAACTATGGACGGAGGTCTGTAACATTGTACAAGAGGCAGCAACTAAAACCATCCCAAAGAAAAAGAAATGCAAGAAAGCAAAATGGCTGTCTGATGAGGCTTTACAAATAGCTGTGGAAAGAAGGAATGCGAAAAGCAAGGGTGAAAGGGAAAGATATAAGCAACTGAATGCAGATTTCCAGAGAATAGCAAGGAGAGATAAGAAGGCCTTCTTAAATGAACAATGCAAAGAAATTGAAGAAAACAATAGAATGGGGAAGACTAGAGATCTCTTCAAGAAAATTGGAGATATCAAAGGAACGTTTAGTGCAAAGATGGGCATGATAAAGGACAAAAAAGGCAGGGACCTAACAGAAGCAGAAGAGATTAAGAAGAGGTGGCAAGAATACACAGAAGAACTATACAAGAAAGATCTTAATGTCCCTGATGTCCATGCTGGTGTGGTCACTGACCCTGAGCCAGACATCCTAGAGAGTGAAGTCAAGTGGGCCTTAGGAAGCATTGCTAACAACAAAGCTAGTGGAGATGACAGTATTCCAGCTGAGTTATTTAAAATACTAAAAGACGATGCTGTTAAAGTGCTGTACTCAATATGCCAGCAAGTTTGGAAAACGCAACAGTGGCCACGGGATTGGAAAAGGTCAGTTTACGTTCCAATTCCAAAGAAGGGCAATGCCAAAGAATGCTCAAACTATCGCACAATTGCACTCATTTCACATGCTAGCAAGGTTATGCTCAAGCTAGGCTTCAGCAGTATGTGAACCGAGAACTACCGGATGTACAATCTGGGTTTCGAAGAGGCAGAGGAACTAGAGATCAAATTGCCAACATTCGCTGGATCATGGAGAAAGCACGAGAGTTCCAGAAAAGCATCTACTTCTGCTTCATTGACTATGCAAAAGCCTTTGATTGTGTGGATCACAACAAACTGTGGCAAATTCTTAAAGAGATGGGGATACCAGACCACCTTACCTGTCTCCTGAGAAATCTGTATGCGGGCCAAGAAGCAACAGTTAGAACCGGTCATGGAACAACCGATTGGTTCAAAATAGGGAAAGGAGTACGACAAGGCTGTATACTGTCACTCTGCTTATTTAACCTATATGCAGAGTACATCATGAGAAATGCCAGGCTGGAAAAATCACAAGCCGGAATTAAGATTGCAGGGAGAAACATCAATAACCTCAGATATGCAGACAATACCACCCTAATGGCAGAAAGTGAAGAAGAACTAAAGAGCCTCTTGATGAGGGTGAAAGAGGAGAGTGAGAAAGCTGGCTTGAAACTCAACATTAAAAAAACTAAGATCATGGCATCTGAACCCATCAATCCCTGGCAAATAGAAGGGGTAGAAATGGAAGCAGTAACAGACTTCATTTATTTGGGCTCCAAGATCACCGCAGACGGAGACTGCAGCCATGAAATTAAAAGACGCTTGCTCCTTGGGAGGAAAGCTATGGCAAACCTAGATGGCATATTAAAAAGCAGAGACGTCACCTTGCCGACAAAGATCCGCATAGTCAAAGCTATGGTTTTCCCAGTAGTAATGTATGGCTGTGAGAGCTGGACCATAAAGAAGGCTGAACGCCGAAGAATTGATGCCTTTGAACTGTGGTGCTGGAGAAGACTCTTAAGAGTCCCCTGGACTGCTAGGAGGTCAAACCAGTCAATCTTAAAGGAAATCAACTCTGATTGCTCATTGGAAGGATTGATAATGAAGCTCAAGCTCAGATACTTTGGTCACCTAATGCGAAGAGAGGACTCTTTGGAAAAGACCCTGATGCTGGGAAAGATGGAAGGCAAAAGGAGAAGAGGACGGCAGAGGATGAGATGGCTAGATAGCATCACTGAAGCAATGAGCATGAAATTGAGCAAACTCAGGGAGGCAGTGAAAGATAGGAAGGCCTGGCGCAATATGGTTCATGGGGTCACGAAGAGTCAGACACGACTTAACGACTGAACAACAACAAAGTGTGTGTGTGTGTGTGTGTGTAATTATACCTATTACAGGTAGTCCCCAGTTTAAGAATGAGTTCCATTCCGAAGGGCTGTCCTTAAGTCAAATTTGTACGTAAGCTGGAACAGTTTTATGTACGTAAGTAGTATTATGTAATGAACTCAAACCATTTAACTCGAATCATTGTGTATTTAACTGAAATTATGTTATAGGCGCTGTTCTTAACTATGGGTCATCCTTAAACTAGGTGTTCTTAACCCGGGGACTACCTGTACTACAATAGCGTAATATCTACTGTAGCTTTAGTATGGAAGACTGCCAGTGGGACCAAAAGAAAACAAGTAGAGCGTATGTGTTTACTTAGTCAAAGTTATGCTGCATTAATCGTCTAGACAGCTGGTACTGACATTGTTCAGACTAATATGATTAAAAATTAATAGCGCTCCAACTTAGCTATAAATGGGAGCAGGCTAATGGATTGCATTAGCATGGCCATCCAGAACTAGCCCTGGCTGAAGGGACTCTAGCTTAATAACTTTCTAATTGCAGCTGCTGTGTAAGCTGAGTGACTTAGCAGTCAACTGACAGGTTTACATTTCCTAATAGACTAGCTGCTACTCTCCGCATTAGCTCTACACTAGAATTTTAAACAGAAAATAATTAGTTTGCTTTTTAAGCTTTCCCAGATGGTTTAAATTAATAGGAGAATGGAGCAACACCAAACCTCCATGTGAGCATTTTTAACCCCCATTGATTTCTTCCTTGGCAAGAGAACAGAAGCCCTGCTGACTGACCAGTTGTAAAGTTAACAGGTGTCTGGAGCTTTAGGTGGCATTACATTGGTTCCTTAGTATTCAAGAGCATGATAGATGATGAGAGAGAGAGAGAGAGAGAGAGAGAGAGAGAGAGAGAGAGAGAGAGAGAGAGAGAGAGAGAGAGAGAGAGAGAGAGAGAGAGAGAGAGAGAGAGAGAGAGAGAGAGAGAGAGAGAGAGAGAGAGAGAGAGAGAGAGAGAGAGATAGATAGATTCCCAGAAGTTCCTATTCTCCAGCCACATTAGATTTTTGTGGCTATTGTTTTGTAAAGGAAAGACAATAGATCAAATCCACCCTAGTTCAATCCCCAGGACTCAGAAATCTGCTGTAACTATTTCAATTTCCAGGAATGGTGGTTGGCATGGAAAAGCCTACAACAGAAAGCTAATGCTGGCATTGATGAACTTCTCATGTTCCACAGATCTCCCGACCAGCCCTTGCTTTCCCTTGCAATATTTTCAGTCAAATAGGAAATTGAGATCTAAAACTATATTTTGCTCACTTGTTTCTTGTAGACCTTATGCCACTGGGGACTAAATAGCACCATTGTTAGGCTTGAATCTGGAACCATTTGCCACCCCTGATACAGTTGTTCACTTTCCAATCTTAAGTAACACTCTCCAGTTGTGTGTTTCAAGACACATGATTCCCAGTGTATGATCCCCAGATTATACCTTCCATTTGAGATTGCTTGTCCATTTCTCTGCTTCTATACTTTTCTTTGAGAGCCAGTTTGGTGTAATGGTGAAGGCAACGGGCTAGAAACCAGGAAAAGTTCCAGTCCCAGTTTAGACATGAAGCCAGCTGGTTGGCCTTGGGCCAGTCACACTCTCTCAGCCCTGGGAAGCAGGCAATGGCAAACCACTTCCAAAAGCTTGCCAAGAAAATTGCAGGGACCAGTCCAGGCAGTTGTCAAGAGTCAGCACTAACTTAAAGGTGTATGCGCACAGACACACACAAAATACTTTTCTTTATTCTGATTACTAATGTGGGGCAAACGAGCATAATCTTCCTGCAAGATGGCCACCTGTCCTTAAGAATGACAAGTCATACCTACGTTGCTTTCTTCTTTCCTCCAAAACACTAATGATACTTTGTCCTTCAGGAGGGAAGTCTGTCCACCTAAGGCAAGATTTTCAGTCTTATCTCTTTTTTTCCCCTCAATAAGCCAGATTTCCATTTCCTCTGAACTTCCTTGGGTATCTTATATTGAGACAGACCATCAAATCATCCAGCCTAGAACTATTCACTCCAGTTTGTGCCAAGTCTTCATACTTGAAACCTTGTTACTGTGATGTCAGGGATGAGACAAAACTTTCTGCATCTGTGGCAGATACTGTAGCATGGAAAACATGCTTTGTGGCCCAGATTACCAAGAGGATCTTAGTCTTCACCTTAAAAAAGTTTTCCCTTTGACTACTTGGAATACACTACTTGACTTTTCTTCTGCTTTTTCTCCTGAGCTGTATCAAGCAAAGGAGAAAATAATCATAAGTCTGCTTTCTTATCCAGCCACTGCAGGAGCCTTTATCCAACAACACCCTGAGGGGGAACAAATGCTGCGATACATGCAAAGGTCAGTAACAAGTAGATGTCTTCACAGTTTAATATGGCTACTGCTAGTTAGCCTGTGTTCCTGGCTGGAAGACAGATGGAACACTCTGTGCATAAAATAGAGTTCATCACAGGAGAATAAATTCACTCCAGGGCAGTGGAATAGAATGAGATCCATGCAATAGATTTAAAAGAGCATCACACCTCTGACCCTAGGATCAGGCTTTTTTATCCACCTGAATGCCCAGCTGACAATTTCCACTGTTCTGCTTGGGATAAATTCCCAGATAGAGGATAAATTCCCAGATAGATTGACAGAGACTTGGTTCCTGCATTGTGCTATGTCATGGTTTGTTGAATGATGGTTTGTTGAATAAGCCACAATTGGTTGGGCTCATGTGTAACACTCAACCATAAAGCATGATTTACAAACCACAGTGTCTGAGTTATGAATGCATGATGTGATAAGTTTTGTTTTTTTGCTGGCTTGTCACAAACCCTGATGCTGGTTAAGACTGAGAGGGAGTGACTGACCCAAGGTCACCCAGTTGGCTGTTGCCTAAGGGAGGACCAGAACCTGGGTCTCCCCATTCCTAGTCCAGCACCTTAACTACTACTCTACACTGGCTCTTCTCCTGCTGTCAAATTAAAATTTACAATTTGTTAACAATGTGAGGGAAGGGGGTTCTAAAGGTGACACCCAAAGGTTTCTGGGTCTGCCACTGCCCTGGGGTCTCGCATTTTCCCCATAATTGGTTATCATTCTCTCATACCACCCTGCAGGAATTTGGTTCCATTCCTCCATAGCAGACTGTTTCAAGTCAGTAACGTTTGAGAGCTTTTAGCATGAAGTGCTTGCCCTTGCATGAAATGGACAATATTACTGTGGGTGTTTGGGTCCAGACTTTCTTGGACATTCCAAAAAAACTGAATTTGTTCTTCTTCATTTTGTAGACTTGCTTGTATGTTTGAGATAATTGCCTTGCTGCATGATCCACTTTGTACTTTAGCTTCAGTTGATGAATAGATGGCCTGATATCCTCCTGCAGAATTTCTGATACAAAAGTCTTCTTTCAGTGATAGAAAATCCAGATACTGAGGCAGCAAAGTATCCCCAATTGATGACACTACCAACTCCATGCTGGAGAAATACTATGGGGTTCTTATTGTGGAATACAGTGTTTGCTATCTCCCAGATCTAAAAATATCCACGTACCCTGGAAAGTTCTACTTTGGACTTACATGTCCACAAAACATTTGTACAGTATCTTGAAGGTCATCCAGGTGATTTTTTTTTTCAATCTTGCTAGTTTTCCATGAATCCCATTTTTATCTGGGGCTTATCTAATGGTAGAGTCATGAACACTGACTTTAGCCAGGGCAAAAAAGGCTTGCGGAAGCCTGGATGATGTGATTTGCTGGATGATTTTAGAGAATCTTAAAGGGTTGGTCTCTGGCCTGGAATCTGGGGGGCCTTCTCCGTGATTGAGAAAGTGCTATCCACTCCTTCTTGAGGGAGCACAAAACAATGCTGGCATGAAAGGATATTGCCAATCCTTACCTGTTTCTACTGCATATATTCTCAGTCATTGCCAAATGGTATGGTTTGATTTGTGAGCGTTGTTATTGTTGTTCAGTCGTTAAGTCGTGTCCAACTCTTTGTGACCCCATGAACCATATCGCGCCAGGCCTTGTGAGCGTGCCACACTCATTATAGGCAAGACAATTGGTTTTCTCCTCTGGCTTTGTCCTCTGTCAGCACATTATCAGTCTGGAGAAAAATATCCACCAATCAGGACACTGCAGTAGGAACGGGGATATCAGGGACTCAGGTTGGCTTTTTTAGACTGCTTTGCTTGCCTCTCCTCCCACATCCCATTTCCTTCCCAAATGTAAGGCTTTGCATTGGGCCCTATTGAAGTTCATCTTGCTGGTTTCTGCCCCTTGTTCTACCTTGCCAAGTTCTTCCTGAATCTCAATACTGTCCGTTTATTGTCCCCACCTTTATGTCATCTACAAATATAACCATATTTTCTTTATTGTAGCAAAAGTTACCCGCCCACACACACACACATGAACTGCATTTATTACCAAACCTATGAGATGCCCTCCCCCCCCCCGCCACCATAAACTGTCTAAAGTGCCCTTGTAGGAAAATACCTACAGTAAGCTGAATTGACCCTGAATGGTGATAGAGAGAATAATCAGTCAGGAATCAGTGGCCCAATAAACCACATTGTTTATATTCATTGACCATATCTCAAAGATAGATGCTGACCTAGGAGGAAGGGAGAAATAGTTAGAAGGCCATCCAGATAGGTTTATCTAAAACTTTCCAAGTCATGCTTTGGTTTACACTGTGTCTGCCTTTTCCTTTTCCTTGTCCTTGTAATGTAGTAGGCCAAAGGTATATACCATATTTTTCCGACTATAAGACGATACTTTTTTCTAAAATCCTTACGCTAAAAATTGAAGGGCGTCTTATTCAAGGAAGTCAGCCGAGGAGAGAACCGCGCGGTTGCAAAACTGCCCATACTTTGTTTCTGCAAAGAGGCTCCTATTGCTAGCCTCCAATCACGAGTGAAATAGCTTATCTCCCAAACAGACTTCCTCCAATCACGAGCCTTATGTAACTGACATCAGCTGATGCTGAACAAACCAATTAGCGGAAGGCTGTTTGCAGAGACAAGCTATCGGCAGTTTCACTCGTGCTTGAATGTAATCAGTTATGCAAAAGAGCATGGAAATAGAGCTGCAGAGAGACGGTTTGGACCTCCTCCCACCGAGTGTAGCAGGTCAATGTTAACTAATTACTAAATAAAAATGTGTTCTGCACTATCTTTAAAATATTGATTTCTTAATTTTGGGTTGGAAAAGTGGGGGTCGTCTTGTACATGGGGCATCTTATTGACAGAAAAATACGGTAAGCTGTGGTTCTGCCTTTGTTCAGGGCTGCTCAGCAATTGCCAATGCTTTGCTGGGAGTTCAGTGTACACTGTAGTTGTTTGCATGCTTAATACATTTATGTTGTATCTTCGGAGTGATTTGGCTGTTTTAAGTGAGCCAGGTTTTAGCCACAACAGTAGTTAGTTATCAATATATGGAGCACCATAGGACCTTGAACACAGCCCTGAGATACTGTATTTGACAATTCTATCTAGCTGGATGTGTAGCTGTTGACAGACAAGTGTTGGGTACTACTGTTCAGCCAGCTCTGTATCCATCTATGGTAGCACAGGACAGTCAGATTTTGCCATTTTCCTCATTAAAAACTCATTGAAGCCTTTGTCAAATGGTACACTATATCCACTGCATTCCTATGGTATACTAACATGGTCTCTGTATAAAAAAAGGGAGATAAGGCTGGTTTGGCATGTCTTGTTCTTGATAAATCCACACTGGCTCCTGTATTCTTGTCTAAATGTTCAAAAAATGATTCATAATAACCTGTTCCAGAATTTGTCTGGTATTCATGTCAAGCTGACTAGTTTATAGTTACATGGGTCCTCTTTTTCCCCCTATTGAAGGTAAGAACATTTGCCTTTCTCCAGTCCTCAGGCACTACACCCATCCTCCATGATTTCTCCAAAATCATCAAAAGGGGCTCCAAGAAGACATTCACCAATTCCTTCAAGTCTCTTGGATGTAACTGTTCTGGTCCTCGAGACTTAGTCAGGCACTCCCTAACTATTCCTCAGCTTCAGTTACCATTCTCTCCATTTGTCAATTGTCTGTCTAGCAAAATAGGAGTTGAAGAGTTCTGTCATCATTCCATTATTTGTTACTATCCTACCTTCTTCTCCTAGCCGGCAAGTCTATCCCTTTCTTTTTCTCTTCCTTTTCCCACTGATGTAGCCCCAAAGTCTCATTTTGGGGCAGGAGATGAATTTAGGGCAGTACCAAGATATAAGGGCATGACTGTGCCATGTTTAAATGCAAGTGGGGACAGGGCCTACATCTCTGCTGCCTCTCTGGCAGAATGGGTTGGGAGCCAGGTAGTCATTAATAAAGAAGTGACTGGTTCCTTAGGGAACCTTCCTGGGAAGTGTTGTTTCTGGAGATCCAAGTTGAGGTCTCTGGCAAAAAATGAACCTGATAACCTCTCTGCCATGTAAAACCTTGATCCATCTAACTACTCCTTTTTTCTGCTAGAATTCTGGCTGCTGCACAATTCAGAATCATCCCACAACAATGCACTCTAGGTTGGGACCTGAACATCTGTGAAAGTGATGCCTGTTTGGCATTGTTAGTTGGTTCAGATATTTCCAGCATATTTCAAGTTATCTGGAGTGATCAGTTTGAACAGAAAAGCAATAAATACATGAACAAAAGTATAGGTCCCATTGATTTTATGGTGTGTATTTTAGCTGTTTTTTTCACCGTGCATAAATGGTTGCAATGTATTATTTCCATACATCAGAGAATGGGATTTGAGATACATGGGTAGAATCTTAGTGGTATATCGTTCTTTTTTGAGCCTGAAGCCGCTGTGGGGCAGAAACTATTTCAGACAATAGGGATAATAATGAAGATAACTAGGTTGCTCATTGATTGTTCTTTTGGAGTACTACAACTTTTTATGTAATACAGTATCTAGTATCACATATTTAGTTGCTGTTCCATGTTATTAGAGCATACGTCGTATTTGTTAGTCACTTTCTGAATGGCTTCTAGATAGAAGAGGTAGGCTATAAAAGATTGTATAAATGCATAATTCCCTACTGCCTAGTATTTCATCCACTGTGGAACTTAAAATAGATTTTGCAAGGTTTTCTTTCAGGATCTCCAACCAAACATGATACACACTTTCCTCTAACATCCTATCACTATCACTGCCCAAGCTAGCACATGGAGTAGAGGAACAACAAGGAGAAGGCACTTATATCTTCTCCCCCCTGGCTTTTATTTTCTTAAGAATTGCATCCACCAATAATTCTGCCACTGAAAAGGAAAAAATGGGCAGAGGGAATTGAGTAGAAAAGCAACCAGCCCCTGCCCCCACTTTTCATCACTCAGACATACAACCTCAAGAGGTTACTTCTTGTTTTAAAAGAAAAATAAAAACTCAGGAGAAGGATGCATGTAAGTGCATGACATGTCTAGTTTAGACATGAGGAGGGGGAGAGAAAGGGAGTCAAAAAGTGTTAATCACATCTCTAAAGTTGCTAGGTAACCGCATCCTCCCTGCAGGATGCCTGTCTGCAGAGCCAGTTTTGATATGATGTAATGCTTCTGCTCCAAATGATGTAATTATATTTTCCTCTGGCTGAATGCCTTATTCCTTGAAATTTGGAATTGGGAGAGAGGAGGGAAAAACAATCTTTATCAAACTATTGAGGCATACATTTGTGCCTTGAATGAGCAAGACTTCCAGGAATAAAGAGAGAAATAAAGGAAATGCAGCTAATGATATGCTGAAGACCAAGTATTCATCAGTGGTTGACCATTTGCCACCAACAACTAAACATAATAATTTTATTTATTTTTTAAAAATAGTTCTTACTATAATAATCTTACCCATCTGGCAAGATGGCAAGTAAAAGGCCTAAAATGTAATGATTTTTGAACAGTATTAAAGAGTTAATACTATGTATTTTAGAAACTAAGGCTGCAGTTCTAAACTTATCAACCAAGGGATGAATTACATAGGACTTTTGTCCAAGTAAATATGCATATAATTGTGCTGCAAAATTAGCAAAATGTGTAAAGAAAAAAAGTCTCTTTTGAATTGAGTTTGTCTTCTGGGGACTTCATGGACACATCCATAGATTTTCTTTGCAACAGTATGGAAATGGCTTATTATTGTCTTTTTTATGGGATGTGTTTCAGCTTCTCAGTCCAGCCCACAGCTGTGGGGTTTGTAGGTGGTGTTTTCAAGTATTAACTAGATTTGATTCTCCTTAGCTTTTTGAGTTCAGCCCAGATTGACTACATGCTGCCTTGTGATTAAATAGAAAAAAAAAAATCAGAAGCCTCTAAATAGGTATATAAAACCTAGCAATATTATCATTTCTCTTCTGGTAATCTGATTTGAATTAACCTTTCCTGAAAATCTGCTTTATTATGACAGAGAACTGTTCTACCCTGGACTACTTAAATATATACAGTACATTAAGCAGTATCATTGCAAAACAAACTAAAAAGCTCCTTGGCAACAATTCATCTCTAATTTTTAATAGGTTTACTACAGGAGTGAGGAATATTTTTTCACTAAACTGTATTAGAACATTTGAATGGCACAGTACATGGTATCACTAAGGACTCTGAGAGCTATAGATGACCCATCTGCACTCTGTATTGATCTTTGCTTTTCCTATATAGTATATTGCTTAATTTACAAAAATTAGTTAAGAATAAAATGGTCTTGTATAATAAAGAAAATGAACAAATAAAACCATAAAAATACTAAAAAGACATTGGTAACTATCCATTCATTTTTGGTTGTGTGTGTATGCATGTGTGTGTGTTTGTGTATATATACAGACATTTGTGCGATATTATCTTTTATTGTTTTATTTGAAGAGCCCTTCTTCCCATTGGCTAAATTACTGTGATATCACAGAATGTTCATAAACAATTCTGTTGATTAAATATCAAGAACTGTTGATAAAAAGTATATTTCTGTGAAAGAAGCGAAAGGTCAGTTTGGCAGAGAGAAATATTAAAGATGAGGAATAGGAGGCACAATATATTGCTGAGAATCTGTGGTCATAAGTATACCAAGAAGAACAATTGATCCAAAGCTTACAGGATGTAGGGCCTAAATATAGAAAGAGATAAGTGTTACTCCTATATTCTGGGGCAAGAAGAGAAATGAATTACAACATTGCTTTAAAACAGCTAATCGTGTTTTTGCTATTTTCTTTAAGGTAATATCTTTTCAGTGTTGCACTGGTGTGTGCTTCATTCTTCCTTGGTACTAGCCAAGCAATTTAATTGTATGCTCATATTTAAATCTCAACTGCAGAAGTATAAAAAATAATTCTGAATGTAACCAAAATATATACTAGGGCTTGTCTAAAGGTGAGATACCACTGGAAGAAAAGGAAAAAAAAGAAAGAATGCCAATGACTTTTTCTCAGTAATCTCATTAATTACTAATAATTTAGTAACAAGTCATCTCAGTAATCCCTTTGGTACAGAAATTTTAAGACTTGTATTTCTAAAATCCTATTTGAATTAAGCTTGAACTTGTTTACTTTATGTTGTGGGTTCTTTCTTTGAACCACCAATAACAGGTTGACTCAGACTCAATAGCCACAACGCACTGGAAATTTGGAAATTGACTGGGTTTTTGGATCTCCCTTCAGTGGCTGGGAGGGAAACTTCTAATTTACAAAAGGAAAGCTTACACACACACAAAAAAAGAACTGTAAATTATAAAATGTCTTTAGTGCAGAAATGAATCTTAACAATAAAACAATTTTCTATTTTAACTATTATCTATAAGCTCTTTATCTACATTATATTCTTTAAAGTTCAATTTCACTAAATTCTCATATCTATTTTGTATCTCCAATTAATTTTTTTATTTTTATTTTATTATTAAATGTATATGCTGCCCATCTCCCCCAGAGGGTGACTTTGGGCGGCTTACAATTAAAAGCCAAGACAATAAAAACAATAAAAATATAAATACCGCCCCCCCCCCCGATTAAAACACAAATAACAAAACTCCAATATATTTGTTTATGGCTGACTTTTATACGTCTGTTGTCTTAATCCCTGTATATCTCTTTTGCCACTCTCTACAGAGCACTATTCCTTTTTCTACAGAGTTTGATCTGTCTTTTATCATTTTCAGTTTTCTCTTTCTTTCTCTTTCTGTTCTGTCAAAGTCTTGACTTTTTTTCACCCTTTCTGCTTGGGTGTCCCTTGGATGTCTTCATTCTCCTCCTCCTCTTCCGAATCTTTTCTCCCTCTGAGGAAAACGGCTTGAAGAACTTTTCCCTCACGCCAGTCTGAGGGAAGGAAACAAACGCCTCTCCTCCCAGTTTTCTCAGCTGCCGCCTCCTGTCTGGTTCCCTCTTTCTCATCAGGGCTGCCTATCTTTTAGTTTGCCCATTTATTTGACTCCTGGGCTTTGGCTCGGTTTATTCAGACTCTCCCTCATGAGGCCTGGGTTGCAGAGCTCCCAGGCAGCCATCTTGTCTTCCCCCTTCTCATGGCTGCTGTCTGATTGGCTGCTGCTGTTGGATTGGCAGCTGGGTTGTCCTGACGATGGGGGAGGGCCAAGGAGGGAGCAGGAGGAAGGCGCACAGGGGCTGATCATCTGCTCAGGCAGTCTGGCCTTCTGGTGTTTCTCAACCTTGGCGGCTTTAAGATGTGTGGACTTCAACTCCCAGAATTCCCCAGCCAGCATGCTCACTAAGCAGGGTTGGTATTTTACCCAAAGGCAGACAGAGTGATGCTGGGTGGAAAAACAAACAGTATACAGTATTATTGTATTTGGACCTGTTGGCTGTTTAAAGGATCTCTGATCAAAAATGGAAAAGCAAATCAGTGTTTCTAGTAGCCTTATTGAAAAGTTATTTTGCATGTCATATACAGTAGATCTAATAAACCCTGTTGAAGCTGTGTGGAGTAAGGACTATAGATTGTGCTTCTGGAAGAAGTCCTAAGATATATTTAGCTATGCCCTAGCTAGGTATAATAGCATTTGCAAAAATGAATAACTTTTCTAAAGGACGCTGATCACAGAACTTGTGGCTCTATAATTTGCAGAGGTTGAACTTTTAAAAAATATTTTCTTGGGATTTCAGAAGAGACGTCCTAATTATAGCAGGAAATAAATATCTGTATTCTTCTTTTCAGTTATAGGTGATGAAGAGAGAGTTATTTTTGAAGACAAAAAGCTGTTCCAACCATTTCTACAGAGCAATATTCCAACCTTGATCCCCCTGGAATTAGGACCTGAAAATTACAGTCCTACATGCAATTATTTGTAAATAATCCCATTAAATTCAGCACAGCATCAGGCTTTAGAAAAGGCTGGAAACACAAAGCATCCATAAATGAACTGTGGAAATTCAACAAGCAGTTCACAGGCCTATAGATATCCTGGTTAGTTTGTTCTTTGTTTTGTGTGGTTGTATTTAGTAGGACCACAGTAGAACTTTCATACCTGAAAGTTCAGATCCAATGACAGAGGCCAAGTGAGTAGAAAATATATGCAGATGTCCTAGGGAACATCTGCAAATTCTCCTTTGCAGAAGTTGGCATAGTCAACTCTTAAATGGCTATTTGATTGATTGATTGATTGATTGATGAGATTTATATCCTGTCATTCATTCAAGAGCACATTGTGTTGCCTCTTCCTGTTTTTCCCCACATCAACCCTGTGAGCTAAGTCGGGGAGAGAGTGACTGGCCAAAGTCACCCAGTGTGCTTCCATAGCTGATGATAGTGCAGGGTTTCTCAACCTTGGCAACTTTAAGACATGTGGACTTCAACTCCCAGAATTCCCCAACCAGTATATGCTGACTGGGGAATTCTGGGAGTTTAAGTCCACATGACTTAAAGTTGCCAAGGTTAAGAGACCCTGGTCTAGTGCCTGAATCTCTCCACTCCTAGTCCAACACCTTAACCACTGCACCATACTTGCTCTCAATAACAACGTCAGTGAGACGATCCAGCAGACCATTTCTGAATGCATTAGGCCATCATGTAGTTTATATGGTTTTGGTTTAGAACAATGTATGAAGCCAGCCACCATAGTCTATAAACTATAGTTTATGGTTTAGCTAACTATGTGAAGTTATTCTTGTGTGTTATAGTCAAGAAACCATGGTTAAATAAACTAAGACTCAGTGTTAGATGTGAATTTAGGTATGCTGATTGGGAGCTGATGTTCCCAACATGCGTCTGAAGGGCACCAAATGGGGGAATGTTGGACTGTATCCAATCCTAATTATATATATTTCCATGGCATTTTTAATCCAGCAACTAATAAAGTTATATAGTCCCACAGCAAGGAATACCTTTAAGTATGATAAATGAAAGGGTGAAAAGATTCCATGAGGATTTGAATAATGAGTACATTTTGTTTGGTTGCTTAAGAATTCTTAGTATTCTTAACATTATAACTGAAAATCAAAGATTCACATCCCAGTTGTGCAAAGTAGCTGTTTCCACCCTCCAATGTCTCAGCAGGTGTAGAAGGAGAAAGCAGGAGGCTCAGGAAGCAAACAGAAATCAAAATTCAACTCAAATGAATACCCCCAGATTTAATGTTTGTATTGCATTGTTTTTAAATGTTTGTTGTTGTTAATCAGTGGTGGATCACAGTAGCAAAGTAGAATATAAAATAGATGAAAAGGATATCCAGAGATAGATGGACTTTGTTTTAAGATATTGAGCAGGACAAAAACAGACTGTTCATTTGGCAATTTATTTTTTTGAGGGAAATTTTAAAAACTTGAAAATATGTGTAAAGCTAGATTTCTGAATTTTCAACATTGTAAACACCCTGCTGGTATTTCAAAGGGACCTGAAGACCTGGCTCTTCACCCACCCAGGCCTTTGGTGAGGACGATGGACATCCCTTTCTTCCTTTCTGTTCCCCTCCGGATTGTTTTCTTTGTCATTGTTGTTCTTTTGTCATCTGCTGTTTTTGTATTGTTCTTCGTTTTTAAATGTTTTTAACAATTGTAAACTACCCAGAGTCAGTGGGAGTAGGGCGGCATATAAATTTAATAATTTTATTATTGTTGGCTGCACAGTCAGCCAGATGTTTAGACTGGATTTGGCATTTTTATCCACCCATCGAGTCCTTCCCAAGGACCTAGGATAGGCAGATGTTGCTGTTTGATGGTGTTAAAGGTATTGTCACAGGATGTAAAGTGTTCCAAGTAAAGCTGCCTTTTGCAATGGACTGATGGTGATTTTGTCATTGCTGATGGTGTTCAAGTGGTGCTCCAGATGTTTTGGGATTGCACCCAGGGTGCCTTTTATTATTAGTATTATCTTTGCTTTCTCTTGCCACAGTCTTCTACTTCTATTTGCACATCTTTATATTTTGTGATGTTCTCCAGTTCTTTCTCTTCTATTCTGCTCTCTCCAGATATTGCAATGTCCACTATCCAGACTTTTTGCCTTTCTTATCAACAATTGTTAAGTCTGGGGTGTTCTGTGGCAGGTCTTGTCTGTTTGAATTCTAAAGTCCCAGAGCACTTTAGCTTCTTCATTTTCTATTACTTTGTCTGTTTTGTGGTCCACCAGTTCTTGCAGATGTTCCAATGAACCATTGTTGCTACTTTGTCATGCTGTTGTTTGTAGTCATTGTAGTCAGTCTGTGCGATCTTCCTGCAGCTGCTGACTAGGTGGTCCACTGTTTCTTCAGCTTCTTTGCAGAGGCGGCATTTGCTGTCTGTTGCTGTCTTCTCCATTCTGGCTTTGTATGTGTTTGTTCTTAAGGCTTGGTCTCGTGCAGCCAGAATTAGCCCCTGTCTCTTTCTTCAGCTTTCCTCCTCTTAGCCTTTGCCAGGACTTGTTGTTATCTGCTTTGCCTACTAGTTTTTTGTGTACTGGCCATGTAGTACTTTCCCTTGCGATGTCTCTTTTCTGTTTTACATTTGGTCTTTCTTGTTTGTCAATTTGGTCTCTTCAGTATTAAGTAAGCCTTCATGGTGTACTAGCTTTAGTGCATCTTCTCTGTCCTTCAGATATTTTTCCAATGCCCTTTTTTCTTCTTCAACCGTCTGGTATATTTGCAACATTCCATGCCCATCTATGTTCCTTGGTAGGTAGAGTCTGTCAACGTCGCTGCATGGATGAAGGGCATGATTCATTGTCATTACTTTCTGGTCTTCCTATCCAGGGCTTCTAGTAAGACATTATTATTATTGTTATTGTTATTGTTATTATTTATTGTGGCTAGACTCTATGTTAACAAAAAATGAAGCAAAACAAATGTCATTCCAGTGATATAAACATTCTTGCAAACTCCTTCCCATTCAGTAGGAGTCTTGTTCAGTATGAAATATGAAATGATCAAATGATCTTTAAAATGACAGTTCCTCATGTTGCAGAAGTCAGTAAAAGAGACAAATAGTTATTTACTGCATCCAAGCTTATTATGCTAATGATTCTTCTGCCCCTTCCTTTATCTACTTATTCTGCATTCTACTTCCAGTTACTACAAGTCTGAGGTTGGGGAAGAATACACAGAAGAGATGTCAGATTCTAATATCACCCCAGCATGAATAAGAAAAGTAATTTAGCTTTGAGAAGACGGTGACATCTAATTTTAAAGTCAATCTCTCCATGGCATTTCTGAAATCGGCATCTTTGTGTGGCATTTTTAGGATGACAAATCCTTTCTTCAAAAAGGAGGGTGACATGCCTGCCCTCTCAGGAACTGTTCCATGGACCTTAGGTTAAAAAGAAAAAAGAAAAAGAAAGGTTTTGTAATGTATAACTAGATTAATGATAGGAGGGATTACCATAAAATAGAAGTGTCCGTGTCATCCCATCTGCTGCTTTATGAAGGGAAAAGGCAGAGCTCTGCACCATACATCTGACTCGTGATTGATAGTTGTCAAGAAGCCAGGATGGACTTGCATCTGAGATTCACACAACAACAACAGCAACAACAACAACAACAAATTACACTAAGTCTCTAACAAGTTCCTGGAAAAAGAATCTGTGCTGGCAGTATGGTCAGTTAGAATCCTAAAAGGCTAGTCCACTGTGTTCCTGTTTTGGTCAAGAGACTGGTGTTTGTGCGGAGAGTGAAAGCAGAAAGCCAAAGACGCGCTCTTGATCACACTGCACACAGAAGGTATAGAGGGGGAAGAAGTAATAAAGAAGCATCTCCGAAGTTGCTTCATAAGAGCTTTGGGGATTTGAATTCAGGTTTCCAAAGGGTAAGCCAAGACTTAATGCAAAATCTCTTTGACAAGTTATCAGATTTATATCAACACCTTTTGTAGTGGTTTTACAGCATCTGCTGAAACCCACAATTTCATAACATGAAAGTTATAACTGATCCTTGATCAAATGTGGCCCTTCCACTGACATTTTAAAAAAGCTATAGATCGATATACTTTATGCCAAATACAATCCACTGATCATAACAGAATTTGAAATCTAGGTTGGAGTAATTTTAGGGTACCTGGTTCACAATATTTTTGACCCTTAATACGGTTTAAGTTGTTCTTCAGTATCCAGGAAAAACAGGGGCATAGCAGTTTAATCATAAAATTCTGTGTCTACTTATTTAGGACTAAGCTCCACTGAATGGAAGGGTATAGGATCACACTGCATGTCAGTCTTCATTTAACAAAACAAAAATGACAAAGTGTCTAATATATGGATATATAATGAAAAAGAAAAAGAAATGCACACATAGAGAGTTATCCCTTAGTTTAACAGACCTTGGTTTAGCAGACCAGATAGAACAGAGCAAGTGTTTGTTTGGAACCACCCCATTTAACAGACTAACATCCTTTAATTTGAAAGTTTGTCCATTAAGTCAAGATTTTACTGCAGTTGATTACAATTACACAAATGATATAAATTGAAGCAACTGATGTAAATGTTGATTTAACAAGCACTCCCCAAATGGTCCACAAAAGCAAGGTTTTTCTGTATAAACACACATACACAGAACTTGATTACATTAAACCAGTTTTTTTCTTTCCTTCTTTGACAAAGAGTCATTGCAAATGCTGACAAGACAGCTTACGTCTATAACAAACCAGACTGATGTCAAAATGATGTTCATCAGGACACCACTGTTAAATTGGTACAGTAAAATCATGTCATGACATCAGTCACAAATCATGTCATTTGAGTAATGACCTCATGACTCCTATGTCATCATTTGCCACCTTTGCCTCTCCTGTTCCATGGAAGCCCATGCACAGATATCAGTGACTCCCTGCTGGAAATCAAGACTGGATTTTTCCTTCCAGTTGATGGATCCCTTTGCTATAACCCCTAGTTGGTGTCCGCAATTCTTCATATAAAGATAAATTCCCTACATTTAAGATAAAGCCTTAGAGAAAGATAAATTTCCTGTTTCAGGCTTCCTTGTTTGGCCCATGGGGCTGCAAGAAATATCCTGTCATGTCTTCAAACTGAGTAATTCCATGTGCTTCAAATGCCAAACTTCACAATGGCTTCACCTTGGAGCCTGAAGCTCCATGGACTGGACATTTCCTGGAAGGAAAGGGAAACATTCAGTAGAGGCAGGTCATTCAAGAGCACCACTTCAAAGCACTCTAATCAATTACAGTTTATATAATAGAAATCTAGATAGGCAGCTTTGCCAAAGGGACATATTCAATAGTTCACAAATTCATTTGAAGAAATGGAGAGGGGCGGAATTAATTAAACCAAATCTGATTTGAGTCATCAGTTTGATTTGAATTTATAATCCAGTTTGATTCAGAATTCTGATTTGTTTCAGAAAATCAGTTCAGTTTGGTTTCAGAAACTGAAAAATTAATAATATTATGAAAATGTAGCTGTAATGCAATGCTTGCTATGTTAATAAGTATTTAATTTGCTGCTCATATAATGCATGTTTACCTCTTGTTGTTTCTTTTTCTATGAAGCTTGTGCTAAAGTATAATCTTGAACACATACTTGAGCAGCACCTCAAACTAAAGGCAGATACGCGAGGCCCTGTTGAAGTGAAAAAAAACACCCTTTGATCTCCAATTTCACTTGCCCAAAATTATTGCTCATTAAAAAAAAGATATAGTCAAGGGCCATTCAAGAAAAATATATGAATTGTTTTCCAAATGGCTGAGGTTTTACTGGAGCATGAACTTTAGATACTAAAGAATGAGATATCAAAAATTATCTGAATGAAACAAGTTCATGAAATATCAGAAATGATCTGAATGAAAGCAAGTTCTGTGTATTGAAATAAGAAAGACATAGTCATGTAGTCATGGATAAAGATGATGCTGTCTATTAGATTAATAGATATATTTATT